>JASDDO010000019.1:470544128-471813185 GCA_030015575.1 Agapanthus africanus | reverse complement strand
TCTCATCTCACATAAAAAAAAACCCGGCTATTTAAACACGACGATCCAATATAACATATACTAGCAACACATAACATCACATGTCATCAACGTAAATAAAATGTGTCTCCAAATTGTCATTGACATATAGCAACGAAACCGGCGATACACCACATATTATACTTACGATCGCAGAAAAGAAAATGCCAAACTACAACATTTGGAATCGACACAGCCCTTAGACATCATAAACCAGGAATATCACATACTTTGGATTTCATGCCTAACATTGTAAATCTTACATTTGGGTCTCATCTATGAAAAAACCATTTTAAAAGAAATCGGGTAATTCAACAAGATTCCTGATTCCTACCGAGACCGAAATGTTAAATTTACAAGCAACTAATCAATTTTCACAAAACTAATTAGTGTAGATTCCAAATATTGTATCACATTCCACAGATAGCTAGATGATATTAAACATTCCGATCGAATCAACAAACACCCAAAATTTTCACAGAGAGCTCAACACTTGAGCACAGTTTAAAAATACTCAGAACATGTCACAGTATTTATGGACCAACCGTAGAAGGGGCGACCCATGCCTCACTCATGACGCCGCGGAACTGCCGCAAACCTTACGGTTTGGCCGCGGTTCCATGGTGAAAAGGTCGAGTTTGGGTATCGTTCTTTTAGAAGGTTCATAGAATTACTTCCATGATTTTTGAATGTTTTTAACTTTGAAAAAATCCAACTTTTGGAAAATTTCCAGGGAGGGGGAAACATTGGGTTATTGATATTCGTTCGAACTTTTTAACGTCGTCAAGTTACCCAAAACGATGTTAAAATTACGACTACGAAACACTCTGAATTGCCTTTACAGAAAGATAACATCACATGCAATCTTAGCAAAAACAAGCAACACCTGAAACACCAAAACCAAGAGACTGGAATACCAAACCAAAACGAAGCCAAAATACCATAGGATAACCGGTGGGGCCGATTTTTGTTAGCATTTCGCCGGGTCAAATCCGGCGAAATGGGTTCGTTTTGGTCTCGTGTTCATGTTACATCATATGCAACATTCTACAACTGCTTAAAAAAAATTTAGACACTCTGAAAAATTCGACAGAAACTAGGTTTTTTGTTTCGATGTTTCGAGTTGTTTTGGTTTCGTAATTCTACAAACATCGTCTAATTCTCTAGTTGAGCTCTGATACCACTGTAGGGTTACCTAGCACGGCCACTGCATTGCGGGAGACATCGACCAAGCCGTGTTCAAAATTTTGCCATGCTAAAGAACCCTCGACATAGAATCTTAACTAGAGAATTAGAAGAACCAAGTAAACAACTTTACATGTAAGTGAATAAGGAATACAACCTTTGTAGACTAGTCCTTCACTTCAAAAGCTTCGTGTAGTAGTCCCTTCGCTCCAAGTAGTGATCTCCCGGATTCTTGTAAGGCTCCTCCAGGTGAAATGAATAAGCTTGCTCGAAGTCTTCGAAGCCGAAGATGATCTACGTCGAGGAGATACTAACTCAAGCTACCTCTTCACTAATTTGGGATTAGTGAAGTAAACAACCTAAACTAAATGGCTAATCTAGTGTAGGTTGATGAAATAGGAATTTTGCTCACTTTAGATTTATTTTTCTCACTAATTTTCTTCACCTCTTGAAAACCTAGAGGGCTCTCTCCTGATGAAGAAGAAGATGAAGCCAATAATGGAATGGCAACCATGGGTGTGAAATATCTCATATAACTCATGTAGAGACTTGACCATGGCTTTAGATAATGGTTAGGTTAAAAATATCTAAGGCAAAACAAAATTAGTGGACTAAGTCAATGGTTCCACAAGCTTCAACCATGTGCTAATTTTCATCTAATTTTGATTTACTTTAAATAAATAAACCCCACATTATCATAAGCATGGTATGAGTCTCATACACCCATGTAGCATGTAATAACAAGCATAACACAATAATATATATCACATATATATTAAATGTGCACAAGTGAGAAAAAGAAATGCTTAAGTGAGCTAATATTAGTTAATGTAAATTAATATATCAAATATATATAATTATAAATTAAATTATTAAATCAACACTTTAATTAATAATCCGGCTATATCACATATAACCGACTAATATCATATGTATCAACTTATCAAATCAACACTTGATTCGATAACCCGGCTATATCACATATAACCGACCGATATCACATATCGCGAGAATAGAATACGGTATCACATACACGTATTAATCTCGGTCCCGCACATATCACATATGTGCTCCAATTTCGTTTCGCCTGAGCCAGGAAACCTCTGTGTAGGACTCTTAAGACTCGTTAATACGCCGGCAGTATGTGATGATCATATCAGTCACCTACAAATTTTCAGCGGTACTAGCTGGACGTAACGGCTACCCGGGTATTGAGCGATCAGAAGATCAACAAGCAAGCTTGTCTAAACTCCCACAAAGCCTGTCAGTAACTGTAACATTCTGAAAATCATTTAGGAGAATTTTCCGATAATCGGTAGATAATTTGTGTTTTCCGTAAAAAACCAAGATATAATTATTTTTCAACATAGACTTAAATATACCTATTCTAGCTATGTGATTGCTAGTATTTGGTATTTAATTGGTCACTTGTAAATTTCTAGTTTACTTAAATATTTTTCTTAATTAATTATTTTTAATATTATTTTAAGCTTTCACTAATACATTTAATTAGTGGTAATTACAAATTGGAATGGGTTAAGCACACAATTGTGAACCATGAAAACTTAGATACAAGTTGTAACATGCTTTTTTCTTAATATGTCTCCACCATTCTAGAAAAGTCTAGGATTTATTTAGAAAAAGAAAACTAAATAATTAAGGAGATAAGTGAACACAAGTATTAATTAAAGATGCTTCCACACACACACACCTCATTCTTTCTCTCTCCCTTCAATATTTGGCCGAGCCCCCCATGTGCAGCCCCTTCTCTCTTCACCCATTTTCCATCTCATTCCCACTTCTAAAATTAATAGAAATGAAAGATTTGATGATTGACGTGTGTGGGGGGGGGGTAAGGTTACCTCTCTCTCACTCACACACCCTTCTCTCTCTCACTCACCCTCACTTTCTCCCCCTCACACATTGCAGCCAGCAGCCCCTCTCCCTCTTATTCTGCATCTTCTTCACTCAAAAACTCTTCAAAAATCCATCAGAAATCAATACAAAATCCCACAAACTGTCACGCCCCGCTTCGCAGAGTACGCTAAGATGGGCACGTAACATAGACAACCATGCTACCTGTGGATAGGAAATATCCTTCCACAGTCACATTACGGCTGTAGAGATATCAAGAACAAAAAAATAAACAATCTAACACATGTCCATAAGCCAGAATAAAATGAATCAAGAATAAAATAATGCGGAAGCAAAAGATCCAATACAAGAATAACTGGAATGTATGTCCCATAATGCGGGCTCACATCAGCAATGAAAAAATACCGAAAGTAAAAGAACTAACTACTAACGAGTCCTCACTGCTCAGCCTGCTGACTGAAGTACTCATGCTCGGCCTGTAGTGCAGGTAAAGAATCTGGGCCATGCAAAACCCAAACGTCAGTGCGTCATAACATCAAGCAATAATATAAACAGGGGTAACAAGACATGCAGGTAAGATCATAAAGGGTAAAACAGGTGTAACAGCAATGTAAATGAGGACAGTGAAGGGTAGTGTACCGTGAGTAATCTAAAACCGGTCTACTGTGTTAACTAATCTCAAGTATTTGAAATCAATTTGATAAATCATCGATGTAACTCAATAGTATCCCGTGCGTGCCCGGGATCACGGTCTATGACTCTCGGGCTGAATCCGAGACATGCCGCAAGGTAGTAAAGGGTGGTAGGTAATGACGAGTGATGTCAGCAGCATCACCCCGGAGCTGGCCTAGCCCGTAAGACTGATCAGAAAAGGTGTCGAACTGTCGAGTTGCAAGTCAGGTTTCATCATTGATTTCCCCATACCCCCAAGTTATATGTGTTCAAGTCAGGTATTAAATAATCTGGAGCTAATGCCAACACAGGATCAGGCAGATACAGGTTTGTCTAGATCGACAACAAGAAATGTCCGTAAGGACAACAGGTTAAGTTTGTTGGCATTAATAATAAGATCAGGTAACAGATAAAGCTATGGTACATCAGGTCAAATCAGGTAGTATATAGGTACCATGTCATGTTAAGAAGTGTACGATACCATGTCGTGTCAAGTAGTAGGTGTATCAAGTCATGTCAGGGGTGCACAAAATGTCATGTGGGTGCTCATAATCAAACTAAAAAATAAGCAGGAGTATACAAAACAAGTATAAGGTACTAATGGAACAATAAAATGGAACATTATAATGTGGTATGCAAATAGGTACAGATTAAATATATATATGGATGCACGGTTATCGATTTGAGTTAGGGTTATGGTTCCAACACTAAGTAGAGTACACTTAATCAAATATGGAATGTTAAAATCTCGTTATTATGGGTTAAATAATTTAGAGATGCAATTGAATATATATATTAGGTTTGATGTATGCAAACGGTTGTCCGATAGGGTATAAACTATTAAAGGGGTACTATAGGCTATGCAAATAATTATTATATGATTTAAGTAGGGATGTGGGTACTATGTATAGTAAACTAAATTGCAACAGGGTATGTTTCAAGGTATAAATCTAAAATGATATAAATGGATATCAAAATGTTACAAAAATGGAACAAGCGGCATTAAATTTAATCTACAGGTTTAATATGCAATTAGATATGTATAAAATAATATAAGTAGCATGTAGCAAGTTTTACTTGCCTCGACGGATCAAGAAACGGGTATACGGAACTTCACACGTCGGCGGGAAAAGTCGCGACGCGCGTACGGTATACGGAACGAATCCAAACAACGTACAAGGGGATCACACGGGTCATGAATGCTTGCTGGGCCGTTGGGATCGTCGACGGCACGGCCGGATTCCGGCAAACAAAACAACAGTGAACAATCAAGAAAGAAATGCATAAGGAAAATGAAGAAGAGAAAAAAAAGAAGAAGAAGATCTTACTGTTGTAGGTGCTCTGAGATTCCAGGGGAGTCGGTAAGGGGCGACGACGACGAGGGGTTGCCGGCGAAAGGTAGAGGCTACGGTTTTCGGCTAGGGTTTGGGTGTGCAGTGATCTTGGCGGCTAGGGTTTTTCTTGGGGTAGGGTGAGTAGGGATCGGTGACGCGGAAAGGACAGAGGAGGAAGGAGAGAAGAGAGAAGAGGAAGAAGATGATGATGGTGAGATGAGGTCGACGGCGATGGGAAGATGCTGGGTTCTTATTCGGTGCAGGGTGCAGTGGGCTCGGGAATGGAAGAAGGAAAAGAAAGAAGGAAGAAGGAGACGAGACGAGGCTCGGTTGAGTTTGAGGAGGTGATGGAGTGATGGAGTTTAGGGTTAGGGTTTGAGGAAGGCGATGGGTTAAAGGAGAAGGGAGATGCGGGGTTTTTTTTAAAAAGAAGAAGAAAATATAGGGATGCTGAGAAAGGAGGTGAGAGTAGCGGGGAGGTGGTGACGCGACTCGAGGAACGCACAGTAAACGCGAGTTGAGAGAGAGAGAGGCGCGAGAAGAGAGAGAAAGAAGAGAGAGAGAGAGCTGCGCTGGGGAGAGAGAGAAAAGGAGAAAGAGAAAGATTTGAGGTGGGAGAGAGAGAGGCGTGTGGGGCCCGGCGTCAGAATAAGGAAGGAATCTGATTGGCTCAGAGGAGAATAGAGGGATGGGGAAAGAGTTGGAAAAATTAAAAAGATTTTAAATGTTAAAATATTTTTGTTAGCTGTAAAAGAAATCTTTAGGCTATTAAATATATATTAAACGAATTTAAAATTTTTAAAATAATTAGAATTTTGGCGGGATACAAAATATTTCAAAATGCGCCCGGGTCGGGTCCAAAATTTCGGATTAGAAATACGAAAATTTTATGCAACCTCCAAAACTTAGAATGAAAGATTAGGTAACAAAAATGTATACCCCTAAGAACGGACGCACGTACGTGCGCGTAGCTATCCAAACACGTCCGTTTCGCTGAACGGGACGAGAACACGATGCGCAGATGCTACCACGGGGTTAGGGGTATCATGCAGGCTATGAAATGCAATTTAAATTCATTTTACGCGATCTTAAATGTTATATGTAAAATACGCGATGCTAGGTGAAAAGTTAATATGTAGTATATATGAAATGCACGTGTCTACTTAACGGGCCAGGATAGTCTATAAATATAAATAAACCAGTTCAAGCAAGCGGGTCGGGTCGAATGCAATGTAAAAGTAAACTACTATTCGCATCCAAACATGATAAATGAATAAAACACCACAAACAAACAAATACGGCAACAGAAACTGACATAACTGGACTCGGTTGTTACATTATACCCAACTACAAAAGAATTTCGTCCTCGAAATTCGAAGAACAAGAAAGGATAAACAATCCATCAAACTACAAGAATAGATGCGGAAACTTCTGCCGGATTTCATCTTCTCGTTCCCAAATTGACTCTCCATGTGTGCGATTACCCCAAGAAACAAGTACAAAAGGGATAACTTTGTTCTTAAGAACCTTTTCCCTTCGATCCATAATCGACATCGGTCGCTCCTCGAAAGTCAAATCTTCTCATACAGTCAGCTCCGAATGATCCAACACATGTGTTTTGTATCGAACATACTTACGGAGTTGAGATACGTGAAACACATCATGAACATTCGCCAAGGATTGCGGTAACGCCAATTGATACGCCACTTCTCCAACACGCTCCAAAATCTCAAAACGTCCAACGAATCGAGGACTAAGTTTTCCTCGACTTCCGAAATGGATCACCCCTCTAGTCGGTGATATCTTCAAGAATACCAAATCACCCACGGCGAACTCTAGAGGTCTTCTCGACGTATCTGCCCAACTCTTTTGTCGGCCTTGTGCTGCTTTCATATGATTTCGGATAGTGTTAACCTTCTCAACTGTTTGCACGATCAAGTCCGGTACCAACAATCTTCGTTCACCAACATCGTCCCAATAGACAGGTGAACGACACTTGCGACCATATAAAGCTTCGAATGGAGCCATCTGAATAGTCGCCTGGAAACTGTTGTTGTAAGAAAACTCCACCAAATGTAGATGATCCTCCCATGAACCCTTGAAGTCTAACAAGCAAGCTCTCAACATGTCTTCAAGAGTTTGGATCGTTCTCTCCGATTGGCCATCCATCTGGGGATGATAAGATGTGCTAAACTTCAATCGAGTCCCCAAACTTTCTTGTAAGCTCATCCAAAAGTGTGATAAGAAACGAGTGTCACGGTCGGACACGATGCTCACCGGTACTCCATGCAATCTTACAATCTCCTGCATGTACCGTTCTGCCAAAGTTTTTGTTGATTGACCAACACAAAAAGGGATGAAATGAGCTACCTTGGTCAAACGATCAACAATCACCCACACTGCATTGTTACCTTTTGGACTTCACGGTAGAGCCGTCATGAAATCCATGGTTATATGGTCCCACTTCCACTGAGGAATCGGAAGTGGTTGCAATAAACCAGCAACCCTTTGATGTTCAGCCTTAACTTGCTGACACACCAAGCACTTCGCCACAAAGCGGGCAATCTCCCGTTTCATGCCTTCCCACCAGAAATGCTGTCGTAAATCTCGGTACATCTTCGTGCCTCCTGGATTTACGGAATATGCTGAACTGTGTGCCTCCTTCATAACTTCTTCCTGAATATCTCCTTTTGGCACACACAACGTCCTACCATATCGCAACGAACCATCTTCATGAATTAACAAGTCCGTTCGAAGTCCAGCTTCAACCTGTTCTTGAAACCTTTGCAATCTTGGGTCCTTCGACTGCGCTGCTTTAATACTCTCGATCAATGACGACTGTACTTGCAGCTGCATCAACTGTCCCGAAGAATGTGGTAGCAGAACCCCTAAATCAAATCTTTGAAGTCTTCAATAAGTTCTTCTGTGTAGTCATCATGTGAATTGCTGGCAACCAACTAAGCGCATCCGACACAACATTAACTTTCCCCGGATGGTACTTATGATCAAGATCGTAGTCAGCCATCAGCTCCAACCATCTACGCTGCCTCATATTAAGCTCCTTCTTCTTGAACACATACTTCAAGCTTTTATGATCGGTGAAAACCTCGACCCTTTCGCCCAAAAGGTAGTGTCTCTAAATCTTCAAAGCGAAGATTACAGCTGCAAGCTCCAAGTCATGAGTTGGGTAATTCTTCTCAAGGGTCTTCAACTGTCTCGATGCGTACGCTATAACCTTCCCATGCTGCATCAAAACACATTCCAATCCTTTCCCAGATGCGTCGCTATGAATCATCAATCCTCCGGAACTGTCTCCTTAAGCGTAAGCTTGGTCAACGGCTCCGCCAGATGAGCAAAGTTCTCCACGAACCTTCTATAATACCCGGCAAGTCCAAGAAAACTTCTTATCTCTACAACATTCTTCGGAATCGGCCAATCTCGAACTGCTGCAATCTTTTCGGGATCAACGGCGATTCCATCACCAGACACGACATATCCCAAAAACTTCACTTCTTCAAGCCAAAACTCGCACTTGCTCATCTTTGCATACAATTTTTCTTTTCTCAACGTCTGTAATGCGATCCTCAAGTGTTTTGCATGCTCTTCAATACTCTTGGAGTAAACCAGAATATCATCAATAAACACCACTATAAACTAGTCCAAGAATGGTGAAAAGATTAGGTTCATCAAATCCATGAATATCGCCGGTGCATTCGTTACTCCGAAGGGCATCACTAAATACTCGTAATGTCTATACCGAGTTCGGAACGCCGTCTTGCAAATATCTTCTGTTTAACTCAGACCTGATGATATCCGTATCGCAAATCCAGCTTCGAGAATACCCTCGCGCCACTAAGCTGCGCCAATAATTCGCCACTGAGAGGGATCGGGTACTTGTTCTTAATCGTCACCCGGTTTAATTCTCGATAATCGATGCACATCCTCCTTGTGCCATCTTTCTTCTTAACTAGAAGAACTGGAGCTCCCCAAGGCGAGTTACTGCTGTGAATCTAACCCTTCTCAAGTAATTCAGTAACCTGCTTCTTGACTTCTTCCAACTCCGCTGGTGCCATTGGATAGTACGCTTTAGAAATTGGCGCAGCACCAGGAACAAGATCAATTACGAACTCAACGTCTCGCTTCGGCGGTAAACCTGATATATCTTCGAACACGTCCAAGAAATCTCGAACAACAGCCGGCGCTTCATCTTTAGCAACCTCCATCGACGAAAGAACATTAGTTGTCGGCCTAGCCCTAAACTCGACTGGCCCGACAGAACTGCTTCCTCCAGTAAAGATAAACTCCAGATGTCCGGGAATCTGAAAAATTACTTTCTTTGCCCTACAATTAATGTGAGCGTGGAAAGAGCCGAGAAAATCCATTCCCAAGACGACCTCATAACTACCGGTAACAATCACCAAGAAATCTACAAATAGCTCCCGTCCGTCAACAACAACAGAACAATCCTTACACCCTCTATTAGTTACGATTTTCCCATTCCTAGTGTGTATGTCCCAAAAACTAAACAGGGTCGTGCAAGCAATCGAGTGTGTAGTGATAAACTTGGACGACATAAACAATGGGTTGCAACAGAATTGAATAACGCTAATGCGAGAAAACCATGAACAAGTAGGGTACCTGGAACGACTCCCTCTGAGGCTTTAGTCTCTTCAGCCGTCAGGGTAAAAGCTTGAGCCTGATTAGCTCCCCGAATTAACTGCTCCTGGTCCGGAAACTGCTTTTGCGGTGGCTCCCGAGTATCCTCCTTCAATCTTAGCTTTGACGGACAAGTATCAATGGTATGATCAGTTGATCCACAAATCAGACAAAGTTTAAGCCTCTTTCGACAATCTCTCCAGAAATGACCCGGTCGTTGGCAGTAATCACACAACACCGTTCCTTTTTCCTTGGGCAAAACTGGCCTCCGAATATTCTCTTTCTTATGAAGTTTCGACGGACAAGCATGGATAGTGTGATCCGCCGATCCACAAACCAAACAGAGTCCCCGCTTCCTTCGGCAGTCTCTTTGCACATGTCCAGGTAAATGGCAGTAGTTACAAATCACGCTCCTTTTCCGATCAGCAACGATTGTTTTTTTCTTTGGTGCTACGCCGCGTCGGTTCACCGGAATACTTCTACGTACGGGCGTTTGGTTTGGTGCAAACGCTGGCTTCAGCTCGGTCTGCTGCTTGTGGTCCTCAAGTAAGTCACGAATTAATCCAAGCAAAGTGGCGTCATCCATACACCTTTGGTACGATTGTAGATTCCTGGATTCCATGATACTGCAACCAAGACACCAAAGAGTATTAGTATGATAACAGATTCAACATATAGATCAAAGATATGAATCAAGGCTAGATCTCCAAGTTACTTAAATAGAGTACCGTATTGTAACCATGCCGCGGTATCATAGCTACAATCACATAATTCCACTCAAGTCGCCTAAGTTCTAGAGATAACCAAAAGGAAACCAGGTTTCCAGTCGATATGCAAAGGAGGTTTTCATATCGTAAAAGTAGAATCAGGAGGAGGTTAAGATTCAAAAATGGCAAGACGGTAAGGTGGCAGGACATGTTTCCTAATCACGAGTATTCTGATTCGTGTATTGGGTCTAATACCCAACTACAAAAGAATCAAACCCGATTAACCTATATCCTATGGCTCTGATACCAAAAGAACCATGTCACGCCCCGCTTCCCAGAGTATGCTAAGATGGGCATGTGACATAGCCAACCATGCTACATGTGGATAGGAAATATCCTTCCACAGTCACATTACGGCTGTAGAGATATCAAGAACAAAAAAATAAACTATCTAACACATGTCCATAAGCCAGAATAAAACGAATCAGGAATAAAATAATGCGGAAGCAAAAGATCCAATACAAGAATAACTGGAATGTATGTCCCATAATGCGGGCTCATATCAGGAATGAAAAAATACGGAAAGTAAAAGAACTAACTACTAACGAGTCCTCACTGCTCAGCCTGCTGACTGAAGTACTCCTGCTCGGCCTGTAGTGCAGGTAAAGAATCTGGGCCATGCAAAATCCAGACGTCAGTGCGTCATAACATCAAGCAATAATATAAACAGGGGTAACAAGACATGCAGGTATGATCATAAATGGTAAAACAGGTGTAACAGCAATGTAAATCAGGACAGTGAAGGGTAGTGTGCAGTGAGTAATCTAAAACTGGTCTACTGTGTTAACTAATCTCAAGTATTTGAAATCAATTTGATGAATCATCGATGTAACTCAATAGTATCCAGTGCGTGCCCGGGATCACGGTCTATGACTCTCGGGCTGAATCCGAGACGTGCCGCAAGGCAGTAAAGGGTGGTAGGTAATGACGAGTGATGTCAGCAGCATCACCCCGGGGCTGGCCTAGCCCGTAAGACTGATCAGAAAAGGTGTCGAACTGTCAAGTTGCAAGTCAGGTTTCATCATTGATTTCCCCATACCCCTAAGTTATATGTGTTCAAGTCAGGTATTAAATAATCTGGAGCTAATGCCAACACAGGATCAGGCAGATACAGGTTTGTCTGGATCGACAACAGGAAATGTCCGTATGGACAACAGGTTAAGTTTGTTAGCATTAATAACAAGATCAGGTAACAGATAAAGCCATGGTACATCAGGTCAAGTCAGGTAGTATATAGGTATCAGGTCATGTTAAGAAGTGTACGATACCATGTCGTGTCAAGTAGTAGGTGTATAAAGTCATGTCAGGGGTGCACAAAATGTTATGTGGGTGCTCATAATCAAACTAAAAAATAAGCAGGAGTATACAAAACAAGTATAGGGTACTAGTGGAACAATAAAATGGAACATTGTAATGTGGTATGCAAATAGGTACAGATTAAATATATATTTGGATGCACGGTTATCCATTTGAGTTAGGGTTATGGTTCCAACACTAAGTAGAGTACACTTAATCAAATATGGAATGTTAAAATCTCGTTATTATGGGTTAAATGATTTAGAGATGCAATTGAATATATATATTAGGCTAGATGTATGCAAACGCTTGTCCGATAGGGTATAAACTATTAAAGGGGTACTATGGGCTACGTAAATAATTATTATGTGATTTATATAGGGATGTGGGTACTATGTATAGTAAACTAAAATGCAACAGGGTATGTTTCAAGTTATAAATCTAAAATGATATAAATGGATATCGAAATGTTAAAAAAATGGAACATGTGGTACTAAATTTAATCTACAGGTTTAATATGCAATTAAATACGTATAAAATAATATAAGTAGCATGTAGCAAGTTTTACTTGCCTCGACGGATCAAGAAACGGGTATACGAAACTTCATACTTCGGCGGGAAAAGCCGCGACGCGCGTACGGTATACGGAACGAATCCAAACAACGTACAAGGGGATCACACGGGTCAGAAATGCTTGCTGGGTCGTCGGGATCGTCGACGGCACGGCCGGATTCCGGCAACAAAACAACAGTGAACAATCAAGAAAGAAATGCATAAGGAAAATGAAGAAGAGAAAAAAGAAGAAGAAGAAGAAGATCATACTGTGATAGGTGCTCTGAGATTCCAGGGGAGTCGGCAAGGGGCGACGACGACGAGGGGTTGCCGGCGAAGGGTAGAGGCTGCGGTTTCCAGCTTGGGTTTGGGTGTGCAGTGATCTTGGCAGCTAGGGTTTTTCTTAGGGTAGGGTGAGTAGGGATCGGTGACAGAGAAAGGACAGAGGAGGAAGGAGAGAAGAGGAAGAAGATGATGATGGTGAGATGAGGTCGACGGCGATGGGAAGATGCTGGGTTCTTGGTGGGTGCAGGGTGCAGTGGGCTCGGGAATGGACGAAGGAAAAGAAAGAAGGAGGAAGGAGACGAGACGGGGCTCGGTTGAGGTTGAGGAGGTGATGGAATGATGGAGTTTAGGGTTAGGTTTTGAGGAAGGCGATGGGTTAAAGGATAATGGAGCTGCGGGGTTTTTTTAAAGAAAGAAGAAGAAAATATAGGGATGCTGAGAAGGGAGGTGAGCGTAGCGGGGAGGCGGTGACGCGACTCGAGCAACGCACAGTAAACGCGAGATGAGAGAGAGAGGTGCTAGAGGGGAGAGAAAGAAGAGAGAGAGAGAGAGAGAGCTGCGCTGGGGAGAGAGAGAAAAGGAGAAAGAGAAAGATTTGAGGGGAGAGAGAGAGGCGTGTGGGGCTCGGCGTCAGAATAAGGAAGGAATCTGATTGGCTCAGAGAAGAATAAAGCGATGGGAAAAAAGTTGGAAAAATTAAAAAGATTTTAATTGTTAAAATATTTTTGGTAGCTGTAAAAGAAATCTTTAAGCTGTTAAATATATATTAAATGAATTTAAAAAATTTAAAATAATTAGAATTTTGGCGGGATACAAAATATTTCAAAATGCGCCCGGGTCGGGTCCAAAATTTCGGATTAGAAATACGAAAATTTTATGCAACCTCCAAAACTTAGAATGAAAGATTAGGTAACGAAAATGTATACCCCCAAGAACGGACGCACGTACGTGCGCGTAGCTATCCAAACACGTCTGTTTCGCTGAACGGAACGAGAACACGATGCGCGGATGCTACCATGGGGTTAGGGGTATCATGCAGGCTATGAAATGCAATTTTAATTCATTTTACACGATCTTAAATGTTATATGTAAAATACGCGATGCTAGGTGAAAAGTTAATATGCAGTATATATGAGATGCACGTGTCTACTTAACGGGCCAGGATAGTCTATAAATATAAATCAACCAGTTCAAGCAAGCTGGTTGGGTCGAATGCAATGTAAAAGTAAACTACTATTCGCATCCAAACATGATAAATGAATAAAATACCACAAACAAACAAATACGGCAACAGAAATTGACATAACTGAACTCGGTTGTTACACAAACTCTAAATCAAATCCTTACCCATTATTCCTTGGCATAATCTACCATGGATATTGAAGCAAGAGAGCAAATTGGAAGGCAAAGTTTGCATGGTTGATCTCATGTTGTGGAGGTATAATCTTAACCCTATAGTTAAATTGTTGGTTATTGCTTTAAATCTAGCTTAATTAGGTATTTAATTATGGTTTTTATTGCAAGTTTTGAAATTCAAGAAAGGGGTTTGAGATCAAGTTAGGGTTTTTATCATGTGATTATAGGTACAAAGTGTAGTTTAACATCTTAAGACATGAAAAACCTAACCTAGTTGTTAAGTTTACAAATTGTTGCTTCTAAATTGTCCAAATTATATAAATTGCAAACAAGATTTTAGGATTTATGAAGATATGTGAGATTAAAATCTAGTTAATATTTATGTGACCTAATTAAGATATTTAGTGAATATTGTGGTCACTAGATTTGTTAAAATATCTAGAATTTGCATCAGAACGGTTATTGGTCGCTTACTAGGTTTTCGGAATAAATCAATTTGAATTAAAATTGAGGTTTTGATGATTTACAACCTATTACATGTAATATTTAATGTGTTGTGAACGCGCGATTGAGGCTATTGGGTTTTTGGTTTGGTGGTTATCTCGTATAGTGGCCCTAGTTGTAGTTTGTGGCGTTGTCGCGGCGCATTTCGTGCACCAAGTGTGTGCGCGTCTAGTTAGTGTGCGTGGTTATCTTGTATCGTTGTGTCCGCGACCATTGATATATAAATTCTCTTATTTACTTGTATACGTTTCTAGGATCGGATGCAGAGGCGTCGAACGCGGCGCGGAAAGGCAAAGCGGTGATCGGATCAGATTAGCCGAGGCGTCCCAGTGAGTAGATTTAACATCTACAGGGAAATTGCCCGTTTGGCGTTATGCGTCAGGGCTAGATGTGATATTATAGCCGCATGTTTATATGCATATAAGTTGATTGTGCATGATCATCATTGCATACCATTAGTTGTTGTGCCTTGACTTAGTACCTAGTGGACACTGCACCATTATTGACGGCTCATGTTGCACGAGCACTAAATTGTATACTACACCCACACCGTCGGTAATTGCCATGACACGCACAACCTATACACATATGTGGTATTTTGTTTGTTATTGACATTTAGACGTTGATTCTTGTTCTATTGCGCATATGAAATGCATCATGCATACATACTTACATGTATACACACATTGTTAGGTTTACCTAGCACCTCATGAAGGGTTTGGAAGCATCACATGTGCCAAAATCAAATTTTTAAGGTGCTAAGTGAACATACAAAGAATCATAACTAGAAATTTAGGGTTTCATAACTTTGACATCATCACAAGTAGAAAAAACTAGGGTTTTGAGAGTACAACCTTTATAGCTCCCTACGCTAGACTCCTTGGCTACTTGAGGGTTAGAAAAGGGTTCGCTTGAGATCCTCTAGGTCCACGACGATCCACCCGAAGCTACTTTGCCCAAAGCTCCTTGCTTTACTTGATATGTGAATGAAGTAGAGCAAACACCCAACACAAATGGGCTAGATGTGTGTAATATGTTGATGTGGTTTGTATTCTATAATCAAAATTCTTTCTTTTTATCAACCTCACTCAAATAAATTATCAAGAGAGGAAGAAGAAAATGGTGGCTAAGCTTTTTCTCAAAAGGAAATGTTATGAGTGTGAATAATTGAAATGAGAAAAGAATAATCTATATTAATCCTTCTCACTTCAACCATGGTTAGAATTATCAAGATGTTTATCAAATGAGTTAAAAGGCAAAAGGATAATTAACTCAAGGTTAAAAAGTGGTTGAAACATGGTCAAAAGATGATAAACATTAACCTTGTGTGAATTATCCTTTCCTTTATTCAAAATGATAAATAAATAGATAATCACTACAATATAAGTCTTGCATTGCCACCAAATATGTATCAACAACCATGATACAATGTATGTATGTATGTATCCATGCACATCATCATGTGCATACATGCATGCATACAAAAATAGAAAAAGAGTTTAATTAAAGAATTATTCTAAAAGTCATTTGTTAAATCAACACTTGATTTTGCAAACCGGTCATATCACATACGACCCGACCAATAGAAAATGCCCGATTAATGTACGGTATCACATATCCGTATTTAATCGCGTCCCCGCGCATGTCTCATATGCACACCACATCTTTTCGCCTGAGCCAGGAAACTTCGTTGTGGGACTCAAAGACTCGTCAATACGCCGGTAGTAGGTAATGATCATATCAAATACCTACAAGCCGCAAGCGGTCAGCTAAATGTAACGGCCACCCGGGTATTGAGCGATCAGAAGAAAACAAGCGAACCTGTCACAACTCCCGTCGAGCCAACCGGCAACACTACCGTACAGTCCGGTCTCTTCGTCAGATATGCTACATATCGACTCTAGGGATGGTAACGTCGACCCCAATAACTCAATAAGTCATGCCGATGAATGGCCTATAACAGATCGAGAAACTACTGATAACACTTATCAGTAAATCTCAACAGCCCTGGCCAGAGACTTACTGATATAGCCAATCGAGCACAGCACAGCATCAACTCTCAATACTGGGAGAGACGAAACCCCTTCTATCGCTCATCGCCTTCGTGTGTCTTGGGACTGTACCCAACGACCACCTGTTTGCACGACTCAGTAGAGCCGTGGTAGGGTGGTAATCAAAGTACAGTGGGAGAACACACAAGACTCTATGACGATCTCGGGTCTACAGACTAACCTGCACCAGTGTCACCTGAGAACTGCTATCCGACGATAGATATAATTCCATATAGGAGTTCTCGGTGAGTCCGTCCAGTGTACCCAGTCACCACTGAGCACCCGTATACGATCTTGATGTCAAACATTGATGAATGTGGGAACATCCATCGCCCATCATATAGGTCTAGTATCATATACGCTAGTCTACTCTGGTATATCGATGCCCCGTCTCGATACACTTACGACTAGGGACATTCCAGGATATGCTTATAAACTATAGATGTCCCACTAGTATGATCTCTATCATAATCACAGTAGTCAAGCCTATATCCTCAGGGCTTTATCAACATGTGTGAATGAATAAAAGCATAATCAAATCAACATGTCAGATAAAGAAGAACCAGATAACATACTATCATGTCGAGCAAGAATGTACACTGAATATATATATATATATATATATATATACAGAAACACACACATGTATGAATACATCTACTATCATATAATGGCCTCTAGGGCATACATATATCCAACACACATACCTTGCTATAGCTATATTTACACCTTTATATGATGTTGCATTTGATTTTGGAGAATGTGGGAACCGCATGATATATTTACAAACTTGATTCATTTAAAAGAGCGGATTTCCCTTGATGTGCTCATATTACAGTTCTATGTTGCACACATCATCATCCCACGCTTTGTTGCGGCTGCTCCGATCTCCTGAATCTCCAGTCTTCTCGTCCAGGTGGCACCACGTCGACGGATCTTTAAACGGGCTCCCGCCTCTGAACCGAGGCAACACGTTCGTCAAGTTTGCTAAAAGAGACGACCAAGATGATATAGAGAATGAGTAGAACACTTTGTCTCATTACGTCCAAAGCTATGGACGAACGGTTATGGAAGTTGCCTTTTGGAACGGATTGAAATAAGATATGAAAATACATATGAACTAGATCTCTCTCTACTCATTTTAACAACCCTTTTTTTTCCCAAATTAATCATGACCTCAAGGGGAAGGGGCCGGCCATATATGTAAAGGGAGGGAAGTGAGGGTGGGAGAAAAGAGGTGACCATAACAATAAAGGAGAAGGAATGAGTCATTAAACACCTAGTATGAACTCATTAAATGAAACAATGAATCATAACCCTTAGTCATCAACACATAAATGCTCCATTAATGCACTAAGCCACCTCACCATCCTAGTCACCTCTTCTAGAAACTTCTAGAACCTTCCACACTCATCCAAAGAAAAGATAAATCCGCATTTAACCGAATGTTAAATACGGCTGATAGAAAACTGGAAACTGGCAACTTCCAAAAGTGATCCTGAAATGAATTTCAGGATAACCCCGTAATGGTATAAACATACCCGCATTTGTATTGCAACTGAATACAAATGCATCTGAGACAATGATATTATATCTACACAGTATAATACTGGGTTCCGGCTTAAACCAAAGCCTACCAGTATTATCTGCCCGAAAAATGACACGTGCGAAAACGCACGTGCATTTTCCGAATCCTGCCATAAAACCATACGGCCTCTACAACGTTTTGCCCGAACTTGGGAAAGTGTCTATGGGGGACTCTAATGACTCATCAACACACTGGTACTGGGTATAACCACTAGCATGTCAGAGGTACAAGCTGTACGTAACGGTTGCCTATTGTATTGATTGGAAGGGAAGCTGACGAGCGAACTTATCCAAAAACCCTACTGAGCCCGACAGTGACAATGTATATACAGTCTGGTCCGTTCGTCTAAAGAGTATCGCATATCGAGTCTTGGGGGGTGGATAAAGTCATACCCCTAATAACGCGATAAATCGTGTCGGCATGAAGCCCATCACCACCTGAGAAACTATTGATCCAAATCAGTAATTCTCCACTAGCTCGGCCGAGGATTTCAAGTGATGGCCACCCGTGCACTGTGCGATATCAACCCCCAATACCGGGAGAGATGAATCCCCGACGATCCGCTCACTGCCTCCATGCGGCTAGGGACTGTACCCAACTAAAACCTGTTTGCACAACTCCTTTGAGCATGGTAGGGTAGTAATCTAAGCACAGTGGGAACTCACACGAGACAAATGACGATCTCAGGTCGACAAACTAACCTGTACACATGTCACCAGGGAACTGCTATCTGACGATATGTATAATACCAACTAGCAGGTTCCCGGCGAGTCCTGTCTGGTGTACTTATAACCTAATGAGCATCTGTATACATCTTAGGTGATCCAATTGACACCAGTGGCTTGTGAGACCGGCCACCGCCCCTCGTCGGGGTCTCGACTGTATACACTAGTTTACTCTGGAGTATCGATGCCCTGTCTCGAAACTCCCACGACTAGGGACACTTTAAGGATGTTCTTACAGACCCCGGCACCCACGTATATGATCGCCATCATACTGCTGGTAGTCAAGCAAGAATCCTATAGGCTCTATCATCATGCAATAGTGAACTAAAGCATGTATACGATGATAAAGACAAACCAGATAGCATACTATCATCTCGAGCAAGACTGTCATATCGGTATAGGTCCTGCCTCAATCATTGCAATCACGTACCTGCGATCCAATAATTGAGTTTGAGGGCACTATCTCCAACAATCTCCCACTTGCACTTAAGGCTAATTATTACGATGTCGCATACTCACAGCCCGTGTGATACCGAACACCCAACTCCTCTACTAATCAGTTTCACAAAACTAGTTTGTAAAACTCCTGTGTTCGAGAAATAGCCTCAGTGAGTGGATCCACCCTGATGTTTCTTTCTATATCTCTCTAAATCTCAAGTTCGCGGAGAAAGCCATCTCCCGAATCGAGTAATACCTGTCTTAGAGTATGTCTGAATATCTGATGTGACCTAGTTCATAAATGAACTCCAAATCCAAACTTCTTAGACTGTGTCGATCACTGAACCTAATCAGTATCCAGCACCATGCCTCCCACAGTATTCTCTTGGACCACCTGTCCATTATACTGTCCCTCGTCAGAGGGAAAACTATAACTCTGACAATCACTCTGTCATCCATGTCACCTTGGAAGCCTGGAATGATAACCGTCTCTCGAAGGAGGCTGTCATCATCAAATCCGTAGAACATACACTTATGTTCTAAAACTGCTTCCTAATGTTTCTTCAGGATTGGATTAATATAAACTTATCGCATATAGTGCAAAAAACAACATCTGGTGTGGTACTTGACATTTCATGATTGACTCAATTGCCTAAGCAAGTGATCTGCCAATCATGCACATCCCTCTCTCCTTTAGTCTCTAAGACACCTTTAGAGAGGGTGACTCCATCACCTGCAGGTACACCACCATGCCAGGAGTCATCTATTCAAAAAACTATTAGAATACTGTTACAGTACCCACATTGGGAAACTACCTAAATCCAGATCTAAAACCATAGATCTAGAAACCAGAATGTCTGATATTATATCCATGTCCTGTCTGGAGAAACAACTGTGTGACGACCACAGTACAACCGATCGTAGTATAGGAATTTTACTTCCTACTCTGTGTATGTCATCCAAATACCAGGACATCACACCCTACTACCTTCTTAACACATCCATCCCCTATTCTGATGAAGTCAAACCCATGACTGTCACATCAAAATTAGATGATCTTATCTCCGCTATATCTGCTCAAGCCTATAAATAGGCATAAGCTACTTGCCCACTATGCTTCCGCTGCTCCCACTGACTACGACAACCCTCTGGCAGAATAATATCTACGTACACTTCTAAAGTTAGTTTAGAACGACGTTATACTTATCCTCTTGCCGGGTTTCATAGTCAGGAATCAACGGTAGTGTCAAGTTTGGGTAAACAAGAACCTCCCTGTCACCATCCTTGAGGGTACCGGAGTACCTCTCAGGTGTCTGAGGTTACCCACTATATCTGCGGAGTGGCTATTGGAATGTCAAACCTGATTGAATATATAGGTCCTATTAAATTTTCCATAATCATTTGCGGTTCTGGAATCACTTTCGGTTCTGGAATCACTCCCACTGCTGTTTTCTGAAAAAGTCCATTTTAATAAAACTGTGGCGAGTCAAGAACAATATCACTATTGATCTTCCAGATGGTAGAAATGTCAACTCTCGTCAAAGCCAGGGTCAACCCACAAACTGCCATTACAGAAACGTGCCTTGAGTTATCCAGTGTCTGGTTTTAAGCATAAGCTGGACAACTCCCCGTACCTTAACATCGTTAAGATATGAACCATTCTATATCCAATATAGAAATAGAGGCACTAATTTAATTGGAACCAGATTCAAATCATGCAGCTGTCTCCAGTGCATATCAACTTAATGGAAAGTGGCTACTCAGCATTACTCAACTTAGGGATCCATCCAATTATGAGTAACCCGAAAGAGAAACAAGTTTCTCAAAATCATTACTTGAATACCAATCACAAGAATCTACATTTTCGATTTCTTTGAAGAATCCTGATACTTGCGATACTTGGTTCTCTACTTTATTCTTATACCCACAACTTCTCAAAACTTAGACATTGTATTTCTACGAAACACTTGTCTAAAAACTAGAGAAGTCATAAGTAAACAGAACATAGTACGAGGACCTACCCCTTTGTCCTTACGGATACTGGACAACATACAATACTCTGTATAAGTCCGCTGAGTTGAATAACTCATAACCTGTGCATCGTAGGTTGAAAACTGTACCCAGGCGATTTCCTCAAATATCACCAATTACTACGAATTCCGATATAATGAGGATGATCACCTAATTCCCAATAACTTACTCCCACTGATCATCCGTAAAACCATACAGATGTGAGAATCATACATGGTAAATACATACCCTGGAGTAAGTATCTAATCGGGAAATCAGTTTTCTTTTAACAATGCACTGAAACATGAAAATGTTTCGTAGGGGTATCCTGGTATTCCTAGTAATGCCTCTTCCATAATCCAATTAATGACTTTAACCGTATATCTCCTTACCATCTTCCAAATCCCTTTATTTGTCTTTAGTCGTTACCTTCTGTACACCATCGTTAGGCTAAATGGTTTTCTTCCTTCCCTACCGTTCGGCACTAGCCTATGGTTTGGAAGAAGACTATACAGTAAGCATAATAGGTGTACTCTCCTAATCCTAGGAGTACTCGCAACTTGAGAGAAGGTGATGATAAAAGACTACTGAATAAAACCTTATTCTATTTCTCCCGAACTGGGGAAAAAGCAGTGGTGAAAATAGGAGTGGCGATGAAGTACGCGGTTTGGTCGTGAATGATAACAGTCGCAATTTTACTTTGCCTTCTTTCTAATCCCTTTATCTTGTCTTTACATATTACCTTCTGTACACCCTACTTAAGCTAATTGGTTTTCTTCATTCCCTACCTTTCGACACCAGCCTATGGTTTGGAATAAGACTATCCAATAAGCGTAATAGGTGCATTCTCCTAAACTAAGGAGCCCTCGCAACTTGAGAGAAGGTGATAATAAAAGATAACTGAATAAACCAATTCTATTTCTCCTGAACCTGGATCCATCCTCGAAGAAGTCCCTTCGAGTTCGTATATAACCATACGATGGATCTATCCGATGGAAGTGGATGTCCGTAGTAATACGGGGTGTTCTGAGAAATACAAAGGGTAAAAGAAGGAGCGGCAATTACTTATGCAACTCAGACAATCCAAAAGCCAGTATTTTAAGAAGGTTCGGTCTACTTGGTCACTGAGTCATAGTCTATGGTCGGTCAAAGGTCGCTGCCAAAGAGAGAGAGAAAAGAAAACACTCTGCATGCACTCTAACCTAGATCAAAATGGTTATCATTTTATCTAATCAGGAAACCTCCCACTGTAATCTCAAATTCTCCTCCAAACCTGAAAGAAGAATTAGTCGGGATCACCCGAAGAGTAAACCAACCCATCAGTGAGAATCGGGATCCAACTATCATCGTATGATAACTTGATGGAAGCCACTCAAGTTATCACACTCCAGAAGGTATGCGCATGCCTGGAAAGTTTGCTGTTTGTTTGAAACTCCCGATGTGATTTTTGCCTCATGCTCTTATGACCTTGATTTTGGCCAACAAATCATAAGTCACATGTCAAGTTCTACCCGTCATTATCCAAGTTAATTTGAACCCACCCGCACATGCCCTTGACTTTGGCCAACAAGGCAAAACGACTGTCCCAAACCAACGCATCAATCTATGCAATAGATGAATATTCAGTAGCTACCAAGCACTATGCCTTGACTTTGGCCAACAAACATAGCTTGAATACTAGTGACTATCCATAAGAAATGACGGAGGGCTACGGCTGGTTTTTGGTGAAAAACCTTTAACGTAATGAACTTGATCTCGTTGTAGGAACCTGATAGCTTTTATAAAAATATAGTGGCGAAACCTTTTGCTAAAGAGATCACTCCCGGTGAAGGGATCTCGGCTTTTTCCTCGTGGAATGAGGTGCAGGATATTCTAACTGAATACCGCGATGCAAAGCAACTTGTAATCGACTATATGAAGTTATTACCCTGACGTAAACTTCTGCCCAAGGGGTCTCTCCCGGTGAAGGGATATCAGCCCTTGCCTCGTCGAATGAGGTGCAGGATATTCCAACTGAATATCACTATGCAAAACAAAAGGAAATGTCTTTGTAATAACACCTTTTAAAATTTGTTCCAACAACATCAAATATAGGTTTGTTTTATCTTTGCATTGATAAGAATCAATGCAGTCCCATCAATCAATCACACCAGAAAAGAACGAAAATAAAATGTACGTATATGCCATCCGCATTCGCCAATGGGTCCCGTCATCACCCGTTAGGTTACTTGACTAATGACAGAGCGGGGGCTGGACTAGCACGGGTGTAAAATATATACAACATCTAATAGTATATATACCAATATACAATAATCGCTCCAGGCGTGATAATATGCAACATTACAGAAAAGTAATAAGCATCACAGAACAATACAGATAATCTGGGATCCCCGGGTTTCACAGAGCCGCTGCTGAAACCTAACGTTCCTCTGGTCGTGTGGATAGCCTGTGCAATGAAACCTAGACCCCTACGGGTGCGGCAAGTTACCCGCCAAAACCTGAAGCGTGGTAGTCCACACAACATAGTGAATGGAACACCCGGCACTTCACGGAATCCGGTAAATTGAGTACCCCTCCTTGGGTCAACCTGTACCCCCTACGAGTGCGGCGAATAGTGTAAGTCCGCGGTAGCGCCCCGGCCGTCTAACAGATGCCAATATGCGGAACAAAACTTTTACGACTGGCGTTATCGCGTACTTTATCCCGGATCGTCCATTAAAGCTAAACTAACAAATTGTAAATAGGGTAGAATTGTTATACCGAATGATCCGAGTCCTTCGGTCTTCAACCATCATCCCACGCTATGTTGCAACTGATCTGAACTTGCTCGATCTCTGGTCTCGTCGTCCAGGTGGCACCACGTCGACGGATCTTTAAACGGGCTCCCGCCTCTGAACCGAGGCAACTCGATCGTCAAGTTTGCCAAAAGAGACGACCAAGATGAAGTAGAGAACGAGTAGAATACTTTGTCTCGTTACGTCCAAGGCTATGGAAGAACGGTTAATAGAAGTTGCCAATTGGAGTCGGGTAAATGGAAATTGAATTATATGAAATTTCCATATACAAAACTATCATAATCTTTTGCCACAAAATCAAATGAAAAAATCATGCTTCTCACAATGAGGGTCGGCCACTATAAAAGATCAAGGAGGGTGAGTGTAGGAACTACAAGTGGTGACTATAAGCTTTGAACTTATCATAACCTAACATCAAAGCATGACACACTAGAAATCATTAATGCAAAATGGTGATTCATTAACCTAGTCACCATTTTAATTAATGCAACCAAAGAAACATGAACACCTCACTTAGATCTAGAATCTTCTAGAACCATGACTCACCCAAGAAGAAAAGATAAATCCGCATTTAACCGAATGTTAAATACGGCCGATAGAAAACTGGAAACTGGCAACTTCCAAAAGTGATCCCGAAACGGATTTCAGGATAACCCCGTATCAGTATAAACATACCCGGATTTGTATTACGACCGAATACAAATGCAACTAAGACAAAGATATTATATGTACACAGTATAATACTGGGATCCGGCTTAAACCAAAGACTACCAGTATTATCTGCCCGAAAAATGACACGTGCGAAAACGCACGTGCTTTTTCCGAATCCTGCCATAATACCATACGGCATCTACAACGTTTTGCCCGAACTTGGGAAAGTGTCTGTGGGGGACTCTAATGACTCATCAATACACTGGCACTGGGAATAACCACTAGCACATCAGAGGTACAAGCTGTACGTAACGGTTTGCCTATGTATTGATTGGAAGGGAAGCTGACGAGCGAACTCATCTATAAACCCTACTGAGCCTGACAGTGACAATATCTGTACAGTCCGGAACATTCGTCTATGAGTATCGCATATACGGTCGAGGAGGTCGGTAAACGTCAGACCCCCAATAGCTGCATAAGTCGTGTCAGAGAGCAGCCCAGAACACCCTAAGATACTACTGGTATACCTACCAGTATATCTCGATTACCCTGGCCAGGGATTTCATGTAATGGCTCTCCTAAACACAGCGCGATCTCACCCCCCAATACCGGGAGAGACGAATCCCCGACGATCCGCTCACTTGCCTCCAATGTGGCTCGGGACTGTACCCAAAATATACCTGTTTGCATGACTCCTTTGACCCGTGGTAGGGTATAAATCAAAGAACAATGGGAACTCACACGAGACAAATGACGACCTCAGGTCGATGAACTAACCTGTACACATGTCACCAGGGAACTGCTATCTGACGATATGTATAATACCAACTAGCATGTTCCCGGCGACTCCTGTCCGGTGTACTCATATCCCAATGAGCACCTGTATACATCTTAGGTGATCCAACTGACACCAGTGGCTTGTGAGACCGGCCACCGCCCCTCGACGGGGTCTCGACTGTATACACTAGTCTACTCTGGAGTATCGATGCCCTGTCTCGAAACTCCCACGACTAGGGACATTTTAAAGATGTGCTTATAGACCCCAGCTCCCACATATATGATCGCCATCATACTGCTGGTAGTCAAGAAAGAATCCTATGGGCTCTATCAATATCTATATGATGATAAAGACAGACCAGATAGCATACTATCATCTCGAGTAAGACTGTTATATCGGTATAGGTCCTCCCTCAATCATTGCAATCACGTACATGCGATCTAATAATTGACTTAGAGGGCACTATATCAAACAAATAGTTTGCCAATTCTAGAGTGAGGTCCCTTTGCCTCTCAAAGCCATGAGATACGGACCCGTTGCCCTCCAGAACCTGGCTATCCGTACACTCCTTCGCGGGGTAAACCTAGTATAGAAATAAAAATATGTACAACGGGTACATCGACCTCTACCCGGTCATGCCCCAAAAAGAATATTATACAAACAGGCAATGACGGCAGTCCACATGTTGGATGCTCGCCCCGCAATATCAAAAGTACAAATAAATCCAAACTGCACTATCATTGCACCCTGCTATCCACCACGACATATCCGCAACAATACAACACAACACAGAACATCAACGCGAATGTCACGTTCGCAAACCCGTCTAAAAGAACTATAGCAATCATACGCGGTTTACCGATCAAATGACATTCCCGGTCGGAGATATAAAGTAAGTACTGCATACTAACAAATTTAAAATTTCGATCGATAAAATTTCCCGAAGTGGGCCCCACGTATATCTGTTGTACAGTAACAAAATCTGGGCCCAAAAGAACAGTACCAAAAACCACAATTTACCAATAAGAACTTACTGGAGAAATTTGGAACATTGTTGCCACATACTGGCCGCGGTTCCACGGTCAAACCCTTGGTTTGACCGCGGATCCACGGTGGTACTGTGGTAACACATGTCCAAATTTCTCCACAATTCTTCAAAAACCCTGCACGCTTCTGTGATATGCAAAATTATTTTTAGGCCCTTTAAAAAATCGACAGAAACTTATGTGCTTGAAAATTGTGATTTCGGAAATTCCGTTCGATCGATCTTTTAAACGCGTTAGCACAAATTAGTATAGCTTAATGGTGAGGCTCTGATACCACTGTAAGTCCACGGTAGTGCCCCGGCCGTCTAACAGACGCCAAATGCGGAACAAAAACTTTTTACAACTGGCGCTATCGCGTACTATAACCTGGATCTGCCATTAAAGCTAAACTAACAAATTACAAAGTGGGTAGAAATGTTATACCGAACGATCCGAGTCCTTCGGTCTTCAACCATCATCCCACACATTGTTGCGGCTGCTCCGATCTCCTGAATCTCCAGTCTTCTCGTCCAGGTGGCACCACGTCGACGGATCTTTAAACGGGCTCCCGCCTCTGAACCGAGGCAATTCGGTCGTCAAGTTTGCTAAATGAGACGACCAAGATGATGTAGAGAATGAGTAGAACACTTTGTCTCGTTACGCCCAAAGCTATGGACGAACGTTTATGGAAGTTGCCTTTTGGAACGGATTGAAATGAGATATGAAAATACATATGAACTAGATCTCTCTCTTCGCATTTTAACAACCCTTTCTTTTTCCCAAATTAATCATGACCTCAAGGGGAGGGGGCCGGCCATATATGTAAAGGGAGGGAGGTGAGGGTAGGAGCAAAGAGGTGACCATAACAATAAAGGTGAAGGAATGAGTCATTAAACACCTAGTATGAACTCATTAAATGAAACAATGAATCATAACCCTTAGTCATCAACACATAAATGCTCCATTAATGCACTAAGCCACCTCACCATCCTAATCACCTCTTCTAGAAACTTCTAGAACCTTCCACACTCATCCAAAGAAAAGATAAATCCGTATTTAACCGAATGTTAAATACGGCTGATAGAAAACTGAAAACAGGCAACTTCCAAAAGTGATCCTGAAATGAATTTCAGGATAACCCCGTAATGGTATAAACATACCCGCATTTGTTTTACAACTGAATACAAATGCATCTGAGACAAAAATATTATATCTACACAGTATAATACTGGGTTCCGGCTTAAACCAAAGCCTACCAGTATTATTTGCCCGCAAAATGACACGTGCGAAAACGCACGTGCATTTTCCGAACCCTGCCATAAAACCATACGGCCTCTGCAACGTTTCGTCCGAACTTGGGAAAGTGTCTGTGGGGGACTCTAATGACTCATCAACACACTGGCACTGGGTATAACTACTAGCACGTCAGAGGTACAAGTTGTACGTAACTGTTGCCTATTGTATTGATTGGAAGGGAAGCTGACGAGCGAACTCATCCATAAACCCTACTGAGCCTGACAGTGATAATGTATATACAGTCCGGTCCGTTCGTCTAAAGAGTATCGCATATCGAGTCTAGGGGGTGGATAAAGTCAGACCCCTAATAACGCGATAAATCGTGTCGGCATGAAGCCCATCACCACCAGAGAAACTACTGATCCAAATCAGTAATTCTCCACTACCTCGGCCGAGGATTTCAAGTGATGGCCACCCGTGCAATGCGCGATATCAACCCCCAATACCGGGAGAGACGAATCCCCGATGATCCGCTCACTGCCTCCATGTGGCTCGGGACTGTACCAAACTAAAACCTGTTTGCACAACTCCTTTGAGCGTGGTAGGATAGTAATCTAAGCACAGTGGGAACTCACACGAGACAAATGATGATCTCAGGTCGACAAACTAGCCTGTACACATGTCACCAGGGAACTGCTATCTGACGATATGTATAATACCAACTAGCAGGTTCCCGGCGAGTCCTGTCCGGTGTACTCATAAACTAATGAGCACCTGTATGCATATTTGGTGATCCAACTGACACCAGTGGCTTGTGAGACCGGCCACCGCCCCTCGTCGGGGTCTCGACTGTATACACTAGTCTACTCTGGAGTATCGATGCCCTGTCTCGAAACTCCCACGACTAGGGACACTTTAAGGATGTGCTTACAGACCCCAGCTCCCACGTATATGATCGCCATCATACTGCTGGTAGTCAAGCAAGAATCCTATGGGCTCTATCATCATGCAATAGTGAACTAAAGCATGTATACGATGATAAAGACAAACCAGATAGCATACTATCATCTCGAGCAAGACTGTCATATCGGTATAGGTCCTACCTCAATCATTGCAATCACGTACATGCGATCCAATAATTGACTTTGAGGGCACTATCTCCAACAAGTCTTACCAAACCTACGGAGTGGCCGAGACTCCTCAGTTTCTATTGCAACAGCCGGTTCAACCAAGTCGTCATTTGTAGTTTGTGTCTCTAGAACCTCTTCTAGATCTATCATATTGCCATCAGCTTTATCTGTGAAAAACTCTTTTTCCAAGAATGTGGCATACTGAGAAACAAATACTTTTTGTTCCTCCTTGTGGTACAATAGATATCCATAAGAATTCCTTGGATATCCCATAAAGTTACACATGACCAACAGTGTCTCGAGTTTGTCCGGATTCTGCTTTTTAACATAGGCCGGGCAACCCCAAATCTTAATTCTCTTAAGAGATGGTCTCTTCCTATGCCATATCTCATATGGCATGATAGACACGGTTTTTGTTGGGATCCTGTTCAGTAGAAACGCTGCAGCCTCTAATGCATGCCCCCAAAATGAGACGGGTAACTCAGCATCACTCATCATGGAACGGACCATATCTAATAGGGTCCGATTCCGTCGTTCTGACACGCCGTTGTGCTGTGGTGTGTAAGGAGGAGTGAGCTGAGAGAGAATCCTATTTTCTTTTAGGAAGTTTGCAAATTCTGTACTGAGATACTCTCCACCTCGATCTGATCGAAGCATCTTGATACTCAAGCCGGTTTGTTTTTCTACTTCTTGTTTATATTCAGTGAATTTCTCGAAAGCTTCGGATTTGTGCTTTAATAAAAATACATGACCGAATCTTGAGAAATCGTAAGTGAAAGTAATGAAGTATGAAAAACCGCCTCTAGCCTGTGTAGACATTGGCCCACATACATCACTATGTATGAGGCCTAGGAGCTCAGTAGCTCTTTCTCCGTGTCCGGTAAATGGAGTTTTGGTCATTTTACCCTTGATACAAGACTGGCAAGTTGCATAAGATTTATATTCAAAAGGGTTTAAATATCCATCTTTATGTAACTTGTTTAGTCTTGTTTCGTTAATATGACCAAGTCTATAGTGCCAAAGAAAAGCTTCATTTATTTCTGAAAGTTTTCTTTTATTAGTGTGTTGTATGCTGAAAACTGTGTGTTGATTTAGGACGTATATCCCGTTATTAAGCGTAGCATACCCAACCAACATTTGATTCAGGTGAATGTTCATAACATTGTTCTACAATACAAAATTATATCTTTCATTGTCTAACAAAGAAATGGATATTATATTACAAAGCATACTAGGTACAAAATAACATGGGTTCAAAACCAATATACACCCAGATGGCAACCCCAAGTGATACTCTCCCACTGCGACTGTATGTACATTGGAACCATTTCCAACGCGAAGAGTATGGTCACCTGTCTTTAAAAACTTGCTATTTCTCAGCCCCTGCATAGAATTGCAAATGTGAGAACCTGAACCGGTATCTAATACCCAGGAAGCAGAGTTTTTTGTCACAAACACACCTGAAGCTGAAGCATCCCCATGCTTCTTCTTGAGATTTAAGTACTCCGTGCAGTTGCGCTTCCAATGTCTTGTTTTGTGGCAGTGAAAACATTCCCCTTTCCCCGATTCTCCAGCTTTGGACTTGTCCTTCCGCTTAACCTTTTTAACTCCACCCTTAGGATTGGTGGGCTTCTTCTTTTTCTTTCCCTTGGTCTTAGCCTTTGGGCGAGAAGAGGAAGATTGCCCAACACTCAAAACAGGAGTTTTCACTGATTTCAGTGTGCTCTCTGCACTTCTTAACATATTAAGGAGTTCAGGTAGTTCCATCTCCATGTTGTGCATGTTGAAGTTAACTATAAATTGAGCAAAGGTGGAGGGGAGGGACTGCAGAATAATATCCGTATATTGTTCATTGTCCATCGTCCAACTAAGGTCCTCAAGCTCTTCTATGAGAGCTATCATCTTCAGAACATGGTCACCTACTGGTGTGACAGGAACCATTCGCATCTGAAATAATTTCTTTGATCCTTCGTATCGCAATACGCGGGATTGCTCTCCATACAACTCCTTTGTATGGAGGAATATGGCGTGAATGTCCATATTCTCGTGCTGCTTTTGATGTGTGTTGTCCATCGATGCAAGCGCGAGGCATTTGGCCATGGTACATGTAGGGTTACTAGGCACTCTAATAAGGTTCTACAAAGCATCAACCATGCCCGTTTCAAATTTTAGCCGTGCCAAATAACCCTAAACAAGATCGTTGCTAGAAAATTAGGGTTTCATATGCTAGTAAACTACGTTTACAACTAAGTGAATACGAAATACAACCTTTGTAGATCGGTCCTTCACTTCTTTAGCTCCTTGTTGAAGTCCCTTCGTTGCGATCGTGGTTCTCCCGGACCCTTGCATGGCTTCACGAGGCGAAAGACGCGTCCTTGCTTGAAGTCTTCGAGGCCGAAGATGATCTACGTCGAGGGGATGCCAACTCAAGCTTCTACTTCACTAACTAGATAATTAGTGAAGCAAACACCCTAAACTAAAGTGCTAGTCTAGTAGAGGATGGACAAATAGGAAGTGAGTTCTCTTTAGAATTTTATTTCTTACTTTGGATCAAACCCTAGCTTGCTTTTCTTTTGAACAAAGAAGAAGAAGATGAACAAAAGAAAGAGATGAGGATAATGATCAAGTGAGTAAGCTAACCATGGTGAGTGAGTATCATATACTAACTCTTGTAGAGACTTAACCCATGGCTAATCCTTATGGTTGGGTTAAGAAATATCCATAGTAAAAACAAATTTAGTGGAATTAGTCAATGCTTCCACAAGCTTCCACAAGCTTCAAGCATTTTGCTAATCCTCCACTAATTTTGTAATTACTTTGAATATTAAAATCCAACATAAATAAATAGCATGGTGTAAGTCTCATACACCCAAGTCAAGTGTATCATCAACCATGATACAATAAGAAAACACATTTTTAATATATATCATATATACATTAAAGTTGTGCTCATGTGAGAAAAACCTAAAGTGAACAAGTGTTAGTAAATGTAAACTAGTATATCTAATATACAATTATACACTTAATTATTAAATCAACACTTGACTTAATAATCCGGTCATATCTCATATAACCGACTAACATCCATTGTATCGACTTATCGAATCAACACTTGATTCGATAACCCGGCTATATCATATATAACCGACCGATACAAAAAGTCGCGAGAATAGAATACGGTATCACATACACGTATTATTCTCAGTCCCACACATATCACATATGCGCTCCTATTTCGTTTTTCCTGAGCCAGTAAAACCTCTATGTAGGACTCTAAAGACTCATCAATACGCCGGAAGTAGGTGATGATCACATCACGCACCCACAAGCCGTCAGCGGTACTAGCTGGACGTAATGGCTACCCGGGTATTGAGCGATCAGAAGATCAGCAAGCAAGCCCGCTCCAACTCCTGTAAAAGCCTTGTAGGGTGTTTTTCGTCACCCCATTGAGATGGGAATACGCGCGCGCTTGTCAGGCGTACTACAGATTCTCCCTGCCTAGGGTAGGCCGGGGTTTAATAATTGTGGGGATCCGAATCTCCGGCAGCCGCGGACTAAGCTACCGTTAATTACCCCTCGCCTTTGGAGCGAGGGAACCTCCGATTAACGGGTTAAACTGGTCATGCGAACTCAATGTGCAGTGTACGTGTGTTTTGTTTTGGAGGGGGGGTTTAAATATATCGGGAGCCACGCAGAGTTTTTACGGGGGTCCATGTGTATGTAAATATGTATACATATGTATATATATATGTATGTATATAAAAAGAGGGGAAAAAGACATCCAAGGGATGCGTGGGGCCAGCGCCTTGAGCGCTGTGTGCTTAGGTGCTGTGCGCTTAGGCGCAAGCGCTCCACGTGTCGGCACGTGGGCATTTTGCGCTTAAGCACAGTGCGCTTGAGCGCGCCACGTGTCGGCATGTGGGCGCTTTGCGCTCGAGCGCAGTGCGCCTGAGCGCAAGCGCGCCACGTGTCGGCATGTGGGCGCTTTGCGCTTGAACGCATCACGCCACGTGTCGGCACGTTGGCGCTTTGCGCTTGAGCGCAGTGCGCCTGAGTGCAAGTGCGCCACGAGCGCAGTGCGCCTGAGTGCAAGCGCGCCACGTGTCGGCATGTGGACGCTTTGCGCTCGATCGCAGTGCGCCTGAGCGCAAGCGCGCCACGTGTCGGCACGTAGGCGTTTTGCGTTCGAGCGCTGGGCGCTGGCGAGACAAAGGGGCTTTTAGTCCCAGAACCAGAAGCTATGCTTCAGAAAGGAAATATTTATTATATATATATATATATATATGTAAATATGTGGAGTTAAACTCCTAAAATGTTTTGGTTGATGAAAGGGGTTCTTCCTCTTCCTTCTCTGTTGGCTGGATCTTGATTATCAAGAGATGTGAGATCTAAAAATCTCTCCTTTCTGAGATCTAATGGTAGATCCGAGTTCCCTTTTGTGGGTTTTGTGGTGGAATACTTCTTAGTTTTTGAAAAGAAAGAGTAAAACTCTTGATTCATATCAAGAAATGAGAAGGTTTAGAACCTTGGAGAAGGAGCAGGAGGCACAAAAGATCTCAGATCTAAAATTTTTTGTGGAGAGAATGAAAAGGTGTCTTTTATTATTCATCATTTTTCCTTATATAGGCTTACATGTTTACATATAGCTCCTTGGGCTTTGCAAAATGGTGTTTTGCCCATCCCATGGCTTATGTGCCATTTCATTTTTGCACATAAGCCATGGGCTTACAAAATATTGGCTTTATGCCTATTTTGCTTATATTCATTCATAAAAAATTACATAAAAATTATTTATGACATGATTTCGTTGTTGGCATAGGGAGGCTGGCTGCGGGCTCGACTTGGGTATGGGCCCGCTTGACCTGGGCTTAGGCCCACCTAGCTTGGGGGTTGACCTTGACTTTGACTCGGTCAACCGGGGTGTAAATTTTTACCCCAACAAATTGCCCCCCATCAATGAATGCACAACGCACATGTGGGGCGTGTACATGAAATTGATGGATCTTCTTTTGCGTGGAGGCGACTTGCTTTGGTCTCCACTTTTTGGGATGCACTGCCCTTTTTACGACATGGACGGTCGGCGCTTGATCCGTCTCCGAGATGGAGTGTCTGTGGTAGACATTTCTCTAGCCCAGAGTAATTAGGTAGACGTGTCCCCGGCATGGAGTGTCGCTGGTCGACGTTTCCTCGAGGCGGATCGTCGCTGGTAGACGTCTTCCCGAGGCGGAGTGCTTATTGTAGGACGTTTCCCCGAGACAGAGTGTCTGCTTGACGTTTCCCTTCCACGGGGTGTCGTTGTTGGACGTTCCCTGATGCGGAGTGTCTGTATTGGACGTTTCCCCGATGCAGAGTGTCGCTGGTTGACGTTTCCCTGAGACGGAGTGCCTATGGTAGGACGTTTCCCCGATACGGAGTTCCTGTTGTAGGATGTTTCCCCGAGACGGAGTGCCTGTTGTAGGACGTTTCCCCTAGACGGAGTGCCTGTGGTAGGACGTTTCCCTGAGACGGAGTGCCTGTTGTAGGACGTTTCCTCGAGACGGAGTGCCTGTTGTTGGACGTTTCCCCGAGACGGAGTGCCTGTGGTAGGACGTTTCCCCGAGACGGAGTGCCTGTGGTAGGACGTTTCCCCCAGACGGAGTGCCTGTTGTCGGATGTTTCCCCGAGACGGAGTGCCTGTGGTAGGACGTTTCCCGAGACGGAGTGCCTGTTGTAGGACGTTTCCCCGAGACGGAGTGCCTGTTGTTGGACGTTTCCCCGAGACGGAGTGCCTGTTGTAGGACGTTTTCCCGAGATGGAGTGCCTGTGGTAGGACGTTTCCCCGAGACGGAGTGCCTGTGGTTGGACGTTTCTCCGAGACGGAGTGCCTATTGTTGGACGTTTCCCCGAGACGGAGTGCCTATGGTAGGACGTTTCCCCGAGACGGAGTGCTTGTGGTAGGAAGTTTCCCCGAGGCGGAGTGCCTGTTGTCGGACGTTTCCCCGAGACGGAGTGCCTGTTGTAGGACGTTTCCCCAAGACGGAGTGCCTGTGGTAGGACGTTTCCCCGAGACGGAGTGCCTGTGGTAGGACGTTTCCCCGAGACGGAGTGCCTGTTGTAGGACATTTCCCCGAGACGGAGTGCCTGTTGTAGGACGTTTCCCCGAGACGGAGTGCCTGTGGTAGGACGTTTCCCCGAGACGGAGTGCCTGTGGTAGGACGTTTCCCCGAGACGGAGTGCCTGTTGTTGGACGTTTCCCCGAGACGGAGTGCCTGTGGTAGGACGTTTCCCCAAGATGGAGTGCCTGTTGTAGGACGTTTCCTCGAGACGGAGTGTCTACTGTTGGACGTTTCCCCGAGACGGAGTGTCTGTTGTTGGACGTTTCCCCGAGACGGAGTGTCTGTTGTTGGACGCAGAGGTCGATGTTGGAATTGGTTGGTTTGATTTGTTTGATTTGAGTTGACATCAGCATCGCTATACTGGAATATGGTATCAGGAGCGAATCATCATCTGTCTTTGAGAGGATTTGGGAATTGGTTTTCTGTCGGCATCTGCATTACTGCACTGGAATAATACCAGGAGCAACTCATCATGTGCCCCGGAAGGATTTGGATTTGGTTTTTTGTTTGGCATCTGCATTGCTGCACTGGAATAATGCCATGAGCAACTCATCATTTGCCCCGTGAGGATTTGGGAATTGGTTTTGTCGTTTGGCATCTGCATTGCTGCACTGGAATAATGCCAGGAGCAACTCATCATTTGCCCCGGGAGGATGGGATTTAGAATTTGGTTGGCATCTGCATCGCTGCACTGGAATATGGTACCAGGAGTGACTCATCATTCGCCACTTGAGGGTTGGGAAGCGATGGCTTAGGAAACAGGTTTAGATCCCTATCACCTAAGGCTTTTCAATTTTATGGGCCGTGAGGGTCCCATAAAAGCATTTTCTCCCTACGAGTCGTAAGGATCCCGTAGGTGTATTTTCTCCTTAGGAGTCGTGGGGACTCCTAAGTGTGTTGCTCCTTTGTGAGTCGTAAGGATCTCACGCAGAAATTTTCTCCTCACAAAGTCGAGAGGATTTCGTGACTCCATTTTTTTTGAGGGATCGGGATTGTTTTACGCCCGTAGATTGTATACGGTTTTGTAGGATGTATGATCCAGACCGTAGGGCCGGAAAAATTTCAGGACCTTGTTGGCGTCTGCATCGCTGCACTGGAATGTGGTACCAAGAGCGGCTCATCATTCGCCGTTGGGTTATGGGAGATGGGATTTGGTTGGCGTCTGCATCGCTGCACTGGAATATGGTACCAGAAGCGACTCATCATTCGCCACTTGGGGATTTAGATTTGGAATTTGGATGGCGTCTGCATCACTGTACTAGAATGTGGTACCAGGAGCCACTCATCATTCTCCATTAGGGTATGGGATTTAGAATTTGTTTGGCGTCTGCATCGCTGCACTGGAATGTGGTACCAGGAGCGACTCATCATTCGCCACTTGGGGGTTGGGAAGCAATGGCTTAGGAGACAGGTTTAGATCCCTGTCACCTAAGACTTTTCAATTTTATGGGCCGTGAGGGTCCCATAAAAGCATTTTCTCCCAGCGAGTCGTAAGGATCCCGCAGGTGTATTTTCTCCTTAGGAGTCGTGAGGACTCCTAAGTGTGTTTTATTTTTGTGACTCGTAAGGATCCCACAAAGGTTTGTTCTCTTCATGTATCGTGAGGACACATGAGTGGATTTCCCTCGTTCCCAGTTTAATGACTTAGAGGTCGACTGTTTCCAGTTTAACGACGTGGTGGTCATCTGTTTCCAGTTTAAAGACTTAGAGGTCTGCTGTTTCCAGTTTAAAGACGTAGAGGTCATCTGTCTCCAGTTTAACGACGTGGAGGTCATCTGTTTCCAGTTTAACGACATAGTGGTCGTCTGTTTCCAGTTTAACGACTTAGAGGTCTGTTGTTTCCAGTTTAAAGACTTAAAGGTCATCTGTTTCCAGTTTTAAAGATGTGGAGGTCATCTGTTTCCAGTTTAACGACTTAGCGGTCATCTGTTTCCAGTTTAAAGACTTAGAGGTCTGTTGTTTCCAGTTTAAAGACTTAGAGGTCATCTGTTTCCAGTTTTAAAGACGTGGAGGTCATCTGTTTCCAGTTTAACGACTTAGCGGTCATCTGTTTCCAGTTTAACGACTTGGTGGTCATCTGTTTCCAGTTTAGAGACTTAGAGGTCATCTGTTTCCAGTTTTAAAGACGTGGAGGTCATATGTTTCCAGTTTAACGACTTAGCGGTCATCTGTTTCCAGTTTAACGACTTGGCGGTCATCTGTTTCCAGTTTAGAGACTTAGAGGTCTATTGGATTGATTTGGAATTTTGGGATAGGGGCCGGCATCAGCGTTGTTAACACTGAAGCACATGGGCCAGGACACATGAGTAGGTCTTCCCAACGGAGCATAATTCCAAAGGCGGAGGCCAACCGCGTAACTGGTGGTTGCGGTGGCGCATGGCTATGCTGAGGATTATTTGAGCCCGTGGATTGTATACGGCAGTCAATTTGGGGACTAGCCGTAGGGCCTTTGAATTTTGGGAAACTGGATTTTTGTTTGGCGTCTGCATTGCTGCACTGGAATAATGCCAGGAGCAACTCATCATCCGCCCTTGTTTTGTTTTTTTGTTGTTTTTTTTTGTTTTTATTTTACCGCGATTGCTCTATCATTTCAGCTTTTATTATCGCGAAAATTGCGATTGCCCTATCATTTCGGCTTTTATTCGCGGTTGTCCAATAATTTCGGCTTTATTTTCATCTTTAATTTTACTCGCTGATTTTTATTGCGAGTTGCCCCATCATTTCGGCTTTCCTTTATTTTCTCTTTTATTTTCACATTTTTTTTGTTTATTTACATATATACACACATTTTTTTTTTACATTCCCAGTTTAACGACTTAGAGGTCGATTGTTCCCAGTTTAATGACGTGGCGGTCGATTGTTCCCAGAGAAATGCGAGTGTTTGTGAGAATCAGGTCCCTGAAGGACTCGGTCCCCTTGTGTATGAAATTGGCGGTCGCAGCTTGATTGTTTGTTAACACGCCAGGGGACAATGATATTTCTCCTATCTTGTATTGTTTCTCGACCCAATCGTTGAAGATGCAACAGTCTTCAATAGTGTGCCCCAGCACTCGGTGGTATGGGCAAAAGTTGGGATGATCAGACTTGTTCGCTTCACTTAGCCTTCTCGGTTCTGGTAGCCGCAGGCCACTCTTCAGAGCATCTTTAAAAATTTTGTGGACCTTGTCCCTTCGGAATGAGTAGACCTTATTTCTTCTTTCTTCCAAAGTTGGCTCTCGAGACTGGTCAGTTTTTGCTCCGCCCGTTGTCTGCTTATTTGGAGAATCGGTGATGTTAGAACTTCCTCCTTTTTGGTTGTCGTCCCTCCAAGGTTTCGGTCTGTTTGTGAACTAAAGATCCTGAGCGGACTCGGGCTTTGAGCGTTCCAACGTTTGGACCTTTTTGGTCAGCCCTTGGAATGTTTTGAGACCCGCGGTACATAGAAACGGGGCCATCCAGTTGTTGAGATTTCCGACAAGGAGACTGACAGATTGATCCTGCTCTATCGGCGGTTCGCATTTGACGGAGAGATTACTCCATCGGGTTATAAAATCCGTGTTGCTTTTGTCGCTCTTGGGCTTGGTCCTTACGAGCTCGGCAATGGTAATCTTATCGCTGACGCTCATGAACCACTGCCGAAACAGAGACTCCATTTGGACAAAAGTTGTGACGGAGCCATCCGGTATGCTCGCGTACCAGTCGAAAGCAACATCGGTCGGGCTATTAACGAACTGGCGGAGGAGAAGCGCATCATTGCCCCCAGTATTCCCGCATGAGGCTTTGAAGTGGGCGATGTGCTGATTCGCGTTTCCCGTCCCATCGAATCTTCCGAATTTGGGGATGATATAGCCGCTAGGGAATTCCACCAGATCATACTGAGCAGGATATGGTCTCCCACTACTGCTGATATCTTTTTGCGCTTCGGCTTCGGCCACCAATGTTTTGACTTTGCTGGCAACCAAATCCATGATTTGATCTTGAGTTAGCGGGCTACTGTCATCGGTAGCCAAGACATTTCCCGAGATAGGATGCGACTGATTTTCATGTAGTTCGCCCACTTTTGGATTTGAGGGAATAGGCGTCGGCTTCTTTGGGACACCACTTCCCGGTTCACGAGCAGAGCCCTCCGCTTGATTGGGCGGCTGAGAGGCAAGTCGGGCCGTGAGCTGCATCACGACATTCGTCAAGTCATCAATTTTGGAGTAGAGTTTGGCCATCTCCTTGTCTTTGTTTCTGAGCTGCTTTCGAAGCTCTTGAAGCAGCTCTTGCTCCGCGGTCCTGGGGCGGAAAGCCGGCTCTTCTTCGCTTTCCGAGCCCGAATCCTCATGGACCGAAGGGTCTTTCTGCCTATCATCCTCATCGAGAGGGTCTTCATCACCCAGCAGAGGCGGCTGTTCTTAGGAAGCGGCCACCACATTCAAGCCAGATTGGATTTGAGATGTAGTGGCTCCGTTCTTGCTCTTGCTGCGCGTGCCCACCATGTAGACACTGTGGACCTCATATCCATTCGTCTCTTTCTCATTGGCGGGGAGCTTAGAGAAAGCACCCGATCGAGCAGTTGTTGAGGGTACCGTTGGAGCTTGCTCGAAACGCCTTGCAGCTTTGTTGGTGTCGATGGCCTTGCCCCCAGCTGGGGCCATGGAGAGTCGTTCGGGAACGGACTTGCGCTTGGGCTGAGGTGCTCTCGCGACCACCACATTTGGCCTTTTGCCTTTCGAGACCGGTTTGTCTGCCACCGGGGAGGAGCTGGGATGGCGCCAACTGGCATGACCATGATAGAGCCGAATGGTAGCAGCGGCTCCTCCCATTGTCGCCCGAGACTGGCCGGAAGGACCGTCCTAGAGTCTATCCTCATCGTGTAGGAGACGGGAGCTGAGTTCATCATCGAAGACATCGTCGGAAGGTGATTGCTTGAAAATCTGCATAAAAAAGCATTATTTTAGTATAAATATAGGTATGTATATTGATTGAGTTCGCATGAACGCTTAACCCGAAATATGGGAGGAGAGATTGGTCCCACCGGGCGTGCCAGAATCTGTAGGGTGTTTTTCGTCACCCCATTGAGATGGGAATACGCACGCGCTTGTCAGGCATACTATAGATTCCCCCTGCCTAGGCTAGGCCGGGGTTTAATGATTGTGGCGATCCGAATCTCCGGCAGCCGCGGACTAAGCTGCCGTTAACTACCCCTCGCCTTCGGAGCGAGGGAACCTCTGATTAACGGGGGTCCCGCTACCCGGATAGCGGGCTGGGGGTCAAGGGGGCTAGCAGCCCTCTTGCGGGGTGCGGGGCAGCGTCGTGGGGTACATGTGTGTGTAAATATGTATACATATGTATATATATATGTATGTACATAAAAAGAGGGGGAAAAGACATCCAAGGGATGCGTGGGGCTAGCGCCTTGAGCGCTGTGCGCTTAGGTGCTGTGCGCTCAGGCGCAAGCGCGCCACGTGTCGGCACGTGGGCGTTTTGCGCTTGAGCGTAGTGCGCTTGAGCGCGCCACGTGTCGGCATGTGGGCGCTTTGCGCTCGAGCGCAGTGTACCTGAGCGCAAGCGCGCCACGTGTCGGCATGTGGGCGCTTTACGCTTGAGCCCAGCGCGCCACGTGTCGGCACGTGGGCGCTTTGCGCTTGAGCGCAGTGCGCCTGAGTGCAAGTGCGCCATGTGTCGGTACGTGGGCGCTTTGCACTCGAGCGCAGTGCGCCTGAGCGCAAGCGCGCCACGTGTCTTCACGTGGGCGCTTTGCGCTCGATCGTAGTGCGCCTGAGCGCAAGCGCGCCACGTGTCGGCACGTGGGCGCTTTGCGCTCGATCGCAGTGCGCCTGAGCGCAAGCGCGTCACGTGTCGGCACGTGGGCGTTTTGCGCTCGAGCTCTGGGCGCTGGCGAGACAAAGGGGCTTTTAGTCCCAGAACCAGAAGCTATGCTTCAGAAAGGAAATATTTATTATATATATATATATATATATATGTAAATATATGGAGTTAAACTCCTAAAATGTTTTGGTTGATGAAAGGGGTTCTTCGTCTTCCTCCCCTGTTGGCTGGATCTTGATGATCAAGAGATGTGAGATCTAAAAATCTCTCATTTCTGAGATTTAATGGTAGATCCGAGTTCCCTTTTGTGGGTTTTGTGGTGGAAGACTTCTTAGTTTTTGAAAAGAAAGAGTAAAACTCTTGATTCAATTCAAAAGAAATAAGAAGGTTTAGAACCTTAGAGAAGGAGCAGGAGGCACAAAAGATCTAAGATCTAAAATTTTTTGTGGAGAGAATGAAAAGGTATCTTTTATTATTCATCATTTTGCCTTATATAGGCTTACATATTTACATATAGCCCCTTGGGCTTTGCAAAATGGTGTTTTGCCCATCCCATGGCTTATGTGCCATTTCATATTTGCACATAAGCCATGGGCTTACAAAATATTGGCTTTATACCCATTTTGCTTACATTCATTCATAAAAAATTACATAAAAATTATTTATGACATGATTTCGTTGTTGGCATAGGGAGGCTGGCTGCGGGCTCGACTTGGGCATGGGCCCGCTTGACCTGGGCTTGGGCCCACCTAGCTTGGGTGTTGACCTTGACTTTGACTCGGTCAACCGGGGTGTAAATTTTTACCCCAACAAGCCTGCCGGTAACACTTCCCGTACAGTCCGGTCTCCTCGTCTGATATGTCGCATATCAAGTCTAGGGGTGGTAAACGTCAGACCCCAATAACCGATAAGTCGTGCCGATGTGAGGCTCATAACGGGTCGAGAAACTACTGGTAACACTTACCAGTAAATCTCTAAATCAGCCCTGGCCAGGGACTTCCCTGTTACGGCCAATCCAGCACAGCGCAACATCAACCCCCAATACCGGGAGAGACGAAACCCCTCTTATCGGTCATTGCCTCCATGTGACTCGGGACTGTACCCAAAAACCATCGTTTTGCACGCCCTCATGGACGTGGTAAGGTGGAAATCAAAGCACAGTGGGAATCACACAAAACTCTATGACGATCTCAGGTCTACAGACTAACCTGCACAAGTGTCACCAGAGAACTGCCATCTGACGTGAGGTATAATACCATCTCGGAGTTCTCGGCGAGTCCGTACAGTGTACCCAGTCTCCACTGAGCACCCGTATACCATCTCTGATGTCAAACACCAATGGATATGGGATCATCCATCGCCCATCTCATGGGTCGAGAAGGTATACGCTAGTCTACACTGGTATATCGATGCCCCGTCTCGATACACCCACGACTAGGGACCTTGAAGGATGTACTCATGGACTACCATGTCCCCACTAGTATGATCCGCATCATAGTCCAGGTAGTCAAGTACACATCCTAAGGGCTTTACCAACATGTAACTATAAGACAGTATAAAAAGACAAGTATACATGTTAAGATAAAGAGCAACCAGATAGCATACTATCAAGTCGAGCAAGAAAGTCCTCTCTATATATGTCCAAGCATCCAATATAATATACATCATCTGTACAATACTGACCTCTAGGGCATACATACAACTAACAATCTCCCACTTGCACTAGGGCCAGCTGCTGTAGTATCGCATACCAAGCATCCCGAAGAGTTTCTCAAACTGTATCTGAGGAATGGCCTTCGTGAGTGGATCCGCTGTGTTGTTCTTCGTGTCAACCCTCCTGACCTCGATCTCCCGGCGATCTATTATCTCCCGGATCAGGTGATACTGCCTCAGAATATGCCTGGATCGCTGATGGGACCTGGGTTCCTTGGCCAAAGCCACCGCTCCATTGTTATCGCAATACAAAGGTATTGGATGCTCAATGGATGGAACCACTCCAAGTGCTGTAATGAACTTCTTGATCCAGGCAGCCTCTTTGGCAGCATCGTTGGCAGCGATGTATTCAGCTTCCATCGTCGCGTCTGCCACGATTTCCTGCTTGGAACTCTTCCAGCTAACCGCCCCTCCGTAAAGGGTAAAGACAAATGCCGAGTGCGACTTCGAGTCGTCCTTATCACTCTGGAAGCTCGAATCGGTAAAGGACTCCACTTGGAGTTCTCCATTACCATACACCAAGAGCATCTCCTTAGTCCTTCGTAAGTACTTGAGAATGCTCTTCACAGCAGTCCAGTGACTCTCTCCAGGATCAGCTTGATACCTACTCACTACACTTAGTGAGTATGCTACATCGGGTCTGGTACATAGCATCGCGTATATGATAGAGCCTACAGCCGAAGCATAGGGTATCCCTTGCATGCGAGCTCTCTCCAAATCAGTCTTGGGAGACATCTCTTTAGAGAGAGTGAGCCCTGAGATCATGGGTAAAAACCCACGTTTGGACTCTTCCATACTAAACCTCTTTAGTATGGTGTCAATGTACCTGGATTGGGACAATCCCAATGTCCTTTTAGATCTATCTCTATAGATAATAATTCCCAGTATGTAGGAGGCATCACCTAGATCTTTCATTGAGAATCTTTGTGATAAGAAGAGATTGACCGATTGCAGCATAGGAATGTCATTTCCTATCAAGAGTATGTCGTCTACGTACAATACGAGGAAGACAACCTTACTCTCTGCCACCTTCTTGTAGACACAAGGTTCATCTACGTTTTTGACGAAATCAAACTCTTTGATAACGACGTCAAAGCAGATGTTCCAACTCCGCGATGCTTGCTTTAATCCATAAATGGATTTAAGCAGCTTGCACACCTTCCCGCTGCTCCCACTATCTACGAAGCCCTCTGGCTGAGTCATGTACACGCACTCTTCTAAATCACCATTTAAAAAGGCGGTCTTAACATCCATTTGCCAGATTTCGTAGTCATGATATGTAGCGATGGCAAGCATGATCCGGATGGATTTAAGCATAGCCATTGGAGAAAAGGTTTCGTCATAGTCCACACCTGGTCTTTGACGAAAACCCTTTGCAACAAGTCTAGCTTTGAAAGTCTCCACTTTCCCATCTACACCAAGTTTTTTCTTGAAGATCCACTTGCTCCCAATAGGTTTTACCCCTTCAGGAGCAACTTCCAAAGTCCATACTTTGTTGGTGTACATGGATTCCATCTCGGAGCGCATTGCATCCAGCCATTTCACTGAGTCCCCACTCGTGATGGCCTGCTCGAAGCTAGTTGGGTCATCATCAACTATGATGCAATCCTCGCTCCCACCATCCATGAGAAAACCGTAGTATCTCTTAGGTGGGTGAGGAACCCTACTAGATCGGCGGAGAGGCTGAGGTTCATTGGGAACTATTGAATGCTCCGGTTCAACCAAATCTTCTGTCGTAGTCTGTATTGCTGGAACCTCTTCCAGTTCTACCTCCTTGCCACTAATCTCTTTTTCAAGAAATTCCTTTTCTAAAAAGGTGGCATGTCAAGAAACAAACACCTTTTGTTCCTCGGTGTGGTAGAAGATATACCCGCACGAATGTTTAGGATATCCAATAAACTTACACAGAATAGACCTTGCCGCGAGTTTGTCCAGATTTTGCGTTTTTACATAGGCCGGACAACCCCATATCTTAACATAATTAAGACATGGTCTCTTTCCTTTCCATTTCTCATATGGAGTGGTTGGCACAGATTTGGTGGGAACCATATTCAATAGGTCTGCAGCTGTTTCCAGTGCATACCCCCAGAAGGAAATAGGTAACTCAACTGTGCTCATCATAAAGCGCACCATATCTAATAGGGTGCAGTTCCTCCGTTCCGATACACCGTTGTGCTGTGGTGTATATGGAGGAGTTAGCTGAGAGAGAATCCCATTCTCTTTTAGGAAGTACAGGAATTCATTGATCAAGTATTCACCTCCTCGATCAGATCGAAGGATTTTAATACTTTTTCCGGTTTGGTTCTCGACTTCTTGTTTATATTCTCTAAATTTCTCAAAAGCTTCTGATTTGTGTTTCATCAGGAACACATATCCGAACCTAGAGAGATCGTCAGTGAATGTAATGAAGTACGAAGAACCATTCCTGGCATGTGTAGACATGGGGCCGCATACATCACTATGTACCAGTCCCAAGAGTTCCGTAACTCTCTCTCCGTGTCCCATAAACGGAGTTTTGGTTATCTTGCCTTTGAGACATGACTGGCAAGTGTCATATGATGAAAATTCAAACGGATTCAAATATCCATCCTTATGCAACTTAGCTAGTCGTGTCGCATTGATGTGACCCAGTCTACAATGCCACAAGAAGGATTCGTTCATTTCTGAACTCTTCCTCTTATGTGCGTTTGTTATGCTCAGAACTGTTGATTGATTTAGAACATAAATGCCATTGCACATCGTGCCTGATCCTACCAACTTTTGGTTTAGAAAAATGTTCATAACATTATCCTGTAATACAAAATTATATCTCTCTTTACTCAACAAAGAAACCGATATAATGTTGCATATCAGGTTCGGCATGTAATAGCATTTGTTCAGAATCAATGTATTACCAGTTGGCAATACAAGGTGATATTCCCCGACGGTTTTAGCTGCAACAATTGCACCATTTCCAACCCTTATGTCTTTATCACCTTCTCCAAGTTCTCTACCTTTCCTAAGCCTATGTAACTGATTATATATATGGGATCCTGACCCGGTATCTAATACCCAGAACGTAGAGAAAATGGAGAAACAGTTCTCTGTAACGAACACACCTGAAGAAAATGCATCAACATGTACTTTCTTCATTCGGGTGGAATGGGAATCCTGGTATTCCCCTATATCCTGTTCAGTCTTATAACTCTTATAAGAAAGAACGGAACCAACGTTCCCCAGCACAGTATAACATGCGGGTTCGGTCAATACATCCATATTATTATCTTGATTAAGGAATGATATGGTCGCTACCTGGAGAGAGAGAGAAGAAAACACTTTAGCGTATGTTCTTGCAAGATCAGATTGGTTATTTATTTTATCTAATCAGGATGGCTCCCACTGTTTTTATCAAATCTTCCTTCAAACCCTAAAAGGAAAGACTAGCCGGGATTAATTACACCCTACAATTTCTTCAATCTTTCAGCCAGGCCAGTGTCGGTACTTTGAGGGAGGTTTCCCGTGCTTTTGCACGGACCTAATTAAAGTAAACCTCGTTTTCCCAGAGGCGTAACCCCGTTGACACCTTTCTAGACACCTACTTGATCGGCTAATTGTCCTGTGTAAAACTCTCCCAGGAGTAACTATTACTCGCAGTGGGTATCGGGATCCAACTATCTCATAGAAGGTATGCAATCTCATTGCAAATTTCAACACTTGAAATTCCCGATAATATTTTGCCCCTAGCGTCCCATGACCTTGACGCAAGCCAACAAACCATAGTGCGCTAGTCAAGTTCAACCCGTCATTTCTTGATTGAATTAAACCCATCCGTACGACCCTTGACGCAGGCCAATAAAGTCGCACGACTACCCTAATCCAATCTGCATCATATGCATAAGCAGATAAATACTAGTTAGCTACCACACACTACGCCTTGACGCAGGCCAACAAACGTAGCACGAATACTTAGTAGGATTTATCTGAAATGACGGAGGGCTACGACAGGTTTTTCTGAAAATCTATTGCGTAATGAACTTGATATCGTTGTAGAATCGAGTGAATTTTGAAATGGAGTGATTTTGAGGCTTTCATTAGTTTTGCTAAAGAGGTCACTCCCGGTGAAGGGATCTCGGCTCTTTCCTTATGGAATAAGGTGCAGGATATATCATATACATCACTATGCAAAGAAAAACTCCAAAAGCAATCAAAAGCAAACCTAGTGTTGTAGCATCTGCCAGTTTTTCTAAAGAGGTCACTCCCGGTGAAGGGATCTCGGCTCTTTCCTCATCGAATAAGGTGCAGGATATATCATATATATCGCTATGCAAAGCAAAACTGTAGCTACCCTTTTTGAAAAATTTGATTCTACAATATCTTTTAGGTTTCTTTTCTTTCATTAATCACATTAATGAAGTCCCATCATTTAAGTCAACTAAACATCACAGATAAATACGACGTACACTTATGCCATCCGCATTCGCCTCGATGTCCTCTCGTGCACCGTTAGGTTAGGTAACTAACGGCAGAGCGGGGCAGGGCTAGCGCGGGTGTAAAACATAAGTAACGTCTATATAATATATCATATATACTATATACAGTATTTATCACGGAACATCAAATGATCACATCACAGATATCGCAGCAGAAGAAACATATGAAATATTGGATATACTAGGACGTCCGTCTTTTATTTTGAGCCTATATAAAACACGGATTCCACGGTCGTGACGAATAGCCAAACCCACACCCCTAGACCCCTACGAGAGCGGCAAGCAACCCTACCAATTCTAGAGTTAGGAGACCCGGACTTGACTCCTCGAGTTGGTCTCCCACTGGACTCGAGAACCCGGTTACTTGTGCTCTCCTCCTTGGGTCTATCGTAGTGCGGAAAAGTAAATAATATACAAATGGTGACATCAACCTCATCCCGGAAGTGCCCCAATAAAAGAATATTACATACATTTAATTTTACATGAATGAAAATAAAAACTCTCATCTCACATAAAAAAAACCCCGGCTATTCATAACGCGATGATCCAATATAACATATCCAGCAACACATAACATCACATGTCATCAACGTAAGTAAATATGCGCATCCCAATTGTCGTTGACATATAGCAACGAAACAGGCGATATCATATATTACACTTACGGTCGCAGAGAAAAGAAAGTGTAAAACTACAACATTTGGAATCCATAATCTCTTTAGACATCGTAAATCCAAAATATCACATACTTCGCATTTCATGCCTAACTATATGAATTCCACATATTGTATCACATTCCAGATAAATAGACAGTATTAAACTTTCCGATCGATTAATCAAATACCCAAGATTTCCTAAATAGCTCAACACTTAAGCGGAGTTCAAAAATTCCAGAATACGTCACAGTAGCAACGGTCCAGCCGTAGAAGGGTCAAGCCAACGCCTCACATGTGACACGCCGTACTGCCCCAAACCCTAAGGTTCAAAAGGCAGTTCAAGACGGTCACATAATCGAGTTAAGGTTTTTTGTCTTCTAGAGGGTCCATCGCGTCACATGCACGTATTCCCGAAAGATTTGAACCCGAGAAAAATTCAACACTTGAATGTTTTTCGTGCTGGGAAAAATTGAGTTAATGATATCCGTTGGAACACTTTAATACTTTCTAAATTATCCGGAATAACAAAACAAAATTAAATTCTCCGATCGAATCGACGATTACAAAATAAACCCCAAAATACTCAACACTTGAGTCAGTTTAAAAATACACAGAAAATAGCACTATCATATAGTAGTATTACTGTGCAAAAACCAAATCACACACCAACTGTACGGCCGCGGATCCGCGGCACAAGAAGCCTAATGCCGCGGTTCCGCGGTCGTCCGTACAGCTTACGTCACCGTTTTGCACGGTAATGCTTAGAAAACTCTGCTGAATTTTTTTAGGTATTTTTAATACTGAAAAAGCACAGTTTTGAAAAAATGTACAGAGAGGGGGTTAACTTTGACGTATTCGGGTTCGTTCAGAGTTTTAACTTCGTTAACACAGAGCCTAATGAATAATGCGTGTATGTGATACCGTATTCTATTCTCGCGACTTTTTGTATCGGTCGGTTATATATGACATAGCCGGGTTATCGAATCAAGTGTTGATTCGATAAGTCGATACAATGGATGTTAGTCGGTTATATGAGATATGACCGGATTATTAAGTCAAGTGTTGATTTAATAATTAAGTGTATAATTGTATATTAGATATACTAGTTTATATTTACTAACACTTATTCACTTTAGGTTTTTCTCGCATGAGCACAACTTTAATGTATATATGATATATATTAAAAATGTGTTTTCTTATTGTATCATGGTTGATGATATACTTGACTTGGGTGTATGAGACTTACACCATGCTATTTATTTATGTTGGATTTTAATATTCAAAGTAATTACAAAATTAGTGGAGGATTAGCTAAATGCTTGAAGCTTGTGGAAGCATTGACTAATTCCACTAAATTTGTTTTTACTATGGAAATTTCTTAACCCAACCATAAGGATTAGCCATGGGTTAAGTCTTTACAAGAGTTAGTATATGATACTCACTCACCATGGTTAGCTTACTCACTTGATCATTATCCCCATCTCTTTCTTTTGTTCATCTTCTTCTTCTTTGTTCAAAAGAAAAGCAAGCTAAGGTTTGATCCAAAGTGAGAAACATTGTGAGAAATAAAATTCTAAAGAGAACCCACATCCTATTTCTCCATCCTCTACTAGACTAGCACTTTAGTTTAGGGTGTTTGCTTCACTAATTATCTAGTTAGTGAAGTAGAAGCTTGAGTTGGCATCCCCTCGACGTAGATCATCTTCGGCCTCGAAGACTTCAAGCAAGGACGCGTCTTTCGCCTCGTGAAGCCATGCAAGGGTCCGGGAGAACCACGATCGCAGCGAAGGGACTTCAACAAGGAGCTAAAGAAGTGAAGGACCGATCTACAAAGGTTGCATTTCGTATTCACTTAGTTGTAAACATAGTTTACTAGCATATGAAACCCTAATTTTCTGGCAACGATCTTGTTTAGGGTTATTCGGCACGGCTAAAATTTGAAACGGGCATGGTTGATGCTTTGTAGAACCTTATTAGAGTGCCTAGTAACCCTACAGTGGTATCAGAGCACAGTGGGAATCACACAAGACTTTATGACGATCTCGGGTCTATAAACTAACCTGCACAAGTGTCACCAGAGAACTGCCATCTGACATGAGGTATAATACCATCTGGGAGTTCTCGGCGAGTCCGTCCAGTGTACCCAGTCACCACTGAGCACCCGTATACCATCTCTGATGTCAAACACCAATGGATATGGGATCATCCATCGCCCATCTCATAGGTCGAGAAGCATATACGCTAGTCTACACTGGTATATCGATGCCCCGTCTCGATACACCCACGACTAGGGACCTTGAAGGATGTACTCATGGACTACCATGTCCCCACTAGTATGATCCGCATCATAGTCCAGGTAGTCAAGTACACATCCTAAGGGCTTTACCAACATGTAACTATAAGACAGTATAAAAAGACAAGTATACATGTTAAGATAAAGAGCAACCAGATAGCATACTATCATGTCGAGCAAGAAATTCCTCTCTATATATGTCCAAGAATCCAATATAATATACATCATCTGTACAATATTGGCCTTTAGGGCATACATACAATTAACAGCGTAGTCAGCGTCCCATGTCTTGCGGACTTCAATATCCGCAACTGAGGATTTTGGACCTGGGACGGGCGGGGCTGGAGCCGTGAGGACATATGATACTTTATCATAAGTCAAGGCAATGTTTATATTCTCAGCCAGTCTTTATAATTGGTCCCATTCAGTTTATTTTTATCTAGTAGAAGCTTGAGTCCTGTCATTGGTATCTGCCATTAAGAGAGAGAAAAGAATGCACTCAGCGAAAGCTCTTACAAAGATCAGATTGGTTATTATCTTGTCTAATCGATGTCTCCCACTGCTTTAATCAAGTTTTTCTTTCAAACCTTAAAAAGAAAACTAGCCAGGATTAATTACAGTTTATAACTTCGCTAACCGTTGAGCCAGGCCAGTGTCGGTACTTGAGGGAGGTTCCCCGTGCTTTCGCACGGACCTAATTAAAGTAAACCTCGTTTTCCCAGAGGCGTAGCCCCGTTAACACATTTCTAGACACCTAATGAGTTAGCTAATTGTAAACTGCAAAACTCTCCTGGGAGCAACTATTGCCCACAGTGGGATCGGGATCCAACCATCAAATGGAAGGTATGCAATCTCATTGCAAATTTCAACTATTGAAATTCCCGATGTGGTTTTTACTCCTAGTACCTATGACCTTAACTATGGTCAACAAATCATAAGTACCAGTCAAGTTCTACCCGTCATTTCTTGATTAATTAGACCCACTCATATGACCCTTAACTATGGTCAACAAAGTCGCATGAATGTCCTAATTAATCTGCATCATATACAGTGTAGGAAGACATCACTTAGCAACCGTACACTACGTCTTAACTATAGTCAACAAACGTAGCACGAATACTAAGTACTCTACTTCCTAAAATGACGGAGGGTTGCGGATGATTTTTAAGAAAATCTTTAACGCTTTGAACTTGATATCGTCGTAGAATCAAATGGTTTTCAAAAGGAGTGGCTTGAGCTCCGTAGTTTTGAAATGTAGCTTTTTCATAAAGAGCCGAGCAGTTTTCAAATCCGATTCTACAACATCTTTTTAGGTTTATTTTCTTTACATTAATCATATTAATGTAGTCCCATCATTTAAGTCCTTAAGCCAATCACAGAAAAAAAACGAAAATACCACGTACGCTTATGCCATCCGCATTTGCCGCAATGTTCCGTTATGCACCGTTAGGTTACTTAACTAACGGCATAACGGGACGGGACTAGCGCGGGTGTAAAACATAAGCAACGTCTACTATATATCATATATATAATATATCATTCGTCTCAAATATCACATCACAGAATACAGGCAGCAGAAACACAGATATGATAGGATATACTAGGACGTCCGTATTTAGTATTTAGCTAACAATATAAAATACGGATTCCACAGTCGCGATGAATAGCCAAGCCCATACCCTGGACCCCTACGAGAGAGGCAAGCGACCATTCCAATTCTAGAGTTTAGGAGACCCGGTCTCGACTCCTCGAGATGGCCTCCCACTGAACCCCAGAACCCGGTCACCTGTGCTCCCCTCCTTGGGTCCATCCTAATACGGAAAAGTAAATAATATACAACACCGGTGACATCAACCTCAACCCGGAAGTGCCCCAAATAAAATAATATTACATTACATTTGAATTTTACATGAATGAAAATAAAACTCTCATCTCACATAAAAAAAAACCCGGCTATTCAATCACGACAATCCTGCACATCATATCTCAGCAACACATAATATCAAATATCATCAACGTAAGTAAGTATGCGTACCGTGATTGTCGTTGATGTATAACAACGAAACCGGCAATATACGACATAGTACACTTACGGTCACAGAAAAGAATGTGTAAAACTACAACATTTCGAATTCATAATCACTTTAGACATCGCAAATCCGAAATATCACATACTTCGCATTTCATACCTAACTATCTGAATTCCACATATTGTATCACATTCCAGATAAATAGACAGTATTAAACTTTCCGATCGAATAATCAAATATCCAAAATTTCCTAAAGATCAACACTTGAGCGGAGTTCAAAAATCCCAGAATGTGTCACAGTAATAGTGGTCCAGCCGTAGAAGGGTCAAGCCAACGCCTCACATGTGGCACGCCGTACTGCCCCAAACCCTAAGGTTTAGAGGCAGTTCAGATGGTCACATAATCGAGTTAAGGTTTGTGTTCTTCTAGAGGGTCCACCACATAACTTGCACATATTTCCGAAAGATTTAAACCCTAGAAAAAATCAACACTTGAAAGTTTTTCGTGCCGGGAAAAAGTGAGTAAATGATATTCGTTCGAACATTTTAATACTTTCTAAATTACCAGAAAAAGGCACGAAATTAAATTTTCCGATCAAATCAACGAACCCAAAATAATCCCCAGAACACTCAACACTTGAATCAGATTAAAAATACACAAAAATATCTACAAGCAGGTAAGACTATTACTGTACAAAAACGAGGCAATATGATATCTGTACGGCCGTGGAGCCGCGGCCTAAGCAAGGTCTGGCCGCGGTTCCGCGGCGGTATGTACGGTTTATGGCTTCGTTTTTTACAATATTGCTTATATTTTCCTGCTGAATTTTTTAAGTATTTTTAATTCAGAAAAAACACAGTTTTAAAAAAATTTCCAGAGAAGGCTCAGAATCCGTATTTTTTGGTTCGATCGGAGTTTTAACTTCGCCAAAGCGTCGCCTAAAGCTCTAGCTTGGCTCTGATACCATTGTTAGGTTTACCTAGCTCCTCATGAAGGGTTTGGAAGCATCACATGTGCCAAAATAAAATTTTTAAGGTGCTAACTGAACATACAAAGAATCATAACTAAAAATTTAGGGTTTCATAACTTTGACATCATCACAAGTAGAAAAAGCTAGGGTTTTGAGAGTACAACCTTTGTAGCTACCTACGCTAGACTCCTTGGCTACTTGAGGGTTGGAAAAGGGTTCGCTTGAGATCCTCTAGGTCCACGACGATCCACCTGAAGCTCCTTTGCCCAAAGCTCATTGCTTTACTTGATATGTGAATGAAGTAGAGCAAACACCCTACACAAATGGGCTAGATGTGTGTAGTATGATGATGTGGTTTGTATTCTATAATCAAAACTCTTTCTTTTTATCAACCTCACTCAAAGAAATTATTAAGAGAGGAAGAAGAAGATGGTGGCTAAGCTTTTTCTCAAAAGGAAATGTTATGAGTGTGAATAATTGAAATGAGAAAAGAATAATCTATATCAATCTTTCTTACTTCAACCATGGTTAGAATTATCTAGATGTTTATCAAATGAGTTAAAAGGAAAAAGGATAATTAACTCAAGGTTAAAAAGTGGTTGAAGCATGGTCAAAAGATGATAAACATTAACCTTGTGTGAATTATCCTTTCCTTTATTCAAAATGATAAATAAATAGATAATCACTACAATATAAGTCTTGCATTGCCACCAAATGTGTATCAACAACCATGATACAATGTATGTATGTATTTATGTATGTATCCATGCACATCATCATGTGCATACATGCATGCATACAAAAATAGAAAAAGAGTTTAATTAAAAAATTAATCTAAAAGTCATTTGTTAAATCAACACTTGATTTTGCAAACCGGTCATATCACATACGACCTGACCAATAGAAAATGCCCGATTAATGTACGGTATCACATATCCGTATTTAATCGGGTCCCCGCGCATATCTCATATGCACACCACATCTTTTCTCCTGAGCCAGGAAACTTCATTATTGGACTCTAAGACTCGTCAATACGCCGGCAGTAGGTAATGATCATATCAAATACCTACAAGCCGCAAGCGGTCAGCTAAACGTAACGGCCACCCGGGTATTGAGCGATCAGAAGAAAACAAGCGAACCTGTCACAACTCCCATCGAGCCAACCGGCAGCACTACCGTACAGTCCGGTCTCTTCGTCAGATATTCTGCATATCGAGTCTAGGGATGGTAACGTCGACCCCAATAACTCAATAAGTCGTGCCGATGAATGGCCTATAACAGATCGAGAAACTACTGATAACACTTATCAGTAAATCTCAACAGCCCTGGCCAGGGACTTACTGATATAGCCGATCGAGCGCAGCACAGCATCAACTCTCAATACCGGGAGAGACGAAACCCTTCCTATCGCTCATCGCCTTCGTGTGTCTCGGGACTGTACCCAACGACCACCTGTTTGCACGACTCAGTAGAGCCATGGTAGGGTGGTAATCAAAGTACTGTAGGAGAACACACAAGACTCTATGACGATCTCGGGTCTACAGACTAACCTGCACCAGTGTCACCTGAGAACTGCTATCCGACGATAGATATAATTCCATATAGGAGTTCTCGGTGAGTCCGTCCAGTGTACCCAGTCACCACTGAGCACCCGTATACGATCTTTATGTCAAACATCGATGAATGTGGGAACATCCATCGCCCATCATATGGGTCTAGTATCATATACGCTGGTCTACTCTGGTATATCGATGCCCCGTCTCGATACACCTACGACTAGGGACATTCCAGGATATGCTTATAAACTACAGATGTCCCACTAGTATGATCTCTATCATAATCACGGTAGTCAAGTCTATATCCTCAGGGCTTTATCAACATGTGTGAATGAATAAAAGCATGATCAAATCAACATGTCAGATAATGAAGAACCAGATAGCATACTATCATGTCGAGCAAATATGTACACTGAATATATATATATATACACACACATGTATGAATACATCCACTATCATATAATGGCATCTAGGGCATACATATATCCAACACGTATACCTTGCTATAGCTATATTTACACCTTTATATGATGTTGCATTTGATTTTGGAGAATGTGGGAACCGCATAATATATTTACAAACTTGATTCATTTAAAAGAGCGGATTTCCCTTGATGTGCTCATATTACTGTTCTATGTTGCATACATCATATTTCATGGATTTACGCATTGAGATATGGATTTCATGTGATTTATGGATTTGAGACCCGTGTGGATATTTCAAGAAATTATGCAATTGTTTTGAAAACCCGGTTTCTCTTGATATGATATTTCGATGCGTCCACCATGAGTTTTCTCGGTTCTGAGACTTGTGTTAGATACCCGATTCGAGAAGCGGTAGGCACCGTCTACGGGTACATGGTGAACCCGGTGAGGTACCTAGGGGCAAGAAGACTCGTATAGAAAGCCGTTAAACCCGGCTATAACATTTCAGAAAAATAAAATATTATTTTTGGGAATTTATATAATTGAATAATAAATATTATGAATATTTTAATGTGTGGAGATTAGTTTTAAATGATATGGTATAATTAAGTACCGATAAATTGGGAAATATTCGAAAATACATTTGAATATTGATTTTGAAAGAATATTATATGATTTAGACACTTTATAAAAATTTATAAAGTTAATTGTGTATGGGTTATTACTAAACTCGATTAGTGTTTACAAATTTTTCATTAAGTGTGATATGTGCATGTTGATATGTTGCTTAATACTTGTTACATTTCTTTTGTTGATTTAAAGCCATACTTCATTTCTTCCATTACTTGATTTTAAATGTGTTTGGTTTGAAATTTAAAGATAAAGAAAAGAAAAAGAAAAAGATAAAAAATAGAGGTATGGGCAAGAGAGAGAAGAAAGAGAGAGAGAGAAGGTGAGGGGTTTCCTTTGACCTTAGCCATTATTCTTCACTTCATTTCCTTGGTTCTTTTTCCCTTCTCCTCTCCCATGGCTGCCCTCTCCCCCAAGCTCCTCTACCTCCTCACAGCACCCCCATTTCCACATCAAAACCATACCTTCCCTTCACAAAAAAGATGCACAAGCTCACTACAAGTATGGGGAACCAAGAAAATTGGGATTTTGAACACTTGGGGCAACTCTAGAAAATTCTTAAGTTACCAAATAAAGTAATTCTTTCACCATTAGAGATAGTAATCCATTTTCTTTAGCATCCATATTAGCTTAGAAGTGCGTAAGTGCGGTTTAGTGAGGTTTGAAAATTCCAAGATGAGGTTTTGAGGAATTCTTGAGTTGTGATGATGCATGTGAGTGTATTAGTGACTACAAACCCCCTTTGGTGTTAAAACTTTGTCACGACCCAAAGCTTGGCCCGTGACCGGCACTTAACCACGTAACGTCTACAGGCGTAACGCGACTAAGTAAGCCAAAACCCAGAAATCAAACCAGTAAAAGTATAGAGTGTTTAAACATTTAATAGGAACATTTACTAAAAAGTTAAGAAAATCTCAAGTAGACAATCACCATGGTAACAATATACGACGCCGTAGCAAAGAAAAGAGCAATAAGTGGAAAAACATCACACAAGATAAGAACTGCATAAGTAAAGTCGGCGCACAACGAGCTCGACACCAGAATACAAAATAATATACATCATCGTCCTCACACTGGTCTCTAAGTCAAATACATAAAAGTAGATAGAGGGTACTAGATACAAAATATGTACAATGGAAATAACCGGATACCACAAACCCACCTAGCAGCAAACAGCTCACGCACCAACTGCAGTGGTATCCGTAGCCAAAAAGATATAGGAAAGCAGCCTGCCGCGACTACTCTGAGGGGCAAACTGCAAACACTGTGGCACAACTGGGGTGAGTTGCCAACTCGTGAGTAGTAGATAACATATAAAGGTAATCGGGAGTATGCAAGTGCTGCAATACTCTAACCTATGCTAACAGATAACATCTATATGATGAACTATATGAGCAGTAATCATGCATCTAGTACGATCATCCAACTCCTCGAATCGGGTTTCAAGCACACGTCTCAGAACCGAGAAAACGCGTGGTGGACGCACCAAAATATCATATTAAGAGAAACCGGGTTTTTAAAACGGTGCGTATTTCTTAAAATAATACCCTGGTTTCCTAAATCCAGAATCACATAAATCCAATGTAAATGCGTAAATCAATGCAATGTGTCGTATGACATTAAGAGTAAAAAGGGAAAACCGCTCCTTTAAAAAGATCCAGTTTGAAAATATCACGTGCGGTCCCTTAGTTTTTAAATCATGACAATATCATCCATGTATGTAACATATGTATATATATAGGTATGAATGTGCAAATGAATATATACGCAAGTAGCGATGTATCAATGAAGGTATGCACTGATGTGAATATACAGTGTACATGTGCGCAAGTAGTGATGTATCAATGAAGGTATGCACTAAGGTGAATATACAGTGTACATGTGTGCAAATAGTGATGTATCAATGAAGGTATGCACTAATGTGAATATACAGTGTACATGTGCGCAAGTAGTGATGTATCAATGAAGGTATGCACTAAGGTGAATATACAGTGTACATGTGCGCAAGTAGTGATGTATCAATGAAGGTATGCACTAAGGTGAATATACAGTGTACATGTGTGCAAGTAGTGATGTATCAACGAAGGTATGCACTAAGGTGAATATACAGTGTATATGTGCGCAAGTAGTGATGTATCAATGAAGGTATGCACTAATGTGAATATACAGTGTACATGTGCTCAAGTAGTGATGTATCAGTGTACATGTGCGCAAGTAGTGATGTATCAATGAAGGTATGCACTAATGTGAATATACAGTGTACATGTGCGCAAGTAGTGATGTATCAATGAAGGTATGCACTAAGGTGAATATACAGTGTACATGTGCGCAAGTAGTGATGTATCAATATATGTGTATATGTGACAAGTCATGGCAATTATCAATGATGCGGAAACCAAGACGATATATAATTCGTAGCAATACTATAGTGCAAGTGTCATGGCAATCACTAACGGTGTGAGTGTAACATACAATTAGTGCTCGTGCCGCTTGAACCGTTAGTGACAGTGCAGTGTTCTATATCTACCATTACTATATGCAACAAGGGATAGTATGCTACTATAGTATATATGAACACATACAACTAAAATATCCTATAACGCCCTGACGCTTAACGCCATACGGGCGATTTCCCCGTAGATGTTAAATCTACTCACCTGGTCGTGCTCTACTCGTAGCCGACCACCTGCTTCCCTTTCTTTGCTTCGTCCGACGTACCTTCCTGCGAACCTAGAATTCACACAAGGAAAATCCACATAAGCAAATATCTAGGAAAACGCGATATTGAAGTCAAACGATACACTCACGTCGCGAACTAAACGCGCTTGTGTATGATACGCTAAAACGTGTGTATACGCGTTTAAAACTATCCCGACACGCCGCGACATGCTGAATCACAGAACCCACTCACATTTCGCGCGTATCGCGCAAACTAAACGTACTAGAAAAGAGATATATCGTCCCAGATTTTCCTACAGAGAGAAACATACAAAATTGCACATGCCAAAACACTAGAATATGTAGCAGACTCCCACAGCCAAAACCCTAACCCCTAACTCTCCTGTCTTGCCGCAATTTGCAGCCAGAATGATTAAAATGGCGGCCAGGGTGGGGTGCCTGGGGTTCATGCTCTGGTGGTGTGGTCAGAGTCTCCCAAGTAGTCTACAGTTAACTCAGATTTTATCTGAAGTGCCCGGGTCTATAGCAGATCACAGAAAGGTGAAATCTCACTTAAAAACGCTAAATTTTGCACAAAATAAAAACCTATGGTATTTTGGTGAAATCTGGAGTTTATCTAGGTTTACTTGGCCCTAATAACACTTAATTAGGCTAGGTTAACCAACATTAACATCACTTGGAAAAAAGTCCACACAATTCATCAAATCAAGCACTAAATCTCACACTTTACACAAACCGAAGCTAATTCTACACGAGTTAAGAAAACTAGAGAGTTAGGCTCAGAGATTAAACCTTACTAGACCCTAGGTGCAAGGAGAAAGGAGGAGGAGAAGAGGGGAAGGAGCTGCTGCTGCTGGGGTGCTGCTACTGCTTGAAGCTGCTGCTGTTGCTGTGATGCTGTTGCTGTTGCTTCAGCTGCTGATGCTGCTGCCTCTTCTGCTGCTGCTGCTGCTTCTGCTGCTTGCTGCTGCTCCTTCAACTCCTGCTGCTGCTGCTGCTGTGATGGATGAGGGTGTGTGTGTGTGTGTGAGAGAGAGAATGAGAGAAGTGAGAGTGAGAATGAGAGCACAAGTCAAACACCCCCCTCCCTCTCTCTCTCTCTCATCATTTAATGAGCATGGCTCATGCCATGAAGCCTATACTCCCTCTCTCTCTCACCAAGTCAACAAAGAACAAATCATTTCCATTTAAAAAAAGAACACATAAACAAAACCCAATTATACTTAATTCAAATTATAAAATTAGCTTAAGGGAAAAGGTTTAACCCACCATGGTTGCTAATCATGGTTTAACCCCAAATTAAAACCCTAGTTTACATGCACAAGTGTGTGCAAGCCTAGGAAAAATCTAATAAAATACTCATTAAATAGGATAAAATATTTGAAACTCAATTTTGTAAACTTTTTATTAAAAACCATATATTAAAATATAATTAGCCACTAAACACATCCTAAGGTGTTACAATCTTCCCCCTTAAAGAAATTCGTCCCTGAATTTAAAAATATACTGTTACGCGTACCTTCGAAGAGATGAGGGAACTTCTTCCGCATCTCGCCCTCGGCCTCCCAAGTGATCTCTTCACCATTCGGGCTGCGCCAAAGCACCTTCACTGATTGCAAGACCTTCGATCGAAGTTTCTTCACCTGCCGGTCCAATATTACGACTGGCTGCTTGGTGAACGAAAGATCGCGCTCGAACTAAATTGTCTGGTGCTGAATCAAGTGAGAAAGGTCATGAAGGTAATTGCAAGGTATCGACACGAAAATACGGGGTGAATACTCAATAATCTAGGCGAAAATGCCAAATTAAAGGCAACGATACTAACTCGCTTTAAGGATCTTAAAAAAAGACCAACAATCCTGGGATAAGCTTCCCAAAACTCAACATGTCATTTATCGGAAAAATCCATAGGAATACATGATCTGCCACTGCGAACTCGAATCTGCGACCATCTTGGTCAGCATATGACCTCTGTCCGAAATGGAAATTCTCATCCTGACCTAAAACAACTGGATCATCTCCGAAGTCTCTAGACAAGCTGAGGTCCAAAAATCCTACAACGCGGAGTTAGAAAAACAGACTGGTGATCGACACGACCTAACCCCTAAACCTAAAGGTTGCCAATTGGAGTGTCTCCTGATAACAGCTATCGAAGGAGAACCCAAACAATGGCGAGTGACGATCCCCAACTGCCGACAACAATTAATACGTACGCACAAACTTAACAAAGAACAACTGAGCAAACTGAGTATAACCGGACGACAAGCATCCGAATGGAGTCACACCCTAAATAAACCTGGTTAGACACCATAACGAAATTCATGGAGACCTGCTCCCATTCCCACTTCGGAACGGTTAAAGGTTGCAACTCTCCAGCCGGTCTCAGTTGCTCAACCCAAGCACATAACAAGACAGCCACCTTGAAACAAAACCCGAGACTTCTCTTTACATCCCTGCCCACCCGTAACTATCTCACAAGTCACGTTAAATGTTGGTGGAACTTGAATGGGTACAGAGAGTTGACCGATGTGCCTGCTTTAGGATTTCACGTCTCTACCCAATAATATCAGGTACACAAGCGCGTCCCTAAACTTAGCACACCATCGTAACAAATCAAAGACTCTGAATCGTTACCCAGCCGAATAGGCTCAAGTATCTCTGACGAACGAGCATCGGCGGGCAGTGTCTCGCGAAAGTGATTAAAGAAAAGTGGTCGGGCGCGGACATGAGCAAGCTGCCCCCTCAGTAGAGACGAACTTAAGCTGTACTCAACGATCGCACAAGAAATGTAAATCTGCGGAGGACCATCACAACAATCAAAATCCGCTGCAGGAAGATGTACATTAAGCTCTGGTGGTCCGTGAGAATCTGGCACGACCCTTGAACAAGTAGTGTCTCCAAATCTCCAACGCGAAACCACCGCGGCCATCTCCAGATAATGAGTGGGATATCCTTCTCGTACTTCCTCCAAATGTAGGGAAGCCAAAGTCATAACTCCATTGTGTCACCTCAGTACACATTCGAGCCCTACTCACGAACCATCACAGTTAAAGCATAAAGTCGCCCGAACCAAAAAGCAAAGAAGGAACTGATGCAGTTGTTAACCGAATCTTCAACTGCCGAAACTCCGCACACAAGCCTCAGTCCAAAGAAAGGAAACCTCCACTCCGGTCAATTCAGTCAACGGTGCAGCACTACACTAACAATCCTACCCGAAACGACGGTAAAAACCTGCTAAGCCGAAAAATCTGCGGACCTGCGTCCTGCTCACAAGCCTGGGCATAATCTGTACAGCCACGATCTTCCTCGGAACCATACAAAACCGTCTCCCGTAACTACAAGACCAAGGAGTCAACACAACGAACCTGAAGGAACACTCCGTGAATCTAGCAAACCGCTGGGGCTCTTCCAGTATCTGGAAAACAAATTCTTAAGTGCTACTCTTATCCCTCAAGACACATTAAATAGACCAGGATGTCATAAATAACACAACAATAACTGGTCGAGGAACGGCCTGAAGAAATCCGGTTCATCGCATCTATGAATGCTACCAGGGCATTGGTGAATCCAATGACACACCAATACACACAAAGCCCGTAGCACGCACAAGGCAGTCTTCGGAATGTCATCACTCCGAACCCGCAACAATGATGACCTGATCCCAAACAAACTTAGAAAATATCTCGCACTCTGGAGCTGATCGAAGAAATCACCAATGCGAGGTAAAGGATACCTATCCGCACCGTAAGCCGGTTCAATTGACGATCCATCAATACACAACTTCAATCTGTCATCTTTCTCCTTGACGAATAGAAATAGAAGCTTCCTAATGCGAAACACTCAGACGCACGAGACTCCCCCCAACAAACAACTCTGCAGCAGATCCTTAAGCTCCTTAAGCTTCACCGACTCATCTGGAACAACGTCGGAAACTCTCGCACGAAAAAAACCGGTCCAATAAAAAAACGGTGGCTATGGTATCACGAACGAACGCCAAGAATCCACGGCATCTCCTCAAAAGCCGACTAGTGAAAAAGGCTGAATTCAAGCTGTGAGAGGCGGCACAACTATCCACCTGCACAACAAGAACTGACTCGCCGGGGAAAAAAAACCTAACTGTTTCCTCAAGGTAGTCCACAACGCCTAGCACGTAGCTAACCAGTCCGTGCCCAGGAGAACGCCAAGTCCAACATCTCTAGAAGGATCAAAACGACAAACGAATTTCTATCTCCTATCCGAATGGCACACGACCGAATTACGTGTTGTGCAACAAAAGAATCGCTGACAGAAGTTAACACAACAAATGGCTGATCTACCTAACACGACTCTCGTCCCAAACTCGGCACGAAGTATGGAAACATACGAGTGCGTGGATCTAGATCAAACAAATACATCAAAAGAACATACGAATCAAGGATACCTAAAAACTCTGCATTGGACGCCCTCGCCTCCCGATGAGTCGAAGCAAAACTTGTGCCTGCCCTTCACCTGCGACTGACCAAACTCCTCCTCTGCCAGACTGACCCCTCTGCGCGAACCTTCCGTGTCCACGACATCTCAGAATACGACCCTGACGTGGTGCTAAGGAACAATGCCTGACGAAGTGTTGAAGGCTTCTGCATCGAAAACATCCACGCGCTGACTGCTGACCTTCCTGGGGATGAGAGCTGACAACTGTCATTGTCCTAAGCCTCTGCTCTGGGCTGGTACACCAGTACGATTCCTCAACTGTTCCGGAACTCTCAAATTCTCTGGAAGACGTGTCTCGTAAACTGGGGCTGCATCTACTGGTGCTATGTAGGTGATGGAATACTGCATGATGATCGCAAGGAATAACTGGGTAACAGGGGTGACAACCTCCTGTCGTTGCGCTCGAACGGCCTCCACCAGTGAGCTCATCGTCTGGCGCAAGTCCTGCATCTCTGCCACTAGTCTAGCGATCTGATCTGTCGTAGATAGAACAATTTTCTCTGGTACAACAGGGGTACTACCCTGATCAGTCCTCGTCTCGGACGAATTAACTCGAATCTCGGCTCTCGTGGACGCTCACTGCGCCCTCGTAGTTCTTGGCGGCATAATGGCTGAAAAGAAAGTAGGATTCGATGAGGATACGGAAATCGAATCACAATGATGTATACAATCATGAAGGAATTTCAATCAATAAGTCCTAAGGTCGCTTAGGCAGTGTACCGTGTCATGAGTATGCCGCGGAATATACGCACGCTACGCCACTCTGCTGCAGCTACCTACTCCATCATACCAGGGTCATCCTACACTCCGAAGGTAAAACCCACGCTCTGATACCAACTTTGTCATGACCCAAAGTTTGGCCCGTGACCGGCACTTAACCACGTAACGTCTACAGGCGTAACGCGACTAAGTAAGCCGAAACCCAGAAATCAAACCAGTAAAAGTATAGAGTGTTTAAACATTTAATAGGAACATTTACTAAAAATTTAAGAAAACCTCAAGTAGACAATCACCACGGTAACAATATACGACGCCGTAGCAAAGAAAAGAGCAATAAGTGGAAAAACATCACACAAGATAAGAACTGCATAAGTAAAGTCGGCTCACAACGAGCTCGACACCAGAATACAAAAAAATATACATCATCGTCCTCACACTGGTCTCTAAGTCAAATACATAAAAGTAGATGGAGAGTACTAGATACAAAATATGTACAATGGAAATAACCGGATACCACAAACCCACCTAGCAGCAAACAGCTCATACACCAACTGCAGTGGTATCCGTAGCCAAAAAGATATAGGAAAGCAGCCTGTCGCGACTACTCCGAAAGGCAACCTGCAAACACTGTGGCACAACGGGGGTGAGTTGCCAACTCGTGAGTAGTAGATAACATATAAAGGTAATCACGAGTATGCACGTGCTGCGATACTCTAACCTATGCCAACAGATAACATCTATATGATGAACTATATGAGCAGTACTCATGCATCAAGTACGATCTAACAATATCTCTAAATGATAAGCAGGGTATGCAATAATCGTGCGTAGAAAATGCAATCTAATAATATCTATATGATGAGCAAGGTATGCAATAATCGTGCATAGCAAATGTACTCTATCAGGTACAACAGATACAGGATGAGATGTAAAATACTGAATGCTAAGCATGGGAAAAATTAATATCTACACGGAATATCAACGTGGAAAATAATCGGTGTCCATCCATATACCCAAATCATGTAAATCTCATAGAATCATGTGTGCCTAGCATCAGCACACTAAAATATCATGAATCATTGTGTCTAGCATCGACACGCAAATCCTCAAGTATCGGGCTCCGTCTGCGGAATCAACCCTCGGTCCCGGCAGTACGTGCCATCCCGTATCCATCTATCGACTCTGGTCAGTATCCTCCGGATAACCGCCAGATCCAACCAATCACCGGTAGGTATTAGCCACCCTGCCAGGCTCATCATCTACTCCACGAAAAACATTTCTCGCACCGGGGAACCATACCGGGTCCACCACGAACCCGCAAACGGATCATCCAACTCCTCGAATCGGGTTTCAAGCACACGTCTCAAAACTGAGAAAACGCGTCGTGGACGCACCGAAATATCATATCAAGGGAAACCGGGTTTTTAAAACGGTGCGTATTTCTTAAAATAATACCCCGGCTCTCTAAATCCAGAATCACATAAATCTAAAGTAAATGCGTAAATCCATACAATGTGTCGTATGACATTAAGAGTAAAAAGGGAAAACAGCTCCTTTAAAAAGATCCAGTTTGAAAATATCACGTGCGGTCCCTTAGTTTTTAAATCATGACAATATCATCCATGTATGTAACTTACGTATATATATAGGTATGAATGTGCAAATGAATATATACGCAAGTAGGGATGTATCAATGAAGGTATGCACTAATGTGAATATACAGTGTACATGTACGCAAGTAGTGATGTATCAATGAAGGTATGCACTAAGGTGAATATACAGTGTACATGTGCGCAAGTAGTGATGTATCAATGAAGGTATGCACTAATGTGAATATACAGTGTACATGTGCGCAAGTAGTGATGTATCAATGAAGGTATGCACTAATGTGAATATACAGTGTACATGTGCGCAAGTAGTGATGTATCAATGAAGGTATGCACTAATGTGAATATACAGTGTATATGTGCGCAAGTAGTGATGTATCAATGAAGGTATGCACTAAGGTGAATATACAGTGTACATGTGCGCAAGTAGTGATGTATCAATGAAGGTATGCACTAATGTGAATATACAGTATACATGTGCGCAAGTAGTGATGTATCAATAAAGGTATGCACTAAGGTGAATATACAGTATACATGTGCGCAAGTAGTGATGTATCAATGAAGGTATACACTAATGTGAATATACAATGTACATATGCGCAAGTAGTGATGTATCAATGAAGGTATGCACTAAGGTGAATATACAGTGTACATGTGCGCAAGTAGTGATGTATCAATATATGTGTATATGCGACAAGTCATGGCAATTATCAATGATGCGGAAACCAAGACGATATATAATTTGTAGCAATCCTATAGTGCAAGTGTCATGGCAATCACTAATGGTGTGAGTGTAACATACAATTAGTGCTCGTGCCGCTTGAACCGTTAGTGGCAGTGCAGTGTTCTATATCTACCATTTCTATATGCAACAAGGGATGATATGCTACTATAGTATATATGAACACATACAACTAAAATATCCTATAACGCCCTGACGCTTAACGCCATACGGGCGATTTCCCTGTAGATATTAAATCTACTCACCTGGTCGTGCGCTACTCGTAGCCGACCACCTTCTTCCCTTTCTTTGCTTCGTCCGACGTACCCGCCTGCGAACCTAGAATTCACACAAGGAAAATCCACACAAGCAAATATCTCGCAAAACGCGATATTAAATTCAAACGATACACTCGCGTCGCGAACTAAACGCGCTTGTGTACGATACGCTAAAACGTGTGTATACGTGTCTAAAACTATCCCGACACGCCCCGACACGCTGGATCACAGAACCCACTCACGTATTGCGCGTATCGTGCGAACTAAATGTACTGGAAAAGCGATATATCGTCCCAGATTTTCCTACAGAGAGAAACATACAAAATTGCACATGCCAAAACACTAGAATATGTAGCAGACTCCCACAGCCAAAACCCTAACCCCTAACTCTCCTGTCTGGCCGCAATTTGCGGCCAGAATGATTAAAATGGCGGCCAGGGTGGGTTGTCTGGGTTCGTGCTCTGGTGGTGTCGTCAGGGTCTCCCAAGTAGTCTACAGTTAACTCAGATTTTATCTGAAGTGCCCGGGTCTATAGCAGATCACATAAAGGTGAAATCTCACTTAAAAACGCTAAATTTTGCACAAAATGAAACGCTATGGTATTTTGGTGAAATCTGGGGTTTATCTAGGTTTACTTGGCCCTAATAACACTTAATTAGGCTAGGTTAACCAGCACTAACATCACTTGGACAAAAGTCCACACAATTCATCAAATCAAGCACTAAATCTCACATTTTACACAAACCGAAGCTAATTCTACACGAGTTAAGCAAACTAGAGAGTTAGGCTCAAAGATTAAACCTTACTAGACCCTAGGTCCAAGGAGAAAGGTGGGGGAGAAGAGGGGAAGGAGCTGCTGCTGCTGGGGTGCTGCTACTGCTTGAAGCTGCTGCTGTTGCTGTGATGCTGTTGTTGTTGCTTCAGCTGCTGATGCTGCTGCCTCTTCTGTTGCTGCTGTTGCTTCTGCTGCTTGTTGCTGCTCCTTCAACTCCTTCTACTGCTGCTGCTGTGATGGATGAGGGTGTGTGTGTGTGAGAGAGAGAGAGAGAGAGAATGAGAGAAGTGAGAGTGAGAATGAGAGCACAAGTCAAACACCCCCCTCTCTCTCTCATCATTTAATGAGCATGGCTCATGCTATGAAGCCCATACTCCCTCTCTCTCTCCCCAAGTCAACAAAGAACAAATCATTTCCATTTAAAAAAAGAACACATAAAAAAAACAATTACACTTAATTCAAATTATAAAATTAGCTTAAGGGAAAAGGTTTAACCCACCATGGTTGCTAATCATGGTTTAACCCTAAATTAAAACCCTAGTTTACATGCACAAGTGTGTGCAAGCCTAGGAAAAATCTAATAAAATACTCATTAAATAGGATAAAATATTTGAAACTCAAATTGGTAAACTTTTTATTAAAAACCATATATTAAAATATAATTAGCCACTAAACACATCCTAAGGTGTTACAAACTTGGACCAAACTATAGCTAGAACCCCAAACTTAGACATTAGAAATCCAAATGTCGGTTTTATGTTTAATTGGTGGCCTACAGGGAATCTGAAATGACCCGAGACCTTAACAAGAATAACTAGCAACTCCATTAACCTAATTAAGACACTAGGAGACCACCCTGCAAGTACGAACCAATTCCAGGCATACTTGGCCGAGCAGGCCGGTTTCTGGGGCAATGTGGCCAGCCAAATTGTAGGTATTGGTGCTAAGGTTGGTAGTGTAGCTCATATACCTCCTATACTACACCCCTGTACTGCTAGTTTAGCCTAATTTCACCTGAACTAAAATCTGGAACCATTTTCTTGAGTTGCTGTTTTTAATTGTGACTTTTAAATGACTTGAAGTTTTGATATTTGTGTTTTGTATCGGTCACTTGACGTTTGTACGTCGATATCGGGAATCGTTTGATTGATTTGCATGAGTAGACCATAGGTTTAAACCTATGTGTGATACGTGTGCCGTTTTGGTCTCCGTGCGCGATTTCGGTTTACGATACTTTGTGTTTATATGTGTAGGCACCCTCACGTAGACTTCGGACAATAAGGACGAGCATGGCAACATCGACTTCGGCAAGCAAGGATCAAGGTGAGTAGATATATATCTACAGGGGAAGTCGGGTTAATGGCGTATAGCACCCCCGCACTTTCGTAGGGTGGAATGCGAATGCTTTTTATGTGTGTGTGTGTGTGTGTGTGTTAATGTGAGACGTGAATGCTCAGCGAGAAAGTGCTTAGGAGATCATGAGTTAGTTGTAGTGTAATTGAAAGAATGTGATTTTTAGTTTAGTTTCTAGTTGCGAAACCTTAAAGTAAAAGTTGACACACACACACACACACGCACGCACACACGAACATGTTTATGGGTGTATATGTTTATAAGTATGTATGTATGTATGTATGTATGTATATGGATGCGTTGGTGTGTACACACACACACACACACACACACACACACATATACATATACGTATACACGGATGATGAGGATAGTATATGATACTTGGAGATGAGTCGATGTGATTGAGCATGATGCCGTGAGAACGGTGATGTGAATTGGGTCGTGTTATGATATACGAAATGTTATATGAGTGTTAGTTATATATATGCCCTAGAGGCCATTACTGTACATTGGATGTATATTGTAGTGGATGCTGGGACATATATAGGTAGGACTTTCTTGCTCGACATAATAGTACGCTATCTGGTTGCTCTTTATCTTAACATGTATACTTTCAGTCTCTCTGTTACATGTTGATAAAGCCCTTAGGATGTGTACTCGACTTCCAGTACTATGATGTAGATCATACTAGTGGGGCCTGTGTAGTCCATGAGTACATCCTTCAATGTTCCTAGTCGAGGGAATATCGAGACGGGGCATCGATATTCCAGAGTAGACAAGCGTATATCTTCTCGACCCATGTGATGGGCGATGGATGATCCCATATCCATTTGTGTTTGACATCAGAGATGGTATGCGGGTGCTCAGTAGAGACTGGGTACACTGAACGGACTCGCTGAGAACTCCCAGAAGGTATTATACCTCATGTCAGATGGCAGTTCTCTAGTGACACTGTACAGCTTAGTCTGTTGACCCGAGATCGTCATAGAGTCTTGTGTGTCTCCCACTGTGCTTTGATTTCCACCCTACCACGGCTCTACTGAGTCGTGCAAACAGGTGGTTTTTGGGTACAGTCCCGATTCACATGGAGGCAATGAGCGATAGGAGGGGATTCGTCTCTCCCGTGGGGGTTAATGTTGCGCTATGCTCGACTGGCCATAACTGGAAATCCCTGGCCAGGGTTGCTGTGATATACTGGTAAGAGTTATCAGTAGTTTCACGATTGTTATGGACCTCACATCGGCATGACTTATCAATCTACTGGGGTCTGACGTTTACCACCCCTAGGCGAGATATGCAACATATCAGACGAACAGACCGGACTGTACGGTAAGTGTTACTGGTTGGATTCATAGGAGTGTGAGCGGACTTGCTCGTCGATCTTCTGATCGCTCAATACCCGGGTGGCCGTTACGTTTAGCAGACCGCTTGCGGCTTGTGGGTGTTTGATATGATCATCACCTGCTGCCGGCGTATTGACGAGTCTTTAGAGTCCTACACAGAGGTTTCCTGGCTCAAGCGAAATGAAATAGGAGCACATAAGAGATATGTGCGGGACCGAGAATAATACCAGTATGTGATACTATATTCTATTCTCGCGATATGTATCATGGGACGGTTATATGTGATATAGCCGGGCTACCGAATCAAATGTTGATTCGATACATTGATACACTTGATATTAGTCGGTTATATGCAGTATGACCGGATCATTAAATCAAGTGTTGATTTAATGATTTAATGCATAATTATATATTTGATATATTACTTTGCATTAACTAGTATTGGTTCACTTAAGATGGATTTTCTCACTTGATGTGCACATTGTATATATGATATAGTTTTGTGCACTAGTTTGTATCATGTTTGATGATACATGCAAACTTGGGTGTGTGTATGCTCTTAACTATGATTAGGTTAATGGTTAGGGTTTGATTTATTTACTTATTCATTTATTTATTTATTCATTTATGGAAAAATGAAATGGTGGCTAATTTTGTATCTTTGCTTTAGCTTCATGAAGCTTCTTTAGATTATCTACCATTTTGTCTTTTGCCTAAACCTAACCATTCACTTAACCCTAGTTTATTCTCTACACTTAACCAAGGTTGCATTATGATAACTTCACCTGATTTATCATTTGATTTGATTATTCTCTCAATATATTCTTTCTTCTTTTTCTTCTTCTTCTTCAAGAAGAAGAAACTTTGCTACCATTATTGGTGTCTTGAGAAAAAGAGTGAGAAATCCAAATCCAAAGTCAACCCACTTCCTATTTCTTCATCCTCTACCACTTGCCAAGTAGTATAGGGTGTTTTCTTCACAAGTTTCATGAGTTGGTAAAGTTGGAGCTTGATCTTGAGTTGCCTCGACGTAGATCATCTTCGGCATCGAAGTCGACGACCTAGCCCGATCTTTTCTCCGATGAAACCACCGCGAGAGTCTAAGATTCCGATGGGTACAGCGGAGGGACGTCATCACGGAGCCAAGGAAGTGGAGGACCGGATCTACAAAGGTTGTAATCACTTTCCTTTAGCAATAAAGTTGTTAACTTATATTGTTTCGCCTATACCTCTAGTTACGATCTTGCTTAGGGTTACTTGGCACATAGAAAAATTTTGAATTGGCCATGTTTGATCTGTTGTAGAACCTCATGGGTGTGCCTAGGAACCTTACAGTTGTATCAGAGCCTAGCTAAAGCCTTAGACGATGAGTAGACGATGTTAGAAGTCCGATCGAACCCGAAACTCTAATCCGAGACCCTTCTCTGTACATTTTTCCAAAACTGTGAATTTTGTAAATTAAAAATATGCAGAAAAATCAGCAGGGTTTTTTAGGGATTACTGTGCAGCACGTGCGCCTGAGTCGACTAAAGCGCGGTAGAACCGCGGCACGAGCATGGCTCGTGCGGCGGTTCCGCGGCCATTAAGTCACATTCTTTTGTGAAAATTGCACAGTAATTCCTATCTCTTAGTGCTGAGTTTTCTGGGAATTTTTAAATTGCACTCAAGAGTTGAGTATTCTGGGTTGTATTGGGAGTTCGTAGATTCGATCGGATTGTCAAACTTTGTCTATGCGTTTTTCCGGGTAATTTTTAGAGCATGTTAAAAAGTTCGACCGGATATAAATACCCACTTTTTCCCCTGCCGGGAAATTTCCAATTGTTGGATTTTTCCGTAGTTTAATGACGTTCTAAGTAGTGCAAGTAACGCGATGGTCCCTCTAGAAGACAACAAACCTTAACTCGATTATGTGACCATCTTGAACTGCCCTTTGAACCTTAGGGTTTGGGGCAGTACGGCATGCCACATGTGAGACGTTGGCTTGACCCTTCTACGGCTGGACCGTTGGTACTGAGGCATGAAATGAATGTTTTTGAACTTATTTCATGTGTCGAGCTGTTTCGGGAAAACTTGGGTGTTCGATTGATCGATCGGAAAGTTTAACATTTTCTATTTATCCGGAATGTGATAAAATAATTGGAATTCACAAGTAGTTATGAGATAACTGAATGAATGTTATAAATCTAGCGGTTTAGTCTCACTTGATCGGTTGCCACAGAATTTTGATGTGATCAAAAGTCCATCGCAATCACGTTGCGAACGCGGATACTCGCCGGTAAACTTAATAGACAGCTACACCCCATAGCCCCGACCAAGTGACTGTAGGAGAACCCTGTCGCCGAAAGCATCCGTTCGAGTGCTCGTGGCAGCGGTGTTCCGCCTTAGTGCACTTCGTCGATGGCCTCCGGGGGTGCGGCCGTCTACTAAAGTTTGCGACGAGCATTCGATCAGGATGTCGGGAATCCTGTTGAATTGCCCGACTTGATATTGAAAAGAGTTTTCGATAATGAGACTAAAATGCGGGGTTTACAATTGTTAGGCACGCGATGTCTAAGGATTTCATTTGATTAGGCATGCGATGTCTAAAGAGGTTGCGGATTCCAACTATTGTAGTTTTACACTTTCTTTTCTGTGACCGTAAGTGTAATATGTGATATCTCCGGTTTCGTTGCTATATGTCAACGACAATTGGGATGGGCATATTTACTTACGTTGATGACATATGATGTTATGTGTTGCTGGATATGTTATATTGGATAGTCGTGCTTGAATAGCCGGGGGTTTTTATTGAGATGAGTGTTTTTCTTTTTCATTTATGTAAAAACTTGTATGTAATATTCTTTTATTGGGGCACTTCCAGGTTGCGGATGATGTCACCATTTGTATATTATTTACTTTTCCGCATTAGGATAGACCCAAGGAGGAGAGCACAAGTAACCGGGTTCTAGGGTCCAGTGGGAGACCATCTCGAGGAGTCGAGTCCGGGTCTCCTAACCCTAGAATTGGTAGGGTTGCTTGCCGCTCTCGTAGGGGTCTAGGGGTATGGGATTGGCTATTCATCATGACCGTGGAATCCGTGTTTTATACTGGCTCGTATTATAAACACGGACGTCCTAGTATATCCAATATTTCATATGATATTTTCTGCTGCGTTATCTGTGATGTGATCATGTGAAATGTTCAGATAGATATTATATATAGTATATATGATATATTATATAGAAGTTGCTTATGTTTTACACTCGCGCTAGCCCTGCCTCGCTCTGGCGTTAGTTACCTAACCTAACGGTGCAGACGGGACATCGAGGCGAATGCGGATGGCATAAGCGTACGTTATATTTATCTGTAATGTTTAGGTGGACTCAAATGATGGGATATTCATTAATGAGATTAATGAAAGAAAATAAACCTAATTTATGTTGTGGAATCGAATTTCAAAATAAAAACAGGTAGCTACAGTTCTTGCTTTGCATCGCGGTGTTCCTTGAAGAACATCCTGCACCTTATTCGATGAGGAAAGGACCGAGATCCCTTCACCGGGAGTGACTCCTTTAGCAATAACTGGCAGATGCTACACACTCGGTTTGTCTTTTGATTGCTTCTATAGTTTCTGCTTTGCACAGTGATATATATGATATATCCCGCACCTCATTCGACGAGGAAAGGGCCGACGATCCCTTCACCGGGTGTGACCCCTTTAGCAAAACTAGAAAAGCTTCAAAAACACTCCTTTTAAAAACCATTTGATTCCGCAACGAGATCAAGTTCAAAGCGTTAAAGGTTTTTCTTAAAAACCATTCGCAACCCTCCGTCATTTTAGGAAGTAGAGTACTTAGTATTCGTGTTGTGTTTGTTGACCATAGTTAAGGCACAGTGTACGGTAGCTAAGTGATGTCTTCCTACACCGCATATGATGCGATTAGTTAGGACAGTCGCGTGACTTTGTTGACCTTAGTTAAGGGTCATGTGGGTGGGTCTAATTAATAACGAAATGACGGGTAGAACTTGACTAGTGCTTATGATTTGTTGACCATAGTTAAGGTCATAAGTGCTAGGGGTAAAAATCTTTATCGGGAGTTTCAAGTGTTGAAATTTGCAATGAGATTGCATACCTTCTATGTGATAGTTGGATCCCGATACCCACTGCGAGTAATTGTTGTAGGGTTCCTAGGCACCCTAATGAGGTCTCACAAGGCATCAACCATGCCAATTTCAAAAATTCTAGGTGCCGAGAAACCCGACTACGGATCGTTTGCTAGAAATCTAGGCGAAAAGTAAACTAGTTAACACTTAACTATGAGATACGGAAATACAACCTTTGTAGATCCGGTTCTCCACCTCCATAGCTCTGCAATGAAGTCTCCTCGCTGTCCATAACAAGTCCCGGGCCCTAGCGTCGGCTTCATCGGAGAATGGACGGGCTAGGTCATCGATGTCCATGCCGAAGATGATCTACGTCGAGGCATCGCAAGATCAAGCTCCAAACTTCACCAAGTCATGAAAACTTGTGAAGGAAACACACTCTACTACTTGGCAAGAGGTAGAGGATGAAGAAATAGGAAGTGGGTAGACTTTAGAATTGGATTTCTCACTCATTTCATCAATCCACCATTGATGAAGTGAAGGTTTCTTCTTGAGTTCAAGGAAGAAGAAGAAGAAATGATATGATAAGTTAATTAGAAAAGAAAAGAATAATAATTCTTATCATAAAGGTAACCATGGTAAAGTGTACAGAATTAACTTAAGTTAAATGAATGGTTAGGGTCAAGGTTTCATGAAGCGTCCACTAAACAACAAAAAAAGCCACCATTCTTTTCTCTTTTCCATTTATTTTCCAAAATGAATAAATAGATAAATAAATGAGAAAAGGAAATAAAACCCTAATCATAAGTTTAACCATGGTTTAATTCTTTACACTTAACCAAGTAAACATGTATCATCAAACATGAAACAATAAAATGCACAAAAAGTATATCACATATACAACTTGTACATCCAAGTGAGAAAATCCATCTAAAGTGAACCGATACTAGTTAATGCAAAGTAATATATCAAATATATAATTATACATTAAATCATTAAATCAAACACTTGATTTAACGATCCGGTCATATCACATATAACCGACTAGTATCCTATGTATCGACTTATCGAATCAACCCTTGATTCGATAACTAGGTTATATCGCATACAACCATTCGATACATTCATCGCGAGAATGAAATACGGTATCACATACACGCATTATTCTCGGTCCCGCACATATCTCATATGCGCTCCTATTTCATTTCGCTTGAGCCAGGAAACCTCTGTGTAGGACTCTAAAGACTCGTCAATACGCCGGCAGCAGGTGATGATCATATCAAACACCCACAAGCCGCAAGCGGTCTGCTAAACGTAACGGCCACCCGGGTATTGAGCGATCAGAAGATCGACGAGCAAGCCCGCTCACACTCCTGTGAATCCAACCAGTAACACTACCGTACAGTCCGGTCTGATCGTCTGATATGTCGCATATCTCGCCTAGGGGTGGTAAACGTCAGACCCCAATAGCTCGATAAGTCGTGTCGATATGAGGTCTATAACAATTCGAGAAACTACAGGTAACACTTACCAGTAAATCTCAGCAACCCTGGCCAGGGATTTCCTGTTATAGCCAATCGAACACAGCGCAACATCAACTCCCTATACCGGGAGAGACGAATCCCCTCCTATCGCTCATTGCCTCCATGTGACTCGGAACTGTACCCAAAAACCACCGTTTTGCACGCCCTCTTGGACGTGGTAAGATGGAAATCAAAGCACAGTGGGAACCACACAAGACTCTATGACGATCTCGGGTCAACAGACTACTCTGTACCAGTGTCACCAGAGAACTGCCATCTGACGTAAGGTATAATACCATCTGGGAGTTCTCGGCGAGTCCGTCCAGTGTACCCAGTCTCTACTGAGCACCCGTATATCTCCTCTGATGTCAAACACCAATGGATATGGGATCATCCATCGCCCATCTGTATGGGTCGAGAAGGTACACGCTAGTCTACTCTGGTATATCGATGCCCCGTCTCGATACACCCACGACTAGGGACTTTGAAGGATGTACTTATGGACTACCATGTCCCCACTAGTATGATCCGCATCATAGCCCAGGTAGTTAAGTACACATCCTAAGGGCTTTACCAACATGTAATAGAGAGACAATCAGTGTACACGTTAAGGTAAAGTTCAACCAGATAGCATACTATCATGTCGAGCAAGAAAGTCCTCCCTATATATGTCCCAGCATCCACTACAATATACATCCTATGTACAGTAATGACCTCTAGGGCATACATATAACTAACAATCTCCCACTTGCACTAGGGCCATCTGTAGCAGTGGTTGTAGTATCTCATACTCAACCATCCCATAAAAGTCTCTCTCTGGGAACAGGCCTTTGTGAGTGGATCCGCTGTGTTGTCCTCTGAGTCTACTCTCCTGTCCTCGATCCCCTGGAGATCAACCATCTCCATGATCAGGTAATACTGCCTTAGAATATGTCTGGATCACTGATGAGACGGACGTTCCTTGGCATAAGCCACAACTCCATTGTCTCACAATGGTAGGAACGTAGTTCATCTCATGAACCAATATACACCCAAACAGTCTCTTCGGTAGCATCTTAAGTAGCGATGTATCCTGCCTTTATCGTCTAGTATGCCACGGTATCTAGCTTGGAACTGTTCCAACATACCGTCCCTTTACTGAGGGTATAGACTAAGCCTGTGACTGACATTCAGTCGTCTTTATCACCCTGGAACACTTCCAGTAATTTTCCCCAGGATCAATTGATACCATCTCACTACAACTAGTGAGAATCCTAACATCCATTTAGATCTATCTCATAGATCCAAAATCCAGGATTTAGGAGGTATCACTTTGATCCTATATGGAGAATCATTGTGATAAGCGGACATTGATCGAGCGTAGCATAGGAAACTCTTTTCCTATCAAGAGTATGTCATCCACGTACTTTACGAGGATCATCACCATACTCCCTACTACCTTTTTTGTTTATACAAGGTTCATCTACTATTTTTATGATGTCAACTTCTTTGACTAATCCATCAAAATAGATGTTCCAACTCCGCGATGCCTGCTTTATCCTATAAAGCATCTTGCACACGTTTCCGCTGCTCCCACTGTCTACGAAGCCCTCTGGCTGTGTACTTATAGACGCTTTCTTACAAATCATCATTTAGAAAAGCAGTCATGACACCCAACCACCAGATATCGTAGTCATGGTATGTAGCCGTGGTAAGTAGTATCTGGATGGACTTAAGCATAGGTACTGGAAAAGGTTTCATCATTATCCACTCCTGGTCGATGACGAAAACCTTTAACAAGTCTAGCTTTGAAAGTCTCAACCTTTCCATCTACACCAAGTAATCTTCTCAAGATATACTTGCTCCTGATGGGGATTTAACCCTTCAGATATAGCAACCAAAGTCCATACTTTGTTGGTGTATATGGATTCCATCTCAGATCCCTAAGCATCCAGCCATTCTTACAGAGTCTTACTCTCGATGGCCAGCTCGAAACTAGTTGGGTCATCATCTCATGATGCAATCCTCGCTCCCACTGTCATAGAGAAACAGAAGTATCTCTTAGGTGGGTGAGGAACCCTACTAGATCGGCGGAGAGGCTGAGGTTCGTTGGAATCTACTGAATCCTTTGGTTCTACTAAATCATCTGCTGTTGTTTGTATAGCTGGAACCTTTCCAGTTGTACATAACAGATCTTGCCTCGAGCTTGTCCGGATTTTGCTTTTCAGACATAGGCTGGACAACCCCAAATCTCAACTAACTTGAGAGATGGGCTCTTCCCTTATCATATCACATATGAAGCGGTAGGCAACTGATTTGATTGGAACCCTATTCAATAAGTATGCAGCTTCTCAAGTGCATAACTCCCAAAAGGAAATAGGTAACTCAGTAGTACTTATCATAGAGCACACCTTATCATATAGGGTGTGATTGCTCCACCCTGATATACCATCGTGCTATGGTGTATACGGAGGAGTAATGCTGAGAGAGAATCTTATTCTCATTTAGAATAGTCCAGGAATTCCGTGCTCAAGTATTCTTCTCCTTGATCTCATCATAGGACATAATACTTATACCCGTATTTTGGTTCTCTACTTCTAGCTTATATTCTGTGAATATCTCAAAAGGTTCGGACTCATGTTTCAACAGGAACATATGACTGAATCTTGAGAGATTATCAGAGAATATAATGAAGTACAAAGAACCTGTCCTGGCATGTGTAGACAGGGGACCTTACATACATCATCATGTATCATCCCAAGATGCAGGGTTCCTAGGCACACTAGTGAGGTCTCCCAAGCCATCAACCATGGCAATTTCAAAAATTATAGTGCCTACAAACCCTAAGCTACGGATCGATAACTAGAAATCTAGGCGAACAAGAACTAGTTAACAGTTAACTACTGAGAATACGGAAATACAACCTTTGTAGATCCGGTCCTCCACCTCCACGGCTCCGCAACGGGGTCCTCTCCGCTGTCCAAATCGAATCTGGGCTCTAGGATCGGCTTCATCGGAGAATGGGCAAGCTAGGTCGTCGATGTCCATGCCGAAGATGATCTACGTCGAGGCATCGATGAATCAAGCTCCACCTTCACCAAGTCATGAAACTTGTGAAGGAAACACACTCTACTACTTGGCAAGAGGTAGAGGATGAAGAAATAGGAGGTGGGTTCACTTTAGATTTGGATTTTGCTCACTAGAACACAAGTTGCCATGAATGGCATCAAGGTTGCTCACTTGAAGAAGAAGAAGAAGATGAAGATGATGAGCATAGAATTATGATAAGTATATCTTTAATCAAAAAGAAAATCCAATACTTATCATAACTAACTAGGGTTAGGTGTAGAGAATTAACCATGGTGATTAGAGTGGGTTAGGGTTAAGCAAAATGACAAGAATGGTGGCATATAGTCAAATGTTCATGAAGCATCCAATAAGAAACAAAAATAGCCTCCATTCTTATCATAACTCATAACCTTTTTCATTTAAATAAATAAATGAATAAATGAAATGATAAAGCAAACCCTAATCAACTCTTAACCATTGTTTAATTCTTCACACTTAACCTCAAGAGCAAACATCATCAAACATGATACAAAGATGTGTACTAAAGTATATCACATATACTTTGTGCACAATCCAAGTGATAAAATCCGTTTAAAGTGAACCAATACTAGTTAGTGCAAAGTAATATATCAAATATATAATTATGCATTAAATCATTAAATCAACGCTTGATTCAATGATCCGGTCATGTCGCACACAACCGACTAGTATACAATGTATCGGCTTATCGAATCAACGCTTGAATCGATAACTAGGTTATATCGCATACAACCATTCGATACATTTATCGCGAGAATAGAATACGGTATCACATACACGCATTATTCTCGGTCCCGCACATATCTCATATGCGCTCCTATTTCGTTTCGCTTGAACCAGGAAACCTCTGTGTAGGACTCTAAAGACTCGTCAATACGCCGGCAGCGGATGATGATCATATCAAACATCCACAAGCCGCAAGCGGTCTGCTAAACGTAACGGCCACCCGGGTATTGAGCGATCTGAAGATCGACGAGCAAGCCCGCTCACACTCCAGTGAATCCGACCAGTAACACTACCGTACAGTCCGGTCTGATCGTCTGATATGTCGCATATCTCGCCTAGGGGTGGTAAACGTCAGACCCCAATAGCTCGATAAGTCGTGTCGATATGAGGTCTATAACTGTTCGAGAAACTACTGGTAACACTTACCAGTAAATCTCAGCAACCCTGGCCAGGGATTTCCTGTTATAGCCAATCGAACACAGCGCAACATCAACTCCCATATACCGGGAGAGACGAATCCCCTCCTATCGCTCATTGCCTCCATGTGACTCGGGACTGTACCCAAAAACCACCGTTTTGCACGCCCTCTTGGACGTGGTAAGATGGAAATCAAAGCACAGTGGGAACCACACAAGACTCTATGACGATCTCGGGTCAACAGACTACTCTGTACCAGTGTCACCAGAGAACTGCCATCTGACGTGAGGTATAATACCATCTGGGAGTTCTCGGCGAGTCCGTCCAGTGTACCCAGTCTCTACTGAGCACCCGTATATCATCTCTGATGTCAAACACCAATGGATATGGGATCATCCATCGCCCATCTGTATGGGTCGAGAAAGTACACGCTAGTCTACACTGGCATATCGATGCCCCATCTCGATACACCCACGACTAGGGACTTTGAAGGATGTACTTATGGACTACCATGTCCCCACTAGTATGATCCGCATCACAGTCCAGGTAGTCAAGTACAGATCCTAAGGGCTTTACCAACATGTAACAGAGAGACAATCAGCATACACGTTAAGGTAAAGAGTAACCAGATAGCATACTATCATGTCGAGCAAGAAAGTCCTCCCTATATATGTCCCAGCATCCACTACAATATACATCCTATGTACAGTAATGGCCTCTAGGGCATACATATAACTAACAATCTCCCACTTGCACTAGGGCCATCTGTAGCAGTGGTTGCAGTATCTCATACTCAACCATCCCATGAAAGTCTCTCTCTGGGAACAGGCCTTTGTGAGTGGATCCGCTGTGTTGTCCTCTGAGTCTACTCTCCTGTCCTCGATCCCCTGGAGATCAACCATCTCCATGATCAGGCGATGCTGCCTTAGAATAAGTCTGGATCACTGATGGGACCAGCGTTCCTCGGGATAAGCCACAACTCCATTGTCACACAATGGGAGGAACATAGTTCATCTCATGAACCATTATACATCCAAACAACCTCTTTGGTAGCATCTTAAGTAGCGATGTATCCTGCCTTTATCGTCTAGTATGTCACGGTATCTAGCTTGGAACTCTTCCAACATACCGTCCCTTTACTGAGGGTAAAGACAATGCCTGTGACTGACACTCAGTCGTCTTTATCACCCTGGAACAATTCCAGTGATTCTTCCCAGGATCGGTTGATACCGTCTCACTACAACTAGTGAGAATCCTAACACAAGAGTTCATCAACTCTTTCTCTGTTTCCAGTAAACAGAGCTATGGTCATCGTATCTTTGTGACATGACTGGCAAGTTTCACAAGATGTAAATTCAAACTGATTTAAATATGCATCTTCATGTAACTTCAGCTAGTCGGGTCGCATTGATATGACCTAGTCTACAATGCCTCAAGAAGGAATCGTTCAATTCTGAACTCTTCCTCTTGTGTGTGTTCCATATACTAAGAACTGCAGTTTGATTTAGAACATCAATGCTTTTAGATAACGTTCCTGAACCGATCAACTTTTGATATAGGAAATGTTCAAAACATTATCCAACAATAAAAAATTTTATCGTTTCTTTACTAATAAAGAGACAGATATGATTTTGCATATCAGGTTCGGTATCTAATAACATTCGTTCAGAATCAATGTATTTGGAATACAGGGTGACAGTGACCAACAGACTTGGCTGCAACACTTGCCCCGTTTTCTGCCTCATGAAACTTATCACCCGTTCTCAGTTCTTTACCTTTCTTTAGCCCTATGTAACAGATTACATATCTGGGATCCTGATCTGGTATCACATACCCAGGACGTAAAGGATACTGAGAAACAGTTCTCTGTAATGAACACACCCGAAGATGATGCATCAGCATGCACTCTCTTCGTTTGGGCGGCACGGGAAATCTGGTATTCCCCAATTTCCTGCTCTGTCTTATAACAATTATAAGTTGGAGCGGGACCAACGTTCCCCAGCTCAGTATAACAAGCGGGTTCGGTCAATTTTCCGTATTATTATCTTGATTAAGGCGTGATATGGTCGCTACCTGGAGAGAGAGAGAAGAAAACACTCAGCGTGCGCTCTTGCAAGAATAGATTGGTTATTATTTTATCTAATCAGGATGGCTCCCACTGCTTTTTATCAAATCTTCCTTCAAACCCTAAAAGGAAAGACTAGCCGGGATTAATTACACACTACAAGTTCGCCAATCTTTCAGCCAGGCCAGTGTCGGTACTTTGACGGAGGTCCCCCGTGCTTTCGCACGAACCTAATTAATGTAAACCCCGTTTTCCCAAAGGCGTAACCCCGTTGACACCTTTCTAGACACCTACTTGATCGGCTAATTGTAATGTGTAAAACTCTCCCAGGAGTAACTCTTACTCGCAGCGGGTATCGGGATCCAACTATCTCATAGAAGGTATGCAATCTCATTGCAAATTTCAACACTTGAAATTCCCGATAATATTTTGCCCCTAGTGTTCTATGACCTTGACGAATGCCAAACAACCCATAGTCCACTAGTCAAGTTCAACCCGTACATTTCTTGATCGAATTAAACCTACCCGCACGACCCTTGACGAATGCCAAACAACGCCGTACGAATACCCTAATCCAATCGCATCATATGCTCAAACAGATAAATACTAGTTAGCTACCGTACACTACGCCTTGACGAATGCCAAACTACCGTAGCACGAATACTAACTAGTACATATCTGAAATGACGGAGGGCTACGACAGGTTTTTCTGAAAACCTATTGCGTAATGAACTTGATATCGTTGTAGGATCGAATGAATTTTGAAATGGAGTGTTTTTTAGGCTTTTCTAGTTTTGCTAAAGGAGTCACTCCCGGTGAAGGGATCGTCGGTCCTTTCCTCGTCGAATGAGGTGCGGGATATATCATATATATCACTGTGCAAAGCAAAAACTCTTAAAAGCAATCAAAAGACAAACCGAGTGTGTAGCATCTGCCAGTTATTGCTAAAGGAGTCACTCCCGGTGAAGGGATCTCGGTCCTTTCCTCATCGAATAAGGTGCAGGATATATCACATATACCTCTGTGCAAAGCAAGTACTGTAGCTACCTGTTTTATTTTGAAATTCGATTCTACAACATCTTTAGGTTTCTTTTACTTTCATTAATCACATTAATGAAGTCCCATCATTTAAATGCCTAAACATCACAGATAAATACGACGTACACTTATGCCATCCGCATTCGCCTCGATGTCCCCTCGTGCACCGTTAGGTTAGGTGACTAACGGCAGAGCGGGGCAGGGCTAGCGCGGGTGTAAAACATAAGTAACGCCTATATAATAAATCATATATACTATATACTGTATCTATCATCGAACATCACATGATCACATCACAGATATCGCAGCAGAAGAAACATATGAAATATTGGATATACTAGGACGTCCGTGTTTTCAATACGAGCCAGTATAAAACACGGATTCCACGGTCGCGATGAATAGCCAAACCCACACCCCTAGACCCCTACGAGAGCGGCAAGCAACCCTACCAATTCTAGAGTTAGGAGACCCGGACTCGACTCCTCGAGTTGGTCTCCCACTGGACTCCAGAACCCGGTTACTTGTCCTCTCCTCCTTGGGTCTATCCTAGTGCGGAAAAGTAAATAATATACAAAAGGTGACAACTTCCGCAACCTGGAAGTGCCCCAATAAAAGAATATTACATACAGAGCTTTACATGAATGAAAATGAAAAACACTCATCTCACATAAAAACCCCCGGCTATTCAAACACGACAATCCAATATAACATATCCAGCAACACATAACATCACATGTCATCAACGTAAGTAAATATGCGCATCCCAATTGTCGTTGACATATAGCAACGAAACCGGCGATATCACATATTACACTTACGGTCACAGAAAAGAAAGTGTAAAACTACAACAGTTGGAATCCGCAACCACCTCAGACATCGCATGCCTGACCAAATGAATTCTTTAGACATCGCATGCCTAACAATTATAAACCCCGCATTTTAGTCTCAAAATCGAAAACACTTTTCAATATAAAGTCGGGTAATTCAACAAGATTCCCGACATCCTGATCGAATGCTCGTCGCAAACTTTAGTAGGCGGCCGCACCCCCGATATCGTCGACGAAGTGCACCAAGGTGGAACACCGCTGCCGCGAGCACCCGAACGGATGCTTTCGGCGACGGGGTTCACCTACAGTCACTTGGTCGGGGCTATGGAGCGAGGCTGTCTATTAAGTTTATCGGCGAGTATCCGCGTACGCTACGTGATTGTGACGGACTTTTGATCACATCAAAATTCCGTGGCAACCGATCAAGTGAGACTAAAGTGCTATGTTTATAACATTCATTCAGTTATCTCATAACTATTTGTGAATTCCAATTATTGTATCACATTCCAGATAAACAGAAAATGTTAAACTTTCCGATCGAACAATCGAACACCCAAGTTTTTCCGATACAATCCAACACATGAAATAAGTCTAACAACATTCAGTTCGTGCCTCAGTACCAACGGTCCAGCCGTAGAAGGGTCAAGCCAACGCTTCACATGTGGCACGCCGTACTGCCCCAAACCCGAAGGTTTAAAGGGCAGTTCAAGACGGTCACATAATCGAGTTAAGGTTTGCTGTCTTCTAGAGGGTCCATCGCGTTACTTGCACTACTTAGAACGTCGTTAAACTACGGAAAAATCCAACACTTGGAAATTTCCCGACAGGGGAAAAATTGGGTATTTATATCTGGTCGAACTCTTTAACATATTCAAAAATTTATCCGGAAAGCCACACAGACAAAATTTGATAATCCGATCGAACATTCGAATCCCCAAAACAAACCCAGAATGCTCAACTGTGGAGTAAATGTTAAAATATCCCAGAAAAAACAGCACTAAGAATTAGGAATTACTGTGCTGATTGTATAAGATGACGTGGCTACTTGGCCGCGGAACCGCCGCATGAGCACTGCTCATGCCGCGGTTCCGCCGCAGTTTAAACGATTTAGCCGACCGAATTGCACAGTAATTCTTAAAAACACCTGCTGATTTTTCTGCATATTTTTAATATTGAAAAAACCCATTTTTTAAAAAATGTACAGAGAGCATCTATGGAGTTAGGGTTTCGGTTCGTTCGGATTCCAAATTGCTTCTAGACTTCGCCTAAGGCTCTAGCTAGGCTCTGATACCACTGTAGGGTTCCTAGGCACCCTAATGAGGTCTCACAAGGCATCAACCATGCCAATTTCAAAAATTCTAGGTGCCGAGAAACCCGACTACGGATCGTTTGCTAGAAATCTAGGCGAAAAGTAAACTAGTTAACACTTAACTATGAGATACGGAAATACAACCTTTGTAGATCTGGTTCTCCACCTCCATAGCTCCGCAATGAAGTCTCCTCACTGTCCATAACAAGTCCCGGGCTCTAGCGTCGGTTTCATCGGAGAATGGACGGGCTAGGTCATCGATGTCCATGCCGAAGATGATCTATGTCGAGGCATCGCAAGATCAAGCTCCAAACTTCACCAAGTCATGAAAACTTGTGAAGGAAACACACTCTACTACTTGGCAAGAGGTAGAGAATGAAGAAATAGGAAGTGGGTAGACTTTAGAATTGGATTTCTCACTCATTTCATCAATCCACCATTGATGAAGTGAAGGTTTCTTCTTGAGTTCAAGGAAGAAGAAGAAGAAATGATATGATAAGTTAATTAGAAAAGAAAAGAATAATAATTCTTATCATAAAGGTAACCATGGTAAAGTGTAGAGAATTAACTTAGGTTAAATGAATGGTTAGGGTCAAGGTTTCATGAAGCTTCCACTAAACAACAAAAAAGCCACCATTCTTTTCTCTTTTTCATTTATTTTCCAAAATGAATAAATAGATAAATAAATGAGAAAAGGAAATAAAACCCTAATCATAAGTTTAACCATGGTTTAATTCTTTACACTTAACCAAGTAAACATGTATCATCAAACATGATACAATAAAATGCACAAAAAGTATATCACAAATACAACTTGTACATCCAAGTGAGAAAATCCATCTAAAGTGAACCGATACTAGTTAATGCAAAGTAATATATCAAATATATAATTATACATTAAATCATTAAATCAAACACTTGATTTAACGATCCGGTCATATCACATATAACCGACTAGTATCCTATGTATCGACTTATCGAATCAACCCTTGATTCGATAACTAGGTTATATCGCATACAACCATTCGATACATTCATCACGAGAATGAAATACGGTATCACATACACGCATTATTCTCGGTCCCGCACATATCTCATATGCGCTCCTATTTCGTTTCGCTTGAGCCAGGAAACCTCTGTGTAGGACTCTAAAGACTCGTCAATACGCCGGCAGCAGGTGATGATCATATCAAACACCCACAAGCCGCAAGCGGTCTGCTAAACGTAACGGCCACCCGGGTATTAAGCGATCAGAAGATCGACGAGCAAGCCCGCTCACACTCCTGTGAATCCAACCAGTAACACTACCGTACAGTCCGGTCTGATCGTCTGATATGTCGCATATCTCCCCTAGGGGTGGTAAACGTCAGACCCCAATAGCTCGATAAGTCGTGTCGATATGAGGTCTATAACAATTCGAGAAACTACAGGTAACACTTACCAGTAAATCTCAGCAACCCTGGCCAGGGATTTCCTGTTATAGCCAATCGAACACAGCGCAACATCAACTCCCTATACCGGGAGAGACGAATCCCCTCCTATCGCTCATTGCCTCCATGTGACTCGGGACTGTACCCAAAAACCACCGTTTTGCACGCCCTCTTGGACGTGGTAAGATGGAAATCAAAGCACAGTGGGAAACACACAAGACTCTATGACGATCTCGGGTCAACAGACTACTCTGTACCAGTGTCACCAGAGAACTGCCATCTGACGTAATGTATAATACCGTCTGGGAGTTCTCGACGAGCCCGTCCAGTGTACCCAGTCTCTACTGAGCACCCGTATATCTCCTCTGATGTCCAACACCAATGGATATGGGATCATTCATCGCCCATCTGTATGGGTCGAGAAGGTACACGCTAGTCTACTCTGGTATATCGATGCCCCGTCTCGATATACCCACGACTAGGGACTTTGAAGGATGTACTTATGGACTACCATGTTCCCGCTAGTATGATCCGCATCATAGTCCAGGTAGTTAAGTACACATCCTAAGGGCTTTACCAATATGTAATAGAGAGACAATCAGTGTACACGTTAAGGTAAAGTTCAACCAGATAGCATACTATCATGTCGAGCAAGAAAGTCCTCCCTATATATATCCCAGCATCCAATACAATATACATCCTATGTACAGTAATGGCCTCTAGGGCATACATATAACTAACAATTGTTACTCCTGGGAGAGTTTTGCACTTTACAATTAGTCGATCAAGTAGGTGTCTAGAAAGGTGTCGACGGGGTTACGCCTCTGGGAAAACGAGGTTTACTGTAATTAGGTCCATACGAAAGCACGGGGAACCTCCCTCAAAGTACCGACACTGGCCTGGCTGAAAGATTGGTGAACTTGTAGAGTGTAATTAATCCCGGCTAGTCTTTCCTTTTAGGGTTTGAAGGAAGATTTGATAAAAATAGTGGGAGCCATCCTGATTAGATAAAATAAATAATCAATCTAATCTTGCAAGAGCGCACGCAGAGTGTTTTCTTTTCTCTCTCTCCAGGTAGTGACCATATCATGCCTTAATCAAGATAATATTACGGATGTATTGACCGAACCCGCTTGTTATACTGAGCTGGGGAACGTTGGTCCCGCTCCAACTTATAATTGTTATAAGACAGAGCAGGAAATAGGGGAATACCAAGATTCCCATGCCGCCTAAACGAAGAAAGTGCATATGATGCATCTCCTTCGGGTGTGTTCATTACACAGAACTGTTTCTGAGTATCCTCTGCGTCCTGGGTATCTGATACCGGAACAGGATCCCAGATATGTAATCCGTTACATGGGCTACAGAAAGGTAGAGAACTGAGAATGGGTGATAGGTTTTATGAGACAGAAAACGGTGCAAGTGTTGCAGCCAAGTCTGTTGGTCACTGTCACCCTATATTACCAATACATTGATTCTGAACGAATGCTATTAGATACCGAACCTGATATACAAAATCATATCAGTCTCTTTATTAGTAAAGAAGGATATAATTTTGTATTGCTGGATAATGTTTTGAACATTTCCTATTTCAAAAGTTGATCGGTTCAGGCACGTTATCTAAAAGCATTGACATTCAAAATCAAACTACAGTTCCTAGTATACAGAACACACACTAGAGGAAAAGTTCAGAAATGAACGAATTCTTCTTAAGGCATTGTAGACTAGGTCATATCAATGCGACCCGACTGGCTGAAGTTACATTTAGATGCATATGTAAATTAGTTTGAATTTACATCTTATGAAACTTGCCAGTCATGTCACAAAGATAAGATGACCATAGCTCTGTTTATTAGAAACAAAGAAAGAGTTAGTAAACTCTTAGGACTGATACATGATGATGTATGTAAGGTCTCCTGTCTACATATGCCAAGACCGGTTCTTTGTACTTCATTACATTCTATGATAGTCTCTCAAGATTCAGCCATATGTTCCTGTTGAAACATAGGTCCGAAGCTTTTGAGATATTCACAGAATATAAGTTAGAAGTAGGGAACCAAAACCGGGTATAAATATTATGTCCTGTGATAAGATCAGGGAGGAGAATACTTGTGCATGGAATTCTTGGACTATTCTAAAAGAAAATGAGATTCTCTCTCAGTATTACTCCTCTGAATACACCACAGCACAACGGTGTATCGGGGCGGAGCAATCGCACAATATTAGATATGGTGTGCTCTATGATGAGTATTACTGAGTTACCTATTTCCTTTTGGGGTTGTGCACTTGAGAAGCTGCATACCTATTGAATTAGGTTCGAATCAGATCACTGCCTACCACTCCATATGAGATATGGTATGGGAAGAGCCTATCTCATAAGTAAGTTAAGATTTGGGATTGTTCGGCCTATGTCAAAATCAAAATCCGGACAAGATCGAGGCAAGGTCAGTTCTGTAGAAATGGAAAGGTTCCAGCTATACAAAACTGCAACTGATGATTTGAAAGAACCAAAGGATTCAATAGTCCCCGATGAACCTCAGCCTCTCCGCCGAACTGGCAGGGTTCCTCATCCGCTTGAGAGATACTTCGGTTTCTCGATGACAGTGGGAGCGAGGAATGCATCATGAGATGATGACCCAACTAGTTTCGAGCAGGCCATCGAGAGTGGGGACTCTGTAAGAATAGCTGGATGCTTAGCGATCTGAGATGGAATCCATGTACACCAGCAAAGTATGGACTTTAGCTGCTATATCTAAAGGGTTAAATCCCCATCAGAAGCAAGTATATCTTGAGAAGATTACTTGGTGTAGATGGAAAAGTTGAGACTTTCAAAACTAGACTTGTTAAAGGTTTTAGTCTTCAACTAGGCATGGATAATGATGAAACCTTTTCCAGGGACTATGCTTAAGTCCATCCAGATCCTACTTGCCATTGCTACATACCATGACTATGATATCTGGTGGTTGGGTGCCATGACTACTTTTCTAAATAATGATTTAGAAGAGAACGTCTATAAGAACACAGCCAGAGGGCTTCGTAAACAGTGGGAGCAGCGGAAATGTGTGTAAGTTGCTTTATAGAATAAAGCAGGCATCGCGACGTTGGAACGTCTGTTTTGATGTGGTAGTCGAAGTGTTTGACTTCATCAAAATGGTAGATGAACCTTGTATATACAAAACGGTAGTAGAGAGTAAGGTGGTCGTCCTCGCAATGTACGTGGACAACATACTCTTGATAGGAAAAGAGTTTCTTATGCTACGCACAGTCAATCTCCTCTTATCACAAGGATTCCCCAAATAGGATAAAGGTGAATCACTGGAATGGTTCCAGGGTGATAAGGACGACTGAATGTCAGTCGCAGGCATTGTCTTTGCCCTCAGTAGAGGGACGGTATGTTGGAAGAGTTCCAAGCTAGATACCGTGGCAAACTAGACGATAAAGGCTGGTAACATCGCTATTAAAGATACTACCAAAGAGGCAGTTTGGGTGTATATTAGTTCATAAGATGAACTAGGTTCCTACCATTGTATGACAATGGAAGTGTGGCTTTGGCCAAGGAACCCTGGTCCCATCAGTGACCCAGACATATTCTGAGGCAGAATCACCTGATCATGGAGATAGTTGATCTCCAGGGTGATCGAGGTTAGGAAAGGAGAATCAGAGGACAACACAGCGGATCTACTCACAAAGGTTTTTTCCCAGAGAGAGACTTTTATGGGATGGTTGAGTATTTGATACTGCAACCACTGCTACAGATGGCCTTAGTGCAAGTAGGAGATTGTTAGTTATATATATGCCCTAGAGGACATTACTGTACATTGGATGTATATTGTAGTGGATGCTGGGATATATATAGGTAGGATTTTCTTGCTCGACATGATAGTACGCTATCTGGTTGCTCTTTATCTTAACATGTATACTTTCAGTCTCTCTGTTACATGTTGATAAAGCCCTTAGGATGTGTACTCGATTTCCAGGACTATGATGTAAATCATACCAGTGGGGCCTATGTAGTCCATGAGTACATCCTTCAATGTTCCTAGTCGAGGGAATATCGAGACGGGGCATCGATATTCCAGAGTAGACTAGCGTATATCTTCTCGACCCATGTGATGGGCGATAGATGATACCATATCCATTGGTGTTTGACATCAGAGATGGTATGCGGGTGCTCAGTAGAGACTGGGTACACTGAACGGACTCACCGAGAACTCCCAGATGGTATTATACCTCACGTCAGATGGCAGTTCTCTGATGACACTGGTACAGCTTAGTCTGTTAACCCGAGATCGTCATAGAGTCTTGTGTGTCTCCCACTGTGCTTTGATTTCCACCCTACCACGGCTCTACTGAGTCGTGCAAACAGGTGGTTTTTGGGTACAGTCCCGATTCACATGGAGGCAATGAGCGATAGGAAGGGATTCGTCTCTCCCGGTATTGAGGGTTGATGTTGCGCTATGCTCGACTGGCCATAACTGGAAATCCCTGGCCAGGGTTGCTGTGATATACTGGTAAGAGTTATTAGTAGTTTCACGATTGTTATGGACCTCACGTCGGCATGACTTATCAAGCTACTGGGGTCTGACGTTTACCACCCCTAGGCGAGATATGCAACATATCAGATGAACAGACCGGACTGTACGGTAAGTGTTACTGGTTGGATTCACAGGAGTGTGAGCGGGCTTGCTCGTCGATCTTCTGATCGCTCAATACCCGGGTGGCCGTTACGTTTAGCAGACCGCTTACGGCTTGTGGGTGTTTGATATGATCATCACCTGCTGCCGGCGTATTGACGAGTCTTTAGAGTCCTACACAGAGGTTTCATGGCTCAAGCGAAACGAAATAGGAGCACATATGAGATATGTGCGGGACCGAGAATAATACCAGTATGTGATACTGTATTCTATTCCTGCGATATGTATCATGGGACGGTTATATGTGATATAGCCGGGCTACCGAATCAAATGTTGATTCGATACATTGATACTCTTGATATTAGTCGGTTATATGCAGTATGACCGGATCATTAAATCAAGTGTTGATTTAATGATTTAATGCATAATTATATATTTGATATATTACTTTGCATTAACTAGTATTGGTTCACTTAAGATGGATTTTCTCACTTGATGTGCACATTGTATATATGATATAGTTTTGTGCACTAGTTTGTATCATGTTTGATGATACATGCAAACTTGGGTGTGTGTATGCTTTTAACTATGATTAGGTTAATGGTTAGGGTTTGATTTATTTACTTATTCATTTATTTATTTATTCATTTATGGCAAAATGAAATGGTGGCTAATTTTGTATCTTTGCTTTAGCTTCATGAAGCTTCTTTAGATTATCTACCATTTTGTCTCTTGCCTAAACCTAACCATTCACCTAACCCTAGTTTATTCTCTACACTTAACCAAGGTTGCATTATGATAACTTCACTTGATTTATCATTTGATTTGATTATTCTCTCAATATATTCTTTCTTCTTCTTCTTCTTCTTCAAGAAGAAGAAACTTTGCTACCATTAATGGTGTCTTGAGAAAAAGAGTGAGAAATCCAAATCCAAAGTGAACCCACTTCCTATTTCTTCGTCCCCTACCACTTGCCAAGTAGTATAGGGTGTTTTCTTCACAAGTTTCATGACTTGGTGAAGTTGGAGCTTGATCTTGAGTTGCCTCGACGTAGATCATCTTCGGCATCGAAGTCGACGACCTAGTCCGATCTTTTCTCCGATGAAACCACCGCGAGAGTCTAGGATTCCGATGGGTACAGCGGAGGGACGTCATCACGGAGCCAAGGAAGTGGAGGACCGGATCAACAAAGGTTGTAATCACTTTCCTTTAGCAATAAAGTTGTTAACTTATATTGTTTCGCCTATACCTCTAGTTACGATCTTGCTTAGGGTTATTTGGCACATAGAAAAATTTTGAATTGGCCATGTTTGATCTGTTGTAGAACCTCATGGGTGTGCCTAGGAACCCTACAATGGGTGGGTCGTTGGGCGATGTGTTTTCATACGCATGCGGATATATGTTGATGGTATCGGAATGTACAAGACTTTAGATCAGTACCCCTAGTTCATGATATTATGATAATGATACCATACGAATAATGAGATAAATATGATATTTGACCCGTACCCCAATTTTAGGATGCCGTACGATGGATTTTACCGTACGAAGTATAAACATGATGATTGATCCGCACTCTTGACTCGAGAATGTCGTATTATATATTTTATCGTACGTGACACTATTGAGGCGGGATCACCGACTACTAGATAAATCGACTCGGAATTAGGTGAATTTCCTTACCCTTTTCGATTAGTCTCTTAGTTTAGTCTTGTAGTTATCAGGTAGATGTTAGACTGGGCTCGAGTCATACTTATTTTCAAACTAACGAATCGTGAGTATTTTAAAGACAGGCCGAGGGGTGCTACGGATATTTCAAAGGAGGTACATTTTCATAAAAACATCGTAGCCCCTATTTTCTAAAGACCACGATTCGTGATATTTCAAATGCCAAAATTGTATGACTCGTACATATAAATGTATATTTTTATATGTTGTGTTGACTATTCATTTTCCGTATATTCTTGCTGTTCGTATCGCATTGCATGCTTAAATGTGTTTTTATTAGTTATTATGAACCCATGCTGTCAGGACACCAGCACCATTACCGATGATGTGTATGCTCCACGTACACCTGCTTGCCGGCTCACACACATCATCATCGGTAATTTTCATGTCACGTACACATTAGAAAACAGTACTTCATTAGTATAAATTGCTAGCTGATAGTTTTGACATAGTACTAGTGCGCTTGCATTTATATGCTAGCTTAGACATTGCATTTATTACTGTGATATCTCATGCATGTATATATTCATTTGTCATGCAATATTATGGGGCTTTATGCCGGTATTCACTGTTTATTGACTTTTGATTATGGGATTCAGATTTTCCATGAGATCTATGGATTTGGAGAAACCACAAGGATTTTATAAACTCGTTATCATTTTCAAAAGATAGAAATTGCGGTTTTCTCGTGATATGATGTGAGATATGTCCACCATGAGTTTTCTCGGCCCTTGAGCAGTACCATACACCCGATTCGAGGAGGAGGAGGAACCGTCTGCGGGGGCATGGTGGACCCGGTGTGGTACCCCGGGACAAGATGGTCGCAGATGATGGCGTTGAGCCCGGCAGGGGAGAACTACCGACCGGTTATTTATGAAGCGGCGAATATCCAAAGGATACCGACGTAGTCGTGAGATTTGATGATTTAGGCCAGTCCGGATTGCCGGAGCCAGTGGCCAGTCCGAATTGCCGGAGCCCGAGATATTGAGATTTGATGATATGGACCAGTCCGGATTGCCGGAGCCTAAGATATCAAGCTATTGGGATATATATATTTTGTGTCGATACTTGACACAGATTCTCTGTTGATTTCATTGATGATACTTCGATTTTTACACAGAAATCTCACTGAAATAAGAAAACAGTTTTTCTCATGCAAGATGTATTCTGTTTTCATTCATAATGCATTCGTACATCATAATTGTGATATGTTGCTACCTGAGGCACTGACACGAGCACTTGATATTACACTTATGTGTAGATGTTTCGGGGTTATATTTTATGAGGATATTATTGTATGACCTAGGATAGAGTCATACATGTGATTTCTGTTCGGTGATGTTTTCTACTCACGAGTTGGCAACCCACCCGCGTTGCGCCACAGTTTCTTGCAGGTTTTGCCTTACAGGTTTCGTTGTGGTTTATTGGCACACTGTTTCCTTCCGGGTGATTGCTTTGTTAGGTGGGTTCACTTACATCGTGACCACCATTGTACTTTATTTACATTCAGTTGTATCTAGTAAACTCCATCAACCAGACTTGTATATTTAGTAGACTTAGAAAACCAGTATGTATATTCTTTCGACCATAGAGTCGCGCTATTGTATTATTATGGTTTTTCTATGGTTTTCTTGAGGATGTTGGTTTTCTTTCAGAGTTTTGATCCTCGCCCTTCGGCGTTGTATATTATATTGCTTGCGTGGTTGTTTCCGCCAATTTGCGAAGAGCTAGCTCCCGCTTGGGGATGCCTTTATTCATCATTATATGATTTCATGTGTTGTACCCATTTGGGGCCAGTATTTACAAAGGAAACTCTGCCGAAATTTTCGGAAAGGACTTGATGTTTTAAAAATACTTACTACGGCTTATTTTGTTAAACCACTTGCTTTTAAACTAAGTTTTTCCTTCACTCTCTTTTCAAATGGTTTAGATTTCTGGGCTTTTGGCTTACTAGAATTAGATGGGTCCTATAGACTTCATATGATTCAAGTGCCAATCACGTGCCATTTTGGGTCGTGATAAAGTTGGTATCAGAGCGTTAGGTTTAATCTTGGTTCGAGTCTATATTTGACTATGCGGAGTCTAGGGCGTATATTTATATTTGGAACCTAGGCTTGACCTTACAGAAGTTAGACTTGGTCAAGGGGGTATCAGACCCAAATTTTCGTCGCGTAAGTTGACCTTGGTTGCTGGAGTAGGTGACTTATGTAAAGTGACGTACCGTGTGTATGTTCCGCGGCATACTTACGATACGCTACTCCACTTAAGAAGCTTTAGGATGTACATTTCTTTGCACTGTATTCTATTCGTTTCTTGATCTATCCTCATCGATATTGGTTATGGTTTGTGTTACCATGGTTGCACGGGCAGAGAAAGTTGCGGCTAGAGTTGCGGTCAGCATGAGCTCGTCATGAACGAGGACTGACCAGAGCGTGATTCCAGTGACACACGATTACATAGATGTGTCGTTTTATTGTGCTTTTTGCGACATGAGTGTTTTGATGGATTATTTTTACTAAGATTCTTGAACGTGCAGATCAGCACCAGAGGATTAGGCCACTGCTAGAGGCCAGACAAAATGTGATAACCCTCAATGCACCGTTTATTCTTGATGATGGAGGCATTGTCTATCGTGCGGACAGATGAGCTAGTTGTTGCTGCAATTGACAAGATATCGCCCTAAATGTTTGAAGCTATTACAGCACGAGTTGTACTTAGAGATGTGATAGAAGATCGCTAGTCACCGTTGGATGAATGGCTAGGACTTATGGTTCATTTGCATACCCTTATGCGAGGTCGTCAGATTGATTGATTTTATCTAGAGAAGACTTCACGCTGTACGTTGAGAGTCGATAGAAAACGAACGAATGTCAGAAATCCATTTTTCTAAGTTTAAAGTATTCGGAAAAATATGAAGGTAATTCTGTGAACCCTCTAGAAGAATGAAAACCTAACTCGACATAATAACCATGGAACCGCTTTTGAACCTTAGGGTTTGTGGCAGTTCCGCGGTGCCATTAATGAGGCTTGGGTCTGCCCTTCTACGACTGGTCCATAGGTACTGTGGCATGTACTGGGTATTATTAAACTATGCTCAAGTGTTGAGCTCTCGGGGAATTATGGGACTTTGATGAATCGATCGAAAAGTTTAACGTCGTCCGGATGTCATGTGATAGGATACAATACTTGGAATCCACAGAAGACTAATTTGGATTTTATGAATCTAGCAATTTAGTCTCAGTTGATCGGTTGCCACGGGATTTTGATAAGACGACGTTCCACTCCGTTGACATCAGATATGTGATACGCATGCATAGGCATTGAATATAGATATATCTTTCAGAAGGAGTCGTGATGAGTATACAGCTGTTCCAGAACAAGAAATGGATTTAGTAAAGGGTGATAACTTCCGGGCAGTTCGGCAGAAACGAGAATTGGGAAAGACCCCGACAGAATCTTTCTGGAATACTGCACGAGAAGACTTGGACCCAGGATCGGTCGTATTACGCACACCCAGTAGGCCAGAGTTCGGCATCGTCGACGAGACATGTTATGAGTGACCATGATAGTTGGCCATAGATCTTTTAGAGGATGTGCCAGAGCAGAACTGTTTCCGTTATCGTTCCATATTGGGCCGTTGAGCCGAGGAGTTATGTAACTGGCAATTCGCAGTGAGAGACGAGAGCCTAAGGGCACAAGACACCAGATCATGAACAGGAGGCAAGTAGATATCTTGCTCTGGTAGTTTTGGATGCACCGACACCTTCTCGACTTTAAAGGAAGGACACATTGACGACAGTGTTTACAAATTGCGACTTGGTGATTCGAATATCATGTGTCCATCATTTTGGATTTCGGTATTTTGGGCGATATATTTCCATGATTGAGATTTTGCGCACCACCGTTGCACATGATTCGTATTTCTATATATCAGTTGTACTGATTTTCATTTTATGCAGATCCATTGAACCTGATTTTGATTTCATGCCCTCCGATATTTTCGATTTTGAATTCATGCATAAGGGTTGCACAATGTAACGTTTTAGAAATCGTTTTGCGAATTTTCCCGTTTTAGGGCAAAATTGTCGGTTTTTCCCGTTTTAACCCGATTTCGATCAAACGACCGTATAAGCTTACCGACACCTAATTTGGCCAAAATAAAGCTTGTGCGCAAACTTTAGGAGTATTTGGGAGGTTTTGGTTCAGATAGATTTTTTTCCGAATAAAATATTATTTTAAGCGGTATTTCATGCACGTAAATCGGGAAAATTTTTATTTTGTGAATAAATTAATTTTGTCACTAGAATTATTTTAGAAGGTTCTTTTTAAATATCTAGATTTTTTTTGGTGACTAATGGTTTGGATTTAAAAAGAAAAGAAAAGAGTGAAAGGTGGCAAAATAGCATTATTCTATATTAATTACTCTCTTTCCTAGCTATTTCCTCACAAATTATTCACAAAAATGCCCCCCATCCCTCCTTGGCCGAGCTCACGCCCCCCCCCCCTCATTTCTGTCCTAAACATTTCCAAACTCATTTCTCTCTCATTTTCTTTCAAAAACACAAAAAGAAATCCAAAAATTCCTATATAAATATTAAACCATTTTTCCTTCACTAATCCTTCATGGATCTTCATCAAAGCTTGATTTTTGGAGGCTAAAGTGATGGATCTAATTTCTTTTTGGTGTTCTTGAGGAGGTATAATTTCTTACCTTAATCTATAATTAATTGGTTTAATCTTTAACTAGCTAATTTAGTTAGCTATTTAAGTGCTTAGTTTAGCATTTAATTCATGATTAATTCATTATAATTGGTTTAAGAAATTCATGTTAGGGTTAAATTTTGATTAAGTGATTAGTGTTTAATTCAAGTGTTAAATTGTGTTTTGGAAGAGAATAATCTAGTAGAAAGTGTTAAAATTTCCTAATAAGCATTTTGTTTAATTAAGCAAAATTGCTTACTAGATTTTTGCTAAAACATAATTAGCGAGTGTTAAAAATATAGGATTGGTTTAGATAGCTTAGTTAAGCTATTTTAAGATATTTGTAATTGTTAGATTTGTGTTATCTTCAATCTAGTGCGATATATTGCGATAGGTTGCTTACTAGATTTCGGTGTTTTTCCGACGTAGGGTTCGTTTGGTAGTCGCAAGGTTATATCCAGTGTATTCCTCGTAATTTTTGTGTTGTGTTGCGCGATCGGGACGATCGGGTTCCAGAATTGGTGTTTTGTAGTTTAGCGACCCTAATTAGGGTTTTGGCCGGTATCGTGCGCGATTGATGCGCTAAGCGCGCGGTGTAATTTTCCGGGCGTTTTCGTCGCGTTTCGTTGTCTTTTCGTCATTTTAGGATATTTAGCTTATGTGTTGTATTTATGAAATTTTAGGTTCGCAAGAAGGGACTTCGGGTGCTGTGGACAAGGGGAAGCAGGTGGTCGGATTTTCTTAGCTCGAGACTTCGGTGAGTAGATTTAACATCTACGGGGAAATTGCCCGTATGGCGTTATGCGTCGGGGCGAATATGATATGATAGCTGCATGTATTTGCATATTAGTTACTTTCATATGAATGTCATCGCATAGCATTATCTTTTGTACTTGACTCGTACCTTTAGATATAACACATTACTGACGGTTCATGTTGCACGAGCACTAAATTGTATGCTACACCCACACCGTCTGTAATTGCCATGACACGCACAAACACCTACATATGTGATATGATAGTGGATAGGAATGATTAGAGTAGTAACTCTTATTCTATTGTGCATATGAAATACCGTGGACACATACATACGTGATATTGCATTGGGCAGGAATAGTAAAGGTAGTGAACCTTATTGCACTTCACTTATATCTTGCTATAATTACTTATACATCATGCATACATATTGACATGTACACCCTCGTACTTGATTACATGTAGATACATAAACCTTACTACACTTACATGTACAAATCATATGATACTGCATTTATTTTCGAAGGAATTGGGAACCGCATGATGTGTTTTAAAGCTAGATTCAATTTAAAGAGCGGTTTTCCCTTTATATGCTCATATTGATGTTTTATGTTGCATATATCAGTTTTATATGGATTTTACGCATTGAAATATGGATTTCATATGATTTATGGATTTGAGAACCGTGGGGGATATTTTCAAGAAAACTATGTATTGTTTGAAAACCCGGTTTCTCTTGATATGATATTTGATGCGTCCACCATGTGATTTCTCGGTTCTGAGATTTGGCTTGTGATACCCGATTCGAGGAGCGGGATGCACCGTCTGCGGGTACATGGTGGACCCGGTATGGTACCCCGGGGTGAGTGGTGATTTCATGGTGTAGACGATAAGCCTGACGGTGGGACCACTACCTACCGGTGATTGTATTTGGACTCGGCGGTTATCATGGAGATACCGACCGGAGTGAAGTATGACATATTGTCAGGGCTAGTCATGGTGACAGCGCCTGAGTTATGAGGATTTATGTGTCGATGCTAGACACGGGTTTCATGATGTTTCGAGTGTCGGTGTTTGACACTCAGGTTTTCGTGAGACATACAGGATGTGAGGGCCGATCTGAGGATGCGGTGCCTGAGGATTTGGGATTTGATGTGTCAGTGAGGGACACTGGTGTTTTTCCATGCTGATGATTTTTGCATGAGATTTTATATTATATCATCCCACACTCAGGATTATGTTGATATGCATTGTTTCATATAGTTGTAGTACCCTGATGATGTACCTTTACATGATTGTTGCATATTCACCTATCATACTTATGCTATCGGATTACTTGTGATAGATAGATCGCTGTTCGTGCATACTTACGATTACTGTATGATGTTATTTACTATTCACGAGTTGGCAACTCACCCCCGTTGTGCCACAGTGTTGTGCAGGACTTACCCTCTGAGTAGTCGCGCCAGGGCATCTTAACATCTCTACTTTTGCGGATACCGCTACAGTTGGCTGTGAAGCCTCGCTTTTAGGTGGGTTGCGGTTATCTGTTTGTACTTTGTATATTTTTTTTTGTTGGATCTAGTATTCTCCATCTACCACTATGTTGTATATGACTTAGAGACGACTTGTGAGGATTCAGTGTTATATTTTGTGGTGACTTTAGGTGCCGTGCTCGTGGGAGCCGGTTTTGTTGAAAAGTTTTACTTCTTTATGCAGTTTTCTTTCATGTTTCTTCGCTTCGGCGTCGTATATATGTTGTGGTGGTTGTCTCCGCCGTTGGGCGTGATTTTCTCCCGTTTGGGATGTTTTTATTATTATCTATGTTGTACCCGTTTTCGTGGTTAGTTTTCACAAAGGAGGTGCTGCCAAAATTTTTAAGAACGAAAACTAAACTTAAAGATTTTTACTTGAAAATTTCCGAATGTTTAAAACTATGTTTTTCTCCGTTGATCCAGTTTTGGGTGGTTTAGATTTCTGGGTTTCGGCTTACTTAAGTTGCGTACGCCTTTAGACGTTACGTAGTTTAAGTGCCGGTTACGGGCCAAATTTGGGTCGTGACAAAGTTGGTATCAGAGCGCTAGGTTTTTACCTTTCGGAGTGTAGGATGACCTTGGTATGATGGAGTAGGTAGCTTAAGCAGAGTGAAGTAGCGTTTGTATGTTCCACGGCATACTTACGACACGGTACTCCGCCTAAGTGACCTTAGGACTTATTGATTGAAATTCCTTCCGTGATTGATATACATCTTTGTGATTCGATTTCCGTTTCCTTATCGAATCTTGTTTCAATTTCCAGCCTATATGCCGCCGAAGACTACGAGGGCACAGAGAGCGGCCGCGAGGGCCGAGGCCAGAGTCGACTCGTCTGAGGCAAGGGTTGACCAGGGTGATACGCCTGTGGTACCGGAGCACATTGCTATGATTGGGGCTGGTATGCAGGATCTGCGCCAGATTGGTGGGACTTTAGTAGAGGCCATTCGAGCACAGGGGCAGGCTGTTGTTCCACCTGTTACAGGGACCACGATGGTACCTACTGATCCGGCAGTCATAGTTGCAGCTCCAGAGGTTATTACCGTTTCACTGACGGAGTTCATGAGGCTGAGGCCTCCGGTGTTTACTGGCACAGATGTTACTGAGGATCCGCAGTCGTTCATCGACCGGATGGCCAGGATTTGTCTCGCACTCCGATGCTCCGACGAGAGATGGGTAGAGTTTGCGAGTTTCCGACTGGAGGGTATGGCCCAGAAGTGGTGTGAGTCGTTGGAGAGGAGTAGAGCCACTGGTCTTGCTCCTATGACCTGGGCTGAGTTTGTGACATCGTTTCTTGCCCGTTTTCTTCCACCGAGCGTCAGGGTTGCGCGAGCGCGCAGATTTGAGTCGTTGCGTCAGACGCCAGGGATGACGGTGTCGGAGTATGATGTTTTGTTTACTGAGCTGTCGGTGTATGCTTCGTACCTGGTAGCGACTGAGGAGATGAGGGTGAAGAGGTTTGTTCGAGGCCTGCTTACCCAGTTGTTCCTAGCCATCAGCATTCAGCATTGCGGCACGTATGCGGCAGTTGTCGATGCAGCCCTATTGGTGGAGGAGCGTCTAGCTGAGTCATCGGTTGTTCCAGAACCGAAGAGGACTCGTACGGATGAACCAGCATGGGGACCGAGGTTTGTCCGCAGAGGCAGAGTTCCTTCAGACTCGGGGAGTAGCAGAGACGTGGGACATGGCCAGTTATTCAGTTCTTATTTTCAGGAGGGCCAGCGACCGTCTTATGGATGCTTCGGTTGTGGCAGTTTGCAGCATCTTGTTCGGAATTGTACTGTGATGCGTCAAAGAGGGCCAGCAGTACCGCAGGTTACTTTACCACCTTCTCCGCCTCAGAGAGCGTTGCCTCTTATTCCTGTTGTTGCGCCGCGTCAGACTCCTACTCAGAGAGGTCGTGGTCGCGGTGGTTTTATGCCGAGAGGACGAGGTGGTAGAGGCAGAGTTCAGCCAGTAGCCGGTAGAGGGCAGGCACGAGTTTTTGCCTTGACTCACCAGGACGCTCAGGCGTCCAATGCTGTGGTTTCAGGTACCCTTTCCTTATGTTCTTTTGATGCACATGTTCTTTTCGATCCGGGATCTACGCATTCATATGTTTCTACGCACTTCACGCCGAGGTTAGGCCGAGAGTCGTGTTTGCTGGATCAGCCGCTCGTAGTGACTACTCCTGTGGGAGAGTCGTTTGTTTCGCGGCACGTGTTCCGATCATGTGTTGTCCGCTTAGGAGACAGAGATCTGTCCATCGACTTGATCCTTCTTGAGATGTTGGACTTCGACGTTCTGTTGGGCATGGATTGGCTAGCTACTTGCTATGCGTCCGTGGACTGCCGCGAGAAGACAGTTAGATTTTGTTTTCCCGGCGAGCCAGTGTTTGTTGTGCAGGGAGACCGTGGTGTCGCCCCTCACAGTTTGGTTTCTGTTCTGTGCGCTCGACGGCTTTTGAGGAGGGGATGTTGGGGATTCTTGGCTTTCATTCATGATACTGGAGTTACGGTGGAGTCGTTGGACCAGGTTTCTACCGTGTGAGAGTTTCCCGATATCTTTCCTGATGAGTTACCTGGGGTGCCGCTGTTGGATATATGTATGCCCTTGAGGCCATTATGTGATAGTGGATGTATCTATACATGTATATATATTCAGTTTGCATTCTTGCTCGACATGATAGTATGCTATCTGGTTCTTCTTTATCTGACATGTTTATTTGATCATGCTTCTATTCATTCATACATGCTGATAAAGCCCTGAGGATATCGGCTTGACTACTCTGATTATGATGGAGATCATACTAGTGGGACATCTGTAGTCTATAAGCATATCCTGGAACGTCCCTAGTCGTAGGTATATTGAGACGGGGCATTGATATACCAGAGTAGACTAGTGTATATGATACTAGACCCATACGATGGGCGATGAATGTTCCCACATTCATCGATGTTTGACATCAAGATCATATACGGGTGCTCAGTGGTGACTGGGTACACTGGACGGACTCACCGAGAACTCCTATATGGAATTATATCTATCGTCGGATAGCAGTTCTCAGGTGACACTGGTACAGGTTAGTCTGTAGACCCAAGATCGTCATAGAGCCTTGTGTGTTCTCCCACTGTACTTTGATTACCATCCTACCACGGCTCTACTGAGTCGTGCAAGCAGGTGGCCGTTGGGTACAGTCCCGAGACACACGAAGGCAATGAGCGATAGGAGGGGTTTCGTCTCTCCCGATATTGGGAGTTGATGCTGTACTGTGCCCGACTGGTTATAACAGCAAGTCCCTGGCCAGGGCTGCTGAGATTTGCTGATAAGTGTTATCAGTAGTTTCTCGATCTGTTATAGACCATTCACCGGCACGACTTATTGAGTTATTGAGGTCGACGTGACCATCCCTAGGCTCCATATGCAGCATATCTGACGAAGAGACCGGACTGTACGGTAGTGTTGCCGGATGGCTCGACGGGAGTTGTAGCAGGTTCGCTTGTTGTCTTCTGATCGCTCAATACCCGGGTGGCCGTTACGTTTAGCTGACCGCTTGCGGCTTGAGGGTACTTGATATGATCATTACCCTCTGCCGGCGTATTGACGAGTCTTAGAGTCCCACAAAGGAGTTACCCAGTCCAGGCGAAACGTTGTGGTGCGCGTATGTGATATGTGCTTGCACCCGATTGAAATGTGCGTATATGATACCGAACATTGATCGGGTGGCCTGCTTTTGGTGGGATCATATGAGATATGACCGGATTGATAAATTAAGTGTTGATTTGTCATCTAACCATTAGTTTTCTCACTTGAAACCTTTCTAGGGTTTGATGGATGTATGCATGCATGCATGTGTTTCTTTCTTCCTTTCTAGTTTTATGCACATGTAGATGTGCATACATGTACACATACATACACCCATCCATCATGGTTGATTGCATATGGAAATGGTGGCAATATAAGCCTCACACCATAGATTAAACAATGGATAATTATTTAATTTTGGTTTTAAAGTAAAATGAAAAAGAAAAGGATAATCATTCTTGATTCTACACTCTTCTTCTAACCTAACCTATCTCAACTACCACTAACCTATGGTTATCCTTCTCTTTATCATTTAAAACCCAAGTTAAACTAACTATCCATCATTTAATCATGGTTGAAGTCAAGAAGGAAATAAATATATATAGTGATATATATTTCTTTTTCTTCTTAACTCAAGGTTATCTTTTACACCTCTTGTTCATTTTAGCCACCATCTTCATCCTCCTTCATCTCTTCCTCTCTAGTCTTTTCTAGTGAGCTAAATACAACTAAAGAAAGGTTTTTGAAGTGAGATTTCAAACCACAACATCATTCTACTTAAGTCTAACAGACTTGATTAGAGTGTTTCCTTCGGTTTTCCAAAGTAGCAAGCTTGGACGGAGTGCTCCGTGGTGGATCGTCGTGGACACAAGGGAACTTCAAGAGGACCTCGATTCAACACCCAAGACACCAAGGAGTTCAACAAAGGGGAGCTACAAAGGTTGTAGCCTTCAAACCCTTATATTTACTAGCTTAAAGTTTCATAAGCCTAATTTTCTAGGATCGATCCCTTTGCATGTTAGTTTATCACCTTAAAAATTATAACTTTGGGTCATGTGATGCTTCAAAACACTTCATAGGATGCTATACTAATCTTTCATTGGTATCAGAGCCGACCTAGAACATTAGGCGACGTTTTTACGAAGTGAAAACCCTGATCGGACAAAAATACGGTATTTTTGGGTGCTCTCTGGAAATTTTCTAAAATTGATAATTTACAGAATTAAAAATATGTAAAAAATACTGCAGGAAAAAATAAGAGTTACGGTACAAAATTTTTTTAGTGAACAGTGATTCTCGCCGCGGAAACGCGGCCTAAGCTTGCTTAGGCCGCGGTTCCGCGGCCATATATATGAATTGATGGATACTTTTTATACAGTAATTCATGAATCTGCTTGTATAAATTTTTGGATATTTTTAATCTGTATTTGGTTTTGAAAAATTCTGGAGATGGTTTTGGACTCGTCAAATCGATCGGGATTTTCATTTCGTAGCTTTTCCGGGTAAATTAGAAAGTATTGAAGTGTTTGAACGAGTATCATTTACTCACTATTCACGGGGTTTAAATACTTTGGAGATACGTGCAAGTCTTTTTGCGGTGGTCCCTCTAGAAGACAACAAACCTTAACTCGATTATGTGACCGTCTCGAACTGCCCTTTGAACCTTAGGGTTTGGGGCAGTACGGCGTGCCACATGTGAGGCGTTGGCTTGACCCTTCTACGGCTGGACCGCTACTACTGTGTCACACTCCGGATTTTTGAACCCTGCTCAAGTGTTGAGCTTTAGTGAATCTTGGGTGCTTGATCGTTCGTTCGAAAACTTTAATACTGTCTGTTTGTCTGGAATGTGATACAATATGTGGAATTCATATAGTTTAGGCATGAAATACGAAATATGTGATATTTCGCATTTATGATGTCTAAAGAGAATCTGGATTCCAAATATTGTAGTTTTACACTTTCTTTTCTGTGACCGTAAGTGTAGTATGTTCGATATCGCCGGTTTCGTTGCTATACATCAACGACAATCGGGGTACGCATAGTTACTTACGTTGATGATATGTGATATTATGTGTTGCTGAGATATGATGTGCAGGATTGTCGCGATCGAATAGCCGGGGGGTTTTTGTGAGATGAGAGTTTTATATTTTCATTCATGTAAATTCAAATGTAATGTAATATTCTTTTATTTGGGGCACTTCCAGGTTGCGGTTGTGTCACCAGTGTTGTATATTATTTACTTTTCCGCTTTAGGATGGACCCAAGGAGGGGAGCACAGGTGACCGGGTTCTGGGGTTCAGTGGAAGGCCATCTCGAGGAGTCGAGACCGGGTCTCCTAAACTCCAGAATTGGTAGGGTCACTTGCCGCTCTCGTAGGGGTCCAGGGTGTGGGCTTGGCTATTCATTGCGACTGTGGAATCCGTATTTTCTATTCTGGCTAAATACTAAATACGAACGTCCTAGGATATCCCACGTTATATCTATGTTTCTGCTGCCTGTGTTCTGTGATATCTGAGACGAATGACATATTATTATATATATGATATATAGTAGACGTTGCTTATGTTTTACACCCGCGCTAGTCCCGTCCCGGTATGCCGTTAGTTAAGTAACCTAACGGTGCATAACGGAACATTGCGGCGAATGCGGATGGCATAAGCGTACGTGTTTTTTTCGTTTCTTTTCTGTGATTGGCTTAAGGACTTAAATGATGGGATTACATTAATGTGATTAATGTAAAGAAAATAAACCTAAAAAGATGTTGTAGAATCAGATTTATAAACTACTCGGCTATTTATGAAAAAGCTACATTTCAAAACTGCGGAGCTTAAGCCACTCCTTTTGAAAATTGTTTGATTCTACAACGATATCAAGTTCAAAGCATTAAGGATTTTCTTAAAAATCATTCGCAACCCTCCGTCATTTTAGGAAGTAGAGTACTTAGTATTCGTGCTACGTTTGTTGACTTTAGTTAAGGCGTAGTGTACGGTAGCTAAGTGATGTCTTCCTACATTGCATATGATGCAGATTAATTAGGACATTCATGCGACTTTGTTGACCATAGTTAAGAGTCATATGGGTGGGTCTAATTGATCAAGAAATGACGGGTAGAACTTGACTGGTACTTATGATTTGTTGACCATAGTTAAGGTCATAAGTACTAAGGGTAAAAATTATATCGGGAATTTCAAGTGTTGAAATTTGCAATGAGATTGCATACCTTCCATGTGATGGTTGGATCCCGATCCCACTGTGGGCAATAGTTGCTCCTAGGAGAGTTTTACAGTTTACAATTAGCTAACTCATTAGGTGTCTAGAAAGGTGTTAACGGGGCTCCGCCTCTGGGAAAACGAGGTTTACTCTAATTAGGTCCGTGCGAAAGCACGGGGAACCTCCCTCAAAGTACCGACACTGGCCTGGCTGAACGGTTAGCGAAGTTGTAGACTGTAATTAATCCTGGCTAGTTTTTCTTTTTAAGGTTTGAAAGAAAAACTTGATAAAAAGCAGTGGGAAACATCGATTAGACAAGATAATAAACCAATCTAATCTGTGCAAGAGCTTTCGCTGAGTGTATTCTTTTCTCTCTCTTAATGGCAGATACCAATGACTGGACTTAAGCTTCTACTAGATAAAAACAAACTGAATGGGACCAACTATAAAGACTGGCTGAGGAATCTGAAGATCGCCTTGACTTATGATAAAGTATCATATGTCCTCACGGCTTCAGCCCCGCCCGTCCCTGGTCCAAAATCCTCAGTTGCGGACATTGAAGTCCGCAAAACATGGGACACTGACTGTGCCACGGCCACATGCCTCGCGCTTGCATCGATGGATAACACACTTCAAAAGCAGCACGAGGACATGGACATTCACGGTATATTGCTCCATACAAAGGAGTTGTATGGGGAGCAATCCTGCGTATTACGATACGAAGCATCAAAGAAATTGTTTCAGATGCGAATGGCCCCTGACACACCAGTAGGAGACCATGTTCTGAAGATGATAGCTCTTATAGAAGAGCTTGAGGACCTTGGATGGACAATGGACAAAGAACAATACATAGATATTATTCTGCAGTCCCTCCCCTCCACCTTTGCTCAGTTCATAGTGAACTTCAACATGCATGGCATGGAGAAGGATCTCCCTGAACTCCTTAATATGTTAAGGAGTGCAGAGAGCACTATGAAGTTAGCAAAAACTCCCGTTATGACTATTGGACAGTCTTCCTCTTCTCGCCCGAAAGCCAAGGCCAAGGGAAAGAAAAAGAAGAAACCCACTAATCCTAAAGGGGGAGTTAAAAAGGTGAAGGGAAAGGGAAAGTCCAAGGCTGGAGACTCAGGGAAGGGCGAATGTTTCCATTGCCACAAGAGAGGACACTGGAAGCGCAATTGCACGGAGTACTTAAGTCTCAAGAAGAAGCATGGTGATGCTTCTGCTTCAGGTGCGTTTGTGACTGAAAACTGTTTTTCTATAAACTCTGCTTCCTGGGTATTGGATACCGGTTCAGGTTCTCACATTTGCAATTCTATGCAGGGGCTGAGAAATAGCAAGGTTTTGAGGACAGGTAACCATACTCTCCGCGTTGGAAATAGTTCCAATGTACATACAGTCGCAGTGGGAGAGTATCACTTGGGGTTGCCATCTGGATGTATTTTGATTTTGAATCCATGTTATTTTGTACCTAGTATGCTATGTAATATAATATCCGTTTCTTTGTTGGACAATGAAGGGTATAATTTTGTGTTGCAGAACAATGTTATGAACATTCACCTAAATCAAATGTTGGTTGGGTATGGTACACTTAATAACGGAATATATGTCATAAATCAACACACAGTTTTCAGTATACAACACACTAATAAAAGAAGAATTTCAGAATTAAATGAAGCTTTTCTTTGGCACTGTAGACTTGGTCATATTAACGAAACAAGACTAAACAAGCTACACAAAGATGGATATTTAAACTCTTTTGAATATAAATCTTATGCGACTTGCCAGTCTTGTATCAAGGGTAAAATGACCAAAACTCCGTTTACAGGACACGGAGAAAGAGCTACTCAGCTCCTGGGCCTCATACATAGTGATGTATGTGGGCCTATGTCTACACAGGCTAGAGGCGGTTTTTCATACTTCATTACATTCACTGACGATTTCTCAAGATTCGGTCATGTATTTTTATTAAAGCACAAGTCTAACGCTTTCGAGAAATTCATTGAATATAAACAAGAAGTAGAAAAACAAACCGGCTTGAGTATTAAGATGCTTCGATCAGATCGAGGTGGAGAGTATCTCAGTACAGAATTTGCAAACTTTCTAAAAGAGAATGGGATTCTCTCTCAGCTCACTCCTCCTTACACACCACAGCACAACGGTGTGTCAGAACGACGGAATAGGACCCTATTAGATATGGTCCGGTCCATGATGAGTGATGCTGAGTTACCAGTCTCGTTTTGGGGACATGCACTGGAGACTGCAGCGTTTCTGCTAAACAGGGTTCCAACCAAAGCCATGTCTACCACGCCATATGAGATATGGAATGGGAAGAGACCATCTCTTAAAAGAATTAAGATTTGGGGTTGCCCGGCCTATGTTAAAAAGCAGAATCCGGACAAACTCGAGACACGGTCAGTCATGTGTAACTTTGTGGGATATCCAAAGAATTCTTATGGATATTTGTTCTACCACAAAGAGGAACAAAAGGTGTTTGTTTCTCAGTATGCCACATTCTTGGAAAAAGAATTTTTCACAGATAAAGATGATGGCAAGGTAGTAGATCTAGAAGAGGTTCTGGAGACACAAACTACAAATGACGATTTGTTTGAACCGGCTGTTGCAACAGAAACTGAAGAACCTCGGCCACTCCGTAGATCTGGTAGGACTTCTCGCCCACCGGAGAGGTACTACGGTTTCCTCATTGATGGTAACGGAGAAGATTGCATCATGGATGATGATGATCCTACCAGTTTTCAGCAAGCTATCACGAGTGGTGACTCTGTGAAGTGGCTGGATGCCATGAGATCCGAAATGGAGTCTATGTACACCAACAAAGTATGGACTTTGGACGTTGTACCCCCTGGGGTAAAACCTGTAGGGTGCAAATGGATCTTTAAAAGAAAGATTGGTGTGGATGGGCAGGTAGAGACCTATATGGCAAGACTTGTGGCGAAAGGTTTTCGTCAAAGACCAGGTTTGGACTATGACGAAACTTTTTCGCCCGTAGCCATGCTTAAATCCATTCGGATCCTACTTGCTATTGCTGCTCACTACGACTATGAAATCTGGCAGATGGACGTTAAAACAGCATTTCTAAATGGAGATTTAGAAGAATGCGTTTATATGGATCAGCCAGAGGGCTTCATTGACAGTGGGAGCAGCGGGAAAGCATGTAGATTGCTTAAATCCATATATGGGTTAAAGCAGGCATCTCGGAGTTGGAACATCTGTTTCGATGATGTCATCAAAGAGTTTGATTTCATCAAAAATCCAGATGAACCTTGTGTTTATAAGAAGGCTGTAGGAAGAGCTGTCACATTCCTCATATTGTACGTGGATGACATTCTTCTGATAGGAAATGATATTCCTATGCTACAGTCGGTCAAATCATTCTTATCACTAAGGTTCTCTATGAAGGACCTGGGTGATGCCACATACATCCTGGGCATAAGGATCTATAGGGATAGATCCAAAAAGTTATTGGGATTGTCCCAAACCAGGTACATTAACACCATCCTAAAGAGGTTTAGTATGGAAGACTCCAAGCGGGGTGCCTTACCCGCTTTCCATGGAGTCACTCTCTCCAAGGATTCTTGTCCAAAGACCGATGAAGAGAGAGCTCGCATGAGCATTATACCTTATGCTTCGGCAGTAGGATCTATAATGTATGCGATGTTATGTACACGCCCAGATGTAGCTTATGCACTTAGTGTTGTAAGCAGGTATCAATCCAACCCAGGGGAGAACCACTGGACAGCTGTGAAGAACATTCTTAAGTACTTACGAAGGACTAAAGAATTGTTCTTGGTGTATGGTAATACAGATCTCCAAATGGAGGCCTTTACCGATTCGAGCTTCCAGAGCGATAAGGATGACAGCAAATCTATCTCAGGGTTTGTATTTACCCTCAATGGAGGGGCGGTAAGTTGGAAGAGTTCCAAACAAGATACCGTTGCAGACTCTACGATGGAAGCTGAGTACATTGCTGCAAATGATGCCGCCAAGGAAGCCGTTTGGATGAAGAAGTTCGTCTCGGAGCTAGGAGTAGTTCCAACCATTATTGATCCAATACCTTTGTATTGTGATAATAATGGGGCAATGGCGTTAGCCAAGGAGCCCAGATCCCATCAGCGGTCCAGACATATCCTGAGGCGCTTTCATTTGATCCGGGAGATTGTAGATCGCCGCGAGATCGAGATTAAGAGAGTAGACACAAAGAACAACGCCGCGGATCCACTCACCAAGGCCCTCCCTCAGCCACAGCATGAGCGACTTTTTGAGATGTTGGGTATGAGATACGCCAATAACTGGCCTTAGTGCAAGTGGGAGATTGTTGGATATATGTATGCCCTTGAGGCCATTATGTGATAGTGGATGTATCTATACATGTATATATATTCAGTTTGCATTCTTGCTCGACATGATAGTATGCTATCTGGTTCTTCTTTATCTGACATGTTTATTTGATCATGCTTCTATTCATTCATACATGCTGATAAAGCCCTGAGGATATCGGCTTGACTACTCTGATTATGATGGAGATCATACTAGTGGGACATCTGTAGTCTATAAGCATATCCTGGAACGTCCCTAGTCGTAGGTATATCGAGACGGGGCATTGATATACCAGAGTAGACTAGCGTATATGATACTAGACCCATACGATGGGCGATGAATGTTCCCACATTCATCGATGTTTGACATCAAGATCATATACGGGTGCTCAGTGGTGACTGGGTACACTGGACGGACTCACCGAGAACTCCTATATGGAATTATATCTATCTTCGGATAGCAGTTCTCAGGTGACACTGGTACAGGTTAGTCTGTAGACCCGAGATCGTCATAGAGCCTTGTGTGTTCTCCCACTGTACTTTGATTACCATCCTACCACGGCTCTACTGAGTCGTGCAAGCAGGTGGCCGTTGGGTACAGTCCCGAGACACACGAAGGCAATGAGCGATAGGAGGGGTTTCGTCTCTCCCGATATTGGGAGTTGATGCTGTACTGTGCCCGACTGGTTATAACAGCAAGTCCCTGGCCAGGGCTGCTGAGATTTGCTGATAAGTGTTATCAGTAGTTTCTCGATCTGTTATAGACCATTCACTGGAACGAATTATTGAGTTATTGGGGTCGACATGACCATCCCTAGGCTCGATATGCAGCATATCTGATGAAGAGACCGGACTGTACGGTAGTGTTGCCGGATGGCTCGACGGGAGTTGTAGCAGGTTCGCTTGTTGTCTTCTGATCGCTCAATACCCGGGTGGCCGTTACGTTTAGCTGACCGCTTGCGGCTTGAGGGTACTTGATATGATCATTACCCTCTGCCGGCGTATTGACGAGTCTTAGAGTCCCACAAAGGAGTTACCCAGTCCAGGCGAAACGTTGTGGTGCGCGTATGTGATATGTGCTTGCACCCGATTGAAATGTGCGTATATGATACCGAACATTGATCGGGTGGCCTGCTTTTGGTGGGGTCATATGAGATATGACCGGATTGATAAATTAAGTGTTGATTTGTCATCTAACCATTAGTTCACTTGAAACCTTTCTAGGGTTTGATGGATGTATGCATGCATGCATGTGTTTCTTTCTTCCTTTCTAGTTTTATGCACATGTAGATGTGCATACATGTACACATACATACACCCATCCATCATGGTTGATTGCATATGGAAATGGTGGCAATATAAGCCTCACACCATAGATTAAACAATGGATAATTATTTAATTTTGGTTTTAAAGTAAAATGAAAAAGAAAAAGATAATCATTCTTGATTCTACACTCTTCTTCTAACCTAACCTATCTCAACTACCACTAACCTATGGTTATCCTTCTCTTTATCATTTAAAACCCAAGTTAAACTAACTATCCATCATTTAATCATGGTTGAAGTCAAGAAGGAAATAAATATATATAGTGATATATATTTCGTTTTCTTCTTAACTCAAGGTTATCTTTTACACCTCTTGTTCATTTTAGCCACCATCTTCATCCTCCTTCATCTCTTCCTCTCTAGTCTTTTCTAGTGAGCTAAATACAACTAAAGAAAGGTTTTTGAAGTGATATTTCAAACCACAACATCATTCTACTCAAGTCTAGCCGACTTGATTAGAGTGTTTCCTTCGGTTTTCCAAAGTAGCAAGCTTGGACGGAGTGCTCCGTGGTGGATCGTCGTGGACGCAAGGGAACTTCAAGAGGACCTCGATTCAACACCCAAGACACCAAGGAGTTCAACAAAGGGGAGCTACAAAGGTTGTAGCCTTCAAACCCTTATATTTACTAGCTTAAAGTTTCATAAGCCTAATTTTCTAGGATCAATCCCTTTGCATATTAGTTTAGCACCTTAAAAATTATAACTTTGGGTCATGTGATGCTTCAAAACACTTCATAGGGTGCTATACTAATCTTTCAGCCGCCAGAGCGCGATATTGAGTTTTGTATTGATCTGATTCCTGGCACGGAGCCTATTTCTATACCGCCTTATCGGATGGCTCCGGCAGAGCTTAGAGAGCTTAAAGATCAATTGCAAGAGTTGCTTGTTTTGGGACTTGTGCGTCCGAGTGTTTCGCCGTGGGGAGCTCCTGTTCTGTTCGTCAAGAAGAAGGACGGCAGTTTGAGGTTATGTGTGGATTATCGTCAGTTGAACCGAGTTACGGTGCGGAACAGGTATCCTTTACCCCGCATTGACGATTTATTTGATCAGCTCCAGGGTGCGAAACATTTTTTGAAGATTGATTTGCGTTCGGGTTATCATCAGTTGCGGGTTCGGAATGATGACATTCCGAAGACTGCTTTTCGTACGCGCTATGGGCATTATGAGTTTTTGGTGATGTCGTTCGGACTCACCAATGCGCCAGCAGCGTTCATGGATCTGATGAACTGGGTTTTCAGGCCGTTCCTCGACCAGTTCATTATAGTGTTTATTGATGACATACTGGTCTACTCTAGGAGTCATGAGGAGCATGAGCAGCACTTGAGGATTACTTTGCAGATATTGAGAGAGCACCGGCTGTATGCTAAATTATCAAAGTGCGCATTTTGGCTTGATAGAGTTGACTTCCTGGGTCATGTGGTGACTGGTGATGGTATTCTTGTGGACCCGAGGAAGATCGAGGCTGTACAGCTTTGGCCCAGACCTGTATCGGTGACGGAGGTCCGCAGCTTTTTGGGCTTAGCTGGTTATTATCGCCGTTTTGTGCGGGATTTCTCGAGTATCGCTGCACCGCTGACTGGACTGACCCGGAAGGGGATTCCTTTTCTCTGGACTGATGCGTGCGAGCAGAGTTTTCAGCAGTTGAAGACTCGGTTGACGACAGCACCAGTTCTTTCTTTACCTTCTGGATCGGGCGGCTATGTTGTTTATTGTGATGTTTCTCGAGTGAGGCTCGGCTGTGTTTTGATGCTGCATGATAGGGTGATTGCATATGCTTCTAGGCAGCTGAAGAAGCACGAGCAGAATTACCCCACTCACGATCTTGAGATGGCAGCGGTAGTCTTTGCGTTCAAGATTTGGAGACACTACTTGTACGGAGAGACGTGTCAGATCTTCACGGATCACAAGAATTTGAAGTATATCTTCCAGCAGCGAGATCTGAACCTGAGACAGCGCCAATGGATGGAGCTAGTGAAGGATTATGATTGTGAGATCCTTTATCACCCGGGCAAGGCGAATGTGGTAGCTGGTGCTTTGAGTCGTAGGCCCGTGGGTAGGTTTTCCCAGTTGAGCGCAGTTCAGTGTCAGTCTTCTGCAGATTGGCAGCTCTTGTATGATAGTAGAGTGCAGTTCGAGTTCACTTCCGCTGGGGGACAGCTTGCTCATGTCCGCGCCCGTCCACTTCTTTTTGATCGTATCCATGAGGCGCAGCCCAGCGATGCCCGTTTGATTGAGATTCTTGAGCTTGTTCGGCAGGGAAGAGTTTCGGAGTTCATGATTGATGACCAGGGTGTGCTACGATGCGGGACTCGCTTGTGTGTACCAGATGTTGTTGGGTTGAGATGCGAGATCCTAGAGCAGGCACATCAGTCGGCCTTTAGCGTTCATCCAAGTTCCACCAAGATGTACCGTGACTTGAGGGACTTCTACTGGTGGGAAGGGATGAAGCGTGATATATCGGACTTCGTTTCGAGGTGCCTGACTTGTCAGCAAGTCAAGGCTGAGCATCAGAGACCGGCTGGAGAGTTGCAGCCTTTACCCGTTCCGGAGTGGAAATGGGAGCAGATTTCCATGGACTTCATTGTGGGTCTACCAAGGACCAGTCGAGGGTATGACTCCATTTGGGTTATTGTAGACCGGTTGACGAAAGCGGCTCACTTTCTTTCGGTGAAGACCACTTTCGGTTATGCTCAGTATGCTCAGTTGTACATAGATGAGATTGTGCGTTTGCACGGTGTTCCCACATGCATAGTATCCGACAGAGGTACCCAGTTTACTAGCGGTCTTTGGCAAAAGCTTCAGGAAGCTTTGGGTACCCGGCTGAGTTTCAGTACCGCTTTTCATCCACAGACCGATGGCCAGTCGGAGTGGACTATACAGACTCTAGAGGATATGCTCCATGCATGCGTGCTTGATTTTGGTGGCAGTTAGGATCGTCACTTGCCGTTGATTGAGTTCTCCTACAAAAACAGCTTTCAGGAGACTATTCAGATGGCACCTTTTGAGGCTTTATATGGTAGGAAGTGTCGATTGCCAGTCTGTTGGACCGAGCTTAGTGAGAGTTTGGTTTTGGGACCCCAGCTAGTTCAGGAGACCACGGAGAAGATCCAGCTGATTCAGGATAGGATGAGAGCAGCCCAGTGCAGGCAGAAGTCTTATGCCGACCGTCGTCATCGCAGACTTGAGTTCGCAGTGGGGGATCATGTATTCCTGAGGATTTTTCCGATGAAGGGCGTTATGAGATTTGGGAAGAGAGGGAAGCTCAGTCCCAGATTTATAGGTCCTTTCGAGATCCTTGATCGAGTGGGTTCTGTTGCTTATCGTTTGGCGCTCCTGCACAGTTTTTCGGATGTTCACCCTATTTTTCATGTGTCGATGCTTCGTAGATACCTTCATGATCCTTCTCACACGATTCAGCACGAGACCGTTCAGCTTGAGCGTGATCTTTCGTTCACCGAGCAGCCGGTAGTTATTTTGGATCAGCAGGTGAAGAAACTTCGGTCAAAGGTCTTGCCATCTGTGAAGGTTCTTTGGCGTAGCCCGACTAGTGAGGAGATCACTTGGGAGGCCGAGAGCAAGATGCGGAAGAGATTCCCTCATCTTTTTGAAGGTACGCTTAGTATGAAATTTTAATTCGGGGACCGAATTTCTATAAGGAGGGGAGATTGTAACGTTTTAGAAATCGTTTTGCGAATTTTCCCGTTTTAGGGCAAAATTGTCGGTTTTTCCCGTTTTAACCCGATTTCGATCAAACGACCGTATAAGCTTACCGACGCCTAATTTGGCCAAAATAAAGCTTGTGCGCAAACTTTAGGAGTATTTGGGAGGTTTTGGTTCAGATAGATTTTTTCCCGAATAAAATATTATTTTAAGCGGTATTTCGTACACGTAAATCGGGAAATTTTTTATTTTGTGAATAAATTAATTTTGTCACTAGAATTATTTTAGAAGGTTCTTTTTAAATATCTTGATTTTTTTTGGTGACTAATGGTTTGGATTTAAAAAGAAAAGAAAAGAGTGAAAGGTGGCAAAATAGCATTATTCTATATTAATTACTCTATTTCCTAGCTATTTCCTCACAAATTATTCAAAAAAATGCCCCCCATCCCTCCTTGGCCGAGCTCACCCCCCCCCCCATTTCTGTCCTAAACATTTCCAAACTCATTTCTCTCTCATTTTCTTTCAAAAACACAAAAAGAAATCCAAAAATTCCTATATAAATATTAAACCATTTTTCCTTCACTAATCCTTCATGGATCTTCATCAAAGCTTGATTTTTGGAGGCTAAAGTGATGGATCTAATTTCTTTTTGGTGTTCTTGAGGAGGTATAATTTCTTACCTTAATCTATAATTAATTGCTTTAATCTTTAACTAGCTAATTTAGTTAGCTATTTAAGTGCTTAGTTTAGCATTTAATTCATGATTAATTCATTATAATTGGTTTAAGAAATTCATGTTAGGGTTAAATTTTGATTAAGTGATTAGTGTTTAATTCAAGTGTTAAATTGTGTTTTGGAAGAGAATAATCTAGTAGAAAGTGTTAAAATTTGCTAATAAGCATTTTGTTTAATTAAGCAAAATTGCATACTAGATTTTTGCTAAAACATAATTAGCGAGTGTTAAAAATATAGGATTGGTTTAGATAGATTAGTTAAGCTATTTTAAGGTATTTGTAATTGTTAGATTTGTGTTATCTTGAATCTAGTGCGATATATTGCGATAGGTTAATTACTAGATTTCGGGGGTTTTCCGACGTAGGGTTCGTTTGGTAGTTGCGAGGTTATATCCAGTGTATTCCTCGTAATTTTTGTGTTGTGTTGCGCGATCGGGACGATCGGGGTCCAGAATTGGTGTTTTGTAGTTTAGCGACCCCAATTAGGGTTTTGACCGGTATCGTGCGCGATTGATGAGCGCACAGTGTAATTTTCCGGGCGTTTTCGTCGCGTTTCGTTGTCTTTTCGTCATTTTAGGATATTTAGCTTATGTGTTGTATTTATGAAATTTTAGGTTCGCAAGCAGGGACTTCGGGTGCTGCGGACAAGGGGAAGCAGGTGGTCGGATTTTCTTAGCTCGAGACTTCGGTGAGTAGATTTAACATCTACGGGGAAATTGCCCGTATGGCGTTATGCGTCGGGGCGAATATGATATGATAGCTGCATGTATTTGCATATTAGTTACTTTCATATGAATGTCATCGCACAGCATTATCTGTTGTACTTTACTCATACCTTTAGATATAACACATTACTGACGGTTCATGTTGCACGAGCACTAAATTGTATGCTACACCCACACCGTCTGTAATTGCCATGACACGCACAAACACCTACATATGTGATATGATAGTGGATAGGAATGATTAGAGTAGTAACTCTTATTCTATTGTGCATATGAAATACTGTGGACACATACATACGTGATATTGCATTGGGCAGGAATAGTTAAGGTAGTGAACCTTATTCCACTTCACTTATATCTTACTATAATTACTTATACATCATGCATACATATTAACATGTACACCCTCGTACTTGATTACATGTAGATTCTTAAACCTTACTACACTTACATGTACACATCATATGATACTGCATTTATTTTCGAAGGAATTGGGAACCGCATGATGTGTTTTAAAGCTAGATTCAATTTAAAGAGCGGTTTTCCCTTTATATGCTCATATTGATGTTTTATGTTGCATATATCAGTTTTATAAGGATTTTACGCATTGAAATATGGATTTCATATGATTTATGGATTTGAGAACCGTGGGGGATATTTTCAAGAAAACTATGTATTGTTTGAAAACCCGGTTTCTCTTGATATGATATTTGATGCGTCCACCATGTGATTTCTCGGTTCTGAGATTTGGCTTGTGATACCCGATTCGAGGAGCGGGATGCACCGTCTGCGGGTACATGGCGGACCCGGTATGGTACCCCGGGGTGAGTGGTGATTTCATGGTGTAGACGATAAGCCTGACGGTGGGACCACTACCTACCGGTGTTGTATTTGGACTCGGTGGTTATCATGGAGATACCGACCGGAGTGAGGTATGACATATCGTCAGGGCTAGTCATGGTGACAGCGCCTGAGTTATGAGGATTTACGTGTCGATGCTAGATACGGGTTTCATGATGTTTCGAGTGTCGGTGTTTGACACTCAGGTTTTCATGAGACATACAGGATGTGAGGGCCGATCTGAGGATGCGGTGCCTGAGGATTTGGGATTTGATGTGTCAGTGAGGGACACTGGTGTTTTTCCATGCTGATGATTTTTACATGAGATTTTATATTATATCATCCCACACTCAGGATTATGTTGATATGCATTGTTTCATATAGTTGTAGTACCCTGATGATGTACCTTTACATGATTGTTGCATATTCACCTATCATACTTATGCTATCGGATTACTTGTGATAGATAGATCGCTGTTCGTGCATACTTGCGATTACTGTATGATGTTATTTACTATTCACGAGTTAGCAACTCACCCCTGTTGTGCCACAGTATTGTGCAGGACTTACCCTCTGAGTAGTCGCGCCAGGGCATCTTATCATCTCTACTTTTGCGGATACCGCTACAGTTGGCTGTGAAGCCTCGCTTTTAGGTGGGTTGCGGTTATCTGTTTGTACTTTGTATATTTTTTTTTGTTGGATCTAGTATTCTCCATCTACCACTATGTTGTATATGACTTAGAGACGACTTGTGAGGATTCAGTGTTATATTTTGTGGTGACTTTGGGTGCCGTGCTCGTGGGAGCCGGTTTTGTTGAAAAGTTTTATTTCTTTATGCAGTTTTCTTTTATATTTCTTCGCTTCGGCGTCGTATATATGTTGTGGTGGTTGTCTCCGCCGTTGGGCGTGATTTTCTCCCGTTTGGGATGTTTTTATTATTATCTATGTTGTACCTGTTTTCGGGGTTAGTTTTTACAAAGGAGGTGCTGCCAAAATTTTTAAGAACGAAAACTAAACTTAAAGATTTTTACTTGAAAATTTCTGAATGTTTAAAACTCTGTTTTTCTCCGTTGATCCAGTTTTGGGTGGTTTAGATTTCTGGGTTTCGGCTTACTTAAGTTGCGTACGCCTTTAGACGTTACGTAGTTTAAGTGCCGGTTACGGGCCAAATTTGGGTCGTGATACACACCATTTTGAATTATGTATTTGGCGTAAAGTACACGAGCTTTCTGTACCTTGATATGATTTTTGTGCATGCAGATGCACGCGTTTATGAGTTTATATGCCACGGTATACCTTATTTGGCTTGAGGTATGTTGTATACCGTCGATTTTTTATTGTGACATTCGATATTCGTTTTCGTGCACCTTGTGCACTTGAGTTGGATTCTTGCGCATGCTTGGCACGCTTGATGCGATTTTGGTGCACACCAGATGCACTAAATCTGGATTCTTCGTGCATATCAGATGCACCTGATACTGCTGTCAGGCACACCCGTTGCCCTTGACAGGTGTTTTCGTGCACACCTGTTGCACTTAAATTTTGTTTCTGTGCACATGTATGGCACATTCATTGATTTCGATTTCTATGCATACCAGACGCACATGGTATTATTACATATACTATTGAGTATGAATTCCTTTGAGCAGTACATTTTCATGATATTTACTATTTGGTTAGTAACCGAGCAGGACTGTTCTGAGAACAGTACCTAGGTGTTTTTGCATCCATCGATAGTTATCGAAGGGATTTCCAAAAAGGAGCTACAGTCTCAAAAATTTTCCTATGTGTCCGAGATGACACGAAACATTTTACAAGGGAACCCTTCTAAATTATTTTCAAAACGGCGGGACGTATGTTAAACAAAGGATATATATGTATATAGAATTATTTTCTTACAATAAACGTCTGCTACTTGTGTCGTGATATGCGCATCGCACAGTGATTTGAAAAAGGTTTGGCATGCATTTCTTTTCAGATGTTTTGACAAGTTTACAACGATGCGTACTATGTGCATGTTATAGTTTTGATGTGTATCATGTTGGTTTTCGTATTGGACTTTGACATTGGTATTTTCACCATGACTCCGATGATTGCGTGATACTTGACAGAGTTTTGATTTTGAGTTATATACTCGTTTTTCATGCGCATGCATTGCGCTACGATATGTTTTATCTATGTATGATTTCGGAGCTCCGACGACTTGATCATTTTACTGAAATGTTTTAGTATTTGAAGGGTTTAAATTTAAATTCGGGGACCGAATTTATTTAAGTGGGGAAGACTGTAACATTTCAGAAAAATAAAATATTATTTTTGGGAATTTATATAATTGAATAATAAATATTATGAATATTTTAATGTGTGGAGATTAGTTTTAAATGATATGGTATAATTAAAAACCGATAAATTGGGAAATATTGGAAAATACATCTGAATGTTGATTTTGAAAGAATATTATATGATTTAGACACTTTATAAAAATTTATAAAGTTAATTGTGTATGGGTTATTACTAAACTAGATTAGTGTTTATAAATATTTTATTAAGTGTGATATGTGCATGTTATGCAACATGATATGTTGCATAATACTTGTTACATTTCTTTTGTTGATTTAAAGCCATGCTTCATTTCTTCCATTACTTGATTTTTATTGTTTTTTGTTTGAAATTTAAAGAAAAAGAAAAGGATAAAAAAAATAGAGGTATGGGCAAGAGAGAGAAGAGAGAAAGAGAAGGTGAGGGGTTACTTTTGACCTTAGCCATTATTCTTTACTTCATTTCCTTGGTTCTTTTTTCCTTCTCCTCTCCCATGGCTGCCCTCTCTCCCCCATCTCCTCTACCTCCTCACAATACCCCCATTTCCACATCAAAACCATACCTTCCCTTCACAAAAAAGGTGCAAAAGCTCACTATAAGCATGGGGAACCAAGAAAGTTGGGATTTTGAACACTTGGGGCAACTCAAGAAAATTCTTGAGTTGCCAAATGAGGTAATTCATTCACTATTAGAGTAGTAATCCATTTCCTTTAGCATCCATATTAGTTTAGAAGTGCGTAAGTGCGGTTTAGTGAGGTTTGAAGATTCCATGATGAGGTTTTGAGGAATTCTTGAGTTGTGATGAAGCATATGAATGTATTAGTGACTACAAACCCCCTTTGGTTAAAACTTGGACAAAACCAGAGCTAGAACCGCAAACTTGGACTTTAGAAATCCAAATGTCGGTTTTGTGTTTAATTGGTGGCCTACAGGGAAACTGGAATGACCCGAGATCTTAACAAGAAAAACTAGCAACTCCATTAACCTAATTAAGACACTAGAAGACCACCCTGCAAGTACGAACCCATTCCAAGCATACTTGGCCGAGCAGGCCAGTTTCTAGGGCAATTTGGCCAGCCAAATTGTAGGTATTGGTGCTAAGGTTGGTAGTGTAGCTCATATACCTCCTATACTACACCCTTGTACTTCTAGTTTAGCCTAATTTCATCTAAACTAAAATCTAGAACCATTTTCTTGAGTTGTTGTTTTGAATTGTGCCTTTTAAATGACTTAAAGTTTTGATATTTGTGTTTTGTATCGGTCACTTGACGTTTGTACGTCGATATCGGGAGTCGTTTGGTTGATTTGCATGAGTAGACCATAGGTTTTAACCTATGTGTGATACGTGTGTTGTTTTGATTTTCGTGCGCGATTTCTGTTTGGATTCCTTAGCACCCTACTGGGTTTTCACAGCAACTACCATGCCAAATTTAAAAATTCTAAGGTGCTAATCAATCCTAAGCTAGGATCAAGCTAGAGTAACTAGACAATATAACATGTAATCAACCATTACACTAAGTGAATGAGGAATACAACCTTTGTAGACCGGTCCTTCACTTCTAAAGATCCGTGTAGTAGTCCCTTCACTGCGATCGAAGATCTCCCGAACTCTAGTATGGGTTCCCTGGGAGAAATGAACAATCTTGCTCGAAGTCTTCGAGGCCGAAGATGATCTACGTCGAGGAGACTCAAACTCAAGCTAACCCTTCACTAGGTCATGAACTTTGTGAATAGAACACCCTATAATACCCAAGCAAGTATATAGGATGATGAAATAGGAAGTGGGCTCACTTTAGATTTTATTTTCTCACTCATTTTCACCATTTTTCAATAAGCTAGAGAGCTAGAGGAAGAAGATGAAAAAGGGCTCAAGAAGAAAATCAAGTGGTGAATAATGCAACCATGGGTGAGTTAATATCATATATTAAACCCATGTAGAGACTTAACCATGTGTTAGGATAATGGTTAGGTTAGTAAGTATCTTAAGTAAGACAAATTAGTTGACTTAGTCAATGGATTCTACAAGCTTCTCCATGCTTCATCCATAAACTAATTTCCAACTAATTTGATTAACTTAATATAAATAAAGCCCTCCATTATCATATAACATGGTGTGAGTCTCATACATCCATGTTGCATGTGGCATCAAGCATGACACAAACTATGTACACAAGTATATAATACATAATCAAGTGAGAAAAACAATCTAAAGTGACCCAATACTAGTTAATGTAAAGTAATATATCAAATATATAATTATACATTAAATCATTAAATCAACATTTGATTTAATTGTTAGGTCCATGTTACCTCTCCTGGTACTTTCGGGGTAGCGGAAATGGTAAAACAAAAATTTTCTAGACTCGGTAACATGGACTGTAAAAGCCGGATCTTTGCTAAACAACACTCTAGCATCCTAACTAGAGATTTATCTACTCGGTTAGGGGTTATACCTCAACTTGAACTCCTTCTCTTCTTGTTGTTCTTCTCCTTGCTTGCTTCGAGGGTTGATCCGGACTTTGGTCACCTCCGCGGCCTCCTTGAGCCGAAGACGATCCACCCGAGAGATGTACACCGAGCTCCACCTCGAGCCGAGGTAACTAGGGCAAAGAGATTACTAATCTAGAAGCCTTAGGTTGTGTAGAAGTAGTAGAGGGATGGTTTTGTCTTTGTGGGATCTTTATCTCTCAACACATGAGATCAAAAGATGAATCAAGAGGAGGAAGAAGGAGGAGCTAGCAACCATGGTGCATTTCTTTTCTTCTCATCAAAAAACAAGAGAGAGAGTGAGAAAAGAATTATTAGCATAAGAAAATGAACCATGGTTCAATAATGCAAAAACAATATCATTACTAATCCCATCAAGATAAAGTTTGATGGCTACATTGAAATGACCATTATCATAATAGAAAAAGAAAAAGAAAAGAAGAGTGTAGATCTCTCTTGAAAGCCAATGGTCAACACGGTCAACCGGTCAATAAAGTCAAGAGAGGTCATGGTGGTCAAATGGTCAATGCAATTAGCCATCATAAAATTATCACTAAAAGGATTAGTAAATGATGTCCGCGCCTCATAATGGTTTCGACCAAACGAATTGCCAAAAACCCTAATGAGGCACCTCCTCCTTCATCGCTCTGGAAAACTGTGCATACACACCTGCATCCACATTCCATAGAATGCGGATGCACAGAAGAAAAAACAAATCCATCCGTGCAATACTAGGATCCGGCTTAAACCAAAGCCCACTAGTATTGCCTTCCCGAACACCATACGCACACAAGTGTACGTAAGTGATCGCAGCCCTGCCGTAAAGCCATACGGCCTCTACACGTTTCGCCCAGTGCAGGGAAACTCTCTGTGTGGGACTCTAAAGACTCGACACTACGCTGGCAGTGGGTTTAACCACAGACCGCAAGCGGCACTAGCTGTACGTAACGGTCCCCAGGTAGATGTCGATAAGAAGGCCGATGAGGTAAACCCATCCAATCTCCTACTGAGCATGTATGTGACAATCTCCGTACAGTCCGGTCTGTTCGTCTGATACATCGCATGGCGGGTCTAGGGGGGGCGGTAAACGTCAGTCCCCTAATAGCGGTACAAGTCGTGTCGGAGTGAAGCCCAGAACACCCTGAGATAACACTGGAAACCTACCAGTATATCTCGCTTGCCCTGGCCAGGGACTACTCGTGTAATGGCTCTCCTAGACACAGCGCGATGTCAACCCCCAATACCGGGAGAGACGAATCCTGTCTAACCGTCACTGCCTCCAAGTGCTTCGGGACTGCTCCCAACTACTACCTGTTTGCACGACTCAGTAGAGCCGTGGTAGGGTAGTAATCAAAGAACAGTGGGAACACACTCGAGGTGAAGTGACAGTATCAAGTCAGCGGACTAAGATGTACTCATCTCACCTGGGAACTGATAGCTGACGATAGGTATAATACCAACCATCAGTTCCCGACGAGTCCTGTCCAGTGTACTCGTAACCTAACGAGCACCCGCATACTATCTCAAGTACGACGTACTGACGGCTGTGGGACAGACCGTCTCCCGTGGTGGGATGAGAAGCGCATACGCTAGTCTACTCCGGAGTATTGATGCCCTGTCTTGATAATCCCACGACTAGGGACGTGTATAAGGATGTGCTTATGGATTACCCAGCCCCCACGAGTGTGATCGCCATCACAACGCCGGTAATCAAGCAAAGATTCTAAGGGCTCTACTAATGCGTATAGGTGATATAATAAAGAAACACACATGTATACATTAAAGCAGAGACAAACCAAGTAGCATACTACTATATCGAGCAAGATTGTCTGTACAACTGTGAATATCCCAAGCTTCCATCAAGTAATATACATACTAGTATGATACAGTAATGGCCTCTAGGGCATATACACTAACAATCTCCCACTTTCACTAAGGCCATGTACTGGCGTATCGAAGACCTATCATCTCGATCAGCCGCTGGAACTGAGTCTGGGGTAAGGCCTTCGTGAATGGGTCCGCTGTGTTGTCCTTTGTGTCCACTCTCCGCACCTCGATCTCCTGGCAATCAATGATCTCCCTGATCAGGTGATACCGCATTAAGATGTGGCTGGACTTCTGATGGGACCTTGGTTCCTTCGCTAAAGCTATAGCCCCATTGTTATCGCAATACAAAGGTATTGGGTCAACAATGGACGGAACCACCTGAAGTTCACTAATGAACTTCTTCATCCAGACCGCCTCTTTTGTAGCATCGCTTGCAGCAATGTATTCAGCCTCCATCGTCGAGTCTGCGACGGTATCCTGTTTGGAACTCCTCCAACATACCGCCCCTCCGTTGAGGGTAAACACAAAACCCGAGACAGACTTGCTGTCATCTTTGTCAGTCTGGAAGCTTGAATCGGTAAAGGACTCGACCCTGAGGTCTCCATTACCGTAAACCAGGAACATCTCCTTAGTCCTTCTCAGGTACTTGAGAATGTTCTTCACTGCTTTCCAGTAGTCCTCACCTGGGTCTGACTGATACCGGCTTACCGCGCTCAGCGCGTAAGCTACATCCGGTCTTGTACATAGCATCGCATACATTATAGATCCTACCGTCGAAGCGTAGGGTATAGTGCTCATGCGAACCCTCTCCTCGTCAGTCTTAGGAGACATCTTCTTGGAGAGGGTAATTCCGTGCAATGCGGATATGTTACCGCGCTTGGAATCCTCCATACTAAATCTCTTTAGTACGGTCTCTATGTACCTGGACTGCGAAAGTCCCAGTAGTCTCTTTGTCACGACCCGAAAGTACGGAACATGACCGGCACTTAAACTACGAACGTCTCGAGGCGTACGTAATCTAAGTAAACCGAAAACCCAGAAATCCAAACCAAGAAAATAGTAGAGTGCAGGAAAAACAACTTAAAGCAAGTAATTTCAATAGCATAAGCCGAATTATGCGGTTTTTAAAACATCAAAAATTTACTGAAAATTTCGGCAGAGTCTCCTTTGTAAAAACTGGCCCCCAAACGGGATACAACATGAATAGTATACGAAAACAATAAAAAGGCATCCCCAAGCGGGAGCTAGCTCTTCGTCAATCGACGGTCACAACCACACAAGCAATATAATATACAACGCCAACGACGAGGATCAAAACTCAAAAGGAAACTCAAAACCACCAGAAATATAACGAGCGACTCTAAGGTCGAAAGAATAAACAACACTGGTCTCTATCTCAATAAATGCATGTTTGGTTGATGGAATTCTAGATACAACAGAATAATGATATACAAGATAAATAATGGGGGTATGATACAAGTAAACCCACCTACTAGCAAATCACCCGAATGAAACTATGCCCGCAAAGCCGTAATGAACCTGTACGGCAACCTGCAAGAAACTGGGGCACAACGGGGGTGAGTTGCCAACTCGTGAATAGAAAAACATCTACGCACAGAAATCGCATAAATAACGCAATCCTAGGTCAATGATCATAATATATCCTCAAATATATAACATGCAGCCTACAACAATGGCTAGGGTAAATATCTAACCCGAGTGTAAACTTATGTGCCCGTGTCAGTGCCTCAGGTAGCAATATATCATATGAATGAGGTATGAATGCATGAAAACAGAATACATGTAAATGAAGAAACTGTTTTCATAAATTAGTGAGATTTCCTTCGTATTTTAAACTGAGGTATCATAATTAAAATCAGTATCAACAGTGTCTAGTATCGACACAAAACATAAATCTCACTGTCTCGAAATATCAATGTCTCAATCTCAATATCTAGGGCGCCGTCAGTCCAGACCGGCCCCTACCATCCATCTCAAGACCACGACGGTATCCTCCGGATATCCGACGCGTCGGGTAATATCACCGGTAGGTAGTGCTCCCCAGCCAGGCTCAACATCAACACCACATTCCTCTTGCCCCGGGGTACCATACCGGGCCCACCATGTACCCATGACGGTTCCTCCACTCCTCGACACGGATCTCCAAAACCACAGCAAACTCATGGTGGACGACACTTTACATCACTAGAAAACCGCAACATTTTATATTTTAAAAGATCATAAGTTGTAAATTTTGCGGCTTTCCCCGAAATCCAGAAATATCATAAATCTCAAGAAAATCATCACAAGTGCATATGTCAATGATAATGAACTAGGCATGAACAACTGAATAACAGTATGCATGAAGTGGTAGGTAATAACTACAATGTCTAATATGGCATATAAGGGAAGCACACTAATATCATGTCAACACTACTAGCTAACAATCTAAGTCAAGCAATTATATTCTCTAAAGTGTACGTGACATGGCAATTACCGATGAAGATGTGTGTGAGCCGGCAAATAGGTGTACGTGGTACATACGCATCATCGGTAATGGTGCTGGTGTCCTAACAACATGATATCAATAATGGAATATGCAGCAAAATAAATATGCGAGGCAGAGCGAACAGCAATAATGTGCGGGAGCTGAATACTAGACACAACGATAACTAATCTGCAATAATCTAATATAAGTCCTACAAATGGTGCCTTTTGAAATAACACGAATCATGGGGTTTTGAAAATAGGGGCTACGGTGTTTTTTTTATGAAAAGATACGTCGTTTTTGAAATATCCGTAGATTCCCTTGAGCTGTCTTTAAAAATGCCCACGATTCGTTAGTTTTTGAAATAGGTAAGAAGTCTAATCTAATCTAACAACTACACTAAACTATACGGCTGAACTACAAGCTGAACTACAGGTAAGGAAACCGCCTATCATCTGAGTCGATACATATACATACCTGTATATATACAGTCGGTGATCCCGCCTCAATAATATCATATCCATAACCAGACATCCCAAGTCAAGAGTGCGGATCAATCATCAAAATATAGCTCGTACGTAAATCCGTCGTACGGCATCCCCAAATCTGGGTACGGTCAATATCACATTCATTATACTATTCATCTGATATCCTCTTTATCAAGTATCATGATCGGGGTACTGATCTACGTCTAGCACAATATTGATACCACCTACGTATGCATGGACGTGTGTGAAACACTACGTCAAGGACCCGCTACAACGTCATGTCGTATCTAAGATACGAACCCTGCTATATCACCGATCTCACGGCCTCAAATCAAATCTCATCGACTCATCATAAATCCCAAGTACTATCATCCTCAATCCGTATGTGAACACATAGTCCCATATCCATGTGAACACATAACTATATAATCCCGTATAAGCACAAATGAAAGAAGAAAGTATGCAAGTATGGGTGTGTGTGTGTGCATGTGTGGTGCGACCACTACTCTAGGGTTTCGCGACACTAAATCATCCAAGAACACCAAATATCTATATCATCGATAATATCAAACAAATTATAGTCAAAAAGATATATATGTGTGTGTATACGTATTCGTATACATCACCACGAACTGCGGGGGTGCTATACACCATCCACCCGACTTCTCCCCGTAGATATAAATCTACTCACCTGGTCCTCGCTCGCCGGTGCCGACGTCGCCACGCGCTTGCTTGTCGTCTCGAAGTCCACGTAGGGGTACCTACATATCATAACGCACCATATCGCATTAAAACTAAATTCGAGATCGAAACGGCATACGAAAATCAAATCGGCACGCGTATCACGCATAGGTCCAAACCTATCGCCTACGCATGCAAGAATAGTAAAACCAACCCTCGATGTCGATGTACAAACGTCAAACCATCGAGAAAAATCCAATCACACTCATTTGCACATTCACGAACACTAATTTTAATATAAACTAGGTTAAAACTCACAAAAACGCCAATTTCACTTAAAAAGTCATTTTTCCGAAAATCTAGCAAGCACAATTCGCCGTTTTTGTACAAAACACGATGTTTAAATGAATGTAGCGGCCAATATATTTATTAAATATCTTAAATAAGTCGTATAAACAATTTCCGGAATTTAATCTCATTAAATTCCAAAAATCCTAATATTCTAGTTTACAAAAATACCCTTTTTTTTTAACAATTTCAAAGCAAAAATGCACAAACTACAATCTAGCTTAGATTTGCATGATCCAAAGCATTAAACCACACTTAATAAAGTTAATGAAGCCAAGAAAACCCTAATCACATTTTTAATCCCAAGAATTTAACAAATTTCAAAAACCTAGTAAGCAATTAGCAAATTAACACAATTTTTCAAGTAACAACTTGTAATTAACAACTAGATTAGTTTTCTACAAAACTAATTATGTTAAACCACTTCACTAAACCATGCACAATCAAACACAACTCATTTCCACAACAAACCCTAACTTGAAATCCAAAACTTGCAATTAAACTCACATATCCACGTTAACACTTAATTTAAATTAGCTTTAAGAAACAAGTAACAATTTAAGCAAAAAGTTTTAGAATTATACCCAAAAATATATGAAGGTCCACAAGCATCCATGGCCTCCCAAAATGCTCTCTTTTCACAAGGATCCATGCTATACGGGCTAAGCTAAAATGGGTAGGAGTCGGATTTGGATTTTGGGATTTTTTTGAAGGATTTTGGGGCAATTTTTGATGAAGTTTGAAGAGAAAAGAGAAGGGAAATTGAGGGGGGGGGCTGTTGCTGCAGTAGGGGAGGGAAATTTCGGCTGGAATTGGGAGTGGGGGAGGAGAGAGAGGGAGGTAAAGAAAGTGGGGCAAAGTCAAGGTCAAAGAAAAGTCAAAGTCCACCTAATTCACCCATTTTCTATTCTTTTCTTTCATTTCTTTTCCTTTGAAATCAAGTGGGGAAAAATTATGGTGGGTGCTGAATTCAGCCATGGGGAGGAGTAAGTGGGGGTGTGTGGGTATGGGTACGGGTGTGGGGTGATGAAAAATGATAAATACAATACCCCAAATATCCATTTACGCTAAAAAAAAGCCTTTTTTCTTCAATAATTTCTAAACCGTTTTGGCAAATGATTTCGTTCCAAAAACCACATGATAAAATTTTATTTAATGTTTTATGATGCACAAAATTTGTTTCAACTCATTCCAATTTGTAATTTTCCCTAATTAAATGTATTAGTGACGGCTTAAAATAATAATAAAATAATATTTTTTTCAGAAAATTTGAAATTTCACCAGCGGCTCAATAAACACCAAATAATAGCAATTACATAGCTAGAATATGTATATTTAATTTTTATAATAAGATATTTGTATTTTGACTTTTTACAGAAAACTCCCTTATTTTACCGATTTTTCGAAATTTCACCGAAACGATTTTCAAAACGTTACAATCTTCCCCCCTTAAAGAAATTCGGTCCCCGAATTTAAATTCAAACTCCCCCAAATACTAAAACATTTAAGAAAAACCATCAAGTCGTCGGGGCTCCGAAATTGTAAATACATAAGACAAATCGTAGCGCAGCGCATGCGCTTGAAAAATGAGCATATAACTCAAATCAAAACTCCGTCAAGCATCCCGCAATCATCGGAGTCATGGAGAAGACATCAATGCCAAATCCAAATCAAAACCAATATGACATAACTCGAAACTATACATGTAAATATCGAATCTATATATGTAAGTATCTGAAGGAAATGCATGCCAAATCTCTTTATGTCGCTGTGCACGCGCATAACACTGCACAGTGGCGGACGTCCAACATAAGGAAATAACTATATACATATATACCTTTGTTTGAAATGTACGTTCCGCCGTTTTGGAAACAATTTAGAAGGGTCTCCTTGTTTTAAACATTTCGTGTCATATCAGACACGTAGGTAAATACTGAGGCTATAGCTCGCTTTTTTTTTTGGAAATCCCTTCAATAACTATCAATGCATGCAAAATATATTCAGGTACTGTCCTCTGACTAGTCTTGCTCAGTACGAAATCACATAGCAATATCATAAAAACGTACCGCTCTATACGAAATCAATCCCCAAAATATGCACATGAATGCTACGTGCGTCTGGTGCGCACGGAAATCAAAATCCATGAATGTGCCATACATGCGCACAGAAACAACATCTAAGTGCATCGGGTGTGCACGAAACATCTGTCGTAGGCAACATGTGTGCCTGATAGCAAAATCAGGTGCATCTGACATGCACGAAAAATCTCAATTTAATGCATCTGGTGTGCACCAAAATCGCATCTCAAGACATGCGCTCAACATGTGCGAAAATCCAAATCAGGTGCATCCATCGCGCACGAAATCATGAAATCCAATATCAAGCGCCGAACGTGCGCAAAATCAATCAGGTGCACAAAACAAATATCGAGTATCATAATCGAAATCGAAGTCCAGTGCATCTAAGTGCACATAAGGCGTATCACTGCACTGCAAGCATATATAAACTATACCGAGTGCAGGAACGAAATCGTGTGCATCCATACGCACAAAACCAACTCAACTATTTAAAACCGTAATATCACAAACATGTGAAACTAAAGCACGAAAACGATATCAAGTGCAACACTGTGCAAAGGTCGTAAATCCTCAATCATCAAAATCAAATCATATTAATAAATCACCCAAAACATCGTAATCAATAATGGCGGAATAGTACCGCTCAAGTGCATCCTCTAAGAATCTCGGCCAACTGTCGTGGTCACTAGTGGGACGTCTTGTCGATGATCATGAACTCTGTCCTGCTGGTGTGCGTAACCATGACCACTCCTGGGTCAAGGTCTTCACTGTGAATTACCAATCTTTCGGTCCATCGGCTCATCGCCCCTATCAGGTGTGCTAACGGGGACGATTCCGTTCTGGCACTTCTCTGGTCATCTCTTGGTCAATCATCGCGACCACTCGTAAGACAACATATCACTGGCGTCGGCCTCTGGCTCTCTGAATGTACGTGACACATCTGATCCTGGGTGCAAGTATCATTGCAGCAGTGTCCTGGAAGGAATCCTGCTCACGGTCTCTTCCATGTCTCGTCTCTGCCAACTGTCCGGAAGTCATTGTCCTTTCCTATATCTGCATCTTGCTCTGGAACGACTGCATACTCATCGCGACTCCTTCTGGAAGGTAAGTCCGAGTACCATGCCTCGGCATGCGCATCGCCTCTCTGATGTCGGCGGAGTGGAACGTCATCTCATCTAGATCTGGTGCGAACCTCTTACTCCACTTTTCTCTAATGTCGTCTGCTTTGGACTCGTCTCGCCGCAGCTGCATGGACTGAGCTCCAACGGCTATCCTCGTATCTGGAGTCTCCCAAGAATGCATCTCACCACCTAGCATCCGAATTAAGTCGAGCCATCCGATCGAGTCGTCAAAACCTCATAATCCCCCAAGAGCTCAACCTCTTGGGCACAGTTTAATAGTATCGAGTACATACCACAGCATCGGTGGTCCAGCCGTAGAAGGGCAAACCCAAGCCTCACTAATGGCGCCGTAGAACTGCCGCAAACCCGAAGGTTCAAAGGCTTTCACACGGTCATTAAGTCGAGTTAGGGTTTCATTCTTCTAGAGGGACCATAGAATTGCCTGCATGTCTTTCCGACTACTTTAAGCTTGGAATAATAGGTTTCTGACATTCGATCGTCTCTGTCGACTCCCAACGTCTCCGCGTGAAGTCGTCTCTAGCTGGAATCAATCTATCTGATGACATCGCATCGGGTTAGGCGAACGATTCACATGTCCTAGTCATTCATCCACGATGACTAGCGACCTTCTATCATCTCTTAGTACAACTCGTTCTGCACTAACTCCAGCATCTGGGGCAATACCTCATCGTTCGTGGCAATATCTGGCTCGCTCGTCTGCACGCTGAACAGTGCCTCGATCATCATGAATAAGCAACACACCAACGGTCATCAAGATCTGGCTGGCCTCTATCACTGGCTCAATCCTCTAATATCGATCAGCACATCTGAGTAACCTCATAAAGGCGATCCGCCAAACGCTCGTGGCGCGGAAACACAGTCAAAAGACACCTCTCCACAATCGGGTGTCACCGGAATCATGCCCTGGTCAGTCCTCGTTCGTGCCGAGCTCGTGCTGACCGCAACTCTAGCCGTAGCTCTCCCTGCCCGTAATCATGGCAGCAAAACCAAACTGGTATCGACGAGGCTAGATCAGGAAGGAATATAATACTGAACAAGGAAATGTACATCCTAAGGCTTCTTAAGTGGAGTGGCGTGTCGTAAATATGCCGCGGAACATACCAACGGTACGTCACTCTACTTTAGTCACCTATTCCATCAACCAAGGGTCATCCTACGCTCCGAAGGTAAAACCTAACGCTTTGATACCAACTTTGTCACGACCCGAAAGTACGGAACATGACCGGCACTTAAACTACGAACGTCTCGAGGCGTACGTAATCTAAGTAAACCGAAAACCCAGAAATCCAAACCAAGAAAATAGTAGAGTGCAGGAAAAACAACTTAAAGCAAGTAATTTCAATAGCATGAGCCGAATTATGCGGTTTTTAAAACATCAAAAATTTACTGAAAATTTCGGCAGAGTCTCCTTTGTAAAAACTGGCCCCCAAACGGGATACAACATGAATAGTATACGAAAACAATAAAAAGGCATCCCCAAGCGGGAGCTAGCTCTTCGTCAATCGACGGTCACAACCACACAAGCAATATAATATACAACGCCAACGGCGAGGATCAAAACTCAAAAGGAAACTCAAAACCACCAGAAATATAACGAGCGACTCTAAGGTCGAAAGAATAAACAACACTGGTCTCTATCTCAATAAATGCATGTTTGGTTGATGGAATTCTAGATACAACAGAATATTGATATACAAGATAAATAATGGGGGTATGATACAAGTAAACCCACCTACTAGCAAATCACCCGAATGAAACTATGCCCGCAAAGCCGTAATGAACCTGTACGGCAACCTGCAAGAAACTGGGGCACAACGGGGGTGAGTTGCCAACTCGTGAATAGAAAAACATCTACGCACAGAAATCGCATAAATAACGCAATCCTAGGTCAATGATCATAATATATCCTCAAATATATAACATGCAGCCTACAACAATGGCTAGGGTAAATATCTAACCCGAGTGTAAACTTATGTGCCCGTGTCAGTGCCTCAGGTAGCAATATATCATATGAATGAGGTATGAATGCATGAAAACAGAATACATGTAAATGAAGAAACTGTTTTCATAAATTAGTGAGATTTCCTTCGTATTTTAAACTGAGGTATCATAATTAAAATCAGTATCAACAGTGTCTAGTATCGACACAAAACATAAATCTCACTGTCTCGAAATATCAATGTCTCAATCTCAATATCTAGGGCGCCGTCAGTCCAGACCGGCCCCTACCATCCATCTCAAGACCATGACGGTATCCTCCGGATATCCGACGCGTCGGGTAATATCACCGGTAGGTAGTGCTCCCCAGCCAGGCTTAACGTCAACACCACATTCCTCTTGCCCCGGGATACCATACCGGGCCCACCATGTACCCGTGACGGTTCCTCCACTCCTCGACACGGATCTCCAAAACCACAGCAAACTCATGGTGGACGACACTTTACATCACTAGAAAACCGCAACATTTTATATTTTAAAAGATCATAAGTTGTAAATTTTGCGGCTTTCCCCGAAATCCAGAAATATCATAAATCTCAAGAAAATCATCACAAGTGCATATGTCAATGATAATGAACTAGGCATGAACAACTGAATAACAGTATGCATGAAGTGGTAGGTAATAACTACAATGTCTAATATGGCATATAAGGGAAGCACACTAATATCATGTCAACACTACTAGCTAACAATCTAAGTCAAGCAATTATATTCTCTAAAGTGTACGTGACATGGCAACTACCGATGAAGATGTGTGTGAGCCGGCAAGTAGGTGTACGTGGTACATACGCATCATCGGTAATGGTGCTGGTGTCCTAACAGCATGATATCAATAATGGAATATGCAGCAAAATAAATATGCGAGGCAGAGCGAACAGCAATAATGTGCGGGAGCTGAATACTAGACACAACGATAACTAATCTGCAATAATCTAATATAAGTCCTACAAATGGTGCCTTTTGAAATAACACGAATCATGGGGTTTTGAAAATAGGGGCTACGGTGTTTTTTTTATGAAAAGATACGTCGTTTTTGAAATATCCGTAGATTCCCTTGAGCTGTCTTTAAAAATGCCCACGATTCGTTAGTTTTTGAAATAGGTAAGAAGTCTAATCTAATCTAACAACTACACTAAACTATACGGCTGAACTACAAGCTGAACTACAGGTAAGGAAACCGCCTATCATCTGAGTCGATACATATACATACCTGTATATATACAGTCGGTGATCCCGCCTCAATAATATCATATCCATAACCAGACATCCCAAGTCAAGAGTGCGGATCAATCATCAAAATATAGCTCGTACGTAAATCCGTCGTACGGCATCCCCAAATCTGGGTACGGTCAATATCACATTCATTATACTATTCATCTGATATCCTCTTTATCAAGTATCATGATCGGGGTACTGATCTACGTCTAGCACAATATTGATACCACCTACGTATGCATGGACGTGTGTGAAACACTACGTCAAGGACCCGCTACAACGTCATGTCGTATCTAAGATACGAACCCTGCTATATCACCGATCTCACGGCCTCAAATCAAATCTCATCGACTCATCATAAATCCCAAGTACTATCATCCTCAATCCGTATGTGAACACATAGTCCCATATCCATGTGAACACATAACTATATAATCCCGTATAAGCACAAATGAAAGAAGAAAGTATGCAAGTATGGGTGTGTGTGTGCATGTGTAGTGCGACCACTACTCTAGGGTTTCGCGACACTAAATCATCCAAGAACACCAAATATCTATATCATCGATAATATCAAACAAATTATAGTCAAAAAGATATATATGTGTGTGTATACGTATTCGTATACATCACCACGAACTGCGGGGGTGCTATACGCCATCCACCCGACTTCTCCCCGTAGATATAAATCTACTCACCTGGTCCTCGCTCGCCGGTGCCGACGTCGCCACGCGCTTGCTTGTCGTCTCGAAGTCCACGTAGGGGTACCTACATATCATAACACACCATATCGCATTAAACCTAAATTCGAGATCGAAACGGCATACGAAAATCAAATCGGCACGCGTATCACGCATAGGTCCAAACCTATCGCCTACGCATGCAAGAATAGTAAAACCAACCCTTGATGTCGATGTACAAACGTCAAACCATCGAGAAAAATCCAATCACACTCATTTGCACATTCACGAACACTAATTTTAATATAAACTAGGTTAAAACTCACAAAAACGCCAATTTCACTTAAAAAGTCATTTTTCCGAAAATCTAGCAAGCACAATTCGCCGTTTTTGTACAAAACACGATGTTTAAATGAATGTAGCGGCCAATATATTTATTAAATATCTTAAATAAGTCGTATAAACAATTTCCGGAATTTAATCTCATTAAATTCCAAAAATCCTAATATTCTAGTTTACAAAAATACCCTTTTTTTAACAATTTCAATGCAAAAATGCACAAACTACAATCTAGCTTAGATTTGCATGATCCAAAGCATTAAACCACACTTAATAAAGTTAATGAAGCCAAGAAAACCCTAATCACATTTTTAATCCCAAGAATTTAACAAATTTCAAAAACCTAGTAAGCAATTAGCAAATTAACACAATTTTTCAAGTAACAACTTTTAATTAACAACTAGATTAGTTTTCTACAAAACTAATTATGTTAAACCACTTCACTAAACCATGCACAATCAAACACAACTCATTTCCACAACAAACCCTAACTTGAAATCCAAAACTTGCAATTAAACTCACATATCCACGTTAACACTTAATTTAAATTAGCTTTAAGAAACAAGTAACAATTTAAGCAAAAAGTTTTAGAATTATACCCAAAAATATATGAATGTCCACAAGCATCCATGGCCTCCCAAAATGATATCTTTTCCCAAGGATCCATGCTATACGGGCTAAGCTAAAATGGGTAGGAGTCGGATTTGGGTTTTGGGATTTTTTTGAAGGATTTTGGGGCAATTTTTGATGAAGTTTGAAGAGAAAAGAGAAGGGAAATTGAGGGGGGGGCTGTTGCTGCAGTAGGGGAGGGAAATTTCGGCTGGAATTGGGAGTGGGGGAGGAGAGAGAGGGAGGTAAAGAAAGTGGGGCAAAGTCAAGGTCAAAGAAAAGTCAAAGTCCACCTAATTCACCCATTTTCTATTCTTTTCTTTCATTTCTTTTCCTTTGAAATCAAGTGGGGAAAAATTATGGTGGGTGCTGAATTAAGCCATGGGGAGGAGTAAGTGGGGGTGTGTGGGTGTGGGTACGGGTGTGGGGTGATGAAAAATGATAAATACAATACCCCAAATATCCATTTACGCTAAAAAAAAGCCTTTTTTCTTCAATAATTTCTAAACCGTTTTGGCAAATGATTTCGTTCCAAAAACTACATGATAAAATTTTATTTAATGTTTTATGATGCACAAAATTTTTTTCAACTCATTCCAATTTGTAATTTTCCCTAATTAAATGTATTAGTGACGGCTTAAAATAATAATAAAATAATATTTTTTCAGAAAATTTGAAATTTCACCAGCGGCTCAATAAACAACAAATAATAGCAATTACATAGCTAGAATATGTATATTTAATTTTTATAATAAGATATTTGTATTTTGACTTTTTACAGAAAACTCCCTTATTTTACCGATTTTTCGAAATTTCACCGAAACGATTTTCAAAACGTTACACTCTTGGATCTATCTCTATAGATCTTGATCCCCAGAATGTACGAGGCATCACCCAGGTCCTTCATGGAGAACCGTTGTGACAAAAATAGCTTGACCGATTGTTGCATAGGAATGTCATTTCCTATCAAAAGAATGTCGTCTATGTACAAGACTAGGAAAACGACAGTTCGTCCTACAATCTTCTTATAGACACAAGGTTCATCTTCGTTCTTGATGAAATCAAATTCCTTGATTGCCTCATCAAAACAGATGTTCCAGCTCCGCGATGCCTGCTTTAATCCATAAATGGATTTAAGCAACTTGCACACCTTCCCTCTGCTCCCACTGTCTACGAAACCTTCTGGCTGATCCATGTAAACGCGCTCTTCCAAACAACCGTTTAGGAAAGCCGTTTTAATATCCATCTGCCAGATTTCATAGTCATGGAAGACAACAATGGCAAGTAGGATCCGAATGGAATTGAGAATAGCCACCGGAGAAAAAGTTTCGTCATAGTCCAAACCAGGTCTTTGACGAAAACCTTTTGCAACGAGTCTAGCCTTATAGGTTTCCACCTGCCCATCTACACCAAGTTTCCTTTTGTAGATCCATTTGCATCCAACGGGTTTTAACCCAGGTGGAGCAATATCCAAGGTCCACACTTTATTAGCGTATATGGACTCCATTTCGGATTGCATTGCTTCCTGCCACTTATCAGAGTCCCTACTGATAATGGCCTGCCTGAAACTGGTAGGGTCATCTTCTTCCAAGATGCAATCCTCTCGATCCCCGTCTATGAGAAAACCGTAGTATCTCTCGGGCGGATGAGAAATCCTACCAGATCTGCGGAGTGGCTGAGGTTCGTCTGGGGTAATTGAATTCTGAGGTTCTGTCAAATCTTCAGTTTCATTTTGTGGTCGCTGAATTTCTTCCAGTTCTACCGAACTCCCACTTGTTTCTTTTGCAAGAAATTGCCACTCTAAAAAGGTGGCGTGGCGAGATACAAACACCTTCTGTTCCTCGGTGTGGTAGAACAGATATCCTGTGGAGTTCTTAGGATATCCCACAAATTTACATAGAACTGAACGTGCCTGAAGTTTGTCCGGATTTTGTACTTTTACATAGGCCGGACAACCCCATATCTTAATACGTTTAAGATACGGCTTTTTACCATTCCATATCTCGAACGGTGTTTTAGGCACAGATTTAGACGCAACATCGTTCAATAGATATGCTGCTGTCAACAGCGCATGTCCCCAAAATGAAAGGTAACTCGGCATTACTCATCATGGAGCGAACCATATCCAGTAGGGTACGATTCCTCCGCTCCGATACACCGTTGTGCTGTGGTGTATAAGAAGGAGTAAGCTGAGAGAGAATACCATTCTCTTTTAAGTAATCTAGGAATTCCGTGCTTAAGTACTCCCCTCCTCTATCAAACCAGAGGATATTGATACTTTTGCCAGTCTGGTTCTCTACTTCGTTTCTGAATTCCTTGAATTTCTCAAAAGCTTCAGATTTGTGTTTCATCAGATACACATATCTGAACCTAGAGAGATCGTCAGTGAATGTGATGAAGTACGAGAACCCACCCCTTGCATGTATAGACATCGGACCACATACATCACTATGTACGAGTCCTAAGAGCTCTGTTGCTCTTTCTCCATGTCTGGTGAACGGAGATTTGGTCATCTTCCTTTTGAGACAAGACTGACAAGTTTCATAAGATGAAAACTCGAACGCATCCAAGAGTCCATCTTTATGCAACTTACTCAGTCTTTTCTCTCCGATATGACCAAGTCTACAATGCCACAAGTAGGATTCATTCGTATCTGAATTCTTCCTCTTGCGTGTGTTTTGTACATTGAGAACTGTATTCTGATTTAGAACGTAGATACCATTACACAGTGTACCTTCTGCAACTAGTATCTTATGAAGGTATATGTTCATGATATTTCTATCAAGAGCAAAGTTATATCCATCTTTATCGAGTAAAGAAACTGATATGATGTTGCAAACCATGGAAGGTACATAGTAGCAATTGTTCAAAATCATAGTCTTGCCATTTGGCAATACTAGGTGATATTCACCGACGGCTGCCGCATTAACTTGTTCTCCATTCGCTACTCTGAGCGACATATCACCCGGTGCAACTTTCCTACTTTTTCTCAGTCCCTGCAATAAATTACAGATATGAGATCCTGATCCGGTATCAAGTACCCAGGAGGTAGGGCTGACCGTAAAACAGTTCTCAATTACAAGAACACCTGAAGTAGATGCAAAACCATACTTCTTCTTCAACTGGGTATCCTGGGAATCCATACAAACCCCTTTCCCTTGCTCATACTTATGACTGTTGTCATAAGTTAAAGCCGAACCAACGTTCCCCAGCCCCGAATAAGAATTCGGATCGGTCAAGCGATACATTTTATTATCTTGATTAGGGCGTGAAAAGGTTGCTACCTGGAGAGAGAGAAAAGAAACACTTAGCGTGCTCTCTTGTAAGTTTAGATTGGTTTTTAATTTATCTAAACAGGATGGCTCCCACTGTCTCTCGAATCCCTCCTCAAACCATAAAGGAAGAATTAGTCGGGATCGATCTTACCGTACAATACTTGCTTAACCGTTCAGCCATGCCAGTGTCGGTACTTCGAGGGAGGTTTTCCAACGCTTTCGCGAAGTTCCTTAATTAAGTAACCTCTTTTCCCTGTAGGCGTAGCCCCGCTAACACATTTCTAGACACCTACTTGGTTTATAACATTGATCGTTAAGCGAGAAAGTTCCCGAGGAGTAGCATATACTCACAGTAGGATCGGGATCCAAATATCATCGCGTGACAAAACTGAAGGAGTTCTACCAGAATCATCACACTCCAAATGGTATGCAACACTAGCAAGTTTCAGTACTTTTGAAACTCCCGATGTGGTTTTTGCCCCTAGGACCCAAGTGACCTTGACTGAGCCAACATATCAAAGGATCCTAGTCAAGTTCAACCCGTCATTATCTTGACTGCATTAGACCCACCCGTACGAGTCCTTGACCGAGCCAAAATGACCGCACGACTGTCCTAACCAATCACTTTGTATCCTACGGAAAAATATTACATAGCTACCGTACACTACGCCTCGGCTGAGCACGAAATACGTAGCATGAATACTAAGCAATATCAATCCGAAACGACGGAGGGCTACGACTGGGTTTTGGCGAAAACCTGTTAACGTAATGAACTTGATATCGTTGAAGGAACGTATACAGTTTTTTGAAAATATAGTGGCGAAAACTTTTGCTAAAGAGTTCACTCCCTGTGAAGGGATCTCGGCTCTTTCCTCGTCGAATGAGGTGCAGGATATTCCAAACTGAATACCTCGATGCAAAGCAAGAATAATCGACTATAGTGAAGTTATTACCCTGACGCAAACTTTTGTCCAAGGGGTCACTCCCGATGAAGAGATCTCGGCCCTTGCCTCGTCGACTGAGGTGCTGGGCATTCATAACCGAATACCTCGATGCAAAACAAAAGTGAACGTCCTTGTAATAACAGCTTTTTGAAAAATTGTTCCAACGACGTCTTTTAGGTTTATTTTCTTGCATTAGTTCTTTTAATGCGTCCCATCATTTAAATCCTACCATTGCAGAAAACAACAAAAATATGACGTACGCTTATGCCATTCGCATTCGCCACGGGGCCCCGTCATCACCCGTTAGGTTACTTAACTAACGACAGAGCGGGGGCTGGGCTAGCGCGGCTGAAAAACATAAGCAACGCCTAAATAGTTATTATATATAGATATATAGCAATGATAGCCAATCCAGATCATAGATAAACACTTTGGATATACTAGGAACCCGCGATTCGTTCGAGCCTGTAACGAAAAGCGGATTACACGGTCGTGATGAATAGCCAATACCCCACCCAAGACCCCTACGGGTGCGGCAAACTACCCGCCAAGTACCCGAAGCGAAGCAACCTCCCTCAACGCCGTGAGTAGGCCACTCGGCACTTCGAGATACCCGGTAGTTTGTGCACCCCCTCCATGGGTCTATCCTAGGAGCAAAAACAGTAAAAAGAATTATACAATGACGGCTACAACCCTGACCCGGTTGTGCGGCCATACAAATAATATTACATTAATTTACAAATTTATTACATGAATGAAAGAAAAAGAAACTCTCATCTCACATCCACCCCGGCTATTCATCCACGACAATCCAACGAATTCATATACACAAACCATCAACAACACAGATCACAGATATGTATAACCCCCACTAATCGACATATACAGATTAGTAGACGTTCAATACACATATAACATTACAGATATAACCATTAGCCAAAGTCTACAGAACATCGACCAAAAATACGGATTTTTAAGCCCCAAAAACAAATTTTTCTTTCTGGAAAATCTGGGCAGAAAAATCATATTTCAAAAATCCCAAAATACCCATATAAGAATACTGCAGCAAACAGGATCCCCAACCGAGTTAACTCGGCCGCGGTTCCGCGGCATAAGCAAGCTTATGCCGCGGAACCGCGGCGCTTTAAACGAGTTGGGCGATCAATTTTCTTCAGTATTCTATAAAAAGCCTGAGCCGATTTTTAGTGTATGATTTATTAATTTTGAAACAGATCTGAAAATCGGCAGAAACATGAAATTTCCGGGGTGTTTTGCGGTTTTTGGTCCGGTCGAAATTCTAAATACTTTGCTAACATGCTAGGGTGCATTTAGTTAGGCTCTGATACCACTGTTAGGTCCACGTTACCTCTCCCGGTACTTTCGGGGTAGCGGAAACGGTAAAACAAAAATTTTCTAGACTTGGTAACATGGACCGTAAAAGCCGGATCTTTGCTAAACAACACTCTAGCATCCTAACTAGAGATTTATCTACTCGGTTATGGGTTATACCTCAACTTGAACTCCTTCTCTTCTTGTTGTTCTTCTCCTTGCTTGCTTCGAGGGTTGATCCGGACTTTGGTCACCTCCGCGGCCTCCTTGAGTCGAAGACGATCCACCCGAGAGATGTACACCGAGCTCCACCTCGAGCCGAGGTAACTAGGGCAAAGAGATTGCTAATCTAGAAGCCTTAGGTTGTGTAGAAGTGGTAGAGGGATGGTTTTGTTTTTGTGGGATCTTTATCTCTCAACACATGAGATCAAAAGATGAATCAAAAGGAGGAAGAAGGAGGAGCTAGCAACCATGGTGCATTTCTTTTCTTCTCATCAAAAAACAAGAGAGAGAGTGAGAAAAGAATTATGAGCATAAGAAAATGAACCATGGTTCAATAATGCAAAAACAATATCATTACTAATCCCATCAAGATAAAGTTTGATGGCTACATTGAAATGACCATTATCATAATAGAAAAAGAAAAAGAAAAGAAGAGTGTAGATCTCTCTTGAAAGTCAATGGTCAACACGGTCAACCGGTCAACAAAGTCAAGAGAGGTCATGGTGGTCAAATGGTCAATGCAATTAGCCATCATAAAATTATCACTAAAATGATTAGTAAATGATGTCCGCGCCTCATAATGGTTTCGACCAAACGATTTGCCAAAAACCCTAATGAGACACCTCCTCCTTCATCGCTCCGGAAAACTGTGCATACACACCTGCATCCACATTCCGTAGAATGCGGATGCACAGAAGACAAAACAAATCCATCCGTGCAATACTAGGATCCGGCTTAAACCAAAGCCCACTAGTATTACCTGCCCGAACACCAAACGCACACAAGTGTACGTAAGTGATCGCAGCCCGGCCGTAAAGCCATACGGCCTCTACACGTTTCGCCCAGTGCAGGGAAACTCTCTGTGTGAGACTCTAAACACTTGATACTACGCTGGCAGTGGGTTTAACCACAGACCGCAAGCGGCACTAGCTGTACGTAACGGTCCCCAGGTAGATGTCGATAAGAAGGCCGATGAGGTAAACCCATCCGATCTCCTACTGAGCCTGTATGTGACAATCTCCGTACAGTCCGGTCTGTTCGTCTGATACGTCGCATGGCGGGCCTAGGGGGGCGGTAAACATCAGTCCCCTAATAGCGGTATAAGTCGTGTCGGAGTGAAGCCCAGAACACCCTGAGATAACACTGGAAACCTACCAGTATATCTCGCTTGCCCTGGCCAGGGACTACTCATGTAATGGCTCTCCTAGACACAGCGTGATGTCAACCCCCAATACCGGGAGAGACGAATCCTGTCTAACCGTCACTGCCTCCAAGTGCTTCGGGACTGCTCCCAACTACTACCTGTTTGCACGACTCAGTAGAGCCGTGGTAGGGTAGTAATCAAAGAACAGTGGGAACATACTCGAGGCGAAGTGACAGTGTCAAGTCAGCGGACTAAGCTGTACTTATATCACCTGGGAACTGATAACTGACGATAGGTATAATACCAACCATCAGTTACCGACGAGTCCTGTCCAGTGTACTCGTAACCTAACGAGCACCCGCATACTATCTCAAGTACGACGTACTGACGGCTGTGGGACAGACCGTCTCCCGTGCTGGGATGAGAAGCGCATACGCTAGTCTACTCCTGAGTATCGATGTCCTGTCTCAATAATCCCATGACTAGGGACGTGTATAAGGATATGCTTGTGGATTACCCAGCCCCCACGAGTGTGATCGCCATCACAACGTCGGTAATCAAGCAAAGATTCTAAGGGCTCTACTAATGCGTATAGGTGATATAATAAAGAAACACACATATACACATTAAAGCAGAGACAAACCAAGTAGCATACTACTATATCGAGCAAGATTGTCTGTACAACTGTGAATATCCCAAGCTTCAATCAAGTAATATACATACTAGTATGATACAGTAATGGCCTCTAGGGCATATACACTAACATTAATTATCCGGTCATATCATATATAACCGACTAATATCTAGTGTATCAATCTATCGAATCAACACTTGATTCGATAACCCGGCTATATCGCATATAACCGACCGATGATACAAATCGTGAGAATAGAATACGGTATCTCATACACGTATTAATCTCGGTCCTGCACATATCACATATGTGCTCCTACTCCGTTGCGCCTGAGCCAGGAAACCTCTGTGTAGGACTCTAAAGACTCGTCAATACGCCGGCAGTAGGTGATGATCATATCAAACACCCATAAGCCACAAGAGGCGTGCTAAACGTAACGGCCACCTGGGTATTGATCGATCAGAAGATCAACAAGCAAGTCTGCTCATACTCCTACGAGTCCAATTAGTAACACTTACCGTACAGTACGGTCTGTTCGTCTGATATGTCGCATATCTTGCCTAGGGGTGGTAAACATCAGACCCCAGTAGCTTGATAAGTCATGCTAATGTAAGGTCCATAACGGGCGTGAAACTACTGATAACACTTACTAGTAAATCACATCTACCCTGTCCAGGGATTTCAGTTATGACCAATCGAGCATAGCGCAACATCAACCCCTAATACCGGGAGAGACGAATCCCTTCCTATCGCTCATTGCCTCCATGTGACTCGGGACTGTACCCAAAAACCACCTGTTTGCACGACTCAGTAGAGCCGTGGTAGGGTAGAAATAAAATCACAGTGGGAGACACACAAGACTCTATGATGATCTCGGGTCGACAGACTAACCTGTGCCAGTATTACCAGAGAACTGCTATCTGACGTGAGGTATAATACCATCTAGGAGTTCTCGGCAAGTCCGTTCAATGTACCCAGTCTCCACTGAGCACCCGTATACCATCTCTAATGTCAAATACCAATGAATATGGGATCATCCATCGCTCATCATATGGGTGGAGAAGATATACGCTAGTCTACTCTGGAATATCGATGCCTCGTCTCGATATTCCCACGACTAGGAACATTGAAGGATGAACTCATGGACTACCCAGGCCCCACTGGTATGATCTGCATGATAATCCTGAAAGTCAAGTACACATCATAAGGGCTTTATCAACATGTAACAGAGAGACAGTATGTATACATGTTAAGATTAAGAGCAACTAAGTAGCGTACTATCATGTCGAGCAAGAAAGTCCTCCCTATATATTTCCCAGTAGCCACTATAATATATATCTCATATACAATAATGGCCTCTAGGGCTTACATACAACTAACAATTTTGGTTTACGATACTTTGTGTTTATATGTGTAGGCACCCTCACGTGGACTTCGGACGATAAGGACGAGCATGGCGACATCGACTTCGACAAGCATGGATCAAGGTGAGTAGATATATATCTAACGGGGAAGTCGGGTGGATGACGTATAGCACACCCGCACTTTCGTTGGGTAGAATGCGAATGTTATATGTGTGTGTGTGTGTGTTAATGTGAGACGTGAATGCTTAGCGATAAAGTGCTTAAGAGATCATGAGTTAGTTATTGTGTAATTGAAAAAAAGTGATTTTTAGTTTAGTTTCTAGTTGCGAAACCTTAAAGTAAAGTTGACACACACACACACACGCACACACGACACATGAATATAGGTGTATATGTTTATATGTATATATATGTGTGTGGATGTGTTGGTACACACACACACACACACACACACACACACACACATATATATACATATACATATACACGGATGATGAGGATAGTATATGATACTTGGAGATGAGTCGATGTGATTAGGCATGATGTCGTGAGATCGGTGATTTGAATTGGGTCGTGTTATGATATACGACATGTTATATGAGTGGGTCGTTGGGCGATATGTTTTCATACACTTGCGGATATATGTTGATGGTATCGGAATGTACTAGACTTTAGATCAGTACCCCTAGTTCATGATATTATGATAATGATACCATACAAATAATGAGATAAATCTGATATTTGACCCGTACCACGATTTTGGGATGCCGTACGATGGATTTTACCGTACGAAGTATAAACATGATGATTGATTCACACTCTTGACTCGAGGATGTCATATTATATATTTTATCGTACATGACGCTATTGAGGCAGGATCACCGACTACCAGATATATCGACTCGGACTTAGGCGGACTTCCTTACCCCTTTCGATTAGTATCTTAGTTTAGTCTTGTAGTTATCAGGTAAATGTTAGACTAGGCACGAGTCATATTTATTTTCAAACTAACAAATCGTGAGTATTTTAAAGATAGGCCGAGGGGTATTACGGATATTTCAAAGGACGTACCTTTTCTTAAAAATATCGTAGCCCCTATTTTCTAAAAACCATGATTCGTTCTATTTCAAATGCCAAAATTGTATGACTCGTACATATAAATGTATATTCTTATATGTTGTGTTTACTATTCATTTTCCGTATATTCTTGTTGTTCGCATCGCACTGCATGCTTAAATGTGTTTTTATTAGTTATTATGAACCCATGCTGTCAGGACACCAGCACCATTACTGATGATGCGTATGCTCCATTTACACCTGCTTGCCGGCTCACACACATCATCATCGGTAATTTTCAAGTCACGTACACATTAAAAAACACTACTTCATTAGTATAAATTGCTAGCTGATAGTTTCGACATAGTACTAGTGCGCTTGCTTTTAAATGCTAGTTTAGACATTGCATTTATTACTGTGATATCTCATGCATGTGTATATTCATTTGTCATGCAATATTATGGGGCTTTATGCCGGTATTCACTCTTTATTGACTTTTGATTATGGGATTCGGATTTTCCCTGAGATCTATGGATTTGGAGAAACCGCAAGGATTTTATAAACTCGTTATCATTTTCAAAAGATAGAAATTGCGGTTTTCTTGTGATATGATGTGAGATATGTCCACCATGAGTTTTCTCGGCCCTTGAGCAGTATCATACACCCGATTCGAGGAAGAGGAGGAACCGTCTGCGGGTGCATGGTGGACCCGGTGCGGTACCCCGGGGCAAGATGGTCGCAGATGATGGCGTTGAGCCCGGCAGGGGAGCACTACCGACCGGTTATTTGTGACGTGGCGAATATCCGGAGAATACTGACGTAGTCATGAGATTTGATGATTAGGGCCAGTCTGGATTGCCGGATCCTGGGGCCAGTCCGGATTGCCGGAACCCGAGATATTGAGATTTGATGATATGGGCCAGTCCGGATTACCGGAGCCCGAGATATCAAGCTATTGGGATATATATATTTTGTGTCGATACTTGACACGGATTCTCTGTTGATTTCATTGATGATACTTCGATTTTTACACAGAAATCTCACTGAGATAAGAAAACAGTTTTTCTCATGCAAGATGTATTCTGTTTTCATTCATAATGCATTCGTACATCATAATTATAATATGTTGCTACCTGAGGCACTGACACGAGCACTTGATATTACACTTATGTGTAGATGTTTCAGGGTTATATTTTATGAGGATATTATTGTATGACCTAGGATAGAGTCATACATGCGATTTCTGCTCGGTGATGTTTTCTACTCATGAGTTGGCAACTCACCCCTGTTGTGCCACAGTTTCTTACAGGTTTTGCCGTACAGGTTTCGTTGCGGTTTGCTGGCACATTGTTTCCTTCCGGGTGATTGCTTTGGTAGGTGGGTTTACTTGTGTCATGACCACCATTGTACTTTATTGACATTCAGTTGTATCCAGTAAACTCCATCAATGTATATTTAGTAGACTTAGAAAATCAGTATGTATATTCTTTCGACCATAGAGTCGCGCGCTTGTATTATTATGGTTTTCTCTGGTTTTCTTGAGGATGTTGGTTTCCTTTCAGAGTTTTGATCCTTGCCCTTCGGCGTTGTATATTATATTGCTTGCATGGTTTTTTCCGCCAATTAGCGAAGAGCTAGCTCCCGCTTGGGGATGCCTTTATTCATCATTGTATGTATTTCATGTGTTGTACCCGTTTGGGGCCAGTATTTACAAAGGAAACTCTGCCGAAATTTTCGGAAAGGACTTGATGTTTTAAAAATACTCACTACGGCTTATTTTGTTAAACCACTTGCTTTGAAACTAAGTTTTTCCTTCACTCTCTTTTCAAATGGTTTAGATTTCTGGGCTTTTGGCTTACTTAAATTAGATGGGTCCTATAGACTTTATATGATTCTGTTAGTTATATATATGCCTTGGAGGCCATTGTTGTACATATGATGTATATTATAGTAGATTCTTGGATATATATAGAGAGAGGACTTTCTTGCTCGACATGATAGTATGCTATTTGGTTTCACTTTGTCTTAACATGTTGACTTGTATTGGTTTACTGTCTTGCTCTCACATGTTGATAAAGCCCTTAGGATATGTACTCGACTACTGGGACTATGATGCAGATCATACTAGTGGGTCCAGGGTAGTCCAAGAGTACATCCTATAACTGCTCCTAGTCGAGGGAGTATCAAGACAGGGCACCGATACTCCAGAGTAAACTAGCGTATATGCATCTTGACCCATATGATGGGCGATGGATGATCCCATATCTATCGGTGTTTGACATCAAAGATGGTGTACGGGTGCTCAGTGGAGACTGGGTACACTGAACGGACTCGCCAAGAACTCGTAGATGGTATTATACCTATCGTCAGATAGCAGTTCTCTGGTGACACTGGTACAGGTTAGTCTGTAGACCCGAGATCGTCATAGAGTCTTGTGTGATTCCCACTGTGCTTTGATTTCCACCTTACCACGTTCAAGAGAACGTGCAAAACGGTGGCTTTTGGGTACAGTCCCGAATCACATGGAGGCAATGAGCGATAGGAGGGGTTTTGTCTCTCCTAGTATTGGTGGTTGATGTTGCGCTGTGTTCGATTGGCTGTAACTGGAAGTCCCTGGCCAGGGCTGTTATGGAGATTTACTGGTAAGAGTTATCAGTAGTTTCTCGACCTCTTATGAGCCTCACATCGACACGACTTATCGGTTACTGGGGTCTGAAGTTCACCACCCTTAGACTAGATATGCGACATATGAGACGAAGAGATCGGACTGTATGGTAATGTTACTGATTGGCTCGACGGGAGTTTTGACAGCTTCGCTGGTTTTCTTCTGATCGCTCAATACCCGGGTGGCCGTTACGTTTAGCTAACCACTTGCGGCTTGTGCGTGTTTGATACGATCATCATCTACTACCGGTGTATTGATGAGTCTTAGAGTCCCAAACAGGAGTTTCCTAGCTCAGGCGAAACGATGTGGTGTGCATATGAGATATGCGCGGGACCCGATTGAATGTGTGTATGTGATACCGTATATTAATTGGGCGTTTTTCTATTGGTCAGGTCATATGTGATATGAACGGTTTGTTAAATCAAGTGTTGATTTAACATTTGACTTTTAGTTTAATTCTTTATTTAAACCCTTTTCTTTGTTGAAGATGTATGCTTGCATGTATGCACATGTTAATGTGCATGGACACATACATGCATACATGGATAGTTATCATGGTTGATGATACACTATATGGTGGCAATGCAAGACTCACATGGTAGTTAATATACATATATATTTATTTTTGAGTTATGTTTAAAGATAATTCACTCATGGTTAATATTTATCTTTCTTTGACTTTTTGACCATTGTTGACCTAACTTTTAACCATGAGTTAATTCTCTTTTGTCTATTTAACTCAATAAAAAATATCTAGATATTAACTAACCTGTTAGTTATATGTATGCCCTAGAGCCATTACTGTACATACGATGTATATTGTAGTGGATGCTTGGACATATATAGGGAGGACTTTCTTGCTCGACATGATAGTACGCTATCTGGTTGCTCTTTATCTTAATATGTACTCTGATTGTCTCTATATACATGTTGATAAAGCCCTTAGGATGTGTACTCGACTACTGGGACTATGATGAGATCATACTAGTGGGGCCAAAGTAGTCGACGAGTACATCCTATAACTGTTCCTAGTCGAAGGTGTATCGAGATAGGGCATCGATACACCAGAGGAGATTAGCGTATACGCATCTTGACCCATATGATGGGCGATGGATGATCCCATATCCATCGGTGTTTGACATCAAGGATGGTGTACGGGTGCTCAGCAGAGACTGGGTACACTGGACGGACTCGCCGAGAACTCCCGGATGGTATTATACCTCACGTCAGCTGGCAGTTCTCCGGTGACACTGGTACAGAGTAGTCTGTTAACCCGAGATCATCATAGAGTCTTGTGTGATTCCCACTGTGTTTTGATTTCCATCATACCACGTCCAAGAGGGCGTGCAAAAAGGTGGCTTTTAGGTACAGTCCCGAATCACATGGAGGCAATGAGCAATAGGAGGGGATTCGTCTCTCCCGGTGTTGGGAGTTGATGTTGCGCTGTGTTCGATTGGCTATAACTGGAAATCCCTGGCCAGGGTTGCTGAGATTTACTGGTAAGTGTTATCAGTAGTTTCTCAAACTGTTATAGACCTCATATCGACACGACTTATCTGTTAGTTGTATGTATGCCCTAGAGGCCAGTATTGTACAGATGATGTATATTATATTGGATGCTTGGACATATAAGACTGAACAGGAAACAGGAGAATAACTGGACAGCTGTGAAGAGCATTCTCAAGTACTTGCGAAGGACTAAAGAGATGCTCTTGGTGTATGGTAACGGAGAACTCCAAGTGGAGTCCTTTATTATCGAGCTACTGGGGTCTGACGTTTACCACCCCTAGGAGAGATATGCGACATATCAGACGACGAGACCGGAATGTACGGGAGTGTTACTGATTGGATTCACAGGAGAATGTACAGGCTTTCTTGTTGATCTTCTGAGCGCTCAATACCTGGGTGGCTGTTACGTTTAGCTGACCGCTTGCAGCTTGTGGGTGTTTGATATGATCATCACCTACTGCTGGCGTATTGACGATTCTTTAGAGTCCTACACATAGGTTTCTTGACTCAGGAAAAACGGAGTAGGGGCACATATTTGATAAGTGCAGTACCGAGGATAATGTGATATAAGATACCGTATTCTATTCTCGCGATATTTGATATCAGCCGGGTCATCGGATCAAGTGTTGATTCGATGAATCGGTAAATGAGATATTAGTCGGTTATATGCGATATAGCCGGATTGTCGGATCAAGTGTTGATTCGATAATTTAATGTATAATAATATATATGATATATTAAATTACATTAACTAATATTAGCTCACTAAATGATTCTTTTTCTCACTCGGGTAATACATTGATATATATGCGATATATGTTAATTGTATTATTTTATTTTGTTACAATAAATATTATATATGTGATATATAATATTGTAACATGATATGGTTATTAATGCAACATGTTTTGTGGAGATTAAACGAGGTTAGGATTTGATTTGGGTTAATCTATTCTAGAAGTTTTCATTTTGTTTTGTGTAAAGATATTTACAAATGACTCATCTTTAACCTAACCAAAACCCTACACCCTTGGTTAATTCTCTACAAAGGTTTAGCAACCATGGTTGCATTATTGATGATTATCTTTTCATTATTCATCACAAAAGGATAACAATGATTCTTCTTCTTCTTCTTCCTTCTTCTTTCTTTCATGGAAAAAGCTTACTAGATTTTTCTAAGTGATGATTATGAGTGAGAATAAGAAAACAAATGAGAGCAAAAATCCTACTTCATCATCCTCATCTATCCTTGCCATTTAGATGAGGGAGTTCTCCTCTTTAGTGAGTGAGAGCTTGTGTTAATGAAACTTCAAGGTAGATCATCTTTGTTATCGAAGATCAGAAGCAAGGTTGCATCATTCTCTTCGTGGAGCCTCTCGAGAGTCCGGATGCACGATGATCGCAGCGAAGGGACCTCAACACGGAGCTTAAGAAGTGAAGGACCGGATCTACAAAGGTTGTAATCCCTCTCACTTAGTGTTAAAATGTTTAACATGCTAGTTTTTGCCTAAACTCTAGTTTAAAGATCCGGCTTTGGGTTGTTCGGCACGGCTAAATTTTAAATCGGGCATGGTTGATTCCTCGTAGACCCTTGTGCGCGTGCCTAGCAACACTACAGTGGTATCAGATCCAAGCTAGAGCTTTAGGCGAAGTTTAATGTCCGATCGAACCCGGATAACCCCGATTAAACCCTTCTCTGGATATTTTTGAAAAATATGATTTTTTATGAATTAAAAATACTCATAAAAACAAGCAGGGAAATATAGGAATTACAGTGAAGTACGGACAATTGATTCGGTCACGTGACCGCGGAACCGCGGGCAAACCACGCACGTGGCCGCGGTTCCGCGGCTGAATAGTAACATTGGGGCCCGTGACTTCACAGTATTATTCCTGGGTTCTTTTGCACAATTCTGGGAATTTTTAATTACACTCAAGTGTTGAGTTTTCTGGGTTGTATTGGGGACTCGTTGATTCGATTGGATAATATAACTTCATTTAGTTTTTCCGGATAATTTTAGAAACTGTTAAAATGTTCGAACGGATATCAATAACTCACTTTTTCCCCTGCCAGAAAATTTCCAAGCGTTGGATTTTTCCGTAGTTTAAGAACGTTCTAAGTCGTGCAAGTAAAACGGCAGACCCTCTAGAAGACAACAAACCTTAACTCGATTAAGTGACAGTCTTGAACTGCCTCTAAACCTTAGGGTTTGGGGCAGTACGGCGTGCCACATGTGAGGCGTTATCTTGACCCTTCTACGACTGGACCATTGGTACTGTGGCATATGATGGATGTTTTTAAACTAATTTCAAGCGTTGATAACTATTTGGGAAAACTTAGGTGTTTGATTATTCGATCGGAAAGTTTAACATTATCTATTTATCCGGGATGTGATACAATATTTCGAATCCACAGGTAGTTATGAGATAACTAATTTGAATGTTATAAATCTAGCAGTTCAGTCTCAGATGATCGGTTGCCACGGGATTTTGATGCGATCAAAAGTCCGTCGCAATCACGTAGCGTACGCGGATACTCGCCGGGTAAACTTAATAGACGGCCACGCCCCAAAGCCCGACCAAGTGACTGTAGGAGAACCCCGTCTCCAAAAGCATCCGTTCGGGTGCTCGCGGCTGCGGTGTTCCACCTTAGTGCACTTCGTCGACGGCATTCGGGGGTGCGGCCGTCTACTAAAGTTTGCAACGAGCATTCGATCAGGATATCGGGAATCTTGTTGAATTGCCCGACTTGATATTGAAAAGAGTTTTCGATAATGAGACTAAAATGGGGGGTTTATAATTGTTAGGCATGCGATGTCTAAGGAATTCATTTGGTTAGGCATGCGATGTCTAAGGAAGTTGCGGATTCCAACTGTTGTAGTTTTATACTTTCTTTTCTGTGACCGTAAGCGTAGTATGTGGTGTATCGCCGGCTTCGTTGCTATACATCAACGACAATCGGGATACGCATACTTGCTTACGTTGATGATATGAGATATTATGTGTTGCTGTGATATGTTATATTGGATCGTCGCGTTTGAATAGCCGGGGGTTTTATGTGAGATGAGAGTTTTTCTTTTTCATTCATGTAAAATTCATTTGTATGTAATATTCTTTTATTGGGGCACTTCCGGGCTGAGGATGATGTCACCATTGTATATTATTTACTTTTCCGCATTAGATAGACCCAAGGCGGGGAGCACAAGTAACCGGGTTCTAGGGTCCAGTGGGAAGCCATCTCGAGGAGTCGAGACCGAGTCTCCTAACCCTAGAATTGGTAATGTTGGTTGCCGCTCTCGTAGGGGTCTAGGGATGTGGGTTTGGCTATTCATCGCGACCGTGGAATCCGTGTTTTATACAGGCTCGTATTGAAAACACGGACGTCCTAGTATATCCAATATTTCATATATGTTCTTCTGCTGCAATGTTCTGTGATGAGATCATATTACTGCCTGAGACGAATGTTTATATTATATATATGAGATATATGTTATATTGCAGATTTCGTTTCAAATGTGATGTTTATGAAGCATATTAAAATGGGACTTCATTAATGAGATTAATGAAACTAAAAGAAACCTAAAGATGTTGTAGAAACTTGTTTAAAAACTGGTAGCTCTAGTTCTTGCTTTGCATAGCGGTGTTCCTTGTAGAACATCCAGCACCTTATTCGATAAGGAAAGAGCCGAGATCCCTTCACTGGGAGTGACCTCTTTAGTAAAACTAGCAGATGCTACAAACTCGGTTTGTCTTTTGATTGCTTCTATAGTTTTTGCTTTGCATAGTGGTATTTGTGAAATATCCTGCACCTTATTCGATAAGGAAAGAGCGGACGATCACTTCACCGGGAGTGACCTCTTTAGCAAAACTAGAAAAGCCTCAAAAACACTCCATTTAAAATCATTCGATTCTACAACGATATCGAGTTCATTACGCAAAGGGTTTTCTTAAAAACCTGTCGTAGCCCTCCATAATTTCAGATAAGTAATAGTTAGTATTCGTGCTGGGTTTGTTGACCTTGTCAAGGCGTAGTGTGAGGTAGCTGATTACTGCTTATCTGTATAAGCATATGATGCGATTGAGTTAGGGTAGTCGTACGACTTTGTTAACCATAGCCAAGGGTCGTGCGGGTGGGTTTAATTCAATCAGGAAATGACAGGTTGAACTTGGCTAGCAATTATGATTTGTTGACCTTAGCCAAGGTCATAAGATGCTAAGGGTAAAATATTATTGGGAATTTCAAGTGTTGAAATTTGCAATGAGATTGCATACCTTCTATGAGATAGTTGGATCCCGATACCCGCTGCGAGTAAGAGTTACTCCTGGGAGAGTTTTACACATTACAATTAGCCGATCAAGTAGGTGTCTAGAAAGGTGTCAATGGGGTTACGCCCCTGGGAAAACGAGGTTTACTTTAATTAGGTCCGTGCGAAAGCACGGAGAACCTCCCTCAAAGTACCGGCACTGGCCTGGCTAAAAGATTAGCGAACTTCTAGAGTGTAATTAATCCCGGCTAGTCTTTCCTTTTAGGGTTTGAAGGAAGATTTGACTAAAACAGTGGGAGACATCCTGATTAGATAATTAGATAACCAATCTAATCTTGCAAGAGCATACGCTGAGTGTTTTCTTCTCTCTCTCTCTCTAGGTAGCGACCATATCACGCATTAATCAAGATAATAATACGGATGTATTTAACCGAACCCGCTTGTTATACTGCGCTAGGAAACGTTGTTCCCGCTCCAATTTATAATTGTTATAAGACAGAGCAGGAAATAGGGGATTACCAGAATTCTCGTACCGTCCAAACGAAGAAAGTGCATGTTGATGCATCTTCTTCGGGTGTGTTCATTACCGAGAACTATTTCTCAGTGTCCTTTACATCCTGGGTATTTGATACCGGATTAGGATCCCACATATGTAATTTGTTACATGGGCTACAGATAGGTAGAGAACTGAAAACGGCTGATATGTTTCATGAGATAGAAACGGTACAAATGTTGCAGCCAAGTCTGTTGGTCACTATCACCCTGTATTACCAGAAAACATTGATTCTGAACGAATGTTATTAGATACTGAACCTGATGTACAACATCATATCAGTCTCTTTATTAGTAAAGAAAGGATATAATTTTGTATTGTTGGATAATGTTTTGAACATTTCCTATATCAAGAGTTGATCGGTTCAGGCACGTTATCTAAAAGCATAGACGTTCTAAATCAAACCACAGTTCTTAGTGTACAGAACACACACAAGAGGAAGAGTTCAGAAATGAACAAATCCTTCTTGAGGCATTGTAGACTAGGTCATATCAATGCGACCCGACTAGCTGAAGTTACATATAGATGCATATTTAAATTAGTTTGAATTTACATCTTGTGAAACTTGCCGGTCATGTCACAGAGATAAGATGACCAGAGCTCTGTTTATTGGAAACAGAGAAAGAGTTAGTGAACTCTTGGGATTGATACATGTTGATGTATGAAGGTCCCCTGTCTACACATGCCAGGACCGGTTCTTTGTACTTCATTACATTCACTGATGATCTCTCAAGATTCAGACATATGTTCCTGTTGAAACACAAGTCCGAAACATTTGAGATAATCACAGAATATAAGTTAGAAGTAGAGAACCAAAAATGGGTAAAAAGTATTATGTCCTTTGATGTGATCAGGGAGGAGAATACTTGAGCACGGAAATCCTGGACTATTCTAAAGGAGAATGAGATTCTCTCTCAGCATTACTCCTCCGTATACACCAAAGCACATCGGTGTATCGGGGCAGAGCAATCACACCCTATGTGATATGGTGTGCTCTATGATGAGTACTACTGAGTTGCCTATTTCCTTTTGGGAGTTATGCACTTGAGAAACTGCATACCTATTGAATAGGGTTCCAATCAAATTAGTTGCCTACCACTTCATATGTGATATGGAATGGGAAGAGCCCATAACTTAAGTTTGTTAAGATTTGGGGTTGCCCAGCCTATATCTAAAAGCATAATCCGGACAAGCTCGAGGCAAAGTCAGTTCTGTGGAAGTTTGTTGGATATCCCAAGCATTCGCAAGGGAATATCTTCTACTAAATCGAGGAACAAAAGATGTTTTGTTTCTCACCATGCCACCTTTATGAAAGGGAATTTCTTATGAAGAAATTATTGGTCATGAGGTAGAACTGGAATGAGTTCCAGCTATACAAACTGCAACTGATGATTTGGTAGAACCAAAGAATTCAATAGTTTCCAACGAACCTCAGCCTCTCCGCTGATCTAGTAGGGTTCCTCACCCACCTGAGAGATACTTCGGTTTCTCTATGACAGTGGGAGCGAGGATTGCATCATGAGATGATGACCCAACTTATTTCGAGCTGGCCATCAGGAGTAGGACTCTGTAAGAATGGCTGGATGCTTAGCGATCTGAGATGGAATCCTTATACACCAACAAAGTATGGACTTTGGTTGCTTTATCTGAAGGGTTAAATCCCCATCAGGAGCAAGTATATCTTGAGAAGATTACTTGGTGTACAAGGAAAAGTTGAGTCTTTCAAAGCTATGCTTAAGTCCATCCAGATCCTACTTGCCATGACTACGATATCTGGCGGTTGGGTGTCATGACTGCTTTTCTAAATGATGATTTAGAAGAGTGCGTCTATAAGTACACATCCAGAGGGCTTCGTAGACAGTGGGAGCAGCGGAAACGTGAGCAAGATGTTTTATGTGATAAAACAGGTATCGCGGAGTTGGAACATCTGTTTTGATGTGGTAGTCAAAGAGTTTGACTTCATCAAAATGGTAAATGAACCTTGTATATACAAAAAGGTAGTAGGGAGTATGGTGGTGATCCTCGTAGAGTACGTGGATGACATACTCTTGATAGGGAAGGAGTTTCCTATGCTACGCTCGGTCAATCTCCGCTTATCACAAGGATTCTCTATATAGGATCAAAATGATACCTCCTAAATCCTGGGTTTTGGATCTATGAGATAGATCTAAATGGATGTTAGGATTCTCACTAGTTGTAGTGAGATGGTATCAATCGATCCTAGGGAGAATTATTGGAAAGGTTCCAAGGTGATAAGAACGACGGAATGTCAGTCGCAGGCATTGTCTTTACCCTCAGTGGAGGGACGGTATGTTGGAAGAGTTCCAAGCTAGATACCATGACTTACTAGACGATTAAGGGCAAGATACATCGTTACTAAGGATGCTACCAAAGAGACAGTCTGGAAATATATAAGTTTATGAGATGAACTTCGTTCCTACCATTGTGTGACAATGGAGTTGTGGCTTATGCCAAGGTACTACCGTCCCATCAGAAATCCAGATATAATTCTTAGGCAGTATCACCTGATCATGGAGATGGTTGATCTCCAGGGAGATCGAGGTTAGGAGAGTAGACACAGAAGACAACAGTGCGGATCAACTCACAAAGGCCTTTTTCCCAGTAGAGACTTTTATGGGATGGTTGGGTATGAGATACTTCAACCACAGCTAATTGTTGGGTATGCGATACCACAACAGATGGCCCAAGTGCAAGTGGGAGATTGTTAGTTATATGTATGCCCTAGAGGCCATTACTGTACATACGATGTATATTGTAGTGGATGCTTGGACATATATAGGGAGGACATTCTTGCTCGACATGATAGTACGCTATCTGGTTGCTCTTTATCTTAACAAGTACTCTGATTGTCTCTATATACATGTTGATAAAGCCCTCAGGATGTGTACTCGACTACTGGGACTATGATGAGATCATACTAGTGGGGCCACGGCAGTCGACGAGTACATCCTATAACTGTTCCTAGTCGAGGGTGTATCGAGACAGGGCATCGATACACCAGAGTAGACTAGCGTATACGCATCTTGACCCATATGATAGGTGATAGATGATCCCATATCCATCGGTGTTTGAAATCAAGGATGGTGTACGGGTGCTCAGTAGAGACTGGGTACACTGGACGGACTCGCCGAGAACTCCCAGATGGTAACCTCACGTCAGATGGCAGTTCTCCGGTGACACTGGTACAGAGTAGTCTGTTGACCCGAGATCGTCATAGAGTCTTGTGTGATTCCCACTGTGCTTTGATTTCCATCATACCACGTCCAAGTGGGCATGCAAAAAGGTGGCTTTTGGGTACAGTCGTGAATCACATGGAGGCAATGAGCGATAGGAGCGGATTCGTCTCTCCCGGTGTAGGGAGTTGATGTTGCGCTGTGTTCGATTGGCTATAACTGGAAATCCCTGGCTAGGGTTGCTGAGATTTACTGGTAAGTGTTATCAGTAATTTCTCAACTGTTATAGACCTCATATCGAAATGACTTATCGAGTTACTGGGGTCTGACGTTTACCACCCCTAGGCCAGATATGCGACATATCAGACAACGAGACCAAACTGTACGGGAGTGTTACTGATTGGATTCACAGGAGAATGTACAGGATTGCTTGTTGATCTTCTGAGTGCTTAATACATGGGTGGCTGTTACGTTTAGCTGACCGCTTGCAGCTTGTGGGTGTTTGATATGATCATCACCTACTACCGGCATATTGACGATTCTTTAGAGTCCTACACAGAGGTTTCTTGACTTAGGAAAAACGGAGTAGGGGCACATATGTGATATGTGCAGTACCGAGGATAATATGATATGAGATACCGTATTCTATTCTCGCGATATTTGATATCAGCTGGGTCATCGGATCAAGTGTTGATTCGATGAATCGGTAAATGAGATATTAGTCGGTTATATGCGTTTTAGCCGGATTGTCGAATCAAGTGTTGATTCGATAATTTAATGTATAATAATATATATGATATATTAAATTACATTAACTAATATTAGCTAATTAAAAGATTCTTTTTCTCACTCGGGTAATACATTGATATATATGCGATATATGTTAATTGTATTATTTTATTTTGTTACAATAAATATTATATATGTGATATATAATATTGTAACATGATATGGTTATTAATGCAACATGTTTAGTGGAGATTGAATGAGGTTAGGGTTTGATTTGGGTTAATCTATTCTAGAATTTTCTAGAAGGTTTCATTTTGTTTTGTGTAAAGATATTTACAAATGACTCATCTTTAACCTAACCCAAACCCTACACCCATGGTTAATTCTCTACAAAGGTTTAGCAACCATGGTTGCATTATTGATGATTATCTTTTTATTATTCATCACAAAAGGATAACAATGATTATTCTTCTTCTTCTTTCTTCTTTCTTTCATGGAGAAAGCTTACTAGATTTTTCTAAGTGATGATTATGAGTGAGAATAAGAAAACAAATGAGAGCAAAAATCCTACTACATCATCCTCATCTTGTAGGGTTCCTAGGCACTGTAATGAGGTCTCACAAGGCATCAACCATGCCAATTTCAAATATTACGGTGCCGAGAAACCCTAGACTAGATCGTTGGCTAGATATATAGGCGATAACAAAAACTAGTAAACAAGTTTAACTAAGAGAACGGAAATACAACCTTTGTAGATCCGTTTCTCCACCTCCATAGCTCCATGATGAAGTCCTCTCCGCTGTCCAAATCGAACCATGACTCTAGCATCGGCTTCAACGGAGAAAAAGCGGGCTAGGTCATCGATGACGATGCCGAAGATGATCTACGTCGAGGCATCACTAGATCAAGCTCCACCTTCACCAAGCCATGAAAACTTGTGAAGGAAACACCCTATACTACTTGGCAAGAGGTAGAGGATGAAGAAATAGGAAGTGGGTTCACTTTAGAATTGGATTTCTCACTCATTTTCATCAATCACCATTGATGGAATCTAGGTTTTCTTCTTGAAGAAGAAGAAGAAGATAGAAAAATTATGATAGAATAAAAAGATTAACTTTAAAAGATAATCCCATTCATTCTTATCATAATAGTTACCATGGTTAAGTGTAGAGAATGAACCAAGGTTAAGTGAAGTGGTTAGGGTTAAGCATGAGACAAAATGGTCACATAGTCAAAGCTTCATGAAACTTCAACTAGCATCCAAAGAAAGCCACCATTCATTTATTTTGCAAAAATAAATAAACAAAATAAATAAATGATTAAGCAAAAGAAAACCCTAACCATCACACAACCATGGTTTAATCTTTACACAAACCCTTGTGAGCATGTATCATCAAACATGATACAAAAAGGTGCACAAAAATATATCACATATACAATGTGCATCAAGTGAGAAAATCCTATTAAAGTGAACCAATACTAGTTAATGCAAAGTAATATATCAAATATATAATTATACATTAAATCATTAAATCAACACTTGATTTAACGATCCGGTCATATCGCATATAACCGACTAGTATCCTATGTATCGGCTTATCGAATCAATACTTGATTCGATAACTAGGTTATATCGCATATAACCAATCGATACATTTATCGCGAGAATGAAATACGGTATCACATACACGCATGATTCTCGGTCCCGCACATATCTCATATGCGCTCCTATTTCGTTTCGCTTGAGCCAGAAAACCTCTGTGTAGGACTCTAAAAACTCGTCAATATGTCGGCAGCAGGTGATGATCATATCAAACACCCACAAGCCGCAAGCGGTCTGCTAAACGTAACGGCCACCCGGGTATTGAACGATGAGAAGATCGACGAGCAAGCCCGCTCACCCTCCTGTGAATCCAACCAGTAACACTACCGTACAGTCCGGTCTTGTCGTTTGATATGTCGTATATCACGCCTAGGGGTGGTAAACGTCAGACCCCAATAGCTCGATAAGTCGTGTCGATATGAGGTCTATAACAATTCGAGAAACTACTGGTAACACTTACCAGTAAATCTCAGCAACCCTGGCCAGGGATTTCCGGTTATAGCCAATCGAACATAGCGCAACATGAACTCCCTATACCGGGAGAGACGAATCCCCTCCTATCGCTCATTGCCTCCATGTGATTCGGGACTGTACCCAAAAACCACCGTTTTGCACGCCCTCTTGGACGTGGTAAGGTGAAAATCAAAGCACAGTGGGAACCACACAAGACTCTATGACGATCTCGGGTCAACAGACTACTCTGTACCAGTGTCACCAGAGAACTGCCATCTGACGTAAGGTATAATACCATCTGGGAGTTCTCGGCGAGTCCGTCCAGTGTACCCAGTCTCCACTGAGCACCCGTATATCATCTCTGATGTCAAACGCCAATGGATATGGGATCATCCATCGCCCATCTGTATGGGTCGAGAAGGTATACGCTAGTCTACTCTGGTATATCGATTCCCCGTCTCGATATACCCACGACTAGGGACTTTGAAGGATGTACTTACGGACTACCATGTCCCCACTAGTATGATCCGCATCATAGTCCAGGTAGTCAAGTACACATCCTAAAGGCTTTACCAACATGTAATAGAGAGACAATCAGTGTACACGTTAAGGTAAAGAGCAACCAGATAGCATACTATCATGTCGAGCAAGAAAGTCCTCCCTATATATGTCCAAGCATCCACTACAATATACATCCTATGTATAGCAATGGCCTCTAGGGCATACATATAACTAATAATCTCCCACTTGCACTAGGGCCATCTGATAGCAATGGTTGTAGTATCTCATACTCAACCATCCCATAATAATCTCTCTCTGGGAACAGGCCTTTGTGAGTGGATCCGCTGTGTTGTCCTCTGAGTCTACTCTCCTAACCTCGATCCCTTGGAGATCAAGCATCTCCATGATCAGGTGACACTGCCTTAGAGTATGTCTGGATCACTGATGGGACCGTCGTTCCTTGGCATAAGCCACAACTCCATTGTCTCACAATGGTAGGAACGTAGTTCATCTCATGAACCAATATACACCCAAACAGCCTCTTTGGTGGCATCTTAAGTAGCGATGTATCCTGCCTTTATCGTCTAGTATGTCACGATATCTAGCTTGGAACTCTTCCAACATACCGTCCCTTTACTGAGGGTAAAGACAATGCCTGTGACTGACATTCAGTCATCTTTATCACTCTGGAACACTTCCAGTGATTCTCCCTAGGATCAACTGATACCATCTCACTACAACTAGTGAGTGTCCTAATATCCAACTAGATCTATCTCATAGATCCAAATTCCAGGATTTAGTAAGTATCACTTTGATCTTATGTGGAGAATCAGTGTGATAAGCGGAGATTGATCGAGCGTAGCATAGGAAACTCCTTCCCTATCAAGAGTATGTCATCCACGTACTCTACTAGGATCGTCACCATACTCCCTACTACCTTTTCGTATATACAAGGTTCATCTACCATTTTGATGATGTCAAACTCTTTGACTAATTCATCAAAACAAACGTTCCAACTCCGCGATGCCTGCTTTATCCTATAAAACATCTTGCACATGTTTCCGCTGCTCCCTCTGTCTACGAAGCCCTCTGGCTGTGTACTTACAGACGTTTTCTTCTAAAACATCATTTAGAAAAGCAGTCATGGCACCCAACCGCCAGATATCGTAGTCATGGTATGTAGCCGTGGCAAGTAGGATCTGGATGGACTTAACCATAGATCCTTAGAAAAAGTTTCATCATGATCCATACCTGGTCAATGATGCAAACCTTTAACAAGTCTAGTTTTGAAAGTCTCAACTTTTCCATCTACACCAAGTAATCTTCTCAAGATATACTTGCTCCTGATGGGGATTTAACCCTTCAGATATAGCAACCAAAGTCCATACTTTGTTGGTGTATAAGGATTCCATCTCAGATCGCTAAGCATCCAGCCATTCTTACAGAGTCCCTACTCTCGATGGCCTGCTCGAAACTAGTTGGGTCATCATCTTATAATGCAATCATCGCTCCCACTGTCATAGAGAAACCGAAGTATCTCTCAGGCGGGTGAGGAACCTTACTAGATCGGCGGAGAGGCCGAGGTTCGTTGGTAACTATTGAATCCTTTGGTTCTTTCAAATCATCAGCTGCAGTTTGTATAGCTGGAACATTTCCAGTTCTACATAACTGACCTTGCCTCGAGCTTGTACGGATTTTGCTTTTAGACATAGGCCGGACAACCCCAAATCTTAACTAACTTAAGAGATGGGCTCTTCCCTTATCATATCAAATATGAAGTGGTAGGCAACTGATTTGATTCGAACCCTATTCAATATGTATGCAGCTTCTCAAGTGCATAACTCCCAAAAGGAAATAGGTGACTCAGTAGTACTCATCATAGAGCACACCATATCAAATAGGGTGTATCTGCTCCGCCCCGATATACCATCGTGCTATGGTGTATTCAGAGGAGTAATGCTGAGAGAGAATCTCATTCTCCTTTAGAATAGTCCAGGATTTCCGTGCTGAAATATTCTCTTCCTTGATCTCATCATAGGACATAATACTTATACCCGTATTTTTGGTTCTCTACTTCTAACTTATATTCCGTGAATATCTCAAAAGATTCGGACTTGTGTTTCAACAGGAACATATGTCCGAATCTTGAGAGATCATCAGAGAATGTAATGAAGTACAAAGAACCAGTCTTGGCATGTGTAGACAGGGGACCTTTATACATCAACATGTATCATCCCAAGAGTTCACTAACACTTTCTCTGTTTCTAGTAAACGGAGCTATGGTCATCTTATCTCTGTGACATGACTGGCAAGTTTCATAAGATGTAAATTCAAACTGATTTAAATATGCATCTATATGTAACTTCAGCTAGTCGGGTCGTATTGATATGACCTAGTCTACAATACCTTAAGAAGGATTCGTTCAGTTGTGAACTCTTCCTCTTATGTGTGTTCCATATACTAAGAACTGCAGTTTGATTTAGAACATCAATGCTTTTAGATAACGCGCCTGAACCGATCAACTTTTGATATAGGAAATGTTCAAAACATTATCCAACAATACAAAATTTTATCATTTCTTTACTAATAAAGAGACTGATATGATTTTGTATATCAGGTTCGGTATCTAATAACATTCGTTCAGAATCAATGTATTGGTAATACAGGGTGACAGTGACAAACAGACTTGGCTGCAACACTTGCCCCGTTTTCTTCCTCATGAAACTTATCACCCGTTCTCAGTTTTTCTACCCTTTTGTAGCCCTATGTAACAGATTACATATCTGGGATCCTGATCTGGTATCACATACCCAGGACGTAAAGGATACTGAGAAACAGTTCTCTGTAATGAACACACCCGAAGATGATGCATCAGCATGCACTCTCTTCGTTTGGGCGGCACGGAAATTCTGGTAATCCCCAATTTCCGGCTCTGTCTTATAACAATTATAAGTTAGAACGGGACCAACGTTCCCCAGCTCAGTATAACAAGCGGGTTCGGTCAATATTCCGTATTATTATCTTGATTAAGGCGTGATATGGTCGCTACCTGGAGAGAGAGAGAAGAAAACACTCAGCGTGCGCTCTTGCAAGAATAGATTGGTTATTATTTTATCTAATCAGGATGGCTCCCACTGCTTTTTATCAAATCTTCCTTCAAACCCTAAAAGGAAAGACTAGCCGGGATTAATTACACACTACAAGTTCGTCAATCTTTCAGCCAGGCCAGTGTCGGTACTTTGAGGGAGGTCCCCCGTGCTTTCGCACGAACCTAATTAATGTAAACCTCGTTTTCCTAGAGGCGTAACCCCGTTGACACCTTTCTAGACACCTACTTGATCGGCTAATTGTAATGTGTAAAACTCTCGCAGGAGTAACGCTTACTCGCAGTGGGTATCGGGATCCAACTATCTCATAGAAGGTATGCAATCTCATTGCAAATTTCAACACTTGAAATTCCCGATAATATTTTGCCCCTAGCAGCTATATGACCTTAACATAGTCAACAAATCATAAGTGCTAGTCAAGTTCAACCCGTCATTTCCCGATTGAATTAAACCCACCCGCACGACCCTTAACATAGTCAACAAAGTCGCACGACTACCCTAATCCAATCACATCATATGCTTATGCAGATAAGCACTAATTAGCTACCGCACACTACGCCTTAACATAGTCAACAAACGTAGCACGAATACTAGCTAGTACTTATCTGAAATGACGGAGGGCTACGACAGGTTTTTCTGAAAACCTATTGCGTAATGAACTTGATATCGTTGTAGAATCAAATGATTTTAAAAATGGAGTGTTTTTTAGGCTTTTCTAGTTTTTCTAAAGGGGTCACTCCCGGTGAAGGGATCGTCGGCCCTTTCCTCGTCGAATGAGGTGCGGGATATATCATATATATCACTGTGCAAAGCAAAACTTTTAAAAGCAATCAAAAGACAAACCGAGTGTGTAGCATCTGCCAGTTATTGCTAAAGGAGTCACTCCCGGTAAAGGGATCTCGGTCCTTTCCTCATCGAATAAGGTGCAGGATATATCATATATACCGCTGTGCAAAGCAAGAACTGTAGCTACCTGTTTTATTTTGAAATTCGATTCTACAACATCTTAGGTTTCTTTTATTTCATTAATCACATTAATGAAGTCCCATCATTTAAGTACCTAAACATCACAGATAAATACGACGTACACTTATGCCATCCGCATTCGCCTCGATGTCCCCTCGTGCACCGTTAGGTTAGGTAACTAACGACAGAGCGGGGCAGGGCTAGCGCGGGTGTAAAACATAAGTAACATCTATATAATATATCATATATACTATATACAGTATCTATCACAGAACATATCACATGATCACATCACAGATATCGCAGCAGAAGAATCATATGAAATATTGGATATACTAGGACGCCCGTGTTTTCAATACGAGCCAGTATAAAACACGGATTCCACGGTCGTGATGAATAGCTAAACCCACACCCCTAGACCCCTACGAGAGCGGCAAGCAACCCTACCAATTCTAGAGTTAGGAGACCCAGACTCGACTCCTCGAGTTGGTCTCCCACTGGACTCCAGAACCCGGTTACTTGTGCTCCCCTCCTTAGGTCTATCCTAGTGCAGAAAAGTAAATAATATACAAAAGGCGACATCTTCCGCAACCTGGAAGTGCCCCAATAAAAGAATATTACATACAAGTTTTTACATGAATGAAAATAAAAAACACTCATCTCACATAAAAAAAACCCGGCTATTCAAACACGACGATCCAATATAACATATCCAGCAACACATAACATCACATGTCATCAACGTAAGTAAATAAGCGCATCCCAATTGTCATTGACATATAGCAACGAAACCGGCGATATCACATATTACACTTACGGTCACAGAAAAGAAAGTGTAAAACTACAACAGTTGGAATCCGCAACCACCTCAGACATCGTATGCCTGACCAAATGAATTACTTAGACATCGCATGCCTAACAATTATAAACCCCGCATTTTAGTCTCAAAATCGAAAACTCTTTTCAATATCAAGTCGGGCAATTCAACAAGATTCCCGACATTTTGATCGAATGCTCGTCGCAAACTTTAGTAGACGGTCGCACCCCCGATACCGTCGACGAAGTGCACCAAGGCGGAACACCGCTACCGGGAGCACCCTAACGGATGCTTTCGGCGACGGGGTTCTCCTACAGTCACTTGGTCGGGGCTATGGGGTGAGGCTGTGTATTAAGTTTACCCGGCGAGTATCCGCGTACGCTACGTGATTGCGACGGACTTTTGATCACATCAAAATTCCGTGGCAACCGATCAAGTGAGACTAAAGTGCTATGTTTATAACATTCATTCAGTTATCTCATAACTTCTTGTGAATTCCAATTATTGTATCCCATTCCAGATAAATAGAAAATGTTAAACTTTCCGATCGAACATTCAAACACCCAAGTTTTCCCGAAACAGCTCAACACATGAAACAAGTTTAAAAACATCCAGTTCATGCCTCAGTACCAACGGTCCAGCCGTAGAAGGGTCAAGCCAACGCCTCACATGTGGCACGCCGTACTGCCCCAAACTCGAAGGTTCAAAGGGCAGTTCAAGACAGTCACATAATCGAGTTAAGGTTTGTTGTCTTCTAGAGGGACCATCGCGTTACTTGCACTACTTAGAACGTTATTAAACTTCGGAAAAGTCCAACACTTGGAAATTTCCCAACAGGGGAAAAATTGGGTATTTATATGTCACGACCCGAAAATACGGAACATGACCGGCACTTAAACTACGAACGTCTCGAGGCGTACGTAATCTAAGTAAACCGAAAACCCAGAAATCCAAACCAAGAAAATAGTAGAGTGCATGAAAAACCAACTTAAAGCAAGTAATTTCAATAGCATAAGCCGAATTATGCGGTTTTTAAAACATCAAAAATTTACTGAAAATTTCGGCAGAGTCTCCTTTGTAAATACTGGCCCCCAAACGGGATACAACATGAATAGTATACGAAATCAAGAAAAGGGCATCCCCAAGCGGGAGCTAGCTCTTCGTCAATCGACGGTCACAACCACACAAACAATATGATATACAACGCCAACGGCGAGGATCAAAACTCAAAAGGAAACTCAAAACCACAAGAAATATAACGAGCGACTCTAAGGTCGAAAGAATAACTAACACTGGTCTCTATCTCAATAAATACATGTTTGGTTGATGGAACTTCTAGATACAACTGAATAATAATATACAAGATATAAGGATGGGTGAGATACAAATAACCCACCTACTAGCAAGCCACCCGGAATGGAAATAGTGCCAGCAAAGCCGTAATGAAACCTGTACGGCAAACCTGCAAGAAACTGGGGCACAACGGGGGTGAGTTTCCAACTCGTGAATAGAAAAACATCTACGCACAGAAATCGCATAAATAACACAAACTAGGTCAATGAGCATAATATATCCTCAAATATATGTATAACAGGCAGCCTATGACAATGTCTAGGGTAATATCTAACCCGAGTGTAATCACATGTGCCCGTGTCAGTGCCTCAGGTAGCAATATATCATATGAGTGAGGTATGAATGCATGAAAACAGCATACGTGTAAATGAAGAAACTGTTTTCATAAATTAGTGAGATTTCCTTTGTATTTTTTTCAAATGAGGTATCATAACTGAAATCAACACCAACGGTGTCTAGCATCGACACAAAACATAAATCTCAATGTCTAAATCACAATATCTAGGGCACCGCCAGTCCAGACCGGCCCCTACCATCCATCTCAAGACCACGACGGTATCCTCCGGATATCCGACGCGTCTGGTAATATCACCGGTAGGTAGTCTCCCCCTGCCAGGCTCATCGTCATCACCACGAGCTTCTTGCCCCGGGGTACCTTACCGGGTCCACCATGTACCCGAAACGGTTCCTCCACTCCTCGAACTCGGGTCTCACATGTCGCTCTCAGCACTGAGAAAACACATGGTGGACGCACTGAAATATCATATCCAGGGTAACCGGGTTTTTAAAACAATTACATATTCTCTTTTGAAATCTCCACGGTTCCCAAATCCAGAAATATCAAGGAAATCCGAGTCCAAAACTTCAATAGCACATAAACTAGTGAATAAAGGCATGAGAATCCATGCGTGCGGTATAACAATGAATAACAATATGCATGAAGTAGCAAGTAATAACTGAAATGTCTAATATGGCATATAAGGAAAGTACACTAATATCATGTCAAAACTACTAGCTAACAAGCTAAGTCAAGCAATTATATTCTCTAAAGTGTACGTGACATGGCAATTACCGATGAAGATGTGTGTGAGCCGGCAAGTAGGTGTACGTGGTACATACGCATCATCGGTAATGGTGCTGGTGTCCTAACAGCATGATATCAATAATGGAATATGCAGCAAAATAAATAGGCGAGGCAGAGCGAACAGCAAAAATGTGCGGGAGCTGAATACTAGACACAACGATAACTAATCTGCAATAATCTAATATAAGTCCTACGACTGCTGCCTTTTGAAATAACACGAATCATGGGGTTTTGAAAATAGGGGCTACGGTGTTTTTATGAAAAGATACGTCGTTTTTGAAATATCCGTAGATTCCCTTGAGCTGTCTTTAAAAATGCCCACGATTCGTTAGTTTTTGAAATAGGTAAGAAGTCTAATCTAATCTAACAACTACACTAAACTATACGGCTGAACTAACAAGCTGAACTACAGGTAAGGAAACCGTCTATCATCTGAGTCGATACATATACATACCTGTATATGTATAGTCGGTGATCCCGCCTCAATAATATCATATCCGATACCATATCTATAATCAGGCATCCCAAGTCAAGAGTGCGGATCAATCATCAATATAGCTCGTACGTAAATCCGTCGTACGGCATCCCAATCTGGGTACGGGTCAATATCACATTCATCATACTATTCACCTGGTATCCTCTTTATCAAATATCATGATCGGGGTACTGATCTACGTCTAGTACCATACTGATACCGCCTACGTATGCATGGACGTGTGTGAAACACTACGTCAAGGACCCGCTACAACGTCATGTCGTATCTAAGATACGAACCCTGCTATATCACCGATCTCACGGCCTCAAATCAAATCTCATCGACTCAGCTCAATCCCAAGTATCATCCTCAATCCGTATGTGAACACATAGTCCCATACCCATGTGAACACATAACAAAAAAGAATCCCATGAGCACATATCAATAGGAATGTATGCAAGTATGTATGTGTGTATGTGTGTGTAACACTACCCTAGGGTTCGCAACACTAAAGTAATCCAACACACCAATATCCATCCTAAGCATCGTTATTAATCCCAAATAACATATAAAAGATGTTGGTGTGTATACGCATCCGTATACACCACCACGGACTGCGGGGGTGCTATACGCCATCCACCCGACTTCTCCCCGTAGATATAAATCTACTCATCTGGTCCTCGCTAGCCGGTGCCGACGTCGCCACGCGCTTGCTTGTCGTCTCGAAGTCCACATGGGGGTACCTACATATCATAACGTACCATATCGCATTAAAACTAAATTCGAAATCGAAACGGCATACGAAAATCAAATCGGCACGCGTATCACGCATAGGTCCAAACCTATCGCCCACGCATGCAGGAATAGTCAAACCAACCCTCGATGTCGATGTACGAACGTCAAACCATCGAGAAAATCCAATCACACTCATTTGCACATTCACGAACACTAATTTTAATATAAACTAGGTTAAAACTCACAAAAACGCCAATTTCACTTAAAAAATCATTTTTCCGAAAATCTAGCAAGCACAATTCGCCGTTTTTGTACAAAACAGGATGTTTAAATGAATGTAGCGGCCAATATATTTATTAAATATCTTAAATAAGTCATAGAAAAAAATTTCCGGAATTTAATCTCATTAAATTCCAAAAACCCTAATATTCTAGTTTACAAAATACCCTTTTTTAACAATTTTCAAAATAACAATTCACAAATCATCAACTTGACTAGGTTTTGCATGAACTAAGGTGGTAAACTACAACTTATAAAATTAATGATATCATGAAGAACCTAATTAGATTTTTAATCTTACAATTTGATTTAATTTTAAAATCTAGTTTGCAATATAGCTTAATTATTACAATTTTAAGTTAACAATTTGCAACTAGCAACTAGATTAGGTTTTAACATGTCTTAAGATGTTAAATACATCACACAACCATAATCCCACTACTCAAAACCCTAACTTGAAATCAACCTCATTCTAGAATTTTTCAATCATTCAATTAGAACCAATCTAAAACCAAATTAAACACTTAATAAGCTAACATAAAGCAATTAAACAACAATTTCACTAAAGGGTTAAAATTTATACCTCCTAATTGAGTTCTAGCATGCAAATCCTAGCCTCCAAAAGTAGCTTCCATGCTCCTAGATCCATGCTAGATAGGCAAGAAATAATGGGTAGGAGTTGGATTTGGGATTAGTGATGTTTTTGATGGATTTTGATGCAAAATTGATGAAATTTGGAGGTGAAATGAGGTGGGATTTTTTTGGGCTGAAGCTAGGGGAAGGCTCGGCCAGAAAAGTGGGTGGGGGAGAGAGAGGGAGGTGAGGAAAAATGGGGGGGACAAGGTCAAGGTCAAACAAAGTCAAAAGTCTAACTACTTCACTCATTTTCTTTTCTTTTCTTTCATTTCTTTTTCCTTGAAAATCAAGTGGGGAAAAAATATGGTGGGTGCTGAATTCAGCCATGGGGAGGAGTAAGTGGGGGTGTGTGGGTGTGGGCACGGGTGTGGGGTGATGAAAAATGATAAATACAATACCCCAAACATCCATTTACGCTAAAAAAAAGCCTTTTTTCTTCAATAATTTCTAAACCGTTTTGGCAAATGATTTCGTTCCAAAAACCACATGATAAAATTTTATTTAATGTTTTATGATGCACAAAATTTGTTTCAACTCATTCCAATTTGTAATTTTCCCTAATTAAATGTATTAGTGACGGCTTAAAATAATAATAAAATAATAATTTTTTTTTCAGAAAATTTAAAATTTCACCAGCGGCTCAATAAACACCAAATAATAGCAATTACATAGCTAGAATATGTATATTTAATTTTTATAATAAGATATTTGCATTTTGACTTTTTACAGAAAACCCCCTTATTTTACCGATTTTTCGAAATTTCACCGAAACGATTTTCAAAGCGTTACATTATATCCGGCCGAACTTTTTTAACATATTCTAGAATTATCCGGAAAAGCACACAGACAAAATCAGACAATCCGATCGAAACACCGAGACCCCAATACAACCCAGAAAATTTCAACTCTTGAATAAATATTAAAAATTCTCAGGAAAACCAGCACTGCATAATGAGAATTACTGTACAAAATTAAATGCATGAGGAGACCACATGGCCGCGGAACCGCCGCATTAGCCATGCTAATGCCGCGGTTCCGCCGCACTTTGGTGGATTCAGGGGTACGGGCTTCTCAGTAATTCTTATAATCTCCTGCTGATTTTTCTGCATATTTTTAATATAGAAAAATCCACATTTTACTAAATTGTCCAGAGAGCATGTTCAGGGTTAGGGTTTCGGTCCGAACGGATTTCTAACTCCGTCTAAGCATCGCCTAAGGCTCTAGCTAGGCTCTGATACCACTGTAGGGTTCCTAGGCACTGTAATGAGGTCTCACAAGTCATCAACCATGCCAATTTCAAATATTACGGTGCCGAGAAACCCTAGACTAGATCGTTGGCTAGATATATAGGCGATAACAAAAACTAGTAAACAACTTTAACTAAGAGAACGGAAATACAACCTTTGTAGATCCATTTCTCCACCTCCATAGCTCCATGATGAAGTCCTCTCCGCTGTCCAAATCGAACCATGACTCTAGCATCGGCTTCAACGGAGAAAAAGCGGGCTAGGTCATCGACGACGATGCCGAAGATGATCTACGTCGAGGCATCACTAGATCAAGCTCCACCTTCACCAAGCCATGAAAACTTGTGAAGGAAACACCCTATACTACTTGGCAAGAGGTAGAGGATGAAGAAATAGGAAGTGGGTTCACTTTAGAATTGGATTTCTCACTCATTTTCATCAATCACCATTGATGGAATCTAGGTTTTCTTCTTGAAGAAGAAGAAGAAGAAGATAGAAAAATTATGATAGAATAAAAAGATTAACTTGAAAAGATAATCCCATTCATTCTTATCATAATAGTTACCATGGTTAAGTGTAGAGAATGAACCAAGGTTAAGTGAAGTGGTTAGCGTTAAGCATGAGACAAAATGGTCACATAGTCAAAGCTTCATGAAACTTCAACTAGCATCCAAAGAAAGCCACCATTCATTTATTTTGCAAAATAAATAAACAAAATAAATAAATGATTAAGCAAAAGAAAACCCTAACCATCACACAACCATGGTTTAATCTTTACACAAACCCTTGTGAGCATGTATCATCAAACATGATACAAAAAGGTGCACAAAAATATATCACATATACAATGTGCATCAAGTGAGAAAATCCTATTAAAGTGAACCAATACTAGTTAATGCAAAGTAATATATCAAATATATAATTATACATTAAATCATTAAATCAACACTTGATTTAACGATCCGGTCATATCGCATATAACCGACTAGTATCCTATGTATCGGCTTATTGAATCAATACTTGATTCGATAACTAGGTTATATCGCATATAACCAATCGATACATTTATCACGAGAATGAAATACGGTATCACATACACGCATGATTCTCGGTCCCGCACATATCTCATATGCTCTCCTATTTCGTTTCGCTTGAGCCAGGAAAGCTCTGTGTAGGACTCTAAAGACTCGTCAATACGCCGGCAGCAGGTGATGATCATATCAAACACCCACAAGCCGCAAGCGGTCTGCTAAACGTAACGGCCACCCGGTTATTGAGCGATGAGAAGATCGACGAGCAAGCCCGCTCACCCTCCTGTGAATCCAACCAGTAACACTACCGTACAGTCCGGTCTTGTCGTCTGATATGTCGCATATCACGCCTAGGGGTGGTAAACGTCAGACCCCAATAGCTCGATAAGTCGTGTCGATATGAGGTCTCTAACAATTCGAGAAACTACTGGTAACACTTACCAGTAAATCTCAGCAACCCTGGCCAGGGATTTCCGGTTATAGCCAATCGAACACAGCGCAACATCAACTCCCTATACCGGGAGAGACGAATCCCCTCCTATCGCTCATTGCCTCCATGTGATTCGGGACTGTACCCAAAAACCACCGTTTTGCACGCCCTCTTGGACGTGGTAAGGTGGAAATCAAAGCACAGTGGGAACCACACAAGACTCTATGACGATCTCGGGTCAACAGACTACTCTGTACCAGTGTCACTAGAGAACTGCCATCTGACGTAAGGTATAATACCATCTGGGAGTTCTCGGCGAGTCCGTCCAGTGTACCCAGTCTCCACTGAGCACCCATATATCATCTCTGATGTCAAACACCAATGGATATGGGATCATCCATCGCCCATCTGTATGGGTCGAGAAGGTATACGCTAGTCTACTCTGGTATATCGATGCCCCGTCTCGATATACCCACGACTAGGGACTTTGAAGGATGTACTTATGGACTACCATGTCCCCACTAGTATGATCCGCATCATAGTCCAGGTAGTCAAGTACACATCCTAAGGGCTTTATCAACATGTAACAGAGAGATAATCAGTGTACACGTTAAGGTCAAGAGCAACCAGATAGCATACTATCATGTCGAGCAAGAAAGTCCTCCCTATATATGTCCCAGCATCCACTACAATATACATCCTATGTATAGCAATGGCCTCTAGGGCATACATATAACTAACACATCTATCCATACCATTTCGATGAGGGTGTTCACCTCTTTAGTGAGTGAGAGCTTGTGTTAATGAAATTTCAAGGTAGATCATCTTTGTTATCGAAGATCGGAAGCAAGGTTTCATCATTCTCTTCGTGGAGCCTCTCGAGAGTCCGGATGCACGATGATTGCAGCGAAGGGACCTCAACACGGAGCTTAAGAAGTGAAGGACCGGATCTACAAAGGTTGTAATCCCTCTCACTTAGTGTTAAAATGTTTAACATGCTTGTGTTCGCCTAATCTCTAGTTTAAAGATCCGGCTTTGGATTGTTCGGCACGGCTAAATTTTAAATCGGGCATGATTGATGCCTCGTAGACCCTTGTGCGTGTGCCTAGCAACCCTACATAACCATGGTTTGAGGAGAGAAGGATTTAATATGATTATTTCATTCTCATCTCAATTTAGTTTTATTATTCATCACAAAAGCTTTTGAGCTTGAGCTTTGCCATCATCTTCTTCTTCCTCCCTCTCTTGTGTTTTCATTTGAGTGAGTTAGTTAAAAAAAGGTTTTGATTAGAGAATACAAACCATATCATCATTCTACACACATCTAGCCCATTTGTGTAGGGTGTTTGCTACACTTCTTCCATGGATCAAGTAAAGTAAGGAGCTTTCGGCAAAGGGACTTCGGGTGGATCATCGTGGACTTGGAAGGTTGCTAGCGATCCATTCCAAACTCTTAAAGGTCCAAGGAGTCACCAAAGAGAGACTATAAAGGTTGTAATCACTACTCTTAGTGATAGATTGTTCTTTGTATGTGATACAAAACTTGTTACCCTAAATATTCTAGTTAAGATTCATGGTTTGTTTGCTTTGCACCTCTCTAACTTTTAAAGTGGCATGAGTGATGCTACCAAACCCTAGATTAGGTGTAAGGGAAACCCAACAGATTCAAGTGCCAGTCATGTGCCATTTCGCGTCGTGACACCGGTGGAAGGAGTACTACCTACCGGTGATAGTATAGAACCCGACAGATATCTGGAGGATATCGTTTGGGAGTTATGACATGAGATATATTGAGGGCCGATCTGGGTATGCGGCGCCTGAGAGATGAGTATTTACATGTCGTTGATGGACATGAGTTTTCATGATGTTTCGAGTGTCGATGTTGGACACTCAGGTTCCATGAGATTTACAGATATGAGGGCCGATCAGAGTGACGGCGCCTGAGGTATTGGGATTTAGGGTGTCGTTGATGGACACCGGGATTTTCCATAATGATGATTCATTGATGATGTTATGTTTTATCCCATACTCAGCATTTATTTGATATGCATTGCTTCATGTATTTTTAGTACCTGATGGAGTACGTTGATCATGATTGTTGCATATCCATATTGCCATATTTATGCTATCAGATTGCATGTTATAGATTATCGTTGTTGGTGCATACCTGCGATTATCTGTATGATGTTACTAACTATTCACGAGTTGGCAACTCATCCCCGTTGTGCCACAGTGTTTTGCAGGCTTGACCATCAGAGTAGTCGCGGCAAGGCTTCTTATTATCTCTATTTTTGCGGATACCGCTACGGTTGGCTCTGAGGCCATTTGCTTTAGGTGGGTTGCGGCTATCCGATTCTATCTATTGTACATCTTATTGTATCTAGTATTCTCCATCTACTATTTCCATGTATTGACTTAGAGACGAGTTGTGAGGATCGATATTGTATTATTTTGTGACTCTGGTGTCGTGCTCGTGGGAGCCGGCCTTTTATTATGTAGTTTTACCTCTTTATGTTGTTTTCATTTATATCGTCTATTCTTCTCTACGGCGTCGTATATATGTTTGGGGTGGTTGTTTCCGCACTTGGGCATGATTTGCTCCCGTTTGGGGATGCTTTATTTATATTCTATGTTTGTAACCCTTTCGGGGCTAGTTTTTACAAAGGAGATGCTGCTGAATTTTTAAGAAAATAAACTTAAGTTTAAAGATTTTTACTTTAGATTTCCAAATATTTTTAACAATGTTTTCATCACTTACTTCATTTGATGGTTTAGATTTCAGGGTTTTCGGCTTACTTAAATTGTGTTACGCCTGTTGACGTCACGTGGTTGAAGTGCTGATCACGTACCTAGATTTGGGTCATGACAGTAACACTACCTTACAGTCTGGTCTCTTCGTCTGATATGTCGCATATCTAGTCTAGGGGTGGTATATGTCAGACCCCAGTAACTTGATAAGTCATGCCGATATGAGGCTCATAACGGGTCGATAAACTACTGATAACACTTACCAGTAAATCTCCGTATCAGTCCTGGCCAGGGACTTCATGTTATGGCCAATCGAGCACAGCGCAATATCAACCCCCAATACCGAGAGAGACGAATCCCCTTCTATCGCTCATGGTCTCCATGTGACTTGGGACTGTACCCAAAAGCCACCGTTTCAACGTTCTCTTGAACGTGGTAAGGTGGAAATCAAAGCACGGTGGGAATCACACTAGACTCTATAACGATCTCGGGTCTACAGACTAACCCATACCAGTGTCACCAGAGAACTGCTATCTGACGTTAGGTATAATACTGTTAGTTATATGTATGCCCTAGAAGCCATTATTGTACATATGATGTATATTATAGTGGATGCTTAGACATATATAAGGAGGACTTTCTTGCTCGACATGATAGTATGCTATCCGGTTACTCTTTATCTTAACATGTACACTTGTACTGTCTCTCTGTTACATGTTGATAAAACCCTTAGGATGCGGACTTGACTACCAGGACTATGATGTACATCATACTAGTGGGGCTAGGGTAGTCCACAAATACATCCTTTAATTGTTCCTAGTCGAGGGAGTATCGAGACAGGGCATCGATATTCCATAGTAGACTAGTGTGTACGATTCTTGATCCTGTATAGGGCGATGATTGATCCCACAACCATTGGTGTTTGACATGAGAGAATGTGCATAGGTTCTCATTAGAGAATGGGTACACCGAAAAGGACTCGCCGAGAACTCCTAGATGGTATTATACCTGACATCAGATAGCAGTTCTCTGGTGACACTGGTACAGGTTAGTCTGTAGACCCGAGATCGTCATAGAGTCTTGTGTGGTTCCCACTGTGCTTTGATTTCCATCATACCACGTTCAAGAGAACGTGCAAACCGGTGGCTTTTGGGTACAGTCCCGAATCACATGGAGACAATGAGCGATAGGAGGGGTTTCGTCTCTCCCAGTATTGGGGGTTGATGTTGCGCTGTGCACGATTGGCTATAACAGGAAGTACCTGGCCAGGGCTGATGATGAGATTTACTGGTAAGTATTATCAGTAGTTTCTCGACCCGTTATGAGCCTGACATCGGCATGACTTATCAAGTTACTAGGTCTGACGTTTACCACCCCTAAACTCGATATGCGACATATCAGACGAAGAGACCGGACTGTACGGTAGTGTTACTGATTGGATTCGTAGGAATATGAGCAGGCTTGCTTGTTGATCTTCTGATCGCTCAATACCCGGGTGGCCGTTACGTTTAGCAGACCGCTTGCGGCTTGTGGGTGGCTGATATGATCGCCACCTACTGCCGGCGTATTGACGAGTCTTTAGAGTCTTACAAAAAGGTTTCCTGGCTCAAGCGAAACGAAATAGGAGCATATATGTGATATGTGCGGGACCGAGATAAATATGAGTATATGATACCGTTTTCTAATCTCATGATAAAGGTTATATGTGATATAACCGGATTATTGAATCAAGTGTTGATTCAATGATTTGATGTTAGTCGAGTATATGTGATATAGCCGGATTATTAAATTAAGTGTTGATTTAATAATTTAATATATATATATATATATATATATTTGATATATTAATATATATTAACTAATATAATTGCTCACTTAAATATTTCTTTTCTACATTTACATTTAACACATATGTATATATATATGATAAATATATTTAAATGTATTTTGAAATTTGTATCATGCTTGATGATACGTGGAACTTGGATGTATGAGACTCACACCTTAGTTAAGATAATGTGGGTATTTATTTATTTAGAGAAAACCAAAAATGAGGTGGAAATTAGCATGGTTGTGAAGCTTGGAGAAGCTTGTGGAAATCTTGACAAAACTCCGCTCATTTTTGTTTTACTCAAGTTATTTATTAACCTAACCATTATCTTATCCTTAGTTAAGTCTCTACAAGAGTTTATATTAGATATTTTCTCACCCATGGTTCATGAGATGTTCATCTTCTTCATCTCAATTTTCTTCACTTGAGTTTTCTTGAGGTGAAAAATAAAGAGAGCAAAAATATTCTAAACTGAGCAAAATTCCTACTTCATCAATATATACGATATTAGCCATATAGTGTAGGTTGTTTGCTTCAATAATTCATCCATTAGTGAAGAGGTCGCTTGAGTTACAGTCTCCTCGAAGTAGATCATCTTCAGTCGAAGATCATTGAGCAAGCTCGTTCATTTCGACTAGTGGAGCCTACGGAGAGTCCGGGACACCACTACTTGGAGAGAAGGGACTTCTACATGGAGCTTTTGAAGTGAAGGACCGTTCTACAAAGGTTGTATTCCATATTCACTTAGTTTAATGTTTGATTACTTGCCCTAAAACCCTAATTCTCTAGTTCGATTCTAAGTTTGAGTTCATTAGCACATTTAACTTTTAAAATTTTATACTTGATACACCTTTAAACCCTAGTAGATATGCTAATAAATTCCAACATGGTATCAGAGCAAAGCTAGAGCATTAGGCATTGTCTAGACGAAGTTAGAAGTCCGAACGAACACCGAAAACCCAAATTTCCCAGGTTCTCTGGAAATTTTTCCAAACGTAGGAATTTTTTAGATTAAAAATATTCAAAAAATCATACAAGTAATTATATGGGCCCTTTTGAAGAACGAAACCGTAACTCGATCACTTACCGCAGAACCGCGGCCAAATAGTGGTATTTGCGGCAGTTCCGCGGCGCCAAGTATGAGGCTTGGGTTAGCACTTCTACGGTTGGTCCATAGATACTGTAGCATGTTCTGGGTATTTTTTAACTGTGCTCAAGTTTTGAGCTTTCTTGGAATTTTGAGAATTCGTTGACTCGATCGAAATGTTTAACGTCGCCTAGCTATATGTGATTTGTGATACAATATTTGGAATCCACAATAATAAGTTTTGTGAAAACTGGATTATATCTTATAAATCTAACAATTTAGTCTCGAATCATCGGTTTCCATGAAGTTTCGTATTGGATCAAAACTTCGTCGCAATCGCGTAGCATACGCGAATACTCGCCGGGTAACATTACTAGATAGCCACATCCCATAGCCCCCGACCAAGTGACTGTAGGAGAACCCCGTTGCCAAAAGCATCCGCTCAGGTGCTCGCGGCCACGATGTTCCTCCTAAGTGCACTTCGTCGACGGCATCAGGGGTGCGGTCGTCTACTAAAGTTTCCGACGCGCCTTCGATTAAGTTTTCAAGTCGAGACTAAAATGCGGGGTTTATAAAGTTAGGCATGAAATTTGGAATATGTGATATTCCAGGTTTATGATGTCTAAGGAATTTACTGTGTTAAGCATGAATCCGAAGTATGTGATATTTCAGGTTTATGATGTATAAGGATGATTGCGGATTCTAATTATTGTAGTTCAGATTTCTATTCTGCGACCGTAAGTGTAATATGTAGTGTATCGCCGGTTTCGTTGCTATACAACAACGACAATTAGGACACGCATATTTACTTACGTTGATGATATGTGATGTTATGTGTTACCGTGATATGATATATTGGATCGTCGTGATATAATAGCCTGGGGTTTTATGTGAGATGAGGGTTTTTCTTTTCATTCATGTAAAATTCATTGTATATAATATTCTTTTATTGGGGAACTTCCGGGTTGAGGATGATATCACCATTGATGTATATTATTTACTTTTCCGCATTAGGATAGACCCAAGGTGGGGAGCATAAGAAACCGGGTTCTAGGGTCCAGTGGGAGACCATCTCGAGGAGTCGAGACCGGGTCTCCTAACCCTAGAATTGGCAGGGTTACTTGCTGCTCTCGTAAGGGTCTAGGGATGTGGGTTTGGCTATTCATCACGACCATGAAATCCGTGTTTTTTACTGGCTTGATTTAAAACATGGAAATCCTAGTATATCCAATATTTCATATGTTGACTTCTGCTGCTATATTCTGTGATGAGATCATATTACTGCCTGAGACGAATACTTTATTATTATATATATGATATATAATAGATGTTGCTTATGTTTTGCATCCGCGCTAGTCCCTCCCCGCTATGTCGTTAGTTAAGTAACCTAACGGTACATAACGGAACAAAGTGGCGAATGCGGATGGCATAAGCGTACGTTGTATTTTCGATTCTTTATCTGTGATGCTTAGGAAGCAGAAATGATGGGACTTAATTAATGAGATTAATGAAAAGCAAAGAAACCTAAAGATGTTGTGGAATCAAATTTTCAAAAAGAGTAGCTCTAGTTCTTGCTTTGCATGGTGGTATTCTTTGTAGAAAATCCAACACCTTATTCGATAAGGAAAGAGCCGAGATCCCTTCACCGGGAGTGACCACTTTAGCGAAACTAGCAGATGCTACAACCCACACGGTTTGTTTTTGATTGCTTTTTTAGTTTTTGCTTTGCATGGTGGTATTCCTTATAGAATATCCAGTACCTTATTCGATAAGGAAAGAGCCGAGATCCCTTCACCGGGAGTGGCCTCTTTAGCGAAACTAGTAAAAGCCTCAAAAACACTCCTTTTCAAAATCACTAGATTCTGCAACGATATCAAGTTCATTACGCAAAAGGTTTTCTTAAAAACCCGTCATAGCCCTCCGTCATTTCAGATATGTACTATTTAGTATTCGTGCTGCGTTTGTTGGCATACGTAAAGGCGTAGTGTGCGATAGCTAATTAGTACTTATCTGCTAGCATGTGATGCGATTGGATTAGGGTAGTCGTATAACTTTGTTGCCCTGCGTCAAAAGTCGTGCGGGTGGGTTTAATTCAATCAAAAAATGTACGGATTTAACTTGACTAGTGTCCTATGGTTTGTTGTCCTGCGTCAAGTTCATAGGATGCTAGGGGCAAAATATTATCGGGAATTTCAAGTGTTGAAATTTTCAATGAGATTGCATACCTTCTATGAGATAGTTGGATACCGATACCCGCTGCGAGTAAGAGTTGTAGGGTTACTAAGCACTCTAATAAGGATCTACAAGGCATCAACCATGCCGGATTAAAATTTAAGCCGTGCCGAATAACTCTAAACAAGATCGTTAACCAGAAATTAGGCGTTCACTTGCAAGCAAATCACATTTACACTAAGTGAATACGAAATACAACCTTTGTAGATCGGTCCTTCACTTCTAAAGCTCCTTGTTGTAGTCCCTTCGCTGCGATCACATGCTCCTGGACTCTCGGACGGCTCCATGAGAAAGTTGCAACAGTATTGCTTGAAGTCTTCGAGGCCGAAGATGATCTACGTCGAGTGAATACGGACTCAAGCTTCTACTTCACTAACCAAAGAATTAGTGAAGCAAACACCCTAAACTAAAGTGCTAGTCTAGTAGAGGATGGTGAGATAGGAAATGGGTACACTTTAGAATTTCATTTCTCACTTTGTATCTCTCTCTTTATCAAACCCTAAAGTGAAAGTGAAGGAGGAAGAAGATGAGCTCAAAAATGAGAAAGGATAATGATCAAGAGAGATAATACCCTAACCAGGGTGAGTGAGTATCATATACTTAACTCATGTAGAGACATTACCATAGGTAATAATAGTGGTTAGGTTAACTAATATGTTAAGTAAAACAAAACTAGTGGACTAAGTCAAATGCAAAGATAAGCTTCATGAAGCTTCATGCATGTGTGCTTTATCGACTAATTTTGTAATTACTTTATATATTAAAAACCTAACAAATATAATTAGTATGGTATAAATCTTCTACACCCATGTAATGTGTATCAATAACCATGATACAATTTGTAAACACAAATAAATATACATCACATATATATTTTAACTTGTGCACAAGTGAGAAAAATAAATGCTTAAGTGAACCAATGTTAGTTAATGTAAATTAGTATATCACATATACCATTATACACTAAATTATTAAATCAACATTTGACTTAATAATCCGGTTATATCATATATAACCGACTAACATGCAATGTATCAATTTATCGAATCAACCCTTGATTCGATAACTAGGTTATATAGCTTGGAACTCTTCCAACATACCGGGACGTGGTAAGGTGGAAATCAAAGCACAGTGGAAATCACACATGACTCTACGACGATCTCGGGTCTACAGACTAACCTGCACCAGTGTCACCAGAGAACTGCCATCTGACGTAAGGTATAATGCCATCTGGGAGTTCTCGGCGAGTCCGTCCAGTGTACCCAGTCTCCACTGAGCACCCGTATATCATCTCTGATGTCAAACACCAATGGATATAGGATCATCCATCGCCCATCCGTATGGGTCGAAATGGCATACGCTAGTCTACTTTGGTATATCGATGCCCCGTCTCGATACACCCACGACTAGGGACCTTGAAGGATGTACTTATGGACTACCATGTCCCCACTAGTATGATCCGCATCATAGTCCAGGTAGTCAAGTACACATCCTAAGGGCTTTACCAACATGTAACAGAGAGACAATCAGTATACACGTTAAGGTAAAAAGTAACCAGATAGCATACTATCATGTCGAGCAAGAAAGTCCTCCTTATATATGTCCAAGCATCCACTACAATATACATCACATGTATAGTAATAGCCTCTAGGACATACATATAACTAACAATCTCCCACTTGCACTAGGGACATCTGATAACAGTGGTTGTAGTATCTCATACTCAACCATCCCATAAAAGTCTCTCTCTGGGAAAAGGCCTTCTTGAGTGGATCCGCCGTGTTGTCCTCTGAGTCTACTCTCCTAACCTCGATCCCCTGGAGATCAACCATCTCCATGATCAGGTAACACTGCCTTAGAATATGTCTGGATCACTGATGGGACGGACGTTCCTTAGCATAAGCCACAACTCCATTGTCACACAATGGTAGGAACGAAGTTCATCTCATGAACTAATATACACCCAGACTTCCTCTTTGGTAGCATCTTTGGTAGCGATGTATAGCCTTTATCGTCTAGTATGCCATGGTATATAGCTTGGAACTCTTCCAACATACCGCCCCTCTACTGAGGGTAAAGACAATGCCTGTGACTGACTTTCAGTCGTCCTTATCACCCTGGAACCCTTCCAGTGATTCTCCCCAGGATCGATTGATACAATCTCACTACAACTAGTGAGAATCGTAACATCCAATTACATCTATCTCATAGATCAAAACTCAGGATTTAGGAGGTATCACCTTGATCCTATGTGGAGAATCATTGTGATAAGCAGAGATTGATCGAGCGTAGCATAGGAAACTCCTTCCCTATCAAGAGTATGTCATCCACGTACTCTACGAGGATCTCCACCATACTCTCTACTACCTTTTTGTCTATACAAGGTTCATCTACCATTTTGATGATGCCAAACTCTTTGACTAATACATCAAAACAGACGTTCCAACTCCGCGATGCCTGCTTTATCACATAAAACATCTTGCACACGTTTCCGCTGCTCCCACTGTCTACGAAGCCCTCTAGCTGTGTACTTATAGACGCACTCTTCTAAAACATCAAATAGAAAAGCAGTCATGACACCCAACCACCAGATATCGTAGTCATGGTATGTAGCCGTGGCAAGTAGGATCTGGATGGACTTAAGCATAGCTACTTAGAAAAGGTTTTATCATAATCCATACCTGGTCAATGATGCAAACTTTTAACAAGTCTGGCTTTGAAAGTCTCAACTTTTCCATGTACACCAAGTAATCTTCTCAAGATATACTTGCTCCTGATGGGGATTTAACCCTTCAGATAAAGCAACCAAAGTCCATACTTTGTTGGTGTATAAAGATTCCGTCTCAGATCGCTAAGCATCCAGCCATTCTTACAGAGTCCCACTCCTGATGGCATGCTCAAAACTAGTTGGGTCATCATCTCATGATGCAATCTTCGGTCCCACTGTCATAGAGAAACCGAAGTATCTCTCAGGTGGGTGAGGAACCCTACTAGATCGGCGGAGAGGCTGAGGTTCGTTGGTTACTATTGAATCCTTTGGTTCTACCAAATCATCAGCTGCAGTTTGTATAGCTGGAACTCCTTCCATTTCTACCTTATGTCCATTAATTTCTTCACAAGAAATTCCTTTCACAAAGGTGGCATGCTGAGAAACAAAACATCTTTTGTTCCTCGGTTTGGTAGAAGATATTCCCTTGCGAATGATTGGGATATCCAACAAACTTCTACAGAACGGACTTTGCCTCGAGCTTGTCCGGATTATGCTTTTAGACATAGGCCGGACAACCCCAAATCTTAACAAACTTAAGATATGGGCTCTTCCCTTTCCATATCTCATATGAAATGGTAGGTAACTGATTTGATCGGAACCCTATTCAATAGGTATGCAACTTCATAAGTGCATAACTCCCAAAAGGAAACAGGTAACTCAGTAATACTCATCATAGAGCACACCTTATCATATAGGGTGTGATTGCTCCGCCCCGATACACCAACGTGCTGTGGTGTATACGGAGGAGTAATGCTGAGAGAGAATCTCATTCTCCTTTAAAATAATCCAGGAATTCCGTGCTCAAGTATTCTCCTCCATGATCGCATCAAAGGACATAATACTTATACCCGTTTTGGTTCTCTACTTCTAACTTATATTCTGTGAATATCTCAAAAGGTTCGGACTTGTGTTTCAACAGGAACATATGTCTGAATCTTGAGAGATCATCTGAGAATGTAGTGAAGTACAAAGAACCGGTCTTGGCATGTGTAGACAGGGGACCTTCATACATCAATATGTATCATCCTAAGAGTTCACTAACTCTTTCTCTGCTTCCTATTAACAGATCTATGGTCATCTTATCTTTGTGACATGACTGGCAAGTTTCACAAGATGTATATTCAAACTAATTTAAATATGCATCTATATGTAACTTCAGCTAGTCGGGTCGCATTGATATGACCTAGTCTACAATACCTCAAGAAGGATTCGTTCATTTCTGAACTCTTCCTCTTGTGTGTGTTCTTTATACTAAGAACTGTAGTTTGATTTAGAACGTCAATGCTTTTAGATAACGTGCCTGAACCGATCAACTCTTGATATAGGAAATGTTCAAAACATTATCCAACAATACAAAATTATATCCTTCTTTACTAATAAAGAGACTGATATGATGTTGTATATCAGGTTCGGTATCTAATAACATTCGTTCAGAATCAATGTATTCTGGTAATACAGGGTGATAGTGACCAACAGACTTGGCTGCAACACTTGCACCATTTTCTATCTCATGAAACTTATCACCCGTTCTCAGTTTTCTACCTTTCTGTAGCCCATGTAACAGATTACATATGCGGGATCATGATCCGGTATCTCATACCCAGGACGTAAAGGATACTGAGAAACAGTTCTCTGTAATGAACACATCCGAAGATGATGCATCATTATGCACTTTCTTCATTTGGGCAGCACGGGAATTCTGGTAATCCACTATTTCCTGCTCTGTCTTATAACAATTATAAGTTGGAGCGGGACCAACGTTCCCCAGCGCAGTAAAACAAGCGGGTTCGGTCAATACATCCGTTTTATTATCTTGATTAAGGCGTGATATGGTCGCTACCTGGAGAGAGAGAAGAAAACACTCTGCATGTGCTCTTGTAAGATCAGATTGGTTATTATTTTATCTAATCAGGATGGCTCCCACTGTTTTTATCAAATCTTCCTTCAAACCCTAAAAGGAAAGACTAGCCGGGATTAATTACACCCTACAAGTTCGCCAATCTTTCAGCCAGGCCAGTGTCGGTACTTTGAGGGAAGTCCTCCGCGCTTTCGCACGGACCTAATTAAAGTAAACCTCATTTTCCCATAGGCATAACCCCGTTGACACCTTTCTAGACACCTACTTGATCAGCTAATTGCAATGTGTAAAACTCTCCCAGGAGTAACAATTACTCATAGTGGGTATCAGGATCCAACTATCTCATAGAAGGTATGCAATCTCATTGCAAATTTCAACACTTGAAATTCCCGATAATTTTGCCCCTAGCACCCTATGACCTTGACGGAGGTCAACAAACCACAGGCTACTAGTCAAGTTCAACCCGTCATTTCTTGATTGAATCAAACCCACCGGCACGACCCTTGACGGAGATCAACAAGGTCGTACGACTACCCTAATCCAATCTGCATCATATGCATAAACAGATAAATACTAGTTAGCTACCGCACACTACGTCTTGACGGAGGTCAACAAACGTAGCACGAATACTAAGTAGGACTTATCTGAAATGACAGAGGACTACGACAGGTTTTTCTGAAAACCTATTGCGTAATGAACTTGATATCGTTGTAGAATCAAATGATTTTAAAATGGAGTGTTTTTGAGGCTTTTACTAGTTTCGCTAAAGAGGTCACTCTCGGTGAAGGGATCTCGGCTCTTTCCTCGTCGAATGAGGTGCAGGACATATCATATATATCACTGTGCAAAGAAAAACTCTAAAAGCAATCAAAAGACAAACCGAGGGGTGTAGCATCTGCCAGTCATTGCTAAAGGGGTCACTCCCGGTGAAGGGATCTCGGCCCTTTCCTTATTGAATAAGGTGCAGGATGTTCTACAAGGAACACCGCGATGCAAAGCAAGAACTGTAGCTTCCTGTTTTTGAAAATTCGATTCCACGACATCTTTTAGGTTTCTTTTTCTTTCATTAATCACATTAATGAAGTCCCATCATTTAAGTCACCTAAACATCACAGATAAATACGACGTACACTTATGCCATCCGCATTCGCCTCGATGTCCCCTCGTGCACCGTTAGGTTAGGTAACTAACGGCAGAGCAGGGCAGGGCTAGCGCGGGTGTAAAACATAAGTAACGTCTATATAATATATCATATATACTATATATAATATCTATCACAGCACATCACATGATCACATAACAGATATCGCAGCAGAAAAAACATATGAAACATTGGATATACTAGCACGTCCGTGTTTTATTTTAAGCCTCTATAAAACACGGATTCCACGGTCGCGACGAATAGCCAAACCCACACCCCTAGACCCCTACAAGAGCGGCAAGCAACCCTTCCAATTCTAGGGTTAGGAGACCCGGACTCAACTCCTCGAGTTGGTCTCCCACTGGACCCTAGAACCCAGTTACTTGTGCTTTCCTCCTTGGGTCTATGCTAGTGCAGAAAAGTAAATAATATACAAATGGTGACATCAACCTCATCCCGGAAGTGCCCCAATAAAAGAATATTACATACATTTAAATTTACATGAATGAAAATAAAAACTCCCATCTCACATAAAACCCCCCGGCTATTCAGAACGCGACGATCCAATATAACATATCCAGCAACACATAACATCACTTGTCATCAACGTAAGTAAATATGCGCATCCCAATTTGCGTTGACATATAGCAACGAAACCGGCGATATCACATATTACACTTACGGTCGCAGAAAAGAAAGTGTAAAACTACAACAGTTGGAATCCGCAACCTCCTTAGACATCGCATGCCTAATAATTATAAACGCCGCATTTTAGTCTTTATATCGAAAATACTTTTCAATATCAAGTCGGGCAATTCAACAAGATTCCCGATATTCTGATCGGATGCTCGTCGCAAACTTTACTAGACGGCCGCACCCCCGGATGCCGTCGACGAAGTGCACTAAGGCGGAACTCCGCTGCTGCGAGCACCCGAACGAATGCTTTTGGCTACGGGGTTCTCCTACAGTCACTTGGTCGGGGCTATGGGGCATGGCTGTCTATTAAGTTTACCCGGCGAGTATCCACGTACGCTACGTGATTGCGACGGACTTTTGATCGCATCAAAATTACGTGGAAACCGATCATTTGAGACTAAACTGCTATGTTTATAACTTCAAATCAGTTATCTCATAACTGCTTGTGGATTCCAAATATTGTATCACATTCCAAATAAATAGACAACGTTAAACTTTCCGATCGAATGATCAAACACCCAAGTTTTCCCAAATGGTTCTCAACACTTGAGGGGGGGTTTAAAAACATCCATCACATGCCACAATACCAACGGTCCAGCCGTAGAAGGGTCAAGCCAACGCCTGACATGTGGCACGCCGTACTGCCCCAAACTCTAAAGTTCAAAAGGCAGTTCAAGACGGTCACATAATCGAGTTAAGGTTTGTTGTCTTCTAGAGGGTCCATTGCGTAACTTGCACGATCTAGACGTTCTCAAACAACGGAAAAATCCAACACTAGGAAATTTTCCGGGTCAGGGAAAAAGTGAGCTATTGATATCGGATCGAACTTTTTAACAGTTTCTAAATATCCGGTAAACACAACGAAATTAAATTTTCCGATCGAAACAACGACTACAAAATAAACCCCAAAACACTCAACACTTGAGTCAGATAAAAATACCCATAAAATATCAGGGAATTAAAAAAGAAACATTACTGAGCAAAAAGACAACAGTGACGTCACATTTTGGCCGCGGAAACGCCGAACGAGCCTGCTCATGCCGCGGTTCCGCGGCGCTTTGGAGGCCAAATATTGTCGTTTTGCACATGTGTCCTTAAAATTGCCTGCTGGTTTTTTTAGGCATTTTTAATTCAAAAAAATCCCAGATTTTAAAAAATGTACAGAGAGGGTTTTATTTTGTCGTGTTCGGGTTCGTTCGGAGTTTTAACTTCGTTAACGCATCGCCTAATGCTCTAGCTAGGCTCTGATACCACTGTAGGGTTACTAGACACTCTAATAAGGATCTACAAGGCATCAACCATGTCGGATTAAAATTTTAGCCGTGCCGAATACCTCTAAACAAGATCGTTAACAAGAAATTAGGCGATCACTTGCAAGTAAATCACATTTACACTAAGTGAATACGAAATACAACCTTTGTAGATCGGTCCTTCACTTCTAAAGCTCCTTGTTGTAGTCCCTTCGCTGCGATAACGTACTCCCGGACTCTCGGACGGCTCCATGAGAAAGTTGCAACAGTATTGCTTGAAGTCTTCGAGGCCGAAGATGATCTACGTCGAGGGAATACGGACTCAAGCTTCTACTTCACTAACCAAAGAATTAGTGAAGCAAACACCCTAAACTAAAGTGCTAGTCTAGTAGAGGATGGTGAGATAGGAAATGGGTACACTTTAGAATTTCATTTCTCACTTTGTATCTCTCTCTTTATCAAACCCTAAAGTGAAAGTGAAGGAGGAAGAAGATGAGCTCAAAAATGAGAAAGGATAATGATCAAGAGAGAGAATACCCTAACCATGGTGAGTGAGTATCATATACTTAACTCATGTAGAGACATTACCATAGGTAATCATAATGGTTAGGTTAACTAATATGTTAAGTAAAACAAAACTAGTGGACTAAGTCAAATGCAAAGATAAGCTTCATGAAGCTTCATGCATGTGTTCTTTATCCACTAATTTTGTAATTACTTTATATATTAAAAACCTAACAAATATAATTAGTATGGTATAAATCTTCTACACCCATGTAATGTGTATCAACAACCATGATACAATTTGTAAACACAAATAAATATATATCACATATATATTTTAACTTGTGCACAAGTGAGAAAAATAAATGCTTAAGTGAACCAATGTTAGTTAATGTAAATTAGTATATCACATATACCATTATACACTAAATTATTAAATCAACATTTGACTTAATAATCCGGTTATATCATATATAACCGACTAACATGTAATGTATCGATTTATCGAATTAACCCTTGATTCGATAACTAGGTTATATCGCATACAACTGATCGATACTAACATCGCGAGAATAGAATAAGGTATCACATACAAGCATTATTCTCGGTCCCGCACATATTACATATGCACTCCTATTTCGTTTTGCCTGAGCCAGTATAACCTCTATGTAGGACTCTAAAGACTCGTCAATACGCCGGCAGTAGGTGATGATCATATCAAGCACCCACAAGTCGTCAGCGGTACTAGCTCGACATAACGGCTACCCGGGTATTGAGCGATCAAAAGATCAGCAAGCAAGCCCACTCCAACTCCTGCAAAAGCCTGACAGTGACACTACCATACAGTCTGGTCTCCTCGTCTGATATGTCGCATATCAAGTCTAGGGGTGGTAAACGTCAGACCTCAATAACCGATAAGTCATGCCGATATGAGGCTCATAACGGGTCGAGAAACTACTGGTAACACTTACCAGTATATCTCTAAACCAGCCCTGGCCAGGGACTTCCCTGTTATGGCCAATCGAGCATAGCGCAACATCAACCCCCAATACCGGGAGAGACGAAACCCTTCCTATCGCTCATTACCTCCATGTGACTTGGGACTGTACCCAAAAACCACCGTTTTGCACGCCCTCTTGGACGTGGTAAGGTGGAATCAAAGCACAGTGGGAATCACACAAGACTCTATGACGATCTCGGGTCTACAGACTAACCTGCACCAGTGTCACCAGAGAACTGCCATCTGACGTAAGGTATAATACCATCTGGGAGTTCTCGGCGAGTCCGTCCAGTGTACCCAGTCTCCACTGAGCACCCGTATATCATCTTTGATGTCAAACACCAATGGATATGGGATCATCCATCGCCCATCCGTATGGGTCGAGATGGCATACGCTAGTCTACTCTGGTATATCGATGCCCCGTCTCGATACACCCACGACTAGGGACCTTGAAGGATGTACTTATGGACTACCATGTCCCCACTAGTATGATCCGCATCATAGTCCAGGTAGTCAAGTACACATCCTAAGGGCTTTACCAACATATAACAAGGAGACAATCAGTATACATGTTAAGGTAAAGAGTAACCAGATAGCATACTATCATGTCGAGCAAGAAAGTCCTCCCTATATACGTCCAAGCATCCACTACAATATACATCACATGTATAGTAATGGCCTCTAGGGCATACATATAACTAACAAGAGTTACTCCTGGGAGAGTTTTGCACTATACAATTAGCTAACCCATTAGGTGTCTAGAAAGGTGTCAATGGGGTTATGCCTCTGGGAAAATGAGGTTTATTTTAATTAGGTCTGTGCGAAAGCACAAGGAACCTCCCTCAAAGTACCGACACTGGCCTGGCTGACCGGTTAGCGAACTTGTAAGGTGTAATTAATCCCGGCTAGTCTTACCTTTCAGGGTTTGAACGAAGATTTGATAAAATGTAGTGGGAGCCATCTTGATTAGATAAGATAATAACCAATCTAATCTTGCAAAAGCATAAGCTAAGTGTTTTTCTTCTCTCTCTCCAGGTAGAGACCATGACATGTCTTAATCAAGATAATAATATGGATGTATTGACCGAACCTACTTATTATACTGAGCTGGGAAATGTTGGTTCCGTTCTTCCTTATAACTGTTATAAGACTGAGCAGGAAATATGGGAATACCAGGATTACCATGCCACCCAAACGAAGAATGAGCATTTTGATGCATCTTTTTCAGGTGTGTTCGTTACCGAGAACTGTTTCCCAGTACACTCTACGTCCTGCGTATTAGATACCGGATCAGGATCCCATATATGTAATATGTCACATGGGCTTAGAGAGGTAGAGAGCTGGGATTGGGTGATAGTGCAATTGTTGCAGCCAAATAAGTTGGCAAATATCACCATGTATTATCAATTACATTGATTCTGAATGAATGTTATTACATATTGAACCTGATATACCAACATTACATCAGATTCTTTATTAAGTTAAAAAAGGATATAATTCTGTATTGGAGGACAATGTTATTGTTAGTTATGTATATGCCCTAGAGGCCATTATTGTACATATGATGTATATTATAGTGGATGCTTGGATATATATAGAGAGGACTTTCTTGCTCGATATGATAGTATGCTATCTGGTTACTCTTTGTCTTAACATGTTGACTTGTATTGTATTACTGTCTTGCTCTCACATGTTGATAAAGCCTTTAGGATGTGTACTTGAATACTAGGAATATGATGCAGATCATACTAGTGGGGCCAGGGTAGTCCATAAGTATATCTTATAATTGTTCCTAGTCGAGGGTGTATCAAGACTGGGCATCGATACTCCAGAGTAGACTAGCGTATACGCATCTTGACCCATATGATGGGCGATAGATGATCCCGCATCCATTGGTGTTTGACATCAAAGATAGTATACGGGTGCTCAGTGGAGAATGGGTACACTGAACGGACTCGCCGATAACTCCTAGATGGTATTATACCTATCGTCAGATAGCAGTTCTTTGGTGACACTGGTACAGGTTAGTCTGTAGACCCGAGATCGTCATAGAGTCTTGTGTAATTCCCACTGTGCTTTGATTTCCACCTTACCACGTTCATGAGAACATGCAAAATGGTGGCTTTTGGGTACAGTCCCGAATCATATCGAGGCAGTGAGCGATAGGAGGGGTTTCGTCTCTCCCGGTATTGACGGTTGATGTTGCGCTGTGTTTGATTGGCTATAACTGGAAGTCCCTGACCAGGATGATATGGAGATCTACTGGTAAGTGTTATCAGTAGTTTCTCGACCTGTTATAAGCCTCACATCGACACGACTTATCGGTTACTGGGGTCTGGCGTTTACCACCCGTAGACTGGATATGCGACATATCAAATGAAGAGACCAGACTGTACGGTGGTGTTACTGAATGGATTCACAGGAGTATGTACAGGCTTGCTTGTTGATCTTCTGATCACTCAATACCAGGGTGGCCATTACGTTTAACTGACCGCTTGCGGCTTGTGGGTGTTTGATATGATCATCACCTACAGTCGGCGTATTGACGAGTCTTTAGAGTCCTACACAGAGGTTTCCTGGCTCAGGAGAAACGGAGTAGGAGCACATATGTGATATGTGCGGGATCGAGATTGATACGTGTATGTAATATCGTATTCTATTCTCGCGATATGTGATATCGGCCAGTTATATGTGATATGGAGGTCATCGGATCAAGTGTTGATTCGACGAAATGATACATATTATATTAGTCGGTTATATATGATATAGACGGATTATTAAATCAAGTTTTGATTTAATAAATTACTGTATAATTATATATTTGATATATTAAATTGCATTAACTGATATTTTCTCACTTAAGTATTTCATTTTCTCACTTTGGATACATTTAACATATATGTGATATATGTTTATTGTATTCTTTTCTTTTGTTACAAAATTATATATATGTGATATGTATAATTGTAACATGCTAGGTTATACATGCAACTAGGGTTAATGAGATTCTCACCATGGCTAGGATTAGGGTTAGATTTAATTATTTTAGTTAATTCTAAATTATGAATTAATGTTGAGTTATTTATTTATCTTGACTTAGTCCACTCTTTAGATATTTACTAAGATATTTATTAACTTATCCTTTAACCCTAGCACATGGTTTAGTCTCTACAAGGGTTAAGCATGACATTCTTAATCCATGGTTGCATTTCTAACCTCAACATATAATTCGTTCATCACTTCTTCATCTTCTTCTTGCTCTAAAAAAAGCTTGCTAGATTTTTCCTTGGTGATGAAAGATTGTGAGAAAAAGAAAACTAAAGAGAGAAAAATTCCTACATCATCATCCTCTTCTATACTAGCCATATAGATTAGTGTGTTAGCTTCATTAATCCTTAATTAGTGAAGAGATAGCTTGGGTTTGTGACTCCTCAATGTAGATCATCTTAGATAGTGAAGACTTCAAGTAAGGATGCATCATTCACTTCATGGAGCCTCTCAAGAGTTCGGGAGCTTGATGATCGCAACGAAGGGACCACAATAAGGAGCTATTGAAGCGAAGGAATGGACTACAAAGGTTGTAATCCCTACTAACTTAGTAGTAAAGAAGTTTACTTTATGTTTCCTTTTGATTCTCTAGTTAAAGATCTTGTTTAGGGATGTTTAAGCATGGCAAAAATTTTAATTTGGCATGGATGATGCAACCCGAAACCTTACTGTTGTGATTATTAACCCTACAGTGGTATCAGAGCCTAGCTAAAAAATTAGACGGATAGTGTAGGATTACAAAACCGAAACAACTCCGAAACACCCGAATGTGAACCCTAGTTTCTGTCGAAATTTTCTGAGAGTAAAAAAAATTTTAAACAGTTGCAGAATGTTTTATGAGATGCAACATGCACACAGGGAAAATTTCAGCACACCTCGCCGGAATTTGGCCGAGCAAAATGAGGTTTGGACCGGCCAGCTCGGTTTTCCTGGGGCTTTTTGCATTGAAATTTGCACTGTGTTCCAGTCTTTGGGGTTTGGTATTTCAGGTGTTGTTTGTTTTTGCTAAAATTGCATGTGATGTTATCTTTTTACAAAGGCAATTCGGAGTGTTTCGTATTCGTAATTATAGTTTGTTTTCGGGTTAATTTAGACGGTGTTAAAAAGTTCGATCGGATAACAAATACCCACTTTAACCCTTACCGGAAAATTTTCCAAGAGTTGGATTTTTCCGTAGTTAAAGAACGTTCAAATATCGTGCAAGTAATGCGGTGGACCCACTAGAAGAACGAAACCCTAACTCGATTCTGTGCACGTAAGAACCGCCGCTAAACCCTAGGGTTTGCGGTGGTTCCGCGGTGCCACAGATGAGGCATTGGTTGACCCTTCTACAGCTGGTTCATTACCACTGTGGCATATACTGAGTATTTTTAAACTACGCTAAAGTGTTGAGCTTTTTGGGAAATTTTGGTTGTTTGTTCATTCGATCGGAATGTTTAACGTCGTCTAGCTTTTTCTAGAATGTGATACAATATGCGGAATTCATATAGCTAGGCATGAAATCCGTAATATGTGTTTCGGGTTTATGATATCTAAGGTGATTGTGGATTCCAAATGTTGTAGTTTTTCACTTTCTTTTCTGCGACCGTAAGTGTAATATGTGGTGTATCGCCGGTTTCATTGCTATACATCAACGACAATTGGGATACGCATATTTACTTACGTTGATGACAAGTGATGTTATGTGTTGCTGTGATATGTTATATTGGATCGTCATGATTTGAATAGCCGGAGTTTTATGTGAGATGAGGGCTTTTATTTTCATTCATATAAAATTCATTGTATGTAATATTCTTTTATTGGGGCACTTCTGGGTTGAGGATGATGTCACCATTGTATATTATTTACTTTTCTGCATTAGGATAGACCCAAGGAGGGGAGCACAAGTAACCGGGTTCTAGGGTCCAGTGGGAGGTCATCTCGAGGATTCGAGACTGTAACATTTCAAAATAATAAAATATTATTTTTGGGAATTTTTATAATTTAATATTATTTTATTGATTATTTCAATATTAAATTTATAATTAAATACCGATAAATGGGAAAAAATTTGAAAAAATTATGGAAAATTCAAAAATAATGTATCCTATGGAATTATGTCATTTTAAAGTTTTTATGAGCATTTATATGCTAATTTAGTGCTAATCGCGATTAAAAATCGCTAATTGGATTTTTGGCTTTTTTGTGCAAAACATGCACATATCATTTGTACACTTGTGTTTCATTCGTTTCTTTGCCTTTTCTTCATTTTAGCATGGTTGATTAGGGTTGATTGTTCACACCATAATATTGCATTATTATATTCCCCATTCTTATTCTTTTTATAAATAAACAGGTACTTTTGATGCATGTGCTACATGTTACAGGTTACAGGTTCTTGGACAGAAAACAGTGAAAACAAGGCAAAGACGATGAAAAAGTGGACTTTAACCAATAAACAGAAGACTCTTGATCAAGCCTATATAAGGAAAAATTCACAAAGTAAGATTCAAGACATCGACTTAAAGCGAACGGGTAGAAGTCCACTACAATGTTCACTGGAAAATCTAGAAGAGAACCAGAAGCTAAATTGAGAAAAGACATAAAGAAATAAGAAGATAAAAAGCAGCATAGCCAGCCCTAAAAATCCAACATGCCAACACCATTGTTTGGCCGCGGAACCGCGGCCAAACCATGCCATGGGCCGCGGTTCCGCGACATTTTTAAAGGAATAAAAAATAATTTTTTTACCAAAAGGCAGTGGCGGCGTTGACTAGTCTTCATAAGGGCAAATATGTAATTGTAGAAATGCGGATCAAAATGTAACAACCCATAAAAATTGAAAAGCAGTGGCGGCGTTGACTGGACTTCATAAGGGCAAATATGTAATTGTAGACATGCGGATCAAAATGTAACCTAGGGTTTCCTATTCTCTATAAATAGGAACCCTAAAAATTATAATTTCTTATGCCTCCTTTTAAATAATAAATTCAGATCTCTTTATGGAGAGCATCGGTGTTTCTTTTCAATTCATGAATTCAGATCTGACAAACCTGCGTTGATAATTGGAGAGATGCATCTGTAAGTAGATTTAATTCCTTGCTCTAGTTTAGATTTCAATTCTTTGCCCTAGGTAGATTTAAATTATTGCCGTAGATAAATTGTTTAGAGTTAGCTTTGGGGAAGGCTTTTGAGAGATGAGATCTCTCATCCCTTTCTTACCCATAATATATTCTCAATAGGACTCCATGCATACACGCACACACCGCGTCCTACGGCATCCTACCCCTCGAGGTAACAATGACACCGTAGTGTAAAGGCCCGATTGCGCGTGTTTTCCATGGAGGTTAGGGTAAGGATCTCTAAAGGAAGGACAAGAACCTAGAGGAAGGAACACCTTCCCGAATGGATCTAATCCCCTTTATTGATAATTACCATAACTCCTCATAGATCTTTATTCGGGTATAGAAAGCGTTGAGATTTACTTGCATTTCCAAACCATCCCTAAACCTAACCCTAGCAAGACTAGATCTAGATAATCGTAGTATAGAATAATTAGGTTTTTAGATTTAATAATCAATCCGAACACCCTTCAGAATTAACTCGTTTGAGCGATTAGGAGATTCACAACATCCCTGTGGACCGACCCGTACTCACCGGCTAGCTTCATGCGACGCCGTTCTTGATTGCAGTAATAGATAGTTTTTGAGATCAAATCAAATGGCGCCGTTGCCGAGGATGGCGTAGAACTTTCCTCTTTGCAATTTCGGGTTAATCTTAAAAAAAAATCATAAAAATCTAAAAAATCCAAAAATTATAAAAATATATCAATTGTTATTTTTTGGAAAGGATACTTTGTTGTGTGAATCTTGCAGATACATCGAGACGGATCTGGAAATTTCCAGAAAGCAAAACAGAAAACAACAGATCAGAACAGAGGGGGATTTTCAAAACAGAACAGCAGAAAAAATTTGGAGTCTCGAACCGCCCACCTGACTGCCCTTCCGCGGCCAAAACCTGCCTTAGGCCGCGGAACCGCGGCTGCCTTGTCGAATCAGAGCGTCAACAAAAATTTTGGGACTCGTGCTGATTAGCCTGCCGTGAAACCGCGGCCGGAACACGTTTATACCGCGGAAACGCGGCCTGTTGGTGTCTACAGTTCGTGAAAAATCTTCTGTAAGCCCCTCTGTTTCTTCTCTGTACATTTTGAAATATTTTTTCTGAAAATTACTGCAGGATTTCGTGCGCATTAAAAATATTCCCCCTTCCAAAAAACAATCTTGTGCAGGATTTTTGCGCCTAGTTTAAACTAGAAATTGATTGCAAGTAATCTTTTTTGTTACATATCTTTTCTCGAATATCTTTTTGCAATAATTTTTTCCAAATAAAGATAAAAAGAAAAAGGAAAATTTTATTACAAAACTTGCTAACTTTTGCCCAAATAAATCCTTGCACCACCCAACCTTCCTTTTTGTCACCTTTCTTCTAACATGGGTACCCCACATAATAAATCACTTGCCGAACTTTGGTATCCCGAACCTAATTTTGCGTCGTACGTCAATTTGTTCGGTCAATTTAAAGACAATCCTTCCTTGCCAAAAAAATCTTTGAAAGATCAAATAGAGGCGTCTAGGAGAAACAGTTTGACTTTTCAACCCACGTTGTGTCAACCAAGTCAACCTGTACCACCTCCATATGTTGATACCACTTTTTCAAGTCCTTCTGTCACTCCTAAGCCGATGTCCATTGCTGAGCATATTGCTCAATCTCGCAGCCGATCTTTCACCCCTCTCCACTTATCTAGTTCTAGGAATCAACAAGACTATTCATCTTTTTATCCACATGTTGACCCTACACCTGACCAACCACCCACTTCCTACCAGTCCTACCCGACCTTCCCACCTTCACTAGACACTGTGTCTACACAGCCTGTTGGGAGTTTTGCATATCCACACGATTTCGAATCCTTTACCGAAACCCCCTCACCACCTAAGTCTAGTTTGGAAGAGTCGTTGGAGGCTTATATCTTAGCAACAAACAAAATGACTAGGAATGTGGAAGCGTCCGTGGCCGCCCTTATGCAACCTAGTGAACCGGTAGCTAGTTTCCTACTAGCTTCAAATTTTTCAATGTATAATGAGGCGGTTGGACAGAGTGAGAATGTGAGAGGATTTCCAAATCAAACCTACCCCTACCCAATTGAATCCGACAACTCCAATTTTCAAACATGTGTCCAAAATGATGAGTTGTGCGACTTTGTAGTGTTTGATTTGCCAACTTGTGAAGAACCCCTTTCGAGTGAAACCGCACATAATCCGTTTGACCTTTACACCTCCACCCTAGAACCTAAATTGATAAACATCCATGCTTTTGATGAGGAGTCTAAAGAAATTGATTTTCACTTGATTGAGGATATAGAAGCCGGGAATATTTCGGATGATGAACCTGTCGATTTGATTGAAATTTTATATTCAACTCATCATCCCGAGTCATTAGATGTTTCTCCCGAACTTCATATGCGTCTGGATTTTGATGATAATGGCATGGATGAGTTGAATTTTGAGGAGAATTATAAGGATAGTATTGAGGATCATATTGAGGTTGAACCATTTTTGTTTGATGTGTCTGATTTTCCAATTCATCCTCTTGAACCGTTAACTGTTATATCACCCTCCCTCCTTTCCATCGGTCCGACCACGCTTGATGACTGTGAGCTTGAAAACTTTTCCTTTGAATCTGACACAGTTCTCCCAGCCGATAACACTTACGAGTGTTTCATTTTTTCGGACGATGTTGATGACTCACCGCCCGAGTTTGAGTCCTTTACATTTTCAAATGAGTTAGTTGAACCATCAGACTCGGTTGCTTACAGTAGTTTCGAACCATTGATGGAATATTTTAAGTTCGAAACAATTTACTACGGTAAGAATGAGACTATCCCTAATTCACTCCCTTTCGTCACTCCCATCATTTCGACCGTACAAGAGACCATGACGCTTTCATCTTCAATACCAAGTTCGGCGTACCCATGTTTTCTTGCGAATCTTGAGGGATTTGACCCCATTTCACGACGAGTTGATAGACTAGCACAATCGCTTTTAACATATCGGTCATCACAAATTGCACTAATTTATTCACTCGATTTACACCCTCAAGATCGTGCCACCCTTCTTTCCCCTTTCCTCCACCGAGACCGTATTCTACCTTTCTTCCCACACGGTCTCGTGTGTTTCTCATTTCTTTCATCTACACCCCATTATTTCACCAACTTGGCCACTACCATGATAAGATTTTTGAATGGTTGGTGCTAACCTTTGGCTTGTGTAAGGCCAAGCTTAAGTTTGGGGGGAACCTTTGTATATATGTATATATATTTTTTGTTTTCTTTTTCTATAAATTAAAAAATAAAATAAAAAATTTCAAAACATTAAAAAAAAATTATAAAGAAATAAACAGGGGAGTGCCGACAATTTTTGACCCTCTTGGTTTAGCATGACAGTGAGGACACTGTCAAGTTTAAGTTTGGGGGTATGCTCGGTACGTCTTCTTCCTTCGCATTCATTTGTACATATTTTTGCATTTGCATACTTATTTGAAAACCCATAAAAATTGAAAATTTTCAAAAATTATAAAAATTTATGTATTCAATTTTGGCTAATTGACTTGAGTTTGACAGATAGGTTAACTGGCTAGGAACAACTAGATCTTAGACTTAGTAAATTAAAAACCCTAAAAATAACCTTCCTTAAAGTTTAACGGTAGAAAGTATATGCCTTTGTAGTTTATTTAGAAATAGGCAAATTTTGAGTTCACTTCTTGGGCTAAGTCGAAACGAAGGAAAAGTATTGATGTTCTTATTAGAGTATAAGTTTGAAAAATAGTTCCTAGCTTAAGTCTAGATTCTGAAAATGTATACCCTACAATTTGCACAATCACGCACCTTGAAACTTGGAATAGTAGAGGAGACCTTGAAATGCTCTTGTCTAAAGTCCTTAGTACAAAGAAAATAAAAGAAAAAAAGTGAATAAAGAAAAAAAAATGAACACTGGTTTTTGTGATTACTTAAGGCTGCATTAATGAAAAAAATATTTAGCGAGGGTGTTTCATCACCTAGTGCCTTAGACCAACTGGTTTGGGAGTCACTGCTAAAAGCCTTTGGTGTTGCAAGACTAGGAATTACGCTTTAAAGTGCAAACGCATTTTGTAATCGGTCGTTGGTACCTCAAGAAGTATTAACGGTCGCATGAAGGATGTGTAAGCAAAATTCATTTAAATTCACCTACTAATAAGTACTTTGGACAACGGACAAGAGTATGATTGCTTGATTTGAATTTCCAAGTGTAGGGGTGATATATACACACACGTAGGGGTATGTGATTGGGATTTAGATAAGAGAGAGGAATGAAGAATAGAACTTGTATCTTTAATAGAGTTGATAAAAATTCCTAAGTGGAGATGGAACCCTAGAAGGAAAACTTAAGAGATGCCGAAAGCTAAGTAAGTCTATAGAACATATATAATCTTAAGTTAAATGATGAGAAAGTGTGAAGAATGTGGGTGGATAATTTACGAGTCGACGATAATAGAATTCCCAGTTAGAAAGCCTAATTGGAGAACAAAAGTCGAAAAAGCCAAATTGATAGGATTTTGTGGGTAGTATCCGCTGAAAACCCTCAGGAGACAACACTCCTCCTTCTAGGGACACCTAGAGGTTTAACGGCTTGTTGCACGAGCTTAGTGCAATCGCGTTTCCCTGCGAAAGTGCGGTTAGGTTTTTGTAGAGAATAAATAAAATAAGTTTTCTCGAGGACGAGCAAAAGATAAGTTTGGGGGTATTTGTTCACACCATAATATTGCATTATTATATTCCCCATTCTTATTCTTTTTATAAATAAACAGGTACTTTTGACGCATGTCTGCTACATGTTACAGGTTACAGGTTCTTGGACAGAAAACAGTGAAAACAAGGCAAAGACGATGAAAAAGTGGACTTTAACCAATAAATAGAAGACTCTTGATCAAGACTATATAAGGAACAATTCACAAAGTAAGATTCAAGACATCGACTCAAAGCGAACGGGTAGAAGTCCACTACAATGTTCACTGGAAAATCTGGAAGAGAACCAGAAGCTAAATTGAGAAAAGACATAAAGAAATAAGAAGATAAAAAGCAGCATAGCCAGCCGTAAAAATCCAAAAAGCCAACACCATTGTTTGGCCGCGGAACCGCGGCCAAACCATGCCTTGGGCCGCGGTTCCGCAGCAGTTTTAAAGGAATAAAAAATAATTTTTTTACCAAAAGGCAGTGGCGGCGTTGACTGGTCTTCATAAGGGCAAATATGTAATTATAGACATGCGGATCAAAATGTAACCTAGGGTTTCCTATTCTCTATAAATAGGAACCCTAAAAATTGTAATTTCTTATGCCTCCTTTTAAATAATAAATTCAGATCTCTTTATGGAGAGCATCGGTGTTTCTTTTCAATTCATGAATTCAGATCAGACAAACCTGCGTTGATGATTGGAGAGATGCATCTGTAAGTAAATTTAATTCCTTGCTCTAGTTTAGATTTCAATTCTTTGCCCTAGGTAGATTTAAATTCTTGCCGTAGATAAATTGTTTAGAGTTAGCTTTGGGAAAGGCTTTTGAGAGATGAGATCTCTCATCCCTTTCTTACCCATAATATATTTTCAATAGGATTCCATACATACACGCACACACCGCGCCCTACGGCATCCTACCCCTCGAGGTAACGATGACACCGTAGTGTAAAGGCCCGGTTGCGCGCGTTTTTCATGGAGGTTAGGGTAAGGATCTCTAAAGGAAGGACAAGAACCTAGAGAAAGGAACACCTTCCCGAATGGATCTAATCCCCTTTATTGATAATTACCATAACTCCTTATAGATCTTCATTCGGGTATAGAAAGCATTGAGATTTACTTGCATTTCCAAACCATCCCTAAACCTAACCCTAGAAAGACTAGATCTAGATAATCGTAGTATAGAATAATTAGGTTTTTAGATTTAATAATCAATCCGAACACCCTTCGGAATTAACTCGTTTGAGCGATTAGGAGATTCACAACATCCCTGTGGACCGACCTGTACTCACCGGCTAGCTTCATGTGACGCCATTCTTGATTGCGGTAATAGATAGTTTTTGAGATCAAATCATTGATCATTGAGTGAGAATGATAAGGAGAAAAGAAAAGAAAAAGGTAAAGAATGATGATGAGAGAGAGAGGGTAGGTATAGGTCAACTTTTACTTTTTGAACCATACTCCCATCATTTTATCCTCTCATTTCTCTTTCCCTTTTTCCCCATCTCCTGCTGCTGCCTCTTCCCTCACTTCCTCCTCCACCTTCAAGCATCTCAAACACCACAAAAATCAACTCAAAACCACACACCCATTTCACAAAAAGTGTGCACAAGCTCACAAGCTTTAGAATGGACCAAGAAAGATGGTGTTTTGGTGCCGTGGGAAGATTCATGAGTCTCTATGGAGGTAATTCTTTCATAATTGATGTAGCATTTCAAGTGATTTAGCCTCCTTTAAAGTTTAGTGTCGTTTTGTCGAAGTTTTATACACTTTGGAAAACCCTAGAGAGGGTTAGGGTAAATTTGAGTTGTGGCGATGCAATTGGACTCTAATGGTGACCCTAGACCCTATATTGACTAAGCCCCTGACCTAGCAAGACCTGAAACACAAAAATACGGAATTACGTGACTTCCATGTCGGTTTGTGAGATGTTTTAGTGTGCAGGAAAATCTGGAATGTGCTGGGAGTTTTGCTGGAAAATTAAACAATACCAGAGGACTAGAATTGACCCTAGGAACACCCTGTATCAAGACGAACCCCTTTGGACCCTACAGGGCCGGCCAGGCCGGTTTTACCCTTTAGAGGGCTCGGCCACTTGGTAGGCTCAGGTGCCCAGGCTTCTGCTGTAGGTCACATAAACCTTATACACCACTCTAGACTTGTTTGCTTGCCTTTTTTTTAGCCTGAGACGAAATCTGGGATCATTTTCTTGGGTTGGTGCTTTGAATTTAGTTTTGGTTTTGAGTATTTTGATTTCCAGATTTTGGTATTTGTGCGTTATCTCGATCTTGTGACGTTTGTACGTCTATATCGAGTGATTTCGGGTTGTTTTGCGAAGGCTAATCATAGGTTCTAACCTATAGGCCTTTTAGCGTATCGTGTTGGTTTTCGCGTGTCGTTTTAAGTTCGATTTGGTTTTAATGCGATGCGATACGTGTGATATGTAGATACCCCCACGGTGATCCGAGATAATGCAGAAGATGAACGCGACATCGACACCGACACGCAGGATACAGGTGAGTAGATTATATCTACAGGGGGAAGTCGGGTGGATGGTGTATAGCACCCCCGCAGTACGATATTAGTATAGTATATATATATATACTTATGATAGCTTATAGTTTAGTGGATATTTGAGATGTGTTAGGTGTACTAAAGATATATTAGGGTTGGAAGTAAACTAGTGTAGTTCCTAGTCGCGAACCCTAGAGCAGGTTTACACCCACACGCACACACGTACTTATTGCTATACTTATACATTGATGATGAGGATAGAAGATGATATTTAGAGTTGAGTCGATGACATTGGGCATAGTGCTATGAGATCGGTGATATAATGTGATTCGTATTTGGGATACGACATGCGATTGTTAGCGGGCCTTTAGACGTGTGTTTCACACACGCACTTATATTTATATAGATGGTATCGATTTGTACTAGATTTAGATCAGTACCACAGATCATGTGATATGATGATAAGGATACCAGATAATTGATGAGACAATTTTGATATTGACCCGTACCCAGCTATTGGGATGTCGTACGACGATTTACCGTACGAGCTTTATATTGATGATAGATCCGCACTCATGACTCGAGGACGTCATATAATATACTGTATCGTACGTGATACTATTGAGGTGGGATCACCGACTATTATATATATATATATATATATATATATATATATATATATCGACTTAGATGTAGGTGGTTTCTATACCCCTCCTGCTTAGCTTGTTAGTTAGGTCTGTAGATTACTTAGTAGACATTAGACTAAACCCGAGACATACCTATTTCAATACTAACGAACCTGGAATATTTTAAAGATAGGCAAAAAGGGATTCTACGGATAATTTCAAAAGGCGCATTTTTTCTTAAAAACACCGTAGCCCTTATTTTACTAAAAACCCCGATTCGTCTTATTTCAAAAGGCAAAACTGCATGACACTTACATGCTGATATAGATTCTTCACTATTGCGTTGATTATTTGATTCTGCATATTCATATTATTTGCATCACATTACTTTTGTTTATTGCTATATTACCATCATGCTCTTAGGACACCAGCACCATTATCGATGATGCGTATGTTCCACGTACACTATTTACCGGCTCACACACTTCATCATCGATAATTGCCATGTCACTACACTGTAGTACTGTTGCATTCATGATATGATTCCTTGCATGGCATACTCGTGTACCTACATAGCGTATACCCATACTTGTGCACATACCTATTGTACATTCATACTCGTGTACCTACATAGCGCACACTCATACTTGTGCACAAACCTATTGTACATTCATGTTCGTGTACTCACATATTGTACACTCCTACTCGTGCACCTACCTGTTGCACACTTATACTTGTACACTTACATATTGCGCATACATAGATGATTCGGGCTTGACTCGGAGATTGGGATCCGCAAGATACTTTTAAAAACTGATTCATTTTAAAGAAGCGGTATTCCCTAATTATGTGCATATTGCTACTCCATGTTGCATGATATACTGATATGCTCACATTTTGATTATATGTCGCATACATCTTTCTTTGTGACTATACGCATTGAGATATGTTGTTTCCATGATATTTCTGGATTTGGGAACCGTGGGTATTTTAAAGGAGAGTATATATTGTTTTAAAAACCCGGTTACCCTTGATATGATATTTCAGTGCGTCCACAATGTGTTTTCTCGGTTCTGAGAGTGGCATGTGAAACCCGATTCGAGGAGCGGTAGGCACCGTCTGCGGGTACATGTTGGACCCGGTGAGGTACCCCGGGGCAAGAGACTCGTATATGTTAGACGGTGAGCCCGGCAGGGGAGTACTACCTACCGGTGATAGTATTTGGGCCCGGCAGTTGTCGTGGGGATACCGACCGGAGTTATGTACGTATGGATACGTCGGAATTCGAGGGTCGAAGCTGGGCACTCGGGTTTTCGAGATAGCGTATGATACGTACCTATCAGGGCCAGTCATGGTGACAGCGCCTGATAGATGAGGATTTACGTGCCGATGCTAGGCACAGGTTTCATGATGTTTTCGAGCGTCGATGCTAGGCACTCAGGTTCCATGATTTTAATTATATCCTCATACTTCCATGCATATGATTTATGATATTTACATGCATGATGCTTATTGTCATTGGGTGATAGGTGGACGGGATCCACATACATACAGACTTTGATTACATTGATCATACTTCATATGTATATATAACAGTGGATGAGGACGCTGTTATATATGCCCTTACACCAATATTAGTGGAATGGGACGCTAATATATGTGTATTGATATCAGTTTAGATACTTCATCATACTTATTCATGCAGACATACCTCATCCTATGATATGTTATTACCTGAGGCACTGGCACGAGCACTTGGCACTACATACATGTTTAGATGTTATATTGCCATCTTACCATGCTTCAGAATTATTTATTTAAGGTTTATATATATCTGATCGTTATGACCTAGGATTAGGTCATGCATGCGATTTCTACTTGTAGATATCTTCTATTCACGAGTTGGCAACTCACCCCCGTTGTGCCACAGTTCTTGCAGGTTTTTGCCGTACAGGTTTCAATGCGGCTTTTCTGACACACTGCTTCCATATGGGTGACTTGCTTGGGTAAGTGGGTTCTTTTGTATCAGAACCACCATTGTACATGTATTATTCAGTTGTATCTAGTAATTCCATCAACCAAAAACTTGTATATTGTTTCAGACTTAGAAACCAGTTATGTATTATTTCGACCTTAGAGTCGCGCGTTGTAGTATTACGCTTTTCATGCTATTTGAGTTTTCCGTTGAGTTTTGATCCTCGCCCTTCGGCGTTGTATATTATATTGCTTGCGTGGCTGTGACCGTCGATTGACAAAGAGCTAGCTCCCGCTTGGGGATGCATTTTATCATTTCATATATATTATTTATGTTGTACCCCGTTCGGGGCCAGTATTTACAAAGGAAACTCTGCCGAAATTTTCAGAAAAGATATGTGATTTTTAAAATTCATATTCGGCTTAGTTATTTAAAAACTTTGATTTTCAAACATGTTTTCTTCACTTTTAAAAGCTATTTTCCTACTTCTTAAAAACCAGTTTTCTCTATTTACTCCTTAAAATGGTTTTAGATTTCTGGGTTTTTGGCTTACTTGGATCAGATGAGGTCCTATAGACTTCATATGATTTAAGTGCCAGTCACGTGCTCTTTCGGGTCATGACAAAGTTGGTATCAGAGCGCTAGGTTAACCTTGGTTCGAGTCTAAGTTTGACTATGTGGAGCCTAGTGTAAGTCCACGTTGCGACCCCCGGTTCTTACGGGGAGGCGGAAACGGTATAAAATCAAAATTTTAACGCAAGAGGCAACATGGACTAAGCTAGGTCGGGATCTTTACCAAAACTAAAACTAGCATACTAAGCTAAAGATATTTAGCTACTCGGATGAAGATGGTTATACCTAAACTTGAACTCCTTCTCTTCAAGCTCCGATGGTGGTTCGATGGCTCCTTCTCGTTGTCTCCGTACGCCGAAGATAGATCCACTTGAAAGCTCCAACCTTTAGCTCCTTCTTCGTTCTTTGAAGAAACTAGTTCACTTGGTTTGCTAAACCTAGTGAACTAGAATGAGTAGAGATGATTTAGAATGGGATTTTATCTATGGTTCTTGATTCTCAACTCATGAGACAAGAGAACCATAGATCAAGAGAGGGAGCAAGAGGTTGAGGATGAGAGCAAGAGGAGAGCTCAAGAACAAGAGAGAGAATGAGCAAGAAAAGAATGAGCAACTCTTTTGTCTTTCACCCTCTCATAATCCAAAGTGATCATAACTCATCATATCAAAAAAGTCTTATGTGATGGTTAGAAGCAACCATAACCTTATCATGTCATGCACTCATTTTACTCAAATGAGCAAGCAAGAAAAAGTCTTTGGCATGAAATGATAACCATGGTTATCATGATGGTCAACTAGTCAAGCCTAGTCAACCGGTCAACAAGTCAACAAAAGTCAACAAGTCAACAAAGTCAACAAGTCAACAAAAGTCAACAAGTCAACAACCATATCACCATAATACTTAATTAATATAATAGTTAATCACATATCATATTCTCATTAGGGTTGAGCATAAAGTCAAATAGTCAACGGTCAACCGTCAACAACCCTAATGAGAATCCGCAGCCTCTGCCTCCCTGTCAACTGTGCATACACACCCGCATCCGCGTTCCGAGGAACACGAATGCAAACTGGATAAATCCAATCCCATAAGGTACACCAGGATCTGGCTTAAACCAAAGCCCGCTAGTGTAAACTGTCCGGACACTGTACGTGCACAAGTGTACGGATGTGACCGAACCCTGTCGCAAAACCATGCGACCTGTCGCAATACCATGCGACCTCTACTCTTTTGCCTAAAGGCGAAAAGCTTTCTGTGTGGGACTCTAAAGACTCGACACTACGCTGGCAGTGGGTTTAACCACAGACCGCAAGCGGCACTAGCTGTGTGTAACGGTCCCCAGGTAATGCCGATAAGAAGACCGACGAGGCGAAACCCATCTGAACTCCTACTGAGCCTGAGTGTGACATTCTCCGTACAGTCCGGTCTGTTCGTCTGATACATCGCATGGCGGGCCTGGGGGGCGGTAAACGTCAGTCCCCCAATAGTGGTACAAGTCGTGCCGGAGCGAAGCCCAAAACACCCTGAGATAACACTGGAAACCTACCAGTATATCTCGTTTGCCCTGGCCAGGGACTACTCGTGTAATGGCTCTCCTAGACACAGCGCGATGTCAACCCCCAATACCGGGAGAGACGAATCCTGTCTAACCGTCACTGCCTCCAAGTGCTTCGGGACTGCACCCAACCACTACCTGTTTGCACGACTCCTTTGAGCCGTGGTAGGGTAGTGATCAAAGTACAGTGGGAACACACTCGAGGCGGAATGACAGTGTCAAGTCAGCGGACTAAGCTGTACTCATGTCACCTGGGAACTGATAACTGACGATAGGTATAATACCAACTAGTCAGTTCCCGACGAGTCCTGTCCAGTGTACCCGTAACCTAACGAGCACCCGCATACTATCTCAAGTACGATGTACTGACGGCTGTGGGACAGACCGTCTCCCACACTGGGATGAGAAGCGCATGCGCTGGTCTACTCCGGAGTATCGATGCCCTGTCTCGATAGTCCTGCGACCAGGGACCTGCATAAGGATGTGCTTATAGATTACCCAGCCCCACTAGTGTGACGGCCATCACATCGCTGGTAATCAAGCAAAGATCCTAAGGGCTCTACTAATGTGTATAGGCGATATACAAAAATAAACACATGTACACATTGAAGTAGAAACAAACCAAGTAGCATACTACTATTTTGAGCAAGATTGTATATACAAGGTGAATATCCCAAGCATCCATTAAGTAATATACAAACTAGTATGATATAGTAATGGCCTCTAGGGCATATACACTAACACCTAGAGCGTCTATATATATACAGAACTTAGGCTTGACCTTACGGAACTTAGACTTAGTCGAGGGGGTATTATACCCGAACTTTCGTCGCGTAGGATGACCCTTGGTTGATGGAGTAGGTAGCTTGAGTAGAGTGACGTATTGTACGTATGTTCCGCGGCATATTTACGATACGCTACTCCGCTTAAGAAACCTTAGGATGTACATTTCCTTACACAGTGTTATATTCTTTCCTATGATCTATCCTCATCGATACTGGTTATGATTTTTTTTCTGCCACGATTACACGGGCAGAGAGAGTGCTACGGATAGAGTTGCATCAGCATGAGATCGTCATGGATGAGGACTGACCAGGGCGTGATTCCAGAGACATACGATTGCTTATAGAGGCGTCGTTTATTGTGTTTTCGTGCTATGAGCGTTCGACAGATCGCTTTTACGAGATTTCTCACAGGTGCAGATCGGTACCAGAGGATCAGGCTACTGCTAGAGGCCAGCCAGGATATGATGACCGATGATATATCGCTTATTCAGGACGATTGAGGCGTTGTTCAGCATACAGACGAATGAGCCAGTTGTTGCTGCACATGACGAGATACCACCCAGATGATTGGAGCTACTGCAGCTTGAGCATATACTTAGAGATATGATGGTGAGTCGCTAGTCACCTGAGGATGAATGACTAGGAGATGCAGTTCGTTCGCGTCATCAGATAGATTGATTCCAGCTAGAGACGACTTCACGCAGATTCGTTGAGAGTCGATAGAGACGATCGAATGTCAGGAGCCCATTTTCCAAGTTTAAAGTATTCGGAAAGACATGCAAGCGAGTTTATGGACCCTCTAGAAGAATGAAACCCTAACTCGACCTAATGATCGTGTGAAAGCCTTTGAACCTTAGGGTTTGCGGCAGTTCCGCGGCGCTATTAGTGAGGCTTGGGTTTGCCCTTCTACGGCTGGACCACCGATACTGTGGTATGTACTCGATACTATTAAACTGCACCCAAGATGTTGAGCTCTTGGGGGATTATAAGGTTCTGACGAGTCGATCGGATAGTTCGACATCATTCGGACATCATGTGATGGGACATATTGCTTGGGAGACTCCAGATACGAGTATAGCCATTGGAGCACCGTCCATGCGGCCACGATGAAATGAGTCCGAAGCAGTCGACAGCAGAGAAAAGTGAAGTACGAGATTCGTATGAGCTCTTGACGAGAGGACGTTCCACTCCGCTAACATCAGAGATGTGTTACGCATGCAGAGGCATTGATTGCTGAATATACCTTCCAGAAGGAGTCGCGATGGGTATGCAGCCATTCCGGAACAAGAGCCAGATATAGTAAAGGTGGTAATTTCCGGGCAATTCGGTAGAAACGAGATTTGAGAGAAACCTCGACAGGACTTTTCTGGAATACTATACGAGAAGACTTGGACCCAGGAGTGGTCATATTGCGCGCACCCAGCAGGCCGGGGTTCGGCATCGTCGACGAGACAGTTGACCAGGTTCGGATAGAGGACCTCACCCAGATGCGTTGTGAATTGGTCAAGAACGGACGGGTATTGAGTATATCTCCGCAGGATGGGACGAGTTCCGGAGGATGTGTTCGGCTAGATATCTTCCATAGGGTGATGAAGATACCGAGTTCGCGATTTCGAGTCCGTGTGAGAGACTTCGGATGGACCGTAGCCGAGAACATTTGCAGTGCGCAGATAGAGACGTGATGTCGAAATGGACGATGATACAGACAAGCGGGACATGAGGTTCGTACGAGGTGCTGATGAGCTGTTGTTACTCCCCGTTAAGATTAAAAGCCGGAAATGTCCACAGAGGCGTTGGGATGCGACCAGTTTCCGAGAAAATGCTGTGTTGAGGACACAGATGTCCATCGAGCGAGAAGGGATTATGCAAGAGTACCAGCCTCTGTGCAGATCGTCATAGACAAGATCGGAAGAGACCTTGAGCGGGATTCCTTCCAGGACACTGCTGCAATGTGATCGCACCCAGGATCATATGTGTCACGTGTATTCAGAGAGCCAGAGGCCGACGCTAGTGACGTGCCGCTTTACGAGTGGCCGTGAGGATTGACCGAGAGATGACCAGAGAAGTGCCAGAACGGAATTGTTCCCGTTAACGCACCTGACAGGGCCGATGAGCCGATGGATTGCGAGATTGGTAATCCACAGAGAAGATAAGAACCCAGAGACAGAGGACGCCAGACCGCGAGCAAGGGGCAAGTAGATATCTTGCGCTACTACCATTGGATGCATCGACACCTTCTCGACTTTGAAGGAGGATATACCGATGACGGTATTTATGATTTGTGATTTTGTGATTCGATTATCACGTATCCGTCACTTTGGATTCCGGTATTTTGGGCGATTTATTCGCATGATTTAGTCTTGATGGATGAGTTCCATGATATTTGTTTTCATGCACCATAGTTGCACCTACTGGGCATTTATATCTTATGCATAGTTATTACACTTGAGATGTGCTTTTACACCGTTGTGTTGATTTATGATTTGTGCACAGTTATTGCACCTGATATCGTTTTCGTGCCTCGGCTACACCTACTTATGACTTCATGGATTTCATACAGTTGAGTTGATTTTGTGCATATGATACGCACCCGAATTGATTTTTGCACTCGGTATAGCTTATATGTGCTTGTAGTGCATTGATATGTGTTTTGTGCATGCAGTTGCACACGTTTATGATTTTTACACCTTGATACACTCAGTGTTGCTATTTACGCATTTGAGTTTTTGTTTGGGTTTTGTGCACAGGATGCACCAGTTTTATATTTCATGCGTTGTCGCACCAGTTTTATGTTTTATGCGTTTAACGCACCAGATTTATAATTCGTGCCTTTATTGCACCGGATTTATATTGTGTGCACTACGGTTGCACCTGACCTCGATTTGATGTCATTCCATATGCTGATTTTGATTTCATGCTTGTGTTGTGCATGCGATTTGACTTATGCCTTCGGCATCGTTTACATGCACCCTTAGTGTTTTGATGTTGATTTCTTGCACTACGTGCATTTGATTTGGACTTTACGCATGTTAGACGCTTGGTATTGGATTTCGTGAGTTCGTGCATGTTGAGGGCGCATGATTTAGATTTTATTCATGCGTGATGGATGCACCTGATTTGGATTTTCGCGCGTGTTGAGCGCATGATTTGAGATACGATTTTAGTGCACACCAGATGCGCTAAATCGGGATTCTTCGTGCATGTCAGATGCACCTGATTTTGCTGTCGGGCACACACGATGCCTACGACCGATGTTTCGTGCACACCCGTTGCACCTAGATGTTGTTTTATGCACCTGTATGGCACATATATGAATTTTGATTTCCGTGCGCACCAGACGCGCAGAGTATTCTTACATACATTCTTGGGATTGATTCCTTATGGAGAAGTACATTTTTTTAATGATATTTGCTATGTGTTTTCATACTGAGCAGGACTAGTCAGAGGACAATACCTAGATATATTTTGCATGCATTGATAGTCCTCGAAGGGATTTCAAAAAAAAAGCGAGCTATAGTCTCAGTATATACCTACGTGTCTGATAAAACAAGGAAACCCTTCTAAATTGTTTTCAAAACAGCGGGACGTGCATATTAAAAAAAGGATATATATGTATATGGGTATTTTATTATAATGGACGTCTGCCACTGTGCAGTGTTATGCGCATCGCACAGCGACTTAAAAAGATTTGGCATGCATTTACTTCAGCTAATTACATGTATAGTTTTGATATATATCATATTGGTTTTGTATTGGATTTGACATTTGTGTCTTTACCATGACTCCGATGATTGCGGGATGCTTGACGGAGCTTTGTTTTTGAGTTATCTGCTCATTACTCATGCGCATGCATTGCGCTATGATGCGTTTTATGTATTGATGATTTCAGAGCCCCGACGACTTGGACTTCTTATTGAAATGTTTTAGAATTTGGGCGTTTAAATTTAAATTCGGGAACCGAATTTATTTAAGGGGGGAAGATTGTAACATTTCAAAATAATAAAATATTATTTTTGGGAATTTTTATAATTTAATATTATTTTATTGATTATTTTAATATTAAATTTATAATTAAATACCGATAAATGGGAAAAGTTTTGAAAAAATTATGGAAAATTCAAAAATAATGTATCCTATGGAATTATGTCATTTTTAAGCTTTTATGAGCATTTATATGCTAATTTAGTGTTAATCGCGATCACTAATCGGATTTTTGGCTTTTTTGTGCAAGACATGCACATATCATTTGTACACTTGTGTTTCATTCATTTCTTTGCCTTATCTTCATTTTAGCATGGTTGATTAGGGTTGACCATTGAGTGAGAATGATAAGGAGAAAAGAAAAGAAAAAGGTAAAGAATGATGATGAGAGAGAGAGGGTAGGTATAGGTCAACTTTTACTTTTTGAACCATACTCCCATCATTTTATCCTCTTATTTCTCTCTCCCTCTTTCCCCATCTCCTTCTGCTGCCTCTTCCCTCACTTCCTCCTCCACCTTCAAGCCTCTCAAACACCACAAAAATCAACTCAAAACCACACACCCATTTCACAAAAAGTGTGCACAAGCTCACAAGCTTTAGAATGGACCAAGAAAGATGGTGTTTTGGTGCCGTGGGAAGATTCATGAGTCTCTATGGAGGTAATTCTTTCACAATTGTTGTAGCATTTCAAGTGATTTAGCCTCCTTTAAAGTTTAGTGTCGTTTTGTCGAAGTTTTATACACTTTGGAAAACCCTAGAGAGGGTTAGGGTAAATTTGAGTTGTGGCGATGCAATTGGACTCTAATGGTGACCCTAGACCCTATATTGACTAAGACCCTGACCTAGCACTACCTGAAACCCAAAAATACAGAATTACAGGACTTCTATGTCGGTTTGTGAGATGTTTTAGTGTGCAGGAAAATCTGGAATGTGCGGGGAGTTTTGCTGGAAAATTAAACAATACCAGAGGACTAGAATTGACCCTAGGAACACCCTGTATCAAGACGAACCCCTTTGGACCCTACAGGGCCGGCCAGGCCGGTTTTACCCTTTAGAAGGCTCGGCCACTTGGTAGGCACAGGTGCCTAGGCTTCTGCTGTAGGTCACATGAACCCTATGCATCACTCTAGACTTGTTTGCTTGCCTTTTTTTTAGCCTGAGACGAAATCTGGGATCATTTTCTTGGGTTGCTGCTTTGAATTTATTTTTGGTTTTGTGTATTTTGATTTCCAGATTTTGGTATTTGTGCGTTATCTCGATCGTGTGACGTTTGTAAGTCTATATCGAGTGATTTCGGGTTGTTTTGCGAAGGCTAATCATAGGTTCAAACCTATAGGCCTTTTAGCGTATCGTGTTGGTTTTCGGGTGTCGTTTTAAGTTCGATTTGGTTTCAATGCGATGTGATACGTTTGATATGTAGGTACCCCCATGGCGATCCGAGACGATGCAGAAGATGAAGGCGACATCGACACCGACACGCAGGATACAGGTGAGTAGATTATATCTACATGGGGAAGTCGGGTGGATGGCGTATAGCACCCCCGCAGTCCGATATAACTATAGTATATATATATACTCATGATAGCTTATAGTATCGTGGATATTTGAGATGTGTTAGGTGTACTATAGATAGATTAGGGTTGGAAATAAACTAGTGTAGTTCCTAGTCGCGAACCCTAGAGCAGGTTTACGCCCACACGCACACACGTACTTATTGCTATACTTATACATTGATGATGAGGATAGCGGATGATATTTAGAGATGAGTCGATGACATTGGGCATAGTGCCACGAGATCGGTGATATGATGTGATTCGTATTTGGGATACGACATGCGATTGTTAGCGGGCCTTTAGACGTGTGTTTCACACACGCACTTATATTTATATAGATGGTATCAATTTGTACTAGATTTAGATCAGCACCCCAGATCATGTGATATGATGATTAGGATACCAGATAATTGATAAGACAATTGTGATATTGACCCGTACCCAGCTATTGGGATGCCGTATGACGATTTACTGTAAGAGCTTTATATTGATGATAGATCCGCACTCATGACTCGAGGACGTCATATGATATACTGTATCGTACGTGATACTATTGAGGCGGGATCACCGACTATTATATATATATATATATATATATATCGACTCAGATGTAGGTGGTTTCCATACCCCTCCTGCTTAGCTTGTTAGTTAGGTCTGTTGATTACTTAGTAGACATTAGACTAAACCCGAGACATACCTATTTCAAAACTAACGAACCGGGAATATTTTAAAGATAGGCAAAAAAGGATTCTACGGATAATTTCAAAAGGCGCATTTTTTCTTAAAAACACCGTAGCCCTTATTTTACTAAAAACCCCGATTCGTCTTATTTCAAAAGGCAAAACAGCATGACACTTACATACTGATGTAGATTCTTCACTATTGCGTTGATTATTTGATTCCGCATATTCATATTATTTGCATCGCATTACTTTTGTTTATTGCTATATTACCATCATGTTGTTAGGACACCAGCACCATTATCGATGATGTGTATGTTCCACGTACACTATTTGCCGGCTCACACACTTCATCATCGATAATTGCCATGTCACTACACTGTAGTACTGTTGCATTCAAGATATGATTCCTTGCATGGCATACTCATGTACCTACATAGCGTACACCCATACTTGTGCACATACCTATTGTACATTCATACTCGTGTACCTACATAGCGTAAACTCATACTTGTGCACATACCTATTGTACATTCATGTTCGTGTACTCACATATTGTACACTCCTACTCGTGCACCTACCTGTTGCACACTTATACTTGTACACTTACATATTGCGCATACATAGATGATTCTGGCTTGACTCGCAGATTGGGATCCGCAAGATACTTTTAAAAACTGATTCATTTTAAAGAAGCGGTATTCCCTAATTATGTGCATATTGCTACTCCATGTTGCATGATATACTGATATGCTTAAATTTTGATTATATGTCGCATACATCTTGCTTTGTGACTATACGCATTGAGATATGTTGTTTCCATGATATTTCTGGATTTGGGAACCGTGGGTATTTTAAAGGAGAGTATATATTGTTTTAAAAACCCGGTTACCCTTGATATGATATTTCAGTGCGTCCACCATATGTTTTCTCGGTTCTGAGAGTGGCATGTGAAACCCGATTCGAGGAGCGGTAGGCATCGTCTGTGGGTACATGGTGGACCCGGTGAGGTACCCCGGGACAAGAGACTCGTATATGTTAGATGGTGAGCCCGGCAGGGGAGTACTACCTACCGGTGATAGTATTTGGGCCCGGCAGTTATCGTTGGGATACCGACTGGAGTTATGTACGTATGGATACGTCGGAATTCGAGGGTCGAAGCTGGGCACTCGGGTTTTCGAGATAGCGTATGATACGTACCTATCAGGGCCAGTCGTGGTGACAGCGCCTGATAGATGAGGATTTACGTGCCGATGCTAGGCACAGGTTTCATGATGTTTTCGAGTGTCGATGCTAGGCACTCAGGTTCCATGATTTTTATTATATACTCATACTTCCATGCATATGCTTTATGATATTTACATGCATGATGCTTATTGTCATTGGGCGATAGGTGGACGGGATCCACATACATACAGACTTTGATTACATTGATCATACTTCATATGTATATATGACAGTGGATGAGGACGCTGTTATAAATGCCCTTACACCAATATTAGTGGAATGGGACGCTAATATATGTGTATTGATATCAGTTTAGATACTTCATCATACTTATTCATGCAGACATACCTCATCCTATGATATGTTATTACCTGAGGCACTGGCACGAGCACTTGGCACTACATACATGTTTAGATGTTATATTGCCACCTTACCATGCTTCAGACTTATTTATTTAAGGTTTATATATATCTGATCGTTTTGACCTAGGATTAAGTCATGTATGCGATTTCTACTTGTAGATATCTTCTATTCACGAGTTGGCAACTCACCCCCGTTGTGCCACAGTTCTTGCAGGTTTTTGCCGTACAGGTTTCAATGCGGCTTTTCTGGCACACTGCTTCCATATGGGTGACTTGCTTGGGTAGGTGGGTTCTTTTGTATCAGAACCACCATTGTACATGTATTATTCAGTTGTATCTAGTAATTCCATCAACCAAAAACTTGTATATTGTTTCAGACTTAGAAACCAGTTATGTATTATTTCGACCTTAGAGTCGCGCGTTGTAGTATTACGCTTTTCATGCTATTTGAGTTTTCCTTTGAGTTTTGATCCTCGCCCTTCGGCGTTGTATATTATATTGCTTGCATGGCTGTGACCGTCGATTGACGAAGAGCTAGCTCCCGCTTGGGGATGCATTTTATCATTTCATATATATTATTTATGTTGTACCCCGTTCGGGGCCTGTATTTACAAAGGAAACTCTGCCGAAATTTTCAGAAAAGATATGTGATTTTTAAAATGCATATTCGGCTTAGTTATTTAAAAACTTTAATTTTCAAACATGTTTTCTTCACTTTTAAAAGCTATTTTTCTACTTCTTAAAAACCAGTTTTCACTATTTACTCCTTAAAATGGTTTTAGATTTCTGGGCTTTTGGCTTACTTGGATCAGATGGGGTCCTATAGATTTCATATGATTCAAGTGCCAGTCACGTGCTCTTTCGGGTCGTGACAGAGACCGGGTCTCCTAACCCTAGAATTGGTAGGGTTGCTTGCCGCTCTCGTAGGGGTCTAGAGATGTGGGTTTGGCTATTCATCGCAGCCATGGAATCCGTGTTTTATACAGGCTCAAAATAAAACACGGACCTCCTAGTATATCCAATATTTCATATGTTATCTTCTGCCGCAGATATTCTGTGATGTGATCACTTTATATACGTGAGACGAATGCTTTATTAGTGTATATATGATATATAATAAACGTTGCTTATGTTCTGCACCCGCGCTAGTCCTACCCCGGAATGCCGTTAGTTAAGTAACCTAACGGTGCATAACAGGACACTGTGGCGAATGCGGATGGCATAAACGTACGTTGTATTTTCGTTTCTTCTGTGATGCTTAGGAAGCATAAATGATGGGACTTCGTTAATGAGATTAATGAAAGAAAAAGAAACCTAAAAGATGTTGTAGAATCAAATTTTCAAAAAGGGTAGCTCTAGTTTTTGCTTTGCATAACGGTATTCCTTATAAAATGTCCAGCACCTTATTCGATAAGGAAAGAGCCGAGATCCCTTCACCAGGAGTGACCGCTTTAGCAAAACTAGCAGATGCTACAACTCACTCGGTTTGGTTTTTGATTGCTTGTATAGTTCTTGCTTTGCATAGTGGTATTTTTGAAATATCATGCACCTTATTCGATAAGGAAAGAGCCGAGATCCCTTCATCGGGAGTGACCTCTTTAGCGAAACTAGTAAAAGACTCAAAAACACTCCTTTTCAATATCGCTTGTTTCTACAACGATATCAAGTTCATTACGCAAAAGGTTTTCAAAAAAACCTGTCGTAGCCCTCCGTTATTTATGATAAAGATTATTTAGTATTCGTGCTGCGTTTGTTGACCTCTGTCAAGGTGTAGTGTGCGGTAGCTGATTAGTTCTTATCTGTAAAACAAGTGATGAGATTGGATTAGGGTAGTCGTACGACCTTGTTGACCTCTGTCAAGGGTCGTGCGGGTGGGTTTGATTCAATCAAGAAATGACGGGTTGAACTTGACTAGTGCACTATGGTTTGTTGACCTCTGTCAAGTTCATAGCACATTAGGGGCAAAAGCATTATCGGGAATTTCAAGTGTTGAAATTTGCAATGAGATTGCATACCTTCTATGAGATTGTTGGATCTCGATACCCACTGCGAGTAAAGTTACTCCTGGGAGAGTTTTACGCATGACAATTAGCCAATCAAGTAGGTGTCTAGAAAGGTGTTAACGGGGTTATGCCTTTAGGAAAACGAGGTTTATTTTAATTAGGTCCGTGCGAAGGCACGGGGAACCTCCCTCAAAATACCAACACTGACCTTGGTGAAAGATTGGCGAACTTGTAAGGTGTAATTAATCCCGGCTAGTCTCTTTTTAGGTTTGAAGGAAGATTTGATAAAAACAGTGGGAGCCATCCTGATTAGATAAGATAATAACCAATCTAATCTTGCAAGAGCATACGTTAAAGTGTTTTCTTCTCTCTCTCTCCAGGTAGCGACCATGTCAGGCCTTAATCAAGATAATAATATGGATGTATTGACCGAACTCGCTTGTTATACTGAGCAGGAGAACGTTGGTCCCGCTCCAACTTATAATTGTTATAAGTCTGAGCGGGAAATAGGGACATATCTGGATTCCCAGGCCGCCCAAATGAAGAATAAGCATGTTGATGCATCTTCTTCGGGTATGTTAGTCATCGAGAACTGTTTCTCAGTTCACTCTACGCCCTGGGTATTAGATACCGGATCGGAATCCCATATATGTAATATGTTATATGGGCTAAGAAAAGGTAGAGAACTAGGAGAGGGTGATCATTCCATAAGAGTTGGGAATGGTGCAAATATTGCAGCCAAAGCAGTTGGCGAATATCACCTTATGTTGCCAAATGGTAATACATTGATTCTGAATGAATGCTATTACATTCCGACCCTGATATGCAATCTTATATCAGTTTCTTTATTGAGCAAAGAAGGATATAATTTTGTAGTACAGGATAATGTTATGAACATCTTCCTGAGTTAAAAGTTGATTGGATCAGGCTCATTAAATAATGGCATATACATTCTAAATCAAACTACAGTTCTTAATGTACAAAACACACACAAGAGGAAGAGTTCAGAAATGAACGAAATCTTCTTGTGGCATTGTAGACTAGGTCATATCAATACGACACGACTAGCTAAGTTACATAAGGATGGATATTTGAATCCATTCGAATTTTCATCTTATGACACTTGCCAGTCATATCTCAAAGGCAAGATGACCAAAACTCCGTTTAGTGGACGTGGAGAAAGAGTTATGGAACTCTTAGGACTGATACATAGTGATGTATGCGGTCCCATGTCTACACATGCCAGGAATGGTTCTTCGTACTTCATTACATTCACTGACGATCTCTCAAGATACGGACATGTGTTCCTGTTGAAACACAAGTATGAAGCTTTTGAGAAATTCAAAGAATATAAGAACGAAGTAGAGAACCAAATGGGTAAAAGTATTAAGATCCTTCGATCTGATCGAGGAGGATAATACTTGAGCAATGAGTTCATGGACTACTTAAAAGAGAATGGGATTCTCTCTCAGCTTACTCCTCCTTATACAACACACCACAACGGTGTATCGGAACGGAGGAATCGCACCCTATTAGATATGGTGCGCTCTATGATGAGCACTGCTGAGTTGCCTATTTCCTTTTAGGGTTATGCGCTTAAGACAGCTGCATACCTATTGAATAGAGTTCCATCCAAATCAGTGCCTACCACTCCATATGAGATATGGAATGAGAAGAGACCATGTCTTAATTTTATTCAGATATGGGGTTGTCCGGCATATGTGAAAACACTATATCCGGACAAGCTCGAGGCAAGGTCTGTTCTGTGCATGTTTTTAGGATATCCCAAACATTCGCGAGGGTATATCTTCTACCACTCCGAGGAACAAAAGGTGTTTGTTTCTCGACATGCCACCATTTTAGAAAAGGGTTGTTTTATGAAAGAAATTAGTGGCAATGAGGTAGAACTGGAAGAAGTTCCAGCAGAACAAACTACAACTGAAGATTTAGTAGAACCAGAGCATTCGATAGTTCCCAACGAACCCCAGCCTCTCCGCCGATCTAGTAGGGTTCCTCATCCACCTGAGAGATACTACCGTTTTCTCATTGATGGTGGGAGCGAGGACTGCATCATGGAAGATGATGACCCAACTAGCTTCGAACAGGCCATCACGAGTGGGGACTTTGTGAAGTGGCTGGATGCAATGCGATCTGAGATAGAATCCATGTACACCAACAAAGTATGGACTTTGGAAGTTGCTCCTGAAGGGGTAAAACCCATTGGGAGAAAATGGATCTTTAAGAAGAAACTTGGTGTTGATGGAAAAGTTGAGACTTTCAAAGCTAGACTTGTTGCAAAGGGTTTTCGTCAACGACCAGGTGTGGATTATGACGAAACCTTTTCTCCAGTGGCTATGCTTAAGTCTATCCGGATCCTACTTGCCATTGCTGCATACCATGACTACGAAATCTGGCAAATGGATGTTAAGATCGTCTTTCTAAATGGTGATTTAGAAGAGTGCGTATACATGACTCAGCCAGAGGGCTTCGTAGACAGTGGGAGCAGCGGAAAGGTGTGCAAGCTGCTTAAATCCATCTACGGGTTAAAGCAGGCATCGCGGAGTTGGAACATCTGTTTTGATGTGGTAGTCAAAGAATTTGACTTCTTCAAAAACGTAGATGTCACGACCCGAAATAGCACGTGACTGGCACTTGAATCATATGAAGTCTATAGGACCCCATCTAATTCAAGTAAGCCAAAAGCCCATAAATCTAAACCATTTTAAAGAAAGTGTTTTTATTAAAATCAGCCGAATATGCATTTTTAAAACATCAAGTCTTTTCTGAAAATTTTGGCAGAGTTTCCTTTGTAAATACTGGCCCCAAACGGGTACAACATGCAAAATATATATAAAGGCATCCCCAAGCGGGAGCTAGCTCTTCGTCAATTGACGGTCAAATCCACGCAAGAAATAATATATACAACGCCAAGGGCGAGGATGAAAACTCAAAAGGAAACTCAAAATCAACAACAAAACCATAATAATACAAGCGCGACTCTAAGGTCGAAATAATATACAACCGGTCTCTAAGGTTATGAAAAATACAAGTCCGGTTGATGGAGTTTCAAGATACAACAATGTAAATGAAATGCAAGGGTGGCCACGATACGAGTGGACCCACCTACCAAGGCGATCACCTAAAAAGGAGCAGTGTGCCAGCAAAGCCGCAACGAACCTGTACAGCAAAACCTGCAAGAAACTGTGGCACAACGGGGGTGAGTTGCCAACTCGTGAGTAGAAAATATCAACGAGCAGAAATCACATGTATGACTCAAACCTAGGTCATATGATTAGTATATATATCCTCAAAATAATATAACCCTGAACATCTACACGCAAGTGTAATATTAAGAGCTCGTGTTTGTGCCTCAGATAGCAACATATCATATATATGATGTATGAATGCATGAAAACAGAATACATGTAATGAAGGAACTGTTTTCATAAAATAGTGAGATTTCTGTATATTTAAATAGAGGTATCATCAATGAAATCAGCATAAAGATCCGTGTCAAGTATCGACACAAAGCATATATCCAAATATCCAATATCTCGGGCTTCGGCTATCCGGACTGGCCCATATCATAAATCTCAATATCTCAAAGTCTCAATATCTCGAGCTCCAGCTATCCGGACTGGCCCATGGGCTTCAGCTACCTGGACTGGCCCAACTCCGATCGGTATCCTCCGGATATCCGTCGAGTCACAATACAATCACCAGTCAGGAGTGCTCCCCTGTCACAGGCTCAACACCATCATCTGCGACCTTCTCGTCCCGGGGTACCACACCGGGTCCACCATGCACCCACAAACGGTTCCTTCTCCTCCTCGAATCGGGTGTATGATATCGCTCAAGAGCCGAGAAAACTCATGGTGGACATATCTCAAATCATAATATGAGAAAACTGCACATTTATCTTTTGAAAATGATAATCAGTTTATAAATCCCGCGGTTTCTCCAAATCCAGAAATCTCATGAAAATCCGAATAACAATCTCAAGAGTAAATAATATTGAATACTGGGCTCCGTCAATCCGGACTGGCCCTTATAATATTGCATGACGAATGAAATAGAAATATGCATGAGATATCAAGCAATGAATGCAATAATGAACTAGCATATGAAACAATAACATATTGGAACTATCAGCTAACAAACGATATCAATAAAGTAATATTTCCTAAAGTGTACGTGACATGGCAAATACCGATGATGATGTGTGTGAGCCGGCAAGCAAGTGTACGTGGAACATACACATCATCGGTAATGGGGCTGGTGTCCTGACAGCATGGTTTCATGATCACTAAAGTACACAATAAACATGCAATGCGATGATAACAACATGACTAAACGGAGAATGAATAGTAAATGCGATAATAAGGAATGTAAACATTAATATATATAAGTCATACAGTTTTGCCATTTGAAATAACACGAATCATGGTGTTAGAAAATAGGGCTACGGTGTTTTTTTAGAAAAGGTATATTTTTTGAAATATCCATAGAATTCCTTGGCATGTCTTTAAAATACTCATGATTCGTTAGATTTGAAATAGGTATGAATCAAGTCTAGTCTAACATCTATAAGTAACTCCAGGACTAACTAACAGACTAATCGAAATGGGTAAGGAAAGCTACCTAAGTCTGAGTCGATATATATATATAATAGTCGATGATCCCACCTCAGTAGTATCCCAAACGATACACTATATAATATGGCATTCTCGAGTCAAGAGCGCGGATCTATCATCAATATAGCTCATACGGTAAATCCATCGTACGGCATCCCGAATCTGGGTACGGGAAAAATATCACATTTATATATTTTTTCATCTGGTATCCTTATCATCACATATCGTGAACTGGGGGTACTGATCTAAGTCTATTACAATACTGATACCATCTACATATATACGTGCGTGTGTATGAAAACACATCGCCTAAGGACCCACTATAATATCGTGTCATATCTCATAATACGAACCTGTCACGCCCCGAAAAGTACGGAACATGACCGGCACTTAAATTACGAAACGTTTTGAGGCGTACGTAATCTAAGTAAGCCAAAACCTAGAAATCAAAACCAAGAAGCAGTAGACTGAAGGAAAAACCAATTTAAAGCAAGTAGTTTTAATCAACATAGACCGAAGTATGTATTTTTAAAATCTCAAGTATTTTCTGAAAATTTCGGTAGAGTCTCCTTTGTAAATACTGGCCCCAAACGGGATATAACATGAATAGTATACGAAATACAAAAAAGGCATCCCCAAGCGGGAGCTAGCTCTTCGTCAAACGACGGTCACAACCACGCAAGCAATATAATATACAACGCCGAAAGGCGAGGATCAAAACTCAAAAAAAAAAACCAAAATCAGCATGAAAACCATAATAATACAACGCGCGACTCTAAGGTCGAAATAATAACAAGTCTGGTCTTCTATCTCTGTCAAATATACAATCTGGTTGATGGAGTTTCTAGATACAACTGAAATAATAAATAAACAATGGTGGTCCTGATGCAAAAGAACCCACCTACTGAAGCAATCACCCGGAAGGGACAGTGTGCAAGCAAAGCCGCAACGAAACCTGTACGGCAAAACCTGTAAGGAACTGTGGCACAACGGGGGTGAGTTGCCAACTCGTGAGTAGAAAACTTCCACCAGCAGAAATCGCATGTACGACGCTATCCTCGGTCAAAACTAGTAATATCCTCAATAAATATTCTGATACATCTACATATAAGTGCGATACCACGTGCTCGTGTCCGTTCCTCAGATAGCCACATGTCAGATATATGATGTATGAAGGCATGAATATGATATGCAAATGCTATACAAATGAAAGCAGAATACATCATGATGGAAAAACTGTTTTCTTATTTAATGAGATTTCTATATGTATATCATTCAAGTATCATCAATGAACGCAACAGAGAAATCAGTGTCAAGTATCGACACAAAACATAAGTCTCAGTATCTCAAATCTCAAATCTCAAATATCAATATCTTAGGCATCCGTAACATCTGCCGGATCAGCCCGCGGGCTCCGGCAGAACGGATCAGCCTATAACCATCTCATGACTCCGGCCGGTATCCTCCGGATAACCGACGAGTCTAAATAATATCACCGGTAGATAGTGCTCCCCTGCCAGGCTCATCGAATACAACTCGAGCTTCTTGCCCCGGGGTACCATACCGGGCCCACCATGTATCCGAGACGGTTCATCCAACTCCTCGAATCGGGTCTCAAAATCCAACAGCAATTCTAAAAACTCATGGTGGACGACTCATACATCACGGGAAAACCGCAACTTGCATTTATAAAAGGATAATAAGTTTATAAATCCTTGCGGTTTTCCCCCAAATCCAGAAATCTCAAGAAGGATCCGAAATCATCAATATCATGATATCAATAAACAATGAAAACCGGCATAAATCTCCATAATACTGCATAACCAATGAATATATGGATGCATCTTATATCATGCAATAAATTAATTAGCATATGAAAGCTAAAACATGTTGCAACTATCAGTTAGCAAGCTATGTCAATGAAATAGTGTTTTCTAAAGTGCACGTGGCATGGCAATTACCAAAGATGATGTGTGTGAGCCGGCAAGTAAATGTGTGTGGAACATACGCATCATAGGTAATGGAACTGGTGTCCTGACAGCATGGTTCATAATCACTAAGTACACAATAAACATGTAATGAAACGATAACAACATGATAAATGGCAATGAATAGTAATTGCAACAATAATATGCGGAACCTGATTGATAACGTAACAATAAGGAATCTACATCACTACACCTGTGTTATACTATTTTGCCATTTGAAATAGTACGAATCGTGGCGTTTTGAAAATAAGGGCTACGGTGTTTTTAAGAAAAGGTACGTCTTTTGAAATATCCGTAGTATCCCTTGACATGTCTTTAAGATCCTCACGATTCGTTAGTTTTGGAAATAGGTATGACTCGGGTCCAGTCTAACATCTACAAGGTAACTACAGGTCTAACTAACAACCAATCGGAAGGGGTATGGAAACTAGCTGAATCTGAGTCGATATATATATGTGTATAATAGTCGGTGATCCAGCCTCAATAGTATCCCATACGATACACTATATAATATGACATTCTCGAGTCAAGAGTGCGGATCTATCATCAATATATAGCTCATACGGTAAATCTGTCGTACGGCCTCCCAAAACTGGGTACGGGTCAAATGTTACATCTATCACATTATTCATCTGGTATCCTCTTTATCAAATATCATGATCGGGGGTACTGATCTACGTCTAGTACAATACTGATACCACATATATAAATGCATGCGTATGTCTGAAACCCCGCGTCGAAAGAACCCGCAAAAATATCACGTTGTATCTCAAATACGAACCATATCACATCACCAATCTCACGGCCTCAAGCCCAATCTCATCGACTCATCTCCAATCCCAAGTACTATCCTTATAATCCGTGTATATGTATACTTATATATATATACTCTCATACCCATGTGTGTGTGTGTATATATATATATATACATATCCCCATATACGCACAGATAATAAATTGAATGCACGAGTATGCATGTGGGTGTAAACCTATTCTAGGTTTCGCGAATAAGAAGCTATCCTAGTTCCCTTCTAATAAAACAAAACTAACCATAAACACATAATCATAACTTCATAATCATCCACGGATCATAAACCACATATATATCCAATTATATATCATAAATATACTACAAACTGCGGGGGTGCTATACGCCATCCACCGACTTCTCCCCGTAGATATAAATCTACTCACCTGATCCTCGCTTGCCGAAATCGATATAGCCACGCGCTTGCTTGTCGTCTCAAAGCCCTCGTGAGGGTACCTACGTGTAAACATATAGTATCGTAAACCGAAATCGCGGATGAAAGTCCAAAACAGCATATGAATTTAACATAGGTAAAAACCTAGGATCCGCTCAAGTAAAAGAACCAAATATCCCTCGACATTGGCGTATAAACGCCAATTGATCGCGATAAAACCCAAACGCACCTATTTGCACATTCACAAACACTAATTATAATATGAAATAGGTTGAAATTCACAAAAATCTCAAACCCACTTTAAAAGCTATTTTTTCGAAAACCTAGCAAGCAAATTAACCGTTTTAAAACAAATCTTGATATTTAAACAAATCTAATAGCCATAATATTCACTAAACATCATAACTAAGTCATACAAACCATCATCATAATTTAATCTCATCAATTTTTATAAAACCCAAAATTCTAGTTTGCAATTGTATCCAATTTTAACAATTTCAAGTAAAAATGCACAAAACAACAACTAAGTTGGTTTTGCATGAACTAAAGTATTAAACTACAATTTAAAATGTTAATAATGTCATGAATACCCTAATTATATTTTTATCTTAATTATTTTCATAGTTTATAAAAAAACCTAGTTTGCTAAAAAAAACTTAATTTGGACATTTTACAAGTAACAATTTGTAATTAGCAATTAGATTAGTTTTAACAAGTCTTAAGATGCTAGCCTACATCACACAACACTAATCAAAATACTCAAAATGCTAACTTGATCCAAACTCTTTTCTAGAATTTCCAAATCTTGAAAATAAAACCTAATTAAGCATCTCATTAGCTAAAATTGAAGTAATGACAAACAATTTAACAAAAGGGTCAAGATTTATACCTCACAACCCATTGATCAAACTTGAAATCCAGCCTCTCAAATTACTATCTTGTTCCCTAGATCCATACTAGAATAGCCAAGTAAAAATGGGTAGGGATTAGATTTTGATTTTGTGGGATTTTTGGTGGATTTTTGATGCATTTTGTGAGGGTTTTTGATGAGGAAATGAGAGGGGGAAATGAGGGGCTGCTGTTGAGGGGGAAAGGGGAGGGCTCTGCCAGAAATGGAGGGGTAAGGAGAAAGAGTGAGGTGTTGAAAAATGAGAAGAAAAGATAAAGCCCATACCTCCTTTGACTTTCTTATTCTTTTCTTTTCATTTCTTTGTTTTCTCTTCTTTTCTTTTCTTTTCCCAAATCATTAAGTGGGGGAAGTGGGAGTGGGGGCAGCCCATGGCCGGCCAAGCCCATGGGGAGGGGGTGAGAGGGTGTGGGAGGGTGTGGGTGAGGAAAGAAAATGATAAATATTATATCCCAATTTCTATTTACACTAATATCACTATTTAAGCCTTTTTTCGATATTTTCTAACACCGATTGACAGTTTCATTTCATTTCAAAAAAAATATTTTACATGTTAGTTTAATGTGTCATGATGCACAAAATTTGTATTAACCCATTCCAATTTGTAATTATCCCTAATTAAATGTATTAGTGACGGCTTAAAATAATATTAAAATAATTAATTTCGGAAAATTTTTCAATAAATTAGAAATTTTACAAGTGGCTCAATAAACACCAAATACTAGCAATTACATAGTTAGAATATGTATATTTAATTTTATATTAAAAGATATTTATATCTTTATTTTTACGGAAAACACCCGTTATTTTACCGATTTTCCGAAATTTCACCTGAACGATTTTCAAATCGTTACAATCTTCCCCCCTTAAAGAAATTCGGTCCCCGAATTTAAATCAAAATTTTCCCAAATACTAAAACATTCAGCAAAACAATCAAATCGTCGGGGCTCCGAAATCATAAATTCATAAAACACATCGTAGCGCAATGCATGCGCATGAAAAAGAGTGTATAACTAAAAAATTAAAACTCCTTCAAGAATCCTGCAATTATCGGAGTTATGGAGAAGACATCAATGTCTAAATCCAAAACGAAAATCAATATGATATACATCATTAAAACATCTGGAAACAATGCATGCCAAATATTTTTCAAATCGCTGTGCGATGCTCGCAACACTGCACAGTGGCGGACGTCTATTGTAAGAAAATATATATATATATATATATATATATATATATATATATCCTTTGTTTAACATACACGTTCCGCCGTTTTAAAATTAATTTAGAAGGGTTTCCCTTGTAAAAAGTTTCGTGTCATCATGGACACGTAGGTGAATACTGAGACTATAGCTCCTCCTTGGAAATCCCTTCGATAACTATCAATGTATGCAAAAATATACTCAGGTACTGTCCTCTGACTAGTCCTGCTCAGCTACTATACTAAAAAGTAAGTATCAAAAATATACTACTCCAAAAGAAATCAATCCCCAAAGGTGCATATGAATGCCACGTGCATCTGGTGCGCACGGAAATCGAAATCCATGAATGTGCCATACATGTGCACAGAAATAACATCTAAGTGCAGCGGGTGTGCACGAAACACCTGTCAGAGGCAATGGTGTTCCTGACAGCAATACCAGGTGCATCTGATATGCACAAAAATCCCGATTTAATGCATCTGGTGTGCACCAAAATCGCATCTCATATCATGCGCCCAACATGCGCGAAAATCCAAAACAGGTGCATCCATCATGCACGAATAAAATCTAAATCATGTGCATCCAAGGCACAAAAAAACGAAATCAAGCGCAATAACTATGCACAACTCATAAATCACACAACGGTGTATAAAGCATATCTCAAGTGTAATAACTATGCACAAAATGTAAATACCCAGTAGGTGCAACCATGGGGCACAAAAGCAAGTATCATGAAACTCGGTCATCAAAACTCAATCATGCAATAAATCACCCAAAAATACTAAAATCCAAAGTGACGGATACGTGATAGTCACTCACAAAATCACAAATCATACATACCGTCGTCGATGTCCTTCCTTCAAGGTCGAGAAGGTGTCGGTGCACCCAATGCTAGCAGAGCAAGATATCTACTTGCCTCCTGATCATGGCCTGTCGCCTGGTGCCCTTAGGCTCTCGTCTCTCACTGCAGATTGCTAAGTACATAGCTCTTCGGCTCAACGGTCCAATATAGAAACGATAACGGAAGCAGTCCATTCTAACACATCCTCTAAAGATCTCTGGCCAACTATCATGGTTACTCATAACTTGTCTTGTCGACGATGCCGAACTCTGACCTACTGAGTGTGCGTAATATGACCGATCCTGGGTCTAAGTCTTCTCGTATAGTATTCCAGAAATGTCTTGTCGAGGTCTCTCCCAATCTCGTTTCTACCGAACTGCCCGGAAGTTATCATCTTCTACTAAATCTGTATCTTCTTCTGGAACGGTTACATACTCATCACGACTCCTCCTAAAAGATATATCCATAGTCAACGCCTCTGCTTGCGTATCACATCTCTGATGTCAGCGAAGTGGAACGTCATCTTTTTAAAATCTCGTACAAACCTCTTGCTCCACTTTTCTCTAATGTCAACTAATTGGGACTCGTCTCCTCATGGACTGCGCTCCAACGGCTATACTCATATCTTGAGTCTCCCAAGCAATGTATCACATCATATGATATCCAAATGATGTCGAACTTTTCGATCGATTCGTCGAGGTTCCATAATCCCCCAAGAGCTCAACATCTTGGGTACAGTTTAATAGTATCGAATATATGCCACAGCACCTATGGACCAACCGTAAAAGGGCAGACCCAAGCCTTACTAATGGCACCGTTGAACTGCCGCAAACCCTAAGGTTCACCGGCGTTCCATGGTCATTAAGTCGAGTTAGGGTTTCATTCTTCTAGAGGGTCCGTAGAATTGCTTGCATTATTGTCCGAATACTTTAAACTTGGAAAATGGTTTCCTGACATTCGATCGTCTCTATCGACTCTAAACATATCCGCATGAAGTCGTCTCTAGCTGGAATCAATCTATCTGATGACCTCGCATCGGGGTAGGCAATGAATCACATGTCCTAGTCTTTCATCTTTGGTGACTAGCGATCTTCTATCATATCCCTAAGTACAACTCGTGCGGTAATAGCTCCAAACTTCTGGGGCGATATCTCATCAACAACTGGCTCATTTGTCCGTACGCTGAACCGTGTCTCAATCATCAAGTAATCGGTTAATAGATGGTCATCACATTCTGGCTGGCCTCTAACAGTAGCCTAATCCTCTGGTGCTGATCTGCACGTCCGAGAAATCTCGTAAAAGCGATCCATCAAACGCTCGTGACGCGAAAACACAATAAAACGACGCCTCTATGCACTCGTATGTCCCTGGAATCACGCCCTGGTCAGTCCTCGTCCGTGACGAGCTCGTGCTGACCGCAACTCTAGCCGCAGCTCTCTCTGCCCGTACAACCGTGGTAACAAAACAATAACTGGTACTGATGAGGATAGATTATAGGAATGAATATAATACTATGCAAGGAAATGTACATCCTAAGGCTTCTTAAGCGGAGTATCGTATCGTAAATATGCCGCGGAACATACGTACAGTACGTCACTCTACTCAAGCTACCTACTCCATCAACCAAGGGTCATCCTACACTCCGAAGGTAAAACCGAACGCTTTGATACCAACTTTGTCACGCCCCGAAAAGTATGGAACATGACCGACACTTAAATTACGAAACGTCTCGAGGCGTACGTAATCTAAGTAAGCCAAAACCCAGAAATCAAAACCAAGAAGCAGTAGAGTGAAGGAAAAACCAATTTAAAGCAAGTAGTTTTAATCAACATAGGCCAAAATATGTATTTTTAAAATCTCAAGTATTTTCTGAAAATTTCGGCAGGTCTCCTTTATAAATACTGGTCCTAAACGGGATACAACATGAATAGTATACGAAATACAAAAAAGGCATCCCCAAGCGGGAGCTAGCTCTTCGTCAAACGACGGTCACAACCACGCAAGCAATATAATATACAACGCCGAAGGGCGAGGATCAAAACTCAAAAGAAAATCCAAAATCAGCATGAAAACCATAATAATACAACGTGCGACTCTAAGGTCGAAATAATAACAAGTATGGTCTTCTATCTCTGTCAAATATACAATCTGGATAATAGAGTTTCTAGATACAACTGAAATAATAAATAAACAATGGTGGTCCTGATGCAAAAAAACCCACCTACCGAAGCAATCACCCGGAAGGGAGAGTGTGCCAGCAAAGCCGCAACGAAACCTGTACGGCAAAACCTGCAAGGAATTGTGGCACAACGGGGGTGAGTTGCCAACTCGTGAATAGAAAACATCTACCAGCAGAAATCGCATGTAGGACGCTATCCTAGGTCAAAACTAGTAGTATCCTCAATAAACAACCTTATACATCTACATATAAGTGCGATACCACGTGCTCGTGTCCGTGCCTCAGATAGCCACATATCAGATATATGATGTATGAAGGCTTGAATATGATATGCAACTGCTATACAAATGAAAGCAGAATACAACATGATGGAAAAACTGTTTTCTTATTTAATGAGATTTCTATATGTATATCAATCAAGTATCATCAATGAATGCAACAGAGAAATCAGTGTCAAGTATCGACACAAAACATAAGTCTCAGTATCTCAATATCTCAAATCTCAAATCTCAAATATCAATATCTCAGGCATCCGTATCATCTGCGGGATCGGCCCGTGGGCTCCGCCAGAACGGATCAGCCTATAACCATATCATGACTCCGGCCGGTATCCTCCGGATAACAGACGAGTCCAAAAAATATCACCGGTAGGTAGTGCTCCCCTACCAGGATCATCGAATACAACTCGAGCTTCTTGCCCCGGGGTACCATACCGGGCCTACCATGTACCCGAGACGGTTCATCCAACTCCTCAAATCGGGTCTTGAAATCTAACAGTAATCCTGAAAACTCATAGTGGACAACTCATACATCACGGGAAAACCGCAACTTGCATTTTTAAAAGGATAATAAGTTTATAAATCCTTGCGGTTTTCCTCCAAATCAAGAAATCTCAAGAAGGATCCGAAATCATCAATATCATGATATCAATAAACAATGAAAACCGGCATAAATCTCCATAATACTGCATAACTAATGAATATATTGATGCAACTGATATCATGCAATAAATTAACTAGCATATGAAAGCTAAAACATGTAGCAACTATCAGTTAGCAAGCTATGTCAATGAAATAGTGTTTTCTAAAGTGTACGGGACATGGCAATTACCGATGATGATGTGTGTGAGCCGGCAATTAAGTGTGTGTGGAACATATGCATCATCGGTAATGGTGCCGGTGTCCTGACAGCATGGTTCATAATCACTAAGTACACAATAAACATGCAATGAGACGATAACAACATGATAAATGGCAATGAATAGTAATTGCAACAATAATATGCGGAACCTGAATGATAACGTAACAATAAGGAATCTACATCGCTACACCTGTATTATACTGTTTTGCCGTTTGAAATAGTACGAATCGTGGCGTTTTGAAAATAAGGGCTACGGTGTTTTTAAGAAAAGGTGCGTCTTTTGAAATATCCGTAATATCCCTTGACATGTCTTTAAAATCCTTACGATTCATTAGTTTTGGAAATAGGTATGACTCGGGTCCAGTCTAATATCTACTAGGTAACTACAGGTCTAACAAACAACCAATCGGAAGGGGTATGGAAACTACCTGAATCTGAGTCGATATATATATGTGTATAATAGTCGGTGATCCCGCCTCACTAGTATCCCATACGATACACTATATAATATGACATCCTCGAGTCAAGAGTGCGGATCTATCATCAATATATAGCTCGTACGGTAAATCCGTCGTACGGCCTCCCAAAACTGGGTACGGGTCAAATGTCACATCTATCACATTATTCATCTGGTATCCTCTTTATCAAATATCATGATCGGGGGTACTGATCTACGTCTAGTACAATACTGATACCACATATGTAAATGCATGCGTGTGTCTGAAAACACCACGTCGAAAAGACACGCTAAAACATCACGTCGTATCTCAAATACGAACCATATCACATCACCAATCTCACGGCCTCAAGCCAATTCTCATCGACTCATCTCCAATCCCAAGCACTATCCTCATAATCTGTGTATATGTATACGTATATATATATATATACATAGTCCCATACCCATGTGTATATATATATATACATATCCCCATATACGCACAGGTAATAAAATGAATGCAGGTGTGTGCGTGTGGGTGTAAACCTATTCTAGGTTTCGTGACTAAGAAGCTATGCTAGTTCCCTTCTAATAATACCAAACTAACCATAAACACATAATCATAACTTGATAATCATCCACGGATCATAAACCACATATATATACAATTATATATCATAAATATACTACGAACTGCGAGGGTGCTATACGCCATCGACCCGACTTCTCCCCGTAGATATAAATCTACTCACCTGGTCCTCGCTTGCCGAAATCGATATCGCCACGCGTTTTCTTGTCGTCTCGAAGCCCTCGTGAGGATACCTACGTGTAAACATATAGTATCGTAAACCGAAATCGCGGATGAAAGTCCAAAACAGCATACGAATTTCACATAGGTAAAAACCTAGGATCCGCTCAAGTAAAAGAACCAAATATCCCTCGACATCGGCGTATAAACGCTAATTGATCGCGATAAAACCCAAACACACCCATTTGCACATTCACAAATACTAATTATAATATGAAATAGGTTGAAATACACAAAAACATCAACTCACTTTAAAAGCTATTTTTCCGAAAACCTAGCAAGCAAAATTAACCGTTTTAAAACAAATCTTGATGTTTAAACAAATCTAATAGCCATAATATTCACTAAACATCATAACTAAGTCATACAAACCATCATCATAATTTAATCTCATCAATTTTTATAAAACCCAAAATTCTAGTTTGCAATTTTATCTAATTTTAACAATTTCAAGTAAAAATGCACAAAACAACAACTAAGCTTGGTTTTGCATGAACTAAAGTATTAAACTACAATTTAAAATGTTAATAATGTCATGAATACCCTAATTAGATTTTTATCTTAATTATTTTCATAGTTTATAAAAAACCTAGTTTGCTAAAAAAGCTTAATTTGGACATTTTATAAGTAACAATTTGTAATTAGCAACTAGATTAGTTTTAACAGGTCTTAAGATGCCTAGCCTACATCACACAACCCTAATCAAAATACTCAAAACCCTAACTTGATCCAAACTCTTTTCTAGAATTTCCAAATCTTGAAATTAAAACCTAATTAAGCATCTCATTAGCTAAAATTGAAGTAATGACAAACAATTTAACAAAACGGTTAAGATTTATACCGCACAACCCATTGATCAAACTTGAAATCGAGTCTCTCAAATTGTCATCTTGTTCCCTAAATCCATACTAGAATAGCCAAGTAAAAATGGGTAGGGATTAGATTTTGATTTTGTGGGATTTTTGATGGATTTTTGATGCATTTTGTGAGGGTTTTTGATGAGGAAATGAGAGGGGAAAATGAGGGGCTGCTGTTGAGGGGGAAAGGGGAGGGCTCGGCAAGAAATGGAGGGGTGGGGAGAGAGAGTGAGGTGTTGAAAAATGAGAAGAAAAGATAAAGCCCATACCTTCTTTGACTTTCTTATTCTTTTCTTTTCATTTCTTTGTTTCTTTTCTTTTCTTTTTCCAAATCTTTAAGTGGGGAGAAGTGGGAGTGGGGGCAGCCCATGGCCAGCCAAGCCTATGGGGAAGGAGTGAGAGGGTGTGGGTGAGCGTGGGTGAGGAAAGAAAATAATAAATATTATATCCCAATTTCTATTTACACTAATATCACTATTTAAGCATTTTTCTTCGATATTTTCTAACACCGTTTGACAGTTTCATTTCATTTCAAAAACAATATTTTACATGTTAGTTTAGTGTGTCATGATGCACAAAATTTGTATTAACCCATTCCAATTTGTAATTATCCCTAATTAAATGTATTAGTGACGGCTTAAAATAATTAATTTCGGAAAAAATTTCAATAAATTAGAAATTTTACAAGTGGCTCAATAAACACCAAATACTATCAATTACATAGCTAGAATATGTATATTTAATTTTATATTAAAAGATATTTATATCTTGATTTTTACGGAAAACACCCGTTATTTTACCGATTTTCCGAATTTCACCTAAAGGATTTTCAAATCGTTACAGAACCACGTCATATCACCAATCTCATGGCACTATACCCAATCTCATCGACTCATCTCTAAATACCATGTACTATCCTCAACATCCATGTATATACATACATACATACATACATACATACATATATATATATATAGTCTCATACCTATGTGTATTTATATATACATACATATCCCTATATACGCACAAGTAATAAAATGTATGCAAGTGTGTGTATGCGTGTATGCAAGTGTGTGTGTGCGTGTATGCAAAACATTAATCTAGGGTTCGCGACAAAAACTAACTATCGACGCTATCATCCAATTACACTAAAATTTATCCACGAACTCCTAAAGTCTATCTAGATAATCATCTAGTCTCATAATAAACATATTTATATATATATAGGTATACATATTCGTATACTACACTACGAAACTGCGGGGGTGCTATACACAATCCACCCGACTTCCCCCGTAGATATATATCTACCCAGCTTGATCCTCGCTTGCCGAAGTCGATGTCGTCACACTCATCCTTGTTGTTCGAATTCCACTCGAGGGTACCTACATATGTACACACAAGATATCATAAACCGAAATCACACATGAAAACCAAATCGGCACGCGTATCACACATAGGTTAAAACCTATGATCTATGCTTGCACGAAAAACCAAACAAGTTTCGACGATCGACGTATAAACATGAATCGACCAAGATAAAACACAATTACAAAGTTCAGGTTATAAACAAGCACGAAACCAAAACAGAATCTCAGAAACACATGCTCCAGATTTTACCCAAGGTCAAATTAGCCAATTTTGCACATATAAAGGGTCTAGTTTACTGGGGATAAGTCCCTGGAACAAACACGAACCAAATCCCCACTACCCTGGCCGCAATTTGCGGCCAGAGTGAATAAATCTGCGGCCTGTTTGTGGGGGTTGGGTCTCAGGTCTTGGGTAATGCTTCTAGGTTGTCTGCTTGTACCCCAGTATTTGCTAAATAAATCCTAGGATTCGCGGGTGATAGCAAATCTCCAATAGCATCACAAATTTACACAATTTCCCGATATCGGGGTTTCTATGTTTTGGGGTTTGGGGTTAGTCCCTGGTTTCAGTCCAATATACTATCATTAAAAGGGGTTTAAGGTTATTACTAACTCAATTCAAGAATTCCTTAAGATCCTAACTTGAAATTTCCAAACCTCACTAAACATCATTATATCACTTCTAAACATGCATAGACACTAATGTAAACTAAATACTACACTAATGGTTAAAGGATTACCTCATTCGGCAACTCAAGAAATTTCTTGAGTTGGCTCAAGTGTCCAAAATTCTTGCTTTCTTGGTCCAAAGTGTTTGTGAGAAACTTGTGCATGTTTTTTGTGAAGTGGGGATGAACTTTTGAGTTGTTTTTGGTGGTGTTGTGAGGTGTTTTATGGAGGGGGATGCAGAGGGCTGCCATGCTTTGAGGAGAGGGAGAAGAATGATGAAGGAAATGAAGAGGGAGAATAGCCAAGACCAAGGTTGACCCCTCACCCTCTCTCTCTCATGCCCAGGCTTCTTTGTTTAATCTATTTCCTTTTTCTTTTGTTTAGTTTTCTTTTCTTTTCTCTTCTCAATTAAAAATAACAACCATGCATGAAATGAAGGAAAGCCATGATAAAAAAATGTAACAAGTGCTAAAATGACTTGGTGCATGTCATATGCACAAAACTAGCTTAATGCACGATTAGCGATATGTAATCGCGATTAGCATTAAAATGGAATAAAATAAATCATAAAAATTTGTTATTTTCTTAAATCATATAAAACGCCCTCTTTTTAGTAATTTCTATAATTTTCCAAATATTCCCCAATTTATCGGTATTTAATTATACCGCAACATTAAAATATTCATAATATTTATTATTTAATTATTTAAATTCCCAAAAATAATATTTTATTTTTCTGAAATGTTACAGTAGATAAACCTTGTATATACAAGAAGGTGGCAGAGAGTAAGGTTGTCTTTCTCGTATTGTACGTGGATGACATACTCTTGATAGGAAATGATGTTCCTATGCTGCATGATTGAATGAATTCTCGGTGTGTAGGTAAAAAATGTGTAGAGAAATCACAACCAAAGAAATTTTTGACCGCAATCAATAACGGTGTCGTATGTAGCGCGTTAGCGAGTGCGAATCGTCCACAGGGAAAGTGAGATTTGCTTGTAATTGAATTAGATGAATTGAAAATTAAAAAGAAAAGAAAAGACAATTCAATTCAAGATTTAAAAGTGAATTTCAAGAATTATCTAGATCTAAATCTAATTATCAAGAAAACATTAAAAATCAAGAATCAAGAATTGATGATATCCAATCGAATTAGATTTTAAGAATCGAAGTGAGGCACGTAGGAATCGATCGAATTTATAGACGTGATGAAAACTAGTAATTACGTTTTCTTATCCATTAATGATTTGACACTAGATCGATGACGATCAACGAGAATTAGGGATTTCTTGCGGAAACTAGGGTTTCATCATCTATCCCTTGTCCTTTCGTTGATTTCATTCACACTCTAGCCTCTAGTAAATTCAAGCATCAATCGTGGATCGCTAATTAAGAGCGAAAACGTTCAAGAAAGTATCGCTCGAAACTAGGTTGTCGATGTTACAATTTATAAGAGTTTACAAAACTTATAGGAATTAAGAATCGTTTCAAGATTTGTAACATCATCATCTATTGATTCTCTCGACTCCTTCTCGAGCGGAGTTTTTACTCAAGCATCATATCAAAGAACAGAATCAAGAATCGAGATCTAATCATGATGCTCAAATATAAAAGTAAGCAAGATAAAGAATTTCATCTTTTATTTATCAACAATTTTATTACAATTCTCTCAAGATCTACAATGAGGAAAGAACTCGATCGTCGATTTGGCTTCGCACGTCTTCGTGGGTCGCGGATCGTCTTGGACCACTTGCTCGGATGAAGATCGGCTTCGCTCCTAAAAGGTTGAAGGCTTCTTGCTTGAAGTGTACTCTGAGATCTTGAATTTGGCTTTGGTGATTGGATTAGGGTTAGGGTTACAAGTTGTGTCACTCAACTTGTGTTGGGAATTGATGGAATGATCAACAACCCATGAACAACTCAAAACCCTAGATCTAGGTTTCCTTTTTATAACCATCTCAACCGTAGATCTAGAATTCAAAATTCAAATTTCCCTCCAAAAAGTTTGTTAGAGAGAGGCTTCTAGAAAAAAGTTTGTTGGAGAGAATATTCTAGAATAAGGTATATTCTAGGGCAAGGTTGTTAGGCCGAGCTTTCTGGATGAAGCCACGAGTGATTCTGGAATCTTCTGGAAGCTAAGGCCGTTACAGGAAGGCACGTGAGGAAATATGCTGTGCTGACGTCATCATACAGCCGCGGATCCGCGGCGGGAATGGGCATTTGGCCGCGGATCTACGGTGCTTTGAAGGATTTGGAGCATGGAACTTCTGTGTTATTCTTGGGCTGACATTTTGGTACTTTTCTGATGTGTTGAATATCATTTTGCTTTCTCTATTTCTGCCGGATCTCAAGTCTTGGACTTGGCGCGTTTTTATCATCCTTTTTATAGTTTCGGCTCTTTTCCTGGAATTTCCTGCACAGATTCTCGAGACAAGTGTTGCGCTATACAAAGATTATGCGATGCAATGATAAACACTCAATTTCCCTCAAAATGCCGGTTTTAGTATACAATACAAGTTATTTGGTATTTTACAGATGTTTTGCTAATATGTACTATATTAATACCGAACACCTCTAGATGTGTGCAAATGGCAGGGAAATTGATGTGTTAAAAATACAATATTTTCGACTGATCAAATTCCCCCAAACTTATTTTCGGTAGTCTCGAGCGAACTGTTTTATTAAAAAGAGAAAGAGAAAATATAAGAAAGAGAAAAACTAACTAGCACACTTTCGTAGGCAACACAATTGCACTGAGCACGTGCAACAAGCCTTTAAACCCCTAGGTGTCCCTAGTAGGAGGAGTGTTGTCTCCTGAAGGTTTTCGGTGGATTGCACCCACAAAATCTAATAATAAAACGAAGACCGTGAAAGTTACATATAAAGATAAGAATTGTAAAAGAAAGACTTTGAAAATCAGAGTTTCCAACTACACTAGCTTTTCGGTTGTCATGAGCCCTATCTTAATAGTCTTGAAAAAATGTTAGAAATCACATCATCCCTCAATAAAACATCGTCTTTATTCTTCATTCCTATTTTTCTTCCAAACATCGATCATATACCCCTACGTGTGTGTATAGGCATCCCTATACTCGGAGAATTCAATTCAAGCTATCATACTCTTGTCTATCTGCCTCAGTACTTTTTAATTTGATGAATATTTAGATTTGCTCACACATTTTCATGCGACCGTTAATACTTCTTGAGGTACTAACCGACCGATTACTCATGTGCTTGCTTATCAGGTGTATTTTCCTCGACTTGCACCACCTAAGGCTTAGCAGTGACTCCCAGACCAATTGGTCTAAGGCACTAGGTGATGAAGCACCCTCGCTATATTTTTTTATTGCTGCCTTGGCGATAAAAAAACCAGTGTTCATTTTTCTCACCATTTATATTTTATTCATTTTTTTATTTCCTTCATACTTTGGCTTTTAGACAAGAGCATTTCAAAGTATCCTATACTATCCCGAGCTTCAAGACGTGTGTAAGTGCGAATAGTAGGGCATCAACGTTCAAAATGTTTGGCTTCCAAAATAGGAACTATTTTTCAGACTTATTTTTATCCTCAGATTAGCGACTTCCTTCATCTTACTAACCCTTGGACAACGGCTCATAACTACTTATTACTAGTTCGTTTAAGAAAACTTCTAATTTTCTTGGTTTTCTTAAATTTTTCTAATCTTTTGGATGTAATTTTTCACTATCTAATATTTTATTATCTTATTTATGTACAAAATTAAATATTAAATATTTTTATCTTTTGAAAAAAAAATTTATAAATTTTTATAGGTTTTCAAAAATGTTTTGTGCTTATGCAAAGTATGATGCAAATGATGCGAAAATAAGCATAAACCTCCCCCAAACTTGTTTTCAACAGTGTCCTCACTGTTGATATCCGTTAAAGCTTAAAAACCTGTAAACTTGGGAGGCAAAAATTTGTTACAGGGGACATGAAATATGATCGTGGAAAATCTCCCCCAAACTTATTCTTTATTCATGTACAAAAACTTTTTATGATTTTGTTTTGCAATTTTTTTTTTATATTTTTTCTAGAATATATTTACAAATTGACTCACCTTCATTCTAAAGATGTGACAAAATTATCAAGTCATGAAGGTGAGGTGGAGGAAAATCAGTCATTATAAACCGGCTCCTGTAAAAACAGGAGCTCCTCCGAGGGGTCAGTGGAAAAATACGGCTTTAATCTATGTCCATTCACTTTGAAAAATATACTGTTTTTAACATTTTCTACCTCAACTGCCCCATGCGGGTATACAGACCGCACAATAAAAGGTCCCTTCCACCGAGATCGTAGCTTACCCGCGCGAAGGTGTAGTCGTGAATCATAAAGAAGGACTTGTTGACCAGGTGTGAATGTTTTCCTCAAAATGTTTTTATCGTTAAATACCTTAGTCCGGTTCTTTATAATTACAGCGTTATCATAAGCTTCATCGCGGAGTTCGCTTAGCTCGTTTAATTGCAGCTTCCGAAAGTTGCAGGCTTGGTTTAAGTCAAAGTTGATTTCTCTAATGGCCCACATTGCTTTGTGCTCTATCTCGACCGGTAGGTGACAAGCCTTACCAAACACTAACCTATAAGGAGACATCCCTAGATTGGTTTTATATGCAGTTCGGAATGCCCAAAGAGCATCCGTCAATTTGGTTGACCAATCTTTTCTATTCTTAGCAACAGTCTTCTCCAGAATTTGTTTGATCTGTCTGTTTGAAATCTCAGCCTGCCCGCTCGTTTGGGGATGATAGGGTGTGGAAAGTTTGTGGTTGATTGCATATTTCCGCATCAAAGTCTCGAAAGACCTGTTGCATAAATGCGTCCCGTTATCGCTAATGATAGCGCGTGGGTGTCCAAATCGCGAAAAAATATTTTCTTTTAAGAACTTAATGACAACCTTCTTGTCATTAGTGCGACAAGGAATAGCTTCAACCCACTTTGAGACGTAATTTACCGCAAGCAGTATGTACAAATTCCTAAAGGAGTTGGGAAAAGGACCTATAAAGTCAATCCCCCAAACGTCGAAAATTTCAACCACTAAGATAGGTTGCTGTGGCATCTCATTTCTCCGGGAAATCCTACCCGTGTGTTGACACTGTGTACAGGTTTTGCAATGATCAAATGCGTCTTTGAACAAGGTCGGCCAATAAAAACCGCATTGCAAAACCTTCTTCGCCATCTTTCTAGGACCGAAGTGACCCCCATATGCCTGATCATGACAAAAAGATAGAACACTCTTGAATTCCTCATTCGGGACACACCGGCGAATGATCTGATCAGGACAATACTTAAACAGATATGGTTCATCCCAGTAAAAATGTTTTACTTGGGATAGAAAACGATGTTTGTCCTGTTTTGACCATTCACTGGGGATAAGTCCAGTAACAAGATAGTTCACAATATCCCTGAACCAAGGTTCATCGGATACATTCAAGAGCTGTTCGTCTGGAAAAGAATCATTGATCGGCAGGGTCATAGGTGAGGAAGAGATGCGTGAAAGATGGTCGGCTACAACGTTTTTACATCCTTTCTTATCTTTAATAACAAGATCAAATTCTTGTAATAGAAGGATCCAACGTATTAGCCTACCTTTAGCATCCTTCTTTGCCAAAAGATGTTTCAAGGCGGAGTGGTCAGTGTACACAACAATCGGTGAGCCAATCAAGTAAGGCCTGAATTTTTCTAATGCAAATACAACCGCCAAAAGTTCTTTTTCGGTAGTTGTATAATTCACTTGAGCATCGTTCAGGGTCTTACTTGCATAATAGATCACGTGTGGCATCTTTTCAATGTGATGTCCTAAGACTGTACCAACTGCAAAATCTGATGCATCACACATAAGCTCAAACGGATGGTTTCAATCTGGAGACGATAAAACGGGGGCTGTAGTGAGAGAGTGTTTGAGTGAGTCGAATGCTGCTTCACAATCCGAGTCAAAGTGGAAGGTCATATCCTTGGCCAAGAGAAGAGTTAAGGGTCTAAGAATTTTGCTAAAATTCTTAATGAATCTCCTGTAAAAGCCTGCATGGACAAGAAAAGATCGGATATCCTTGACGCTTTTGGGATGAGGAAGGTTTTGAATGACATCTATTTTAGCTTTGTCAACCTCAATGCCTTTTCGTGAAATAACATGTCCAAGCACAATTCCCTCTTGGACCATGAAATGGCATTTTTCCCAATTCAAGGTTAAGTTCTTCTCTTTACAACGAGTAAGAACTGCGTCAAGATTAGATAGGCAGTCAGAAAAAGAATCTCCGAAAATCAAGAAATCGTCCATAAAAATCTCCAAAAAATTCTCGACCATGTCCGAGAATATCCCCATCATACACCGCTGAAATGTAGTGGGAGCATTGCATAACCCAAAGGGCATGCGTCTATAAGCAAAGGTACCAAAAGGACAAGTAAATGTGGTTTTATCTTGATCCTTTTTGGCAATAGGGACCTGATTATAGCAAGAGTATCCATCCATGAAGCAATAATAGTCACGCCAGCTAAGCGTTCTAGCATCTGGTCAATGAAAGGTAGAGGAAAGTGGTCTTTCCTCGTAGCGGCATTGAGTTTTCTGTAATCAATACATACACGCCATCCAGTTTGGGCACGTGTCTGAATTAACTCATTTGCCTCATTGGTAATGACCGTGATGCCAGATTTCTTAGGGACGACATGAATTGGACTCACCCATTGGCTATCGGAGATTGGGTAAATGATACCATTGTCTAGGCATTTGACGATTTCTTTCTTCACCGCATCCTTCATGACGGGGTTCAACCGTCTCTGTGGTTCTTGGGTTGGTTTGGCTTCATCCATCAAATGTATATGATGTTCAACAATCAAGGGACTAATCCCTTTGATGTCAGCCATGGTCCAACCAAACGCCTGCTTATTAGATCTCAGTACCGTCAAAAGCGCGTTCTCTTGCTCTGATGCTAGAGAAGCGGATATGATAACCGGTAAAGACTCATTCTCATCTAAATATGCATATTTAAGATGAGAAGATAAAAGTTTGAGATCTAATGCTGGCGGAGAAATAATAGAAGGTGGGATCATCGAATGATATTCGGAGTCACAAAGAAGCTCATAGCCTGTGAAAGATACAGACTCGGATGGTGATGAGTCAAGAGTGTCGGACTCAAGCGTGGAAAATGTGTCCTCACTAAGATGTGCAAGATCAGACATTGATGTAGTAGTGTCGTCGAGATCTTCAAAGCAAAGTTCATCAACTTCGCATCTTTCGGGAGCGATCTCGTGGACAGAACAAACATCAAGTATATGAGCAGAGGGTTCAGATGGCTGACTTCCAATTTTGTAGATGTTCAGTTCAATTGTCATTTTTCCAAAAGATAGGTTCATTGAACCGTTTCGACAGTTAATGACAGCATTGGAAGTAGCAAGGAATGGTCGACCCAAAATCACCGGAATTTGATTCCGTGAGTTTGCTACAGGTTGTGTATCTAGAACAATGAAGTCCACAGGGAATACAAATTCCCCGACTTTTATTAACACATCCTCCAGTTCACCCCTAGGTTTGGTGATTGAACGGTCTGCCATTTGGAGAGTGCAGTGAGCTGGTTTCAACTCTCCAATCCCTAACTGTTCATATACAGAATATGGAAGCAGGTTAACACTTGCGCCAAGGTCAAGAAGAGCACGGTTGATGTTTTTACCCCCAATAGAAATCGAGATTGTAGGTCATCCTGGGTCCTTACGTTTCTTTGGTAGCTGTGGGGTAAAAGCAGTGCTAACATTATTAGTCATGAAGACCTTTTTAGGCACTTGAGTCTTCCTCTTCCTAGTGCACAAGTCTTTAAGAATTTTCGCATAAGCGGGGACTTGTTGAATAGCATCTAGGAGAGGGATGATGATGTTAACCTGTTTGAACATTTCCATAATCTTCTCCATATGTGGACTTGATTTGTTACCCCTTAACCGATTAAGATAAGGTGCTTTAGCAATAAGAGCTGGGTCCATCATAGGAGAAGGTGGTGTGTGTGACAGTGATCCCAGAATAGGAGTGGGGATCGTCTTCGGTGGACTAGAAAAGGGTTGCTGAGGTAACGAGCCTTGTGGGAAACGAAGAATAGGCTCGCAAGAAAGCGGTGGGGTAGAAGAACAAGGATCAGAAGTAGAAGTGTGTATGTAAGGAAAGGTCTCAGCCAGGTTGTTATTGATAGATTTTTCAGCATCATCAATTTCTTCCCCAACATGATTATTCAGCACTCTTCCTAATCTCAACGTTGTGATAGCATTTACATTGTAATGCCCAGGATTCGGTAGGGGTTGAGACGGAAGTTTCCCTTTTTCTCTCGCACTCATTTCGGCTTTTAATCGGCCAATTTCTGCTTCCATCGATTTTAAACTCTCAGCTTGGAGGTCAGAGTTTTTCTCAAATTTATCGAGGGAAGATCTAAATTCGGCCGACATTCGTTTCATGTACATTTCAAAAGTCCGTTCGAGTGAAGCAGAGAAATCAGTACCAGTCAACTGTGCAGGATTATACGGTGCAGGTGTGTTGACTGGATCTTGAAAGTTTTATGATTGGTAGGGGTGTTGAGTCAGTTGAAATGGCTGATGTGGTGGTGGAAGAGCCCTTTAAAAATTATTTTGATTTGGAACCGCGTGTTGATTTTGCTGTTGGTTCCAAGCAAAGTTAGGGTGATTCCTCCAACCCTGATTATATGTGGAAGAATACGGATCGTTTCTAGGTCTTTGAAAAGCAGCATTGGTAAATTCTTGACCTGGAAACGGAGAATTCAATGGACATTCTTCCGTCAAATGAGATGGATCAGAACAGCATCCACATACAGTTTTGGGGAGCGACTCGGATTTAGGGAGGCTGCTAAAAATTTTTGTTCCATAGCTTCTAGCTTCTTTTGCATTGCTACCATCTTAGCTCTAACACCTATGGAAACATCAATTTGGTGAATGCCACCCCTAGACGATGACTGGTTTACACTCTTCCACTGTAAAGATTTTTCAGCGAAATCTTCTAAGAATTTCCAAGCTTCCCCATCATCTTTGGTCATAAAAGTGCCTTGACACATGGCTTTAAGGTTCTGTTTAGTGGTAGGATTAATGCCCTCATAAATGATTCTGCACAGATCTCATCTAGGGATTCCGTGATGTGTGCATTGAACCAACAGATCCTTGAAGCATTCGAAACACTTCGAGAATGGTTCATTCGGAAGCTGGGTGAATTGATTTATTTCGCTACGGACTCGAGCTGTTTTATGATTGGGGTAGAATTTCTTAAAGAATACTGCGACGAATTCTTCCCAGTTCGAAATGGAATGTGCGGTTGTGTTATACAGCCACTTCTCGGCTATATCGCACAAAGTAAATGGGAGAAGACGAAGACGCATAGCATCCATAGAAAGCTGTGAAGTACCCATCATTGCGCATACATTTTCAAATTTGGTAATAAAGACATATGCGTCTTCAGACTCGAGACCGTGATATTTGGGTAGAAAATTGATGTATTGGGGTTTTATTTCAAAATTATCCCCGTTTGCTGGTGGAATGGTGAGACATGTCGAAAGAGGACCTCGCATAGGATAGCATCTCTCCTGGAGAGAGATACGGGGTGGATTCTACGCACCTGCGGACGGCGGCAGAGTAGTGGTAAAGAAGTTCGATGGAGAACTATCCATCGAAGCGGGTGTGATGGTGGGTAAAGAAGAAGTAGACATAGAATTACCGAATTCGGAGTCGATCGGGGGAACGCGGACAAGACGGGCACTAGAATCCCGTGTCCAGCTTATCTTGCACTAAAAGGTTTAGTACAAGTGGCAGCGTTAAGATAATTAGGGGAAAGAATGAAGTGGTGTTTGTTTTGAAAAAGATACGGATTTTTGAAAAAATGATGCAAATGCACAAGCAAAACCCTAAGTCTAATGGTCACCTAGGCCAACTCTCTAGACCGCTCCTAACTGCCAGAAGACAAATCACAGGATCAATCCTCTACTGCCTCTTTATCTCTCCTGTGGCCAGGTAAGTGGGAGGTTCTCCACTACGTAAGTAGTGGGCCTAATTAAGTAACCAATTGCCTTAGACACCACAAAAGAAACGCGGATAAGCAATAGATTACCCACGACCTTCTTCTGTCCTAGGTGAGCGTGACGGTCCTTAGAGTCATGTCTAGATTTTTTTTAGTTAATGAGGGTAATGCAGATGCAGTTTTGTGATTTTTGGGGCTTAGGAAGGGTAATGAACTCCCCACCTAATCTGAATTTGGTCTTTTCCCCTTAGTTTCCGTATTAAAAATGCAAACAACCAAGATCAAACACGCACAATTTTTTTATTTTTGCGGCGCTGCGAATTTTTGCAAAGAAACCTGCAGAAATTTGTTATTGGAGCAGATGAGGAAAGAGATAAGAAAGTCAAGAAGTCACCGAGAAATTTCCGTACAGCGGCTACAGTCTCACCGCGGTTCCGCCGCTCTAAGCTGCTAATGCCACGGATCCGCCGCGTGTTGATGAGAAACCTGCACAAAAATTCTTGGTACTGCTTCTGTTTACCTCCTGAGCTCTCTGGAATATTCAAAATATTTTTCCTCAAGCTCCACAGATTCCAGATTTTCTTGCAACAAATCACAACGAATCGTTTGGTGTTTGCGCAAATTTTGATCTAAAAATTCTGATGGAATAAATTTTTTCAACTCAAATTTCAAAAACGAACAAATTAGCACACGATCCCTGACAACGGCGCCATTTGATTGAATGAATTCTCGGTGTGTAGGTAGAAAATGTGTAGAGAAATCACAACCAAAGAAATTTTTGACCGCGGTCAATAACGGTGTCGTATGTAGCGCGTTAGCGAGTGCGGATCGTCCACAGGGAAAGTGAGATTTGCTTGTAATTGAATTAGATGAATTGAAAATTAAGAAGAAAAGAAAAGACAATTCAATTCAAGATTTAAAAGTGAATTTCAAGAATTATCTAGATCTAAATCTAATTATCAAGAAAACATTAAAAATCAAGAATCAAGAATTGATGATATCCAATCGAATTAGGTTTCAAGAATCGAAGTGAGGCTCGTAGGAATCGATCGAATCTATAGACGTGATGAAAACTAGCAATTACGTTTTCTTATCCATTAATGATTTGACACTAGATCGATGACGATCAACGAGAATTAGGGATTTCTTACGGAAACTAGGGTTTCATCATCTATCCCTTGTCCTTTCGTTGATTTCATTCACACTCTAGCCTCTAGTAAATTCAAGCATCGATCGTGGATCGCTAATTAAGAGCGAAAACGTTCAAGAAAGCATCGCTCGAAACTAGGTTGTCGATGTTTCAATTTACAAGAGTTTTCAAAACTTATAGGAATTAAGAATCGTTTCAAGATTTGTAACATCATCATCTATTGATTCTCTCGACTCCTTCACCGGCGGAGTTTTTACTCAAGCATCATATCAAAGAACACAATCAAGAATCGAGATCTAATCATGATGCTCAAATATAAAAGTAAGCAAGATAAAGAATTTCACCTTTTATTTATCAACAATTTTATTACAATTCTCTCAAGATCTACAATGAGGAAAGAACTCGATCGTCGATTTGGCTTCGCACGTCTTCGTGAGTTGCGGATTGTCTTGGACCACTTGCTCGGATGAAGATCGGCTTCGCTCCTAAAAGGTTGAAGGCTTCTTGCTTGAAGTGTACTCTGAGATCTTGAATTTGGCTTTGGTGATTGGATTAGGGTTAGGGTTACAAGTTGTGTCACTCAACTTGTGTTGGGAATTGATGGAATGATCAACAACCCATGAACAACTCAAAACCCTAGATCTAGGTTTCCTTTTTATAACCATCTCAACCTTAGATCTAGAATTCAAATTTCCTTCCAAAAAGTTTGTTAGAGAGAGGCTTCTAGAAAAAAGTTTGTTGGAGAGAATATTCTAGAATAAGATATATTCTAGGGCTAGGTTGTTAGGCCGAGCCTTCTGGATGAAGCCACGTGTGATTCTGGAATCTTCTGGAAGCTAAGGCCGTTACAGGAAGGCACGTGAGGAAATATGTTGCGCTGACGTCATCATACAGCCGCGGATCCGCGGAGGGAATGGGCATTGGGCCGCGGATCTGCGGTGCTTTGAAGGATTTGGAGCATGGAACTTCTGTGTTATTCTTGGGCTGACATTTTGGCACTTTTCTGATGTGTTGAATATCATTTTGCTTTCTCTATTTCTGCCAAATCTCAAGTCTTGGACTTGGTGCGTTTTTATCAGCCTTTTTACAGTTTCGGCTCTTTTCCTGGAATTTCCTGCACAAATTCTCGAGACAAGTGTTGCGCTATACAAAGATTATGCGATGCAATGATAAACACTCAATTTCCCTCAAAATGCCGGTTTTAGTATACAACACAAGTTATTTGGTATTGACAGATGTTTTGCTAATATGTGCTATATTAATACCGAACACCTCTAGATGAGTGCAAATGGCAGGGAAATTGATGTGTTAAAAATGCAATATTTTCTACTGATCACTGCACTCGGTTAAGCTCTTCTTATCAAAAAGATTTTCAATGAAAGATCTAGGTGATGCCTCCTGCATTTTGGGAATTAAGATCTATAAAGATAGATCTAAACGGATACTGGGATTGTCCCAATCCAGCTACATTGACACCATACTAAAGAGGTTTAGTATGGAAGAATCCAAGCGTGGGAATTTACCCACTATCTCCAAAGAGATATCTCCCAAGACTGATTTGGAGAGAGCTCGCATGCAAGGGATACCCTATGCTTCGGCAGTAGGCTCTATCAATCTCTCTCTCGCCTTTAGCCTGAGCCTATTCCATGTACGCGATGCTATGTACCAGACCCGATGTGGCATACTCACTAAGTGTAGTGAGTAGGTATCAAACAGATCTAGGAGAGAGTCACTGGACAGCTGTGAAGAACATTCTCAAGTACTTGAGAAGGACTCAAGAGATGTTCTTGGTGTATAGTAACGGAGAACTGCACGTGGAGTCCTTTACCGATTCGAGCTTCCAAAGTGATAAGGATGACTCTAAGTCGCACTCGGGATTTGTTTTTACCCTCAATGGAGGGGCGGTGTGTTGGAAGAGTTCCAAATAGGAAACCGTGGCAGACTCGATGATGGAGGCTGAATACATCACTGCCAACGATGCTGCCAAAGAGGTTGTCTGGATGAAGAAGTTCATAACTGAACTTAGTGTGATTCCATCTATTGAGCATCCAATATCTTTGTATTGTGATAACAATAGAGCTGTGGCTTTGGCTAAGGAACCCAAGTCCCATCAAAGATCAGGTATATTCTGAGGCGGTATCACCTGATCCGGGAGATAGTTGTTCACCGCGAGATCGAGGTCAGGAGAGTTAACACGAAGGACAACACTGCGGATCCACTCACGAAGGCCATACCCTAGATACAATTTGAGAGACACTTCGGGATGTTGGGTATGGGATACTACAACAGCTGGCCTTAGTGCAAGTGGGAGATTGTTGGTTATGTATATGCCCTAGAGGCCATTATTGTACATATGATGTATATTATAGTGGATGCTTGGATATATATAGAGAGGACTTTCTTGCTCGACGTGATAGTATGCTATCTGATTTCACTTTGTCTAAACATGTTGACTTGTATTGTATTACTGTCTTGCTCTCACATGTTGATAAAGCCCTTAGGATATGTACTTGACTACTAGGACTATGATGCAGATCATACTAGTGGGGCTAGGGTAGTCCACGAGTACATCCTATAATTGTTCCTAGTCGAGGGTGTATCGAGAAAGGGCATCGATACTCCAGAGTAGACTAGCGTATACGCATCTTGACCCATATGATGGGCGATGGATGATCACACATCAATTGGTATTTGAAATCAAAGATGGTGTATGGGTGCTCAGTGGAGACTGGGTACACTGAACGGACTCGACGAGAACTCCTGGATGGTATTATACCTATCGTCAGATAGCAGTTCTCTGGTGACACTGGTACAGGTTAGTCTGTAGACCCGAGATCGTCATAGAGTCTTGTGTGATTCCCACTGTGCTTTGATTTCCACCTTACCACGTTCATGAGAACGTGCAAAACGGTGGCTTTTGGGTACAGTCCTAAATCACATAGAAGCAATGAGCGATAGGAGGGGTTTCGTCTCTCCCGGTATTGGGGGTTGATGTTACGCTGTGCTCGATTGGCTATAACTGGAAGTCCCTGGCCAGGGCTGATATGAAGATCTACCGGTAAGTGTTATCAGTAGTTTCTCGACCCGTTATGAGCCTCACATCAACACGACTTATCGGTTACTGGGGTCTGATGTTTACCACCCCTAGACTAGATATGCGACGTATCAGACGAAGAGACCGGATTATACGGTAGTGTTACTAATTGGATTCATAGGAGTGTGAGCAGTCTTGCTTGTTGATCTTCTAATTGCTCAATAACCGGGTGGCTGTTACGTTTGTTGGGTCCCGGCAGCGCCCCGGCCATCAAAACGCGGCCAAAATGCGGAACAAAAATTTCTGAAACTGGCGCTACCGCTACCTGATTTACGGATCGACCTTAAACCCTAAACTAGCATGCTAACTAAGAGTTAGAATCGTTATACCGAGTTGATCCGTATTCTTCGGTCTTCATTCCAAGCTCCTAGTGATTCTTTGACGATATTTGGTTGCCGGTCTTCCTCCATCTCCGATGATCCACCCAAGGGAAACGGCGCAGGCTCCAACCTCGTCGAACGAGGTAACCGACGCTCCAACGTCGCTAGCGATGGAGAGTGGGGGTGTATGAAAGTGTCACTACATTTTTCTCTCAACCCAAAAGCTCAAAAGAGCATCCATAGATGATGAATGAGGAGGACAAGCCATGAACAAAGAAATGGCTAAGTATTTGTCAAGTATGAGAGAGTGAGAGAGAGCTAATGTAATAATCATTCACCAAATGAAAAATGAGCTCCCCACTATCATAGTGGCCGGCCCCTCTCACTCTCTCTCATGAAAAAATCCCATTTTTCTTTTTCAATTAAACAATTACACACCATACTTAAAGACCATGCTTTGACCCATGCCTATGCCACATCATCCCTTCCACCTCATTTATAAAAAAAATGATTTTCCAAAAAGGGAAATCATATAAATGAGGTGGCAACTTCTTCTAAAAGCTATTCCGTACAAAATAAGGAATACTTCCTGGTACATGTATCAAAATACATATACGCGTATTCATACCAAAATACGAATAGCCGAGAGAGAAAACGAATAGTGAACAATAATACTAGAATACGTATATACAAATGCATATATTAATTATTAAATCAAAATCCGATTTAATAATCCGGCTTAATCCTAAGCCGCCAGTATTATCAACCGTCCGATTAAAGTCTGCGCAGCATGTGCACATATTTAATCGGACACCTGTATGTATTAACATACCTCATGTACACCATATCTCCTGAACCGTGAAAACCCTCTGTGTGGGACTCTAAAGACTCGTCAATACGCTGGCAGTGGGTTTAACCACAAGCACGTCAGCGGCACTAGCTGTACGTAACGGCTACCCAGGTATTGAGCGAAAGGGAGGCCGACGAGCAAACTCATCCTGAACCCCTACTGAGCCTGACAATGACAATATCCGTACAGTCCGGTCTGTTCGTCTAAGAGTGTCGCATATCGAGTCTAAGGGGTGGATAAAGTCGGACCCCTAACAACGCGATATTTAGTGTCAGCATGATACCTATCACCTCCTGAGAAACTATCGATCCTGAATCGGTAATCCTCGTCTACCATGGCCATGGATTTGTGGTGATGGCCACCCGTACACAACGCGACATCAACCCCCAATACCGGGAGAGACGAATCCCCGACGATCCGATCACTGCCTCCATATGGCTCGGGACTGTACCCAACTAAAACCTGTTTGCACGACTCCTTTGAGCCATAGTAGGATCGTAATCAAAGCACAGTGGGAACTCACACGAGACAAATAACGATCTCAGGTCGACAGACTAACCTGTACACATGTCACCTGGGAACTGCTATCTGACAATAGGTATAATACCAACTAGCAGATTCCCGATGAGTCCATCCAGTGTACTCATAACCCAATGAGCACCTGCATACTATCTTAGGTGAACAAACTAACACCAATGGCTTATGAGACCTGGCCACCGCCCCTCGTCGGGGTCTCGATCAGTATACACTAGTCTACACTGGAGTATCGATGCCCGGTCTCGATACTCCTACGACTAGAGACATTTAAGGATGTGCTTATAGACCCCAGCTCCCACATATATGATAGCCATCATAATACTGGAAGTCAAGCAAGAATCCTATGGGCTTTATCAACATGATGATAAAGACAAACCGGATAGCATACTATCATCTTGAGTAAGACTGTTTTATCGGTATAGGTCCTCACTCAATCATCATAATCACAAGTCCGCGACTATGATAATTCCCTTGAGGGCGCTATAGCCAACAATCTCCCACTTGCACTTAAGGCTAATTATTGCGATGTCGCATACTCACAGCCCGTGTGATACCGAACACCCAACTTCTGTACTAATCAGTTTCGTAAAGCCCGTTTGCGAAAATAATTGCGTTCGAGAAATAGCCTCAGTGAGTGGATCCGCTCCAATGTTTCTTTCTGTATCTCTCTATATCTCAACTTCGCAGAGAAAATTATCTTCCGAAATGAGCAATACATATCTTAGAATTTGTCTGGATATCTGATGGGACCCAGTTCACAAACGAAATCCAAATCCAGCAAACTACTTAGACTATATCGTCCACTGAATTTAATCAGTATCCTGCGCTATGCCTTTCCTCAGTATCCGCTTGAACCACCTGTCCAACATACTATTCTTCAAAGGAGGGAAAAACTGTAACTCTGACAATTACTCTGTCATCCAGGTCACCTTGGAAGCCTGAAATGATAACCGTCTCCTGAAGGAGGCTGCCGTTACCATATCCAAAGAACATTTACTTATGTTCATAAACTGCTTCCCAATGTTTCTCCAGAATTGGATTAATATATGTTTATTGCAGCTAGTGCAAAAAACAATATCTGGTGTGGTACTTGACATTTCATGATTAACTCAATTGCCTAAGCAAGTGATATGCTAATCATGTAGATCCCTCTCCCCTTTAGTCTGTAAGACACCTTTAAAGAGGGTGACTCCATCACCTGCAGGTACACCACCATACCAGAAGTCGTCCATTTAATGTCACAATACCCAGATTAGGATACTTCCCAAATCTAGATCTAAAACCATAGATCTAGTGACCAGAAAACCTGATATTATATCCATATCCTATGTGGAGAAACAACTTTGTGACAACCATAGTACAACCAATCGTAGTATAGGAATATCTCTTCCTATCAAGTGCATGTCATCCCAATACCTGGACATCACTCTCTACTACCTTCTTACCAGATCCATCTCCTATTCTGATGAGGTCAAAGCATATGACTGTCACATCAAAATTAGACGATCTATTTCCGCTATACCTGCTTTAGTCTATAAATAGACATAAGTTACTTGCCTACTATGCTTCCGCTGCTCCCACTGACTACAACAACCCTCTGGCAAAGTCATATATACGTTCACTTCTAAAACTAGTTTAGAACGACGCTAATCTCATCCTCCTGCCGGGTCTTATAGTCTAGAACAAAAGGCATTAGCAAGTCTGGGTAAACAAGAACCTCCCTATTGTTGGATGTATATGCCCTAGAGGCCAGTATTGTATATGTATACATATGGATACTAGGGATATGTATGTACAGAACAATCTTGCTCAGTTTTATAGTATATTATTTGACTTGTCTTTATCGGGATATGTGTATTTATTTGTATTGTTGTTATATCTAGCTTGCATATATTGATAAAGACTCGATACGGTGGTATACTATAGTGGTTTGTCTTTATCTTAACATGGCATATGTCATACTCGTTATTACATATTGCGGTTACATATTGATAAAGCCCCTAGGATCTTGCTTGACTACCTGTGTTGTAATGGCGATCATACTTGTGGGAGCAGGGTAGTCCATAAGCACATCCTTAAATGGTCCTTAGTAGCGTGGGGCATTGATACTCCAGAGTAGACTGGTGTATACGTTTCTACCCCCATCGGGGGATGGTTGGTCCCGCAGCCATTGGTCTGATGCACCTAAGATCGTATACAGGTGCTCACTAGGTGTGAGTGCACTGGACGGACTTGCCGAGAACATTCATATGGTACTATACCTATCGTCAGATGGAAATTCTCAGGTGACATGTGTACAGGTTAGTCTTTGGACCCGAGATCGGCATTTGTCTCGTGTAAGTTCCCACTGAACTTTGATCACTACCCTACCACGGCTCTACTGAGTCGTGCAAACAGGTTTTGGTTGGGTTCAGTCCCGAGCCACATGGAGGCAGTGAGCGATTGTCGGGGATTCGTCTATCCCGGTATAGGGGGTCGATATCGCACTGTGATTCGATTGGTCAGGACCATAAGACCTTGGCCAAGGCACTTGGGATTTACTGATAGGTTGATCAGTAGTTTCCCGGATTAGTCCTGAGCCACATCGGCACGACTTATCAGGTTATTAGGGTCTGACGTTCACCATCCCCTAGACCCGGTATGCGATACTCTTTGACGAAGAGACCGGACTGTGCGGATATTGTCGTGGATAGGCTCAGTAGGAGATCCAGATGAGTTTGCTCATCGGCCTTCTTTTCGACAGGTACCTAGGTAGCCGTTACGTACAGCTAGTGCCGCTGACGTGCGTGTGGTTAAACCCACTACCATAGTACTGTCGAGTCTTTAGAGTCCCACACAGAGGGTTTCCCTGATTCAGGCGAAATGATGTAGTAGCCGTATTGGATACGTGCAGGGTTCGATCGATTGATGTACTTGGTACTCGGATTTTCGATCTGACAGTTTGTAATACTAATCGGCTCGGGTTTGAGCCGAATTATTAAATCAGGTATTGATTTAATAATTTACGTATATGTATTTCGATATATATATTCTAGTATTACGTTCTTCGTGTTATTCTATCTCTTTTGGGCGTTCGGATTTTTATCTGATTGCCGGTATATTTGTACAGTAGACTGAAATCCGTATTTACTACAGATTTCCTTCTAGAAGGTGGCCCCCTCATTATGTATTTTCCTTTTATTTGATAATTGGAAATGAGGTGGAAAGTAAAAGGTATGGGAGGAATGGTGATGACCATGCTTTAATAATTCACAAATGAATTTATAATTCATTTGGAGTTACTATTGAAGTATGGTTGTTAATTGTTTATTGAAAGAATTCACACACAAAACCAAGGTGTGTGATTTTCTCTCACTTCATACTTCATTTCTCTTTGAGCTCTCATTTTTTTGAGTTCCTCCCTCCTCTTGCTTTCTTCCATCTTCATCTTCTTCCTCGTCACTAACATTCTCATGTGTTGAGAAACAAGTGAAGAGGCAAGAAAGAGATAGCTTCACACTTAGAAACCCAAACTACATCCTAGACTACTTGGTTTAGCAAACCAAGTTTTCTAGTTGCTCCTTTTGTTACATAGTTAGGAGCTAGAGCCATGGATCATACTCCCCGGGTGGATCATCAAGGACTGAGGAAGACCGGAGAACAAGCTCGATCCCGGAGAACCGATGGAGCCGGAGTTGGAGATCTAGCATGTTCAAGGAGACCACTTGGAGCACATGACGAAGAGAGAAGACCGAAAGACTCGAGACTCTTGGTATAACTTCTTTCTTAGTAGATAGAACTCTATTTTAGCTAGTTAGTTTTATGGAAAGATCCGGGTTAAGTTTTATTCTAGTGCCAAAGTTTTGATTGTCTTAAAATTTTTGCTCCTCATTTGGCCACAGAAGTTGGCCGGGGCACTAGGGTAACCCTTCACCTATCACCGTCTCTGAGAAGACCGAAGTACCTCTTGGGTGCCTGAGGTTACCCACCAAAATCTGCGGAGTGGTTAATGGAACGTCGAAATTGATTGAATCGTTAGGTTTTATTAAATCTTCAGTAATCATTTGTGGTTCTGGAATAACTTCCAGTTCTACCATACTCCCACTTATGTTTTTCTAAAAAAGTCCATTTTACTAAAACTGTGGCGAGTCAAGAACACTAGCAATGTTAGAAATACAGTTTATAATTCATTTGTACATTTGTTATTGCGGGACGAGCGTCCGACATGTGGACTGCCGTCTTTGCCGTTTGTATATTATTTTGGGGCACGACCGGGCTGAGGTCGATGTCACCGGTTGTATATATTTTTTAATATTCTGTACTAGGATTACCCTACGGTGGAGTGCACGGATAGCCGGGTTCTAGAAGGCAACAAGCCCGCATCTCATAGCGCTGAGACGGAGGGGGCTTCGTTCTAGAACTGACGGGCTATTCGCCGCACTCGTAGGGGGTAAAGGTTTTCATTGCACAGGCTATCCACACGATAGGGAATGTCAGGTTTTATTTGCGGCTCAAATGAAACCCGGGGCTCCAAGATTATCCACCATTCTGTATTGTTATCTGTGATGTTGTTTATTATCATGCCTGGGACGAATGTTATATATACTTATATATATACTAGTAGATGTTGTATATGTTTTGCACCCGCGCTAGTCCAGCCCCCGCTCTGTCGTTAGTTAAGTAACCTAACGGGTGCTGACGGGGCCCCGTGGCGAATGCGGATGGCATATACGTACATTTTATTTTCGTTCTTTTCTGGTGTGATAGGTTACAAATTGATGGGACCGCATTAATTTTGATTAATGCAAGATAAAAAAAACCTAAAAGATGTTGTTGGAACCAAGCTTTAAAAACTGACATTACAGACGTTCTTTTTTGTTTTGCACGGTGGTATTCATTTTGGAATATCCAGCACCTCATTCGACGAGGCAAGGGCCGAGATCCCTTCACCGGGAGTGACCCCTTGAGTAAAAGTTTGCGTCAGGGTAATAACTTCACTATAGTCGATTATTTTTTCTTTGCATCATGGTATTCAGTTTGGAATATCCTGCACCTCATTCGTCGAGGAAAGAGCCGAGATCCCTTCACAGAGAGTGACCTCTTTAGCAAAGGTTTTCGCCACTATATATTTACAAAACTACTCAGGTTCCTTCAACGATATCAAGTTCATTACGTTAACGGGTTTTTCGCCAAAACCCCAGACGTAGCTCTCCGTCATTTCAGATAAAAAGCAATTAGTATTCGTGCTATGTACGTTGGTCTCTATCAAGGCATAGTGTACGGTAGCTAAGTGTTGCTTATCTGTTGCATCTTAGGATGCGATTAATTAGGACAGTCGCATAGCCACTTTGGTCTCTATCAAGGGCTTATGCGGGTGGGTCTAAATTAATCCAGGACAATGACAGGTTGAACTTGACTTGCGACTTATGGTACGTTGGTCTCTATCAAGACCATATGTCGTTAGGGGAAAAAACCACATCGGGAGTTTCAAATATACAGGAAACTTGTAGATTTAGCATACCTTCTGGAGTGTGGTGACTAGAGTGGATTCCATCTAGTGCATCACACAATGATAGTTGGATCCCGATCCCACTGATGAGTAGGATTACTCTCGGGAGATTATCACACTTAACAATCATTGCTATAAACCAAGTAGGTGTCTAGAAAGGTGTTAGCGGGGCTACGCCTCCAGGGAAAAGAGGTTATGTAATTAAGGAACTTCGCGAAAGCGTTGGAAAACCTCCCTCGAAGTACCAACACCGGCCTGACTGAAAGGTTAAGAAAGTATTGTGACGTGCGATTAATCCTGACTAGTTCTTCTTTTAGGGTTTGAAGAAGAATTTGAGGAAACAGTAGGAGCCATCCTGATTAGATAAATTAATAAACCATTCTAATCTTGCAAGAGCGCACGCTGAGTGTTTTCCGTCTCTCTCTAGGTAGCAACCATTTCATGCCCTAATCAAGATAATAAAATATATCGCTTGACCGATCCGAATTCTTATTCGGGGCTGGGGAACGTCGGTTCAACTCTAACTTACAACAACAGTCATAAGTATGAGCAAGGGAAAGAGGAAAGTTTGAATTCCTTGATAAACCCATCGAAGAAGAAACATACTGTTGCATCTTCTTCAGGTGTTCTTGTTATTGAGAACTGTTTTTCGGTCAGTCCTACCTCCTGAGTACTAGATACCGGATCAGGATCTCATATCTGTAATTTATTACAGGGTCTGAGAAAAAGTAGGATAGTTGCACCTGGTGATATGTCCCTCAGAGTAGAGAACGGAGCATAAGTTAATGTTGCGGCCGTCGGTGAATATCACCTAGTGTTGCCAAATGGCAAGACTATGATTTTGAATAATTGCTACTATGTACCTTCCATGTTTTGCAACATCATATCAGTTTCTTTACTTGATAAAGATGGATATAACTTTGTTCTTGATAGAAATATCATGAACATTTACCTTGGTAAGGTACTGGTTGCAGAAGGTACACTGTATAATGGTATCTATGTTCTAAATCAGAATACAGTTCTAAATGTACAAAACACACGCAAGAGGAAGAGTTCGGATACGAACGAATCCTACTTGTGGCATTATAGACTTGGTCATATCGGAGAGAAAAGACTGAGTAAGTTACATAAAGATGGACTCTTGAATACGTTCGAATTTTCATCTTATGAAACTTGTCAGTCTTGTCTTAAAGGAAAGATGACCAAATCTCCGTTCACCGAACATGGAGAAAGAGCAGTAGAGCTCTTGGGACTCATACACAGTGATGTGTGTGGTCCGATGTCTATACATGCAAGGGGTGGGTTCTCCTACTTCATCACATTCACTGACAATCTCTCTAGATTCGGATATGTGTATCTTATGAAATACAAATCTGAAGCTTTTGAGAAATTCAAAGAATTCAGAAAGGAAGTAGAGAACCAGATTGGCAAAAGTATTAAGATCCTCCGATCTGATAGAGGGGTGGAGTACTTAAGTATGGAATTCAAGGACTTTATAAAAGAGAATGGTATTCTTTCTCAGCTTACTCCTCCGTATACACCACAGCACAACGGTGTATCAGAGCGGAGAAACCGTACCCTATTGGATATGGTTCGCTCCATGATGAGTAATGCAGAATTTCCTCTTTCATTCTGGGGGCTTGCGCTTGAAACAGCAGCGTATCTGTTGAATCAGGTTCCATCAAAATCTGTGCCTAAGACTCCATATGTCATGACCCGAAGATACGGAACGTGACCGGCACTTAAATTACGAAGCGTCTAGAGGTGCAACGCAATCTAAGTAAGCCGAAGCCCAGAAATCTAAACCATATAAAAGAAGAAGTAAAGGAAAACATATAGGAGAACAAGTTTAAAAGCAACATCAAATTTTCTCAAAAATTTCGGCAGAGTCTCTTTTGTAAAAACTGGCCCCAAACGGGTACAAACAAGTATAATATATATACAAACAGTAAAAGGCATCCCCAAGCGGGAGCTAGCTCTACGCCAACAGACGGAAATAACCACACCATGCACAAAATATACAACGCCAAAGGGCAAGGCTCAAAACTCAAAAGAAAACAAATCCACCAGATACAATAATAATATAAGCGCAACTCTAAGTCGAAATAAACAACTGGTTCTCTAAACTATCAAGTAATACAAGTCTGGTTGATGGAGCTTAATAAAAGTACAACGGCGGTCCTGATACAAGTGAACCAACCTACCAAGCAAATCACCCTGAATGAAAAGATGTGCAAGCAACTGTCAAGGAAACCTGTATATCGAACCTGAAATAAAAATTTGGCACAACGAGGGTGAGTTGCCAACTCGTGAGTAGAAGACATCTGCGAAAAGAAATCGAATGCACGACGCTGTCCTAGGTCATAATAATATACTAATATATCACTAGTCATCTAGTAATGGCAGGATAATAAACTACGTGTAAGTGTAAATACTCCGTGCTCGTGTCAGTGCCTCGAATAGTAATATGTCCTATAAATGAGTATGCATGCACCATGAATATAAAACAATCAATCCTGAAATCTAGATATCTCTGTATCAGAAATCTTTAACGTTTATCATGGTAAAATTGTATAGAAATCTGAAATATCATCGATGAAATCCATGGAAATCCGTGTCAAGCATTGACACAAAACATGTAAATCTCAAGTCTCAATACCTCATAGTCTCAATATCTCATAGTCTCAATATCTCGGGCTCCGTCAGTCCGGATCGGCCCATATCATCGAATCTCATGACAACGGTCGGTATCCTCCGGATATCCGCCGCGCCGACATCACCGGTAGGTAGTCTTCCCCTGCCAGGCTCATCGTCTATAACTCGATCTTCTTGCCCCGGGGTACCATACCGGGCCCACCATGTACCCGAAACGGTTCGTCCACTCCTCGAATCGGGTCTCGAAATCCAACAAAAAACATGAAATCTCATGGTGGATGACACATACATCACGAGAAAACCGCAACTTATATTTTAAAAGAGAGGAGGAGAGAGAGAAGTTTTTATATATATTCTTGCGGTTTTCCCCAAAATCCAGAAATCTCATAGAAATCCAAAATCCCAAAATCATGAGTAAGTAAATGGTAAGTGTCGGCATAAGCCTCACAATACTGCATGATAACATGAAAAATGTCAATGCACGAAATGTTTAAGTAATAAATGCAATGTCTAGACTAACACCTGAGAGTAATCACAATACTATATTGATCTAGCCTTTAGCTGATTCTATCATAAAAGATAATATGTTCTAAAGTGTACGTGACATAGCAATTACCGATGATGTGTGTGTGAGCCGGCAAATAAGTGTATGTGGGACATGCGCATCATCGGTAATGGTGCTGCTGTCCTAACAGGCAGAGTTTCATATTAACTGCAGAAACATATGTATGAACATGCAATGTGATGATTACAATCTGAATATAAAGGCAAAATGTGTACTAAACACTCATTTGGAATATACATATCTAACTACAACTATATGACTCGAGCCTCAACTAGTATCTATCTAACCCCCTAAGGAACTAGTCGATAGGAAATACGAATCCACCTAAGGTCTGAGTCCATATCTGTAATAGTCGGCGATCCAGCCTCAATAGCATCACGTACGTAGTACGGCTACTTCGAATCAAGGGCGCGGATCAATCATCACATCTATGTCTCGTACGGTAAAATCCATCGTACGGCATCCCAATTTCGAGGTACGGGTCAAGTATCACCTACGTGCATCATCATTCGTATAATATCATCATCAAATAATGTCATGATCAAAGGTATTGTACTGTAATCGCATATATCCCAATATCATCAATCATATATCATTGCCTGCGAACATATACGTCGTCAATTGTTCCTCAGAAATATCATGTCATATATATCATATCGTAATCAGGTCACACATATATCATATCGTAATCAAGTCACACATATATCATATCGTAATCATGTCACACATATATCATATCATAACCAAGTCACACATATATCATATCGTAATCAAGTCACAGGTTACGGTCTGGGTTCTATTCTAGAATCTCGTATATCTCAATGTCATCATCACCTATTATAGTTTGTGTATACATATCCATTCTTTCATTTTCCAACGATCCGCTAAGATCATAATATAACTGTATAGCCAAGAGATCACGGCATCAAGCCCAGTTATATCGTCTCATCCCCATGTATCATATAACATCCTTATATCACCTATACATGTTGTGTATATGTACACCTACACACATTCCTATTTATATATACACATACACATATACATCAATCCAAGTTTCTGTGTGTGCGTGTGTGTGTGCCCACCCAAAACCTACGAGTTTCCTCCAAGACATTCATCCTCTGGTAAAGTCTATCTAAATCAATCTAGTCCAACCTAAGGTCTTTAATGGGGTCCTACTCGCCAAGAATCTAAGGTCACGTCCGACCTCCTAATGACAATAAGCAATATTCCTATTCTACGTTTACGGGGGTGCTAAACGCCATCCACCCGACTTCCCCCGTAGATATATATCTACTCACCTGGTCCTTGTCTGCCGAAGACGATGTCGCCCTCCTCTTCTTCCTCGTCCAAAGTCCACGTGAGGGGTACCTATACGCAAACATATATAATTTTGTAACTGAATCACGGATAAAACCAAAACGACGCACGAAACGCGCATAGGTTAAAACCTATAACCCGCTCATGCAAAGGAACCAATATTGCTCGATATCGGCGTACAAACGCCGATTGATCGAGATAAAACACCAACAAACAACTTGTAGTTTCAAAACTTATTATTTATAATATAAAACATGGTTTAAATCATCGAAACCCTAAAATCGATCAAATCGTCCGATTTCGTAAAAACCTGAAAACGCCAATTTACCGTTTAACTTCAAAACTCAATGTTTAAATAAAACTAATGGTCATAATACTCATTAAATAGCATAACTATATTATATAAACCATTTCTATACTTTATCACACTAATATATATTAAATACAAAATTCTAGTTTGCAAATTAGCCAAATTTAACGCTTTTCGAGCCAAAAATTCACAATTCCACAATTAAACTTGATTTTGCACATTTCAATTTGTTAAACCACTCCTTGAAACCTGAAGGATGTGCTAAAACCCTAACTTTATTTTTAAACCCGCATTTTAAATAAATTTTCAAAACCTAGTTTAATAAAAATAGCAATATTGTGACAATTTTAAAGTGAAAGCTAGAAATTTGCAATTAGATTATATTTCACACTCAATTTACACATTAATCTACACACTAATGCCACAATCTAATAATAAAAACCCTCATTATAATTTTATCTAACCTATTTACATGTTTTGTAAAAATCTAGTTTGCAAAAGAACCTAATTAAAACAAATTTAAATGCAACAACTAGCAAATTTGCTACTAGATTAGGTCTAACATTTCCTAATATGTTAAACTACAAATTTAGATCAATACCTAAGAATGAAAACCCTAATTACATCATAACCCAATTTCTAGAATTTCAATCTTAAACTTAAAACCATATTAAAACATCAAATAATCCAAATTGGATTATTTAATCAACACTAGACAAATGGGTTAAGATTTTACCTCAAAGAACTTGAGATCAAAACATGCAACTTGACCCTTAAAGATGGCTCTCTTGCTTCCAATTCCAAGCTAATTAGGAGCAAAGAAAATTGGATGAGGTTTAGTGATGAATTTATGATATTATGTATTGATTTTTCATGAATTTTGATGAAAATTTGGAGTGAAATTGAGGTGGAGAATTGAAGGGCTGCCAAGGGGTGAGGCCGGCCACCACTTGAGGAGAGGGAGAGAAGGAGAATTGTGTAGCAAAGTGTAGAAACTTCACTAGTTAATTTCATCTCTTAATGTCTTTTCATAAATTAATAGAAATTATTTAATTTCCTAACTCAATTTAACCTAGAAAGGTCTAGAACCATGGCAAATTTTGAAAATGAATTTTGCATGAAACATACTTGATTCCAATATGCAATGGTTCACTTTTGCAAATTTAACCCATTGCAATTTACAATTTACACTAATTTAATGTATAAATAAAGCTTATGTTAATATTTGAAATAATTAATTTAGGAAAAATATTTAATTAAACTAAAAATTTATAAGTGACTAAATAAACACCATTTACTAGTAATTACATAATTAAAATAGGAATTTTTAAATTTATGATGAAAATTATTTATAGTTAAGTTCTACGGAAAATACGGTTTGTTTTACCGAAAATCAGAAAATTCACTTAAAGGATTTTATTTATTTATTTATTTTTTTAAAACGTTACAATCTTCCCCCCTTTAAGAAATTCGGTCCCCGAATTTAAATTAAAACTCCCCATAATCACTAAAACATTCAGCCAAAACACTCAAATCGCCGGGGCTCCGAAATCATCAATACATAACTAAAATCAACTCCGTCAAGCATAACGCAATCATTGTAGTTATGGTGAAAATAAAATATCAAAACCTAATACGAAAACCAACATAATATACATCAAAACTATAACTTATATATAGTGCGCATCGTAGTAAAATCGGCTTAACATCTTAATAAGGAAACACGCAAAAAAAAACCTTTTTAAAATCATCGTGCGATACGCATGTCACGACATAAGTAGCGGACGTTTATTTTTTAAAAAAAATAGCTATGCATATATATCTTTTATTTAACATACACGTCCCGCCTGGTTACTAAACCAAATTGTAATCATTATAAAAACACCCTGTCTAAAATGAAATCATTCCCAATCACATCATGAAAATATCATGTGCGTCCGGTGCGCACTGAAATCGAAACTAAATACATATGCCACGAATACGCACAGAAACAAAACTGAGTGCAACGGGTGTGCACCAAAAACATCTGTCAAGTGCAACGGGCGTGCACGACACTAATATCAGGTGCATCTAATCTGCACAAAACCCCGATTTAGTGCATCTTGTGTGCACAAAATCTCATCAAGTACGCCAAGTGTGCGTGAGAATCTTAATCAAGTGCATATGGTGTACGAAAACATACACCGAATATCAAAATCGAACTCACGGTACAAAAAATGCATGAAAACTATGTCGAAGCATACGTCAAAATCATGTGCAACCCATATGCACGAGATCAAATCAACATCTCAAAATGTATAAAACCAAATTGAGTGCACTGGGTATATACAAAACAACATCAATACAACTGATATGAAACACGAATAAAGTGTAATGAATGTACACATAGGAAATACCAATCGTAGAACAAAATCCTCAAAATACCAAAATCCAAACAACGAAAATTTGAAATTCAAATCACCAAATCACAATCGTAAACACTATCGTCAATGTGCGTCTTTGCTAATGTCGACTGATTCTGACTCGTCTCCTCATCGCTGCTGACTGTGCTACCAACGGCTATGCTCATATCGAGAGTCTTCCACGTAATCTACCCCTTCAACTGATATCCGGAATACGTTAAACTTTTCGATCGAATCATCAAAATCCCATAATTTCCTGAGAGCTCAACACTCAAGTACAGTTTAAAAATATCCAGTACATGCCCCAGCATCTGCGGACCAGCCGTAGAAGGGCAAACCCAAGCCTTACTAATGGCACCGCGGAACTGCCGTAAACCCTAAGGTTCAAAGGCGTTCTCGTGGTCATTATGTCGAGTTAAGGTTTCATTCTTCTAGAGGGTCCATAGAAATACCTACATGTTCTTCTGAATACCTTAAACTTGGGAAAATGGGTTTCTGACAATCATTTGAATCCTTTAACTTCATCTGGACGGCATGTGAATACCCTTCGTCCGCACGCTAAACAATGCTTCAATCCTCAAGAATAAACGATACCCTAAGGGTTATCGCATTCGAGCCACAGCTCCCTCTGCCCGTGTGACCGTGGTAACAGAAACATCATCCGATATCGACGAAGATAGATCAAAGGAACGAATAGAATATGGTGCAAAGAAATGTACATCCTAAGGCTCCTTAAGCAGAGTAGCGTATCGTAAGTATGCCGCGGACAATACCCACGGTACGTCACTCCACCTAAGTCACCTACTCCATCAACCAAGGGTTACCCTAGACTTATACAAAGGTCAAACCTAACGCTCTGATACCAACTTTGTCACGACCCGAAGGTACGGAACGTGACCGGCACTTAAATTACGAAGTGTCTAGAGGCACAACGTAATCTAAGTAAGCCGAAGCCCAGAAATCTAAACCATATAAAAGAAGAAGTAAAGGAAAACATATAGGAGAACAAGTTTAAAAGCAACATCAAATTTTCTCAAAAATTTCGGCAGAGTCTCCTTTGTAAAAACTGGCCCCAAACGGGTGTAAACAAGTATAATATATATACAAATAGTAAAAGGCATCCCCAAGCAGGAGCTAGCTCTACGCCAACAGGCGGAAACAACCACACCATGCACAAAATATACAACGCCAAAGGGCGAGGCTCAAAACTCAAAAGAAAACAAATCCACCAGATACAATAATAATACAAGCGCAACACTAAGTCGAAATAAACAACTGGTCCTCTAAACTATCAAGTAATACAAGTCTGGTTGATGGAGCTTACTAGATACCAATGAAATAATAAAAGTACAACGGCGGTCCTGATACAAGTGAACCAACCTACCAAGCAAATCACCCTGAATGAAAAGATGTGCCAGCAACTGTCAAGGAAACCTGTACATCGAACCTGAAATAAAAATTTGGCACAACGGGGGTGAGTTGCCAACTCGTGAGTAGAAGACATCTGCGAAAAGAAATCGAATGTACGACATTGTCCTAGGTCATAATAATATACTAATATATCACTAGTCATCTAGTAATGGCAAGGTAATAAACTACGTGTAAGTGCAAATACTCCGTGCTCGTGTCAGTGCCTCGAATAGTAATATGTCCTATAAATGAGTATGCATGCACCATGAATATAAAACACTCAATCCTGAAATCTGGATATCTCTGTATAAGAAATCTTTAACGTTTATCATGGTAAAATTGTATAGAATTCTGAAATATCATCGATGAAATCCATGGAAATCCATGCCAAGCATCGACACAAAACATGTAAATCTCAAGTCTCAATACCTCATAGTCTCAATATCTCATATTCTCAATATCTCGGGCTCCGTCAGTCCGGATCGGCCCATATCATCAAATCTCACGACAACGGTTGGTATCCTCCGGATATCCGCCATACCAGACATCACCGGTAGGTAGTCTTCCCCTGCCAGGCTCATCGTCTACAACTCGATCTTCTTGCCCCGGGGTACCATACCGGGCCCACCATGTACCCGAAACGGTTCGTCCACTCCTCGAATCGGGTCTCGAAATCCAACAGAAAACATAAAATCTCATGGTGGACGACACATACATCACGAGAAAACCGCAACTTATATTTTAAAAGAGAGGAGGAGAGAGAGAAGTTTTTATATATATTCTTGCGGTTTTCCCCAAAATCCAGAAATCTCATAGAAATCCAAAATCCCAAAATCATGAGTAAGTAAATGGTAAGTGTCGGCATTGTTAGTTATATGTATGCCCTAGAGGCCATTACTGTACATTGGATGTATATTGTTGTGGATGCTGGGACATATATAGGTAGGACTTTCTTGCTCGACATGATAGTACGCTATCTGGTTGCTCTTTATCTTAACATGTATACTTTCTGTCTCTCTGTTACATGCTGATAAAGCCCTTAGGATGTGTACTCGACTCCCAGGACTATGATGTAGATCATACTAGTAGGGCCTGGGTAGTCATTGAGTGCATCCTTCAATGTTCCTAGTCGTGGGAATATCGAGACGGGGCATCGATATTCCAGAGTAGACTAGCGTATATCTTCTCGACCTATGTGATGGGCAATGGATGATCCCATATCCATTGGTGTTTGACATCAATGATGGTATGTGGGTGCTCAGTAGAGACTGGGTATACTGAACGGACTCGCCGAGAACTCCCAGATGGTATTATACCTCACGTCAGATGGCAGTTCTCTGGTGACACTGGTACAGCTTAGTCTGTTGACCCGAGATCGTCATAGAGTCTTGTGTGTCTCCCACTGTGCTTTGATTTCCACCCTACCACGGCTCTACTGAGTTGTGCAAACAGGTGGTTTTTGGGTACAGTCCCGATTCACATAGAGGCAATGAGCGATAGGAGGGGATTCGTCTCTCCCGGTTTTGGGGGTTGATGTTGCGCTATGCTCGACTGGCCATAACTGGAAATCCCTGGCCAGGGTTGCGGTGATATACTGGTAAGAGTTATCAGTAGTTTCACGATTGCTATGGACCTTACATCGGCATGACTTATCAAGCTACTGGGGTCTGACGTTTACCACCCCTAGGCAAGATATGCGACATATCAGACGAACAGACCGGACTGTACGGTAAGTGTTGCTGGTTGGATTCACAGAAGTGTGAGCGGGGTTGCTCGTTGATCTTATGATTGCTCAATACCCGGGTGGCCGTTACGTTTAGCAGACCGCTTGCGGCTTGTGAGTGTTTGATATGATCATCACCTGCTGCCGGCGTATTGACGAGTCTTTAGAGTCCTACACAGAGGTTTCCTGGCTCAAGCGAAACGGGATAGGAGCGCATATGAGATATGTGCGGGACCGAGAATAATATCAGTATGTGATATTGAATTCTATTCCCGCGATTTGTATCATCGGACGGTTATATATGATATAGCCGGGTTACCGAATCAAATGTTGATTCGATACATTGATACACTTGATATTAGTCGATTATATGCAGTATGACCGGATCATTAAATCAAGTGTTGATTTAATGATCTAATGTATAATTATATATTTGATATATTACTTTACATTAACTAGTATTGGTTCACTTAAGATTTGTTTTCTCACTAGTTTGTGCATAAGTGTATATATGATATATATTTGTGTACATATGTTTGTATCATGTTTGATGATACATACAAGTTGTGTGTATGAGAATTATATCAAGATTAAGTTTAAGATTAGGTTATTGTTTTATCAAGAGAATTAACAAAAGAAATGAACTTGGTCAAAGTTGTCAAGCTTGAAGAAGCTTGGAGAAACCTTAACAAAGTCCACTCTTTTGTCATTTCTTTTGATAATTCTTTAACCCAACCCTTAACCCAAGTCTTTAGTTAATTCTCTACACAAGTTAAGCATGAGGGCTTAACTTAACCATGGTACCATAATTAAAAGCATAAGTTTCATTCTTATTTCATTATCTTATTTATTCTATTCTTCTTCTTCATCTTCATCATGCTTCAAGAAAGCTTGCTACCTCTAATGGTGCCATGAGATTTAAAATGAGAAATCCAAATCTAAAATCAACCCACTTCCTATTTCTTCATCCTCTACCACTTGTCATGTAGTAGAGTGTGTTATCTTCACAAGTTTCATGACCTAGTGAAGATGGATCTTGAGTTTGAGTCGCCTCGACGTAGATCATCTTCGGCATCGAAGTCAACAACCTAGCCCACCCATTTTTCCGATGAAACCGACGCTAGGGTCCGGGATTCCGATGATCGCAGCGGAGGGACGTCAACACGGAGCTAGAGAAGTGGAGGACCAGATCTACAAAGGTTGCAGTCTCTTTCACTTAGTAGCAAAGTAGTTTGCTTGCATGTTTCGCCTTACCTCTAGTATCGATCTTGTTTAGGGTTTCTCGGCACATAGAAAATTTTGAATTGGACATGTTTGATCAGTTGTAAAACCTCATGAGTGTGCCTAGGAACCCTACGGTGGTATCAAAGCCTAGCTAGAGCTTTAGACGAAGAATAGACGAAGTTAGAAGTCCGATCGAACCCGAAACCCTAATCCAAAACCCTTCTCTGTACTTTTTTTGAAATCGTGGTTTTTTGTGAATTAAAAATATGCAGAAAAATCAGCAGGGTTTTCTAAGGGTTACTGTGCAAAACGTGCGCCTAAGTCGACTAAAGCGCCGCGGAACCGCGGCACGAGCATGGCTCGTGCGGCGGTTCCGCGGCCATACAGCCACATCATTTTTTTATTTTTGCACAGAAATGTCCTTTTGAGTTTCCTCTATTTTCTGGGTATTTTTAATCTATACTCAAGAGTTGAGTTTTCTGGGTTGTATTGGGGGCTCGATGATTCGATCGGAAACTTTAACTGCGTCTATGTGTTTTTCCGGGTAAATTTAGAACATGTTAAAAAGTTCGACCGGATATAAATACCCAATTTTTCCCCTGCCGGGAAATTTCTAAGTGTTGGATTTTCCGTAGTTTGAGAACGTTCTAAGTAGTGCAAGTAACGTGATGGACCCTCTAGAAGAAAACAAACCTTAACGCGATTATGTGACCGTCTGAACTGCCCTATGAACCTTAGGGTTTGGGGCAGTACGGCGTGCCACATGTGAGGCGTTAGCTTGACCCTTCTACGGCTGGACCGTTGGTACTGAGGCATGAAGTGAATGTTTTTAAACTTATTTCATGTGTTGAGCTGTTTCGGGAAAACTTGGGTGTTTGACTGTTCGATCGGAAAGTTTAACATTTTCTATTTATCTGGAATGTGATACAATATTTGGAATCCACAAGTAGTTATGAGATAACTAATATGAATGTTATAAACATAGCAGTTTAATCTCACTTGATCGGTTGCCACGGAGTTTTGATGCGATCAAAAGTCCGTCACAATCACGTAGCGTACGCGGATACTCGTCGGGTAAACTTAATAGATAGCCTTGCCCCATAGCCTCGACCAAGTGACTGTAGGAGAACCCCGTCGCCAAAAGCATCCGTTCGGGTGCTCGCGGCAGCGGTGTTCCACCTTAGTGCACTTCGTCGACGGTATCGGGGGTGCGGCTATCTACTAAAGTTTACGACGAGCATTCGATCAGGATGTCGGGAATCTTGTTGAATTGCCCGACTTGATATTGAAAAGAGTTTTCGATAATAAGACTAAAATGCGGAGTTTATAATTGTTAGGCATGCGATGTCTAAGGAATTCATTTGATTAGGCATGCGATGTCTAAAAGAGTTTGCGGATTCCAACTGTTGTAGTTTTACACTTTCTTTTCTATGACCGTAAGTGTAATATGTGATATCGCCGGTTTCGTTGCTATATGTCAACGACAATTGGGATAGGCATATTTACTTACGTTGATGACATGTGATGTTATGTGTTGCTGGATATGTTATATTGGATCGTCGTGTTTGAATAGCCGGGGGTTTTTATGTGAGATGAGTGTTTTTCCATTATCATTCATGTAAAAACTTGTATGTAATATTCTTTTATTGGGGCACTTTCAGGTTGCGGAAGATGTCACCGTTGATGTATATTATTTACTTTTCTGCACTAGGATAGACCCAAGGAGGGGAGCACAAGTAACCGGGTTCTACGGTCCAAAGGGAGACCAACTCGAGGAGTCGAGTCCGGGTCTCCTAACTCTAGAATTGGTAGGGTTGCTTGCCGCTCTCGTAGGGGTCTAGGGGTGTGGGTTTAGCTATTCATCGCGACCATGGAATCCGTGTTTTATAGAGGCTCAAAATAAAACACGGACGTCCTAGTATATCCAATATTTCATATGATATTTTCTGCTGCGTTATCTGTGATGTGATCATGTGATTTATTCAGATAGATATTGTATATAGTATATATGATATATTATATAGACGTTGCTTATGTTTTACACCCGCGCTAGCCCTGCCTCGCTCTGGCGTTAGTTACCTAACCTAACGGTGCAGATGGGACATCGAGGCGAATGCGGATGGCATAAGCGTACGTTATATTTATCTGTGATGTTTAGGTGGACTTAAATGATGGAACATTCATTAATGAGATTAATGAAAGAAAATAAACCTAAAAGATGTTGTGGAATCGAATTTCAAAAATAAAACAGGTAGCTACAGTTCTTGTTTTGCACAGCGGTATATATGATATATCTTGCACCTTATTCGATGAGGAAAGGGCCGATGATCCCTTCACCGGGAGTGACCCCTTTAGCAATAACTGGCAGATGCTACAACCCTCGGTTTGTTTTTTGATTGCTTCTATAGTTTCTGCTTTGCACAGCGGTATATATGATATATCCTGCACCTTATTCGATGAGGAAAGGGCCGACGATCCCTTCACCGGGAGTGACCCCTTTAGCAAAACTAGAAAAGCCTCAAAAACACTCCATTTAAAACCTATTTGATTCCGCAACGAGATCAAGTTCAACGCGTTAAAGGTTTTCATAAAAACCATCCGCAACCCTCTGTCATTTTAGAAAGTAGAGTACTTAGTATTCGTGTTGTGTTTGTTGACCATAGTCAAGGCACAGTGTACGGCAGCTAAGTGATGTCTTCCTACACCGCATATGATGCGATTAGTTAGGACAGTCGCGTGACTTTGTTGACCTTAGTTAAGGGTCATGTGGGTGGGTCTAATTAATCACGAAATGACGGGTAGAACTTGACTAGTGCTTATGATTTGTTGACCATAGTTAAGGTCATAAGTGCTAGGGGTAAATACCTTTATCGGGAGTTTCAAGTGTTGAAATTTGCAATGAGATTGCATACCTTCTATATGATAGTTGGATCCTGATACCCACTGCGAGTAATTGTTACTCCTGGGAGAGTTTTGCACTTTGCAATTAGCCGATCAAGTAGGTGTCTAGAAAGGTGTCAACGGGGTTACGCCTCTGGGAAAACGAGGTTTACTTTAATTAGGTCCGTGCGAAAGCACGGGGAACCTCCCTCAAAGCACCGACACTGGCCTGGCTGAAAGATTGGCGAACTTGTAGAGTGTAATTAATCCCGGCTAGTCTTTCCTTTTAAGGTTTGAAGGAAGATTTGATAAAAACAGTGGAAGCCATCCTGATTAGATAAAATAAATAACCAATCTAATCTTGTAAGAGCGCACGCAGAGTGTTTTCTTCTCTCTCTCTCCAGGTAGCAACCATATCACGCCTTAATCAAGATAATAATATGGATGTATTGACCGAACCCGCTTGTTATACTGAGCTGGGGAACGTTGGTCCCGCTCCAACTTATAATTGTTATAAGACAGAGCAGGAAATAGGGGAATACCAGGATTCCCATGCCGTCCAAACGAAGAAAGTGCATGAGATGCATCTCCTTCGGATGTGTTCATTATAAAGAACTGTTTCTCAGTGTCCTCTACGTCCTAGGTATTAGATACCGGATCAGGATCCCGCAAATGTAATCCGTTACATGGGCTACAGAAAGGTAGAGAACTGAGAACGGGTGATAAGTTTCATGAGACAGAAAACGGTGCAAGTGTTGTAGCCAAGTCTGTTGGTCACTGTCACCATGTATTACCAATACATTGATTCTGAACAAATGCTATTAGATACCGAACCTGATATACAAAATCGTATCAATATCTTTATTTATTAAAGAAGGATACAATTTTGTATTGTTGGATAATGTTTTGAACATTTCCTATTTCAAAAGTTGTTCGGTTCAGACACGTTATCTAAAAGAATTGACGTTCTAAATCAAACTACAGTTCCTAGTATACAGAACACACACAAGAAGAAGAGTTCAGAAATGAACGATTCCTTCTTTAGGTATTGTAGACTAGATCATATCAATGCGACCCGACTGGCTAAAGTTACATTTAGATGCATATTTAAATCAGTTTGAATTTACATCTTGTGAAACTTGCCAGTCATGTCACAAAGATTAGATGACCATAGCTCTGTTTAATGGAAACAGAGAAAGAGTTAGTAAACTCTTGGGATTGATACATGTTGATGTATGTAAGGTCCCCTGTCTACATATGCCAGGACCGATTCTTTGTACTTCATTACATTCTCTGATAATCTCTTAAGATTCAGTCATATGTTCCTGTTGAAACATAACTCCGAACCTTTTGAGATATTCATAGAATAAAAGTTAGAAGTAAGGAACCAAAAACCGGGTATAAGTATTATGTCCTGTGATGAGATCAGGGAGGAGAATACTTGTGCATGGAATTCTTGGACTATTCTAAAGGAGAATGAGATTCTTTCTCAGTATTGCTCCTCTGTATACACCACAGCACAACAGTGTATCGGGGCGGAGCAATCGCGCCCTATATGATATGGTGCGCTCTATGATGAGTATTACTGAGTTACCTATTTCCTTTTGGGGTTGTGCACTTGAGAAGTTGCATATCTATTGAATTAGGTTCGAATCAAATCAGTGCCTACCACTCCATATGAGATATGGTATGGGAAGAGCCTATCTCTTAAGTAAGTTAAGATTTGGGATTGTCCGGCCTGTGTCAAAAGCAAAATCCGGACAAGATCGAGGCAAGGTCAGTTCTGTAGAACCGGAAAGGTTCCAGCTATACAAAAACTGCAGCTGATGATTTAACAGAACCAAAGGATTCAATAGTCCCCAACGAACCTCAACCTCTCCGCCGATCTAGCAGGGTTCCTCATCCGCCTGAGAGATACTTTGGTTTCTCGATGACAGTGGGAGCGAGGAATGCATCATGAGATGATGACCCAACTAGTTTCGAGCAGGCCATCGAGAGTAGGGACTCTGTAAGAATGGCTGGATGCTTAACGATCTGAGATGGAATCTATGTACACCAACAAAGTATGGACTTTGGTTGCTATATCTGAAGGGTTAAATCCCCATCAGGAGCAAGTATATCTTGAGAAGATTACTAGGTGTAGATGGAAAACTTGAGACTTTCAAAGCTAGACTTGTTAAAAGTTTGCTTCATTGACCAAGCATGGATTATGATGAAACCTTTTCTAAGGGGTCTATGCTTAAGTCCATCCAGATCCTACTTGCCACGGCTACATACCATGACTACGATATCTGGCAGTTGGGTGCCATGACTGCTTTTCTAAATGATGTTTTAGAAGAGTGAGTCTATAAGTACACAGCCAGAGAGCCTCGTAGACAGTGGGAGCAGCGGAAACGTGTGCAAGATGTTTTATGTGATAAAACAGGCATCGCGGAGTTGGAACGTCTATTTTTGATGTATTAGTCAAAGAGTTTGACATCATCAAAATGGTAGATGAACCTTGTATAAACGAAAAGGTAGTAGGGAGTATGGTGGTGATCCTCGTAGAGTACGTGGATGACATACTCTAGATAGGGAAGGAGTTTCCTATGCTACGCTCGGTCAATCTCCGTTTATCACAATGATTCTCCATATAAGATCAAGATGATACCTACTAAATCCTGGATTTTGGATCTATGAGATAGATCTAATTGGATGTTAGGATACTCACTAGATGTAGTGAGATGGTATCAATTGATCCTGGAGAGAATCACTGGAAAAGTTCCATGGTGATAAGAACGACTGAATGTCAGTCGCAGGCATTGTCTTTACCTTCAGTATAGGGACGGTATGTTGGAAGAGTTCCAAGCTAGATACCGTGGCAAACTAGACGATAAAGGCTGGTAACATCGCTATTAAAGATACTACCAAAGAGACAGTTTGGGTGTATATTAGTTCATGAGATGAACTAGGTTCCTACCATTGTGTGACAATGAAAGTGTGGCTTTGGCCCAGAAACCCCAGTCCCATCAGTAACCCAGACATATTCTGAGGCAGCATCTCCTGATCATGGAGATAGTTGATCTCCAGGGTGATCGAGGTTAGGAGAGTAGACTCAGAGGACAACACGGCGGATCCACTCACAAAGGCCTTTTCCCAGAGAGAGATTTAAATGGGATGGTTGAGTATTAGATACTGCAACCACTGCTACAGATGGCCCTAGTGCAAGTAGGAGATTGTTAGTTATATGTATGCCCTAGAGGCCGTTACTGTATATTGATGTATATTGTAGTGGATGCTGGGACATATATAGGTAGGACTTTCTGGTTGCTCTTTATCTTAACATGTATACTTTCTGTCTCTCTGTTACATGCTAATAAAGCCCTTAGGATGTGTACTTGACTCCCAGGACTATGATGTAGATCATACTAGTGGGGCCTGGGTAGTCATTGAGTACATCCTTCAATGTTCCTAGTCGTGGGAATATCGAGACGGGGCATCGATATTCCAGAGTAGACTAGCGTATATCTTCTCGACCCATGTGATGGGCGATGGATGATCCCATATCCATTGGTGTTTGACATCAGAGATGGTATGCGGGTGCTCAGTGGAGACTGGGTACACTGAACGGACTCGCCGAGAACTCCCAGATGGTATTATACCTCACGTCAGATGGCAGTTCTCTGGTGACACTGGTACAGCTTAGTCTGTTGACCCGAGATCGTCATAGAGTCTTGTGTGTCTCCCACTGTGCTTTGATTTCCACCCTACCACGGCTCTACTGAGTTGTGCAAACAGGTGGTGTTTGGGTACAGTCCCGATTCACATGGAGGCAATGAGCGATAGAAGGGGATTCATCTCTCTCGGTATTAGGGGTTGATGTTGCGCTATGCTCGACTGGCCATAACTGAAAATCCCTGGCCAGGGTTGCAGTGATATACTGGTAAGAGTTATCAGTAGTTTCACGATTGTTATGGACCTTACATCGGCATGACTTATCAAGCTACTGGGGTCTGACGTTTACCACCCCTAGGCAAGATATTCGACATATCAGACGAACAGACCGGACTGTACGGTAAGTGTTGCTGGTTGGATTCACAGGAGTGTGAGCGGGCTTGCTCGTTGATCTTCTGATCGCTCAATACCCGGGTGGCCGTTACGTTTAGCAGACTGCTTGCGGCTTGTGGGTGTTTGATATGATCACCACCTGCTGCCGGCGTATTGACGAGTCTTTAGAGTCCTACACAGAGGTTTCCTGGCTCAAGCGAAACGAGATAGGAGCACATATGAGATATGTGTGGGACCGAGAATAATATCAGTATGTGATACTGAATTCTATTCTCGCGATTTGTATCATCGGACGGTTATATAAGATATAGCCGGGTTACCGAATCAAATGTTGATTCGATACATTGATACACTTGATATTAGTCGGTTATATGCAGTATGACCGGATCATTAAATCAAGTGTTGATTTAATGATTTAATGTATAATTATATATTTGATATATTACTTTACATTAACTAGTATTGGTTCACTTAAGATTTGTTTTCTCACTAGTTTGTGCATAAGTGTATATATGATATATATTTGTGTACATATGTTTGTATCATGTTTGATGATACATACAAGTTGTGTGTATGACAATTATATCAAGATTAAGTTTACGATTAGGGTATTGTTTTATCAAGAGATTTAACAAAAGAAATGAACTTGGTCAAAGTTGTCAAGCTTGAAGAAGCTTGGAGAAACCTTGACAAAGTCCACTCTTTTGTCATTTCTTTTGATAATTCTTTAACCCAACCCTTAACCCAAGTCTTTGGTTAATTCTCTACACAAGTTAAGCATGAGGGCTTAACTTAACCATGGTACCATAATTAAAAGCATAAGTTTCATTCTTATTTCATTATCTTATTTATTCTTTTCTTCTTCTTCATCTTCATCAAGCTTCAAGAAAGCTTGCTACCTCTAATGGTGCCATGAGATTTCGAGTGAGAAATCCAAATCTAAAGTCAACCCACTTCCTATTTCTTCATCCTCTACCACTTGCTATGTAGTAGAGTGTGTTATCTTCACAAGTTTTATGACCTAGTGAAGATGGAGCTTGAGTTTGAGTCGCCTCGACGTAGATCATCTTCGGCATCGAAGTCAACGACCTAGCCCGCCCATTTCTCCGATGAAACCGACGCTAGAGTCCGGGATTCCGATGATCGCAGTGGAGGGACGTCAACACGGAGCTAGAGAAGTGGAGGACCAGATCTACAAAGCTTGTAGTCTCTTTCACTTAGTAGCAAAGTAGTTTGCTTGAAAGTTTCGCCTTACCTCTAGTATCGATCTTGTTTAGGGTTTCTCGGCACATAGAAAATTTTGAATTGGACATGTTTGATCAGTTGTAGAACCTCATGAGTGTGCCTAGGAACCCTACAGGCATAAGCCTCACAATACTGCATGATAACATGAAAAATGTGAATGCATGAAATATTTAAGTAATAAATGCAATGTCTAGACTAACACCTGAGAGTAATCACAATACTATATTGATCTAGACTTTAGCTAATTCTATCATAAAAGATAATATGTTCTAAAGTGTACGTGACATAGCAATTACCGATGATGTGTGTGTGAGCCGGCAAATAAGTGTATGTGGGACATGCGCATCATCGGTAATGGTGCTGGTGTCCTAACAGGCAGAGTTTCATATTAACTGCAGAAACATATGTATGAACATGCAATGTGATGATTTCAATCTGAATATAAAGGCAAAATGTGTACTAAACACTCATTTGGAATATACATATCTAACTACAACTATATGACTCGAGCCTCAATTAGTATCTATCTAACCCCCTAAGGAACTAAACTAAAGGAACTAGTCGATAGGAAATACTAATCCACCTAAGGTCTGAGTCCATATATGTAATAGTCGGCGATCCAGCCTCAATAGCGTCACATACGTAGTACGGCTTTCTTGAATCAAGGGCGCGGATCAATCATCACATCTATGTTTCGTACGGTAAAATCCATCGTACGGCATCCCAATTTCGGGGTACGGGTCAAGTATCACCTACGTACATCATCATTCGTATAATATTATCATCAAATAATGCCTTGATCAAAGATACTGTACTATAATCGCATATATCCCAATATCATCAATCATATATCATTGCCTGCGAACATATACGTCGTCAATTATTCCTCAGAAACATCATGTCATATATATCATATCGTAATCAGGTCACACATATATCATATCGTAATCAAGTCACACATATATCATATCGTAATCAGGTCACACATATATCATATCATAACCAAGTCACACATATATCATATCGTAATCTAGTCACAGGTTACAGTCTGGGTTCTATTCTAGAGTCTCGTATATCTCAATGTCATCATCACCTATTATAGTTTGTGTATACATATCCATTCTCTCATTTTCCAACGATCTGCTAAGATCATAATATGACTGTATAGCCAAGAGATCACGGCATCAAGCCCAGTTATATCGTCTCATCCCCATGTATCATATAACATCCTTATATCACCTATACATGTTGTGTATATGTACACCTACACACATTCCTATTTATATATACACATACACATATACATCAAGCCAAGTTTCTGTGTGTGCGTGTGTGTGTGCCTACCCAAAACCTACGAATTTCCTCCAAGACATTCATCCTCTGGTAAAGTCTATCTAAATCGGTCTAGTCCAACCTAAGGTCTTTAATGGGGTCCTACTCGCCAAGAATCTAAGGTCACGTCCGACCTCCTAATGACAATAAGCAATATTCCTATTCTACGTTTGCGGAGGTGCTAAACACCATCCACCCGACTTCCCCCGTAGATATATATCTACTCACCTGGTCCTTATCTGCCGAAGACGATGTCGCCCTCCTCTTCTTCCTCGTCCAAAGTCCACGTGAGGGGTACCTATACGCAAACATATATAATTTTGTAACTGAATCACGGATAAAACCAAAACGACGCACGAAACGCGCATAGGTTAAAACCTATGACCCGCTCATGCAAAGGAACCAATATTGCTCAATATCGGCGTACAAACGCCGATTGATCGAGATAAAACACCAACAAACAACTTGTAGTTTCAAAACTTATTATTTATAATATAAAACATGGTTTAAATCATCGAAACCCTAAAATCGATCAAATCGTCCGATTTCGTAAAAACCTGAAAATGCCAATTTACCGTTTTACTTCAAAACTCGATATTTAAATGAAACTAATGGTCATAATACTCATTAAATAGCATAACTATATTATATAAACCATTTCTATACTTTATCACACTAATATATATTAAATACAAAATTCTAGTTTGTAAATTAGCCAAATTTAACGCTTTTCGAGCCAAAAATTCACAATTCCACAATTAAACTTGATTTTGCACATTTCAAATTGTTAAACCACTCCTTGAAACCTTAAGGATGTGCTAAAACCCTAACTTTATTTTTAAACCCGCATTTTAAATAAATTTTCAAAACCTAGTTTAATAAAAATAGCAATATTGTGACAATTTTTAAATGAAAGCTAGAAATTTGCAATTAGATTATGTTTCACAGTCAATTTACACATTAATCTACACACTAATGCCACAATCTAATAATAAAAACCCTCATTATAATTTTATCTAACCTATTTACATGTTTTGTAAAAATCTAGTTTGCAAAAGAACCTAATTAAAACAAATTTAAATGCAACAACTAGCAAATTTGCTGCTAGATTAGGTCTAACATTTCCTAATATATTAAGCTATAAATTTAGATCAATACCCAAGAATGAAAACCCTAATTAGATCATAACCCAATTTCTAGAATTTCAATCTTAAACTTAAAACCATATTAAAATATCAAATAATCTAAATTGGATTATTTAATCAATACTAGACAAATGGGTTAAGATTTTACCTCAATGAACTTGAGATCCAAACATGCAACTTGACCCTTAAAGATGGCTCTCTTGCTTCCAATTCCAAGCTAATTAGGAGCAAAGAAAATTGGATGAGGTTTAGTGATGAATTTATGATATTATGTATTGATTTTTCATGAATTTTGATGAAAATTTGGTGTGAAATTGAGGTGGAGAATTGAAGGGCTGCCAAGGGGTGAGGCCGGCCACCACTTGAGGAGAGGGAGAGAAGGAGAATTGTGTAGCAAAGTGTAGAAACTTCACTAGTTAATTTCATCTCTTAATGTCTTTTCATAAATTAATAGAAATTATTTAATTTCCTAACTCAATTTAACCTAGAAAGGTCTAGAACAATGGCAAATTTTGAAAATGAATTTTGTATGAAACATACTTGATTCCAATATGCATTGGTTCACTTTTGAAAATTTAATCCATTGCAATTTACAATTTACACTAATTTAATGTATAAATAAAGCTTATGTTAATATTTGAAATAATTAATTTAGGAAAAATATTTAATTAAACTAAAAATTTATAAGTGACTAAATAAACACCATTTACTAGTAATTACATAATTAAAATAGGACTTTTTAAATTTATGATGAAAATTATTTATAGTTAAGTTCTACGGAAAATACGGTTTGTTTTACCGAAAATTAGAAAATTCACTTAAAAGATTTTATTTATTTATTTTTTTTTTTAAAACGTTACACCATATGAAATATAGAGTAATAAAAGACAATGTCTTAAAAGGATTAAGTTATGGGGTTGTCCGGTCTATGTAAAAAACCAGAATCCGGACAAACTTGAGGCACGATCAGTTTTATGTAAGTTTGTTGGATATCCAAGGCATTCAAATGGATATCTATTCTACCATGTCGATGAACAAAAGGTTTTTGTTTCTCGACACGCCACCTTTCTTGAATGGTTGTTTCTTGAAAAAGAAATAAGTGGGGGCACGGTAGAATTGGAAGAAATTCCAGAAGGACTGACTATAACTGAAGATTTGGTAGAACCACAAGATTCAACAGTACCGGACGAACCTCAGCCACTCCGCAGATCTAGTAGGATTTCTCATCCGCCCGAGAGATACTATGGTTTTCTCATAGATGGGGATCGAGAGGATTGCATCTTGGAAGAAGATGATCCTACTAGTTTCAGGCAGGCCATTATCAGTAGGGACTCTGATAAGTGGCTGGATGCTATGCAATCTGAAATGGAGTCCATGTACACCAATGAAGTGTGGACCCTGGAAGTTGCTCCACCGGAGGTAAAACCCGTTGGATGCAAATGGATCTACAAGAAGAAACTTGGTGTAGATGGGCGGGTGGAAACCTATAAGGCTAGACTCGTTGCAAAAGGTTTTTGTCAAAGACCAGGAGTGGACTATGACGAAACCTTTTCTCCAGTGGCTATGCTCAAATCCATTAGGATACTGCTTGCCATTGCTGCCTTCCATGACTATGAGATCTGGCAAATGGATGTAAAAACGGCCTTTTTAAACGGAAGTTTAGAAGTGTGCGTTTATATGGATCAGCCAGAAGGTTTTGTAGACAGTGGGAGCAATGGGAAGGTGTGCAAGTTACTCAAATCCATTTATGGATTGAAGCAAGCATCACGGAGCAGGAACATCTGTTTTGATGAGACAGTCAAGGACTTTGACTTCATCAAGAACGAAGATGAACCTTGTATTTATAAGAAGATTGTTGGACGAACTGTCGTGTTCCTAGTCTTGTACGTGGACAACATTCTTTTGATAGAAAATGACATTCCTATGCTACAATCGGTCAAGCTATTCTTATCACAAAGGTTCTCTATGAAAGACCTAGGTGATGCCTCGTACATTCTGGGGATCAAGATCTACGGAGATAGATCCAAGAGATTACTTGGACTTTCGCAGTCTAGGTACATAGAGACCGTACTAAAGAGATTTAGTATGGAAGATTCCAAGCGCGGTAAAATACCCGCATTGCACGGAATCACCCTCTCCAAGGAGATATCTCCCAAGACTGACGAGGAGAAGGTTCGCATGAGCACTATACCCTACGCTTCGGCGGTGGGATCTATAATGTATGCGATGCTATGTACAAGACCAGATATAGCTTACGCGCTAAGCGTGGTGAGCCGGTATCAGTCATACCCAGGTGAGAACCACTGGACAGCAGTAAAGAACATTCTCAAGTACCTAAGAAGGACAAAAGAGATGTTCCTGATTTACGGTAATGGAGACCTCAGGGTCGAGTCCTTTACCGACTCAAGCTTCCAGAGTGATAAGGATGACAGCAAGTCTGTCTCGGGTTTTGTGTTTACCCTCAACGGAGGGGCGGTATGTTGGAAGAGTTCCAAACAGGATACCGTCGCAGACTCGACGATGGAGGCTGAATACATTGCTGCAAGCGATGCCGCAAAAGAGGCGGTCTGGATAAAGAAGTTCATAGCTGATCTTCAGGTGGTTCCGTCCATTGTTGATCCGATACCAGTATATTGTGATAACAATGGGGCTATAGCTTTAGCAAAGGAACCACGGTCCCATCAGAAATCCAGGCACATCTTAAGGCGGTATCACCTGATCAGAGAGATCGTAGATCGCCAGGAGATCGAGGTCCGGAGAATGGATACGAAAGACAACACGGCAGATCCATTTACAAAGGCCCTCCCTTAAGCACAGTTCGAGCGACTTTTTGGGATGTTAGGTATGCGGTACGCCAGCAGCTGGCTTTAGAGCAGACGTTGGGTATTCGGTACGCCAATCACTGGCCTTTAGTGCAAGTGGGAGATTGTTGGATGTATATGCCCTAGAGGCCAGTATTGTATATGTATACATATGATTACATATGATTACTAGGGATATGTATCTACAGAACAATCTTGCTCAGTTTTATAGTATATTATTTGACTTGTCTTTATCGGGATATATGTATTTATTTGTATTATTGTTATATCTAGCTTGCACATATTGATAAAGACTCGATACGGTGGTATACTATAGTGGTTTGTCTTTATCTTAACATGGCATATGTCATACTCGTTATTACATATTGCGGTTACATGTTGATAAAGCCCATAGGATCTGGCTTGACTACCTGCGTTGTGATGGCGATCATACTTGTGGGAGCAGGGTAGTACATAAGCACATCCTTAAATGGTCCCTAGTCGCGTGAGTATCGAGACTGGACATTGATACTCCAGAGTAGACTGGTGTATACGTTTCTACCCCCATCGGGGGATGGTTGGTCCCGCAGCCATTGGTCTGATGCACCTAAGATCGTATGCAGGTGCTCACTGGGTGTGAGTACACTGGACAGACTCGCCGAGAACTTCCATATGGTACTATACCTATCGTCAGATGGAAGTTCTCAGGTGACATGTGTACAGGTTAGTCTTTGGACCCGAGATCGGCATTTGTCTCGTATGAGTTCCCACTGAACTTTGATCACTACCCTACCACGGCTCTACTGAGTCATGCAAACAGGTTTTGGTTGGGTTCAGTCCCGAGCCACATGGAGGCAATTAGCGATAGTTGAGGATTCGTCTCTCCCGGTATAGGGGTCGATATCGCACTGTGATTCGATTGGTCAGGACCATAAGACCTTAGCCAAGGCACTTGGGATTTACTGATAGGTTGATCAGTAGTTTCCCGGATTGGTCCTGAGCCACATCGGCACGACTTATCAGGTTGTTAGGGTCTGACGTTCACCATCCCCTAGACCCGGTATGCGATACTTTTTGACGAAGAGACCGGACTGTGCAGATATTGTTGCGGATAGGCTCAGTAGGAGATCCGGATGAGTTTGCTCATCGGCCTTCTTTTCGACAGGTACCTAGGTAGCCGTTACGTACAACTAGTGCCGCTGACGTGCTTGTGATTAAATCCACTACCAGAGTACTGTCGAGTCTTTAGAGTCCCACACAGAGGGTTTCCCTGATTCAGGCGAAATGATGTAGTAGCCGTATTGGATATGTGCACGGTTCGATCGATTGATGTACTTGGTACTCGGATTTTCGATCGGACAGTTTGTAATACTAGCCGGCTCGGGTTTGAGCCGGATAATTAAATCAGGTATTAATTTAATAATTTACATATATGTATTTCGATATATATATTCTAGTATTACGTTCTTCATGTTATTCTATCTCTTTTGGGCGTTCGGATTTTTATCTGATTGCCGGTATATTTGTACAGTAGACTGAAATCCGTATTTACAACAGATTTCCTTCTAGAAGGTGGCCACCTCATTATATATTTTCCTTTTATTTGATAATTGGAAATGAGGTGGAAAGTAAAAGGTATAGGAGGAATGGTGATGACCATGCTTTAATAATTCACAAATGAATTTATAATTCATTTGGAGTTACTATTGAATCATGGTTGTTAATTGTTTATTGAAAGAATTCACACACAAAACCAAGGTGTATGATTTTCTCTCACGTCATGCTTCATTTCTCTTTGAGCTCTCATTTTTTTGAGTTCCTCCCTCCTCTTGCTTTCTTCCATCTTCATCTTCTTCCTTTTCACTAATATTCTCATGTGTTGAGAAACAAGTGAAGAGGCAAGAAAGAGATAGCTTCACACTTAGAAACCCAAACTACATCCTAGACTACTTGGTTTAGCAAACCAAGTTTTCTAGTTGCTCCTTTTGTTACATAGTTAGGAGCTAGAGCCATGGATCATACTCCCCGGGTGGATCATCAAGGACTAAGGAAGACCGGAGAACAAGCTCGATCCAGGAGAACCGATGGAGCCGGAGTTGGAGATCTAGCAAGTTCAAGGAGACTACTTGGAGCACATGACGAGGAGAGAAGACCGAAGGACTCGAGCCTCTTGGTATAACTTCTTTCTTAGTAGATAGAACTCTATTTTAGCTAGTTAGTTTTATGGAAAGATCCGGGTTAAGTTTTATTCTAGTGCCAAAGTTTTGATTGTCTTAAAAATTTTGTTCCGCATTTGGCCACGGAAGTTGGCCGGGGCACTAGGGTAACCCTTCACCTGTCACCGTCTCTGAGAAGACCGAAGTACCTCTCGGGTGCCTGAGGTTACCCACTAAAATCTGTGGAGTGGTTAATGGAACGTCGAAACTGATTGAATCGTTAGGTTCTATTAAATCTTCAGTAATCGTTTGTGGTTCTGGAATAACTTCCAGTTCTATCATACTCCCACTTGTGTTTTTCTGAAAAAGTCCATTTCACTAAAACTGTGGCGAGTCAAGAACACTATAAATATTGATCTTCCTGATGGTAGAAAGTTAACCCTCGTCAAAGCCCGGGATAACCCACAAACAGTCATTACTGAAACGTGCCTTGAGTTTATCCAGATTCTGGTTTTAAGCATCAGCCGGATAACTCCCTATACCTTAACATCGTTAAGATATAAATTGATTCTATATATATCTAATATAGAAACAAAAGAACTAATCTAATTTGAACCAGATTCAAAATCATGCAGCTGTCTCCAGTGCATATCAACCAAATGGAAAGAGGACAATCAGCATTACTCATCTAGAAGTGCATCCATATATGAGTAACCCGAAAGAGAAGCAAGTTCTCAAAACCATTACTATTAACTGAATACCAAACACAAGTATCTACATCTTCGACTTCCTCGAAGAATCCTAATACTTACAACAAATGGTTCTCCGCTTTATTCTTATACCTATAACTTCTGAATATCTGGACCTTGCATTTCAACGAAATACATGTCCAGAACTGGAGAAGTCATAAGTAAACAGAATACAGTGCGAGTACCAACCCCATTGTCCTAATGTACACTGGACAACATACAATACTTTGTATAAGTCCCATGAGTTCAACAACTCAAACCCTGTGCGTCGTAGATTGAAAAACTGTAGTATGGTTAAGAAGGATTACACCGCTGTTGAATGCACCTTACCTAATCACCAACTGATATAGGTAAAGGTCATAGACATTATTTCAAAAAGTTATATCTCACTTTATAAAATAAACGTACAGATATATCGGTTTGAAATTGGTGCATAACAACGGATATTCAAAACCAAATATTCGTCGTCGGGCAAAATCCAGATGATTTCCTCAAATATCACCAATTACAACGAATTCCGATATAATGAGGATCTAATCATCTAATTCCTAATATCTTACTCTCACTCACCATCCGTAATAACATGCAGATGTGAGAAACTGATCTGGTAAATACATACCCTGGAGTTCGATTCCAATCGGGAAAACAGATTTCAATTAACATTGCACAGTGAAACTGAAACATGAAAATATTTCGAAGGGGTAACCGGGTACTCCTAGTAACGCCTCTTCCACTATCCTGATTCACGACAGTAACCATATACCCTACCTTCCATCACTCCAATCCCTTTATTATGCCTTTACCTATTACCTTCTGTACACCTTCTTTAAGCTAATTGGTTTTCTTCTTTCCCTACCCTTCAGCACCAGCCTAAGGTTTGGAAGAAGACTATCCAATAAGCGTAATAGGTGTACTCTCCTAATCCTAGGAGCCCTCTGTTGGATATAGTGCCCTCAGAGTCAATATTGGATCACAGGCACGTGATTGCAATGATTGAGGGAGGACCTATACCGGTAGGACAGTCTTACTCAAGATGATAGTATGTTATCTGCTTTATCTTTATCATCGTGTACTGCTTTAGGTGACCTTACAGGTCGCTATTACACGTTGATAGAGCCCTTAGGATTCTTGCTTAACGGCCAGCAGTATGATGGCGATCATATACGTGGGAGCTGGGGTCTATAAGCACATCCTTAAAGTGTCCCTAGTCATGGGAGTTTTCGAGACAGGGCATCGATACTCTAGAGTAGACTAGTGTATACAGTCGAGACCCCGACGAGGGGTGATGGCCGAACTCACAAGCCATTGGTGTCAGTTGGATCACTTAAGATGTATACAGGTGCTCATTGGGTTATGAGTACACCGGACAGGACTCGCCGGGAACATGCTAGTTGGTATTTTACCTGACGTCAGATAGCAGTTCTCTGGTGACATGTGTACAGGTTAGTTCATCGACCTAAGATCGCCATTTGTCTCGTGTGAATTCCCGCTGTGCTTTGATTACTACCCTACCACGGCTCAAAGGAGTCGTGCAAACAGGTTTTAGTTGGGTACAGTCCCGAGCCATATGGAGGCAGTGAGCGGATCGACAGGGGTTTCGTCTCTCCCGGTATTGGGGGTGAGATCACGCTGTGTCTAGGAGAGCCATTACAAGAAGTCCTTGGCCGAGGCAGGAGATTTACTGGTAGGTATTCCAGTAGTATCTCAGGGTATTCTGGGCTACACTCCGACACGACTTGTACCGCTTTTGGGGGTCTGACTTTTACCAACCCCCTAGGCCCGCCATGCGATGCTTATAGACGAACGGACCGAACTGTACAGATATTGTCACTGACAGGCTCAGTAGGGTGTCAGGATAAGTTCGCTCATCGACCTCCTTTTTGGTCAATAATTGGTAACCCGTTACGTACGGCTAGTACCTCTGACGTGCTAGTGGTTAAATCCACAGCCAAAGTATTGACGAGTCTTTAGAGTCCCCCACAGACAGTTTCTCAAGTTTCGGGCGAAACGTTGTAGAGGCCGTATGAAATATGGCAGGGTTCGATCATATACGTGCAGTAGTGCACGGATCATGATCAGACGGATCATATTAGTGGGCTTTGGTTTAAGCCGGATCCTAGTATTAGATTTGTTGGATTACTTTAGTCTCATCGCATTCACATTCAATCGGAATGCAGATGCAGGTATGTATATACAGGTGAGGGGTATCCTTGTGATCCGTCACGAGTTTACTTTAGATGTTGCCGTATCTTTTTATTGTTGCAAACATTTGGATTAATGTTTGTAAATGGAAATTGTGAGCTAGAATTCATCTTTTGATGCATTAAATGTGGCACATGCAACCTAGTGACTCATGGTCTCTTTTATTGTGCATGTGTCACATTTGAGATTGATTTGTGAGTTGATATGAGAGGAAGAAAGAGAAAAGGCAGCCATGAGGTTGTGGGAGAGCTCTTGGATTCTCTCATTCTTATTCGCATTTTTATCATTCCATCACAAAAAGAAAAGAAAGAGAGAAACTTCTTCTTCCTCCTCTTTCTTCTCTAGCTTATAATCTCCATCAATGGCAACACCTTCAACCTCCATCCATCTCATGGATGCAAGAGACAAAGTGATCACAAACATTCTCTACATCACCTCGGACACGTCGGCTAGCACACTTCGTGCCCGAGTTGCTTCGGATGAAGCGGGAGCCCGTAAAAGGAATCGATGATGTGATGCCCTTTCCGACGAGGAGATCGAGACCGGAGATGCCGCGAGGAGCTTGGGATGGTGTCCAAAGACCGAAGGACACGGATCGATCGGTATAGCTTTCTAACCCTTTCTCTAGTTGCTAGTTGTATGTTAATGGTTCGATACGGGTTTTAAGCATACGATAGCGCCGGTTTCTAGTTTTGAAAAAGTTTTCGTTTCCGCATTTTGGCCTCGGAAAGACGGCCGGGGCGCTACCGTAGACTTACATGGTATCAGAGCCACGCCATTAACCTTTACTAGCTTGCTCTAACGTATTTAAAACATCGATCGGCCGAATTTTCCAAAACCGCAATTTCAAAGTCACAGTTTCTGTCGAATTTTTCCTGTTGTCAAAAAATTATTTAGTGTGCTGCAGAAAAACAGGCAGGGTTTTTAGGAGCACTGTAGAAATTTGGTAGCGCGATCCAACAGCAACGCCGTGGAACAGCGGCCTTACCCTCTTTTTGGCCGCGGTTCCGCCGCCATTCTGAGGCTTCATCTCACCAAATTTCTTCAGGTGGTCTCTGACTTGGAAAAGGGGTTTCTGGTAATTTTATTTTGGGCCCAGATTTGTTTGAGTACTGGGTATTGTGCTTGGGGCCCACTTCGGGAAATTTTGTCGATCGAAAATTTTAAACATGTTAGTTCACAGTATTTATATTATATCTGCGACCGTGAATGTCATTTGATCGGTAACTCTTGTCTAATTGCTATAGCCCTTTTAGACGGATTTGCGAATGTGACATTCACGTTGATGTTCTGTGTTGTGCTGTGATGTTGCGGATTTGTCGTGGTGGATAGCCTGGATGCAATGGTAGTCCAGTTTGGTTGTATTTGTACATTTGATATTGCGGGGTGAGCGTCCGACATATGGACTGCCGTCACTGCCTGTTTGTATATTATTCTTTTGGGGCACGACCGAGCTGAGGTCGATGTACCCGTTGTGTATATTTTACTTTCTGTACTAGGATTACCCCGCGGAAGGGTGCACGGGTAGCCGGGTTCTAGAGGGAAACGGGCCCGCATCTCATGGCTTTGAGATGGAGGGGGCTTCACTCTAGAATTGGCGGGCTATTCGCCGCACTCGTAGGGGGTACAGGTTGACCCAAGGAGGGGTGCCCAAGTTACCGGATTCCGTGAAGTGCTGGGTGGTCCATTCACTTTGTTGAAAAGGGCTGCCTCACTTCAGGTTTTGGCGGGTAACTTGCCGCGCCCGTAGGGGTCTAGGATTTCATTGCACAGGCTATCCACACGACCAGGGGAACGTCGGGTTTCAGTAGCGGCTCTATGAAACCCGGGGATCCCAGATTATCTGTACTGTTCTGTGATGCTTATTACATTTTTGTGATGTTACATTTTATCACGCCTTGAGCGAATATTATATATTGATATATATACTAGTAGATGTTGTATATGTTTTACACCCGCGCTAGTCCAGTCCTCGCTCTGTCGTTAGTTAAGTAACCTAACGCGTAATGACGGGACCCAGTGGCGAATGCGGATGGCATATACGTACAACATATTTTCGTTCTTTTGTGGTGTGATTAATTGATGGGACTGTATTGATTCGGATCAATGCAAGCTAAACAAACTTATTCTGATGTTGTTGGGACATTTTTCAAAAAGCTGTTATTGCAAGGACGTTCTCTTTTGTTTTGCACAGTGGTATTCGGTTATGAATATCTAGCACCTCAGTCGACGAGGCAAGGGCCGAGATCCCTTCACCGGGAGTGACCCCTTGGACAGAAGTTTGCATCAGGATAATAACTTCACTATAGCCAATTACTTTTTGCTTTGCATCGTGGTATTCAGTTGGAATATCCAGCACCTCATTCTACGGGGAAAGAGCCGAGATCCCTTCACCGGGAGTGACCTCTTTAGCAAAGGTTTTCGCCACTATAATTTTATAAAAAGCTATCCAGTTCCTTCAACGATATCAAGTTCATTACATTAAAGGTTTTTCGCCAAAAACCATTCGTAGCCCTCCGTCATTTCAGAAGGGTAGCACTTAGTATTCATGCTATATATGTTGGCCTTCGTCAAGGCATAGTGTATGGTAGCTATTTGTTACTTTTCTGTTGCATAGATAGATGCGTTGGTTTGGGACAGTCGTACTACTATTTTGGCCTTCGTCAAGGGTATGTGCGTGTGGGTTCAAATTAACCTGGATAATGATGGGTAGAACTTGACATGTGACTTATGATATGTTGGCCTTCGTCAAGGTCATAAGAGCATGGGGTAAAAATCACATCGGGAGTTTCTAAAGAAACTGAAACTTGCCAGATATGCGTATACCTTCTGGAATGTGATAACGTGAGTGGATTCCATCACGTTATCATGCGATGATAGTTGGATCCCGATTCCCACTGATGAGTTGGTTTACTCCTCGGGTGATCCCGACTAATTCTTCTTTCAGGTTTGGAGGAGAATTTGAAGTTACGGTAGGAGGTTTCCTGATTAGATAAAGTGATTACCATTCTGATCTAGATTAGAGTGCATGCAGAGTGTTTCTTTTCTCTCTCTCTCTTTGGCAGCGACCATGGCCCGACCCTTGACTATGACTCAGTGACCAAGTTGACCGAACCTTCTTATAACACTTGCTTTTGGATTGTCTGAGTTGCATACCTCATTGCCACTCCTACTTTTACCCTTTTCTCCAGAACACCCCGTATTACTACAAACATCCACTTCCATTGGATAAAACCATCGTATGGTTATATACAAACTCGAAGGAACTTGTTCTAGATTCGAGGATGGTTTCCAGTTCTGGAGAAAACGAATAGGACTATTCAGTTGTCTTTTCCTTTTACCTTCTCTCAGGTTGCAAGTGTTCCTTAGATTAGGACAGTACACCTATTACGCTTATTGGATAGTCTTCTTCCAAACCATAGGCAGGTGCCGAACGGTAGGGAATGAAGAAAACCATTTAGCCTAAAAGGTGTACAGAAGGTATTAAGTAAAGACAAATAAAGGGATTGGTAAGAGAGCAAAGTAAATTGCGACTGCTATTCACGACCAAACCAAGTATTTCATCGCCACTCCTACTTCACCTTTGTATTTCTCCGGAACACCCCGTATCACTACGAAGATCCACGGTTTATTGGATACTCTATCGTATGGTTATATACGAACTCGAAGGAACTTGTTCCAGTTCGGGGATGGATTCTGGTTCAGGAGAAATAGGAATAAGGTTTATTCAGTTGTCTTTTATCTTTACCTTCTCTCGGGTTATGAGTGCTCCTAGGATTAGGACAGTACACCTATTATGCTTATTGGATAGTCTTCTTCCAAACCATAGACTGGTGCCGAACGGTAGGGAAGGAAGGAAACCATTTAGCCTAAGGGGGTGTACAGAAGGTAATGACTAAAGACATATAAAGGGATTTGGAGAGATGGCAAAGAAATATACGGTTACAGTTATGAATCTGATAATGGAAGAGGCATTACTAAGAATACCCGGATACCCCTTCGAAACATTTACATGTTTCAGTTTCACTGTGTACTGTTAAAGGAAAACTGATTTCCCAATTAGTCCTTACTTCAGGGTATGTATTTACCAGGTTTGATCCTCACATCTGTATAGTTTTGCAGATGATGAGTGGGAGTAAGTTATTGGGAATTGGGTGATCATCCTCATTATATCGGGATTCGTTGTAATTGGTGATATTTAAGGAAATCACCTGAGTTGTTTGCCGGACGACAAATATTTGGTTTTGAATATCCGTTGTTATGCACCAATTTCAAATTGATATATCTGTACGTCTATTTTTATAGAGTGAGATATAACTTTTTGAAATTATGTCCATGACATTTACCTATATCAGTGGATGGTTAGGTAAGGAGTATTAAACAGCGGTGTAATTCTTCTTAACCATAAGTACAGTTTTCAACCTACAACACACAGGGAATGAGTTATTAGACTCAGGGGACTTATACAAAGCATTGTATATTGTCCAGTGTCCATTAGGACAGAGGGGTTAGTCCTCGTACTATACTCTGTTTACTTATGACTTCTCTGGTTTTAGACAGATATTTCGTAGAAACACAAGGTCATAGTTTTGAGAAGTTATAGGTATAAGAGTAAAGTAGAGAACCAGGTGTTGCAAGTATCAAGATTCTTCAAGGTGATCGAAGATGTAGATACTTGTGTATGGTATTCAGTTAATAGTAATGATTAAGAGAACTTACTTCTCTTTCAGATTACTCATAATTGGAAGCACTCCTAAGTTGAGTAATGCTGATCGACCTCTCTCCATTTAGTTGACATGCACTGGAAACAGCTGCATGATTTGAATCTGGTTCCAATTAAATCAGTGCCTCTGTTTCTATATTGGATATAGAATATTTCATATCTTAACATTGTTAAGGTACGGGGAGTTGTCCGGCTTATGCTCAAAACCAGACTCTGGATAACTCAAGGCACGTTCCTGTAACGGCTGTTTGTGGGTTAACCCGGGCAATGATGAGGGTTGACTTTCTACCATCTGGAAGATCAATAGTGATATTGTTCTTGACTCGCCACAGTTTTTTATAAAAATGGACTTTTTCAGAAAATAGTAGTGGGAGTATGGTAGAACTGTAAGTGATTCCAGAACCGCAAACAATTATTGAAAATTTGATAAGAACCTAAAGATTCAATCTGGATTGACATTCCATTGGCCACTCCGCAGATATAGTGGGTAACCTCAGGCACCCGAGAGGTACTCCGGTAGCCTCAAGTACGGTGACAGGGGGGTTCTTGTTTACCCAGACTTGCCATTGATGTTGTTCCAGACTGTGAGACCCGGCAGGAGGACGAGTATAGCGTCGTTCTAAACTAGCTTTAGAAGTGTACGTGTATATGACTCTGCCAGAGGGTTGTCGTAGTCAGTAGGAGCAGCGGAAGCACAGTAGACAAGTAACTTATGTCTATTTATGGACTAAAGCAAATATAGCGGAGATAGATCATCTATTTCTGATGTGACAGTCATAAGTTTGACTTCATCAGAATAGGGGATGAATCTATTAAGAAGGTAGTAGGGTGTGATGTCCTGGTACATGGATGACATACACAGAGTAGGAAGTGAAATTCCTATACTACGATCGGTTATACTATGGTTGTCACACAGTGATTTCTCCACATAGGATATAGATATAATATCTGACATTCTGGTTACTAGATCTATGGTTTTAGATCTAGATTTGGGTAGTTTCCCAATTAGGGTACTAAGACGGCATTCTAAAGGTGATTTAGAATGGATGACTCCTGGCATGGTGGTGAACCTGCAGGTGATGGAGTCACCCTCTCTAAAGGTGTCTTACAGACTAAAGGGGAGAGGGATATGCATGATTGGCAAATCACTTGTTTAGGCAATTGAGTTGATCATGAGATGTCAAGTACCACACCAGATGTTGTTTTTGCATGAGCTGCAGTAAGTTGATGTTAATCCTATCTTAGAGAAACGTTCGGAAGCAGTTTTAGAACATAAGTGGATGTTCTAGGGTTATGATAACAACAGCCTCTTTTAGGAGACAGTTATCATTCCAGGCTTCCAAGGTGACCTGGATGACAGAGAGACTGTCAGAGTTATATTTTTCCCTCTGACGAAGGGCAGTATTTTGGACAGGTGGTCCAAGCGGATACTGAGGGAGGTGTGGCGCAGGATACTGATTAAATTCAGTTGACGATACAGTCTAAGAAGTTTGGATTTGGAGTTCATTTATGAACTAGGTCCCATCAGATATCCAGACATATTCTAAGACAGGTATTGCTCATTTCCAGAGATGGCTTTCTCCGTGAACTTGAGATAAAGAGAGACATAGAAAGAAACATCGGGGCGGATCCACTCACTGAGGCTATTCCTCGAACGCAATAGTTTCGCAAATGGGTTTTGTGAAACTGATTAGTAGAGGAGTTGGGTGTTCGGTATCACACGGGCTGTGAGTATGCGACATTGCAATAATTAGCCTTGAGTGCAAGTAGGAGATTGTTGGATATAGTGCCCTCAGAGTCAATTATTGGATCACAGGCACGTGATTGCAATGATTGAGGAAGAACCTATACCGGTAGGACAGTCTTACTCAAGATGATAATATGCTATCTGGTTTATCTTTATCATCGTGTACTGCTTTAGGTGACCTTACAGGTCGCTATTACGCGTTGATAGAGCCCTTGGGATTCTTGCTTGACGGCCAGCAGTATGATGGCGATCATATACATGGGAGCTAGGGTCTATAAGCACATCTTTGAAGTGTCCCTAGTCGTGGGAGTTTTCGAGACAGGGCATCGATACTCCGGAGTAAACTAGTGTATACTGTCGAGACCCCGATGAGGGGCGGTGGCCGGTCTCACAAGCCATTGGTATCAGTTGGATCACCTAAGATGTATACAGGTGCTCATTGGGTTATGAGTACACCAGACAGGACATGCCGGGAACATGCTAGTTGGTATTTTACTTGACGTCAGATAGCAGTTCCCTGGTGACATGTGTACAGGTTAGTTCATCGACCTGAGATCGTCATTTGTCTCGTGTGAGTTACCACTGTGCTTTGATTACTACCCTACCACGGCTCAAAGGAGTCGTGCAAACAGGTTTTAGTTGGGTACAGTCCCGAGCCACATGGAGGCAGTGAGCGGATCGACAGGGGTTTCGTCTCTCCCGGTATTGGGGGTGAGATCGCGCTGTGTCTGGGAGAGCCATTACACGAAGTCCTTGGCCGAAGCAGGAGATTTACTGGTAGGTATTCTAGTAGTATCTCAGGGTGTTCTGGGCTACACTCCGACACGACTTGTACCGCTTTTGGAGGTCTGACTTTTACCAACCCCCTAGGCCCGCCATGCGATGCTCATAGACGAACGAACCGGACTGTACGGATATTGTCACTGAAAGGCCCAGTAGGGTGTCAGGATGAGTTCGCTCATCGACCACCCTTTTGATCAATACCTGATAGCCCGTTACGTACGGCTAGTACCTCAGACGTGCTAATGGTTAAATCCACAGCCAAAGTATTGACGAGCCTTTAGAGTCCCGCAAAGACAGTTTCTCAAGTTTCGGGCGAAACGTTGTAGATGCCGTATGATATATGGCAGGGTTCGATCATATATGTGCAGTAGTGCACGGATCATAATCGGACGGATCATACTAGTGGGCTTTGGTTTAAGCCGGATCCTAGTATTAGATTTGTTGGATTACTTTAGTCTCATCGCATTCGTATTCAGTCAGAATGCAGGTATAGATATGTATATACAGGTGAGGGGTATCCTTGTGATCCGTCACGAGTTTACTTTAGATGTTGCCGTATCTTTTTATTGTTGCAAACATTTGGATTAATGTTTGTAAATGGAAATTGTGAGCTAGAATTCATATTTGATGCATTAAATGTGGCACATGCAACCTAGTGACTCATGGTCTCTTTTATTGTGCATGTGTCACATTTGAGATTGATTTGTGAGTTGATATGAGAGGAAGAAAGAGAAAGGGCAGCCATGAGGTTGTGGGAGAGCTCTTGGATTCTCTCATTCTTACTCTCATTTTTATCATTCCATCACAAAAAGAAAAGAAAGAGAGAAACTTCTTCTTCTTCCTCTTTCTTCTCTTGCTCATAATCTCTATTAATGGCAACACATTCAACTTCCATCCATCTCATGGATGCAAGAGACAAAGTGATCACAAACATTCTCTACATCACCTTGGACACGTCGGCTAGCATACTTCGTGCCCAAGTTGCTTCGAATGAAGTAGGAGCCCGTAAAAGGAATCGATGATGTGGTGCCCTTTCCGACGAGGAGATCGAGACCGGAGATGCCGCGAGGAGCTTGGGATGGTATCCAAAGACCGAAGGACACGGATCGATCGGTATAGCTTTCCAACCCTTTCTCTAGTTGCTAGTTGTAGGTTAATGGTTCGATCCGGGTTTTAAGCATACGATAGCGTCGGTTTCTAGTTTTGAAAAAGTTTTCATTTCCGCATTTTGGCCTCGGAAAGACGGCCGGGGCGCTACCGTAAACTTACACCCTCGCAATCTGAGAGAAGGTAATGGGAAAAGACATCTGAATAATCCTATCCAATCTCTCCAGAACCAGAATCCATCCTCGAAAAAGTTCCTCCGAGTTCGTATATAACCATACGATGGATTTATCTAATGGAAGTGGATATCTGTAGTGATACGGAGTGTCCTAGAGAAAAGCAAAGTGGATATTGGAGTGGCAGAGGTATACACGGTTTTTGTCGTGAATGATGGTGGTCGCAATTTCCTTTGCCATCATTCTAATCCCTTTATATGTCTTTACTTATTACCTTCTGTACACCACACTTAAGCCTAATTGGTTTTCTTCCTTCCCTACCGTTCGGCACCTGCCTATGGTCTGGAGGAAGACTATCCAATAAGCTCAATTGGTGTACCCTCTCCTAATCCTAGGAGCCCTCACAATCTGAGAGAAGGTAAAGAGAAAAGACAACCGAATAATCCTATTCAATCTCTCCAGAACCAGAATCCATCCTCGAAAAAGTCCCTTCGAGTTCGTATATAACCATACGATGGATTTATCCAATGGAAGTGGATCTTCGTAATAATACGGGGTGTTCTGGAGAAATGCAAAGGTGATATAGAAATGGCAATGATATATGCAACACCATGACATTCCAAAAGCCAAAGTGTTTTAAGAAGGTTCGGTCAATTTGGTTTCATGAGTTTTAGTCAAAGGTCGTGTCATAGTCACAGCCAGAGAGAGAAGAAACACTCAGCGTGCACTCTAACCTAGATCAGAATGGTTAATCATTTTATCTAATCTGGATGGCTCCCACTGTTTCCTCGAATTCTCCTCCAAACTCAAAAGGAGAATTAGTCGGAATCACCCGAGGAGTATTCCTACTCATCGGTGGGAATCGGGATCCAAATATCATCGCATGATAACTTGATGGAAGCTACTCAAGTCACCACACTCTAGAAGGTATGCGCAAACTTGGCAAGTTTCCTGTATGTTTGAAACTCCCGATATGATTTTTACCCCAAGCGGTTTATGACCTTGACAAAGGACAACAAATCATAAACCACAAGTCAAGTTCAACCCGTCATTATCCTGGATTACTCTAGACCCACCCGCACAAACCCTTGACAAAGGCCAACAAGGTTATACGACTGTCCTAGATAATCGCAACTCAATGCAACAGACAAGCAATATCTAGCTACCGCACACTACGTCTTGACAAAGGCCAACAAACGCAGCACGAATACTAGATACCACCTGAAAGAAACGACGGAGGGCTACGGCTGGTTTTTGGCGAAAAACCTTTAACGTAATGAACTTCATATCGTTGAAGGAATCCGAGTGGTTTTATAAATATATAGTGGCGAAAACTTTTGCTAAAGAGGTCACTCCCGGTGAAGGGATCTCGGCTCTTTCCCCGTAGAATGAGGTGCAGGATATTCCAAACTGAATACCACGATGCAAAGCAAAAATAATCGACTATAGTAAAGTTATTACGTTGACGCAAACTTTTACCCAAGGGGTCACTCCCGATGAAGGGATCTCGGCCCTTGCCTCGTCGAATGAGGTGCAGGATATTCCCAATCGAATACCACGATGCGAAGCAAAAGTGTACGTCTGTAATGTCAGTTTTTAAAAACTTGGTTCCAACAACATCATATATAGAGTTGTTTTACCCTTGCATTGATATGAATCTATGCAGTCCCATCAATTAATCACACCAGAAAAGAACGAAAATAAAATATACGTATATGCCACCCGCATTCGCCACTGGGTCCCGTCATCACCTGTTAGGTTACTTAACTAACGACAGAGCGGGGACTGGGCTAGCGCGGGTGCAAAACATATACAATATCTACTAGTATATATAAATATATATATAACATTTGTCCGAGGCATGATATAAAGCAACATCACAGAAACATCACAGAAACAACACAGAATGGTGGATAATCTGGAGCCTCGGGTTTCACTTGAGCCGCAAGTGATACCCGACGTTCCCTGTCGTGTGGATAGCCTGTGCAATGAAACCTAGACCCCTACAAGCGCGGCAAGTTACCCGCCAAAACCAGAAGTGAGGCAGCCCCCTTCAGCAACGTGAATGGACCACCCAGCACTTCACGGAATCCGGTAACTTGAGCACCCCTCTTGGGTCACCTATACCCCCTACGAGTGCGGCGAATAGCCCGCCCATTCTAGAGTAAGGTCCCCTCCGTCCCAACGCCATGAGATGCAGACCCGTTGCCGTCTAGAATCCGGCTATTCGTGTATCCCACCGCGGGGTAATCCTAGTACAGAAAAGAAAATAATATATAAGGGTGACATCGACCTCAGCCCGGTCGTGCCCCAAAAGAATAATATACAAACTGGCAGTGACGGCAGTCCACATGTCGGACGCTCGCCCCGCAATATCAAATGTACAAATGAAAACAACTGTACTATCATTGCACCACTGGCTATCCACCACGACGATCCAACCAACATCACAGCACAACACAGAACATCAACGTGAATGTCACGTTCGCAAATCCGTCTAAAAGAACATATAGCAGTTAGACAGGTTTACCGATCAAATGACATTCACGGTCGCAGATAGAAATGTATGTACTGTTAAACGCCCACTTAAATTATCGATCGACAAAATTCCAAATTGTCCCCAATAGCAATAACAGCACTGCACAGAAAACTGGGCCAAAACAGAATATCACAAAAATCGCAATTCCAAGAAATAGAGCTATAGAAAAAATTTGGACGCCCGTTGCCACTAATCCGCCGCGGAACCACCGCCAATGGGGGCTAAGTGCGGCGGATCCGCGGCTCTTTTGGGGAATCACGAGCCCAAAATTTTCCAGTACCCTTAAAATCGCCTGTACGGATTTTTAAGATGCCTGAAATAATTTTTTGACCACTTTTGAAAATCGACAGCAAACAGAAAAATGAAAACGTGATTTTGGTAAATTCCGTCAATCGATCTTTTAAGCACGTTTAAACAAGCTAGTAAGGGGTTTAAAGGGTGTCTCTGATACCATGTTGGGTCCCGGTAGCGCCCCGGCCGTCAAAACGCGGCCAAAATGCGGAACAAAAATTTCTGAAACTGGCGCTACCGCTACCCGATTTACGAATCAACCTTAAACCCTAATCTAGCATGCTAACTAAGAGTCAGAATCATTATACCGAGTTGATCCGTGTCCTTCGGTCTTCATTCCAAGCTCCCAGTGATTCTTTGACGATATTTGGTTGCCGGTCTTCCTCCATCTCCGATGATCCACCCGAGGGAAACGGCGCAGGCTCCAACCTCGTCGAACGAGGTAACCGACGCTCCAACGTCACTAGCGATGGAGAGTGGGGGTGTATGAAAATGTCACTACATTTTTCTCTCAACCCAAAAGCTCAAAAGAGCATCCATAGAAGATGAATGAGGAGGATAAGGCATGAACAAAGAAATGGCTATGTATTTGTCAAGTATGAGAGAGTGAGAGAGAGCTAATGTAATAATCATTCACCAAATGAAAAATGAGCTCCCCACCATCATAGTGGCCGGCCCCTCTCACTCACTCTCATGAAAAAAAATCCCATTTTTCTTTTTCAATTAAACAATTACACACCATACTTAAAGACCATGCTTTGACCCATGCCTATGCCACATCATCCCTTCCACCTCATTTATAAAACAAATGATTTTCCAAAAAGGGAAATCATATAAATGAGGTGGCAACTTCTTCTAGAAGCTATTCCGTGCAAAATACGGAATACTGTAGGGTTCCTAGGCACACTCAAGAGGTTCCACAAGGCATCGACCATGCCAAATTCAAATTTTTATGTGCCGAAAAACCCTAATGAAGATCGTTAACTAGAGGATAGGTGAAACTAATTGCAAGCAAACAACTTTACTATAAAGTGAATGGAAATACAACCTTTGTAGATCTGGTCCTCCACTTCTAAAGCTCCGTGTTGACGTCCCTCTGCTGCGATCATCGGATCCCGGACTCTAGCGATGGTTTCGTCGGAGAAATGATCGGGCTAGGTCGTTGACTTCGATGCCGAAGATGATCTACGTCGAGGCGACTCAAACTCAAGCTCCATCTTCACTTGGTCATGAAACTTGTGAAGATAACACACTCTACTACATGGCAAGTGGTAGAGGATGAAGAAATAGGAAGTGGGTTCACTTTAGATTTGGATTTCTCACTTGGATTCATCACTTGGAAATTTCTAGCAAAGGTTTCTTCTCTTCATGAAGAAGAAGAAGAAGAAAAGAATGAATAAAAATGAATAAAGAAAATAAATAAAACAAATTAAAACCTAACCATTAACCTAAAGATGGTTTAAAGCAAACATACACCCAAGTTTTCATGTATCATCAAACATGATACAAACAAGTGCACCAAAATATATCACATATACCACTTGTGCACATCAAGTGAGAAAATCAATCTTAAGTGAACAAATACTAGTTAATGTAAAGTAATATATCAAATATATAATTATACATTAAATCATTAAATCAACACTTGATTTAATGATCCGGTCATACTGCATATAACCGACTAATATCAATGTATCGACTTATCGAATCAACACTTGATTCGATAACTAGGTTATATCGCATACAACCAATCGATACATTCATCGCGAGAATAGGATACGGTATCACATACTCGTATCATTCTCGGTCCCGCACATATCACATATGCGCTCCTATCTCGTTTTGCTTGAGCCAGGAAACCTCTGCGTAGGACTCTGAACACTCGTCAATACGCCGGCAGCAGGTGATGATCATATCAAACACCCACAAGCCGCAAGCGGTCTGCTAAACGTAACGGCCACCCGGGTATTGAGCAATCAGAAGATCAACGAGCAATCCCGCTCACACTCCTATGAATCCAACCAGCAACACTTACCGTACAATCCGGTCTCGTCGTCTGATATGTCGCATATCTCGCCTAGGGGTGGAAAACTTCAGACCCCAATAGCTCGATAAGTCGTGTCGATATGAGGTCTATAACGGTTCGAGAAACTACTGGTAACACTTACCAGTAAATCTCAGCAACCCTGGCCAGGGATTTCCGGTTATAGCCAATCGAACACAGCGCAACATCAACTCCCTATACCGGGAGAGACGAATCCCCTCCTATCGCTCATTGCCTCCATGTGATTCAGGACTGTACCCAAAAACCACCGTTTTGCACGCCCTCTTGGACATGGTCAGGTGGAAATTAAAGCACAGTGGGAATCACACAAGACTCTATGACGATCTCGGGTCAACAGACTAACCTGTACCAGTGTCACCAGAGAACTGCCATCTGACGTAAGGTATAATACCATCTGGGAGTTCTCGGCGAGTCCGTCCAGTGTACCCAGTCTCCACTGAGCACCCATATATCATCTCTGATGTCAAACACCAATGAATATGGGATCATCCATCGCCCATCTGTATGGGTCGAGAAGGTATACGCTAGTCTACACTGGTATATCGATGCCCTGTCTCGATACACCCACGACTAGGGACCTTGAAGGATGTACTTATGGACTACTATGTCCCCACTAGTATGATCTGCATCATAGTCTAGGTAGTCAAGTACTGTTAGTTATATGTATGCCCTAGAGGCCATTACTGTACATTGGATGTATATTGTAGTGGATGCTGGGACATATATAGGGAGGACTTTCTTGCTCGACATGATAGTATGCTATCTGGTTACTCTTTACCTTAACGTGTACACTGATTGTCTCTCTGTTACATGTTGGTAAAGCCCTTAGGATGTGTACTTGACTACCTGGACTATGATGCGAATCATACTAGTGGGGACAGGGTAGTCCGTAAGTACATCCTTCAAGGTCCCTAGTCGTGGGTGTATCGAGACGGGGCATCTATATACCAGAGTAGACTAGCGTATACCTTCTCGACCCATACAGATGGGCGATGGATGATCCCATATCCATTGGTGTTTGACATCAGAGATGATATACGGGTGCTCAGTGGAGACTGGGTACACTGGACGGACTCGCCGAGAACTCCCAGATGGTATTATACCTTACGTCAGATGGCAGTTCTCTGGTGACACTGGTACAGAGTAGTCTGTTGACCCGAGATCGTCATAGAGTCTTGTGTGGTTCCCACTGTTCTTTGATTTCCACCTTACCACATCCAAGTGGGCGTGCAAAACGGTGGCTTTTGGGTACAGTCCCGAATCACATGGAGGCAATGAGCGATAGGAGGGGATTCGTCTCTCCCGGTATAGGGAGTTGATGTTGCGCTGTGTTCGATTGGCTATAACCGGAAATCCCTGGCCAGGGTTGCTGAGATTTACTGGTAAGTGTTACCAGTAGTTTCTCGAACTGTTATAGACCTCATATCGACACGACTTATCGAGTTACTGGGGTCTGACGTTTACCACCCCTAGGCGAGATATGCGACATATCAGACGACGAGACCGGACTGTACGGTAAGTGTTACTGGTTGGATTCACAGGAGTATGAGCGGGCTTGCTCGTCGATCTTCTGATCGCTCAATACCCGGGTGGCCGTTACGTTTAGCAGACCGGTTGCGGCTTGTGGGTGCTTGATATGATCATCTCCTGCTGCCGGCGTATTGACGAGTCTTTAGAGTCCTACACAGAGGTTTCCTGGCTCAAGCGAAACGAAATAGGAGCGCATATGAGATATGTGCAGGACCGAGAATGATGCGTGTATGTGATATCGTATTTCATTCTCTCGATGAATGTATCGATTGGTTATATGCGATATAACCTAGTTATCGAATCAAGCATTGATTGAATAAGCCGATACATAGGATACTAGTCAGTTATATGCGTTATGACCGGATCGTTAAATCAAGTGTTGATTTAATGATTTAATGTAGAATTATATATTTGATATATTACTTTGCATTAACTAGTATTGGTTCACTTTAAATGGTTTTTCTCACTTGATTTGTGCAAGTTGTATATGTGATATACTTTTGTGCACATGATTGTATCATGTTTGATAATACATGCTTATTTGGTTAAGAATTAAACCATGGTTAAGTTGATGATTAGGGTTTTGCTTATTCATTTATTTATTTGTTTATTCATTTTGGAAAAGATTAGAAAAGAATGGTGGCTTTATTTGTAGTTTTGTCGAAGCTTCATGAAGCTTTGACCTAGTCCACCATTCTTGTCTCTTGCTTAACCCTAACCATCATAACTAACCATGGTCTATTCTCTACACTTAACTAAGGTTAGAATATGATAAGAATCAATTCTTTTTCAATTATTCTTGAACAACTTATCATAATATTCTATCTTCTTCTTCTTCTTCTTCAAGAAGAAAACCTAGCTTTCATCAATGGTGATTTGATGAAAAGAGTGAGAAATCCAATTCTAAAGTGAACCCACCTCCTATTTCTTCATCCTCTACCTCTTGCCAAGTAGTATAGGGTGTTTTCTTCACAAGTTTCATGACTTGGTGAAGTGGGAGCTTGATCTTGTGATGCCTCGACGTAGATCATCTTCGGCATCGTTGTCGATGACCTAGCTCGCCCATTTCTCCGATGAAGCCGACGCTACAGCCCGGGATTTGATTTGGACAGCAAGGAGACTTCATCATGGAGCTATGGAGGTGGAGAACCGGATCTACAAAGGTTGTATTTCCGTTCACTTAGTTAAGTTGTTAACTAGTTGCATGTTTCGCCTAAAATTCTAGTTAACGATCCGTATTAGGGTTTCTCGGCACATGAAAAATTTGAAATTGGCATGCTTTATGCCTTGTGAGACCTCTAGTGTGTGCCTAGGAAACCTACAGTGGTATCAGAGCCTAGCTAGAGCCTTAGGCGATGCGTAGACGGAGTTTGAAGTCCGATCGAACCGAAATCCCATTTCCAAAATGCTCTCTGGACTTTTTTCAAAAACTGGGTTTTTTCCAGATTAAAAATTGCTAAAAAATTCAGCAGGGTCTTACTTGAATTACTGTGAAATTCGAGGGGCTAACTCATCTAAAGCGCGGCGGAACCGCGGAACAAGCATGCCTTGTGCGGCGGTTCCGCGGCCATATGATGACGTCAGCCCTCCATTTTTGCACAGTAATTTGTCACTTTAGGTGCTGGATTTTCTGGGAATTTTTTAATATTTATTCAAGAGTTGAATATTCCAGGGTGTTTTGGAGCTTAGATGATTCGATCGGATTATCATATTTTGTCTATGTGTTTTCCGGATAATTTTTGAATATGTTAAAAAGTTCGACCGGATATAAATACCCAATTTTTCCCCTGTCGGAAAATTTCCAAGTGTTGGATTTTTCCGAGGTTTAAAGACGTTCTAAGTAGTGCAAGTAACGCGATGGTCCCTCTAGAAGACAACAAACCTTAACTCGATTATGTGACCGTCTTGAACTGCCCTTTGAAGCTTCGGGTTTGGGGCAGTACGGCGTACCACATATGAGGCGTTGGCTTGACCCTTCTACGGCTGGACCGTTAGTACTGAGGCACGAAGTGAATGTCTTTGAACTTATTTCATGAGTTGAGCTATTTCGGGAAAACTTAGGTGTTCGATTGTTCGATCGGAAAGTTTAACATTTTCTATCTTATTCGGAATGTGATACAATAATTGGAATTCATAAGTAGTTATGAGATAACTGAATGAATGTTATAAACATAGCAGTTTAGTCTCACTTGATCGGTTGCCACGGAATTTTGATGCGATCAAAAGTCCGTCGCAATCACGTAGCGTACGCGGATACTCGCCGGGTAAACTTAATAGACAGCTACACCACTTAGCCCCGATCAAGTGACTATAGGAGAACCCCGTCGCCAAAAGCATCCGTACAGGTGCTCGCGGTAGCGGTGTTCCGCCTTGGTGCACTTCGTCGACGGTATCGGGGGTGCGGCCGTCTACTGAAGTTTGCGACGAGCATTCGATCAGGATGTCGGGAATCTTGTTGAATTACCCGACTTGATATTGAAAAGTGTTTTCGATAATAAGACTAAAATGCGGGGTTTATAATTGTTAGGCATGCGATGTCTAAGGAATTCATTTGATTAGGCATGCGATGTCTATGGAGGTTGCGGATTCCAACTATTGTTATTTTACTCTTTCTTTTCTGTGACCGTAAGTGTAATATGTGATATTGCCGGTTTCGTTGCTATATGTCAACGACAATTGGGATGCGCATATTTACTTACGTTGATGACATGTGATGTTATGTGTTGCTGGATATGTTATATTGGATCGTCGTGTTTGAACAGCCGGGGGGTTTTTATGTGAGATGAGTGTTTTTCATTTTCATTCATGTAAAAACTTGTATGTAATATTCTTTTATTGGGGCACTTCCAGGTTGCGGAAGATGTCACCCTTTGTATATTATTTACTTTTCCGCACTAGGATAGACCCAAGGAGGGGAGCACAAGTAACCGGGTTCTGGAGTCCAGTGGGAGACCAACTCGAGGAGTCGAGTCCGGGTCTCCTAACTCTAGAATTGGTAGGGTTGCTTGCCGCTCTCCTAGGGGTCTAGGGGTGTGAGTTTGGCTATTCATCACGACCGTGGAATCCGTGTTTTATACTGGCTCGTATTGAAAACACGGACGTCCTAGTATATCCAATATTTCATATGTTTCTTCTGCTGCGATATCTGTGATGTGATCATGTGATATGTTCTGTGATGGATACTGTATATAGTATATATGATATATTATATAGACGTTACTTATGTTTTGCATCCGCACCAGCCTTGCCCTGCTCTGTCGTTAGTTACCTAACCTAACGGTGCACGAGGGGACATCCAGGCGAATGCGGATGGCATAAGTGTACGTCGTATTTATCTGTGATGTTTAGGTGACTTAAATGATGGGACTTCATTAATGTGATTAATGAAAGAAAAGAAACCTAAGATGTTGTAGAATCAAATTTTAAACAAAACAGGTAGCTACAGTTCTTGCTTTGCATAGCGGTATATATGATATACCCTGCACCTTATTCGATGAGGAAAGGACCGAGATCCCTTCACCGGGAGTGACTCCTTTAGCAATAACTGGCAGATGCTACACACTCGGTTTGACTTTTGATCGCTTCTATAGTTTCTGCTTTGCACAGTGATATATATGATATATCCCGCACCTCATTCGACGAGGAAAGGGCCGACGATCCCTTCACCGGGAGTGACCCCTTTAGCAAGACTAGAAAAGCCTCAAAATCACTCCATTTCAAAACTTCATTTTGATTCTACGATGATATCAAGTTCATTACGCTCATGGTTTTCAGAAAAACCTGCGTAGCCCTACGTCATTTCAGATAAGTACTACTTAGTATTCATGCTGCGGTAGTTTGGCCTCCGTCAAGGCGTAGTGTATGGTAGCTAACTAGTGCTTATCTGCAAGCATATGATGCGATTGGATTAGGGTATTCGTACGGCGTAGTTTGGTCTCCGTCAAGGGTCGTACGGGTGGGTTTAATTCAATCAAGAAATGACGGGTTGAACTTGACTAGCGCCCTGTGGGTAGTTTGGCCTCCGTCAAGGTCACAGGACGCTAGGGGCAAAATATTATCGGGAATTTCAAGTGTTGAAATTTGCAATGAGATTGCATACCTTCTATGAGATAGTTGGATTCCGATACCCGCTGCGAGTAAGAGTTACTCCTGGGAGAGTTTTACACATTACAATTAGCCGATCAAGTAGGTGTCTAGAAAGGTGTCAACGGGGTTACGCCTCTGGGAAAACGAGGTTTACATTAATTAGGTTCGTGCGAAAGCACGGGGGACCTCCCTCAAAGTACCGACACTGGCCTGGCTGAAAGATTGGCGAACTTGTAGTGTGTAATTAATCCCGGCTAGTCTTTCCTTTTAGGGTTTGAAGGAAGATTTGATAAAAACCAGTGGAAGCCATCCTGATTAGATAAAATAATAACCAATCTATTCTTGTAAGAGCGCACGCTGAGTGTTTTCTTCTCTCTCTCTCTCCAGGTAGCGACCATATCACGCCTTAATCAAGATAATAATACGGAATATTGACCGAACCCGCTTGTTATACTGTGCTGGGGAACGTTGATCCCGCTCTAACTTATAAATGTTATAAGACAGAGCAGGAAATTGGGGATTACCAGAATTCCCGTGCCGCCCAAACGAAGAAAGTGCATGCTGATGCATCATCTTCGGGTGTGTTCATTATAGAACTGTTTCTCAGTGTCCTTTACGTCCTGGGTATATGATAACGGATCAGGATCCCGCATATGTAATATGTTACATGGGCTACAGATAGGTAAAGAACTGAGAAGGGGTGATAAGTTTCATGAGGCAGAAAACGGGGCAAGAGTTGCAGCCAAGTCTGTTGGTCACTATCACCCTGTATTCCAAATACATTGATTCTGAATGAATGTTATTAGATACCGAACCTGATATACAAAATCATATCAGTCTCTTTATTAGTAAAGAAATGATAAAATTTTGTATTGTTGGATAATGTTTTGAACATTTCCTATATCAAAAGTTGATCGGTTCAGGCACGTTATCTAAAAGCATTGACGTTCTAAATCAAACTACAGTTCTTTAGAATCCTTCTTGAGGTATTGTAGACTACGTCAGATCAATGCGACCTGACTAGCTGAAGTTACATGTAGATGCATATTTAAATCAGTTTGAATTTACATCTTATGAAACTTGCCAGTCATGTCACAAAGATACGATGACCATAGCTCTGTTTACTGGAAACAGAGAAAGAGTTAGTAAACTCTTGGGATGATACATGTTGATGTATGTAAGGTCCCCTGTCTACATATGTCAGGACTGGTTCTTTGTACTTCGTTACATTCTCTGATAATCTCTCAAGATTCAGACATATGTTCCTGTTGAAACACAAGTCTGAACCTTTTGAGATATTCACAGAATATAAGCTAGAAGTAGAGAACCAATACGGGTATAAGTATTATGTCCTTTGATGAGATCAAGAAGGAGAATACTTAAGTACGGAATTCCTGGACTATTCTAAAGGAGAATGAGATTCTCTCTCAGCATTACTCCTCCGTATACACCATAGCACGATGGTATATCGGGGTGGAGCAGTTGCACCCTATTCGATATAGTGCGCTCTATGATGAGTACTACTGAGTTACCTGTTTCCTTGTGGAAGTTATGCACTTGAGAAGCTGCATACCAATTGAATTGGGTTCAAATCAAATCAAATCTGTTACCTACCACTTCATATTTGATATGATAAGGGAAGAGCTCATATCTTAAGTTAGTTAAGATTTGGGGTTGTCCGGCCTATGTCTAAAAGCAAAATCTGGACAAGCTCGAGGCAAGGCTTGTAATGTAGAACTGGAAAGGTTCCAGCTATACAAACCACAACAGATAATTTGGTAGAACCAAAGGATTCAGTAGATACCAATGAACCTCAGCCTCTCCGCCGATCTAGTAGGGTTCCTCACCCACCTGAGAGATACTTCGGTTTCTCTATGACAGTGGGAGCGAGGATGGTATCATGAGATGATGACCCAACTAGTTTCGAGCAGGCCATCGAGAGTAGGGACTCTATAAGAATGGCTGGATACTTGGCGATCTGAGATGGAATCCATGTACACCAACAAAGTATGGACTTTAGTTGCTATATCTGAAGGGTTAAATCCCTATCAGGAGCAAGTATATCTTGAGAAGATTACTTGGTGTAGTTGGAAAAGTTGAGACTTTCAAAGCTAGACATGTTAAAGGTTTTCATCATCGACCAGGCGTGGATAATGATGAATCCTTTTTCAGTGGCTATGCTTAAATCCATCCAGATCCTACTTGCCACGGCTGCATACCCTGACTACGATATTTGGCGGTTGGGTGCCATGACTGCTTTTCTAAATGATGTTTTAGAAGAAAACGTCTATAAGTACACAGCCAGAGGGCCTCGTAGACAGTGGGAGCAGCGGAAACGTGTGCAAGATGTTTTATGTGATAAAACAGGCATCGCGGAGTTGGAACATCTGTTTTGATGTAGTAGTCAAACAGTTTGACATCATCAAAATGGTAGATGAACCTTGTATATACAAAAAGGTAGTAGGGAGTATGGTGATGATCCTCGTAGAGTACGTGGATGACATACTCTTGATAGGGAAGGAGTTTCCTATGCTACGCTCGATCAATCTCCGCTTATCACAATGATTCTCCATAAAGGATCAAAGTGATACCTCCTAAATCCTGGGTTTTGGATCTATGAGATAGATCTAATTGGATGTTAGGAAACTCACTAGCAGTAGTGAGATGGTATTAATCGATCCTGGGGAGAATCACTGGAAGTGTTCTAGGGTGATAAGGACGACTGAATGTCAGTCACAGGCATTGTCTTTACCCTTGGTAAAAGGACGGTATGTTGGAAGAGTTCCAAGCTAGATACCGTGGCATACTAGATGATAAAGGCTGGATACATCGCTACTTAAGATGCTACCAAAGAAGAAGTCTGGGTGTATATTAGTTCATGAGATGAATTTAGTTCCTCCCATTGTGTGACAATGGAGTTGTGGCTTATGCCAAGGAACGCCGGTCCCATCAGTGATCCAGACATATTCTAAGGCAGTGTCACCTGATCATGGAGATGGTTGATCTCCAGGGTGATCGAGGTTAGGAGAGTAGACTCAGAGGACAACACGGCGGATCCACTCACAAACGCATTTTCCCAGAGAGAGACTTTTATGGGATGGTTGAGTATGAGATACTACAACCACTGCTATCAGATGGCCCTAGTGCAAGTGGGAGATTGTTAGTTATATGTATGCCCTAGAGGCCATTACTGTACATTGGATGTATATTGTAGTAGATGCTGGGACATATATAGGGAGGACTTTCTTGCTCGACATGATAGTATGCTATCTGGTTACTCTTTACCTTAACGTGTACACTGATTGTCTCTCTGTTACATGTTGGTAAAGCCCTTAGGATGTGTACTTGACTACCTGGACTATGATGTGGATCATACTAGTGGGGACAGGGTAGTCCGTAAGTACATCCTTTAAGGTCCCTAGTCGTGGGTGTATCGAGACGGGGCATCGATATACCAGAGTAGACTAGCGTATACCTTCTCGACCCATACAGATGGACGATGGATGATCCCATATCCATTGGTGTTTGACATCAGAGATGATATACGGGTGCTCAGGGGAGACTGGGTACACTGGACGGACTCGCCGAGAACTCCCAGATGGTATTATACCTTACGTCAGATGGCAGTTCTCTGGTGACACTGGTACAGAGTAGTCTGTTGACCCGAGATCGTCATAGAGTCTTGTGTGGTTCCCACTGTGCTTTGATTTCCACCTTACCACGTCCAAGAGGGCGTGCAAAACGGTGGCTTTTGGGTACAGTCCCGAATCACATGGAGGCAATGAGCGATAGGAGGGGATTCGTCTCTCCCGGTATAGGGAGTTGATGTTGCGCTGTGTTCGATTGGCTATAACCGGAAATCCCTGGCCAGGGTTGCTGAGATTTACTGGTAAGTGTTACCAGTAGTTTCTCGAACTGTTATAGACCTCATATCGACACGACTTATCGAGCTACTGGGGTCTGACGTTTACCACCCCTAGGAGAGATATGCGACATATCAGACGACGAGACCGGACTGTACGGTAAGTGTTACTGGTTGGATTCACAGGAGTATGAGCGGGCTTGCTCGTCGATCTTCTGATCGCTCAATACCCGGGTGGCCGTTACGTTTAGCAGACCGCTTGCAGCTTGTGGGTGCTTGATATGATCATCACCTGCTGCTGGCGTATTGACGAGTCTTTAGAGTCCTACACAGAGGTTTCCTGGCTCAAGCGAAACGAAATAGGAGCGCATATGAGATATGTGCAGGACCGAGAATGATGCATGTATGTGATATCGTATTTCATTCTCGCGATGAATGTATCGATTGGTTATATGCGATATAACCTAGTTATCGAATCAAGCATTGATTGAATAAGCCGATACATAGGATACTAGTCAGTTATATGCATTATGACCGGATCGTTAAATCAAGTGTTGATTTAATGATTTAATGTAGAATTATATATTTGATATACTATTTTGCATTAACTAGTATTGGTTCACTTTAAATGGTTTTTCTCACTTGATTTGTGCAAATTGTATATGTGATATACTTTTGTGCACATGATTGTATCATGTTTGATGATACATGCTTATTTGGTTAAGTGTAAAGAATTAAACCATGGTTAAGTTGATGATTAGGGTTTTGCTTATTCATTTATTTATTTGTTTATTCATTTTGGAAAAGATTAGAAAAGAATGGTGGCTTTATTTGTAGTTTTGTTGAAGCTTTGACCAAGTCCACCATTCTTGTCTCTTGCTTAACCCTAACCATCATAACTAACCATGGTCTATTCTCTACACTTAACTAAGGTTAGAATATGATAAGAATCAATTCTTTTTCAATTATTCTTGAACAACTTATCATAATATTCTATCTTCTTCTTCTTCTTCTTCAAGAAGAAAACCTAGCTTTTCATCAATGGTGATTTGATGAAAAGAGTGAGAAATCCAATTCTAAAGTGAACCCACCTCCTATTTCTTCATCCTCTACCTCTTGCCAAGTAGTATAGGGTGTTTTCTTCACAAGTTTCATGACTTGGTGAAGTGGGAGCTTGATCTTGTGATGCCTCGACGTAGATCATCTTCGGCATCGTTGTCGATGACCTAGCTCGCCCATTTCTCCGATGAAGCCGACGCTAGAGCCCGGGATTCGATTTGGACAGCAAGGAGACTTCATCATGGAGCTATGGAGGTGGAGAACCGGATCTACAAAGGTTGTATTTCCGTTCACTTAGTTAAGTTGTTAACTAGTTGCATGTTTCGCCTAAAATTCTAGTTAACGATCCGTATTAGGGTTTCTCGGCACATGAAAAATTTGAAATTGGCATGCTTTATGCCTTGTGAGACCTCTAGTGTGTGCCTAGGAACCCTACAAGTACACATCCTAAGGGCTTTACCAACATGTAACAGAGAGACAATCAGTGTACACGTTAAGGTAAAGAGCAACCAGATAGCATACTATCATGTCGAGCAAGAAAGTCCTCCCTATATATGTCCCAGCATCCACTACAATATACATCCTATGTGCAGTAATGGCCTCTAGGGCATACATATAACTAACAATCTCCCACTTGCACTAGGGCCATCTGTAGCAGTGGTTGCAGTATCTCATACTCATCCATCCCATAAAAGTCTCTCTCTAGGAAAAGGCCTTTGTGAGTGGATCCGCCGTGTTGTCTTCTGAGTCTACTCTCCTTACCTCGATCACCCTGGAGATCAACCATCTCCATGATCAGGTGACACTGCCTTAGAATATGTCTGGATCACTGATGGGAGGGACGTTCCGTGGCATAAGCCACAACTCCATTGTCACACAATGGGAGGAACTAAGTTCATCTCATGAACTAATATACACCCAGACAGCCTCTTTGGTAGCATCTTAAGTAGCGATGTATCCAGCCTTTATCGTCTAGTAAGTCACGGTATCTAGCTTGGAACTCTTCCAACACACCGTCCCTCCACTAAGGGTAAAGACAATGCCTGCGACTGACATTCAGTCGTCCTTATCACCCTGGAACCTTTCCAGTGATTCTCCCCAGGATCAATTGATACCATCTCACTACATCTAGTGAGTATCCTAACATCCATTTAGATCTATCTCATAGATCCTAAACCAAGGATTTAGGAGGTATCACTTTGATCCTATATGGAGAATTATTGTGATAAGCGGAGATTGACCGAGCGTAGCATAGGAAACTCCTTCCCTATCAAGAGTATGTCATCTACGTACTCTACGAGGATCATTACCATACTCCCTACTACCTTTTTGTATATACAAGGTTCATCTACCATTTTGATGAAGTCAAACTCTTTGACTACCACATTAAAACAGACGTTCCAACTTCGCGATGCCTGCTTTATCCTATAAAGCATCTTGCACACGTTTCCGCTGCTCCCACTGTCTACGAAGCTCTCTGGCTGTGTACTTATAGACGCTCTCTTCTAAAACATCATTTTAGAAAAGCTGTCATGACACCCAACCACCAGATATCGTAGTCATGGTATGTAGCCGTGGCAAGTAGGATCTGGATGGACTTAAGCATATGCCTCGGAAAAGGTTTCATCATTAGCAATACCTGGTCAATGATGCAAACCTTTAACAAGTCTAGCTTTGAAAGTCTCAACTTTTCCATGTACACCAAGTAATCTTCTCAAGATTTACTTGCTCCTGATGGGGATTTAACCCTTCAGATAAAGCAACCAAAGTCCATACTTTGTTGGTGTATAAGGATTCCATCTCAAATCACTAAGCATCCAGCCATTCTTACGGAGTCCCTACTCTCGATGGCCTGCTCGAAACTAGTTGGGTCATCATCTTATGATGCAATCCTCACTCCCACTTTCATAGAGAAACCGAAGTATCTCTCAGGTGGGTGAGGAACCCTACTAGATCGGCGGAGAGGCTGAGGTTCGTTGGAATCTACTGAATCCTTTGGTTCTACCAAATCATCTGCTGTAATTTGTATAGCTGGAACCATTTCCAGTTCTACCTCATGACCACTAATTTCTTCTCAAGAAATTCCCTTTCACAAAGGTGGCATATTGAGAAACAAAACATTTTTGTTCCTCGGTTTGGTAGAAGATATTCCCTTGCTAATGCTTGGGATATCCAACAAACTTCCACAGATCTTACTTTGCCTCGAGCTTGTCCGGATTATGCTTTTAGACATAGGCTGGACAACCCCAAATCTTAACAAACTTAAGATATGGGCTCTTCCCTTTCCATATCTCATATGGAGTGATAGGCATCTGATTTGGTTGGAACGCCATTCAATAGGTATGCAACTTCATAAGTGCATAACTCCCAAAAGGAAATAGAAAACTCAGTAGTACTCATCATAGAGTACACCATATCATATAGGGTGTTATTGCTCCGCCCCGATATACCATCATGCTATGGTGTATATGGAGGAGTAATGCTGAGAGAGAATCTCATTCTCCTTTAGAATAGTCCAGGAATTCCGTGCTCAAGTATTCTCCTCCGTGATCGCATCAAAGGACATAATACTTATACCCGTTTTGGTTCTCTACTTCTAACTTATATTCTGTGAATATCTTAAAAGCTTTGGACTTATGTTTCAACAGGAACATATGTCTGAATCTTGAGAGATCATCAGAGAATATAATGAAGTACAAAGAACCGGTCTTGGCATGTGTAGACACGGGACCTTCATACATCAACATGTATCAATCCCAAAAGTTGACTAACTCTTTCTCTGTTTCCAATAAACAGAGCTGGTGTCATTATATCTTTGTGACATGACTAGCAAGTTTCACAAGATGTAAATTCAAACTGATTTAAATATGCATCTGTATGTAACTTCATCTAGTCAGGTGATATGACCTAGTCTACAATGCCTCAAGAAGGATCCATTCATTTCTGAACTCTTCCTCTTGTGTGTGTTCTGTATACTAAGAACTGTAGTTTGATTTAGAACGCCAATGCTTTTAGATAACGTACCTGAACCGATCAACTTTTGATATAGGAAATGTTCAAAACATTATCCAACAATACAAAATTATATCCTTTCTTTACTGACAAAGAGACTGATATGATTTTGTATATCAGGTTCGGTATCTAATAACATTTGTTCAGAATCAATGTATTCTGGTAATACAGGGTGATAATGACCAACAGACTTGGCTGCAACATTTGCACCGTTTTCTATCTCATGAAACTTATCACCCGTTCTCAGTTCTTTACCTATCTGTAGCCCATGTAACAGATTACATATGCGGGATCCTGATCCGGTATCATATACCCAGGACGTAAAGGACATTGAGAAACAGTTCTCTGTAATGAACACACCCGAAGATGATGCATCATCATGCATTTTCTTCGTTTGGGCGGCACGGGAATTCTGGTATTCCCCAAATTTCCTGCTCGGTCTTATAACATTTATAAGTTGGAGCGGGACCAACGTTCCCCAGCTCTGTATAACAAGCGGGTTCGGTCAATAATCCGTATTATTATCTTGATTAAGGCGTGATATGGTCGCTACCTGGAGAGAGAGAGAAGAAAACACTCTGCGTGCGCTCTTGCAAGAATAGATTGGTTATTATTTTATCTAATCAGGATGGCTCCCACTGTTTTTATCAAATCTTCCTTCAAACCTTAAAAGGAAAGGCTAGCCAGGATTAATTACACGCTATAAGTTCGCCAATCTTTCAGCTAGGCCAGTGTCGGTACTTTGAGAGAGGTCCCCCGTGCTTTCGCACGAACCTAATTAATGTAAACCTCGTTTTCCCAGAGGCGAAACCCCATTGACACGTTTCTAGACACCTACTTGATCGACTAATTGTAATGTGTAAAACTCTCTCAGGAGTAACTCTTACTCGCAGTGGGTATCGGGATCCAACTATCTCATAGAAGGTATGCAATCTCATTGCAAATTTCAACACTTGAAATTCCCGATAATATTTTGCCCCTAGCGTGCTATGACCTTGACGCATGCCAAACAACCCATAGTGCGCTAGTCAAGTTCAACCCGTACATTTCTTGATTGAATTAAACCCACCCGCACGACCCTTGACGCATGCCAAACAACGCCGTGCGAATACCCTAATCCAATCGCATCGTATGCTAGCAGATAAGCACTAGTTAGCTACCGTACACTACGCCTTGACGCATACCAAAATACTGCAGCACGAATACTAAATAGGACTTATCTGAAATGACGGAGGGCTACGACAGGTTTTTCTAAAAACCTATTGCGTAATGAACTTGATATCGTTGTAGAATCAAATGATTTTAAAATGGAGTGTTTTTGAGGCTTTTCTAGTTTTGCTAAAGGGGTCACTCCCGGTGAAGGGATCGTCGGCCCTTTCCTCGTCGAATGAGGTGCGGGATATATCATATATATCACTGTGCAAAGCATAAACTATAAAAGCAATCAAAAGGCAAACCGAGGGGTGTAGCATCTGCCAATCATTGCTAAAGGGGTCACTCCCGGTGAAGGGATCTCGGCCCTTTCCTTATCGAATAAGGTGCAAGATGTTCTACAAGGAACACCGCGATGCAAAGCAAGAACCGTAGCTACCTGTTTTTGAAAAATTCGATTCCACAACATCATTAGGTTTCTTTTATTTCATTAATCTCATTAATGAAGTCCCATCATTTAAGTCACCTAAACATCATAGATAAATACGACGTACACTTATGCCATCCGCATTCGCCTCGATGTCCCCTCGTGCACCGTTAGGTTAGGTAACTAAAGGCAGAGCAGGGCAGGGCTAGCACGGGTGTAAAACATAAGTAACGTCTATATAATATATCATATATACTATATATTGTATCTATCACAGCACATCACATGATCACATCATAGATATCGCAGCAGAAGAAACATATGAAACATTGGATATACTAGGACGTCCGTGTTTTTAATACGAGCCAGTATAAAACACGGATTCCACGGTCGCGATGAATAGCCAAACCCACACCCCTAGACCCCTACGAGAGTGGCAAGCAACCCTACCAATTCTAGAGTTAGGAGACCCGGACTCGACTCCTCGAGTTGGTCTCCCACTGGACCCTAGAACCCGGTTACTTATGCTCCCCTCCTTGGGTCTATCCTAGTGCGGAAAAGTAAATAATATACATCAACGGTGACATCTTCCGTAACCTGGAAGTGCCCCAATAAAAGAATATTACAAACAAGTTTTTACATGAATGAAAATAGAAAAACACTCATCTCACATAAAAAAAACCCGGCTATTCAAACACGACGCTCCAATATAACATATCCAGCAACACATAACATCACATGTCATAAACGTAAGTAAATATATGCATCCCAATTGTCGTTGACATATAGCAACGAAACCGGTGATATCACATATTACACTTACGGTCACAGAAAAGAAAGTGTAAAACTACAACAGTTGGAATCCGCAACCTCTTTAGACATCGCATGCCTAACCAAATGAATTCCTTAGACATCGCATGCCTAACAATTATAAACCCCGCATTTTAGTCTCATTAACGAAAACTCTTTTCAATATCAAGTCGGGCAATTCAACAAGATTCCCGACATCCTAATCGAATGCTCGTCGCAAACTTTAGTAGACGGCCGCACCCCCGATACCGTCGATGAAGTGCACCAAGGCGGAACACCGCTACCGCGAGCACCCGAACGGATGCTTTTGGCGACGGGGTTCTCCTACAGTCACTTGGTCGGGGCTAAGGGGTGTAGCTGTCTATTAAGTTTATCCAGCGAGTATCCGCGTACGCTACGTGATTGCGACGGACTTTTGATCACATCAAAATTCCGTGGCAACCGATCAAGTGAGACTAAACTGCTATGTTTATAACATCCAAATCAGTTATCTCATAACTGCTTGTGGATTCCAAATATTGTATCACATTCCAGATAAATAGAAAATGTTAAACTTTCCGATCGAACAGTCAAACACCCAAGTTTTCCCGAAACAGCTCAACACATGAAATAAGTTTAAAAACATTCACTTCATGCCTCAGTACCAATGGTCCAGCCGTAGAAGGGTCAAGCCAACGCCTCACATGTGGCACGCCGTACTGCCCCAAACCCTAAGGTTCAAAGGGCAGTTCAAGACGGTCGCATAATCGAGTTAAGGTTTGTTGTCTTCTAGAGGGTCCATCGCGTTACTTGCACTACTTCGAACGTTCTTAAACTACGGAAAGATCCAACACTTGGAAATTTCCCGACAGGGGAAAAAGTGGGTATTTATATCCGGTCAAACTTTTTAACATGTTCTAAAATATCCGGAAAAACAATAACGAATTTAAAATTCCCGATCGAATCGACGATTACAAAATAAACCCCAGAATACTCAACACTTGAGTCAGATTAATACCCAGAAAATAGTAACCACAGAGACAAGAATTACTGTGCAAAAACCCGTCCCTAATACCCTAACCTTGCCGCGGAACCGCCGCCAAAGGTGGCTTATTGCCGCGGTTCCGCAGCCATGTTGAGGAATTGAGGGCTCGTTTTTCACCCTAATTCTTATATTAGCCTGCTGAATTTTTTAGGTATTTTTAATTCTGGAAAAACCCAGATTTTAAAAAATGTACAGAAAGGGGTATAATTTGAGGTTTCTCGGTTCGTTCGGAGTTTTAACTTCGTTAACGCATCACCTAAAGCTCTAGCTAGGCTCTGATACCACTGTAGGGTTCCTAGGCATACTCAAGAGGTTCCACAAGGCATCGACCATGCCAAATTCAAATTTTTATGTGCCGAGAAACTCTAATGAAGATCGTTAACTAGAGGATAAGCGAAACTAAATGCAAGCAAACAACTTTACTATAAAGTGAATGGAAATACAACCTTTGTAGATCCGGTCCTCCACTTCTAAAGCTCCGTGTTGACGTCCCTCCGCTGCGATCATCGGATCCCGGACTCTAGCGATGGTTTCGTCGGAGAAATGATCGGGCTAGGTCGTTGACTTCGATGCCGAAGATGATCTATGTCGAGGCGACTCAAACTCAAGCTCCATCTTCACTTGGTCATGAAACTTGTGAAGATAACACACTCTACTACATGGCAAGTGGTAGAGGATGAAGAAATAGGAAGTGGGTTCACTTTAGATTTGGATTTCTCACTTGGATTCATCACTTGGAAATTTCTAGCAAAGGTTTCTTCTCTTCATGAAGAAGAAGAAGAAGAAAAGAATGAATAAAAATGAATAAAGAAAATAAATAAAACAAATTAAAACCTAACCATTAACCTAAAGATGGTTTAAAGCAAACATACACCCAAGTTTGCATATATCATCAGACATGATACAAAGCACAAAAATATATCACATATACCACTTGTGCACATCAAGTGAGAAAATCAATCTTAAGTGAACAAATACTAGTTAATGTAAAGTAATATATCAAATATATAATTATACATTAAATCATTAAATCAACACTTGATTTAATGATCCGGTCATACTGCATATAACCGACTAATATCAATGTATCGAATTATCGAATCAACACTTGATTCGATAACTAGGTTATATCGCATACAACCAATCGATACATTCATCGTGAGAATAGAATATGGTATCACATACTCAAATCATTCTTGGTCCCGCATATATCACATATGCGCTCCTATCTCATTTTTCTTGAGCCAGGAAACCTCTGCGTAGGACTCTAAAAACTCGTCTATACGCCGGCAGCAGGTGATGATCATATCAAACACCCACAAGCCGCAAGCGGTCTGCTAAACGTAACGGCCACCCGGGTATTGAGCGATCAGAAGATCAACGAGCAAGCCCGCTCACACTCCTATGAATCCAACCAGCAACACTTACCGTACAGTCCGGTCTCGTCGTCTGATATGTCGCATATCTCTCCTAGGGGTGGTAAACTTCAGACCCCAATAGCTCGATAAGTCATGTCGATATGAGGTCTATAACGGTTCAAGAAACTACTGGTAACACTTACCAGTAAATCTCAGCAACCCTGGCCAGGGATTTCCGGTTATAGCCAATCGAACACAGCGCAACATCAACTCCCTATACCGGGAGAGACGAATCCCTTCCTATCGCTCATTGCCTCCATGTGATTCGGGACTGTACCCAAAAACCACCATTTTGCATGCCCTCTTGGACGTGGTAAGGTGGAAATCAAAGCACAGTGGGAATCACACAAGACTCTATGACGATCTCGGGTCAACAGACTAACCTGTACCAGTGTCACCAGAGAACTGCCATCTGACGTAAGGTCTAATACCATCTGGGAGTTCTCGGCGAGTCCGTCCAGTGTACCCAGTCTCCACTGAGCACCCGTATATCATCTCTGATGTCAAACACCAATGGATATGGGATCATCCATCGCCCATCTGTATGGGTCGAGAAGGTATACGCTAGTCTACACCGGTATATCGATGCCCTGTCTCGATACACCCACGACTAGGGACCTTGAAGGATGTACTTATGGACTACTATGTCCCCACTAGTATGATCCGCATCATAGTCCAGGTAGTCAAGTACATATCCTAAGGGCTTTACCAACATGTAACAGAGAGACAATCAGTGTACACGTTAAGGTAAAGAGCAACCAGATAGCATACTATCATGTCGAGCAAGAAAGTCCTCCCTATATATGTCCCAGCACCCACTACAATATACATCCTATGTACAGTAATGGCCTCTAGGGCATACATATAACTAACAAATACTTCCCGGTACGTGTATCAAAATACATATACGCGTATTCATACCAAAATACGAATAACCGAGAGAGAAAACGAATAGTGAACAAAAATACTAGAATACGTATATACAAATACATATATTAATTATTAAATCAAAATCCGATTTAATAATCCGGCTTAATCCTAAGCCGCCAGTATTATCAACCGTCCGATTAAAGTCTGCGCAGCATGTGCACATATTTAATCGGACACCTATATGTATCAACATACCTCATGTACACCATATCGCCTGAACCGTGAAAACCCTCTATGTAGGACTCTAAAGACTCGTCAATATGCTGGCAGTGGGTTTAACCACAAGCACGTCAGCGACACTAGCTGTACGTGACGGCTACCCAGGTATTGAGCGAAAGGGAGGCCGACGAACAAACTAATCCTGAACCCCTACTGAGCCTGACAGTGACAATATCCGTACAGTCCGGTCTGTTCGTCTATGAGTATCGCATATCGAGTCTAGGGGGGTGGATAAAGTCAGACCCCTAACAACACGATATTTAGTGTCGGCATGATACCCATCACCTCCTGAGAAACTATCGATCCTGGATCGGTAATCCTCGTCTACCATGACCATGGATTTATGGTGATGGCCATCCGTACACAACGCGACATCAACCCCTAATACCGGGAGAGATGAATCCTCGATGATCCGATCACTGCCTCCATGTGGCTCGGGACTGTATCCAACTAAAAGCTGTTTGCACGACTCCTTTGAGCCGTGGTAGGGTAGTAATCAAAGCACGGTGGGAACTCACACGAGACAAATGACGATCTCAGGTCGACAGACTAACCTGTACACATGTCACCTGGGAACTGCTATCTGGCAATAGGTATAATACCAACTAGCAGATTCCCAGCGAGTCCGTCCAGTGTACTCATAACCCAATGAGCACCTGCATACTATCTTAGATGAACAAACTAACACCAATGGCTTGTGAGACCTGGCTACCGCCCCTCGTCAGGGTCTCGATCAGTATACACTAGTCTACACTGGAGTATCGATGCTCGGTCTCGATACTCCTACGACTAGGGATATTTAAGGATGTGCTTATAGACCCCAGCTCCCACATATATGATCGCCATCATAATGCTGGCAGTCAAGCAAGAATCCTATGGGCTTTATCAACATGATGATAAAGACAAACCAGCATACTATCATCTTGAGTAAGACTATTTTATCGGTATAGGTCCTCACTCAATCATCATAATCACAAGTCCGCGACTATGATAATTGCCTTGAGAGCACTATAGCCAACAACGTTTAGCTGACCGCTTGCAGCATGTGGGTGTTTGATATGATCATCACCTACTGCCGGCGTATTGAAGAGTCTTTAGAGTCCTACACAGAGGTTTCCTGGCTCAGGAGAAACGGAGTAGGAGCACATATGTGATATGTGCGGGACCGAGATTGATACGTGTATGTGATACCGTATTCTATTCTCGCGACTTGTGACATTGGTCGGTTATATATGATATAGCCGGATTATCGGATCAAATGTTGATTCGATAAGTTGTTGCATTTGATATTAGTCGGTTATATGATATAACCGGATTATTAAATCAAGTTTTGATTTAGTAATTAAATGTATAATTATATATTTGATATATTAAATTTCATTAACTAATATTTGCTCACTTAAGTATTTCATTTTCTCACTTTGGATACATTTAACATATATGTGATATATGTTTATTGTATTCTTTTCTTTTGTTACAAAATTATATATACGTGATATGTATAATTGTAACATGCTAGGTTATACATGCAACTAGGGTTAATGAGATTCTCACCATGGCTAGGATTAGGGTTAGATTTAATTATTATAGTTAATTCTAAATTATGGATTAATGTTGAGATATTTCTTTGTCTTGACTTAGTCCACTCTTTAGATATTTACTAAGATATTTATTAACCTAACCTTTAACCCTAGCCCATGGTTTAGTCTCTACAAAGGCTAAGCATGACATTCTTAACCCATGGTTGCATTTCTAATCAAAACAATAATTCATTCATCACTTGCTTCATCTTCTTCTTGCTCAAAAAAAAGCTTGCTAAATTTTTTTCAAGTAATGAAAGATTGTGAGAAAAAGAAAACTAAAGAGAGCAAAATTCCTACTTCATCATCCTCTTCTATACTATCCATATAGATTAGTGTGTTAGCTTCACTAATCCCTAATTAGTGAAGAGATAGCTTGGGTTTGTGACTCCTCAAAGTAGATCATCTTGGATTTCGAAGTCTTCAAGCAAGCATGGATCATTCACCTCATAGAGCCTCTCAAGAGTCTGGGAGCTTGATGATCGCAGCGAAGAGACCACAACTTAGAGCTTATGAAGCGAAGGAATGGACTACAAAGGTTGTAATCCCTTATCACTTAGATGTAAAGTAGTTTGCATTTCGGTTCCGCATGATTCTTTAGTTAAGAACCTAGGGTTTGGGTTAGATAGAACGGCAAAAATTTGAAATTGGTATGGACGATTCCTCCTGAAACCTTGTTTCCGTGCTATACAACCCTACACTAGGGTCCAGTGGGAGACCATCTCGAGGAGTCGAAACCGGGTCTCCTAACTCTAGAATTGGTAGGGTTGCTTGCCGCTCTCGTAGGGGTCTAGGGATGTGGGTTTGGCTATTCATCACGACTGTGGAATCCGCATTTTTACAAGCTTAAATAAAACACGGAATTCCTAATATATCCAATATTTCATATGTGATTGTTCTGCTGCTGATATTCTGTGATGTGATCACTTGATATGTTCTGAGACGAATGCCTATATTATATATATGAGATATAATAAATATTGCTGCTTTTGTTTCTTTTGTGATACTTAGGAAGCATAACAGATGGGACTTCATTAATGAGATTAATGAAAGGAAAAAAACCTAAAGATGTTGTAGAAACTTTTTTAAAAACTGGTAGCTCTAGTTCTTGCTTTGCATAGCGGTATTGCTTATAGAATATCCAGCACCTTATTCGATAAGGAAAGAGCCGAGATCCCTTCACCGGGAGTGACCTCTTTAGTGAAATTAGCAGATGCTACAACCCAATCGGTTTGTCTTTTGATTGCTTCTATAGTTTTTGCTTTGCATAGTGGTATTTGTGAAATATCCTGCACCTTATTCGATAAGGAAAGAGCCGAGATCCCTTCACCGGGAGTGATCTCTTTAGCAAAACTAGTAAAAGCCTCAAAAACACTCCTTTTCAAAATCACTCGATTCTACAACGATATCAAGTTTATTATGCAAAAGGTTTTCAAAAAAACCTGACGTAGCCCTCCGTCATTTCAGATAAGTTGTATTTAGTATTCATGCTACGTTTGTTGACCTTGTCAAGGCGTAGTGTGCGGTAGCTGATTAGTGCTTATCTGCAAGCAAATGATGCGATTGGATTAGGGTAGTCGTGCGGCCTTATTGACCTTGCCAAGGGTCGTGCGGGTGGGTTTAATTCAATCAGGAAATGACGGGTTGAACTTGACTTGCGGTTTATGGTTTGTTGACCTTGTCAAGGTCATAGATCGCTTGGGGCAGAAGATTATCGGGAATTTCAAGTGTTGAAATTTGCAATGAGATTGCATACCTTCTATGAGATAGTTGGATCTCGATACCCATTGCGAGTAAGAGTTACTCCTGAGAAAGTTTTACACATTACAATTAGCCGATCAAGTAGGTGTCTAGAAAGGTGTTAACGGGGTTACGCCCGTGGAAAAACGAGGTTTATTTTAATTAGGTCCGTGCGAAAGCACGGGGAACCTCCCTCAAACTACCGACACTGGCCTGGCCGAAAAATTGGTGAACTTGTAGGGTAAATTAATCCCGGCTAGTCTTACCTTTTAGGGTTCGAAGGAAGATTTGACTAAAACAGTGGGAGCCATCCTGATTAGATAAAATAACAACCAATCTAATCTTATAAGAGCGCACGCAGAGTGTTTTCTTCTCTCTCTCTCTCCTGGTAGCGACCATGTCACGCCTTAATCAAGATAATAATATGGATGCATTGACCGAACCTACTTATTATACTGTGCTAGGGAATGTTGGTTCCGCTCTATCTTATAACTATTATAAATCCGAGCAGGAAATAAGGGAATATCCGGATTCCCATGACACCCAACTGGGGAATAAGCATGTTGATGCATATTCTTCGGGTGTGATCATTACCAAGAACTGTTTCTCAGTGTCCTCTATATCCTGGGTATGTGATACCGGATCAGAATCCCGCATATGTACTATGTTACATACGCTACAGATAGGTAGAGAACTGAGAATGGGTGATATATCTCTAAGTGTTAGAGAATGGTGCAATTGTTGCAGCAAGTCTGTTGGCAGATATCACCGTATATTAATACATTAATTCTGAATGAATGTTATTACATACCGAACCTGATATACAACATTACATCGGTTTCTTTAATGGGTTAAAAAAGGATATAATTATGTATTGGAGGATAATGTTGTGAACATTTTCCTGAATCAAGAGTTGATTCGTTCAGGCACGTTATATAATAGCATATACGTTCTAAATCAAACCACAGTTCAAAGTATCTAGAACACACATAAGAGGAATAGTTCAGAAATGAACGAATCCTTCTTGCGGCATTGTAGACTAGGTCATATCAATGCGACACGACTAGCTAAGTTACGTAAAGATGAATATGAGAATCTGTTCAAATTTTCATCTTATGATACTGTTGGATATAGTGCCCTCAGAGTCAATTATTGGATCACAGGCACGTGATTGCAATGATTGAGGGAGGACCTATGCCGATAGGACAGTCTTACTCGAGATGATAGTATGCTATCTGGTTTATCTTTATCATCGTGTACTGCTTTAGGTGACCTTACAGGTCGCTATTACACGTTGATAGAGCCCTTAGGATTCTTGCTTGACGGTGAACAGTATGATGGCGATCATATAGTAGGAGCTGGGGTCTATAAGCACATCCTTAAAGTGGTCCCTAGTCGTGGGAGTTTTCGAGACAGGGCATCGATACTCCGGAGTAGACTAGTGTATACATTCGAGACCCCGACGAGGGGCGGTGTCCGGTCTCACAAGCCATTGGTGTCAGTTGGATCACCTAAGATGTATACAGGTACTCATTGGGTTATGAGTACACCGGACAGGACTCGCCGAGAACATGCTAGGTGGTATTATACCTGACGTCAGATAGCAGTTCCCGGGTGACATGTGTACAGGTTAGTTCATCGACTTGAGATCGTCATTTGTCTCGTGTGAATTCCCACTGTGCTTTGATTACTACCCTACCATGGCTCAAAGGAGTCGTGCAAACAGGTTTTAGTTGGGTACAGTCCTGAGCCACATGGAGGCAAGTGAGCAGATCGGCAGGGGATTCGTCTCTCCTGGTATTGGGGGTGAGATCGCGCTGTGTCTAGGAGAACCATTACACAAAGCCCTCGGCCGAGGCAGGAGAATTACTGGTAGGTATTCCAGTAGTATCTCAGGGTGTTCTGGGCTACACTCCGACACGACTTGTACCGGTTTTAGGGGTCTGACTTTTACCAACCTGCTAGGCCCGCCATGCGATGCTCATAGACGAACGGACCGGACTATACGGATATTGTCACTGATAGGCTCAGTAGGGTGTCAGGATGAGTTCGCTCATCGACCTCCCTTTTGGTCAGTACCTGGTTTCCCGTTACGTACAGCTAGTACCTCTGACGTGCTAGTGATTAAATCCACAGCCAATGTATTGACGAGTCTTTAGAGTCCCCCACAGACTCTTTCTCAAGTTTCGGGCAAAACGATGTAGAGGCCGTATGATATATGGAAGAGTTTGATCATATACGTGCGGTATTGTACGGATCATGATCGGGCGGATCATACTAGTGGGCTTTGGTTTAAGCCGGATCCTAATATTAGATTTGTTGGATTACTTTAGTCTCATCGCATTCGCATTCAGTCGGAATGCGGATGCAGGTATGTATATACAGATGAGGGGTATCCTTGTGATCCGTCACAAGTTTACTTTAGATGTTACCGTATCTTTTTATTGTTGAAACATTTTAGTTTAAATGTTTAGTGGAGGAAAATGTGAGTGCAAGTTTTGTCTTTTTGCATCATTTCATGTCACATTCATTTGGTGACTCGTGGTCTTGGTTTGGGTGATAATTAGATGTGACATGGATTGATTTTATGCCTAATTATGATTATGGGGGATAATATGGAGAGAGAGGGCAGCCAAGTATTGTCTTGGGGATTATTCTTTTAGGATGAAATATATATCTCTCTCTCACAAATTATCCAACACAACATAATAAGCAAAAGGGCTTCTTCTTCTTTCTTCTTGTGCTCACCTCTTCCTCCAATGGCAACACCTTCAACCTCCATCCATCTCATGGATGCAAGAGACAAAGTGATCACAAACATTCTCTACATCACCTTGGACACGTCGGCTAGAACACTTCGTGACCGAGTTGCTTCGAACGAAGCGGGAGCCCGTAAAAAGACTCGATGATGTGGTGCCCTTTCCGACGAGGAGATCGAGACCGGAGATGCCGCGAGGAGCTTGGGATGGTGGCCAAAGACCGAAGGAAACGGATCGATTGGTATAGCTTTCCAACCCTCTCTCTAGATAGCTAGTTGTAGGTTAATGGTTCGATCCGGAAAAAAGTATACGATAGCGCCAGTTTCAAGTTAAGAAAAAGTATTTGTTTCCGCATTTTGACCTCGGACAGACGGCCGGGGCACTACCGTAGACTTACATGGTATCAGAGCCACGCCATTAACCTTTACTAGCTTGCTCTAACGTGTTTAGAACTTCGATCAAACGAATTTTCCAAAACCGCGATTTCAAAAGTGCAGTTTCTGTCGAATTTTTTTTTGTTGTCAAAAAATTATTTGGTGCGTTGCAGAAAATCAGGCAAGCTGTTCTTAGAACACTGCAGAAAATTGGTTGGCTAATCCTACTGTAGCGCCGCGGAACCGCGGCATGACCCTTGTTTTGTCCGCGGTTCCGCCGCAACACTGTATCATTAGGGCACCAAAATTTCTACAGTGCTCTCTGTGTTGGAATTGGGGTTTCTGGTAATTTTAGTTTTGGCCCAGATTTGTTTGAGTACTGGGTATTGTGCTTGGCGCCCACTTCCGGAAAACTTTGTCGATCGAAATTTTTAAAACATGTTAGTTCACAGTATTTACATTATATCTGCGACCGTGAATGTCATTTGATCGGTAAATCCTGTCTAATTGCTATAGCCCTTTTAGACGGATTTGCGAACGTGACATTCACGTTGATGTTCTGTGTTGTGCTGTGATGTTGCGGATTTGTCGTGGTGGATATCCTGGATGCAATGGTAGTACAGTTTGGTTGTATTTGTACATTTGATATTGCGGGGCGAGCGTCCGACATGTGGACTGCCGTCACTGCCTGTTTGTATATTATTCTTTTGGGGCACGACCGGGCTGAGGTCGATGTACCCGTTGTATATTTTACTTTCTGTACTAGGATTACCCCGCGGTGAGTTGCATGGATAGCTGGGTTCTAGAGGGCAACGAGGCCGCATCTCATGGCTTTGAGACAGAGGGGGCTTCACTCTAGAATTGGTGGGTTATTCGCCGCACTCGTAGGGGGTACAGGTTGACCCAAGGAGGGGTGCTCAAGCTACCGAATTCCGTGAAGTGCTGGGTGGTCCATTCACGTTGTTGAAGAGGGCTGCCTCGCTTCAGGTTTTGGCAGGTAACTTGCCGCGCCCGTAGGGGTCTAGGATTTCATTACACAGGCTATCCACATGACCAGGGAAACGTCGAGTTTCAGTTGCGGCTCTGTGAAACCCGGGGCTTCCAGATTATCTGTATTGTTCTGTGATGCTTATTACATTTCTGTGATGTTGCATTTTATTACGCCATGAGCGAATATTATATATTGATATATATACTAGTAGATGTTGTATATGTTTTACACCCGCGCTAGTCCAGTCCCCGCTCTGTCGTTAGTTAAGTAACCTAACGGGTGATAACGGGACCCAGTGGCAAATGCGGATGGCATATACGTACATCATATTTTCGTTCTTTTGTGGTGTGATTAATTGATGGGACTGCGTTGATTCGGATCAATGCAAGCTAAACAAACCTATTCTGATGTTGTTGGAATATTTTTCAAAGAAAATCTGTTATTGCAAGGACGTTCTCTTTTGTTTTGCACAGTGGAATTCGATTATGAATATCCAGCACCTCAGTCGACGAGGCAAGGGCCGAGATCCCTTCACCGGGAGTGACCCCTTGGACAAAAGTTTGCGTCAGGGTAATAACTTCACTATAGTCGATTACTTTTTGCTTTGCATCGTGGTATTCGGTTGGAATATCCCGCACCTCATTCTACAGGGAAAGAGCCGAGATCCCTTCACCGGGAATGACCACTTTAGCAAAGGTTTTCGCCACTATATTTTTATAAAAAGCTATCCGGTTCCTTCAACGATATCAAGTTCATTACGTTAAAGGTTTTTCGTGAAAAACCATTCGTAGCCCTCCGTCATTTTAGAAAGGTAGCACTTAGTATTCATGCTATGTATGTTGGCCTTCGTCAGGGCATAGTGTATGGTAGCTGCTTGTTACTTTTCTGTTGCATAAATAGATGCGTTAGTTTGGGACTACTATTTTGGCCTTCGTCAAGAGTATGTACGGGTGGGTTCAAATTAACCTGGACAATGACGGGTAGAATTTGACATGTGACTTATGATATGTTGGCCTTCGTCAAGGTCATAAGAGCATGGGGTAAAAATCACATCGGGAGTTTCTAAAGAAACTGAAACTTGCCAGATATGCGCATACCTTCTGGAGTGTGATAACGTGAGTGGATTCCATCACGTTATCATGCGATGATAGTTGGATCCCGATTTCCACTGATGAGTTGGTTTACTCCTCGGGTGATCCCGACTAATTCTTCTTTCAGGTTTGGAGGAGAATTTGAGCTTACAGTGAGAGGTTTCCTGATTGGATAAAGTGATAACCATTCTGATCTAGGTTAGAGTGCACGCTGAGTGTTTCTTTTCTCTCTCTCTTGGCAGCGACCATGGCCCGACCCTTGACTATGACTCAGTGACCAAGATTAACCGAACCTTCTTAAAACACAGGCATTTGGATTGTCTGAGTTGCATGCCCATTGCTACTCCTACTTTTACCATTTTCTCCAGAACACCCCGTATTATTACGAACATCCACTTCCATTGGATAAAACCATCGTATGGTTATATACAAACTCGAAGGAAATTATTCGAGAATGGTTTCCGGTTCTAGAGAAAACGAATAGGACTATTCAGTTGTCTTCTCCTTTTACCTTCTCTCAGGTTGCAAGTGTTCCTTGGATTAGGACGGTACACCTATTACGCTAATTGGATAGTCCTCTTCCAAACCATAGGTAGGTGCCGAACGGTAGGGAATGAAGAAAACCAATTAGCCTAACGAAGGTGTACAGAAGGTATTGAGTAAAGACAAATAAAGGGATTAGTAAGAGGGCAAAGTAAATTGCGACTGCTATTCACGACCAAACCAAGTATTTCATCGCCACTCCTACTTCACCTTTGTATTTCTCCAGGACACTCCGTATCACTACGAAGATCCACAGTTATTTGGATACTCCATCGTATGGTTATATACGAACTCGAAGGAACTTGTTCCAGTTCGGGGATGGATTCTGGTTTAGGAGAAATAGGAATAAGGTTTTATTCAGTTGTCTTTTATCATTACCGTCTCTCGGGTTGCGAGTGCTCCTAGGATTAGGACAGTACACCTATTACGCTTATTGGATAGTCTTCTTCCAAACCATAGGCTGGTGCCGAACGGTAGGGAAGGAAGAAAACCATTTAGCCTAAAGGGGTGTACAAAAGGTAATGACTAAAGACATATAAAGGGATTTGGAGAGATGGCAAAGAAATATACGGTTACAGTTGTGAATCTGATAATGGAAGAGGCATTACTAGGAATACCCGGATACCCCTTCGAAACATTTACATGTTTCAGTTTCACTGTGTATTGTTAATAGAAAACTGATTTCCCAATTAGTCCTTGCTCCAGGGTATGTATTTACCAGGTTTGATTCTCACATCTGTATGGTTTTACAGATGATGAGTGGGAGTAAGTTATTGGGAATTGGGTGATCATCCTCATTATATCGGGATTCGTCGTGATTGGTGATATTTGAGGAGATCGCCTGGGTTGTTTGCCGGACGGCAAATATTTGGTTTTGAATATCCGTTGTTATGCACCAATTTCAAATTGATATATCTGTATGTTTATTTTTATAAAGTGAGATATAACTTTTTGAAATTATGTCTATGACATTTACCTATATCAGTGGATGGTTAGTTAAGGAGCATTAAACAGCAGTGTAATTCTTCTTAACCATAAGTACAGTTTTCAAACTACGACACACGGGGAGTGAGTTATTAGACTCAGGGGACTTATACAGAGTATTGTATGTTGTCCAGTGTCCATTAGGACAGAGGGGTTAGGACTCGTACTATATTCTGTTTACTTGTGACTTCTCTAGTTCTTAGACATGTGTTTCGTAGAAATGCGAGGTCTAAGTTTTGGGAAGTTATAAGTATAAGAATAAAGTAGAGAACCAAGTGTTGCAAGTATCGGGATTCTTCAAGGTGATCGAAGATGTAGATACTTGTGTATGGTATTCAGTTAATAGTAATGATTTAGAGAACTTGCTTCTCTTTCGGATTACTCATAATTGGAAGCACTCCTAAGTTGAGTAATGCTGATCGGCCTCTCTCCATTTAGTTGATATGCACTGGAGACAGCTGCATGATTTGAATCTGGTTCCAATTAAATAAGTGCCTCTGTTTCTATATTGGATATAGAACGGTTCATATCTTAAACATGTTAAGCTACGGGGAGTTGTCCGGCTTATGCTTAAAACCAGACTCTGGATAACTCAAGGCACGTTTCTGTAATGGCAGTTTATGGGTTGACCCAGGCTATGACGAGGGTTGACTTTCTACCATCTGGAAGATCGATGGTGATATTGTTCTTGACTCGCCACAGTTTTAGTAAAATGGATTTTTCAGAAAACAGTAGTGGGAGTATGGTAGAACTGGAAGTGATTCCAGAACCGCAAACGATTACTGAAATCTTAATAGGACCTAAAGATTCAATCTGGATTGACATTCCATTTGTTAGTTATATGTATGCCCTAGAGGCCATTACTGTACATTGGATGTATATTGTAGTGGATGCTGGGACATATATAGGGAGGACTTTCTTGCTCGACATGATAGTATGCTATCTGGTTGAACTTTACCTTAACGTGTATACTGATTGTCTCTCTGTTACATGTTGGTAAAGCCCTTAGGATCTGTACTTGACTACCTGGACTATGATGCGGATCATACTAGTGGGGACATGGTAGTCCATAAGTACATCCTTCAAAGTCCCTAGTCGTGGGTGTATCGAGACGGGGCATCGATATACCAGAGTAGACTAGCGTATACCTTCTCGACCCATACAGATAGGCGATGGATGATCCCATATCCATTGGTGTTTGACATCAGAGATGATATACGGGTGCTCAGTAGAGACTGGGTACACTGGACGGACTCGCCGAGAACTCCCAGATGGTATTATACCCCACGTCAGATGGCAGTTCTCTGGTGACACTGGTACAGAGTAGTCTGTTGACCCGAGATCGTCATAGAGTCTTGTGTGGTTCCCACTGTGCTTTGATTTCCATCTTACCACGTCCAAGAGGGCGTGCAAAATGGTGGTTTTTGGGTACAGTCCCGAATCACATGGAGGCAATGAGCGATAGGAGGGGATTCGTCTCTCCCGGTATAGGGAGTTGATGTTGCGCTGTGTTTGATTGGCTATAACAGGAAATCCCTGGCCAGGGTTGCTGAGATTTACTGGTAAGTGTTACCAGTAGTTTCTCGAATAGTTATAGACCTCATATCGACACGACTTATCGAGCTATTGGGGTCTGACGTTTACCACCCCTAGGCGAGATATGCGACATATCAGACGATCAGACCGGACTGTACGGTAGTGTTACTGGTTGGATTCACTGGAGTGTGAGCGGGCTTGCTCGTCGATCTTCAGATCGCTCAATACCCGGGTGGCCGTTACGTTTAGCAGACCGCTTGCGGCTTGTGGGTGTTTGATATGATCATTGCCTGCTGCCGGCGTATTGACGAGTCTTTAGAGTCCTACACAGAGGTTTCCTGGCTCAAGCAAAACGAAATAGGAGCGCATATGAGATATGTGCGGGACCGAGAATAATGCGTGTATGTGATACCGTATTCCATTCTCGCGATGAATGTATCGATTAGGTTATATGCGATATACCCTAGTTATCGAATCAAAGGTTGATTTGATAAGCCGATACATTATATACTAGTCGGTTGTGTGCGACATGACCGGGTCATTGAATCAAGTGTTGATTTAATTATTTAATGCATAATTATATATTTGATATATTACTTTGCATTAACTAGTATCGGTTCACTTTAAATGGATTTTCTCACTCGGGTGTGCGCATTACATATGCGATATGATTTTGTGCATTTGATTGTATCATGTTTGATGATACATGTTTACTTGGTTAAGTGCAAAGAATTAAACCATGGTTAAAAGAATGGTTAGGGTTTCATTTCCTTTATTTATTCATTTATTTATTTATTTATTCATTTTGGAAAAGAGGAGAAAAGAATGGTGGCTTAATTTGGAGTTTAGTTGAAGCTTCATGAAACTTTGATCAAGTCAACCATTCTTATCTCATCCTTAACCCTAACCATTCCCACTAACCATGATTCATTCTCTACACTTGACTCTAGTTAACATTATGATAAGTTTTGATTTTTCTATTGTTTTTAATTAACTTATCATATATTTCTTTCTTCTTCTTCTTCATGAGCAAGGAAGAAAAAACTTTCTTCATCAATGGTGATTGATGATAAAGAGTGAGAAATCCAAATCTAAAGTCTACCCACTTCCTATTTATTCATCTTCTACCTCTTGCCAAGTAGTAGAGTGTGTTCTCTTCACAAGTTTTTGGACTTGGTGAAGTCGGAGCTTGATTTAGCGATGCCTCGACGTAGATCATCTTCGGCATGGACATCGACGACCTAGCTTGCCCATTCTCCGACGAAGCCGACGCTTGAGCCCGGATTTGATTTGGACAGCGGAGAGGACCTCGTTGCGGAGCTATGGAGGTGGAGCACCGGATCTACAAAGGTTGTATTTCCGTATCTTGTAGTTAAGTGTTAACTAGTTAGCTTTTTAGCCTAATTTTCTAGCAAACGATCCGTAGTCGGGTCTCTCGGCACCTAGATTTTTTGAAACTGGCATGTTCGATGCCTTGTGAGACCTCACTAGTGTGCCTAGGAACCCTACACCATTGGCCACTCCGCATATATGGTGGATAACCTCAGGCACTCGAGAGGTACTTCGGTATGCTCAAAGACGGTGACAGGGAGGTTCTTGCTTACCCAGACTTGACACTACTGTTGTTCCAGGCTATGAGACCCGGCAGGAGGATGAGTATAGCGTCGTTCTGAATTGGCTTTAGAAGCGCACGTGTATATTATTCTGCCAGAGGGTTGTCATAGTCAGTGGGAGCAGCGGAAGCATAGTGGACAAGTAGCTTATGTCTATTTATGGACTAAAGCAGATATAGCGGAGATAGATCATCTATTTCTGATATGACAGTCATAAGATTGACTTCATCAGAATAGGGGATGGATCTGTTGAGAAGGTAATAGGGTGTGATGTCCTGGTATTTAGATGACATACACAGAGTAGGAAGTGAAATTCCTATACTACGATCGGTTATACTTTGGTTGTCACACAGTGGTTTCTCCACATAGGATATGGATATTATATCAGGCATTCTGGTTACTAGATCTATGGTTTTAGATCTAGATTTGGGTAGTTTCCCAATCTGGGTATTTAGACAGCATTCTAAAGGTGTTTTAGAATGGACGAATCCTGGCACGGTAGTGTACCTGCAGGTGATTGAGTCACCCTCTCTAAAGGTGTCATATAGACTAAAGGGGAGAGAGATGTGCATGATTGGCAGATCACTTGCTTAGGCAATTGAGTCAATCATGAGATGTCAAGTACCACGCCGAATGTTGTTTTTGCAGTAGATGCAATAAGTTGATATTAATCCTATCTTGGAGAAACGTTCGGAAGCAGTTTTAGAACATAAGTGGATTTTCTAGGGATATGATAACAACAGCCTCTTTTAAGAGACGGTTATCATTCCAGGCTTCCAAGGTGACCTGGATGACAGAGTGACTGTCAGAGTTATAGTTTTCCCTCTGACGAGGGGCAGTGTTTTGGACAGTGTAGGGTTCCTAGGCACTCTTGTGAAGGTTCATAAGGCATCAAACATGCCCGGATAAAATTTTAGACGTGCCGAACAACCCAAAGACGGGATCTTTGCTAGATTATTAGGGTTTAGCATGCAAGATGATATCTTTAAAGCTAAGTGTGAGGGATTACAACCTTTGTAGTCCGCTCCTTCGCTTCACAAGCTCCGAGTAGAAGTCCCTTTGCCGTGATCCACGATCTCCCGGACTCAAGAGAGGCTCCACGACTCGAACGATCCATGCTGGCTTGAAGTGTTCCGAATCTCCGATGATCTACGTCGAAGTTGCAAAAACCCAAGCTTTCTCACTCTAAAGAGATGAACACCCTAAACTCATGGGCTAGATGAGATGAGGATGAGGGAGTAGTATTTATGCTTTCTTTTTATTCACTTTCTCACTTGAAATCATCACATAAGAATTAACTAGTAAGCTTTTTCTTTTTAGAACTCAAGAGAGAGAAAAAATGAGAATGAAAAAGATAATCCCTTTGTGATGAACAGAAAAGAAAACTATATGATTGATATATCAACCATGGTCAAGGATGATAGGCTAAGAAGTTGTAGAGAATAAACTAGGGTAAGGGTTTGGTTAGGTTAAAGATAAAGATCAACCATAATATCTTAACCAAGACAAAATAGAATCTTTCTAGAATGAACTTGAAAGAGATAACCCTAATCAAACCCTAATCCCTCATTATCATCCTTAAACATGTTTAATAATAAATCATATCATGTTACAATAATATATATCACATATATATTATATATTTGCAACATAAGAAAATAATACATTTAATATATATCGCATATATATCAATGTATTAATCCAGTGAGAAAATGAAATAATAAAGTGAGCCAATATTAGATAATGTAATACAATATATCATATATATTATTATACATTAAATCATCGAATCAACACTTGATCCAACGATCCGGCTATATCGAATATAACCGGCTAATATATCATGTACCGATTCATCGAATCAACACTTGATCCGATGTCCCGATTCATATCAAAATATCGCGAGAATATAATACGGTATCTCATATCGTATTATCCTCGGTCCTGCACATATCTCATATGTGACTCTACTCCGTTTCGCCTGAGCTAAGAAACCTCTGTGTAGGACTCTAAAGAATCGTCAATATGCCGGTAGCAGGTGATGATCATATCAAACACCCACAAGCTGCAAGCGGTCAGCTAAACGTAACAGCCACCCAGGTATTGAGCGATTAGAAGATCAACAAGCTAGCCTGTTCGTTCTCCTGTGAATCCAATCAGTAACACTCCCATACAGTCCGGTCTGTTCGTCTGATATGTCGCATATCAAGTCTAGGGGTGGTAAACGTCAGACCCCAGTAACCGATAAGTCGTGTCGATGTGAGGCTCATAACAGGTCGAGAAACTACTAGTAACACTTACCAGTAAATCTCTATATCAGCCCTGGCCAGGGACTTCCAGTTATAGCCAATCGAACACAGCACGACATCAACTCCCTATACCGGGAGAGACGAATCCCCTCCTATCGCTCATTGCCTCCATGTGATTCGGGACTGTACCCAAAAGCCACCGTTTTGCACGCCCTCGTAGACGTGGTAAGGTGGAAATCAAAGCACAGTGGGAATCACACAAGACTCTATGACGATCTCGGGTCTACAGACTACCCTGTACCAGTGTCACCGGAGAACTGCCATCTGACGTGTGGTATATCACCAACTGGGAGTTCTCGGCGAGTCCGTCCAGTGTACCCAGTCTCCACTGAGCACCCGTACACCATCCTTGATGTCAAAACACCGATGGATATGGGATCATCCATCGCCCATCATATGGGTCAAGATGCGTATACGCTAGTCTACTCTGGTGTATCGATGCCCTGTCTCGATATACCCTCGACTAGGAACAGTTATAGGATGTACTCATCGACTACTATGGCCCCACTAGTATGATCTCATCATAGTCCCAGTAGTCGAGTACAGATCCTAAGGGCTTTATCAACATGTGAGAGTCAGACAGTAAACCAATACAAGTCAACATGTTAAGATAAAGTGAAACCAAATAGCATACTATCATGACGAGCAAGAAAGTCCTCTCTGTATATATCTAAGCATCCATCATAATATACATCAAATGTACAACAATGGCCTCTAGGGCATATACATAACTAACAATCTCCCACTTGCACTAAGGCCAGCTGCTGTAGTATCTCATACCTAGAATCCCGAATAATCTCTCAAACTGTATGTGGGGAATGGCCTTCGTGAGTGGATCCGAAGTGTTGTCCTTCGTATCTACTCTCCTGACCTCGATCTCCCGGCGATCAACTATCTCCCTGATCAGGTGATACCGCCTCAGAATATGTCTAGATTTTTGATGGGATCTGGGTTCCTTGGCCAAAGCCACAGCTCCATTGTTATCGCAATACAGAGGTATTGGATGTTCAATGGATGGAACCACACCAAGTTCAGTGATGAACTTCTTCATCCAGACAGCCTCTTTGGCAGCATCGTTGGCAGCGATGTATTCAGCCTCCATCGTCGAGTCTGCAACGGTATCCTGTTTGGAACTCTTCCAACATACCGCCCCTCCATTGAGGGTAAAGACAAAACCCGAATGCGACTTAGAGTCGTCCTTATCACTCTAGAAGCTGGAATCGGTAAAGGACTCCACCCGGAGTTCTCCGTTACCATACACCAAGAACATGTCTCTAGTCCTTCGCAAGTACTTGAGAATGTTCTTCACAGCTGTCCAGTGACTCTCTCCAGGATCTGCTTGATACCGACTCACTACACTTAGTGAGTATGCAACATCGGGTCTGGTACATAGCATCGCATACATGATAGATCCTACTGCCGAAGCATAGGGTATCCCTTGCATGCGAGCTCTCTCCAAATCAGTCTTGGGAGACATCTCTTTGGAGAGAGTGAGTCCAGAGATCGTGGGTTGGTTCCCACGCTTGGATTCTTCCATACTAAACCTCTTTAGTATGGTGTCAATGTACCTGGATTGGGACAATCCCAGTATCCGTTTGGATCTATCTCTATAGATCCTAATTCTCAATATGCAGGAGGCATCACCTAGATCTTTCATTGAGAATCTCTGTGATAAGAAGAGCTTGACTGATTGCAGCATAGGAATATCATTTCCTATCAAGAGTATGTCATCCACGTACAATACGAGGAAGACAACCTTACTTTCTGCTACCTTCTTATAGATACAAGGTTCATCTATGTTTTTAATGAAGTCAAACTCTTTGACTACTACATCAAAACAGATGTTCCAACTCCGCGATGCTTGCTTTAACCCATAAATGGATTTAAGCAGCTTGCACACCTTTCCGCTGCTCCCACTATCTACGAAGCCCTCTGGCTGAGTCATGTACACGCTCACTTCTAAATCACCATTTAGAAAGGCGGTCTTAACATCCATTTGCCAGATTTCGTAGTCATGGTATGCAGCAATGGCAAGTAAGATCCGGATGGACTTAAGCATAGCCACTGGAGAAAAGGTTTCGTCATAATCCACACCTGGTCGTTGACGAAATCCCTTTGCTACAAGTCTAGCTTTGAAAGTCTCAACTTTTCCATCTACACCAAATTTCTTTTTAAAAATCCACTTGCTCCCAATGGGTTTTACCCCTTCAGGAGCATTTTCCAAAGTCCATACTTTATTGGTGTACATGGATTCCATCTCAGATCGCATTGCATCCAGCCATTTCACAGAGTCACCACTCGTGATGGCCTGCTCGAAACTAGTCGGGTCATCATCTTCCATGATGCAATCCTCGCTCCCACCATCAATGAGAAAACCGTAGTATCTCTCAGGTGGATGAGAAACCCTACTAGATCGGCGGAGAGGCTAGGGTTCGTCAGATACTACTGAATGCTCTGGTTCTACTAAATCTTCAGTTGCAATTTGTGTTTCTGGAACCTCTTCCAGCTCTACCTCTTTGCCACTAATTTCTTTTGCAAGAAATTCCTTTTCTAAAAAGGTGGCATATTGAGAAACAAACACTTTTTGTTCTTCAGCGTGATAGAAAAAATATCCTTGAGAATTCTTAGGATATCCCACAAATTTGCAAAGAACTGATCGTGCCTCGAGTTTGTCTGGATTTTGTCTTTTGACATAGGCCGAACAACCCCATATCTTAACTCGTTTAAAATATGGTCTCTTCCCACTCCATATCTCATATGGTGTGGTAGGTACAGATTTAGACAGAACTAGATTCAATATGTATATGGCTGTCTCAAGCGCATATCCCCAAAAGGAAATAGGTAACTCAGCATCGCTCATCATAGATCGCACCATATCTAATAGGGTCCGATTCCGCCGTTCCGATACACCGTTGTGCTGTGGTGTATATGGAGGAGTAAGCTGAGAGAGAATCCCATTCTCTTTTAGATAATCTAGGAACTCACTGCTTAAGTATTCACCTCCTCGATCAGATCGAAGAATTTTAATACTTTTGCCCGTTTGGTTCTCTACTTCATGCTTATATTCTCTGAATTTCTCAAAAGCTTCAGACTTGTGTTTCATCAGAAACACATGTCCGAATCTAGAGAGATCGTCAGTGAATGTAATGAAGTAGGAAGAACCGTTCCTGGCATGAGTAGACATGGGACCGCATACATCACTATGTATTAGTCCTAAGAGTTCAGTAACTCTTTCTCCGTGTCCACTAAACGGAGCTTTGGTCATTTTTCCTTTAAGACATGAATGGCAAGTATCATAAGATGATAATTCGAACGGGTTCAAATAACCATCCTTATGTAACTTAGCCAGTCGTGTCGCATTGATATGACCAAGTCTACAATGCCACAAGTAGGATACGTTCATATCTGAACTTTTCCTCTTGTGTGTGTTTTGTATATTCAGGACTGTATTCTGATTCAGAATGAATATGCCATTATGTAACGAGCCTGATGCAATCAACTTTTGATCTAGGAATATGTTCATAACATTATCCTTTACTACAAAATTATATCCTTCTTTACTTAATAAAGAAACTGATATAATGTTGCACATCATGTTCGGTATATAATAGCACTCATTTAGAATCAGTGTATTACGACTTGGCAATACAAGGTGATATTCGCCAACTGCTTTGGCTGCAATACTTGCACCGTTGCCTACTTGAACGGAATGATCACCTTTTCCCAGTTCTCTACCTTTACGTAGCCCATGTAACAATTTACATATGTGGGATCCCGATCCGGTATCCAATACCCAGGAAGTAGGGTGAACTGAGAAACAGTTCTCAATAACTAACACACCTGAAGAAGATGCATCAACATGCACGTTCTTTTGGGCGGTGTGAGAATCCATATATTCTCCTATTTCCTGTTCAGTCTTATAACTCTTATAAGAAAGAACGGGTACAACGTTCCCCTGCTCAGTATAATAAGCGGGTTCAGTCAATACATCCATATTATTATCTTGATTATGGCCTGACATGGTCGCTACCTGGAGAGAGAGAGAAGAAAACACTTTAGCGTATGCTCTTGCAAGATTAGATTGGTTATTATCTTATCTAATCAGGATATCTCCCACTGTTTTTATCAAATCTACCTTCAAACCCAAAAAGGTAAGATTAGCCGGGATTAATTACACCCTACAATTTCGTCAATCTTTCAGCCAGATCAGTGTCGGTACTTTGAGGGAGGTTCCCCATGCTTTCGCACGGACCTAATTAAAGTAAACCTTGTTTTCCCAGAGGCATAACCCCGTTAACACTTTTCTAGACACCTACTTGATCGACTAATTGTCCTGTGTAAAACTCTCCCAGGAGTAACTCTTACTCGCAGTGGGTATCGGGATCCAACTATCTCATAGAAGCTATGCAATCTCATTGCAAATTTCAACACTTGAAATTCCCGATAATATTTTGCCCCTAGCGATCTATGACCTTAACTAAGTCAACAAACCATAAATCGCAAGTCAAGTTCAACCCATACATTTCCCGATTGAATTAAACCCACCCGTACGACCCTTAACTGAGTTAACAAGGCCGTACGAATACCCTAATCCAATCACATCTCATGTTTTAGCAGATAAACATTACTTAGCTACCGTACACTATGCCTTAACTAAGTCAACAAACATAGCACGAATACTAAATAATATCTATCTGAAATGACGGAGGGCTACGCAGGTTTTTCAGAAAACCCTGAGCGTAATGAACTTGATATCGTCGTAGAATCATGTAGTTTTTGAAAAAAGGAGTGTTTTTGAGGCTTTTCTTGGTTTTGCTAAAGAGGTCACTCCCGGTGAAGGGATCTTGGCTCTTTCCTCATCGAATAAGGTGCAGGATATATCATATATATCACTGTGCAAAGCAAAACTCTAAAAGCCATCAAAAGACAAACCGGGTTTTGTAGCATCTGCCAGTTTCGCTAAAGAGGTCACTCCCGGTGAAGGGATCTCGGCTCTTTCCCCATCGAATAAGGTGCAGGATATATCATATATATCACTGTGCAAAGCAAAACTGTAGCTACCCTTTTATAAAGTTTTGATTCTACAACATCTTTAGGTTTCTTTTCTTTTTATTAATCTCATTAATAAAATCCCATCAGCTTATGCTTCCTAAGCATCACAGATAAATACGACGTACACTTATGCCATCCGCATTCACCTCGATGTCCCCTCGTGCACCGTTAGGTTAGGTAACTAACGACAGAGCAGGGCAGGGCTAGTGCGGGTGTAAAACATAAGTAACATCTATATAATATATCATATATACTATATACTGTATCCATCAGAACATATCAAATGATCACATCACAGATATCGCAGCAGAAACATAGATATAATGTGGGATATACTAGGACATCCGTATTTAGTACTTAGCCAATAATAGAAAATACGGATTCCACGGTCGCGATGAATAGCCAAGCCCACACCCTGGACCCCTACGAGAGCGGCAAGCGACCCTACCAATTCTGGAGTTTAGGAGACCCGGTATCGACTCCTCGAGATGGCCTCCCACTGAACCCCATAACCCGGTCACCTGTGCTCTCCTCCTTGGGTCCATCCTAATGCGGAAAAGTAAATAATATACAACACTGGTGGCATCAACCTCAACCTGGAAGTGCCCCAAATAAAAGAATATTACATTACAATTGAATTTACATGAATGAAAATATAAAACTCTCATCTCACATAAAACCCCCGGCTATTCAATCGCGACAATCCTGCACATCATATCTCAGCAACACATAATATCTCATATCATCAACGTAAGTAAGTATGCATACACCGATCGTCGTCGATGTATAGCAACGAAGACCGGCAATACAACTACATACTACACTTACGGTCACAGAAAAGAAAGTGTAAAACTACAATATTTGGAATCCACAATCACTTTAGACATCATAAATCCGAAATATCACATATTTCGCATTTCATGCCTAACTCTATGAATTCCACATATTGTATCACATTCCAGATAAATAGACAGTATTAAACTTTTCGAACAGATAATCAAATACCCAAAATTTTCCAAAGTGCTCAACACTTGAGCAGAGTTCAAATAATCCCAGAATATGTCATAGTCCCAGTGATCCAGCCGTAGAAGGGTCAAGCCAACGCCTCACATGTGGCACGCCGTACTGCCCCAAACCCGAAGGTTCAAAAGGCAGTTCAAGACGGTCACATAATCGAGTTAAGGTTTGTTGTCTTCTAGAGGGTCCACCGCTTAACTTGTACAATTTTTCCGAAAGATTTAAACCCAATAAAAATTCAACACTTGAAAGTTTGCCGTTGCGGGATAAAGTGGGTTAATGATATCCGTTCAAATAATTTAACAGTTTCTAAATATCCGGAAAAAAAATAACGAATTTAAATATTCCGATCGAATCTACGATTACAAAAGAAACCCCAGAATACTCAACACTTGAGTCAGAATAAAAATACCCATAAAATAGTAAATACAGATACAAGAATTACTGTACAAAAACCCGTGCCTAATACACTAATACTGCCGCGGAACCGCCGCCGATGGGGGGTATTTGCCGCGGTTCCGCGGCCACGTGGTCGAATTAGAGGCACGAATTTCACAGTAATTCTTATCTTTTCTTGCTATATTTTTCAGGTATTTTTAATTCAGAAAAACCCCGGATTTTGAAAAATTTCCAGAGAAGGGGTAAATTTCGTCGGTACGGGTTCGATCGGAGTTTTAACTTCGTAAACACGTCGCCTAATGCTCTAGCTAGGCTCTGATACCACTGTAGGGTTCCTAGGCACTCTTGTGAAGGTTCATAAGGCATCAAACATGCCCGGATAAAATTTTAGACGTGCCGAACAACCCAAAGACGGGATCTTTGCTAGATTATTAGGGTTTAGCATGCAAGATGATATCTTTAAAGCTAAGTGTGAGGGATTACAACCTTTGTAGTCCGCTCCTTCGCTTCACAAGCTCCGAGTAGAAGTCCCTTTGCCGTGATCCACGATCTCCCGGACTCAAGAGAGGCTCCACGACTCGAACGATCCATGCTAGCTTGAAGTGTTCCGAATCTCCGAAGATCTACGTCGAAGTTGCAAAAACCAAAGCTTTCTCACTCTAAAGAGATGAACACCCTAAGCTCATGGGCTAGATGAGATGAGGATGAGGGAGTAGTATTTATGCTTTCTTTTTATTCACTTTCTCACTTGAAATCATCACATAAGAATTAACTAGTAAGCTTTTTCTTTTTAGAACTCAAGAGAGAGAAAAAATGAGAATGTAAAAGATAATCCTTTTGTGATGAATAGAAAAGAAAACTATATGATTGATATATCAACCATGGTCAAGGATGATAGGCTAAGAAGTTGTAGAGAATAAACTAGGGTAAGGGTTTGGTTAGGTTAAAGATAAAGATCAACCATAATATCTTAACCAAGACAAAATAGAATCTTTCTAGAATGAACTTGAAAGAGCTAACCCTAATCAAACCCTAATCCCTCATTATCATCCTTAAACATGTTTAATAATAAATCATATCATGTTACAATAATATATATCACATATATATTATATATTTGCAACATAAGAAAATAATACATTTAATATATATCGCATATATATCAATGTATTAATCCAGTGAGAAAATGAAATAATAAAGTGAGCCAATATTAGATAATGTAATACAATATATCATATATATTATTATACATTAAATCATCGAATCAACACTTGATCCAACGATCCGGCTATATCGAATATAACCGGCTAATATATCATGTACCGATTCATCGAATCAACACTTGATCCGATGTCCCGATTCATATCAAAATATCGTGAGAATATAATACGGTATCTCATATCATATTATCCTCGGTCCTGCACATATCTCATATGTGTCTCTACTCCGTTTCGCCTGAGCCAAGAAACCTCTGTGTAGGACTCTAAAGAATCGTCAATACGCCGGTAGCAGGTGATGATCATATCAAACACCCACAAGCTGCAAGCGGTCAGCTAAACGTAACAGCCACCCAGGTATTGAGCGATTAGAAGATCAACAAGCTAGCCTGTTCGTTCTCCTGTGAATCCAATCAGTAACACTCCCATACAGTCCGGTCTGTTCGTCTGATATGTCGCATATCAAGTCTAGGGGTGGTAAACGTCAGACCCCAGTAACCGATAAGTCGTGTCGATGTGAGGCTCATAACAGGTCGAGAAACTACTAGTAACACTTACCAGTAAATCTCTATATCAGCCCTGGCCAGGGACTTCCAGTTATAGCCAATCGAACACAGCACGACATCAACTCCCTATACCGGGAGAGACGAATCCCCTCCTATCGCTCATTGCCTCCATGTGATTCGGGACTGTACCCAAAAGCCACCGTTTTGCATGCCCTCGTGGGTGTGGTAAGGTGGAAATCAAAGCACAGTGGGAATCACACAAGACTCTATGACGATCTCGGGTCTACAGACTACCCTGTACCAGTGTCACAGGTAACTGCCATCTGACGTGTGGTATATCACCAACTGGGAGTTCTCGGCGAGTCCGTCCAGTGTACCCAGTCTCCACTGAGCACCCGTACACCATCCTTGATGTCAAAACACCGATGGATATGGGATCATCCATCGCCCATCATATGGGTCAAGATGCGTATACGCTAGTCTACTCTGGTGTATCGATGCCCTGTCTCGATATACCCTCGACTAGGAACAGTTATAGGATGTACTCATCGACTACTATGGCCCCACTAGTATGATCTCATCATAGTCCCAGTAGTCGAGTACAGATCTTAAGGGCTTTATCAACATGTGAGAGTCAGACAGTAAACCAATACAAGTCAACATGTTAAGATAAAGTGAAACCAAATAGCATACTATCATGACGAGCAAGAAAGTCCTCTCTGTATATATCTAAGCATCCATCATAATATACATCAAATGTACAACAATGGCCTCTAGGGCATATACATAACTAACAAGGTGGTCCAAGCGGATACTGAGGGAGGCATGGCGCAGGATACTGATTAAATTCAGTTGACGATACAGTCTAAGAAGTTTGGATTTGGAGTTCATTTATGAACTAGGTCCCATTAGATATCCAGGCATATTCTAAGACAGGTATTGCTCATTTCGGGAGATGGCTTTCTCCGCGAACTCGAGATAAAGAGAGACATAGAAAGAAACATCAGGGCGGATCCACTCACTGAGGCTATTCCTCGAACGTAATAGTTTCGCAAATAGGCTTTGTGAAACTGATTAGTAGAGGAGTTGGGTGTTCGGTATCACACGGGCTGTGAGTATGCGACATCGCAATAATTAGACTTGAGTGCAAGTGGGAGATTGTTGGATATAGTGCCCTCAGAGTCAATTATTGGATCACAGGCACGTGATTGCAATGATTGAGGGAGGACCTATGCCGGTAGGACAGTCTTACTCGAGATGATAGTATGCTATCTGGTTTATCTTTATCATCGTGTACTGCTTTAGGTGACCTTACAGGTCGCTATTACACGTTGATAGAGCCCTTAGGATTCTTGCTTGATGGCCAGCAGTATGATGGCGATCATATACGTGGGAGCTGGGGTCTATAAGCACATCCTTAAAGTGGTCCCTAGTCGTGGGAGTTTTCGAGACAGGGCATCGATACTCCGAAGTAGACTAGTGTATACAGTCGAGACCCCGACGAGGGGCGGTGGCCAGTCTCACAAGCCATTGGTGTCAGTTAGATCACCTAAGATGTATACAGGTGCTCATTGGGTTATGAGTACACCGGACAGGACTCGCCGGGAACATGCTAGTGGTATTATACCTGACGTCAGATAGCAGTTCCCTGGTGACATGTGTACAGGTTAGTTTATCGACCTGAGATCGTCATTTGTCTCGTGTGAGTTCCCACTGTGCTTTGATTACTACCCTACCACGGCTCAAAGGAGTCGTGCAAACAGGTTTTAGTTGGGTACAGTCCCGAGCCACATGGAGGCAAGTGAGCGGATCGGCAGGGGATTCGTCTCTCCCGGTATTGGGGGTGAGATCGCGCTGTGTCTAGGAGAGCCATTACACAAAACCCTCGGCCGAGGCAGGAGATTTACTGGTAAGTATTCCAATATTATCTCAGGGTGTTCTGAGCTACACTCCGACACGACTTGTACCGCTTTTGGGGGTCTGACTTTTACCAACCCCCTAGGACCGCCATGCGATGCTCATAGACGAACGGACCGGACTGTACGGATATTGTCACTGACAGGCTCGGTAGGGTGTCAGGATGTGTTCGCTCATCGACCTCCCTTTTGGTCAGTACCTGGTTGCCCGTTACATACAGCTAGTACCTCGGACGTGCTAGTGGTTAAATCCACAGCCAATGTATTGACGAGTCTTTAGAGTCCCCCACAGACTGTTTCTCAAGTTTCTGGCGAAACGATGTAGAGGTCGTATGATATATGGCAGGGTTCGATCATATACGTGCGGTATTGCACGGATCATGATCGGGCGGATCATACTAGTGGGCTTTGGTTTAAGCCGGATCCTAGTATTAGATTTGTTATATTACTTTAGTCTCATCGCATTCGCATTCAGTCGAAATGCGAATGCAGGTATGTATATACAGGTGAGGGGTATCCTTGTGATCCGTCACGAGTTTACTTTAGATGTTGCCGTATCTTTTTATTATTGCAAACATTTAATTTAAATGTTTAGTGGAGGAAAATGTGAGTGCAAGTTTTGTCTTTTTGCATCATTTCATGTCACATTCATTTGGTGACTCATGGTCTTGGTTTGGGTGATAATTAAATGTGACATGGATTGATTTTATGCCTAATTATGATTATGGGGGATAATATGGAGAGAGGGGGTAGCCAAGTATTGGCTTGGGGATTATTCTTTTGGGTTGAAATATATATCTCTCTCTCACAAATTATCCAACACAACATAATAAGCAAAAGGGCTTCTTCTTTCTTCTTGTGCTCACCTCTTCCTCCAATGGAAACACCTTCAACCTCCATCCATCTCATGGATGCAAGAGACAAAGTGATCACAAACATTCTCTACATCACCTTGGACACGTCGGCTAGCACACTTCATGTCCGAGTTGCTTCAGACGAAGCGGGAGCCCGTAAAAAGACTCGATGATGTGGTGCTCTTTCCGACGAGGAGATCGAGACCGGAGATGCCGCGAGGAGCTTGGGATGGTGGCCAAAGACCGAAGGACACGGATCGATTGGTATAGCTTTCCAACCCTCTCTCTAGATAGCTAGTTGTAAGTTAATGGTTCGATCCGGGAAAAAGTATATGATAGCGCCAGTTTCAAGTTAAGAAAAAGTATTTGTTTCCGCATTTTGGCCTCGGACAGACGGCCGGGGCGCTACCGTAGACTTACAGATACTTACCAGTCTTGTCTCAAAGATAAAATGACCAATACTCTGTTTGCTGGAAACAGAGAAAGAGTTAGTGAACTCTTGGGGTAGATACATGATGATGTATACGGTCCAATGTCTACAAATGCCAGGCTTGGTTCTTTGTACTTCGTTATATTCATCGACTATCTTTCAGGATTCAGACATATGTTCCTGTTGAAACACAAGTCTGAAACTTTTGAGAAATTCAAGGAATATAAGCTTGAAGTTGAAACACCAAAGGGGTAGAAGTATTAAAGTCCTACGATGTGATCGAGGAGGAGAATACTTGGGCATGGAGTTCCTGGATTATTTAAAGAAGAATGTGATTCTCTCTCAGCTTACTCCTTCGAGTACACCACAGTACAACGGTGTATCGGTGTGGAGGTATTGCACCCTATGAGATATAGTGCGCTCTATGATGAGTACTGCTGAGTTACCTGTTTTCTTTTGGTGTTATGCACTTGAAAAGCTGCATACCTATTGAATGGGGTTCCATCCAAATCAGTGCCTACCACTCCATATGAGATATGGAATGGGAAGAGACCATGTCTTAAACGAGTTAAGATATTGGGTTGTCCGGCCCATATTGAAAAGCAAAATCCGGACAAGCTCGAGGCAAGGTCAGTTCTGTATAAGTTTGTTAGGATATCCCAAACATTTGTGAGGGTATATCTTCTACCACACTGAGGAGCAAAAGGTGTTTTGTTTCTCAGCATGCCACCATTTTAGAAAAGGAATTTCTTATGAAGAAATTTATGGCCATGAGGTAGAACTGGAAGGAGTTCCATCTAGATAAACTAACAGCTGATGATTTGATGAAACCAAAGGAGTCAATAGTCTCCAACGAACCTCAGCCTCTCCGCAAATCTGGTAGGGTTCCTCATCCACTTGAGAAATACAACGGTCTTCTCGATGACAGTGGGAGCGAGGATTGCATTATGGTTGATGATGGCCCAACTAGGTTCAGGTAGGCCATCACGAGTGAGGACTCTCTAAAAAGGATGGATGCTATGCGATCAAAGATGGAATGCATGTACACCAACAAAGTATGACTTTGATTATTGCAACTGAAGGGGTAAAACCCATTGGGAGCAAATGGATCTTGAGAATATTCTTAGAATAGATGGAAAGTTGAGACTTTCAAAGCTGTGCTTAAGTCCATCAGGATCAATGCAAGCATCGCGGAATTAGAACATCTGTTTTGATGTGACAGTCAAAGAGTTTGACTTCATCAAAATGGTAGATAAACCTTGTATATACTAGAAGGTTGTAGAGAGTAAGGTTGTCTTCCACGTATTGTACGTAGATAACATACTCTTGATAGGAAATGGTTTCCTATGCTACACTCGGTCAAGCTCCTCTTATCACGAGGATTCTCCATGGAAGATCTTGTTAGTTATATGTATGCCCTAGAGGCCATTACTATACATAGGATGTATAATGTAGTGGATGCTTGGACATATATAGGGAGGACTTTCTTGCTCGACATGATAGTATGCTATCTGGTTGCACTTTACCTTAACGTGTACACTGATTGTCTCTCTGTTACATGTTGGTAAAGCCCTTAGGATGTGTACTTGACTACCTGGACTATGATGCGGATCATACTAGTGGGGACAGGGTAGTCCATAAGTACATCCTTCAAGATCCCTAGTCGTGGGTATATCGAGATGGGGCATCGATATACCAGAGTAGACTAGCGTATACCTTCTCGACCCATATAGATGGGCGATGGATGATCCCATATCCATTGGTGTTTGACATCAGAGATGATATACGGGTGCTCAGTGGAGACTGGGTATACTGGACGGACTCGCCGAGAACTCCCAGATGGTATTATACCTTACGTCAGATGGCAGTTCTCTGGTGACACTGGTACAGAGTAGTCTGTTGACCAGAGATCGTCATAGAGTCTTGTGTGATTCCCACTGTGCTTTGATTTCCACCTTACCATGTCCAAGAGGGCGTGCAAAATGGTGGTTTTTGGGTACAGTCCCGAATCACATGGAGGCAATGAGCGATAGGAGGGGATTCGTCTCTCCCGGTATAGGGAGTTGATGTTGCGCTGTGTTCGATTGGTTATAACCGGAAATCCCTGGCCAGGGTTACTGAGATTTACTGGTAAGTGTTACCAGTAGTTTCTCGAACTGTTATAGACCTCATATTGACACGACTTATCGAGCTATTGGGGTCTGACGTTTACCACCCCTAGGCGAGATATGCGACATATCAGACGACGAGACCGGACTGTACGGTAAGTGTTACTGGTTGGATTCACAGGAGTGTGAGCGGGCTTGCTCGTCGATCTTCTGATCGCTCAATACCCGGGTGGCCGTTACGTTTAGCAGACCGCTTGCGGCTTGTGGGTGCTTGATATGATCATCATCTGCTGCCGGCGTATTGACGAGTCTTTAGAGTCCTACACAGAGGTTTCCTGGCTCAAGCAAAACGAAATAGGAGCGCATATGAGATATGTGCGGGACCGAGAATAATGCGTGTATGTGATACCGTATTTCATTATCGCGATGAATGTTTCGATTGGTTGTATGCGATATAACCTAGTTATCGAATCAAAGATTGATTCGATAAGTCGATACATTGGATACTAGTCGGTTATGTGCGACATGACCGGATCATTGAATCAAGTGTTGATTTAATGATTTAATGTATAATTATATATTTGATATATTACTTTGCATTAACTAGTATTGGTTCATTTTAAAAGGATTTTCTCACTTGATGTGCACATTGTATATGTGATATATTTTTGTGTGCACTTGATTGTATTATGTTTGATGATACATGTTAACTTGAGTTTGTGTAAAGATTAAACCTTGGTTATATGAATGGTTAGGGTTTTGTTTACTTATTCATTTATTTATTTTGATTATTGATTTTGGAAAAGAAAATGGAAATGGTGGCTTTTCTTGTTTCTTTCATGAAGCTTCATGAAGGGTTGAAACCTTGACCATTTTTGTTTTCTTCTCTTAACCTAACCATTCACCTAACCCTAGTTTACTCTCTACACTTGACCATGGTTAGTATATGATAAGTATTCATATTATTTTCATTTTTAATCTTACACTTATCATATTCTATCTTCATCTTCTTCATCTTTGACAAGAAGAAAAGCTTACTAGCTTTAATGGCATCTTGAGAAAAAGAGTGAGAAATCCAATTCTAAAGTGAACCCACTTTCTATTTCTTCATCCTCTACCACTTGCCAAGTAGTATAGGGTGTTTTCTTCACAAGTTTCATGACTTGGTGAAGTTGGAGCTTGATCTTGTGTTGCCTCGACGTAGATCATCTTCGGCATCGAAACCGACGACCAAGCCCGTCCATTTCTCCGATGAAGCCGACGCTAGAGCCCGGGATTCGATTTGGACAGCAAGGAGACTTCATCATGGAGCTATGGAGGTGGAGGACCGGATCTACAAAGGTTGTATTTCCGTTCCCTTAGTTAAGTTGTTAACTAGTTGCATGTTTCGCCTAAAATCTAGTCAACGATCCGTATTAGGGTTTCTCGGCACTTGTAAAATTTGAATTTGGCATGGTTGATGCCTTGTGAGACCTCATTAGAGTGCCTAGGAACCCTACAGTGGTATCAGAGCCTAGCTAGAGCCTTAGGCGATGCGTAGACGGAGTTTGAAGTCCGATCGAACCGAAACCCTAATTTAAAATTGCTCTCTGGACTTTTTTCAAAAACTAGGTTTTTTCCAGATTAAAAATGCTTAAAAAATTCAGCAGGGAATTCTAAGAATTACGGTGCAAAAATTACCTCATGATATGTTTAAAGAGCGGCGGAACCGCGGCAGAAGCCTGGCTTCTGCGGTGGTTCCGCGGCCAAATGATGGGATCTGCTTCCAATATTTGCACAGTAATTCATGTTTTCAGGTGCTGAGTTTTTTGGGAATTTTTAATATGCACTCAACAGTTGAGTATTCTGGGGTTGTATTGGGAATCGAAGATTCGATCGGATTATCAAACTTTGTCTATGTGTTTTTTCGGATAATTTTAGAATATGTTAAAAAGTTCGACCGGATGTAAATACCCAATCTTTCCCCTATCGGGAAATTTCCAAGTGTTGGATCTTTCCGTGGTTTTAAGGACGTTCTAAGTAGTGCAAGTAACGTGATGGACCCTCTAGAAGACAACAAACCTTAACTCGATTATGTGACCGTCTTGAACTGCCCTTTGAACCTTAGGGTTTGGGGCAGTACGGCGTGCCACATGTGAGGCGTTGGCTTGACCCTTCTACGGCTGGACCGTTGGTACTGAGACATAAAGTGAATGTCTTTGAACTTATTTCATGTGTTGAGCTGTTTTGGGAAAACTTGGGTGTTCGATTGTTCGATCGGAAAGTTTAACATTTTCTATTTATCTGGAATGCGATACAATAATTGGAATTCACAAGAAGTTATGAGATAACTGATTTGAATGTTATAAACATAGCACTTTAGTCTCACTTGATCGGTTGCCACGGAATTTTAATGTGATCAAAAGTCCGTCGCAATCACGTAGCGTACGCGGATACTCGCCGGATAAACTTAATAGACAGCTACACCCCTTAGCCCCGACCAAGTGACTATAGGAGAACCCCGTCGCCGAAAGCATCCATCCGGGTGCTCACGGTAGCGGTGTTCCGCCTTGGTGCACTTCGTCGACGGTATCAGGGGTGCGGCCGCCTACTAAAGTTTGCGACGAGCATTCGATCAGGATGTCGGGAATCTTGTTGAATTGCCCGACTTGACATTGAAAAGAGTTTTCGATAATGAGACTAAAATGCGGGGTTTATAATTGTTAGGCATGTGATGTCTAAGGAATTCATTGGTCTAGGCATGCGATGTCTAAAGAGTTTGCGGATTCCAACTGTTGTAGTTTTACACTTTCTTTTCTGTGACCGTAAGTGTAATATGTGATATCGTCGGTTTCGTTGCTATATGTCAACGACAATTGGGATGCGCATATTTACTTACGTTGATGACATGTGATGTTATGTGTTACTGGGTATGTTATATTGGATCGTCGTGTTTGAATAGCCGGGGGTTTTTATGTGAGATGAGTGTTTTTCATTTTCATTCATGTAAAAACTTGTATGTAATATTCTTTTATTGGGGCACTTCCAGGTTGCGGAAGATGTCACCTTTTGTATATTATTTACTTTTCCGCACTAGGATAGACCCAAGGAGGAGGGCACAAGTAACAGGGTTCTGGAGTCCAGTGGGAGACCAACTCGAGGAGTCGAGTCCGGGTCTCCTAACTCTAGAATTGGTAGGGTTGCTTGCCGCTCTCGTAGGGGTCTTGGGGTGTGGGTTTGGCTATTCATCGCGACCGTGGAATCCGTGTTTTATATTGGCTCGTATGGAAAACACGGACGTCCTAGTATATCCAATATTTCATATGTTTCTTCTGCTGCGATATATGTGATGTGATCATGTGATGTTTTGTGATAGATACAGTATATAGTATATATGATATATTATATAGACGTTACTTATGTTTTACACCCGCGCTAGCCCTGCCCCGCTCTGCCGTTAGTTACCTAACCTAACGGTGCACGAGGGGACATCAAGGCGAATGCGGATGGCATAAGTGTACGTCGTATTTATCTGCGATGTTTAGGTAATTTAAATGATGGGACTTCATTAATGAGATTAATGAAATAAAAGAAACCTAAAGATGTTGTAGAATCGAATTTCAAAATAAAAAGGTAGCTACAGTTCTTGCTTTGCACAGCGGTATATAAGATATATCCTGCACCTTATTCGATGAGGAAAGGACCGAGATCCCTTCACCGGGAGTGACTCCTTTAGCAATAACTGGCAGATGCTACAACCCTCGGTTTGTCTTTTGATTGCTTTTAAGAGTTTTTGCTTTGCACAGTGATATATATGATATATCCCGCACCTCATTCGACGAGGAAAGGACCGACGATCCCTTCACCGGGAGTGACTCCTTTAGCAAAACTAGAAAAGCCTCAAAAGCACTCCATTTTAAAATCATTTGATTCTACAACGATATCAAGTTCATTACGCAATAGGTTTTCAGAAAAACCTGTCGTAGCCCTCCGTCATTTCAGATAAGTCCTGTTTAGTATTCGTGCTGCGTTTGTTGACCTTGTCAAGGCGCAGTGTGCGGTAGCTAACCAGTATTTATCTGTTTATGCATATGATGCAGATTGGGTTAGGGTAGTCGTACGGCCTTGTTGACCTTGTCAAGGGTCGTGCGGGTGGGTTTGATTCAATCAAGAAATGACGGGTTGAACTTGACTTGCGGTCTATGGTTTGTTGACCTTGTCAAGGTCATAGATCGTTTGGGGCAAAACATTATCGGGAATTTCAAGTGTTGAAATTTGCAATGAGATTGCATACCTTCTATGAGATAGTTGGATCCCGATACCCACTGCGAGTAATTGTTACTCCTGGGAGAGTTTTACACATTACAATTAGCCGATCAAGTAGGTGTCTAGAAAGGTGTTAACGAGATTACGCCTCTGGGAAAACGAGGTTTACATTAATTAGGTTCATGCGAGAGCACGGGGGACCTCCCTCAAAGTACCGACACTGGCCTGGCTGAAAGATTGGCGAACTTGTAGTGTGTAATTAATCCCGGCTAGTCTTTCCTTTTAAGGTTTGAAGGAAGATTTGATAAAAACAGTGGGAGCCATCCTGATTAGATAAAATAATAACCAATCTGATCTTGCAAGAGCATACGCTGAGTCTTTTCTTCTCTCTCTCTCCAGGTAGCGACCATATCATGCCTTAATCAAGATAATAATACGGATTATTGACCGAACCCGCTTGTTATACTGAGCTGGGGAACGTTGGTCCCGCTCCAACTTATAATTGTTATAAGACAGAGCAGGAAATTGGGGAGTACCAGTATTCCCGTGCCGTCCAAACGAAGAAAGTGCATACTGATGCATCATCTTCGGGTGTGTTCATTATACAGAACTGTTTCTCAGTATTCTTTACGTCCTGGATATGAGATACCGGATCAGGATCCCGCATATGTAATTTGTTACATAGGCTACAGATAGGTAAAAAACTGAGATCGGGTGATAAGTTTCATGAGACAGAAAAAGGGGCAAGTGTTGCAGCCAAGTCTGTTGGTCACTGTCACCCTGTATTCCGAATACATTGATTCTGAACGAATGTTATTAGATACCGAACCTGATATACAAAATTATATCAGTCTCTTTATTATTAAAAAAATGATAAAATTTTGTATTGTTGGATAATGTTTTGAACATTTCCTATATCAAAAGTTGATCGATTCAGGCACGTTATCTAAAAGCATTGAAGTTCTAAATCAAACTACAGTTCTTAGTATACAGAACACACATAAGAGGAAGAGTTCAGAACTGAACGAATCCTTCTTGAGGTATTGTAGACTAGGTCATATCAATGCGACCCGACTACCTAAAGTTACATGTAGATGCATATTTAAATCAGTTTGAATTTACATCTTGTGAAACTTGCCAGTCATGTCACAAAGATTAGATGACCATAGCCATGTTTATTGGAAACAGAGAAAGAGTTAGTGAACTCTTGGGATGATACATGTTGATGTATAAAGGTCCCCTGTCTACACATGCCAAGACCGGTTCTTTGTACTTCATTACATTCTCTGATGATCTCTCAAGATTCAGACATATGTTCCTGTTGAAACACAAATCCGAACCTTTTGAGATATTCACGGAATATAAGTTAGAAGTAGAGAACCAAAACGGGTATAAGTATTATGTCCTTTGATGAGATCAAGGAGGAGAATACTTGAGCACAAAATTCTTGGACTTTTCTAAAGGAGAATGAGATTCTCTCTCAGCATCACTCCTCCGTATACACCATAGCACGATGTTGTATCGGGGCGGAGCAATAGCACCCTATGTGATATGGTGTGCTTTATGATGAGTACTACTGAGTTACCTATTTCCTTTTGGGAGTTATGCGCTTGAGAAGCTGCATACCTATTGAATAGGGTTCCAATCAAATCAGTTGCCTACCGCTTCATATGTGATATGGAAAGGGAAGAACCCATATCTTAAGTTGGTTAAGATTTGGGGTTGTCCGGGCTATGTCTAAAAGCAATATCCGGACAAGCTCGAGGCAAGGTCTGTAATGTAGAACTGGAAAGGTTCCAGCTATACAAACTACAGCAGATGATTCAATAGTTACCAACGAACCTCAGCCTTTCCGCCGATCTAGTAGGGTTTCTCACCCACCTGAGAGATACTTTGGTTTCTCTATGACAGTGGGAGCGAGAATTGCATCATAAGATGATGACCCAACTAGTTTCGAGCAGGCCATCAGGAGTGGGACTCTGTAAGAATGGCTGGATGCTTAGCGATCTGAGATGGAATCCTTATACACAAACAAAGTATGGACTTTGGTTGCTATATCTGAAGGGTTAAATCCCCATCAGGAGCAAGTAAAATCTTGAGAAGATTACTTGGTGTAGATGGAAAAGTTGAGACTTTCAAAGCTAGACTTGTTAAAGGTTTTTGTCATCGACCAGGTGTGGATAATGATGAAACCTTTTCCAGTGGCTATGCTTAAGTCCATCCGGATCCTACTTGCCACGGCTACATACCATGACTACGATATCTGGTGGTTGGGTGTCATGACTGCTTTTCTAAATGATGTTTTAGACGAGAACGTCTGTAAGTACACAGCCAGAGGGCTTCGTAGACAGTGGGAGTAGCGGAAATGTGTGCAAGATGTTTTATAGGATAAAGCAGGCATCGCGGAGTTGGAACGTCTGTTTTGATGAAGTAGTCAAAGAGTTTGACATCATCAAAATGGTAGATGAACCTTGTATAAACAAAAAGGTAGTAGGGAGTATGGTGACGATCCTCGTAGAGTACGTGGATAACATACTCTTGATAGGGAAGGAGTTTCCTATGCTACGCTCGATCAATCTCCGCTTATCATAATGATTCTCCATATAGGATCAAAATGATACCTCCTAAATCCTGGATTTTGGATCTATGAGATAGATCTAAATGGATGTTAGGATTCTCACTAGTTGTAGTGAGATGGTATCAATTGATTCTGGGAAGAATCACTGGAAAGGTTCCAGAGTGATAAGGATGACTGAATGTCAGTCACAGGCATTGTCTTTACCCTCAGTAAAGGGACGGTATGTTGGAAGAGTTCCAAGCTAGATACCGTGGCATACTAGACGATAAAGGCTGGATACATCGCTACTTAAGATGCTACCAAAGAGGCAGTCTGGGTGTATATTAGTTCATGAGATGAACTTCGTTCCTCCCATTGTGTGACAATGGAGTTGTGGCTTATGCCAAGGAACGCCGGTCCCATCAGTGATCCAGACATATTCTAAGGCAATGTCACATGATCATGGAGATGGTTGATCTCCAGGATGATCGAGGTTAGGAGAGTAGACTCAGAAGACAACACGGCGGATCCACTCACAAAGGCATTTTCCCAGAGAGAGACTTTTATGGGATGGTTGAGTATGAGATACTACAACCACTGCTACAGATGGCCCTAATGCAAGTGGGAGATTGTTAGTTATATGTATGCCCTAGAGGCCATTACTATACATAGGATGTATAATGTAGTGGATGCCTGGACATATATAGGGAGGACTTTCTTGCTCGACATGATAGTATGCTATCTGGTTGCACTTTACCTTAACGTGTATACTGATTGTCTCTCTGTTACATGTTGGTAAAGCCCTTAGGATGTGTACTTGACTACCTGGACTATGATGCGGATCATACTAGTGGGGACATGGTAGTCCATAAGTACATCCTTCAAAGTCCCTAGTCGTGGGTGTATCGAGACGGGGCATCGATATACCAGAGTAGACTAGCGTATACCTTCTCGACCCATACAGATGGGCGATGGATGATCCCATATCCATTGGTGTTTGACATCAGATATGATATACGGGTGCTCAGTGGAGACTGGGTACACTGGACGGACTCGCCGAGAACTCCCAGATGGTATTATACCTTACGTCAGATGGCAGTTCTCTGGTGACACTGGTACAGAGTAGTCTGTTGACCCGAGATCGTCATAGAGTCTTGTGTGGTTCCCACTGTGCTTTGATTTCCACCTTACCACGTCCAAGAGGGCGTGCAAAACGGTGGTTTTTGGGTACAGTCCCGAGTCACATGGAGGCAATGAGCGATAGGAGGGGATTCGTCTCTGGCCAGGGTTGCTGTTGGCTATAACCGAAAATCCCTGGCCAGGGTTGCTGAGATTTACTGGTAAGTGTTACCTGTAGTTTCTCGAATTGTTATAGACCTCATATCGACACGACTTATCAAGCTATTGGGGTCTGACGTTTACCACCCCTAGGCGAGATATGCGACATATCAGACGATCAGACCGGACTGTACGGTAAGTGTTACTGGTTGGATTCACAGGAGTGTGAGCGGGCTTGCTCGTCGATCTTCTCATCGCTCAATACCCGGGTGGCCGTTACGTTTAGCAGACCGCTTGCGGCTTGTGGGTGATTGATATGATCATCATCTGCTGCCGGCGTATTGACGAGTCTTTAGAGTCCTACACAGAGGTTTCCTGGCTCAAGCGAAACGAAATAGGAGCGCATATGAGATATGTGCGGGACCGAGAATGATACCAGTATGTGATACTGTATTCGATTCTCGCGATATGTGACATTGATCGGTTATATGCGATATAGCCGGGTTATCGGATCAAGTGTTGATTCGATAAGTTGTTACTGTTAATATTAGTCGGTTATATGCGATATGACCGGATCATTAAATCAAGTGTTGATTTAATGATTTAATGCATAATTATATATTTGATATATTACTTTGCATTAACTAGTATTGGTTCACTTTAAATGGATATTCTCACTCGGAAGTACAAGTTGTATATGTGATATACTTTTTGTGCAAATGATTGTATCATGTTTGATGATGCATGTTTACTTGTGTTTGTGTAAATATTGAACCATGGTTATTTAAATGGTTAGGGTTTTGGTTTTCTTATTTATTTATTTATTTATTTATTCTTTATGGAAAATAATAAGCATAAAGAAAAATGGTGGCTTTCTTTGGATGGATATTGAAGCTTCATGAAGCTTTGACTAAGTCACCATTTTTGTCTTCATGCTTAACCCTAACCATTCACTTAACCCTAGTTCATTCTCTACACTTGACCATGGTTGTATTATGATAAGTATTGTTTTTATTTTCTTTTTGAAAACAACTTATCATAATTTTCTATCTTCTTCTTCTTCTTCCTCAAAGAAGAAAACCTAGACTTCATCAATGGTGATTGATGAAAAAGAGTGAGAAATCCAATTCTAAAGTCTACCCACTTCCTATTTCTTCATCCTCTACCTCTTGCCAAGTAGTAGAGTGTGTTTTCTTCACAAGTTTCATGACTTGGTGAAGTTGGAGCTTGATCTTGTGATGCCTCGACGTAGATCATCTTCGGCATCATCGTCGATGACCTAGCCCGCTTTTTCTCCGATGAAGCCGACGCTAGAGCCCAAGATCCGATTTTTACAGCGAGGAGACATCATCGCGGAGCCATGGAGGTGGAGAACCGGATCTACAAAGGTTGTATTTCCGTTTACCATTTAGTTAAGTTGTTAACTAGTTTCCTTTTCGCCTATATATCTAGCCAACGATCCGTATTAGGGTTTCTCGGCACCCGTAAAATTTGAAATTGGCATGGTTGATGCCATGTGAGACCTCTTGAGAGTGCCTAGGAACCCTACAGTGGTATCAGAGCCTAGCTAGAGCCTTAGGCGATGCGTAGACGGAGTTAGAAATCCGATCGAACCGAAACCCTAACCCTAATATTGCTCTCTGTACATTTTTCAAATTTGTGGATTTTTGCAAATTAAAAATATGCAGAAAAATCAGCAGGGAAATATAAGAATTACGGCGCAAAATTTAGCTCCTAATTCCATAAAAGTGCGGCGGAACCGCGGCATTAGCATGCTAATGCGGCGGTTCCGCGGCCCTTTTGTCTCTTCTCCCATCAAATTTTGCACAGTAATTCCTATTTGGCAGTGCTGGTTTTCCTGGAAATTTTTAATCTGAAATCAAGAGTTGAAGTTTTCTGGGTTGTATTGGGGACTCGGTGTTTCGATCGGATTGTCTAATTTTGTCTATGAGCTTTCCGGATATTTTAGAATATGTTAAAGAGTTCGACCGGATATAAATACCCACCTTTTCCCCTGCCGGAAAATTTCCAAGTGTTGGATTTTCCTGTGGTTTAAAGACGTTCTAAGTAGTGCAAGTAACGCGATGGTCCCTCTAGAAGACAACAAACCTTAACTCGATTATGTGACCGTCCTGAACTGCCCTTTGAACCTTCGGGTTTGGGACAGTACGGCGTGCCACATGTGAGGCGTTGGCTTCACCCTTCTACGGCTGGACCGTTGGTACTGAGGCATGAAGTGAATGTCTTTGAACTTATTTCATGTCTTGAGCGGTTTCGGGAAAACTTGGGTATTCGATTGCTCGATCGGAAAGTTTAACATTTTCTATTTATCTGGAATGTGATACAATAATTGGAATTCACAAGTAGTTATGAGATAACTGAATGAATGTTATAAACATAGCAGTTTAGTCTCACTTGATTGGTTGCCACGGAATTTTGATGTGATCAAAAGTCTGTCGCAATCACGTAGTGTACGCGGATACTCACCGGATAAACTTAATAGACTGCTACACTCCATAGCCCCGACCAAGTGACTGTAGGAGAACCCCGTCGCCGAATGCATCCATTCGGGTGCTCGCGGTAGCGGTGTTCCGCCTTGGTACACTTCGTCGACGGTATTAGGGGTGCGGCCGTCTACTGAAGTTTGCGACGAGCATTCGATCAGGATGTCGGGAATCTTGTTAAATTGCCCGACTTAATATTGAAAAGTGTTTTCGATTTTGAGACTAAAATGCGGGGTTTATAATTGTTAGGCATGCGATGTCTAAGGAATTCATTTGGTCCGGCATGCGATGTCTGAGGTGGTTGCGGATTCCAACTGTTGTAGTTTTACACTTTCTTTTCTGTGACCGTAAGTGTAATATGTGATATCGCCGGTTTCGTTGCTATATGTCAACGACAATTGGGATGCGCATATTTACTTACGTTGATGACATGTGATGTTATGTGTTGCTGGATATGTTATATTGGATCGTCGTGTTTGAATAGCCGGGGGTTTTTATGTGAGATGAGTGTTTTTCATTTTCATTCATGTAAAAACTTGTATGTAATATTCTTTTATTGGGGCACTTCCAGGTTGCGGAAGATGTCACCCTCTGTATATTATTTACTTTTCCGCACTAGGATAGACCCAAGGAGGGGAGCATAAGTAACCGGGTTCTGGAGTCCAGTGGGAGACCAACTCGAGGAGTCGAGTCCGGGTCTCCTAACTCTAGAATTGGTAGGGTTGCTTGCCGCTCTCGTAGGGGTCTAGGGGTGTTGGTTTGGCTATTCATCACGACCGTGGAATCCGTGTTTTATACTGGCTCGTATCAAAAACACGGACGTCCTAGTATATCCAATATTTCATATGTTTCTTCTGCTGCGATATCTGTGATGTGATCATGTGATGTTCTGTGATAGATACTGTATATAGTATATATGATATATTATATAGACATTACTTATGTTTTACACCCGCACTAGCCCTGCCCCGCTCTGCCGTTAGTTACCTAACCTAACGGTGCACGAGGGGACATCGAGGCGAATGCGGATGGCATAAGTGTACGTCGTATTTATCTGTGATGTTTAGGTACTTAAATGATGGGACTTCATTAATGAGATTAATGAAATAAAAGAAACCTAAGATGTTATAGAATCGAATTTCAAAATAAAATAGGTAGCTATAGTTCTTGCTTTGCACAGCGGTATATATGATATATCCTTCACCTTATTCGATAAGGAAAGGACCGAGATCCCTTCACCAGGAGTGACTCCTTTAGCAAAAACTGGCAGATGCTACACACTCGGTTTGTCTTTTGATTGCTTTTAAGTGTTTTTGCTTTGCACAGTGATATATATGATATATCCCGCACCTCATTCTACGAGGAAAGGACCGACGATCCCTTCACCGGGAGTGACTCCTTTAGCAAAACTAGAAAAGCCTCAAAAGCACTCCATTTTTAAATCATTTGATTCTACAACGATATCAAGTTCATTACGCAATAGGTTTTCAGAAAAAAACCTGTCGTAGCCCTCCGTCATTTCAGATAAGTCCTACTTATTATTCGTGCTACGTTTGTTGACCTCCGTCAAGGCGTAGTGTGCGGTAGCTAACTAGTATTTATCTGCTTATGCATATGATGCAGATTGGATTAGGGTAGTCGTGCGGCCTTGTTGACCTCCGTCAAGGGTCATGCGGGTGGGTTTAATTCGATCAAGAAATGACGGGTTGAACTTGACTAGTAGCCTATGGTTTGTTGACCTCCGTCAAGGTCATAGGACGCTAGGGGCAAAATATTATCGGGAATTTCAAGTGTTGAAATTTGCAATGAGATTGCATACCTTCTATGAGATAGTTGGATCCCGATACCCGCTGCGAGTAATTGTTACTCCTGGGAGAGTTTTACACATTACAATTAGCCGATCAAGTAGGTGTCTAGAAAGGTGTCAACGAGGTTACGCCTCTGGGAAAACGAGGTTTACAGTAATTAGGTTCGTACGAAAGCACGGGGGACCTCCCTCAAAGTACCGACACTGGCCTGGCTGAAAGATTGGCGAACTTGTAGTGTGTAATTAATCCCGGCTAGTCTTTCCTTTTAGGGTTTGAAGGAAGATTTGATAAAAACCAGTGGAAGCCATCCTGATTAGATAAAATAATAACCAATCTATTCTTGCAAGAGCGCACGCTGAGTGTTTTCTTCTCTCTCTCTCCAGGTAGCGACCATATCACGCCTTAATCAAGATAATAATACGGAATATTGACCGAACCCGCTTGTTATACTGAGCTGGGGAACGTTGGTCCCGCTCCAACTTATAATTGTTATAAGACAGAGCAGGAAATTGGGGAATACCAGATTTCCCGTGCCGCCCAAACGAAGAGAGTGCATGCTGATGCATCATCTTTGGGTGTGTTCGTTACAAAGAACTGTTTCTCTGTATCCTCTACGTCCTGGGTATGTGATACCAGATCAGGATCCCAGATATGTAATCTGTTACATAGGGCTACAGACAGGTAGAGAACTGAGATCGGGTGATTAGTTTCATGAGGCAGAAAACGGGGCAAGTATTGCAGCCAAGTCTGTTGGTCACTGTCACCCTGTATTACCAATACATTGATTCTGAACGAATGTTATTAGATACCGAACCTGATATACAAAATCATATCAGTCTCTTTATTAGTAAAGAAATGATAAAATTTTGTATTGTTGGATAATGTTTTGAACATTTCCTATATCAAAAGTTGATCGGTTCAGGCACGTTATCTAAAAGCATTGATGTTCTAAATCAAACTACAGTTCTTAGTATATGGAACACACACAAGAGGAAGAGTTCAGAAATGAACGAATCCTTCTTGAGGCATTGTAGACTAGGTCATATCAATGTGACCCGACTAGCTGAAGTTACATGTAGATGCATATTTAAATCAGTTTGAATCTACATCTTATGAAACTTGCCAGTCATGTCACAAAGATATAATGACACCAGCTCTGTTTATTGGAAACAGAGAAAGAGTTAGTGAACTCTTGGGATGATACATGTTGATGTATAAAGATCCCCTGTCTACACATGCCAAGAACGGTTCTTTGTACTTCGTTACATTCTCTGATAATCTCTCAAGATTCAGACATATGTTCCTGTTGAAACACAAGTCCGAACCTTTTGAGATATTCACAGAATATAAGTTAGAAGTAGAGAACCAAAATACGGGTATAAGTATTATGTCCTTTGATGTGATCAGGGAGGAGAATACTTGAGCACGGAATTCCTGAACTATTCTAAAGGAGAATGAGATTCTCTCTCAGCATTACTCCTCCGTATACACCACAGTACGTCGGTGTATCGGGGCGGAGCAGATGCACCCTATATGATAAGGTGTGCTCTATGATGAGTACTACTGAGTTACCTATTTCCTTTTTGGGAGTTATGCACTTGAGAAGCTGCATACCATTGAATAGGGTTCAGATCAAATCAATTGCCTACCATTTCATATGTGATATGGAAAGGGATGAGCCCATGTCTTAAGCTAGTTAAGATTTGGGGTTGACCGGCCTATGTCTGAAAGCAAAATCCGGACAAGCTCGAGGCAAAGTCTGTAATGTAGAACTGGAAAGGTTCCAGCTATACAAACAACAGCAGATGATTTGGTAGAACCAAAGGATTCAGTAGATTCCAATGAACCTCAGCCTCTCCGCCGATCTAGTAGGGTTCCTCACCCACCTGAGAGATACTTCGGTTTCTCGATGACAGTGGGAGCGAGGATTGCATCATGAGATGATGACCCACCTAGTTTCGAGCTGGCCATCAGGAGTGTGACTCTGTAAGAATGGCTGGATGCTTAGTGATCTGAGATGAAATCCATGTACACCAACAAAGTATGGACTTTGGTTGCTATATCTGAAGGGTTAAATCCCCATCAGGAGCAAGTATATCTTGAGAAGATTACTTGGTGTAGATGGAAAAGTTGAGACTTTCAAAGCTAGACTTGTTAAAGGTTTTCGTCATTGACCAGGCGTGGATAATGATGAAACCTTTTTCCAGTATCTAGGCTTAAGTCCATCCAGATTCTACTTGCCATGGCTACATACCATGACTACGATATCTGGTGGTTGGGTGTCATGACAGCTTTTCTAAATGATGTTTTAGAAGAGGGAGTCTATAAGTACACAGCCAGAGGGCCTCGTAGACAGTGGAAGCAGCGGAAACGTGTGCAAGATGTTTTATAGGATAAAGCAGGCATCGCGGAGTTGGAACGTCTGTTTTGATGAATTAGTCAAAGAAGCTGAAATCATCAAAATGGTAGATGAACCTTGTATAAACAAAAAGGTAGTAGGGAGTATGGTAACGATCCTCGTAGAGTACGTGGATGACATACTCTTGATAGGGAAAGAGTTTCCTAAGCTACGCTCGGTCAATCTCCGCCTATCACAATGATTCTCCACAAAGGATCAAAGTGATACCTACTAAATCCTGGGTTTTGGACCTATGAGATAGATCTAAATGGATGTTAGAATACTCACTAGCTGAAGTGAGATGGTATCAGTTGATCCTGGGAAGAATCACTAGAAGTGTTACAGGGTGATAAAGACGACTGAGTGTCAGTCACAGGCATTGTCTTTACCCTCAGTAAAGGGACGGTATGTTGGAAGAGTTCCAAGCTAGATACCGTGACATACTAGACGATAAAGGCAGGATACATCGCTACTAAAGATGCTACCAAAGAGGCTGTTTGGGTGTATATTGGTTCATGAGATGAACTAGGTTCCTACCATTGTGTGACAATGGAGTTGTGGCTTATGCCAAGGAACGCCGGTCCCATCAGTGATCCAGACATATTCTAAGGCAGTATTACCTGATCATGGAGATGGTTGATCTCCAGGGGATCGAGGTTTGGAGAGTAGACTCAGAGGACAACACAGCGGATCCACTCACAAAGGCCTGTTCCCAGAGAGAGATTTTCATGGGATGGTTGAGTATGAGATACTACAACCACCGCTATCAGATGGCCCTAGTGCAAGTGGGAGATTGTTAGTTATATGTATGCCCTAGAGGCCATTACTGTACATAGGATGTATATTGTAGTGGATGCCTGGACATATATAGGGAGGACTTTCTTGCTCGACATGATAGTATGCTATCTGGTTACTCTTTACCTTAACGTGTATACTGATTGTCTCTCTGTTACATGTTGGTAAAGCCCTTAGGATGTGTACTTGACTACCTGGACTATGACGCGGATCATACTAGTGGGGACATGATAGTCCATAAGTACATCCTTCAAAGTCCCTAGTCATGGGTGTATCGAGACGGGGCATCGATATACCAGAGTAGACTAGCGTATACCTTCTCGACCCATACAGATGGGCGATGGATGATCCCATATCCATTGGTGTTTGACATCAGAGATGATATACGGGTGCTCAGTGGAGACTGGGTACACTGGACGGACTCGCCGAGAACTCCCAGATGGTATTATACCTTACGTCAGATGGCAGTTCTCTGGTGACACTGGTACAGAGTAGTCTGTTGACCCGAGATCGTCATAGAGTCTTGTGTGGTTCCCACTGTGCTTTGATTTCCACCTTACCACGTCCAAGAGGGCGTGCAAAACGATGGTTTTTGGGTACAGTCCCGAGTCACATGGAGGCAATGAGCGATAGGAGGGGATTCGTCTCTCCCGGTATAGGGAGTTGATGTTGCGCTGTGTTCGATTGGTTATAACCGGAAATCCCTGGCCAGGGTTGCTGAGATTTACTGGTAAGTGTTACCTGTAGTTTCTCGAATTGTTATAGACCTCATATCGACACGACTTATCAAGCTATTGGGGTCTGACGTTTACCACCCGTAGGCGAGATATGCGACATATCAGAAGATCAGACCGGACTGTACGGTAAGTGTTACTGGTTGGATTCACAGGAGTGTGAGCGGGCTTGCTCGTCGATCTTCTCATCGCTCAATACCCGGGTGGCCGTTACGTTTAGCAGACCGCTTGCGGCTTGTGGGTGCTTGATATGATCATCATCTGCTGCCGGCGTATTGACGAGTCTTTAGAGTCCTACACAGAGGTTTCCTGGCTCAAGCGAAACGAAATAGGAGCGCATATGAGATATGTGCGGGACCGAGAATGATACCAGTATGTGATACTGTATTCGATTCTCGCGATATGTGACATTGATCGGTTATATGCGATATAGCTGGGTTATCGGATCAAGTGTTGATTCGATAAGTTGTTACTGTTAATATTAGTCGGTTATATGCGATATGACCGGATCATTAAATCAAGTGTTGATTTAATGATTTAATGCATAATTATATATTTGATATATTACTTTGCATTAACTAGTATTGGTTCACTTTAAATGGATATTCTCACTCGGAAGTACAAGTTGTATATGTGATATACTTTTTGTGCAAATGATTGTATCATGTTTGATGATGCATGTTTACTTGTGTTTGTGTAAATATTGAACCATGGTTATTTAAATGGTTAGGGTTTTGGTTTTCTTATTTATTTATTTATTTATTTATTCTTAATGGAAAATAATAAGCATAAAGAAAAATGGTGGCTTTCTTTGGATGGATATTGAAGCTTCATGAAGCTTTGACTAAGTCACCATTTTTGTCTTCATGCGTAACCCTAACCATTCACTTAACCCTAGTTCATTCTCTACACTTGACCATGGTTGTATTATGATAAGTATTGTTTTTATTTTCTTTTTGAAAACAACTTATCATAATTTTCTATCTTCTTCTTCTTCTTCCTCAAAGAAGAAAACCTAGACTTCATCAATGGTGATTGATGAAAAAGAGTGAGAAATCCAATTCTAAAGTCTACCCACTTCCTATTTCTTCATCCTCTACCTCTTGCCAAGTAGTAGAGTGTGTTTTCTTCACAAGTTTCATGACTTGGTGAAGTTGGAGCTTGATCTTGTGATGCCTCGACGTAGATCATCTTCGGCATCATCGTCGATGACCTAGCCCGCTTTTTCTCCGATGAAGCCGACGCTAGAGCCCAAGATCCGATTTTTACAGCGAGGAGACATCATCGCGGAGCCATGGAGGTGGAGAACCGGATCTACAAAGGTTGTATTTCCGTTTACCATTTAGTTAAGTTGTTAACCATTTTCCTTTTCGCCAATATATCTAGCCAACGATCCGTATTAGGGTTTCTCGGCACCCGTAAAATTTGAAATTGGCATGGTTGATGCCATGTGAGACCTCTTGAGAGTGCCTAGGAACCCTACAGGATGATCCCATATCCATTGGTGTTTGACATCAGAGATGATATACGGGTGCTCAGTGGAGACTGGGTACACTGGACGGACTCGCCGAGAACTCCCAGATGGTATTATACCTTACGTCAGATAGCAGTTCTCTGGTGACACTGGTACAGAGTAGTCTGTTGACCCGAGATCGTCATAGAGTCTTGTGTGATTCCCACTGTGCTTTGATTTCCACCTTACCACGTCCAAGAGGGCATGCAAAACGGTGGTTTTTAGGTACAGTCCCGAATCACATGGAGGCAATGAGCGATAGGAGGGGATTCGTCTCTCCCGGTATAGGGAGTTGATGTTGCGCTGTGTTCGATTGGCTATAACCGGAAATCCCTGGCCAGGGTTGCTGAGATTTACTGGTAAGTGTTACCAGTAGTTTCTCGAACTGTTATAGACCTCATATCGACACGACTTATCGAGTTGTTGGGGTCTGACGTTTACCACCCCTAGGCGAGATATGCGACATATCAGACGACGAGACCGGACTGTACGGTAAGTGTTACTGGTTGGATTCACAGGAGTGTGAGTGGGCTTGCTCGTCGATCTTCTGATCGCTCAATACCCGGGTGGCCGTTACGTTAAGCAGACCGCTTGCAGCTTGTGGGTGCTTGATATGATCATCATCTGCTGCCGGCATATTGACGAGTCTTTAGAGTCCTACACAGAGGTTTCCTGGCTCAAGCGAAATGAAATAGGAGCGCATATGAGATATGTGCGGGACCGAGAATAATGCGTGTATGTGATACCGTATTTCATTCTCGCGATGAATGTTTCGATTGGTTGTATGCGATATAACCTAGTTATCGAATCAAAGATTGATTCGATAAGTCGATACATTGGATACTAGTCGGTTATGTGCGACATGACCGGATCATTGAATCAAGTGTTGATTTAATGATTTAATGTATAATTATATATTTGATATATTACTTTGCATTAACTAGTATTGGTTCATTTTAAAAGGATTTTCTCACTTGATGTGCACATTGTATATGTGATATATTTTTGTGTGCACTTGATTGTATCATGTTTGATGATACATGTTAACTTGAGTTTGTGTAAAGATTAAACCATGGTTATATGAATGGTTAGGGTTTTGTTTACTTATTCATTTATTTATTTTGATTATTGATTTTGGAAAAGAAAATGGAAATGGTGGCTTTTCTTGTTTCTTTCATGAAGCTTCATGAAGGGTTGAAACCTTGACCATTTTTGTTTTCTTCTCTTAACCTAACCATTCACCTAACCCTAGTTTACTCTCTACACTTGACCATGGTTAGTATATGATAAGTATTCATATTATTTTCATTTTTAATCTTACACTTATCATATTCTATCTTCATCTTCTTCATCTTTGACAAGAAGAAAAGCTTACTAGCTTTAATGGCATCTTGAGAAAAAGAGTGAGAAATCCAATTCTAAAGTGAACCCACTTTCTATTTCTTCATCCTCTACCACTTGCCAAGTAGTATAGGGTGTTTTCTTCACAAGTTTCATGACTTGGTGAAGTTGGAGCTTGATCTTGTGTTGCCTCGACGTAGATCATCTTCGGCATCGAAACCGACGACCAAGCCCGCCCATTTCTCCGATGAAGCCGACGCTAGAGCCCGGGATTCGATTTGGATAGCAAGGAGACTTCATCATGGAGCTATGGAGGTGGAGGACCGGATCTACAAAGGTTGTATTTCCGTTCCCTTAGTTAAGTTGTTAACTAGTTGCATGTTTCGCCTAAAATCTAGTCAACGATCCGTATTAGGGTTTCTCGGCACTTGTAAAATTTGAATTTGACATGGTAGATGCCTTGTGAGACCTCATTAGAGTGCCTAGGAACCCTACAGATCTGGATGGTACCTACTGCATCTCTTAGATTATGATCTATTGTGATAAATCTATGTGGATGTTGGGAGTGTCCCAAATCCAGGTACATTAACGCCGTACTAAACGGGTTTAGCATGGAAGATTCTAAGCGTGGTGGCTCGCCCACTTGCTAAGGAATCACTTTCTACAAACAATCTATCTTCCAAGACTGATTTGGAGAGAGCTCGTATGCAAGGGATACCCTATGCTTCAGCAGTAGGCTCTATCATGTGTGCGATGTTATGTACCAGACTAGATGTAGATGACTCACTAGGTGTAGTGATCAGGAATCAATCGGATCTTGGGAGAATCACTGGACAGCTGTGGAGGACATTCTTAAGTACTTGAGAAGCACTAAAAGAAAGTTCTTGGTTCGAGCTCCCAGAGGATAAGGACGGCTGAGAGTCAATCAAAGGCATTGTCTTTACCCTCAGTGGAGGGACAGTGTGTTGGAAGAGTCCCAAGCTAGATACCGTGGCATACTAGACGATAAAGGCTGAATACATTGCTACCAACGATACTACCAAAGTGGCTGTCTGGACATTTCTTGTTCATGAGATGAACATGGTTCCTACCATTGAGCGTCCAATAACTGTTGTTGTGATAACAATGGAGTTGTGGCTTTGGCCTAGGAATACCGGTCCCATCAGTGATCCAGACATATTCTTAGGCAAGTATCACCTGATCAGGGAGATGGTTGATCTCCAAGGAATCGAGGTAAGGAGAGCAGATTTTGAGGCTAACACGGTGGATCCACTCACCAAGGCCAGCTTCCCCAAATACTATTTGAGAGATTTTGGGATGGTTCAGTATGGGATACTACAACCACTGCTAAATTGTTGGGTATTGGATACTACAACAGATGGCCTTAGTGCAAGTGGGAGATTGTTAGTTATATGTATTCCCTAGAGGCCATTACTGTATATGGGATGTATATTGTAGTGGATGCTTGGATATATATAGGGAGGACTTTCTTGCTCAATATGATAGTATGTTATCTGGTTGCTCTTTGACTTAATATGTTTACTTGTATACGTGATACTGTCTTGCTCTCGCATGTTAACAAAGCACTTAGGATGTGTACTTGACTACCAGGACTATGATGAAGATCATACTAGTGGGGCCAAGGGTAGTCTACAAGTACACTCTATAATTGTTCCTAGTCGAGAGTGTATCGAGACACGGCATCGATATTCCAGAGTAGACTGGCGTATACGCATCTTGACCCATATGATGGGCGATGGATGATCCCGCATCCATTAGTGTTTGACATCAAAGGTGGTATACAGGTGCTCAGTGGAGACTGGGTATATTGAACGGACTCGCCGAGAACTCCTAGATGGTAATATACCTATCGTCGGATAGCAGTTCTCTGGTGACACTGGTACAGGTTAGTATGTAGACCCGAGATCGTCATAGAGTCTTGTGTGATTCCCACTGTGCTTTGATTTCCAACATACCACGGTCAAGAGATCGTGTAAAAAGGTGGTTTTTGGGTACAGTCCCGAGTCATATGGGAGAAATAAGCGATAAGAGGGGTTTCGTCTCTTCCGGTATTGGGAGTTGATGTTGCACTATGCTCGATTGGCCATAACAGGAAATCCCTGGCCAGGATTGCTGAGATCTACTGGTAAGTGTTATCAGTAGTTTCTTGAACCGTTATGGACCTTGCATCGGCATGACTTATCAGGCTATTGGGGTCAGACGTTATACCACCCCCAGGCTCTGATATGTGACATATCTGACGAAGAGACCGGACTGTACGGTAGTGTTACTGATTGGATTCGCAGGAGTACGAGCAGGCTTGCTTGTTGATCTTCTGATCGCTCAATACCGTGGTGGCCGTTACGATTGGCAGACCGCTTGCGGTTTGTGGGTGTTTGATATGATCATCACCTACTGCCGGCATATTGACGAGTCTTTAAAGTCCTACACAGAGATTTCCTAGTTCATGCGAAACAAAGTAGGAGCACATATGTGATATGTGTGGGACCGAGATTAATGCACGTATATGATACCGCATTCTATTCTCGCGATATGTGATATTAATCGGTTGTATGTGATATAGCCGAATTATTAAATCAAGTGTTGATTTAGTAATTTAATGTATAATTATATATTTGATAAATTAATTTACATTAACTAATATTTGCTCACTAAACATTTCTTATTCTCACTAGTGTGCATTAGTGTATATGTGATATATATTAATGTGTCATGTTTGATGATACATGCTTCATGGGTGGGTGGGTGTAACTTACACCATACTTGATGTAATGTAAGGTTTATATTTATCTAAGTAATTCAAAAATTGGATGGAAATTGTCATGGCTACAAGCTTGTAGAAGCTTATGGAAACATTGACCAAGTCCACCATTTTTTGTTTCACTTGTAGATATTTGTTAACCCAACCATTATACCTTAGCCATGATTAACTCTCTACATGGGTTAGTGTATGACACTAACTCATCCATGGTTGCTATTCTCACCACATAAATTCATTCATCTATTCATCACTTCTTCTTCTTCCTCATGAGAAAAGGCTTGCTAGCTTTTTCTAAAGTGATGAAATATTGTGAGAAAAAGAAATCTAAAGAGAGCTCAATTCCTACTTCATCATTCTCTACTATTAGTCATTTAGTTTAGGGTGTTTGATTCATTAAACCCTAATTTAGTGAAGAGATAGCATGAGCTTGAGTCTTCTCGACGTAGATCATCTTCGGCCTCGAGGACTTCGAGCAAGTTTGCATCTTTCACCTTGTGGATCCTCTCAAGAGTTCGGGAGATCATTACTCGCAGCAAAAGCACATCTACAAGAAGCATTTGAAGTGAAGGACCGGTCTACAAAGGCTGTATTCCGAATTCACTTAGTTGTAAAGTGTCTACATATCATTTCGTTTAAAACTCTAGTTAAGATTCTAGGGTTAGGGTTCTTTAGAACAACAAAATTTTGAAAACGGCATGAACGATACCTTTCGAAACCTTGCTGCCGCGCTAAGTAACCCTACAGGATCCAATCACGAAGGCCTTTCCCAAGAGAGACTTTTATGGGACATTGGGTATGAGATACTACAACAGCCGGCCTTAGTGCAAGTGGGAGATTGTTAGTTATATGTATGTCCTAGAGGCCATTATTGTACATATGATGTTTATTATAATGGATTCTTATGTTGGGTTTACCGAGCACCTAATCAAGAGTTTGGAAGCATCACACATGCCACAATTAAATTTTTAAGGTGCTAAGTTAACAAAACAAGAATCTTAACAAGAATTTTATGGTAACAATAAACTAGTATCATATACAAATGAGAATCTATCACTAAGTGTAGAGATTACAACCTTTGTAGACCTCACTTGGTGACTCCTTGGACCTTTGAGAGTTTGGAACGGATCGCTAGAGTCCTTTCTCGTCCACGATGATCTACCCAAAGTCCCTTTGCCCAAACCTCCTTGCTTTACTTAATTTGTGAAAGAAGTATAGCAAACACCCTACACAAATGGGCTAGATATGTATAGAATGATGAGGTGATTTGTATTCTATAATCAAAACCCTTTCTTTTTATCAACCTCACTCAAAGAAAATCTCAAGAGAGAGAGGAAGAAGAAGATAATGGTGGCTAAAGCTTTTCTCAAAGATAATAATCAAAGAAAATGAAAATAACAAAGATATATCCCTCATGCCTAACCATGGTTAACTAATATCTAGATATTTTAGTGTTGAGTCAAAAGACAAATGAGATTTAAACCATGGTTTGAATTAAGTCAAAGTATAGTCAAGTGTGGATAATTATCAACCATGATTTAATCTCATTTCTATTTCTTTTTCTCAAAAATAATATATATATATATATATATATAAATGAACCATGTGAGTCTTGCATTGCCACCATTTGTGTATCATCAACCATGACACTATGTATGTATGTATGTGTCCATGCACATCATCATGTGCATACATGCGTGCATACATCAACAAAGAAAAGGGTTTAATAAAGAATTAATCTAAAAGTCAAATGTTAAATCAACACTTGATTTAGCAAACCGGTCATATCACATACGACCCGACCAATAGAAAAATGCCCTATTAATATACGGTATCAAATATACGTATTTAATCAGGTCCATGCGCATATCTCATATGCACACCACATCTTTTCGCCTGATCTAGGAAACTTCATTGTGGGACTCTAAGACTCGTCAATACGCCGGCAGTAGGTGATGATCATATCAAACACCTACAAGCCATAAGTGGTCAGCTAAACGTAACAGCCACCAGGGTATTGAGCGATCAGAAGAAAACCAACGAAGCTGTCAAAACTCCCGAGCCAACTAGCAACACTTACCGTACGGTCCGGTCTCTTCATCAGATATGCTGCATATCAAGTCTAGGGATGGAATCGTCGACCCCAATAACTCAATAAGTCATGCCGATGTATAGCTCATAACAGATTGAGAAACTACTGATAACACTTATCAGTAAATCTCAGTAGCCCTGGCCAGGGACTTCCTGTTATAGCCAATCAAGCATAGCACAACATCAACCCCCAATACCGGATGAGACGAAACCCCTCCTATCGCTCATTGCCTTCATGTGCCTCGGGACTGTACCCAAAATCCACCTATTTGCATGACTTAGTAGAGCCATGGTAGGGTGGAGATCAAAATACAGTGGGAGGACACACAAGACTCTATAACGATCTCAGGTCTACAGACTAACCATGTACCAGTGTCACCTGAGAACTGCTATCCGACGATAGATATAATACAACATAAGAGTTCTCGGCCAGTCCGTTCAGTGTACCCAGTCTCCACTGAGCACCCGGATACAATCTTTGGTATCAAAACACCAGATGGATATGGGATCATCCATCGCCCATCATATGGGACAAGAATGGTATACGCTAGTCTACTCTGGAATATCGATGCCACGTCTCGATACACCCACGACTAGGAACAGTTAAAGGATATGCTTATAAACTACAAGTGTCCCACTAGTATGATCTGCATCATAGTCCCAGTAGTCAAGCAAATATTCTATGGGCTTTATCAATATGTACCAAATGAGTAAGATGCATGATCAAATGAACATGTCAAGATAAAGTAAACAAGATAGCATACTATCATGTCGAGCAAGAAAGTCATCTATATACATATATACATGTCCAAGCATCCACTATACACATAATGGCCTCTAGGGCATACATATATCTAACAATCTCCCACTTGCACTAAGGCCAATTATTGGCGTATCTCATACCCAACATCTCAAAAAGTCGCGCATGCTGCGGCTGTGGAAGGGCCTTGGTGAGTAGATCCGCTGTGTTATTCTTTGTATCTACTCTCCGAATCTCAATCTCCTGGCGATCTATTATCTCCCGGATCAAATGATATCGCCTCAGGATGTGTCTGAACTTCCGATGGGACCTTGGTTCTTTGGCTAACGCCATATCTCCATTATTATCACTATACAATGGTATTGGATCAACAATGGTTGGAACTACTCCTAGATCCGCGATGAACTTCCTCATCCATACGGCTTCCTTGGCAGCATCTTTTGCAGCAATATACTTAGCTTCCATCGTGGAGTCTGCAACGGTATCCTGTTTGGAACTCTTCCAACTAACCGCCCCTCCATTGAGGGTAAATACAAACCCTGAGATAGATTTGTTGTCATCCTTATCACTTTGGAAACTGGAATCGGTAAAGGCCTCCATCTGGAGATCCCCATTACCATACACCAAGAACAGTTCTTTAGTCCTTCACAAGTACTTAAGAATGTTCTTCACTGCTATCCAATGTTTCTCCTCTGGGTTGGATTGATACCTGCTTACTACAGCTAGTGCATAAGCTACATCAGGGCGAGTACATAACATCGCATACATTATAGATCCTACGGCTGAAGCGTAGGGTATAATGCTCATGCGAGCTCTCTCTTCATCTGTCTTCGGACAGAAGTCCTTAGAGAGATTGATTCCATGACAAGCGGGCAAGGCACCACGCTTGGAATCTTCCATGCTAAATCTCTTTAGGATGGTGTCAATGTACTTTGTTTGAGACAATCCCAACAATCTCTTGGATCTATCTCTATAGATCCTGATGCCCAAAATGCACGAGGCATCACCCGGGTCCTTCATGGAGAACTTTTGTGATAAGAATAATTTAACCGATTGTAGCATAGGAATATCATTTCCTATCAGGAGAATGTCATCCACGTACAATACGAGGAATGTGACAGTACTCCCTACAATTTTCTTATAAATGCATGGTTCATCTATATTTTTGATAAAATCAAACTCTTTGATTGTATCATCAAAGCAGATGTTCCAGCTCCGTGAGGCCTGCTTTAATCCATAAATGGAATTAAGCAACCTACATGCCTTCCCGCTGCTCCCACTGTCAATGAAGCCTTCTGGCTGATCCATATAAACGCATTCTTCTAAATCACCATTTAAGAATGCAGTTTTAACGTCCATCTACCAGATTTCATAGTCGTAGTAAGCAGCAATAGCAAGTAGGATCCGAATGGATTTAAGCATTGCTACTGGAAAGAAAGTTTCATTATAGTCCAATCCTGGTCTTTGACAAAAATCTTTCTCTACAAGCCTTGCTTTATAGGTCTCTACCTGTCCATCTACACCAATCTTTCTCTTAAAGATCCATTTGCACCCTATGGGTTTTATCCCAGGAGGTACAATGTCCAAAGTCCATACTTTGTTGGTGTACATGGACTCCATTTCGGATCTCATGGCTTCCAGCCACTTCATTGAGTCACCACTCGTGATAGCTTGCTGAAAACTAGTAGGATCATCATCATCCATGATGCAATCTTCTCTATCACCATCAATGAGAAACCCATAGTATCTCTCCGGTGGGCGAGAAGTTCTACTAGATCCCCAGAGCGGCTGAGGTTCTTGAAGTTCTACTGCAACATCAGTTTCAACAAATTCGTGATGAGTAATTTGTGTCTCTAGAACCTCTTCTAGTTCTACCGCATTGCCGTCATTACTGTTTGTAAAAGTTTCATTTTCTAAAAATGCTGCATGTTAAGAAACAAACACCTTTTGTTCCTCCTTGTGGTAGAATAAATATCCATATGAATATTTTGGATATCCCATAAATTTACACATGACCGATCATGTCTCGAGTTTGTCTCGATTCTACTTTTTGACAAAAGCCGAACAACCCCATATCCTAACTCTTTTAAGAGATGGTCTCTTTCCATACCATATCTTATATGGAGTGGTAGACACGGTCTTGGTTGGAACTATGTTTAACAGATACATTGATGTCTCCAATGCATATCCCCAAAAAGAAAGCAGTAACTCAGCATCACACATCATGGACCGTACCATATCTAATAGGGTACGATTCATCCGTTCTGACACACCATTGTGCTGTGGTGTGTAAGGAGGAGTGAGCTAAGAGAGAATCCTATTCTCTTTTAAGAAGTCTGAAAAATCTGTACTCAAATACTCTCCACCTCGATCTGATCGAAGTTTCTTGATGCTCAAGCCTATTTGTTTTTCTACTTCAAGTTTATACTCCTTGAATTTCTCGAAAGCTTTGGATTTATGATTTAACAAAAACACGTGTCTAAATCTTGAGAAATCATCAGTAAAAGTAATGAAGTATGAAAAACTGCCTCTTGCATGTATAGACATTGGCCCGCATACATCACTATGTATGAGGCTCAAGAGTTCCACAACTCTTTCTCCGTGTCCAGTAAACGGAGTTTTGGTCATTTTACCTTTGATACAAGACTGGCAAGTCGCATAAGATTTATATTCAAAAGGATTCAAATATACATCTTTATGTAGCTTGTTTAGTCTTATTTCATTAATATGACCAATTCTACAATGCCAAAGAAAAGCTTCATTTATATCTGAAAACTTTCTTTTATTAGTATGTTGTATATTGAAAACTGTGTGTTGGTTCAGGACGTAAATACCGTTATTTAATGTACCATACCCAATCAACTGTTGATTCAAGTTAATGTTCATAACATTATTCTACAACACAAAATGATATCCTTCATTGTCCAACAAAGAAACGGATATTATATTACATAGCATACTTGGTACATAATAACACGGGTTCAAAACCAAAATACAACCCGAAGGCAACCCCAGATGATACTCTCCCATGGATACAGCATGTACATTGGAACCATTTCCACCCCGCAGAGTATGGTCACCAGTCTTCAAAACTCTACTGTTTCTCAATCCCTGCATACAATTGCAGATGTGAGAACCAGAACCGGTATCTAATACCCAAGATGCAGAGTTTATTGAAAAACAGTTTTCAGTTACAAACACAGCTGAAGCGGAAGCATCAGCATGCTTCTTCTTCTTGAGATCAGCAAGATACACAGCACAGTTGCATTTCTAATGTCCTGACTTGTGGCAGTAAAAACATTCTCCTTTTCCATTTCCCGTGGCCCCAGATTTGTGTTTCCCCTTCGCCTTTTGAACTCCACCTCTTGGTTTGGTGGACTTCTTCTTCTTTCCCTTGGCCTTAGCTTTTGGGATGGAAGACGAAGATGGCCCATATAACAGAGCGGGAGTTTTCGCTGTCTTAAGCGTTCTCTATGCACTTCTCAACATATTGAGAAGTTCAGGTAATGATTTCTCCAAATCGTTCATATTGAAATTCACTATGAACGGAGCAAAGGCGGGGGGAGAGACTGCAGAACAATATCTGTATATTGCTCATTATCCATGGTCCATCCCGGTCCCTCAAGTTCTTCTATAAGACCAATCATCTTCAAAACATGTTCTCCTACTGATGTGCCAGGGGCCATACGCATCTGAAACAACTTTTTAGATGCCCCGTATCGTAAAATCCGAGATTGCTCCGCATACAACTCCTTTGTATGAAGAAAGATGGATTGAACATCCATCTTCTCGTGTTGCTTCTGATGAATACTGTCCACAGAAGCAAGCGCGGGGCACTTGGCCGTGTCACAATCAATATCCCATGTTTTTCGGATCTCCCTATACGAAACAGATGATTCAGGTCCTGGGATGGGTGGGGCTTTGGTAGTGAGGACATATGATACTTTATCATATGTGAGTGCAATGTTCAAGTTCCTCAACCATTATTTATAATTCAGTCCTGTCAGTTTGTTTTTCTCTAGTAGAAGCTTAAGTCCCGTCATAGGTATCTGCCATTAGGAGAGAGAAAAGAAAACACTCAGCGAAATGCTCTTGCAAAGAATTAGATTGGTTATTATCTTATCTAATCGATGTCTTCCACTGCTTTTGTTATCAAATTTTCTTTCAAAACGTGAAAAGAAAACTAGCCAGGATTAATTACCTTCTACAGTTTCGCTAACCGGTCAGCCAGGCCAGTGTCGGTACTTTGAGGGAGGTTCCCCGTGCTTTCGCACGGACCTACTTAAAATAAACCTCGTTTTCCCAGATGTCAAACCCAGTTAACACCTTTCTAGACACCCACTGGATTAGCTAATTGTAAAGTGGAAAACTCTCCTGGGAGTAACCCTTACTCACAGTGGGATCGGGATCCAACTATCATATAGATGGTATGAAATCTCATTGCAAATTTCAACTCTTGAAACTCCCGATATGGTTTTTACCCCTAACTGCTTATGACCTTGGCTATGGTCAACATATCATAAGCACTAGTCATTTCTACCCGTCATTTCAAGATTAACTAGACCCACCCATATGACCCTTGACTATGATCAACATAATCACATGAATGTCCTAACTGATCGCATCATATGCTTTGTAGGAAGATATCACTTAGCTACCGTACACTACGCCTTGACTATGATAAACATACGTAGCACGAATACTAAGTACTCTGCTTTCTAAAATGACGGAGGGTTGCGGATGGTTTTTATGAAAACCTTTAATGCTTTGAACTTGATATCGTTGTAGAATCAAAATAGTTTAGAAAAGGAGTGGCTTAAGCTCTGCATCTTTTGAAACTTTGTATTTTTCATAAAAAGGCCGAGTGGGTTTCAAATCCGATTCTACAACATGTTTAGGTTTCTTTTTCTTTACATTAATCATATTAATGTAGTCCCATCATTTAAGTTCCTAAACCATCACATAAAAGAAACGAAAATAGAACGTACACTTATGCCATCCGTATTCGCCACATTGTCCCGTTATGCACCGTTAGGTTACTTAACTAACGGCATAGCGGGACAGGACTAGCGCGGGTGTAAAACATAAGCAACGTTTATTATATATCATATATATAATAATAATCCATTCGTCTCAGATATTAAGTAATCACGTCACAGAATATCAACAGCAGAAGCACATATGAAAATAAAAGGATATCTAGGATGTCCGTATTTTGTATTTAGCCAACAATAGAAAATACGGATTCCACGGTCGTGATGAATAGCCAAGCCTACACCCTAGACCCCTACAAGAGCGGCAAGTGACCCTACTAATTCTAGAGTTTAGGAGACCCGGTCTCGACTCCTCGAGATGGCCTCCCACTGAACCCAAGAACCCGGTCACTTGTGCTCCCCTCCTTGGGTCTATCCTAATACGGAAAAGTAAATAATATACAATAATGGAGACATCATCCTCAACCCGGAAGTGCCCCAAATAAAAGAATATTACATACATTTGATATTTACATGAATGAAAATAAAACTCTCATCTCACATAAAACCCCCGGCTATTCAATCACGACAATCATGCACATCATATCTCAGCAACACATAATATCTCATATCATCAACGTAAGCAAGTATGCGTACCCCGATTGTCGTTGATGTATAGCAACAAAATCGGCGATACACCACATACTACACTTACGGTCGCAGAAAAGAAATTGAAAAACTACAACAATTGGAATCATAACTGCCCTTAGACAAGAAAAACCCGAGATATCACATATCAAAGATTTCATGTCCAACAATGTAAAGCTCTCATTTAGGTCTCACCCATGAAAACACTTTTCAAATTAAGTCGGATAATTCAACAATATTTCCGATTAAACCCGAGACCGAAATGTTAGATTTACACGCAACAAACAAATTTGTAGATTCCAATTATTGTATCACATTCTCAAAAAATAGGCGCAGTTAAAACATTCGATCGAACGATCAATCACCCAAAATATTCTCAGAAATCTCAACACTTAAGCAATATTAAAATATCCCAGAGACTGCTACAAGCTCATATGGGCCAGCACAAGAAGGCACAGTCCATGCCACACCAACGGCGCTGCGAAACCGCCGCAAAATACCTATTTGGGCCGCGGTTCCGTGGTCGTTATGTCGAGTTAGGGCTTTGTTCTTCCTGTGGGTCCATACAATCCCCTGCACGTTTTTCTGAGTATTTTTAATGTGAAAAAATCCAAATTTTTGAAAAAATTCCAGAGAGCATGATTCGGGGGACATGTTTCGTTCGTTCGAGTTTTTTAACGTCGTGTAGGTTACTCTAAAGCTCTATCTTGGCTCTGATACCATTGTTGGGTTTACCTAGCATCTAATCAAGAGCTTGGAAGCATCACACATGCCACAATTAAATTTTTAAGGTCCTAAGTTAACTAAACAAGAATCTTAACTAGAATTTTAGGCTAACAATGAACTAGTATCATATACAAATGAGAATCTATCACTAAGTGTAGAGATTACAACCTTCGTAGACCTCACTTAGTGACTCCTTGGACCTTTGAAAGTTTGGAACGGATCGCTAGAGTCCTTCATCGTCCACGATGATCCACCCGAAGTCCCTTTGCCCAAAGCTCCTTGCTTTACTTGATTTGTGAAAGAAGTATAGCAAACACCCTACACAAATGGGCTAGATGTGTGTAGAATGATGAGGTGGTTTGTATTCTATAATCAAAATCCTTTCTTTTTATCAACCTCACTCAAAGAAAATCTCAAGAGAGAGAGGAAGAAGAAGATAATGGTGGCTAAAGCTTTTCTCAAAGATAATAATCAAAGAAAATGAAAATAACAAAGATATATCCCTCATACCAAACCATAGTCAACTAATTGTCAGTGTATATGCCCTAGAGGCCATTACTGTATCATACTAGTTTGTATATTACTTAATGGAAGCTTGGGATATTCACCTTGTATATACAATCTTGCTCAAAATAGTAGTATGCTACTTGGTTTGTTTCTACTTCAATGTGTACATGTGTTTATTTTAGTATATCGCCTATACACATTAGTGGAGCCCTTAGGATCTTTGCTTGATTACCAGCGTTGTGATGGCAGTCACACTAGTAGGGCTGGGTAATCTATAAGCACATCCTTATGCAGGTCCCTGGTCACAGGACTATCGAGACAGGGCATCGATACTCCGGAGTAGACTAGTGCATGCGCTTCTCATCCCAGTATGGGAGACGGTCTGTCCCACAGCCGTCGGTACGTCGTACTTGAAATAGTATGCGGGTGCTCGTTGGGTTACGAGTACACTGGACAGGACTCGTCGGGAACTGACTAGTTGGTATTATGCCTATCGTCAGTTATCAGTTCCCAGGTGACATGAGTACAGCTTAGTCCGCTGACTTGACACTGTCACTTCACCTCGAGTGTGTTCCCACTGTACTTTGATTACTACCCTACCACGGCTCAAAGGAGTCGTGCAAACAGGTGGTAGTTGGGTGCAGTCCCGAAGCACTTGGAGGCAGTGACGGTTAGACAGGATTCGTCTCTCCCGGTATTGGGGGTTGACATCGCGCTGTGTCTAGGAGAGCCATTACACGAGTAGTCCCTGGCCAGGGCAAACGAGATATACTGGTAGGCTTCCAGTGTTATCTCAGGGTGTTTTGGGCTTCACTCCGACACGACTTGTACCGCTATTGGGGGACTGACGTTTACCGCCCCCCAGGCCCGCCATGCGATGTGTCAGACGAACAGACCGGACTGTACGGAGAATGTCACATTCAGGCTCAGTAGGAGTTCAGATGGGTTTCGCCTCGTCAGTCTTCTTGTCGGCATCTACCTGGGGACCGTTACGCACAGCTAGTGCCGCTTGCGGTCTGTGGTTAAACTCACTGCCAGCATAGTGTCGAGTCTTTAGAGTCCCACACAGAAAGCTATTCGCCTTTAGGCAAAAGAGTAGAGGTCGCATGGTTTTGCGACAGGTCGCATGGTTTTGCGACAGGGTTCGGTCACATCCGTGCACTTGTGCACATACAGTGTCCGGACAGTTTACACTAGCGGGCTTTGGTTTAAGCCAGATCCTAGTGTACCTTTTGGGATTGGTTTTATCCAGTATGCATCCGTGTTCCTCGGAACGCGGATGCGGGTGTGTATGCACAGTTGACGGAGAGACAGAGGCAGAGGATTCTCATTAGGGTTGTTGACCGTTGACCGTTGACTATTGACTTTTTGCTCAACCCTAATGAGAATATGATATATGATTAACAATTATATTAATTAAGTATTATGGTGACATGGTTGTTGAGGGATTGACTTTGTTGACTTGTTGACTTTTGTTGACTTGTTGACTTTGTTGACCGGTTGACTAGGCTTGACTCGTTGACCATCATGATAACTATAGCTATCATTTCATGGCAAAGACTTTTGCTTGCTTGCTCTTTTGTGCAAAATGAGTGCATGAAATGATATGGCTATGGTTGCTTAAACCATCACATAATACTTGATTGATATGAGGTGTTATGATTGTTTTGGATTATGAGAGCCAAATGAGAAAAGTCTTCTCTCATTCTTTCTTGCTCATTCTCTCTCTTGTTCTTGAGCTCTCATCTTCCTCCTCTTGCTCTCCCTCTCTTGACTCTATGGTTCACTTGTCTCATGAGTTGAGAACCAAGAACCATAGATAAAATCCCATACAAACTCTTCTCTACTCACTCTAGTTCACAAGGTTTAGCAAACCGAGTGAACTAGTTTCTTCAAAGTTCGAAGAAGGAGCCAAAGGTTGAAGCTTTCAGGTGGATCTATCTTCGGCGCAAGGAGACGATGGGGAGAAGCCGATTCGGACGGCCATCGAAGCTTGAAGACGAAGGAGTTCGAGAAAAAGAAAGGTATAACCCCCTAACCGAGTAGTTAGCAACTCGTAGTTAGGTTGTTAGTTAGATGTTTAACAAAGATCCGGTTTTGAGTCCATGTTACCACCTCTAAGAAAATCGTTTTTCACCAAATTCTGCATGCCCGTAAGTACCGGGAGAGGTAGCATGAACTTACAGTGGTATCAGAGCCTAGTTAAACTCTATCTAACATGTTAGCAAAGTAGCTAGAAGATCGATCAAAGAAAAGTCACGAAACGAACCCGAGATTTTCAAGTTTCTGCCGATTTTTATTCTGTTCAAAAGTTGATAAATTTCATCTTAAAAATCGGCTCAGGCTTTTGTTAGAATAACCACAAAATTTGGTCCCACGAACGGTTCAAAGCGCCGCGGAAACGCGGCGGGAGCACGCTCCCGCCGCGGTTCCGCGGCCGAGTTGACTCGGCCGAGGTCCAAATTTGGTGCAGTGTATTTCTTGGGTTGTTTTGGGATTTTTGGAATATGTATTTTCTGCCCAGATTTTCCAGAACAAAAATTTTGTATTTGGGGCCTGTAAATCCGTATTTTTGATCGAACTTCTAAAAGACTTATGCTGACGGGTTTTTCTGTGATGTGATATTTGTATTGAACGTCTGCTAATCGCTATATGTCGATTAATGGGGATTATACAAATCTGTGATCTGTAATGTTATTGGAATGTGTATATGAATTCATTGGATTGTCGCGGGTGAATAGCCGGGGGTTGTGAGAGGAGAGTTTTCTTTTCTTTCAATTCATGTATATTTGTAAATTGATGTAATAATTATTTGTATGGCCGCACAACCGGGTCGGGATTGTAGCCGTCATTGTATAATTTCTTTTTACTGTTTTTGCTCCTAGGATAGACCCATGGAGGGGGTGCACAAACTACCGGGTATGCCGAAGTGCCGAGTGGCCTACTCACGGGGTTGAGGGAGGTTGCTTCGCTTCGGGTACTTGGCGGGTAGTTTGCCGCACCCGTAGGGGTCTTGGGTGGGGTATTGTCTATTCACCGCGACCGTGTAATCTGCTTTCGTTACAGGCTTGTACGAATTGCGGATTCCTAGTATATCCAATGTGTTCATCTGTGATCTGAAATGGCTATCATTGCAGTATATCTATATATGATATTATTTAGGCGTTGCTTATGTTTTACAGCCGCGCTAGCCCAGCCCCCGCTCTATCGTTAGTTAAGTAACCTAACGGGTAATGACGGGGCCCCGTGGCGAATGCGAATGGCATAAGCGTACGTCATATTTTGGTTGTTTTCTGCAATGGTAGGATTAAATGATGGGACGCATTAAAAGAACTAATGCAAGAATATCACGCATTAAAAGAACTAATGCAAGAAAATAAACCAAGTTAAAATCGTTGGAACACTTTCGGAAATCCACTCGGTTCTTTTCAAAACTAACTTTTAAATGCGGAGCTTGAGCCACTCCTTTTAAAAGCTATCTCGTTCCATCGATTATATCAAGTTCACTACGTTCACGGTTTTGCCAAAACCATTCGTAGCCCTCCGTCGTTTCACATGAATAGTCAATAGTATTCAAGCTGTGTATGTTGGCCAAAGTCAAGGCATAGTGATTGGTAGCTATTGGGTATTCATGTGTAGCATAGATAGATGCGTTGGTTTGGGACAGTCGTACTGCCATTTTGGCCAAAGTCAAGGGTAGGTACGGATGGATCCAAATTAACCTGGAGAATGACGGGTAGAACTTGACATGTGACTTATGATATTTTGGCCAAAGTCAAGGTCATAAGAGCATGGGGCAAAAATCCACATCGGGAGTTTCATAAGTATTGAAACTTGCTAGATTTGCATACCACTTGGAGTGTGATGATTCTGGTAGGATTCCTTCAGTTTCGTCACGCGATGATATTTGGATCCCGATCCTACTGTGAGTATATGCTACTCCTCGGGAAATTTCTCACTAAACGATCAATGCTATAAACCTAGTAGGTGTCTAGAAAGGTGTTAGCGGGGCTACGCCGCCAGGGAAAAGAGGTTATTTAATTAAGGAACTTCGCGAAAGCGTTGGAAAACCTCCCTCGAAGTACCGACACTGGCCTGGCTGAACGGTTAAGCAAGTATTGTGCGGTGGGATTGATCCCGACTAATTCTTCCTTTTTGGTTTGAGGAGGGATTCGAGAAACAGTGGGAGCCATCCTGTTTAGACAAACTAAAAACTATTCTAAACTTGCAAGAGCATCAAGCCGAGTGTTTCTTCTCTCTCCTAATTGCAGCGACCAATCAACATGACTGGACTTAAGTTACTTCTAGATAAAAACATACTGACAGGGCCAAACTACAAAGATTGGCTCAGGAATGTCAAGATGGCAATCACTTACGACAAGCTGGGGTATCTTCTTACCACCAAAGCTCCCCCTGTCCCTGGTCCCACTTCCAGCGTCACGGATAAGGAAATCCGTAAGACTTGGGAGATTGATAGCGCGAAGGCCAAGTGCCTCGTACTTGCCTCTATGGACAATGAACATCAGAGGAGGCACGAGAATATGGACTTGGAATCCATATTTCTTCATACAAAAGAACTGTATGGAGAGCAATCTCGTATCGCAAGATACGAAGCGTCGAAAAAGTTATTTTCGGCAAGGATGGCCGTCGGATCATCAGTAGCAGAACACGTGCTTAAGATGATTGGCTACATTGAGGAGCTCGCGGACCTAGGGACCACATTGGAGAGTGAGCTCTATACGGACTTAGTTCTCCAGTCCCTTCCTTCCACTTACGCCCAGTTTATACTGAACTTCAACTTACAAGAAAAGGAAGTTGAACTTTCAAAGCTCCTCAACATGCTGAGGAGCGCAGAGGGCACCCTACAGAAAGGTAGGGAAACATCCACTTTGTTTGTAGGAGGATCATCTTCTTCTAGGTCCAAGGCGAAAGCCAAGGGAAAGAAGAAGAAAGCCCCCGCCAAACCAAGAGGCGGTGTTAGTAAAGTGGATACGAAGGGAAAAGCTAAAGCAACAAAGAATGCGGGGAAGCTTGTGGATAAGGAAGAATGCTTCTATTGTCATAAGAAAGGACACTGGAAGAATGATTGCAGGGCCTGGAAGGCCAGAACACAGGAATTGAAGCAGGTTGCAGCTTCAGCTTCAGGTGTGTATGTTATTGAAAACTGTCTTTCAATAAACTCTACTTCCTGGGTATTGTATACCGGATCAGGATCTCATATCTGTAATTCTTTGCAGGCGTTGAGAAACCGTAGTGTTTTGAAAGCAGGTGACATGACCCTCAGAGTTGCGAACGGAGCTAGCATGGATGCTAAAGCCGTGGGGGACTATCACCTGGGAATGTCAGATGGACATGTTTTGGTTTTGCGTAATTGCTTTTTTGTACCCAACGCAACTTGTAATATCATTTCTGTATCTTTAGTTTCTAAAGAAGGTTATGAATTTGCGTTTGTAAGTAATGTTGTAAACATTCACCTTAATCAAGTTTTGATTGGGTCAGGTACATTAAGCAATGGTATATACGTATTAAACCAACCACAAATTTTCAATGTCCAGAATACACACAAAATAAAGTCTCCGGAAATAAATCAGACTTTCTTGTGGCATTGTAGACTGGGTCACATCAATGAGAGAAGGTTGACGAAGTTGCATACAGAAGGATATTTGAATGCGTTCGAATATCAATCGTATGCCACTTGTCAATCCTGTCTCAAAGGAAAGATGACAAAGACTCTGTTCACTGGACACGGAGTAAGAGCGAGCGAGCTCTTGGGACTCGTACACAGCGACGTGTGCGGTCCAATGCCTACACATGCGCGAAGCGGTTATTCTTAGTTCATTACTTTTACGGATGACTTTTCAAGGTACGGTTATGTCTTCTTAATGAAACATAAGTCCGAAGCCTTTGGAAAATTCCAGGAATATAAGAATGAAGTAGAAAAACAAACCGGCAAAAGTATCAAGATTCTAAGATCGGATCGAGGTGGTGAATACTTGAGTGCCGAGTTCCTGGACTATTTAAAAGAGAATGGAATTCTCTCTCAGCTTACTCCTCCATACACTCCGCAACATAATGGTGTATCGGAGAGACGGAACCGAACCCTATTGGATATGGTACGGTCCATGATGAGTAACGCTGAGTTAACGCGATCATTCTGGGGGTATGCGCTAGAATCAGCTGCGTACCTTTTGAACCGAGTTCCCACTAAGACTGTGCCTACCACACCATATGAGATGTGGTGTGGGAAGAGGCCCCATCTTAATCACATTAAGACATGGGGAAGTCCAGCTTTTGTCAAAAAGCAGCATGCGGACAAGCTCGAGGCATGCTCAGTACAGTGCAAGTTTGTGGGATATCCAAAGAACTCCAAGGGATATTTCTTCTACTGCGAAGAGAAACAAAAAGTTATTGTTTCTCGTCATGCCCACTTTCTAGAACACCAGTTCTTAGAAAAGGAAATAAGTGGGAGCGCAGTAGAACTGGAAGAAATTCCAGAACCACAGACTATTACTGAAAGTTTAGTGGAACCAGAGGGTTCAAAAGAACAGGACATTCCTACGCCGCTCCGCAGGAGTAGTAGGCAGTCTCATCCGCCCGAGAGTTACTACGGTTTTCTCATAGACGGGGATAGAGAGGATTGCATCATAGATTATGATGAGCCTACTAGCTTCCAGCAGGCCGTTCAGAGCGTTGACTCAGTAAAATGGCTGGATGCAATGCGGACCGAAATGGAGTCCATGTACACCAACAAAGTATGGACGTTGGACATTGCTTCAGACGGGGTAAAACCCATAGGATGTAAGTGGATCTTCAAAAGGAAGATTGGTGTAGATGGACAGGTTGAGACCTATAAAGCTAGACTTGTTGCAAAGGGTTTCCGTCAAAGACCTGGCTTGGACTATGACGAAACCTTTTCTCCAGTGGCTATGCTGAAATCCATTCGGATCCTTCTTGCCATTGCTGCCTTCCACGATTATGAAATCTGGCAAATGGACGTAAAGACCGCTTTTCTAAATGGAAATTTAGAGGAGTGTGTCTATATGGACCAACCAGAGGGTTTCATTCAGAGTGGGAGCAGCGGAAAGGTGTGCAAGTTGCTTAAGTCCATCTATGGACTAAAGCAGGCTTCGCGGAGTTGGAACATCTGTTTTGATGAGACGGTCAAGGAATTTGGCTTTATCAAAAATCCAGATGAACCATGCATCTATTGTAGATTTGTAGCGAGAACTGTAGTATTCCTCGTTTTGTACGTGGATGACATTCTCTTAATAGGAAATGACATTCCTATGCTACAATCTGTCAAGGGGTTCTTATCACACAGGTTCTCCATGAAAGACCTGGGTGATGCCTCATACATCCTGGGGATCCGGATCCATCGTGATAGATCCAAGAGGATATTAGGACTTTCACAGTCCAGGAACATCGACACCATACTGAAAAGATTCAGTATGGAAGATTCCAAACGCGGTAACCTACCGGCTTGTCACGGGATCACCCTCTCTAAAGAGATGTCTCCCAAGACTGATTTGGAGAGGGATCGCATGTCTATTATACCCTACGCTTCTGCGGTAGGCTCTATAATGTATGCGATGTTGTGTACCAGACCGGATGTAGCTTATGCACTGAGTGTGGTAAGCCGGTATCAGTCAAACCCTGGGGAGAAACACTGGATAGCGGTAAAGAACATTCTCAAGTACCTGAGAAGGACTAAGGAGATGTTCTTAGTGTATGGCGGAAAAGACCTCCAGATCGAGGCCTTTGCTGAATCCAGCTTCCAGAGTGACAAGGATGATTCCAAGTCCATGTCGGGTTTTGTCTTTACCCTCAATGGAGGGGCGGTGTGTTGGAAGAGTTCCAAACAGGAAACCGTTGCAGACTCGACGATGGAAGCGGAATACATCGCTGCATCTGATGCCGCAAAAGAAGCTGTCTGGATGAGGAAGTTCTTGAAAGAGCTTCAGGTGGTTCCGTCCATTGTTGATCCAATACCTCTGTATTGCGACAACAACGGGGCTATAACTTTAGCGAAGGAACCCAGGTCCCATCAGAGATCCAGACACATCTTAAGGCGGTATCACCTGATCAGGGAGATCGTGGATCGCCAGGAGATCGAGGTTCGGAGAGTCGCTTCAGAAGATAACACTGCAGATCCATTCACCAAGGCCTTGCCCCAGACTCAGTTCGAGCGGCTGATCGAGATGATAGGTCTTCGATACGCCAGTACATGGCCTTAGTGCAAGTGGGAGATTGTTAGTGTATATGCCCTAGAGGCCATTACTGTATCATACTAGTTTGTATATTACTTAATGGAAGCTTGGGATATTCACCTTATATATACAATCTTGCTCAAAATAGTAGTATGCTACTTGGTTTGTTTCTACTTCAATGTGTACATGTGTTTATTTTAATATATCGCCTATACACATTAGTGGAGCCCTTAGGATCTTTGCTTGATTACCAGTGTTGTGATGGCAGTCACACTATTGGGGCTGGGTAATCTATAAGCACATCCTTATGCAGGTCCCTGGTCGCAGGACTATCGAGACAGGGCATCGATACTCCGGAGTAGACTAGCGCATGCGCTTCTCATCCCAGTGTGGGAGACGGTCTGTCCCACAGCCGTCGGTACGTCGTACTTGAGATAGTATGCGGGTGCTCGTTGGGTTACGAGTACACTGGACAGGACTCGTCGGGAACTGACTAGTTGGTATTATGTCTATCGTCAGTTATCAGTTCCCAGGTGACATGAGTACAGCTTAGTCCGCTGACTTGACACTGTCACTTCGCCTCGAGTGTGTTCCCACTGTACTTTGATTACTACCCTACCACGGCTCAAAGGAGTCGTGCAAACAGGTGGTCGTTGGGTGCAGTCCCGAAGCACTTGGAGGCAGTGACGGTTAGACAGGATTCGTCTCTCCCGGTATTGGGGGTTGACATCGCGCTGTGTCTAGGAGAGCCATTACACGAGTAGTCGCTAGCCAGGGCAAACGAGATATACTGGTAGGCTTCCAGTATTATCTCAGGGTGTTTTGGGCTTTACTCCGACACGACTTGTACCGCTATTGGGGGACTGACGTTTACCGCCCCCTAGGCCCGCCATGCGATGTGTCAGACGAACAGACCGGACTGTACGGAGAATGTCACATTCAGGCTCAGTTGGAGTTCAGATGGGTTTCGCCTCGTCAGTCTTCTTGTCGGCATCTACCTGGGGACCGTTACGCACAGCTAGTGCCGCTTGCGGTCTGTAGTTAAACCCACTGCCAGGGTAGTGTCGAGTCTTTAGAGTCCCACACAGAAAGCTATTCGCCTTTAGGCAAAAGAGTAGAGGTCGCATGGTTTTGCGACAGGTCGCATGGTTTTGCGACAGGGTTCGGTCACATCCGTGCACTTGTGCACGTACAGTGTCCGGACAGTTTACACTAGCGGGCTTTGGTTTAAGCCAGATCCTAGTGTACCTTTTGGGATTGGTTTTATCCAGTATGCATCCGTGTTCCTCGGAACGCGGATGCGGGTGTGTATGCACAGTTGACGGAGAGACAGAGGCAGAGGATTCTCATTAGGGTTGTTGACCGTTGACCGTTGACTATTGACTTTTTGCTCAACCCTAATGAGAATATGATATATGATTAACAATTATATTAATTAAGTATTATGGTGACATGGTTGTTGAGGGATTGACTTTGTTGACTTGTTGACTTTTGTTGACTTGTTGACTTTGTTGACCGGTTGACTAGGCTTGACTCGTTGACCATCATGATAACTATAGCTATCATTTCATGGCAAAGACTTTTGCTTGCTTGCTCTTTTGTGCAAAATGAGTGCATGAAATGATATGGCTATGGTTGCTTAAACCATCACATAATACTTGATTGATATGAGGTGTTATGATTGTTTTGGATTATGAGAGCCAAATGAGAAAAGTCTTCTCTCATTCTTTCTTGCTCATTCTCTCTCTTGTTCTTGAGTTCTCATCTTCCTCCTCTTGCTCTCCCTCTCTTGACTCTATGGTTCACTTGTCTCATGAGTTGAGAACCAAGAACCATAGATAAAATCCCATACAAACTCTTCTCTACTCACTCTAGTTCACAAGGTTTAGCAAACCGAGTGAACTAGTTTCTTCAAAGTTCAAAGAAGGAGCCAAAGGTTGAAGCTTTCAGGTGGATCTATCTTCGGCGCAAGGAGACGACGGGGAGAAGCCGATTCGGACGACCATCGAAGCTTGAAGACGAAGGAGTTCGAGAAAAAGAAAGGTATAACCCCCTAACCGAGTAGTTAGCAACTCGTAGTTAGGTTGTTAGTTAGATGTTTAACAAAGATCCGGTTTTGAGTCCATGTTACCACCTCTAAGAAAATCGTTTTTCACCAAATTCCGCATGCCCGAAAGTACCGGGAGAGGTAGCATAGACTTACACTAATATCTAGATATTTTAGTGTTGAGTCAAAAGACAAATGAGATTTAAACCATGGTTTGAATTAGGTCAAAGTATAGTCAAGTGTGGATAATTATCAACCATGATTTAATCTTATTTCTATTTCTTTTTCTCAAACCTAATATATATATATATATATATAAATGAACCATGTGAGTCTTGCATTGCCACCATTTGTGTATCATCAACCATGACACTATGTATGTATGTATGTGTCCATTCACTTCATCATGTGCATATATGCATGCATACATCAACAAAGAAAAGGGTTTAATAAAGAATTAATCTAAAAGTCAAATGTTAAATCATCACTTGATTTAGCAAACCGGTCATATCACATACGTCCCGACCAATAGAAAAATGCCCGATTAATATACGGTATCACATATACGTATTTAATCGGGTCCCCATGCATATCTCATATGCACACCACATCTTTTCGCCTGAGCTAGGAAACTTCATTATGGGACTCTAAGACTCGTCAATACACTGGCAGTAGGTGATGATCATATCAAACACCTACAAGCCGCAAGCGGTCAGCTAAACGTAACGGCCATCCGGGTATTGAGCGATCAGAAGAAAACTAACGAAGCTGTCAAAACTCCCGTCGAGACAACTGGCAACACTTACCGTACGGTCCGGTTTCTTCGTCAGATTTGCTGCATCTCAAGTCTATGGATAGAATCGTCGACCCCAAAAACTCAATAAGTCATGCCGATGTATAGCTCATAACAGATCGAGAAACTACTGATAACACTTATCAGTAAATCTCAGCAGCCCTGGCCAGGGACTTCCTGTTATAGCCAATCGAGCATGGCACAATATCAACCCCCAATAGAGGGAGAGACGAAACCCCTCATATCGCTCATTGCCTCCATATGCCTCGGGACTGTATCCAAAATCCACATGTTTGCACGACTCAGTAGAGCCGTGGTAGGGTGGAGATCAAAGTACAGTGGGAGGACACACAAGACTCTATGACGATCTCGGGTCTACAGACTAACTTGTACCAGTGTCACCTGAGAACTGCTATCCGACGATAGATATAATACCACATAGGAGTTCTTGGCGAGTCCGTTCAGTGTACCCAGTCTCCACTGAGCACCCGCATACAATCTTTGGTGTCACCACACCAGATGGATATGGGATCATCCATCTCCCATCATATGGGATAAGAATGGTATACGCTAGTCTACTCTAAAATATCGATGCCCCATCTCGATACACCCACGACTAGAAACAGTTAAAGGATATGCTTATAAACTACAAGTGTCCCACTAGTATGATCTGCATCATAGTCCCAGTAGTCAAGCAGATATCCTATGGGCTTTCTCGACATGTACCAAATGAGTAAAATGCATGATCAAATGAACATGTCAAGATAAAGTAAACCAGATAGTATACTATCATGTCGAGCAAGAAAGTCATCTATATACATATATACATGTCCAAGCGTCCACTATACACATAATGGCCTCTAGGGCATACATATATCTAACAGCTTAAACATATATAAGGAGGACTTTCTTGCTCGACATGATAGTATGCTATCTAGTTAGTCTTTATCTTAACATGTACACTTGTACTGTCTCTCTGTTACATGTTGATAAAGCCCTTAGGATCTGGACTTGACTACCAGGACTATGATGTAGATCATACTAGTGGGGCCTGGGTAGTCCATAAGTACATCCTTTAATTGTTCCTAGTCGAGAGAGTATCGAGACAGGGTATCGATATTCCAGAGTAGACTAGTGTGTAAGATTCTTGACCCTGTATAAGGCGATCATTGATCCCATAACCATTGGTGTTTGACATCAGAGAATGTGCACAGGTGCTCATTAGAGAATGGGTACACCGAATAGGACTCGCCGAGAACTCCTAAATGGTATTATACCTGACATCAGATAGCAGTTCTCTAGTGACACTGGTACAGCTTAGTCTGTAAACCCGAGATCGTCATAGAGTCTTGTATGATTCCTACTGTGGTTTGATTTCTATCATACCACGTTCAAGAGAATGTGCAAACCGGTGGCTTTTGGGTACAGTCCCGAATCATATGGAGGCAATGAGCGATAGGAGGGGTTTCGTCTCTCCCAGTATTGGGGGTTGATGTTGCGCTGTGTACGATTGGCTATAACAGGAAGTCCCTGGTCAGGGCTGATGATGAGATTTACTGTTAAGTGTTATCAGTAGTTTCTCGACCTGTAACACCTTGAATTTCCCGACCTGTAACACCTTGAATTTCCGTTAGAATGTCTTTCGTGATAATTAGTGATCGTACGTGTTATTATATATGTGTTTATAGGATTATTAGTTATATTTAGTAGTGTTAGCATTTTGGGAATTTTCCTTTGTAGTGGACACTTGCACACTTAGCCATTTTTGAGACATAGGTTTAAGTGTTAGCCATATTCTTTTGGCATGGTTGCTAACTTATTCCCCACCATTTTAATCTTTTCAAAACCCCATTTTTATAATTCAAATCCAATAAACAAATGAGCATGGTGTTAGGTATGAAACTTTGACTTTTTGACCCCTTTTCTTCTCTCTTCTCTCTCTTTCCCTCATTCTGAAATCCAGCAGCAATTCCAGCAGCAAAAACCCCCATTTTTCTCCATATTCTCTTCTCTTTTCATTTCCCCTTTGATCCATACACAAAACCCTTTACATATCAACTCATTTTCTTCACGAAATCATGGAAAAGTGAGCTTTTTGAGGTGTTTGAAGCAAATCTGCACACTAGAGGGAAAAGCTGAGACTTTTGGGGTTTTACAAGGTTCTTAGAAAGTATTAACTCATATTAGCACTTCTTTTCCTTAGACTTGTTGTATTCTTTAGTAAAAATCTCATTTTTGTGCATTTTTGGTGATATTTAAGGATATTTGTGATTCACATGTTAGATTAGGGTTTTGTTAGTTGTGTTAGCTCTATTATGTGTTATTAGAGCTATCTTAGGCCAGGTTTTGTTTTGTTTGCACAAAATTACCCTAAAGTTTGATTTTTGTGCAAAAGTGTGGACTTTTAACTAGAATTAAGGCCCTGTAGGATCTGCTGCTACCCGAGATTTTTCAAAGCGAAACTAGATGTTACTGTAGCATGTATGGGGGGTATAGAGTGCACACACAAAACCTGGGAGCCCAATTCCCTACCCAGGCCACCGAAATATGCATTCTGGCCGCAAATTGCGGCCAGATGGGGGTGTTTTGGGTTGGGGTTTGGGGTGTAGGTGTCTGCTGCTATGTGGGTTGTTTTGGTATATATAGTTTCGCAATATATTTCATGTATCAAAATCTGGAGCATAATACCTAATTTCCCGTATTTTTAGTCTTCGCGACACGCGTGATACGTGTTTGTGGGTTTTGGGTTTCTGCGTATCGCGACACGTCGGAGTGACTTCAGGCGCGTAATCACACGTTTTAGCGTATCACGCACACGTGCGCTTGGTTCACGACACGAGTTACTAGTTCGGCCTTAATGTCGTGTTTGTGTGACTTCAAGCTTATGTATGATGTATTGTGTAATTCTAGGTTCGCAGGCGAGTACGGCGGACGCCGCGCAGAAGGGGAAACAAGTTGTTGGCTATACCTAGCGAGAGACTACGGTGAGTAGATTTAACATCTACGGGGATATCGCCCGCATGGCGTTCTACGTCACGGCTGATAGGACCTTATAGCTATATTCACATATATTGACTGTTCATGGCTACTATTTAGTGCATACTGCATTCCCTGCTATATGGATATAAACTAGAATTGATAGAACACCGCACCATTACTAACGGTCCATGTTACACGAGCACTATCCTGCATGTTACACACACACCGTTAGTAATTGCCATGACACTCACACTGTAGAATTTACATCGGATCATTATATTGTAGCTCATCTATCTGTGACTTGACATGATGTTTATATTTGATGCACATCATATCGGATCATTGACTTGCATATTGATTTGGATTGCATGTGATTTCTGGATTTGGGAACTGTGGCTATTTCTAATATGTAATCATTTAAAAAACCTGGTTCCCTTGATATGATATTTCGGTGCGTCCACCATGTGTTTCCTCGGTGCTAGAGTGATATATGTGAACCCGAATCGAGGAGCTGGTTGAGGCCGATTACGGGTACATGGTGGACCCGGTATGGTACCCCGGGGCGAGAACGGTTTCGCTGTGTAGTAGACGGTGAGCCTGGCAGAGGGACTACTACCTACCGGTGATTGGTTAGACCTGACAGTTATCCGGAGGGTACTGATCAGAGTCTATAGATGGATGCGGGGTGATCCGTACTGCCGGGACCGAGGGCCGATACCGCAGACGGAGCCCGTGGGCTGACCCGGACTGACGGGGCCCGATGGATGAGGATTTGCGTGTCGATACTGGACACGAGTATTTATGATATTTGGGTGCCGATGTTGGGCACTCGGGATTCTCAGAGATGTATAGGATTTGAGGGCCGATGAGAGTGCCGGCGCCTGAGCTGTTTGGGGAGATCTGGGTGCATTGATGGACACCGATCATATATTCCACGTTGACATTCCGTGTAGATATTATTATTGCCCATGCTCAGCATTTATTATTGTACCTCATCCTGTAGTTACATTACCTGATAGAGCACTTGCATGATTATTGCACATACTGCTTATCACATTTTGATATCATCTGTTGGCATATGATAGAGTAGCATAGTACGTGCATGCTCGCGATTACCTTTATATGTTATCTCTATTCACGAGTTGGCAACTCACCCCCGTTGTGCCACAGTGTTTGCAGGTTGCCCTTCGGAGTAGTTGCGGCAGGCTGCGCTTGCATCTTTTGACACAGATACCCCCATAGTTGGTGTACTAGCTCTTTTGCTGATAGGTGGGTTTTGTGCGGTATCTGTTTATCTTTCAGTTATGTACATTGTTGTATCTAGTATTCTCCATCTACCATGTATGTATTTGACTTAGAGACAGTGTGAGGACGGTGATGTATATTACTTGTATTCTGGTGTCGAGCTCGTTGTGAGCCGACTGTACTTGCAGTTATTCTATCTGTGATGTTCTCACTTGTGGATCTTGATCTTCGCTACGGCGTCGTATATTGCTATCTTGGTGATTGGTTACTTAGATTTCTTAACATATTAGTAAGTGCTTTCATTTTAAAACTTATAACACTCTATACTTTTATTGGTTTGATTTCTGGGTTTTCGGTTCACTTAGTCGCGTTACGCCTGTAGACGTTACGTGGTTAAGTGCCGGTCATGGGCCAAACTTTGGGTCGTGACAAAGTTGGTATCAGAGCGTAAGTTTTACCTTTCAGAGTGTAGGATAACCCTGGTATGATGGAGTAGGTAGCTGCAGCAGGGTAGCGTAGCGTGTGTATGTTCCGCGGCATACTCACGATACGGTACTCCGCCTATGCGACCTTAGGAATTGTTGATTTAAATTCCTTCTTGAGTAGATACATTCTTGCGATTCGATTTCCGTATCCTTATCGAATCCTATTGTTCCTTTCAGCCATTATGCCGCCAAAGACTACGAGGGCGTGGAGAGCGGCCGCGAGGGCCGAGATTCGAGTTGACTCGTCGGAGATGAGGACTGATCCGGGTAGTACACCGGTTGTACCCGAGCAGGCTGTTCCTGCCGTGACAGATCAGATTGCTATGTTAGGGGCTGGTGTGCAGGAGATACGCCAGACGATGGGATCCAGTATGCAGGAGATGCGCCAGATGATGGGGTCTCTAGTTGAGACACTTCGAGCGCAGCGACCAGAGGTAGTTCCACCCGTTGTAGAGACCGCGGTAGTACCCGCAGTTCAGGCAGTTGCACCTGCGACTACAGAGGTTATTACAGTATCGCTGTCAGAGTTTATGAGGCTGAAGCCTCCGGTCTTCACAGGCACCGATGTGGCCGAGGATCCACAGTCTCTCATTGATAGGATGGCGCAGATATGTCGTTCACTTAGATGCGCAGATGCGAGATGGGTTGAGTTCGCGAGCTTTCGCCTGGAAGGTCTTGCGCAGAAATGGTGTGAATCAGTCGAGAAGGGTAGAGCAGCAGGTCTTCCTCCTATGACCTGGACAGAGTTCGTGGCGCTATTCCTTGCCCGCTTTCTTCCCCTAAGTGTCAGAGATGCTAGAGCACGCAGGTTCGAGTCCTTACGCCAGACGCCAGAGATGTCAGTGGCAGAGTATGACGTGCTGTTCACCGAGCTATCAGTTTATGCTCCGTACTTAGTGGCTACCGAGGAGTTGCGAGTCAAGAGATTTGTCCGAGGCTTGCTTACACCACTATTTCTTGCTATCAGCGCGCAGCATTACGAGATATACGCAGCAGCAGTAGATGCAGCATTATTAGTTGAGGAGCGCCTTGCTGAGACTTCGGCAGTCCCAGAGTCGAAGAGAGTTCGTGCAGATACGTTAGTGCAGAGACGGCCTTTTCAGCGTCGTGACAGGCACCTTGCAGGTGGCAGAGATCCGAGGCGAGGCCGGTTATTTAGCTCCTATCTCCAGGAGGGTCAGCGACCATCATCGGGATGTTACCGTTACGGGAGTTCTTATCATCGTGTGCGAGATTGTCCTGAGGTACCCCGGAGTGAGGCGGCAGCACCGCATGTTACATTACCACCTTCACCACCCCAGACGGCATTGCCGATAGTACCTACTGTTACTCCACGTCAGACGCATGCACAGAGAGGTCGTGGTCGCGGAGGATTTGTTCATAGAGGACGAGGTGACCGAGGCAGAGGGCAGCCAGCGGCCGGCAGGGGACAGTTAGTTGCAGGTGGAGGACAGGCGCGAGTTTTTGCTTTGACGCATCAGGATGCGCAGGCGTCCAATGCGGTGGTCTCAAGTATCCTTCCTGTATGTTCGGTTGATGCACACGTGTTATTCGATCCCGGATCCACGCATTCGTATGTATCCACACACTTTGTGCCGAGTTTGGGTAGAGAGTCCGGTTTACTTGACCAGCCGCTTGTGGTGACTACTCCTGTGGGAGAGTCGTTTGTTGCTAGGCACGTGTTCCGATCCTGTACCGTCCAAATTGGCGAGAGAGAGTTGCCTGTCGATTTGATCCTTCTTGAGATGTTGGACTTCGACGTTCTTTTGGGCATGGATTGGTTAGCCACGTGCTATGCTTCTGTTGACTGCCGCGAGAAGACAGTTCGATTTTGATTTCCCGGCGAGTCGGTTGTTGTTGTGTTGGGGGACCATGGTGTTACCCCTCACAGTGTGATTTCTTCTTTTCGCGCTGGACAGCTTTTGCGGAAGGGATGTCAGAGATATCTCGCCTATGTTTGTGATACTAGAGCTACAGAGGTTCCGATGGATCAGGTTCCGGTTGTTAGCGAGTTCCCTGATGTGTTCCCTGACGAGCTTCCTGGGCTACCGCCCGAGCGTGATATTTCTTTCTGTATTGATTTGGTTCCTGGCACGGGGCCTATTTCTGTACCGCCTTATCGGATGGCCCCAGCGGAACTTAGAGAATTGAAGGGTCAGTTGAAAGATTTGCTGGATAAGGGACTTATTCGACCCAGTGTTTCTCCTTGGGGTGCTCCAGTCCTGTTCGTCAAGAAGAAGGACGGCAGTATGCGTTTGTGTATCGATTACCGCCAGCTGAATAGGGTGACAGTGCGGAACCGGTATCCTTTGCCACGCATCGACGATTTGTTCGACCAGCTTCAGGGGGCAGGATACTTTTCGAGGATCGATTTGCGATCGTGCTACCATCAGCTGCAGGTTCGACAGGAGGACATTCCTAGGACAGCCTTCCGCACACGTTATGGCCATTATGAGTTTTTGGTGATGTCGTTCGGACTCACCAACGCGCCAGCAGTATTCATGGACTTGATGAACCACATTTTCCGGCCGTATCTTGATCTGTTCATCATAGTGTTCATTGACGATATCTTGGTGTATTCTCGGAGTAGAGAGGAGCACGAGCAGCACCTGCGGATTACACTGCAGACCTTGAGGGAGCATCAGCTTTTCGCCAAATTCTCTAAGTGTGCATTCTGGCTAGACAGCGTAGACTTCTTGGGGCACGTGATTACACGAGATGGCATATGTGTAGACCCGAGGAAGATCGAGGCAGTTCGGAGTTGGCCTAGACCCACGTCAGTGAGGAGGTTCGCAGCTTCCTAGGACTGGCAGGCTATAACAGGCGATTTGTGCAGGACTTCTCTCGCATTGCTACACCTTTGACCGGGTTGACCCGGAAGGGAGTTCGCTTCGATTGGACGGAGGAGTGTGAGCACAGTTTCCAGCAGCTACGGGCTCTACTGACTACGACACCGGTGCTATCATTGCCTTCAGGATCAGGCGGATTTGTGGTCTACTGTGATGCTTCATGAGTAGGGCTGGGGTGCGTTTTGATGCAGCATGACTGGGTGATCGCGTATGCTTCGCGGCAATTAAAGAAACATGAACAGAATTACCCCACTCATGATCTGGAGATGGCTGCAGTGGTCTTTGCACTTAAGATCTGGCGACATTATTTGTATGGAGAGTCGTGCCAGATATTCACTGACCACAAGAGCTTAAAATATATATTTCAGCAGCGAGACCTGAACCTTAGACAGCGCCGATGGATGGAGTTGGTGAAGGACTACGATTGTGAGATCTTGTATCACCCGGGCAGGGCGAATGTAGTGGCGGATGCTTTGAGCAGAAGGCCCGGGGGTAGTCAATCTTACTTGAGCGTAGTGCAGAGGCAGTCGTCAGCGGATTGGCAGATCTTATGCGACAGCCAGGTACAGTTCGAGTTTACGCCGATCGGAGGACAGATTGCGCATGTTCGTGCACGCCCACGGTTGCTTGACCGTATATATGAGGCATAGCACAGTGATGACCGCTGTTCAGAGATCAGGACACAGATGGGACATGGCAGATTTTCCGAGTTCGTGATCGATGATCAGGGGATACTACTGTTGGAGATAGTGCCCTCAGAATCAATTATTGGATCACAGGCACGTGATTGCAATGATTGAGGGAGGACCTATCCCGGTAGGACAGTCTTACTCGAGATGATAGTATGATATCTGGTTTATCTTTATCATCGTGTACTGCTTTAGGTGACCTGACATGTCGCTATTACACGTTGATAGAGCCCCTAGGATTCTTGCTTGACCACCAGCAGTATGAGGGCGATCATATAAGTGGGAGCTGGGGTCTATAAGCACATCCTTAAAAGGTCCCTAGTCGTGGGAGTTTCGAGACAGGGCATCGATACTCCAGAGTAGACTAGTGTATACAGTCGAGACCCCGACGAGGGGCAGTGGCCGGTCTCACAAGCCACTGGTGTCAGTTGGTTCACCTAAGATGTATACAGGTGCTCATTGGGTTATGAGTACACCGGACAGGACTCGCCGGGAACATGCTAGTTGGTCTTATACCTGACGTCAGATAGCAGTTCCCTGGTGACATGTGTACAGGTTAGTTCATCGATCTGGGGATCGTCATTTGTCTCGTGTGAGTTCCCACTGTACTTTGATTACTACCCTACCACGCTCAAAGGAGACGTGCAAACAGGTTTTAGTTGGGTACAGTCCCGAGCCACATGGAGGCAGTGAGCGGATCTTCAGGGGTTCGTCTCTCCCGGTATTGGGGGTGAGGTCGCGCTGTGTCTAGGAGAGCCATTACACGAAGCCCTCGGACAAGGAAGGAGATTTACTGGTAGGTATTCCGGTAGTATCTCAGGGTGTTCTGGGCTATACTCCGACATGACTTGTACCGCTTTTGGGGGTCTGACTTTTTACCAACCCCCTAGGCCCGCCATACGATGCTCATAGACGAACGGACCGGACTGTATGGATATTGTCACTGACAGGCTCAGTAGGGTGTCAGGATGAGTTCGCTCATCGACGTCCCTTTTGGTCAATAGCTGGTGGCACGTTACGTATTGGCTTATACCTCTGACGTGCTGGTGGTTAAATCCACAACCAAGGTGTTGACGAGTCTTTAGAGTCCCCCACATTCAGTTGCTCAAGTTTTCGGGCGAAAAGCTGTAGAGGCCGTATGGAGATATGGCAGGGTTCGATCAGATACGTGCGGTATTGCACGGATCAGGATCGGACGGATAATACTAGCAGGCTTTGGTTTAAGCCGGATGCTAGTATAGTACAGTGTAGATTTTGTCTCTTTGCATTTGTATTTCGGTCGGAATACAAATGCGGGTGTGTATACACAGTATCGGGGTTTTCCTGTAATTTATTACGGGACCAGTTTTCTGGAGTTGCCAGTTTGATTTCCGTTTCGGCCATTTTCTTTGTGTCTTTCAATGGCCGAAGTTTGGTGGAGGATGGCTTATTTGCAATTGTGTAAATAAGCATTTGTTGAGGGTAGTGATTGCATATTGTTGTATCATGATAGCTTTTCTTTGACCTTGAATTCTATCTTCATCATGGCTTGACTTTTGTAGGACATGATTGTTGATGATGATGAAGGGTGAGGTTGGTGGATTGTTGGTGTTTCTTTGTGATCATTTTCTTCATATGATAACCATTCCTCTCTCTCTTACATGATTGGTGAGTGGCTCCCATTATTTTTGACCCTCTCCCTCATTTTCTCCACACCACCAAGCATGGCCGGCCTTGGCTTTTGGGGGCTGTCCAAAATTTGATATGTGGGATTTTGTTCTCTTTTGGCTTTGGAAAAATCCCACAACACCATCTCCAAAAGCTTATATCATTTCCTCCACTATATGGAAACCTCCACAACCCCAAAATGAGACATGGTTCTACACTACATTCTACAGCAAACCTTTGGCACGTCGGCTCGCCAACTTCGTGCCCGAGTTGCCTCGGTATAGAGGTGGGAGCCCGTAAAAGAAGCCGGCGACGTGGTGCCCTTCCGGCGAGGAGGTGGAGACCGGACATTCCGCGGGAGATCGGGACGACGGCGAGAAGACCGGAGGACACGGATCGCTCGGTATATCTCTCTTCCCCATCTTGTAGTTAGCTAGGACTAGTTAATGGCCCGATCCGGGTTTTAGTGTGCGGTGGTGCCGGTTCAAGAAAATTAAAGTTAACCATCGCTTCCGCATTTGGCCTCGGGATGGAGGCCGGGGCGCCGCCGTGCACTTACATTGGTATCAGAGCCTTGCAATTAACATAGTCTAGCCTTGTCTAATGTGTTTTACATTTCCGATCGAACAATTTTCCAAAAACCGTATTTTTCTTCACATCAGTTTCTGTCGAAATTTTTTGAAGTCCAAAAATTTTTCAGGTTGTTTCAGAATGATGTGTAGAAAATTCTAAGAGTTCTGGGAAAATTTGGTTTCGTGAATAGTCTAAAAGACCGCGGAACCGCGGCCAAACCCATGCTTGGGCCGCGGTTCCGCCGCGACTTTAACTGTTCAGTCCCCCAAACTTTTGCAGAATGTTCCTGAGTTGAAAATGTGGTTTCTGGAATGTTATTTTTGGGCCAAGAATTTCTTGATGTGCTACAGTAGTTCTTGGGGGCCCATTTGATAAAATTTGATCGATCGGATATTTTAAACACATTAGTTCACAGTATTTACATTATATCTGCGACCGTGAATGTCACTTGATCGGTAAATCCTGTCTAACTGCTATAGCCCGGTTAGACGGATTTGCGAACGTGACTTTCACATTGATGTTCTGTGTTTTTGCTGTGATGTTGCGGATCGGTCGTAGGGGATAGCCTGGATGCAATGCTAGTACAGTTTTGTTGTATTATGTACATTTGATATTGCGGGGCGAGCGTCCGACATGTGGACTGCCGTCACTGCCTGTTTGTATTATTATTTTGGGGCACGACCAGGTTGCGGTCGATGTACCCGTTGTATGTATATTTTACTTTTTGTACTAGGATTGCCCCGCGGAGGGGTGCACGGATAGCCGGGTTCTAGAGGGCAACAAGCCCGCATCTCATGGCATTGAGACGGAGGGGGCTTTACTCTAAAATTGGCGGGCTATTCGCCGCACTCGTAGGGGGTACAGGTTGACCCAGGAGGGGTGCCCAAATTACCGGATTCCGTGAAGTGCTGGGTGGTCCATTCATGTTGCTGAAGGGGGTTGCCTCGCTTCAGGTTTTCGCGGGTAACTTGCCGCGCCCGTAGGGGTCTAGGATTTCATTGCACAGGCTATCCACACGACCAGGGGAACGTCGGGTTTCAGTAGTGGCTCTGTGAAACCCGGGGATCCCAGATATCTGTATTGTTCTGTGATGCTGTACATTTCTGCGATGTTGCATTTTATCACGCCTTGAGCGAAATATAATATATTGGTATATATATTAGTAGATGTTGTATATGTTTTGCATCCGCGCTAGTCCAGTCCCCGCTCTGTCGTTAGTTAGCTAACCTAACGGGTAATGACGGGACCCAGTGGCGAATGCGGATGGCATATACGTACGTCATATTATTTTCGTTCTTTGTGGTGTGATCAATTGATGGGACTGCATTGATTCGGATCAATGCAAGTTAAAAACAAACCTAATCTGATGTTGTTGGAACTTTTTCAAAAAGCTATTATTGCAAGGACATTCACTTTTGTTTTGCATCGTGGTATTCAGTTGGAATATCCTGCTCCTCAGTCGACGAGGCAAAGGCCGAGATCCCTTCACCGGGAGTGACCCCTTGGACAAAAAGTTTGTGTCAGGGCAATAACTTCACTATAGCCGATTACTTTTGCTTTTCACCGTGATATTCAGTTGGAATATCCTGCACCTCATTCTACGGGGAAAGAGCCGAGATCCCTTCACCGGGAGTGACCTCTTTAGCAAAGGTTTTCGTCACTATATTTTTCTAAAAAGCTATCCGTTCCTTCAACGATATCAAGTTCATTACGTTAAAGGTTTTCGCCAGAAACCATTCGTAGCCCTCTGTCATTTCATATGGGTAGTCAATAGTATTCAAGCTGTGTTTGTTGGCCAAAGTCAAGGCACAGTGTTTGGTAGCTGTTGGTTATTCATATGCAGTATAGATAGATGCGTTGGTTTGGGGCAGTCGTACAGCCTTGTTGGCCAAAGTCAAGGGCTTGTGCGGGTGGGCTCAAATTAACCTGGAGAATGACGGGTAGAACTTGACATGTGACTTATGATTTGTTGGCCAAAGTCAAGGTCATAAGAGCATGGGGCAAAAATCTACATCGGGAGTTTCAAAAGAACTGAAACTTGCCAGATATGCGCATACCTTCTGGAGTGTGATGACGTGAGCGGATTCCGTCACGTTTTCATGCGATGATAGTTGGATCCCGATTCCCACTGATGAGTTGGTTTACTCCTCGGGTGATCCCGACTAATTCTTCTTTCGGGTTTGGAGAAGAATTTGAGGTTACAGTGGGAGGTTTCCAGATTAGATAAATTGGTAACCATTCTGATCTAGGTTAGAGTGCACGCTTAGTGTTTCTTTTCTCTCTCTCTTTGGCAGCGGCCATTGACCCGACCCTAAGACTATGGCTCAGTGACCAAGTTGACCGAACCTTCTAAAACACTGGCTTTTGGATTGTCAGAGTTGCAAACCTCATTGCCACTCCTACTTTTACCCTTTTCTCCAGGACACCCCGTATTACTACGAACGTCCACTTCCATTGGACAAAACCATCGTATGGTTATATACGAACTCGAAGGAATTTATTCGAGGATGGTTTCCGGTTCTGGAGAAAATGGATAGGACTATTCAGTTGTCTTTTCCTTTTGCCTTCTCTCAGATTGCGAGTACTCCTTGGTTTAGGAGATAGTACACCTATTACGCAAATTGGATAGTCTTCTTCCAAACTATAGGCAGGTGCCGAACGGTGGGGAATGAAGAAAACCAATTAGCATAACGATGGTGTGCAGAAGGTATTAAGTTAAGACAAAGCAAGGGATTAGTAAGAGGGCAAAGTAAACTGTGACTGCTACTCACGACCAAACCAAGTATTTCTTCGCCAATCCTAAATCACATTTGTATTTCTCCAGGACACTCCGTATCACTATGAAGATCCACAGTTTATTGGATACTCCATCGTATGGTTATATACGAACTCGAAAGGAACTTGTTCCAGTTCAGGGATGGATTCTGGTTCAGGAGAAATAGGAATAAGGTTTATTCGGTTGTGTTTTATCTTCACCTTCTCTCGCATTGTGAGTGTTCCTAGGATTAGGACAGTACACCCATTATGCTTATTGGATAGTCTTCTTCCAAACCATAGGCTGGTGCCGAACGGTAGGGAAGGAAGAAAACCATTTGGCGTAAAGGGGTGTGCAGAAGGTGATGACTAAAGACATAAAAGGGATTTGGAAAGGTGGCAAAGAATTACACGGTTACAGTTGTGAATCTGGAAGAGGCATTACTAGGAATACCGGGATACCCCATCGAAACATTTCAATGTTTCAGTTTCACTGTGTACTGTTAAAGGAAAACTGATTTCCCAGTTAGACACTTGCTCCAGGGTATGTATTTACCAGGTATGATTCTCACATCTGTATGGTTTTACAAATGATGAGTGGGAGTAAGTTATTGGGAATTAGGTGATCGTCCTCATTATATCGGGATTCGTTGTAATCGGTGATATTTGAGGAAATTGCCTGGGTTGGTTGCCGGAAGGCAAATATTTGGTTTTGAATATCCGCTGTTATACACCAATTTCAAATCGATATATCTGTACGTCTATTTTTATAGAGTGGGATATATCTTTTTGAAATTATGTCAGTGACATTTACCTATATCAGTGGATGGTTAGGTAAGGAGCATTAAACAGCGGTGTAATTCTTCTTAACCATATGTACAGTTTTCAACCTACGACACACAATGAATAAGTTATCAGACTCAAGGGACTTATACAGAGTATTGTATGTTGTCCAGGGTCCATCAGGACAGAGGGGTTGGTCCTCGTACTGTATTCGGTTTACTTATGACTTCTCTAGTTTTTAGACAGGTGTTTCGTAAAAACACAGGGTCCGAATTTTGAGAAGTTATAGGTATTTGAATAGAGTAGAGAACCAGGTGTAGCAAGTATCGGGATTCTTCAAAGTGATCGAAGATGTAGATACTTGAGTATGGTATTCAGTTGATAGTAGTGATTAAGAGAACTTACTTCTCTTTCAGGTTACTCATAATTGGAAGCATTCCTAAGTTGAGTAACGCTGATTGGCCTCCTTCCATTTAGTTGACATGCACTGGGGACAGCTGCATGATTTGAATCTGGTTCAATTAAATCAGTGCCTCTGGTTCTATATTGGATATAGAACAGTTCATATCTTAACGATGTTAAGGTACGGGGAGTTGTCCGGTTTATGATTAAAACCAGACTCTGGATAACTCAAGGCACGTTTCTGTAATGGCTGTTTGTGGGTTGACCCAGGCTATGACGAGGGTTGACTTTCTACCATCTGGAAGATCAATAGCGATATTGTTCTAGACTCGCCACAGTTTTAATAAAAATGGATTTTTTCAGAAAACAGTAGTGGGAGTATTGTAGAACTGGAAGTGATTCCAGAACCACAAACAATTACTGAAGATTTGATAGGAACCTAAAGATTCAATCTGGTTTGACATTCCATTAGCCACTCCGCAGATAAGGTGGGTAACTTCAGGCATCCGAGAGGTACTCCGGTAGCCTCAAGGACGGTGACAGGGAAGTTCTTGTTTACCCACACTTGCCATTGCTGTTGTTCCAGGCTGCGAGACCCGGCGGGAGGATGAGTATAGCGTCGTTCTGAACTGGCTTCAGAAGTGTACGTGTATATGACTCTGCCAGAGGGTTGTCGTAGTAAGTGGGAGCAGCGGAAGCATTGGTGGACAGGTGGCTTATGTCTATTTATAGACTAAAGCAGATATAGCAGAGATAGATCATCAATTTCTGATGTGACAGTCATAGGTTTGACTTCATCAGAATAGGGGATGGATCTGTTGAGAAGGTAGTAGGGTGTGATGTCCTAGTATTTGGATGACATACACAGAGTAGGAAGTGATATTCCTATACTACGATCGGTTATACTTTGGTCGTCACACAGTGGTTTCTCCACATGGGACTTGGACATTATATCAGACATACTGGTTACTAGATCTATGGTTTTAGATCTAGATTTGGGTGGTTTCCCAATCAGGGTACTTAGACAGCATTCTAAGAGTATTTAGAATGGACGACTCCTGGCACGGTAGTATACCTGCAGGTGATGGAGTCACCCTCTCTAAAGGTGTCTGACAGACTGAAGGGGAGAGGGATGTGCATGATTGGCAGATCACTTGCTCAGGCAATTGAGTCAATCATGAAATGTCAAGTACCACACCAGATGTTGTTCTTGCACTAGATGCAATAAGTTGACATTGATCCAATCCTGGAGAAACAGTCGGAAGCAGTTTTAGAACATAAGTGAATGTTCTAGGGATATGATAACGACAGCCTCATTCGGGAGACAGTTATCATTCCAGGCTTCCAAGGTGACCTGGACGACAAGGAGGTTGTCAGAGTTATAGTTTTCCTTATGACGAGGGGCAGTATTTTGGACAGGTGGTCCAAGGCAATACTGAGGGAGGCATGGCGCAGGATACTGATTAAGTTCAGTTGACGATACAGTCTAAGAAGTTTGGATTTGGAGTTCATTTATGAGCTAGATCCCATCAGACATCCAGACACATTCTAAGACAGGTATTGCTCATTTCGGGAGATGGCTTTCTCAGCGAACTTGAGATATAGAGAGACATAGAAAGAAACTTCAAAGCGGATCCACTCACTGAGGCTATTCCTCGAACGCAATAGTTTCGCAAACGAGATTTGTGAGACTGACTAGTAGAGGAATTGGGTGTTCGGTATCACACGGGCTGTGAGTATGCGACATCGCAATAATTAGCCTTGAGTGCAAGTGGGAGATTGTTGGAGATAGTGCCCTCAGAGTCAATTATTGGATCACAGGCACGTGATTGCAATGATTGAGGGAGGACCTATCCCGGTAGGACAGTCTTACTCGAGATGATAGTATGCTATCTGGTTTATCTTTATCATCGTGTACTGCTTTAGGTGACCTGACATGTCGCTATTACACATTGATAGAGCCCCTAGGATTCTTGCTTGACCACCAGCAGTATGAGGGCGATCATATAAGTGGGAGCTGGGGTCTATAAGCACATCCTTAAAAGGTCCCTAGTCGTGGGAGTTTCGAGACAGGGCATCGATACTCCAGAGTAGACTAGTGTATACAGTCGAGACCCCGACGAGGGGCAGTGGCCGGTCTCACAAGCCACTGGTGTCAGTTGGTTCACCTAAGATGTATACAGGTGCTCATTGGGTTATGAGTACACCGGACAGGACTTGCCGGGAACATGCTAGTTGGTCTTATACCTGACGTCAGATAGCAGTTCCCTGGTGACATGTGTACAGGTTAGTTCATCGACCTGGGAATCGTCATTTGTCTCGTGTGAGTTCCCACTGTACTTTGATTACTACCCTACCACGCTCAAAGGAGACGTGCAAACAGGTTTTAGTTGGGTACAGTCCCGAGCCACATGGAGGCAGTGAGCGGATCTTCAGGGGTTCGTCTCTCCCGGTATTGGGGGTGAGGTCGCGCTGTGTCTAGGAGAGCCATTACACGAAGCCCTCGGCCGAGGCAGGAGATTTACTGGTAGGTATTCCAGTAGTATCTCAGGGTGTTCTGGGCTACACTCCGACACGACTTGTACCGCTTTTGGGGGTCTGACTTTTTACCAACCCCCTAGGCCCGCCATACGATGCTCATAGACGAACGGACCGGACTGTACGGATATTGTCACTGACAGGCTCAGTAGGGTGTCAGGATGAGTTCGCTCATCGACGTCCCTTTTGGTCAATAGCTGGTGGCACGTTACGTATTGGCTTATACCTCTGACGTGCTGGTGGTTAAATCCACAACCAAGGTGTTGACGAGTCTTTAGAGTCCCCCACATTCAGTTGCTCAAGTTTTCGGGCGAAAAGCTGTAGAGGCCTTATGGAGATATGGCAGGGTTCGATCAGATACGTGCGGTATTGCACGGATCAGGATCGGACGGATAATACTAGCAGGTTTTGGTTTAAGCCGGATGCTAGTATAGTACAGTGTAAATTTTGTCTCTTTGCATTTGTATTTCGATCGGAATACAAATGCGGGTGTGTATACACAGTATCGGGGTTTTCCTGTAATTTATTACGGGACCAGTTTTCTGGAGTTGCCAGTTTGATTTCCGTTTCGGCCATTTTCTTTGTGTCTTTCAATGGCCGAAGTTTGGTGGAGGAGGGCTTATTTGCAATTGTGCAAATAAGCATTTGTTGAGGGTGGTGATTGCATATTGTTGTATCATGATAGCTTTTCTTTGACCTTGACTTCTATCTTCATCATGGCTTGACTTTTGTAGGACATGATTGTTGATGATGATGAAGGGTGAGGTTGGTGGAGTGTTGGTGTTTCTTTATGATCATTTTCTTCATATGATAACCATTCCTCTCTCTCTTGTATGATTGGTGAGTAGCTCCCATTATTTTTTACCCTCTCCCTCATTTTCTCCACACCACCAAGCATGACCGGCCTTGGCTTTTGGGGGCTGTCCAAAATTTGATATGTGGGATTTTGTTCTCTTTTGGCTTTGGAAAAATCCCACAACACCATCTCCAAAAGCTTATATCATTTCCTCCACCATATGGCAACCTCCACAACCCCAAAATGAGACATGGTTCTACACTACATTCTACAGCAAACCTTGGGCACGTCGGCTCGCCAACTTCGTGCCCGAGTTGCCTCGGTATAGAGGTGAGAGCCCGTAAAAGAAGCCGGCGACGTGGTGCCCTTCCGGCGAGTAGGTGGAGACCGGACATTCCGCGGGAGATCGGGACGACGGCGAGAAGACCGGAGGACACGGATCGCTCGGTATATCTCTCTTCCCCATCTTGTAGTTAGCTAGGACTAGTTAATGGCCCGATCTGGGTTTTAGTGTGAGGTGGTGCCGGTTCAAGAAAATTAAAGTTAACCATCGCTTCCGTATTTGGCCTCGGGATGGAGGCCGGGGCGCCGCCGTGCACTTACAACTACGATTTGGAGCTAGACTGTGCGTACCAGATGCTGAGGGATTGCAGTGCGAGATTCTTGAGGAGGCACATCGGTCGGTATATAGTGTTCATCCTGGCTCCACCAAGATGTACCATGACTTGAGAGATGTTTACTGGTGGGACGGAATGAAGAGAGACATTGCAGATTTTGTGTCGAGATGCCTGACTTGTCAGCAAGTCAAGGCTGAGCACCAGAGGCCCGCGGGAGAGCTACAGCCGTTACCCATTCCGGAGTGGAAATGGAAACAGATTTCTATGGATTTCATTGTGGGTCTACCCAGGACTAGTCGAGGGTATGACTCCATTTGGGTGATCGTGGATCGTTTGACGAAAGCGGCTCACTTCCTACCGGTGAAGACGACTTTCGGATTTGCTCAGTATGCCCAGATTTACATTGATGAGATTGTACGACTGCACGGAGTTCCGACATGTATCGTGTCCGATAGAGGCACCCAGTTTACCAGCCGGTTATGGTAGAGGCTTCAGGAGGCTTTGGGCACTCGCTTAAGTTTCAGCACAGCATTCCATCCGCACACCGACGGACAGTCAGAGCGGACTATTCAGACTCTCGAGGACATGCTCAGAGCATGCGTATTAGACTTCGGAGGTAGCTGGGATCATCATTTGCCCCTAGTAGAGTTCTCCTACAACAACAGCTACTAGGAGACCATTCAGATGGCACCGTTTGAGGCTCTTTATGGGAGGAGATGCAGATCGCCCACCTGTTGGACGGAGCTCAGTGAGAGCAGTATCTTAGGGCCACAGATTGTTGAGGAGACGACCGCGAAGATCCAGTTGATTCGCGAAAGGATGAGAGCAGCCCAGAGTAGTCAGAGATCTTATGCGGACCGTCGTCGGCGCAGACTTGAGTTTTCTGTTGGTGATCATGTTTTCTTGAGGGTCTCCCCAATGAAAGGCGTGATGAGATTTGGGAAGAAGGGGAAGCTTAGTCCTAGATATGTGGGCCCCTTCGAGATCCTTGAGCGTATTGGTGCGGTTGCGTATCGATTAGCCCTTCCGCCCAGTTTTCCAGACGTGCACCCCGTATTTCACGTTTCGATGCTCCGCAGATATCTTTATGATCCTTCGCATGCGATTCAGCACCCGACGATCCAGCTTGAGCGCGACCTTTCCTATGCAGAGCAGCCGGTGATGATCTTGGATCGATAAGTGAAGAAATTGAGATCGAAAGAGATACCGTCCGTCAAGGTCCTTTGGCGTGGCCAGAGCGGCGAGGAGGTCACTTGGGAGACCGAGAGCGAGATGAAGAAGAGGTATCCCTATCTTTTTGAAGGTGCGTATAGTTAGATTTTTAAATTCGGGGACCGAATTTCTTTAAGGGGGGTAGATTGTAACACCTTGAAATTCCGTTAGAATGTCTTTCGTGATAATTAGTGATCGTACATGTTATTATATATGTGTTTATAGGATTATTAGTTATATTTAGTAGTGTTAGCATTTTGGGAATTTTCCTTTGTAGTGGACACTTGCACACTTAGCCATTTTTGAGACATAGGTTTAAGTGTTAGCCATATTCTTTTGGCATGGTTGCTAACTTATTCTCCACCATTTTAATCTTTTCAAAACCCTATTTTTATAATTCAAATCCAATAAACAAATGAGCATGGTGTTAGGTATGAAACTTTGACTTTTTGACCCCTTTTCTTCTCTCTTCTCTCTCTTTCCCTCATGCTGAAATCCAGCAGCAATTCCAGCAGCAAAAACCCCCATTTTTCTCCATATTCTCTTCTCTTTTCATTTCCCCTTTGATCCATACACAAAACCCTTTACATATCAACTCATTTTCTTCACGAAATCATGGAAAAGTGAGCTTTTTGAGGTGTTTGAAGCAAATCTGCACACTAGAGGGAAAAGCTGAGACTTTTGGGGTTTTACAAGGTTCTTAGAAGGTATTAACTCATATTAGCACTTCTTTTTCTTAGACTTGTTGTATTCTTTAGTAAAAATCTCATTTTTGTGCATTTTTGGTGATATTTAAGGATATTTGTGATTCACATGTTAGATTAGGGTTTTGTTAGTTGTGTTAGCTCTATTATGTGTTATTAGAGCTATCTTAGGCCAGGTTTTGTTTCGTTTGCACAAAATTACCCTAAAGTTTGATTTTTGTGCAAAAGTGTGGACTTTTAACTAGAATTAAGGCCCTGTAGGATCTGCTGCTACCCGAGATTTTTCAGAGAGAAACTAGATGTTACTGTAGCATGTATGGGGGGTATAGAGTGCACACACAAAACCTGGGAGCCCAATTCCCTACCCAGGTCGCCGAAATATGCATTCTGGCCGCAAATTGCGGCCAGATGGGGGTGTTTTGGGTTGGGGTTTGGGGTGTAGGTGTCTGCTGCTATGTGGGTTGTTTTGGTATATATAGTTTCGCAATATATTTCATGTATCAAAATCTGGAGCATAATACCTATTTTCCCGTATTTTTAGTCTTCGCGACACGCGTGATACATATTTATGGGTTTTGGATTTCTGCGTATCGCGACGCGTCGGAGTGACTTCAGGCGCGTAATCACACGTTTTAGCGTATCACGCACACGCACGCTTGGTTCACGACACGAATTGCTAGTTCGGCCTTAATGTCGTGTTTGTGTGACTTCAAGCTTATGTATGATGTATTGTGTAATTCTAGGTTCGTAGGCGAGTACGGCGGACGCCGCGCAGAAGGGGAAACAAGTTGTTGGCTATACCTAGCGAGAGACTACGGTGAGTAGATTTAACATCTACGGGGATATCGCCCGCATGGCGTTCTACGTCAGGGCTGATAGGACCTTATAGCTATATTCACATACATTGACTGTTCATGGCTACTATTTAGTGCATACTGCATTCCCTGCTATATGGATATAAACTAGAATTGATAGAACACCGCACCATTACTAACGGTCCATGTTGCACGAGCACTATCCTGCATGTTACACACACACCGTTAGTAATTGCCATGACACTCACACTGTAGAATTTACATCGGATCATTATATTTTAGCTCATCTATCTGTGACTTGACATGATGTTTATATTTGGTGCACATCATATTGGATCATTGACTTGCATATTGATTTGGATTGCATGTGATTTCTGGATTTGGGAACCATGGCTATTTCTAATATGTAATCATTTAAAAAACCCGGTTCCCTTGATATGATATTTCGGTGCGTCCACCATGTGTTTCCTCGGTGCTAGAGTGATATATGTGAACCCGAATCGAGGAGCTGGTTGAGGCCGATTACGGGTACATGGTGGACCCGATATGGTATCCCGGGGCGAGAACGGTTTCGCTGTGTAGTAGACGGTGAGCCTGGCAGAGGGATTACTACCTACCGGTGATTGGTTGGACCTGACAGTTATCCGGAGGGTACTGATCAGAGTCTATAGATGGATGCGGGGTGATCCGTACTGCCGGGGCCGAGGGCCGATACCGCAGACGGAGCCCGTGGGCTGACCCGGACTGACGGGGCCCGATGGATGAGTATTTGCATGTCGATGCTGGACACGAGTATTTATGATATTTGGATGCCGATGTTGGGCACTCGGGATTCTCAGAGATGTACAGGATTTGAGGGCCGATGAGAGTGCCGGCGCCTGAGCTGTTTGGGGGGATCTGGGTGCATTGATGGACACCGATCATATATTCCACGTTGACATTCCGTGTAGATATTATTATTGCCCATGCTCAGCATTTATTATTGTACCTCATCCTATAGTTACATTACCTGATAGAGCACTTGCATGATTATTGCACATACTGCTTATCATATTTTGATATCATCTGTTGGCATATGATAGAGTAGCACAGTACGTGCATGCTCGCGATTACCTTATATGTTATCTCTATTCACGAGTTGGCAACTCATCCCCGTTGTGCCACAGTGTTTGCAGGTTGCCCTTCGGAGTAGTTGCGGCAGGCTGCGCTTGCATCTTTTGACACAGATACCCCCATAGTTGGTGTACTAGCTCTTTAGCTGATAGGTGGGTTTTGTGCGGTATCTGTTTATCTTTCAGTTATGTATATTGTTGTATCTAGTATTCTCCATCTACCATGTATGTATTTGACTTAGAGACAGTGTAAGGACGGTGATGTATATTACTTGTATTCTGGTGTCGAGCTCGTTGTGAGCCGACTGTACTTGCAGTTATTCTATCTGTGATGTTCCCACTTGTGGATCTTGATCTTCGCTACAGCGTCGTATATTGCTATCTTGGTGATTGGTTACTTAGATTTCTTAACATGTTAGTAAGTGCTTTCATTTTAAAACTTATAACACTCTATACTTTTATTGGTTTGATTTCTGGGTTTTCGGTTCACTTAGTCGCGTTACGCCTGTAGACATTACGTGGTTAAGTGCCGGTCACGGGCCAAACTTTGGGTCGTGACACGACCCGTTATGAGCCTCCCATCGGCATGACTTATCAAGTTACTGGGGTCTGACGTTTACCACCCCTAGACTCGATATGCGACATATCAGACGAAGAGACCGGACTGTACGGTAGTGTTACTGATTGGATTCGCAGGAGTATGAGCAGGCTTTCTTGTTGATCTTCTGATCGCTCAATACCCAAGTGGCCGTTATGTTTAGCAAACCGCTTGCGGCTTATGGGTGACTGATATGATCACCACCTACTGTCGGCGTATTGACGAGTCTTTAGAGTCCTACACAAAGACTTCCTGGCTCAAGCGAAATGAAGTAGGTGCACATATGTGATATGTGCAGGACCGAGATAAATATGAGTATATAATACCGTGTTCTAATCTCGTAATAAAGGTAATATGTGATATAACAGGATTATTGAATCAAGTGTTGATTCGATGATTTGATGTTAGTTGGGTATATGTGATATAGCCGGATTATTAAATTAAGTGTTGATTTAATAATTTAATATATATATATATATATATATATATTTGATATATTAATATATATTAATACATTTATACACACACACACACACACACACACACACATACATATGTGTTAAATGTAAATGTAGAAAAGAAATATCTACATTTACATTTAACACACACACACACACATATATATATATGTATGTATGTATGTATGTATGTATTTTGAAATTTGTATCATGCTTGATGATACATGGAACTTAGGTGTATCAGACTCACACCTTAGTTAAGATAATGTGGGTATTTATTTATTTAGAGAAAACCAAAAATGAGGTGGAAATTAGCATGGTTGTGAAGCTTGGAGAAGCTTGTGGAAATATTGACTAAACTCCACTCATTTTTGTTTTACTCAAGATATTTATTAACCTAACCATTATCTTAGCCTTAGTTAAGTCTCTACAAGAGTTTATATTAGATATTTTCTCACCCATGGTTCATGAGAGGTTCATCTTCTTCATCTCAATTTTCTTCACTTGAGTTTTCTTGAGGTGAAAAATAAAGAGAGGAAAAATATTCTAAACTTAGCAAAATTGCTACTTCATCAATCTATGCCATATTAGCCATATAGTGTAGATTGTTTGCTTCACTAATTCATCCATTAGTGAAGAGGTAGCTTGAGTTAGTGTCTTCTCGAAGTAGATCATCTTCGGCCTTGAAGATCATGGAGCAAGCTCGTTCATTTCGACTAGTGAAGCCTACGGAGAGTCCGGGACACCACTACTTGGAGCGAAGGGACTTCTACACGGAGATTTTGAAGTGAAGGACCGGTCTACAAAGGTTGTATTCTATATTTACTTAGTGTAATATTTGATTACTTACTCTAAAACCCTAATTCTCTAGTTCGATTCTAAGTTTGAGTATATTAGCACACTTAATTTTTAAAATTGTATACTTGATGCACCTTTAAACCCTAGTATATGAGCTAATAAATTCCAACAAATACCATTTAGGAGTTCTCGGCGAGTCCTGTTCAGTGTATCCAGTCTCCACTGAGCACCCGTATACCATCTTTGATGTCAAACACCAATGGATATGGGATCATCCATCGCCCATCATATGGGTCAAGAAGCGTATACACTAGTCTATTCTAGAATATCGATGCCCCCTCGACTAGAAACAATTAAAGGATGAACTCATGGACTACTCTGACCCCACTAGTATGATCTCCATCATAGTCATGGTAGTCAAGTACACATCCTAAGGGCTTTATCAACATGTGAGAGCAAGACAGTATCACAATACAAGTCTACATGTTAAGACAAAGAGCAACCAGATAGCATACTATCATGTCGAGCAAGAAAGTCCTCTCTATATATGTCTAAGCATCCACTATAATATACAATCATGTACAATAATGGACTCTAGGGCATACATATAACTAACACATATTGTCTAGATTACTGTCAAGATTCACATATATACTGCTTACCATTCATGATATTTCACACATCATTATTGCTTTATGATTTCTAGATTATCTTTGTTGTTATTGCACATATTATATATTATTATTTTTGGTCGCCCTGACGACCCGAGTATGCATGCTCAGAGGGAAAAGAGAATCCAGCTTCAAAATGGGACCTGCCCTACTTCGACGAGATCGTTGAGATATAGATGAGCAATACCCATTTTGCTGCTTCTCCGGTTTTAATAAAGAACTCTTGTTACCTTTTGAGTTAGTTATTTATTTAATTGTTTGAATCTTGTATCCGTTGAACTTCTTTGATAAAATGTAAAATTGTGATTGTGGTTTTCTTTACTTGTGTTGTATTAAGTGTGACTACGGCGAGATTATTCCTTGATCGTAGGAGAATGACCGGTTTAATCACCCTTCGTATTTCGTATTTTGGAAAGCGGACATGACATAAGTTTACCCTCTCATGAGGTGCAGTATGTTGGAAAGAGTTCCAAGTGGGATACTGAAGTAGACATGGCGCTGGATACTAATTATGACTTAGCAGGGGATACAGCCCAAAAAGTTGTTGGATAAAATTGTTCATTTATGAATTTGGTCTCATCATCTATCCAGACAAATTCTAAGCCAGGTATCACTCAATTCGGGAGATAGTGGATCTCCACGAAATTGAGTTATAAAGAGATAAAGTTAGAAACATTGTAGCGGATCCACTCATTGAGACTGTTTCTCGAATATGGTTATTTCTCAAATATGCTTTGCGGAACTGTTAGTAGAGAAGTTGGGTATTCGATAGCACACAATACGTGTGGGTATGCGGTGCCACAATAATTGACCTTAAGTGCAAGTGGGAGATTGTTGGATATAGTGCCCTTAAGGAAACTATCGTAATTGCAGGAAGGTAATTATGGTAATTGAAGGAGGACCTATACAGGTAGAACAGTCTTGCTCGAGATGATAGTATGCTATCTGGTTTCTCTTTATCATTCATGTGTATACGTTTTACTTGCTATTACGTGTCATTAATACATAATGATAAAGCCTGTAGGATCCTTGCTTGACTACCAGGATTATGATGGCGATCATACTTGTGGCACCTGCGTAGTCCATAAGCACATCCTTAAGTGTTCCTAATCGTGAGAGTATCGAGACTGGGTATCGATATTCCAGAGTAGACTAGTTTATACATTTCTTGACCCCGACGAGGGGCAGTGGGCGGTCTTACAGCCATTGGTGTATAACACCAAAGATTGTATACAGGTGCTCACTAGAGGTGAGTATACCGAACGGACTCGGCGAGAACTCCTAGATGGTATTATACCTATCGTCAGATAGCAGTTCTCTGGTGACATAAGTACATGGTAGTCTATATACCTGAGATCGTCATTTGTCTCGTGTGAGTTCCCATTGTACTTTGATTACTACCCTACCATGGTTCTACCGAGTCGTACAAACAGGACTTAGTTGGGTACAATCCCAAGCCACATGGAGGCAGTGAGCGATCGGTAGGGATTCTTCTCTCCTGGTATAAGGAGTTGATGTCGCGCTATGTTCGGTTGTCCACCACCATAAGTCCCTAGCCAGGGCGGATGAGATTTACTGATAGGAGATCGATAGCTTCTCGGTTGGTTATGAGCTAGACATCGGCGCTACTTATTAGGTTATTAAGTGTCTGAGGATTTCCCCCTCTAGACCCGGTATGCAACACTCTCAGATGAAGAGACCAGACTGTATGAAGATTGTCACTTACAGGCTAAGTAGGGTGCGGAAGGACTTGATTGTCGACCTCCCTTTCGACATATACTTGGGTAGCCATTACGTACAACTAATGCCGCTGATGTGCTTATGGTTATGGATTTTATCCAGTAACTCATTGCCAGTATATTGTTGAGTTTTTAGAGTCCCACACAGAAGTTTTCCTGGTTCAGACGATACGATGTAGAGGCCGTATGTTGATATGTGCAGGAGTCCGATTAAATACGTGTACTGGATACACGAACTTTAGTCAGACATTTGATAATACTATCCGGCTTAGATTTGAGCCCGGATTATTAAACCAAGTATTGATTTAATAAAACACACACATATATATTCTAGTATTATGTTCACTATTCATTTTCTCTCTCGAGGCTATTCATATTTTTATATGGATACGCGTATATATAGACGATACATATACCTGGATTGTATTTCGTATTTATACAAAAAAAATCTAGAAGGAGAACACCTCATATATTGTATTTTCCTTTTTAGGAAATTAGATATGAGGTGGAAGGTGAGGTGGAAAGGAGGCATGGGTGAGAGGGATGGACTTTACATTTGTATTTGGAAATGGTTTTAAAATGTTGTAGGAAATCCCCTCTCATTTTATTATGGGTATTCTCTCTCCTCTTCGATCCTCTCTTCTCCTCCTTCTTCCTCATGAGATTATGAGCTCTTGAATGTGGAAAAGAGATAGAAAATGATAGTGATAAATCTCTGCATCCCTCACACTCTATTCTTAGCGAGTCTAGATTGTCGGTTGCTTTCTCAAAGTTACTTTAAAGTGAAGTTAAAGCTTGGATCGATTTCCCTTGGGTGGATCATCTTCGGCAAGAGCGATCGTCTCTCAAGCTCGTTTCCGACAGCCTAAGAGCCTAGATGAGATCTTTCACGATTAGGTGGACATGCTACAAATGTTGTATTCTCGCAAACTTATAGCTAGCTATCTTGTATGCTTGCTAGTTTAGTGTTTGAATCGATTTCTAGGTTGTAGTTTCTAATGCTTGCTTGAAATTATTTTTGATTCTGCCTTGGCCACGAGTGTAGCGGCGCGGACATTAGGACCTACTAACAATAAGGCTGTTAAACGAGCCAAATGAACCGAGCCTTAGGTTGTTCGGTTTGGCTCAGTTATTTAAACGGTCTTAAAAACTTGTTTATACTTGGCTCGTTTATTTATCAAATGAACCCAAGAAGCCTCGAGTTTTATCGAGCCTATTTGAAATCTAGAAAAAAGTTATAAATAATTACATCAACATATAAAAATATCATATTAATGTTCAATATTATATCTGATAAAGTGAGCAGCGAGGAGTGCATTTATTATAGGGTAAATTTTACTAAATCCCGTCCATCTTTTAGGTTTTTTGAGATAACCCTATTGAACTTTAAAAATACTATAAAACCCCCATTGAAGGGTATTCTTATAAAAAAAAATTGAAAGGTATTTTTATCAAAAAATATCGAATTCCATTAATTTTGAGTTTATTCAATCTATCTGTTAGACATTTTAAGGTTATTCAGTCCAATTGTGGCTTATACGCATTAACCAAACTAACGATTTCATACAATATTGGTAGTTCAATACGGATTTATAGTATTTTTAAAATTCAATGGGATTATTTCAAAAACCTCAAAAGTGAACGAGTTTTAGTAAAATTTACCCCTTATTATTATTAAATAAACTAGTTTAAAACTTATTTTGAAGTTTGTCAACAAAATTTAAAGCTATTAATTTATATAATTCAACAGTTTAACATAACAATATTTGATTCAATATTTATCATGATGTAGGTCCCAATTAACATCAATAAGCTAATAATTATAACCTAAATTTAAGAATAAGTAATCATATATTTATACGCTGTGAAAACCAAATAAGATACAGATTATCCAAATTCACGAGCTTTAAACAAGCCGAGCTTGAACACGAGCCGAACTCGAGCCTGCCGTGCTCATATTTGTTCGTTTATTTCACCAACGCTATCAAAATATAGGATTGTAAGCAGCCAAAAACCCATTTTTATGAGGGACGCAAGCCTGCAAATCACCCGTATCAATCAAAGAGTCCAACCCAAGAACAAGAAAATTCTACTTGGGAACAAAATTCTTCAAGACCCAAGAAAATTAATTCATGGGGTTAAGTGCAAAATCCCATCTGGGTGGATCCCGAGCTTTTAACAAACCGATCCCACGCCGAGCTTTGAATTTTGAGCATTTTTAACGGACCAAATTATTGATACTTTACAACACATGTTTGATAAATTATAGTCTCCAATTTAATATTTACTTACAATTGATTTTATTCTTATGTTTTTAAAACTCAGTGGGTGTTGTTTGCGCTGGTCCTTGTGGCGCAAAACATAATGTTATTTCTTCAAGCAAAAGACCAATGAGCAATAGCTCAGTTGGTATGAGCACTTTCTCTCTTGGAGAGAGTGCAGGCTCAGAAATCCCAAGAGAAGAGAAGACGAGGCCACAGATTAACGTTTTCGGTGCAAATTTGTGTTTGCCCCTGTGTGTCTTGTGTGTGTTAGGGTGAGGTGTGGGCGCTTTTGCGTGTGTGTTGTTGGTAAAAATCTTTCTGAAGAAGTGTATCTTTGAATATATCCAAAAAATATGCTATCGTAACAACCAAGGTCTGAAATCTTTTTGGATCCTTCCACTAAATATTTAATGCACAATTTAACAAAGAGTTACAAACTCATTCATCCTCCCCTCTCCTCTCTGGCTGTATTCTTTCCCAATTTCTAAGGCAAAAAACAAATTTCTCTCTCGTCTCCTTGCCTTCTCGATCTAAAGAAAGAAAAAATCCAAATCAAACTTCTTAGATCAAACCCCAATTGATTTCTCATGGTTTTGAGCCTGTTTTGGATCGACCCAGATGGGATCTTGCACTAAACCCCGAAGAATTTTCTTGGGTCTTGAAGAATTTTGTTCCCCATATAATTTTCTTGTTCTTAGGTTGGGGACTCTTTGATTGATATGGGGGATTTGCAGGCTTGGGTCCCGCATCAAAATGGGTTTTTGGCTGATTACAATCCTTCTTTGAATTCGCCAGCTCCGAATCCTCAGCCTTCAGAGATTGATGGGGAGTGCTGGGTTTTAGCAGAGAAGGCAACAGAAGGAGTGATTGAGAACATTCAGGCCACTTTTGTCTCGGAGAAGAGGAGGCATCAAGTTGTTGAGTATGTGCAGAAGCTGATCAGATACCATCTTAATTGTGAGGTGAAAAATTCGATCTTTTATCGCCTTTTTGATTGATTTCTTAATTTAAAGTTTTGTTAAGCTTGTAGATGTATACTACATTGCATGTTAGGTTAAGATAGTTCTTTTTTGTTAGTCTATGGCAAAATGGTTTGTTTGATTGCGATATGTGATCATATCTTATTTTAAGTTCTCACTCGTAAAAATGGGTCCGTGGAAGGTTTCATAAAAGGTTTGACCCAATTTTATGACTGCTGACCCGAAGTCATCCCTTTCTTAACCATGCCATCTTATGTCGAGGAATTGTGGAAAAGTAAAGGGCTTTCCATACTCCTAAATTTGAGCATTCCCTCGGTTACAGTTCTTGAGTATGCGAGAAAAAAATAAAAATAAAAACAAGCTTAGGGTATCATGGATGGCAATGAAGCGAAGAACTAGAGAATAGGAAGTCCATTGATCACTTTTCTTTTGAAAATAAGATAGAAATATGTTTGGGTGTACATGATTCTATATCCTTGTTTAACAAATACATCGCGGATACACAAATGGTTCACTCGACTAGTGACATGTGGTCAAATTTTACTTTTTATTCTTGCTTATGTGGATAGGTTGGTCTAGGATTGTCTTGTCTTATATTACATAAGCAATATTACATTGCACAATTCCTTTTATTGGTTAAATTTCTTTTGATGTGGTGCTGTATACTTTAATTATATGGTGGATAATTCTATTTTTTGTCGGTGTCAATTACCTATTTATAATGTCTACCTTACATTGGTGTCACAGATACTTAGACATCAAAGGATTTATGGCTCTCTTGTTACATACTATTTTAGATTTTGGTTCTTGAGTATATGTAATAGAGGATATATTTCTATATCACTTTCAAAAGTTCCCTTTATGTAGCTTTTATTTTATCATTCATTTTTATTTTATTCTCTTGGATTATAATAGAGATTAAGTTCTTTTGAATGGTGCATTTATGTTGAATCATCGTTTTTTAGTCAAAATGACGAAAGTTGTTATCTATTTCTAGGCCATCTGTGTATGCTATTTGAATTTTTTAATTGCATTAATTGGATATATATTTAGACTTGGTTCTTAAAGAGCATGCTCAATTTGGTTCTTGGGTTTATTTGTGCATCAGTCTTTGTTGAATTTTTTCGTCGGGTCTTGTGGTCCTTAGTTGATCACATTTGAAAGAGGCATGACGGCTTAGATTTGGGTGCAATTGACTATTGTAAACAAATGTTTTACTATGATAAGTAAATGTTGATATTTTTATTGATGAATGATATGTTTGGTGGTGATTGTGCTTCTTTTAACTGTTTCGGTGGTTTTTAATCTTTCCTTTTCTTTAGTGCTATATTAGATTTAATTTGTTTGAATCCCATGACTTTACAATTGTCTATAAATTTAAAGGCTTAGTGCTAAAGATATTGACTCGGCAGTGTTTCCATTATCGTATTTGTTTATTTCACAAATACTGATAGTTTCTTGATCGTCATTAATTTTCTGATTACAAGCCCTGAACACTTAAAGTTTATATGTTGCATTTAATATTTTTTAATTGGCACCATTTCTATTTGGGAGAATAGTAGAGCTTAAAATCAGAAATAAGGGTTTTCCTTTACGTTAAAATAGGTCAGAAGTGAAGAATCAGTGGCAAGCAAATATTTTAATTAAACCTTATGCCCTTTATATCGTATCATTTTACTGACTTTGCTTTATTTTAAACCTAAAACAATCTGTTAAATGTTATATGCATCCTCTATTCACAATTTTTTTCCAATTATAAATATGAACAGGTGTTTCCATTTGGTTCTGTGCCATTGAAAACATATCTCCCTGATGGAGATATAGATCTTACCGCATTTGGGTTACCAAATTCTGAGGATGTGTTGGCTACTAATGTTCGTCACGTTCTTGAATTGGAAGAGCGGAATAGTGATGCAGAGTTTGAAGTGAAGGATGTTCAGTATATTCATGCAGAGGTTTTTCAGCCTACCATTTTTTTTATTTAGTAGTTGTTCTAAATACTTCTTTCAATGTATAGTTACTGTCCTTCATTTATTTGCATAATACTTTTCTTGATAAATGTTTACCTTGCCAATCTTCTAATTTTATTGCTGTTAAAGTTATTGGTAATGAAGATTGATCATTGATTAACTAATGCAATAGCTTTAGCTGTCTGCATCTGTAAAATATAGCGCTCAACATATAATTGTTCAGAAAGAATTTTATTCCTTTGAAAAATGCTATACAGGTGATAATTGTTATATGCAAAGTTTCGATATTCTATCAGTAGGTAGAGAACACAAATTTTATATGTATGCGCGTGCGCAGAGAGAGAGAGAGAGAGAGACATTCATACATACATACATACATCTACACACATATACACAATTACACACACACATACATATACATACATATATAAGATACATACATACATACATACATATATGCATATACATAAGATACATACAAATAAATATACATACGTACATACACACATGTATACATACATATATAAGACGCATACATATCGATATATACATACGTACATACATACATATACATAAGATACATACATATAGATATTCATATGCACATACACAAGATAAATGCGTACGTACTTGTACGTACATACATCAGATACGTACGCACACATACATACATATAGATATACGTTCATACTCACATACAGATATACATACATACACACACATACATACATATAGATGTATACATGCATACACACACGCATATATATATATATATATATATATATATATATATATAGAGAGAGAGAGAGAGAGAGAGAGAGGTTAATGGAGGAAAGGTGCTATAGGAGGGAATTTCCCCCTATGGCGTCGGAAAAATACATGCTCCATGATTTTTTTCGACGATCAGCATATATCACTTCCATCTTTATCATCTAAGATGTGGATACACCAAATTTCATGTGATTATACCATTTTTTCACCGTTGATTTAGTTGGTGCAAAATTAATGGTTTACCGACAATAGAACTTTTTACATTGCTAATTCAACGGTGAAAAAGTGGTTGAATCACATGAAATTTGGTGTATGTACATCTTAGATGATAAGGATGATGATGATGGGTGCCGATCGTCAGAAAAAATGGTGGAGGTTGTATTTTTTCCGATGCCATAGGAGGAAATTCCCTCCTATGGCCTCTTTCCTCCATTTTTCTTATATATATATATATAGTTGTTGAATCATGATATGTATCGCGTATCGTATCGTATTATATCATAAGATATTTTTTCTTTTGAGTAGCTATACAATTAAGTATCCAACTATATATTTCATAAATAAATGTTCAAATTAGTAAATATGGAACGATATATACAGAGAAATATAATGGTTAGTAAAGTGCTAGTCAAGTAAGCGACACAAATTTATATGCAAAGTACATGAACAAAAAAATTCAAATGAACAATTTTAGTTCATAAGATAATTAACCAAAATGAGCGGAGCCGAACCGAAGTAGAATTTAGACCATAATTTTTGTATCGTGCACTATTCCATATCTCATTTCATATAAAAAAGCTACCGTATCGTATAGTATCATATGATTTAGGATAAAAATCGTATATTGTAATATATTGACAACTATGTGTATCCTACATGTGTGTGTGTGTGTCTGTGTGTGTTGTCCAAATTCTAGTTCACATATTATCTCTTTGTCAATTAAGTGAAAAATAACATCAATTAGACAACTATGAATCTACATCTTATGATATTTGAACTCTGACAGGACTTAAAGTACCCAGGCCTGAGTTGAAACTTGAAAGCAAAAAAATTAAGGTCTTTATTATGAATGAATACACATGCATGCACGAAAACGCGTGCCACACAGGCACGCATAGACACACATCTGCATATGCACGCACGCACCCGTGTGTGTTTAATAGGCATGCTTATGTGTGTATCTATACACACATACATGTGTATGGAGTCGTGTGCCGCGCGCACGCGCGTGTTAGAGAGAGAGAGAGAGAGAGAGAGAGAGAGACTTCTATGGAGGCTAAAAAGGTCAACTCAACTCCATTTCTTTTTTTGATAATCGAAATTGTTCATCTTGATCTTCATTGTCTGGAATATTGATACTCCATATTTCATGTGGTTCTAACGTTTTCTTACCCATTGATATAATGGATGCAGAATTTATGGGTTTTTGATAGTTGAACATTTTCTGCCATTAGAACATTTGGTAAAAGGTATTAAAGCCATGTGAGATTCTGTTAAACTATGTTTTAGACATTGAAAATTAAGATGGATTCTGCTGATTGTCAAAAAAATCACTGTAGGGTTGACTTTTTGACTGCCATAGGAAGGATCCTCTCCCATGGCCTTCATTCTCCATTATATTTACTCACATGCATGCGCACGTGTCTACATAATGAATGCTTTACATGCTTTGTTATTGAAATTGTAACAGTGTATCATTTACGTTATGAAGTAGACGCTAACTTGCTATTTCATTATTCGTTCTAATTCGCCTAAAAATTATTTAATTCCCTATTATATAATTATACCCTTGGATGATACAGATATATTATTGTTTATTGTTTAATAATTGCATTTTTTCCCCCAGGTTAAACTTGTTAAATGCCTTGTTCAGAATATTGTTGTGGATATTTCTTTTAATCAGAGTGGTGGACTGTCTACACTTTGTTTTCTAGAACAGGTATTAACTACAATGTGAAACTTGCTCATATTTTTCCCCATCAGATTTCATAAAATTTCATCGTTAGTTAATCAATTACCTCTGTCATCAGGTTGACCGTCTCATTGGAAAAGATCACCTTTTTAAGCGCAGCATTATATTAATCAAAGCATGGTGCTATTATGAGAGTCGCATTCTCGGTGCTCATCATGGTTTGATTTCTACATATGCATTGGAAACATTGGTCTTATACATCTTTCATCTGTTCCATTCGTCTTTGGATGGCCCTTTGGTGGTGAGCGCTTCAAGTTAATCATATTGTTTTTAGATTTTAAAAATCTTTTAAATGTAAAACTTTTTCTTTATAGGTTCTCTACAGGTTTTTGGACTACTACAGCAAATTTGATTGGGAAAGTTACTGTATTAGTTTACATGGTCCAGTTTCGATATCATCTCTACCAGAACTTGTTGGTAAGTTATCGTAATAACCATATGCTAACGTGCTTAAGTTGATCTTTCTGACATGCAACCTTTTCATTTGACCAGCTGAGGCACCAGAAAATGATGGGGCTGAATTATTATTCACAAAGGAGTATCTCAAGAACTGTGTAGACAATTTCGCAGTTCTTCCAAGGGGCTTTGAGAGTAGCCCTAGAGGTTTTCCTCAAAAGCATCTAAACGTGGTTGATCCATTAAAGGAAAATAATAACTTGGGGCGTAGCATTAGTAGAGGTTTGCCTTTTCCACGTTACAAATGAACTGCGATCTTGTGATTTCTACTTACTCATCGTCATCCTTATCATCATCTAAGAATTCTCCCATCAAAATGCTATCTACTGTGAATCAAGGTTCAATTAAATATTTGTAAAGAAAATAAAAGTAAAATTATGAACGGTTGGACTTTTGACTAAATCTTATATTCAATTATATAGTTCCAAATTCTCGGTTGAACAATTTTGTCACTGCTACTTATCATCATCTAAGCCTTTTTCCATAATGGTGTCTATTATGAAGGACAGTTTCATTAGAGATTTGACAAAGTTATATGACCAGCTGTCAACCTAACAATAAGATCAATCTCTCTTTATTAGTATGAAATTTCTGGCCAAGAAAACTATGGATGCTAGAGGACTGACCATGATCCTTCGTGATGAGTTGGTCTCCTCCAAATTCTTCTAGAGTAAGCGCGAAAATATTGACAAGGAAAGATGTTAGATTCGCAATAGGAAATTATGTCCAATTCTCACCTATACTTAACTGAAGATCAATATTTTGTACAATGTATGTATGTAGGCAATTTCTACCGGATACGAAGCGCCTTCACCTACGGAGCTAGAAAGCTAGGACGGCTACTTCTTCAGCTTCCTGAAAATATTACGGCCGAGGTCAATGCGTTCTTCATAAACACACTCGATAGACATGGAAGTGATGATGAAAGGCCCAATGTGCACAATTTACTTCCCAATGGTACCAATTCCTCCCCATCTTCAGAACCTAAAGACACTGATGCCAGTGGACAACTATGCGAGGAGTTAAATACCATCAATATCTCAAGCCCGATTTCAACTGTTGAGGAGAATAACTCCGCAAATGGAAAAGCTTGTCTTCCGCATTTGTTCTTTAATTCTGAAAATGGGCATCAAAATGAGGAAGCTACTATCTCCTCACACCTGGTCTCATGCGAGACCGAGTCATCAGTGAGTACTAATGTGTCTAGGGCATCAAGTTTGAACACTGAAAACTCAAAGCCGGAGAAATTGGCGGATCTTAGTGGGGATTATGATTTGCATTTTAGAAACCTACTACATGTTCAATGGAGCCTGGAGTATTTATCTGGAAATATATACCCTTTTTATGCTCAGTCGCCTTCTTACCAATATCATAACAAGAACTATTGGGATTCTTCATCTCGACGGCGTGGCTCGTTTAGTCATATGAATGGAGTGGGCCCCGGATCGCAGTTTTTGCCCTCAGGGAGTTATCCGGTAAATTCACCTTTTTCTTCTGGAGCTTATGGAGTGGAAGATTTATCGAAACCACGTGGAACGGGAACATACTTTCCCATCACGGTAAATTTCATTGAACTATTGTTGTGGTTGTCACTTGTCATTATTATTTTGGTTGAATTTTAGGAAATTTCCCATGCTATGGATACTAGAGGACTACCCTTTTAGCGATATATCACCTCCTCTTTTTCAAAAGCTGCAGTTTGCTTTCATCCATCTCAAATTGTTCCTGATTTTTACCATTTTTTCCCACTAAGATTGCATATTTATACCACTGAGAGAAATTTTGAGAGTAGAGAGTTGCAGAAATGAAATTTTAGAGATGGCTAAAATAGATGTCAAAGTGCACCTTTTTGGAAAAGAGAGGAAGGACTATTTGGCTGAACTTGAGAGAGATTTCCTGCAATTTAGCATATTGGTTTTAATTTGGGAAAACTTTACTTCGTCACTCTCTTCTAGAGTGCAAACGCATGCATTTGGGTCTGTCTTGACTCTTAACTGCATTGTGAAATAACCCACCAGTTCCATTTTCATTTTGCAGTCACATACTAGATCTGGTTAGTAGCCGGTATGGCATATTCAACCACACCTGTGGTACTATTTTGTTATGCTAAGGTTTTCTTTCAATCTCACCGTTCTCAATCCTTGAGGATTCTCAAAATAATTTTTCATTCGTGTGTTTCTAGAGTTTTCATGGATATAGAGAGCGGCATTCGCCTGGGAGAGGGAAAAAAGCGGCGACTTCTAACTATTTCTCAAGACACCGTAGTTTTAACGGCCGAGCAGAGTCTTCCCAAGAGACAAATGTCGAGGAGAAAGGTGTAAATCATGAGCCTCTTCCTCACGCGCAACTTCCTGTTTCCAACGGAAATGGACGTGGAATCAACTCACCACGCCTGTCCTTTAAAGAGAGTTCCTCTGCAAATGGCTCAGTTGTTCCACCGGAGGAACTCAAGTTCGGGTCTCTTGGTCCTCTTCAACTGAGAGATCGCTCTCCAGATTCTCCCAGCTCTCAATCTCAAAGTTCTTCGGGTTCAAATCACGAAAGGTAATTATAATTAAATATTTTAGAAAATTTTATTGGAAGATTTGGTTTTTAATTATTATTATCTGCCTAATTGGTTTTGGTTAAATTGCAAGAAGCCCATTTATTTTTGTCACAGGAGGTATTAAACTTAGAGGCTAGGTGCATGTTAGATAAACTTAGAGACTAAGTACATGTTACTTGGAATGCTGATGATTTCCTGCTGTTCGGCAAAAAGTAACGGATTCTTTTTGGGGGCAATTTTGATGTTAATTTTCTATAGACAAATCGGAATACATATCTACCTTATAATATAACTAGTCCAAGGCTTTATATATATATATATATATATATATATATATATATATAATATAACTAGTCCAAGGCAATTTTGATGTTAATTTTCTATAGACAAATCGGAATACATATCTACCTTATAATATAACTAGTCCAAGGCTTTATATATATATATATATATATATATATATATATATATATAGAATGGAGAAAAGAGGCCATATGAGGGAATGTTTCCTTATGGCGTCGAAAAAATACACTCTCCATTTTTTCCGACAATCGGAACTCATGATCTTCATCTTTATTATCTAAGTTATGGATACACCAAATTTCATGTGATACTACCACTTTTCACCGTTGATTTAGAGGGTGCAAAATCAACGGTTTACCGACAATAGAACTTTTTACATTGCTAATTCAACGGTGAAAAAGTTGTAGAATCACATGAAATTTGGTCTATCTACATTTTAGATTATAAAGATGAAGATCATGGGTTACGATCGTCGGAAAAAATGATGTAGAAAATTCACTCCTATGGCCTCTCTCTCTCCCTTCCCCTCTCTCGCTCGCTCTCTCTCTCTCTCTATATATATAGAGAGAGAGAGAGTGTGTACGGATCCGTTATGCAGGTTCGCGTTTTTAAATTCACAAACCTGAATGACAGCAGTTGGATCTACCCTTTGCTTTCAACGGTTCCAATTAAAATAAATTAATAAATCCATTAAATAACAAAGCAATAGTCTCTTACCTAATTTTTGGGATCCATGCGTATCTTTATTCATTTATTTTGGGTAATATGGATCATGAAATATTTTGGGTAATATTGTTTTAGAGTCATGGGGATTGAATTTGTTGGATATTTTGATATTTTATCTCTGGGTTCATTAAAAATATTTTGGGTAATATTAATTAGAATCATAAGGATTGGAATCATATAATCATGGATCCCAAGAATTAGGTAAGAGAATATTTACTTTGTTATTTAATAGATTTATTAATTTGATTTAATCGGAGCCTTTGAAAGCAAAAGATAGATCCAACGGCTGTTATTCAGTTAAGGAATTTAAAAACATGAACCCGTCCAAACGGATCCGTACTCTCTTTCTCTCTCTATATATAGAGACAATAATGAAGAAAAGAGGCCATAGGAGGGGATTTCCTCCTATGGCGTCGAACAAAATACAATCTCCACCCTTTTTTTCAACGATCGGCATCCATCATCGTTATCATCTAAGATGTGCATACATCAAATTTCATGTGATTCCACCACCTTTTTACCGTTGAATTAGCAATGTAAAAAGTTCTATTGTCGGTAAACCATTAATTTTGCTCCAACTAAATCAACGGTGAAAATATGGTATAATCACATGAAATTTGGTGTATCCACATCTTAGATGATAAAGATGGAGGTAATGTATGCCGATCGTCGAAAAAAATCATGGAGGGTGCATTTTTCGACGCCATAGGAGGAAATTCCCTCCTATGGTACTTTTCCTCCATTAATATATATATATATATAGAGAGAGAGAGAGAGAGAGAGAGAGAGAGTGCAAGAACTAGTCCAAGTTTTAGTGTTTTACAAGCAATATTTGGTTTGTGCTTGTTGTACCTGTTGGGGCCTTCTGAAAAACTGGATGCCCCATTAAAAATGTAGGACTTTTACACTTGCAAATCATAGGTTCTGAAATTCTCAGCACTGAAATAAATGTGGTGTTTAATCTATGTAAAGGACATGAAATTAGTGTTCAAGCTACTTTAGAATCAATAAGAATATTAATGAAGTTTGTAGATTGTTTTAGAAACCTAATAAAAAGCATTTTCACTCATCTCACCCCCACTGAATATTAGTTGCTAAAACAAGTGCATGTAATATCATTACATAATTCCTCTCATTTTTTGCTATCTAGGAGACTAATATACTCTTCACTCCAATCATATGCAGTGCTTTTAATTTAGGGTTATTTCTTATACACGACTGTGGTTTGGGCTTTTACTTAATACCCCCACCCAAATTTACTATAGTTATGATTTTAAATAAATAATTTGGTTATATTACTTTATCATTAGAATTCAATTTAACAACCATGAATGTTGCTTTTCATAAGGGCGTGCCCCATTGAAATCAAGATCTAAATATCATCAATACCATCATCATCCCAGCCTTTTTCCATCGAAACGGGATCGTCCATTTAGGCTTTATTAGAGAGTTTACATGACGTCGATGTTCTTATAATAAGTACTAAATTTTAGCGAGAGAATAATATAGGCAAAAGAGGGGCTTGCCATAATCATTAATGACTAGTGGATATCCTCCAAATTATCCTAGACTGAAAAAAGGTACGGCATATCAATACAACATAACAATGTATTTGAAAGCATTGTTTAGTAGGTGATTGTGAATGCCTCAGACTATCCATTATATTAGTTGAGGAAATCTAAGGGTCTAATTATCTTGTCTAAATGTAAGCTTGAGTTTTTCAAATTGAATTACAAACGAAAGTGTGTACTAACCCCCCCAAATTTATAGCCAAGACAATTAGGCTGAAGCCACAGCACTCGCTTTTTGGTTGTGCGGTTTAAGCATATAATCATTTAAACTCTCTTAGTCTTCTTTCCATTTTATTTTATAGTTAGGCATTGGACGAATCTAGATGAAGCGTTCACATTAGCATTATAATCATTTAAACTCTCATAGGGTTCTTTCCATTTATTTTATTGAAGGATATAAGAAAAAAGGTTTAAGTGTTTGTTTTGCAATTGGTTTTATCATATGCTCCTTAAGACTTGAACATAATTTTGTATAAGAGTAACTCACCCCAAAAGTAATAATACCTATAAAAACAATTTAGGATCTTAGTTTCCTAGTTTAGGAATTTGGTACTAATTAAGAGACATCTGACGTCAGGTTGATATTTAGTTGTAAAAGTTTGTCAAATCTTCATGGATACTTTTTTTTTTATAGCCGACTCTATTTTGATGGAAGATGATGATCCGACTCTATTTTGATGGCAGATGATGATGATGATGATAAATGTACTGTTATTGTTGCACACTAATAGAACTAAATATCAACCTGAAGTCAAAAACAATTAAGTGTGCAACAATAACAGTACATTTATCATCATCATATATATACCTAATTGTTTTTTAAAAATGTTTGTGATTTACAGACGCGCACGCACATGCAGTCACAACACACACACACACACCCATGCACCTGCGCGTGCGCACGCACTTACACACACATACCTAATTGTTTTTGAAAAATATATGTGACTTACTCATGCAGGAACACCCAAGCCTATCAACTTAAAGATGATGGTGACTTCCCCCCTCTATCTGGTTGAGCTCATTTGCTCTAATTATCTCTGCAAACTGAAGACTCAGCCATGGAATTTGAAAAGGCGATAGAAAAGAAATCCTAAACTTTATGACCTCTTGTGATGAATCGGCGTTTTTGTACATTATAAATAATTGTCTTCTCCTGACCTTCCATTAGTTTGGGGTTCTAAACAGGATTTGATGCTCCTTGAACTTTTTTCGCCTTTTTTTTGGATTTATAGATGCATAAATCTGGGCTGTAGTTTTGTGTCGTGTTTTCTTTAGATAAATGATGATGAGAATGATACCATTGGTTGTTGGTTTGCTTATAGATCGGTTGTTTGTATTGAGGGAATTATGTTTTATTAATTTAAATATTTGATGTTTAGTTTAAGTCCCGATCTCATGTCGTGTGATTTTGCATCAAAGTTGAGTAAAATATGAATCACTGTCTACTCTTTTGTGTCAACATGTTTTAGAATTGGAGTTCTGGTATTAAAGCAAGAGAATTCGGTATAAAATTTCATACTTCGGCAGCACTAGAAAGTCGACTGTCCGTCGATTTTTTCATTAATCATGACCGGTTATCTTGATATTCATGTTATATCTGTCTTTAGATATGTGTACATCAACTTTCATATAATTTGAGCATCTTTTGCCCCTGCATTGATATGGTCGACGCTGATGTTGAAGAAATTGATGGATGGTTTACCATTAGGACAACCGATGTAGGAATTTTCCGAATTTTCCTGTCTTGGCAATGAAAGCTCCATGCCCTCTTAAATCAAATAGCCAAAGCACTGGTCCGATTTTAATTAAAAGCTCAAATTTTGGGTTTGAATGGGTTAAGATTCTAACAATTTGTAAGATGACAATTTTTTTTTAAGTTCGTAATTTGCAATGAACAATCTATCTACCTATCTATTATTACAGTTATGCCATCAGTTCAAAAATATTCAATACATTGGTATGAGATTTTTGAAATTAGACTTATGTATTAAGGTTAATTATGTCAAAGGGCCTGTTGAAGGATGCTTCTCAGCTAGTGGCCTTCCGTTGGAGAAAGGAAAGAGATGATATGTGCCCCACTTGCTAAAAAATTCCCTAACCTAACTTCTTAATGTTCTCTTTTTACATAAATACAATATTAATTGTATCTTTTTAATAAAATGTTTTGATTCTTAATTTGATCTTTTTAAAATACCATGGGCTTTCAATATTTTTCAAATTAATACCATGAATTTTGGTTTTAACTGTATTCCAGACAAACATCATAGGCATTTTACACAGAGAAATAGCATGGATTTTCATTGTTTTTCGTTTTTTGTGATGCAAAGCCTTATGATAATTACGGTTCTAACATCAACTTGAAACCCCTTAAATTTTTACCAAAGTATCGTGAGCTTTAAATGTTTTATGGATAAACAACATGGACTTCGTTTTTTACTAACTATCGTGCTTATTCAATGTTTTTCTACTAAACATCTTACGGTTTTTCACAAACAAATACCATGATCTTTCACCATTTTCCCGAAAATTTTCATCTTTACAAATAAATACCATGGATTTCCAACGTTGTTCATAAAAGTACCATGAAGTTTGTTGTTTTAACATGATTTAATAATCTGGCTTAATCCTGAGCCGACTAGTATTATCAACTGCCCGATTAAAGTCCGTGTATCCCGTACACATATTTAATCGGACCCCTGCATGTACTAACGTACGACTCTTACATCTGTCTCCTGAACCGGGAAAACCCTCTGTGTGGGACTCTAAAGACTCGACAATATACCGGCAGTGGGTTTAACCACAAGCACGTCAGTGACACTAGCTGTACGTAATGGCTACCAAGGTACTTGCTGAAAGGGGGGTTGACAATCAAGTACGTCCTTACCCTACTGAGCCTGAATGTGACAATCTCCGTACAGTCCGGTCTCTTCGTCAAAAAGTATCGGATATCGGGTCTAGGGGGTAGATAATGTCAGACCCCTACTAATCCGATAAGTCATATCTGAGTCAAACTCATCACCAATAGAGATATTACTAATCAACTATCAGTAAATCTCATCCACCGTGGCCACGGATTTCTGGTGATAGCCAACTGAACACAGCGCGATATCAACTTCTAATACCAGGAGAGACGAATCCTTGACAGTCGACCAATGCCTCCATGTGGCTCGGGACTGTACCCAACTAAAATCTGTTTGCACGATTCCTTTAAGCCGTGGTAGGGTAGTAATTAAAGTACAGTGGGAACTCATACGAGACAAATAACGACTTCAGGTCAAAAGACTAGTCTGTACTCATGCTGTTAGTTATATGTATGCCGTAGAGGCCATTATTATACATGTGATGTATATTATAGTGGATGCTTGGACATATATAAGAAGGACTTTCTTACTCGACATGATAGTATGCTATCTGGCTTCTTTTTATCTTAACATGTACACTTATGGTCTCTCTATTACATGTTGATAAAGCCCTTAGAATGAGTACTTGACTACCAGGATTATGATATAGATCATACTAGTGGGACAGAGGTAGTCGGTAAGTACATCCTTCAATTATTCCTAATCGTGGGAGTATCGAGACAGGGTATCGATATTCCAGAGTAGACTAGTGTTAGTTATGTGTATGCCCTAGAGGCTATTATTGTACATATGATGTATATTATATTGGATGCTTGGACATATATAGAGAGGACTTTCTTGCTCGACATGATAGTATGCTATCTGGTTGCTCTTTGTCTTAACATGTAGACTTGTATTGTGATACTGTCTTGCTCTCTGTAACAACCCCAAATTTTCAATACAAGTTTTTACAAAAAAAATTCAAAAAATCCATAAAGGGGTATTTTAGCTTGAGCACAAGTTATAGGTAATTATTTTGCTTTTTAATTACAAGTTAAAACAATGTAACAACTTCATTTTTAGTGTACAAAAATTTGCTTTAACATTAATGTATATTTGGGGTATTTACATTTACTGTTATTATTTTAAGTAATTAATTAGCTCCATAATTACAAGAAGGAGCTTGTAGCTCATTGGTAATACCTTGCACTACTGAACTAAGCCACCAGAGTTTAAATCCCATACCCCACATTATTTTTAATATTGATTTTTTAAAAAACCTTTAGAATACCAAGAGTTTACACGTGCATATCTCACAAAAACCCCACTACACCCAAAGATGTAACATTTCCAGGAGTTAGATGAACCGTCGGGGGGGATCCCGGCCGCCTGACTCGGCCAAATCGGCCTTGACTCGGTCTGACTCAGTCCTCAGACCGAGTCACGGCCGAGTCGGCCGATTCTGGCGACGTCCCCAACATGAAAGTTGTGTCTTTTCATATTCCCTATGCACCTGCAAAATTTCAGCCTCAGACCACTTTCAGAGCTCTTTTAAAACCCCGATTACTCCATTTTTAATACATTTTTATACATTTTATCACATTTTTCATTTTAACCTTTCATCTACCCTAACCCTAGCCTACCCTATAAATACACCCCTACCCTCTACCCTCTCACCCCAAAATCCTGAGTCCACTCTCTCAAAATTTTTCCAAGAGTCGTGTACTTTGAAAACAAGCTCGAGGCGAAGCTCCGACGAAATTCCAGCGGAACTTCCGGCGAACGTCTTAGGAACTACCGGCGACGACGCAACATCGGCGATCCCTCTAGTTCCCTCTCACTCTCTAGTGTAATCTAAAACCCGTAAGTCCCTTTCTATCTCTCTTCCCTATTCAAGAAAAATACGAAATTACAAAACCCAACGGAATCGGAACAAATCCGATTTCCGATTCGGTTTTCTATAAGATTCCACTTCTCACAAATACAATCATTCTTAAACTTTCTCATGTTGATTATTAAACACTAATTAAACAATTTGAACAAGTTTCATCACATGAAATGATAGTTTTCTCAAATTATCGTATTTTTCACTTAAATACCACATTGTTTTAATCCTTCATTTAACCCATCAAACTTGCTATACATTTAAGTAGATCACGAGGTAACGACCTACCTCCTCACACACTTACATACAACCTAACACGATACCATTGAAACCTTAGAATATGAGAAAATAAACATTTTCATTTAAATACCACATACTTAATAAAACCAATTCTAAAAGATTTAGTTTTGATACACTTTTTAAAGAAGTACCACTTATTATGAAAATACGATAAGTTGTGGACATCGGTCGTTTATCTAAACCTGACTTTGTGGTGTCCAGGCTAGGCAAGTGAGAAATGTAACTTTAAAAGTCCCGTCTCACGGTGATTCGTGAGCGGTCCCTCATTTCTTCACTTGTACTTACCTGGCCACAATTGGCGGTGAAGAGGCGATTTGAGCCATCTCAAGACTTGTCGTTTAGACCATTTAGAAATAGTCTAGTTGACTTAGGAAACCCTAGAACCTAAAATACGGAAAATTAACATTTTTACCAATAAATACCATAGTTTTTACAAAGGAGGTACTGCCGAAATTTTTAAGAAAGAAAACTAGAGTCAGAAATTTTACTTGTGATTTTCTAAACGTTTAAAAACTATATGTTTCTCCGTTGATCCAGTTTTGGGTGGTTTAGATTTCTGGGTTTCGGCTTATTTAAACTGCGTACGCCTGTAGACGTTACGTAGTTTAAGTGCCGGTTACGGGCCAAATTTTGGGTCGTGACAAAGTTGGTATCAGAGCGCTAGGTTTTACCTTTCGGAGTATAGGATGACCTTGGTATGATGGAGTAGGTAGCTTAAGCAGAGTGACGTAGCGTGTGTATGTTCCGCGACATACTTACGACACGGTACTCCGCCTAAGTGACCTTAGGACTTATTGATTGATTTTCCTCCGTGATGATATACATCTTTGTGATTCGATTTTTGTTTCCTTATCGAATCTTGTTTCAATTTCCAGCCTATATGCCGCCGAAGACTACGAGGGCACAGAGAGCGGCCGCGAGGGCCGGGGTCAGAGTTGACTCGTCTGAGGCGAGGACTGACCAGGGAGGTACGCCTGTTGTGCCGGAGCATATTGCTATGATTGGGGCTGGTATGCAGGACCTGCGCCAGATGATAGGGACCTTAGTAGAGGCCATTCGAGCGCAGGGGCAGGCAGTAGTTCCACCCGTTGCAGGGACCACGATGGTACCTACAGTTCCGGCAGCCGCAGTTATAGCTCCGGAGGTTATTACCCTGTCGCTGACAGAGTTCATGAGGCTGAGGCCTCCGGTGTTTACTAGCACAGATACTACTGAGGATCCGCAGTCGTTTATCGACCGGATGGCCAGGATTTGTCGTTCGCTCCGATGCTCCGATGAGAGATGGGTGGAGTTTGCGAGCTTTTGTCTGGAGGGTCTGGCCCAGAAGTGGTGTGAGTCATTGGAGAGGGGCAGAGCCGCGGATCTTGCTCCTATGACCTGGGCCGAGTTTGTGACGGTATTTCTCGCCCGTTTTCTTCCACCGAGCGTCAGGGATGCGCAAACGCGTAGATTTGAGTCGTTACGTCAGACTCCGGGGATGACGGTGTCTGAGTATGATGTACTGTTTACCGAGCTGTCAGTGTATGCTCCGTACTTGGTGGCGACAGAGGAGATGAGGGTGAAGAGGTTTGTTCGAGACCTGCTTACCCAGTTGTTCCTAGCCATCAGCATTCAGCATTGCGACACATATGCGGCAGCGGTGGATGCAGCCCTATTGGTTGAGGAGCGTCTTTCTGAGTCGTCAGTTGCTCTGGAACCGAAGAAGGTTCGTACTGGTGATCCATCAGTGAGGCGGGCGTTTAGACGTCGTGACAGTTCCCGTTCAGATAGTGGAGGTTCGGGACGAGGCCGGGTTTTTAGCTCTTACCCTCAGGAGGGTCAGCAGTTTGTATCTGGATTTACCGGTGCGGGAGTATGGGTCATCGGGTTCGAGACTGTGCTGAGCCACATGTGAGCGAGGCAGTTGTACCGCAGGTTACCTTACCACCTTCTCCACCTCAGAGGGCGTTGCCCCTTATGCCGGTTGTTGCTCCGCGTCAGACTCTTGTGTAGAGAGGTCGGGGTCGCAGGGGTTTTGTACCGAGAGGGCGGGGTGGTAGAGACGGAGGTCAGCCAGTTGCCGGTAGAGGGCATGCTCGGGTGTTTGCCTTGACTCACCATGACGCTCAGGCGTCCAATGCTGTGGTTTCAGGTATCCTTTCTGTATGTTCTTCTAATGCACATGTTCTTTTTGATCCGGGATCTACGCATTCGTATGTTTCTACGCACTTCGTGCCGAGGTTAGGCCGAGAGTCGTGTTGGCTAGATCAGCCACTGGTCATGGCTACTCCTGTAGGAGAGTCGTTTATTGCACGACACGTGTTCCGGTCGTGTGTTGTCCGTATAAGGGACAGAGATTTGCCCGTCGACTTGATCCTTCTTGAGATGTTGGACTTCGACGTTCTGCTGGGCATGGACTGGTTTTGAGGAGGGGATGTCGGGGATTCTTGGCTTCGTGCCGCCCCTCACAGTTTGATTTCTGTCCTGTGCGCTAGTCGGCTTTTGAGGAGGGGATGTCGGGGATTCTTGGCTTCCATTCATGATACTGGAGCCACAGTGGAGTCGTTGGACCAGGTTCCTACCGTGCGAGAGTTTCCCGACGTCTTTCCCGATGAGTTACCTGGGATGCCGCCAGAGCGCGATATTGAGTTCTGCATTGATCTGATTCCTGGCACGGATCCTATTTCTATACCGCCTTATCGGATGGCTCCAGCGGAGCTTAGAGAGCTTAAAGATCAATTGCAAGAGTTGCTTGATTTGGGACTTGTGCGTCCGAGTGTTTCGCCGTGGGGAGCTCCTGTTCTGTTCGTCAAGAAGAAGGAGGGCAATTTGAGGCTATGTGTGGATTATCATCAGTTGAACCGAGTTACGATGCGGAATAGGTATCTTTTACCTCGCATTGACGATTTATTTGATCAGCTCCAGGGTGCGAAACAGTTTTCAAAGATTGATTTACGTTCGGGTTATCATCAGTTGCGGGTTCGGAATGATGACATTCCGAAGACTGCTTTTCGTACGCGCTATGGGCTCTATGAGTTTTTGGTGATGTCGTTCGGACTTACCAATGCGCCAGCAGCGTTCATGGATCTGATGAACTGGATTTTCAGGCCGTTTCCCGACCAGTTTATTATTGTGTTTATTGATGACATACTGGTCTACTCTAGGAGTCGGGAGGAGCATGAGCAACACTTGAGGATTACTTTGCAGATATTGAGAGAGCACCAGCTGTACGCTAAATTCTCAAAGTGCGCGTTTTGGCTTAATAGAGTTGACTTCCTGGGTCATGTGGTGACTGGTGATGGTATTCTTGTGGACCCGAGGAAGATCGAGGCTGTACAGCTTTGGTCCAGACCTGTATCGGTGACTGAGGTCCGCAGCTTTTTGGGTTTAGCTGGTTATTATCGCCGTTTTGTGCAGGATTTCTTGAGTATCGCTGCACCGCTGACTGGACTGACCCGGAAGGGAGTTTCTTTTCTTTGGACTGATGCGTGTGAGCAGAGTTTTCAGCAGTTGAAGACTCGGTTGACGACTGCACCAGTTCTTTGTTTACCTTCTGGATCGGGCGGCTATGTTGTTTTTTGTGATGCTTCTCGAGTAGGGCTCGGCTGTGTTCTGATGCAGCACGACAGAGTGATTGCTTACGCTTCTAGGAAGCTGAAGAAGCATGAGCAGAATTACCCCACTCATGATCTTGAGATGGCCGCGATGGTCTTTGCGTTGAAGATTTGGAGACACTACTTGTACGGGGAGTCGTGTCAGATCTTCACGGATCACAAGAGCTTGAAGTATATCTTCCAGCAGCGGGATCTGAACCTGAGACAGCACCGATGGATGGAGCTAGTGAAGGATTATGATTGTGAGATCCTTTATCACCCGGGCAAGGCGAATGTGGTGGCTGATGCTTTGAGTCGTAGGCCCGGGGGTAGGTTGTCCCAGTTGAGCGCAGTTCAGCATCAGTCTTCTGCAGATTGCAGCTATTGTGTGATGGTAGAGTGCAGTTCGAGTTGTAGGGTTACTAGGCACACTAACAAGGATCTACAAGGCATCGACCATGCCGGATTAAAATTTTAGCCATGCCGAATAACTCTAAACAAGATCTTTGCAAGAAAATTAGGTTAACACATGCAAGTTAAACTCTTTAACACTAAGTGAATACAAAATACAACCTTTGTAGATCGGTCCTTCACTTCTTAAGCTCCTTGTTGTAGTCCCTTCGCTGCGATCAACGAACTCCCGGACTCTCGGACGGCTCCATGAGAAAATTGCAACGGGATCGCTTGAAGTCTTCGAGGCCAAAGATGATCTACGTCGAGGGAATACGAACTTAACCTTCTGCTCCACTAACCAAAGAATTAGTGAAGCAAACACCCTAAACTAAAGTGCTAGTCTAGTAGAGGATGGTGAGATAGGAAATGGGTACACTTTAGAATTTCTTTTCTCACTTTGTATCTCTCTCTTTATCAAACCCTAGAAAAGAATTGAAGGAGGAAGAAGATGAGCTCAAAATGAATATGAAACTTAACTAAGAGAGAGAATGAGCTAACCATGGTGAGTGAGTATCATATACTAACTCTTGTAGAGACTTTACAATGGGTAATTATAGTGGTTAGGTTAGTTAATATCTTAAGTAAAACAAAAACTAGTGGACTAAGTCAAATGCAAAGATAAGCTTCATGAAGCTTCATGCATTTGTGCTCATTATCCATTTGTTTTAGAATTACTTTAAATATAAAAACCTAAACCTATAATTAGTATGGTATAAGTCTTGTACACCCATGATAGTTGTATCAATAACCATGATAAAAATAATGCACACAAATAAATATATATCACATATATATTAAGTTGTGCACAAGTGAGAAAAATAAATGCTTAAGTGAACCAATGTTAGTTAATGTAAATTAGTATATCACATTTACAATTATACACTAAATTATTAAATCAATACTTGACTTAATAATCCGGTTATATCACATATAACCGACTAATATCCAATGTATCGACTTATCGAATCAACCCTTGATTCGATAACTAGGTTATATCGCATACAACCGATCGATACAAACATCGCGAGAATAGAATACGATATCACATACTCGCATTATTCTCGGTCCCGCACATATCACATATGCGCTCCTATTTCATTTTGCCTGAGCCAGTACAACCTCTATGTAGGACTCTAAAGACTCATCAATACGCCGGCAGTAGGTGATGATCATATCAAGCACCCACAAGCCGTCAGCGGTACTAGCTGGACGTAACGGCTACCCGGGTATTGAGCGATCAGAAGATCAACAAGCAAGCCCGCTCCAACTCCCGCAAAAGGCCTGACAGTGACACTACCGTACAGTCCGGTCTCCTCGTCTGATATGTCGCATATCAAGTCTAGGGGTGGTAAACGTCAGACCCCAATAACCGATAAGTCATGCCGATATGAGGCTCATAACGGGTCGAGAAACTACTGGTAACACTTACCAGTAAATCTCTAAACCAGCCCTGGCCAGGGACTTTCCTGTTATGGCCAATCGAGCATAACGCAACATCAACCCCCAATACCAGGAGAGACAAAACCCCTCCTATCGCTCATTGCCTCCATGTGACTCGGGACTGTACCCAAAAACCACCGTTTTGCACGCCCTTTTGGACGTGGTAAGGTGGAAATCAAAGCACAGTGGGAATCACACAAGACTCTATGAAAATCTCGGGTCTACAGACTAACCTGCACCAGTGTCACCAGAGAACTGCCATCTGACGTAAGGTATAATACCATCTGGGAGTTCTCGGCGAGTCCGTCCAGTGTACCCAGTCTCTACTGAGCACCCGTATATCATCTCTGATGTCAAACACCAATGGATATGGGATCATCCATCGCCCATCTGTATGGGTCGAGAAGGTATACGCTAGTCTACTTTGGTATATCGATGCCCTGTCTCGATACACCCACGACTAGGGACCTTGAAGGATGTACTTATGGACTACCATGTCCCCACTAGTATGATCCGCATCATAGTCCAGGTAGTCAAGTACACATCCTAAGGGCTTTACCAACATGTAACAGAGAGACAATCAGTGTACACGTTAAGGTAAAGAGTAACCAGATAGCATACTATCATGTCGAGCAAGAAAGTCCTCCCTATATATGTCTAAGCATCCACTACAATATACATCACATGTATAGTAATGGCCTCTAGGGCATACATATAACTAACAATCTCCCACTTGCACTAGGGCCATCTGATAACAGTGGTTGAAGTATCTCATACTCAACCATCCCATTAAAGTCTCTCTCTGGGAAAAGGCCTTTGTGAGTGGATCTGCCGTGTTGTCCTCTAAGTCTACTCTCCTGACCTCGATCCCCTGGAAATCAAACATCTCCATGATCAGGTGACACTGCCTTAGAATTATGTCTGGATCACTGATGGGACGGGCGTTCCTTGGCATAGGCCACAACTCCATTGTCACACAATGGAAGGAACGAAGTTCATCTCATGAACTAATATACACCCAGACTTCCTCTTTGGTAGCATCTTTAGTAGCGATGTATCCAGCCTTTATCGTCTAGTATGCCACGGTATCTAGCTTGGAACTCTTCCAACATACCGTCCCTTTACTGAGGGTAAAGACAATGCCTGTGACTGACATTCAGTCGTCCTTATCACCCTGGAACCCTTCCAGTGATTCTCCCCAGGATCGTTTGATACCATCTCACTACAACTAGTGAGAATCCTAACATCCAATTAGATCTATCTCATAGATCCAAATCCCAGGATTTAGTAGGTATCACTTTTGATCCTATATGGAGAATCCTTCTGATAAGCAGAGATTGACCGAGCGTAGCATAGGAAACTCCTTCCCTATCAAGAGTATGTCATCCACGTACTCTACGAGGATCAACACCATACTCTCTACTACCTTTTTGTATATACAAGGTTCATCTACCATTTTGATGAAGTCAAACTCTTTGACTACCACATCAAAACAGATGTTCCAACTCCGCGATACCTGCTTTATCCTATAAAGCATCTTGCACACGTTTCCGCTGCTCCCACTGTCTACGAAGCCATCTGGCTGTGTACTTATAGACGCTCTCTTCTAAAACATCATTTAGAAAAGCTGTTATGACACCCAACCACCAGATATCGTAATCATGGTATGTAGCCGTGGCAAGTAGGATCTGGATGGACTTAAGCATAGGCACAGAAAAAGGTTTCATCATTAGCCACAATTGGTCTATGATGCAAACCTTTTAACAAGTCTAGCTTTGAAAGTCTCAACTTTTCCATGTACACAAAGTAATCTTCTCAAGATATACTTGCTCCTGATGGGGATTTAACCCTTCAGATAAAGAAACCAAAGTCCATACTTTGTTGGTGTATAAGGATTCCATCTCAGATCGCTAAGCATCCAACCATTCTTACAGAGTCCTACTCCTGATGGCCTGGTCGAAACTAGTTGGGTCATCATCTCATGATGCAATCCTCGCTCCCACTGTCATAAAGAAACCAAAGTAACTCTCAAGTGGGTGAGGAACCCTACTAGATCGGCGGAGAGGCTGAGGTTCGTTGGTTACTATTGAATCTTCCGGTTCTACCAAATCGTCAGCTGTAGTTTGTATAGCTGGAACTCCTTCCAGTTCTACCTTATAACCACTAATTTCTTCTCAAGAAATTCCCTTTCACAAAGGTGGCATATTGAGAAACAAAACATTTTTGTTCCTCAGTTTGGTAGAAGATATTCCCTTGCTAATGCTTAGGATATCCAACAAACTTGCACAGAATTGACTTTGCCTCGAGCTTGTCCGGATTTTGCTTTTAGACAAAGGCCGGACAACCCCAAATCTTAACTGACTTAAGAGATGGGCTCTTCCCTTACCATATCTCATATGAAGTGGTAGGCACCTGATTTGGTTGGAATGCCATTCAATAGATATGCATCTTTACAAGCGCATAATTCCCAAAAGGAAACAGGAAACTCAGTAGTACTCATCATAGAGCACACCTTATCATATAGGGTGTGATTGCTCCGCCCCGATACACCGACGTGCCGTGGTGTATACGGAGGAGTAATGCTGAGAGAGAATCTCATTCTCCTTTAGAATAATCCAGGAATTCCGTGCTCAAGTATTCTCCTCCTTGATCACATCAAAGGACATAATACTTATACCCGTTTCGGTTCTCTACTTCTAACTTATATTCTGTGAATATCTCAAAAGGTTTGGACTTGTGTTTCAACAGGAACATATGTCTGAATCTTGAGAGATTATCAGAGAATGTAATGAAGTACAAAGGACCGGTCTTGGTATGTGTAGACAGGGGACCTCCATACATCAACATGTATCATCCCAAGAGTTCACTAACTCTTTCTCTGCTTCCTATAAACAGAGCTATGGTCATCTTATCTCTGTGATATGACCAGCAAGTTTCACAAGATGTAAATTCAAACTAGTTTAAATATGCATCTATATGTAACTTCAGCTAGTCGGGTCGCATTGATATGACCTAGTCTACAATACCTCAAGAAGGATTCGTTCATTTCTGAACTCTTCCTCTTGTGTGTGTTCTATATACTAAGAACTGTAGTTTGATTTAGAACATCAATGCTTTTAGATAACGTGCCTGAATCGATCAACTCTTGATATAGGAAATGTTCAAACATTATCCAACAATACAAAATTATATCCTTCTTTACTAATAAAGAGACTGATATGATTTTGCATATCAGGTTCGGTATCTAATAACATTCGTTCAGAATCAATGTATTCTGGTAATACAGGGTGATAATGACCAACAGACTTGGCTGCAACACTTGCACCGTTTTCTATCTCATGAAACTTATCACCCGTTCTCAGTTCTCTACCTTATCTGTAGCCCATGTAACAGATTACATATGGGGGATCCTGATCCGGTATCACATACCCAGGACGTAAAGGATACTGAGGAACAGTTCTCTATAATGAACACACCCGAAGATGATGCATCAGCATGCACTTTCTTCGTTTGGGCGGCACGGGAATTCTGGTAATCCCCAATTTCCTGCTCTGTCTTATAACAATTATAAGTTGGAGCGGGACCAACGTTCCCCAGCTCAGTATAACAAGCGGGTTCGGTCAATACATCCGTATTATTATCTTGATTAAGGCGTGATATGGTCGCTACCCGGAGAGAGAGAGAAGAAAACACTCTGCGTGCGCTCTTGTAAGATCAGATTGGTTATTATTTTATCTAATCAGGATGGCTCCCAGTGTTTTTATCAAATCTTCCTTCAAACCCTAAAAGGAAAGACTAGCCGGGATTAGCTACACCCTACAACTTCGCCAATCTTTCAGCCAGGCCAGCGTTGGTACTTTGAGGGAGGTTCCCCGTGCTTTCGCACGGACCTAATTAAAGTAAACCTCATTTTCCCAGAGGCGTAACCCCATTGACACCTTTCTAGACACCTACTTGATCGGTTAATTGTAATGTGTAAAACTCTCCCAGGAGTAACAATTACTCGCAGTGGGTATCGGGATCCAACTATCTCATAGAAGGTATGCAATCTCATTGCAAATTTCAACACTTGAAATTCCCGATAATTTTGCCCCTAGCACCCTATGACCTTGACGGAGGTCAACAAACCATAGGCTATCCTAATCCAATCTGCATCATATGCATAAGCAGATAAATACTAGTTAGCTACCGCACACTACGCCTTGACGGAACAAACGTAGCACGAATACTAAGTAGGACTTATCTGAAATGACGGAGGGCTACGACAGGTTTTTCTGAAAACCTATTGCGTAATGAACTTGATATCGTTGTAGAATCAAATGATTTAAAAATGGAGTGTTTTTAAGGCTTTTACTAGTTTCGCTAAAGAGGTCACTCCCGGTGAAGGGATCTCGGCTCTTTCCTCGTCGAATGAGGTGCAGGATATATCATATATATCACTGTGCAAAACAAGGACTAGAAAAGCAATCAAAAGACAAAACCGAGGGGTGTAGCATCTGCCAGTCATTGTTAAAGGGGTCACTCCCGGTGAAGGGATCTCGGCCCTTTCCTTATCGAATAAGGTGCAGGATGTTCTACAAGGAACACCGCGATGCAAAGTAAGAACTGTAGCTACCTGTTTTTGAAAATTCGATTCCACAACATCTTTTAGGTTTCTTTTTCTTTCATTAATCACATTAATGAAGTCCCATCATTAAAGTCACCTAAACATCACAGATAAATACGACGTACACTTATGCCATCCGCATTCGCCTCGATGTCCCCTCGTACACCGTTAGGTTAGGTGACTAACGGCAGGGCAGGGCAGGGCTAGCGTGGGTGTAAAACATAAGTAACGTCTATATAATATATCATATATACTATATACAGTATCTATCACAGAACATCAAATGATCACATCACAGATATCGCAGCAGAAGAAACATATGAAACATTGGATATACTAGGACGTCCGTGTTTTATTTTGAGCCTCTATAAAACACGGATTCCACGGTCGCGATGAATAGCCAAACCCACACCCCTAGACCCCTACGAGAGCGGCAAGCAACCCTTCCAATTCTAGAGTTAGGAGACCCGGACTCGACTCCTCGAGTTGGTCTCCCACTGGACTCCAGAACCCGGTTACTTGTGCTCTCCTCCTTGGGTCTATCCTAGTGCGGAAAAATAAATAATATACAAATGGTGACATCAACCTCATCCCGGAAGTGCCCTAATAAAAGAATATTACATACATTTAATTTTACATGAATAAAAATAAAAACCCTCATCTCACATAAAAAAAAACCCGGCTATTCAGAACGCGAAGATCCAATATAACATATCCAGCAACACATAACATCACATGTCATCAACGTAAGTAAATATGCGCATCCCAATTGTCGTTGGCATATAGCAACGAAATCGGCGATAACACATATTACACTTACGGTCGCAGAAAAGAAAGTGTAAAACTACAACAGTTGGAATCCGCAACCTTCTTAGACATCACATGCCTAACAGTTATAAACCCCGCATTTTAGTCTCCATATCGAAAACACTTTTCAATATCAAGTCGGGCGCTTCAACAAGATTCCCGATAAGTGATCGAATGCTCGTCGCAAACTTTAGTAGACAGCCGCACCCCCGGATGCCGTCGACGAAGTGCACTAAGGCGGAACACCGCTGCCGTGAGCACCCAAACGGATGCTTTTGGCGACGGGGTTCTCCTACAGTCACTTGGTCGGGGCTTTGGGGCATGGCTGTCTATTAAGTTTACTCGGCGAGTATCCGCGTACGCTACGTGATTGCGACGGACTTTTGATCGCATCAAAATTCCGTGGCAATCGATCAAATGAGACTAAACTCCTATGTTTATAACATTCAAATTAGTTATCTCATAACTACTTGTACATTCCAAATATTGTATCACATTCCAGATAAATAGACAGAGTTAAACTTTCCGATCGAATAATCAAACACCCAAGTTTTCCCAATTGATTCTCAAAACTTGAGGGGAGTTTAAAAACATCCATCACATGCCACAGTACCAACGGTCCAGTCGTAGAAGGGTCAAGCCAACGCCTCACATGTGGCACGCCGTACTGCCCCAAACCCTAAGGTTCAAAAGGCAGTTCAAGACGGTCACATAATCGAGTTAAGGTTTGTTGTCTTCTAGAGGGTCCATTGCGTAACTTGCACGATTTAGACGTTCTTAAACTACGGGAAAAATCCAACACTTGGAAATTTTTCGGGTCAGGAAAAAGTGAGTTATTGATATCCGTTCGAACTTTTTAATACTTTCTAAATATCCGGAAAACACATAACAAAATTAAATTCTCCGATCGAATCGACGATTACAAAATAAACCCCAAAATACTCAACACTTGAGTCAGTTTTAAACATACCCAGAAATATACAGGAATAGCTAAAGATGTTACTGCACAAAGAACCGTCCCCAATACTCTCTTTTTGCCGCGGAACCGCCGCCAAAGGTAGCTTAGTGCCGCGGTTCCGCGGCCACGTGGAGGTATTGAAGGCTCGTTTTTCATGGTAATTCTTACAAAACCCTGCTGAATTTTTTAGGTATTTTTAATACTGAAAAATCCCAGTTTTGAAAAATTTTCCGGAGAGGGGTTTAGTTTGTCGTATCCGGGTTCGTTCGGAGTTTTAACTTCGTTAACACATCGCCTAATGTTCTAGCTAGGCTCTGATACCACTGTAGGGTTACTAGGCACACTAACAAGGATCTACAAGGCATCGACCGTGCCGGATTAAAATTTTAGCCATGCCGAATAACTCTAAACAAGATCTTTGCTAGAAAATTAAGTTAACACATGCAAGTTAAACTCTTTAACACTAAGTGAATACGAAATACAACCTTTGTAGATCGGTCCTTCACTTCTTAAGCTCCTTGTTGTAGTCCCTTCGCTGCAATCAACGAACTCTCGGACTCTCGGACGGCACCATGAGAAAATTGCAACGGGATCGCTTGAAGTCTTCGAGGCCGAAGATGATCTACGTCGAGGGAATACGAACTCAAGCTTCTACTTCACTAACCAAAGAATTAGTGAAGCAAACACCCTAAACTAAAGTGCTAGTCTAGTAGAGGATGGTGAGATAGGAAATGGGTACACTTTAGAATTTCTTTTCTCACTTTGTATCTCTCTCTTTATCAAACCCTAGAAAAGAATTGAAGGAGGAAGAAGATGAGCTCAAAATGAATATGAAACTTAATCAAGAGAGAGAATGAGCTAACCATGGTGAGTAAGTATCATATACTAACTCTTGTAGAGACTTTACCATGGGTAATTATAGTGGTTAGGTTAGTTAATATCTTAAGTAAAACAAAAACTAGTGGACTAAGTCAAATGCAAATATAAGCTTCATGAAGCTTCATGCATTTGTGCTCATTATCCATTTGTTTTAGAATTACTTTAAATATAAAAACCTAAACCTATAATTAGTATGGTATAAGTCTTGTACACCCATGATAGTTGCATCAACAACCATGATACAAATAATGCACACAAATAAATATATATCACATATATATTAAGTTGTGCACAAGTGAGAAAAATAAATGCTTAAGTGAACCAATGTTAGTTAATGTAAATTAGTTATCACATATACAATTATACACTAAATTATTAAATCAATACTTGACTTAATAATCCGGTTATATCATATATAACCGACTAACATCCAATATATCGACTTATCGAATCAACCCTTGATTCGATAACTAGGTTATATCGCATACAACCGATCGATACAAACATCGTGAGAATAGAATACGGTATCACATACTCGCATTATTCTCGGTCCCGTACATATCACATATGCGCTCCTATTTCGTTTTGCCTGAGCCAGTACAACCTCTATGTAGGACTCTAAAGACTCGTCAATACGCCGGCAGTAGGTGATGATCATATCAAGCACCCACAAGCCGTCAGCGGTACTAGCTGGACGTAACGGCTACCCGGGTATTTAGCGATCAGAAGATCAGCAAGCAAGCCCGCTCCAACTCCTGCAAAAAGCCTGACAGTGACACTACCGTACAGTCCGGTCTTCTCGTCTGATATGTCGCATATCAAGTCTAGGGGTGGTAAACGTCAGACCCCAATAATCGATAAGTCATGCCGATATGAGGCTCATAACGGGTCGAGAAACTACTGGTAACACTTACCAGTAAATCTCTAAACCAGCCCTGGCCAGGGACTTCCCTGTTATGGCCAATCGAGCATAACACAACATCAACCCCCAATACCGGGAGAGATGAAACCCCTCCTATCGCTCATTGCCTCCATGTGACTCGGGACTGTACCCAAAAACCACCGTTTTGCACGCCCTCTTGGACGTAGTAAGGTAGAAATCAAAGCACAGTGGGAATCACACAAGACTCTATGACGATCTCGGGTCTACAGACTAACCTGCACCAGTGTCACCAGAGAACTGCCATCTGACGTAAGGTATAATACCATCTGGGAGTTCTCGGCGAGTCCGTCCAGTGTACCCAGTCTCTACTGAGCACCAGTATATCATCTCTGATGTCAAACACCAATGGATATGGGATCATCCATCGCCCATATGTATGGGTCGAGAAGGTATACGCTAGTCTACTCTGGTATATCGATGCCCTGTCTCGATACACCCACGACTAGGGACCTTGAAGGATGTACTTATGGACTACCATGTCCCCACTAGTATGATCCGCATCATAGTCCAGGTAGTCAAGTACACATCCTAAGGGCTTTACCAACATGTAACAGAGAGACAATTAGTGTACACGTTAAGGTAAAGAGTAACCAGATAGCATACTATCATGTCGAGCAAGAAAGTTGTAGCGTTTTGAAAATCGTTTCGGTGAAATTTCGGAAAATCGGTAAAATAAGGGGGTTTTCTGTAAAAAGTCAAAATGCAAATATCTTATTATAAAAATTAAATATACATATTCTAGCTATGTAATTGCTAGTATTTGGTGTTTATTGAGCCACTGGTGAAATTTCAAATTTTCTGAAAAAAAATTTATTTTATTATTATTTTAAGCCGTCACTAATACATTTAATTAGGGAAAATTACAAATTGGAATGAGTTGAAAAAATTTTGTGCATCATAAAACTTTAAATAAAATTTTATCATGTGGTTTTTGAAACGAAATCGTTTGCCAAAACGGTTTAGAAAATATCGAAGAAAAAGGCTTTTTTTCGGTGAAATTAGTGTTAATGGGAATTGGGGTATAACATTTATCATTTTTCCTCACCCATACACCCATAACTCACCCTCTCTCCCTCTCCCCATGTGGCCGACCCCACCATGACAGCCCTCCCCCTCTCTCTCTCCAATCACAAAGAAAAGAGAAGAAAAGAAAAGAAAATGATAAAAGAAAATGTGGACTTTGACTTTCCCACTTTCTCCACCTCACTCTCTCTCCTCCCTCACTCATTTCCCCTCCCCATTTTTGCCGAAAACTGCAAATTCCTGCAGCCCCTCCCCTCTTAATTCCCTCACCTCATCTCTCTCCAAAAATCTACAAAAAATTCCATGAAAAATCAAGCAAACCTCACCGAAATCAAAATCTAACTCCTACCCATTATTCTTTATCCCATCTAGCATGGATCTTGGGGCATAGAAGATAATTTGGGAGGCTAAATTGCATGTAGATCTACAAGTCTTGGAGGTATAAATCTTGTCCAAATGGTTAAATTGTAGGTATTTTGCTTAAGCTAAAGTAGTTAAAAGTTGTTTGGTTTCTAATTTAAAGTGAGGGTTTGTGAAATTCAAGAGAAGGATTTGAATCATGTTAGGGTTGTGATAAATTGATGATGGTTGTGATATGTATTTTAGCATCTTATGATATGCAAATCTAGTCTAGTAGTTGTTTTGTATATTGTCACTTAAAATTGTTAAAATTGGAGTTTTAACAAACTAGGTTTTTGAAAATGGTTAAATAATTGGGTTTAAAAATGTAATTAGGTTTTTCATGACTTCATTAACATTATTAAGTGTAGCTTAATACTTTAGTTCATGAAAATCCAAGCTAAATTGTTGTTTGTGCTTTTTGCTATTAAATTGTGAAAATTTGGGTATATTGTAAACTAGAATTTTGGGATTAATGGAATTTAATGAGATTAAATTATGGAAATTATTTTTAGGACTTATTTAAGATGTTTAATAAGTATTATGGCCATTAGATTGTTTAAACGTCGAGTTTGGTACTAAAATGGGTAATTTGTGCTTGCTAGATTTTCGGAAAAATGGCTTTTAAAGTGAATTTGGGGTTTTTGTGAATTTTTAAGATATTTTATATTATAATTAGTGTTCGTGAATGCACAAATGAGTGTGTTTGGATTTTTCACGAGGGTTTGACGTTTGTACGTCGACATCGAGGGTTGGTTTGGCTATTCTTGCATGCGTAGGCGATAGGTTTTGACCTATGCATGATACGCGTGCCGATTTGATTTTCGTATGCCGTTTCGATTTCGAATTTGGTTTTAATGCGATACGATACATTATGGCATGTAGGTGTAGCATTTTGAAAATCGTTTCGGTGAAATTTCTGAAAATCGGTAAAATAAGGGGGTTTTCTGTAAAAATTCAAAATGCAAATATCTTATTATAAAAATTAAATATACATATTCTAGCTATGTAATTGCTAGTATTTGGTGTTTATTGAGCCACTGGTGAAATTTCAAATTTTCTGAAAAAAAAATTATTTTATTATTATTTTAAGCCGTCACTAATACATTTAATTAGGGAAAATTACAAATTGGAATGAGTTAAAACAAATTTTGTGCATCATAAAACTTTAAATAAAATTTTATCATGTGGTTTTTGAAACGAAATCGTTTGCCAAAACGGTTTAGAAATTATTGAAGAAAAAAGGCTTTTTTTTAGTGTAAATGGATGTTTGGGGTATAGTATTTATCATTTTCCATCACCCCACACCCATACCCACACTCACACACCCCCATTTTACCTCCCCCTTGGCTGAATTCAGCAGCCCCCCTCTCTTGTCCCCACTTGTTTTGCAAAAGAAAAGAAAAGAAAAGAAAAGAAAAAGATAAAAGTAAAAGGGTGGACTTTGACTTTTTCAACACTTTCTCCACCTCACTCTCTCTCCTCCCTCACCTCCCTCCAATTTCTGGTTGAAATTCTGAACCCCAAAAACAGCAGCCCCACTTCCCTCTTCTCCCTTCATTTTCCCTCAAAAAAATGTCCAAAATTCCATCTAAAATCAAGCTAAAATCCAAATCCAACTCCTACCCATTTCTCATTTGCCTATCTAGCATGGATCTTGGTGCAAGAATTTTAAATTGGAGGTCTAGATGTGTAGTTTGATTCATGGTTATGAGGTATAAGTTTTGACCCATTGTTCTTTTTGGTTTAAATTCCTTATTGAAGCTTGTTAGGTGCTTAATTTCGGTTTAATTGAAAGTTGTGTGTTTGCAAGAGAAGCTTTAGATTAGGGTTTGTAAAAAATCTAGTTAGGGTTTTGTGTTGTGAGACTATGGTTGTGGAAGGTATTTTCCATATTAATATTTTGCTAAATCAAATTAAGTGGCTAATTTGCTTTTTGCTGATTTAAATTGTGATATTTATATAAATTGTAAACTAGGTTTTTAAAATAATTATATTCATGTAGGATAAAATTCAAATTAAAGTTTCATGTCATTATAAATATTATATTGAGTGGTTTAATGCTTTTAGTTCATGAAAATCCAAGCTAAATTGTTGTTTGCGCATTTTTGCTATAAATTGTTAAAATTTGGGTATATTGTAAACTAGAATTTTGGGGTTAATGAAATTTATTGAGATTAAATTATGGAAATTGTTTTTATGACTTATTTAAGATATTTAGTGAATATTGTGGCCGCTAGATTCGTTTATACATCGAGTTTTGTACTAAAATGGTGATTTGTGCTTGCTAGATTTTCGGAAAAATGACTTTTTAAGTGAAATTGGGGTTTTTGTGAATTTTAAGCTATTTTATATTATAATTAGTGCTTGTAACTGTACAAATGAGTGTGTTGGGTGTTTTCTCGATGGTTTGGCGTTTGTACGCCGACGTCGAGGGTTTTTGAGTCGTTTTGGTCATGAGTCGGATTTTAATGCGATACGGTGCGTTATGATATATAGGTACCCCATGTGGACTTCGAGACGACAAGCAAGCGCGTGGCGACGTCGGCACCGGCGAGTGAGGACCAGGTGAGTAGATTTATATCTATGGGGAGAAGTCGGGTGGATGGCGTATAGCACCCCCGCAGTCCGTGGTGGTGTATACGGATGCGTATACACACCAACAATTATTATATGTTATTTGGGATTAATAACGATGTTTAGGCTGGATATTGATGTGTTGGATTATTTTAGTGTTGCGAACCCTAGGGTAGTGTTGCACTATACATACACACATACATACTTGCATACATTCCTATTTATATATGCTCATGGGATTCTTTATAGTTATGTGTTCACATGGGTATGGGACTATGTGTTCACATACGGATTTGAGGATGATACTTAGGATTGAGCTGAGTCGATGAGATTTGTTTTGTGGTTGTGATATCGGTGATATGGCAGGATTCGTACTTGAGGTACGTCCTGGTGTTATAGCGGATCTTAGGGCGGCGATACGGGTGAATAGTGTTATAAATAAAATGGTCGACATGTGATCGTGATATGAGGCATGATATGCTAGGATATTGATATTAGGCCATATCGGGCGATGTATACCCCTTGATGATGATATGTGCTGACGATATCGGTTTGTACGAGATTGTCGATCAGTAGTCAGATCATGAGTATATTGAGGTGTTAGTGTATATGCCCTAGAGGCCATTACTGTATCATACTACTTTATATATTACTTGATGGAAGCTTGGGATATTCACAGTTGTATATACAATCTTGCTCGAAATGGTAGTATGCTACTTGGTTTGTCTCTGCTTTAATATGTGCATGTGTTTCTTTTAGCATATCGCTGATATACATATTAGTAGAGCCCTTAGGATCTTTGCTTGATTACCAGCGTTGTGATGGCTCTCACACTCGTGGGAGCTGGGTGATCTATAAGCACATCCTTATACAGGTCCCTAGTCGTTGGACTATCGAGACAGGGCATCGATACTCCGGAGTAGACTAGCGTATGCGCTTCTCATCCCAGTGTGGGAGACGGTCTGTCCCACAGCCGTCAGTACGTCATACTTGAGATAGTATGCGGGTGCTCGTTAGGTTATGAGTACACTGGACAGGACTCGTCGGGAACTGTTGGTTGGTATTATACCTATCGTCAGTTATCAGTTCCCAGGTGACATGAGTACAGCTTAGTCCGTTGACTTGACACTGTCACTTCGCCTCGAGTGTGTTCCCACTGCACTTTGATTACTACCCTACCACGGCTCAAAGGAGTCGTGCAAACAGATAGTTTTTGGGTACAGTCCCGAAGCACTTGGAGGCAGTGACGGTTAGACAGGATTCGTCTCTCCCGGTATTGGGGGTTGACATCGCGCTGTGTCTAGGAGAGCCATTACACGAGTAGTCCCTGGCCAGGGCAAGCGAGATATACTGGTAGGTTTCCAGTGTTATCTCAGGGTGTTCTGGGCTACACTCCGACACGACTTGTACCGCTATTAGGGGACTGACGTTCACCGCCCCCTTAGGCCCGCCATGCGATGTATCAGACGAACAGACCGGACTGTACGGAGACTGTCACATACAGGCTCAGTAGGAGTTCAGATGGGGTTCACCTCGTCAGTCTTCTTATCGACATCTACCTGGGGACCGTTACATACAGCTAGTGCCGCTTGCGGTCTGTGGTTAAACCCACTGCCAGCGTAGTGTCGAGTCTTTAGAGTCCCACACAGAGAGCTATTCGCCTTTAGGCAAAATGAGTAGAGGTCGCATGGTTTTGCGACAGGGTTCGTTCACATCCGCGCACTTGTGCACGTTTGCTGTCCGGACAGCTTATACTAGCGGGCTTTGGTTTAAGCCGGATCCTAGTATATGATTTGGGATTGGTTTTTCTCATTGTATTCGTGTTCCTCGGATCACGAATACGGGTGCGTATGCACAGTTGCTTGAGACAGAGGGAGAGGACTTTCATTAGGGTTAATGACTATTGTCATTTTATTAACCCTAATGCTTATGTGTGTATTATTGTTAATTGATATTAGTTTAATAATTGTGCATGGTTATGGTTGTTGACCATTTGACCTTCTTGACTTGTTGACCATGGTTGACACTTTGACCATCATCATTTCATTTGGAAGATGCTCTTTGATCCTTGCAATTTGCATTAAAAATGAAATGATAATGGTCATGTCTTGATTTAGCCATGACAATTATCTCACTAATTATCTAATTACAATAATTCACATATATGAGAGAATGCTTCATATTATTCTCTCATTCTATTATTCACTTTCTCTCTCTTGTTCTTCCTCTCCCTCAAGCTTTCCCCTCTCATGTGTTGAGAAACACTTGAGCTTGAGAAAAACCCTTTCTTGATAATCTCTACTCTCATCTAGGGTTCAAGGATTAGCACTTCTTGCACCCTAGTTACTTCTAACTTGGAGTTGAAGCCAAAGGTTGAGGCTTTCGGGTGGATCTTTCTTCGACGTGAGAAGACGACAAAGGTGACCTCCTTCCACCACTCCAAGGAGCAAGGAGAGAAGGACATAAAGCCCAAGGTATAACCTTTCTAGCACTTAGCTAGTTTCTAGTTAGCTTTAGCTTGTTTTTGTTTAGCAAGGATCCTTCATAGTCAAGTCCATGTTGCCTAAGCTCATAAAAACTTGATTTTTATTCCGTTTTCCGCCTCCCTGCAAGTACCGGGATGGGCAACGTGGACTTACAGTGGTATCAGAGCCTAACTAAACATAAACTAGCTAGGTACTAGAGTGTATCGAAGTTCGAATCGGAAAAATCGAAAAACCGAGTTTTCAAAACCCTAAGTTTCTGTTAATTTTTTTTCTGTTCAAAATAAAATTTGTCATACTCCAAAAATTATCTCAGGGTTTTTTAAAGAAAGCCACCAAAAACGATCCAGTGATTCGACCAAAGAGCCGCGGTTCCGCGGCAATAGCAAGCTATTGCCGCGCAACCGCGGCCGTCTTGGCTCTTCACTGGGTCGAGTTTGGTGCAGTGTATTTCTGGCTTGGTTTTAGGATTTTTAAGATGGTTTATATGTGCCCAGGTTTTCCAGAATAGAAATTTGTTTTTGGGGGCCTATAAATCCGTATTTTTTCCGAACTTCAATACACTTTGACTAAAAGGTTATATCTGTGATGTTTATATGTATTGAACGTCGGCTAATCGCTATATGTCAATTAGTCGGGGTTATACATATCTGTGATCTGTGATTGATGATGGTATGTGTATATGAATGGGTTGGATTGTTGCGGATGAATAGCCGGGGTGGATGTGAGATGAGTGTTGCTTTTTCTTTCATTCATTGTAACATGTAAATTGATGTAATATTATTATTTGTTTGGCCGCACAACCGGGTCGGGGTTGTAGCCGTCATTGTATAATTCTTTTTACCGTTTTTGCTCCTAGGATAGACCCATGGAGGGGGTGCACAAACTACCGGGTATCTCGAAGTGCTGAGTGGCCCACTCACGGTGGTGAGGGAGGTTGCTTCGCTTCGGGTACTTGGCGGGTAGTTTGCCGCACCCGTAGGGGTCTTGGGTGGGGTATTGGCTATTCACCGCGACCGTGTAATCCGCTTTTCGTTGCAGGCTCGAACGGGTTACGGATTCCTAGTATATCCAATGTATTCATCTGTGATCTGTAATGTCTATCATTGCTATATATTTATATATGATAACCATTTAGACGTTGCTTATGTTTTACAGCCGCGCTAGCCCAGCCCCCGCTCTGTCGTTAGTTAAGTAACCTAACGGGTGATGACGGGGCCCCGTGGCGAATGCGAATGGCATAAGCATACGTCATATTTTGGTTGTTTTCTGCAATGGTAGGATTAAATGATGGGACGCATTAAAAGAACTAATGCAAGAAAATAAACCAAGTAAAAGTCGTTGGAACACTTTGAAAACCACTCGGTTCTTTTCAAAAACAAGCATTTTAAACGCGGAACTTGAACCACTCCTTTTAAAAGCTATCTCGTTCCATCGACTATATCAAGTTCACTACGTTCACGGTTTCGCCAAAACCATCCGTAGCCCTCCGTCGTTTTATATGAATATTCAACAGTATTCAAGCTGTGTTTGTTGGCCTTAGTCAAGGCACAGTGTTTGGTAGCTGGTAGGTATTCATATGTTGCATAGATAGAATGCGTTGGTTTGGGACAGTCGTATTGCTTTGTTGGCCATAGTCAAGGGTATATACGGGTGGGTTCAAATTAACCTGGATAACGACGGGTAGAACTTGACATGTGACTTATGATTTGTTGGCCTTAGTCAAGGTCATAAGAGCATGGGGCAAAAATCTACATCGGGAGTTTCAAAAGTACTAAAACTTGCTAGAGCTGCATACCATTTGGAGTGTGATGATTCTGGTAGGATTCCTTCGGTTTTATCATGCGATGATATTTGGATCCCGATCCTACTGTGAGTATATGCTACTCCTCGGGAAAACTCTCACTCAACGATCAATGCTATAAACTTAGTAGGTGTCTAGAAAGGTGTTAGCGGGGCTACGCCCACAGGGAAAAGAGGTTACCTAATTAAGGAACTTCGCGAAAGCGTTGGAAAACCTCCTTCGAAGTACCGACACTGGCCTGGCTGAACGGTTAAGCAAGTATTGTACGGTGAGATTGATCCTGACTAATCCTTTCTTTATGGTTTGAGATGGGATTCGAGAGACAGTGGGAGCCATCCTGTTTAGATAAATTAAAAACCAATCTAAACTTTCAAGAGCATCATGCTAAGTGTTTTCTTCTCTCTCTCTTAATTGCAGCGACCCAGTGACCGCACCTAGGTTACATCTAGATAATAAGATGACTGAATCTGACTGTTATAACTGGCAAAGGTCTGTCCAGATGTCCATTGCCCAGGACAAGCTGGGACACCTCTTGACTGATCCAACCCCTGCCGTCTCAGGTCCAGTTTCCCCTGTCACGGATATTGATATTCGTAGGACATCGGAAGAAGACTGTGCGAAAGCCAAGTGCCTCGTGTTAGCCTCAGTTGATGGTATATACCAGAGGCAGCACGAGAAGATGGACTCAGCTTCTATCTTCCTCCATAACAAAGTTTTATATGGAGAGCAATCTCGTATCGCAAGATATGAGACCTCGAACGAATTGCTTCCAGCGAGGTTGGCTATCAGGTCATCTGTAGGGGGCAACGTCCTTACAGAGACCAGCTCTTTTGAGCTCTCGGACCTGAAGACCACGTTGAAGAACGGGTCAGATGCTGACTCAGTTCAACAGTCTCTACCTACTACCCTAAAGGAAACTAGGGAAGTAGAAAGAAAGGGAAGGGCAGAAGTTTCAGGAACAGATGTAGTAAAAGAAGGATGTTCCTATTGTTACGGGAATGAACATGGACAGAAGGATTGCAGGGCTTGTAAAGCCAGTAGCCAGAATTCGAAGCATGTTGTGGCTTCGGCTTCGGGTGTGTTTGTGATTGAGAACTGTATGTCAGTTAACCCTACTTCCTGGGTATTGGATACCGGATCAGGATCTCATATCTGTAATTCGTTACAGGCTTTGAGAAACCGTAGGGTTATCAGGAAAGGTGATATGACTCTCAGGGTTGCTAACGGAATGAGCATGTATGCTGAATCCGTAGGGGAATATCATCTAGGACTGACAACTGGGCAGATATTGATTCTGCGTGACTGTTTTTATGTGCCAGGTGCGACTTGTAACATCATATCTGTATCCTTACTTTCTAAGGAAGGATATGATTTTACTTTTGTAAGCGATGTAGTAAACATCCACCTAAATCAAGTGCTGATTGGGTCAGGTACATTGAAATACGGTATATACGTTTTGAATCAAGCTCAGGTCTTCAGTGTCCAGAACACACTTAAAAGAAAGTCTCCGGAATTAAATCAGGCTTTCTTATGGCATTGTAGACTGGGTCACATTAATGAGACACGGTTGACAAAGTTACATAAAGAAGGATACTTGGATCCGTTCGAGTACCAGTCTTATGCCACTTGTGAATCATATTTCATGGGAAAGATGACAAAGACTCCGTTCACTGGACACGGAGAAAGAGCGAGCGAGCTCTTGGGACTCATACACAGTGATGTGTGTGGTCCAATGTCTACACATGCGTGAAGTGGTTATTCATACTTCATTACTTTCACAGATGATTTCTCTAGGTATGGGCATGTCTTCTTAATGAAGCACAAATCCGAGGCCTTTGAGAAATTTCAGGAATACAAGAATGAAGTTGAAAAACAAACAGGCAAAAGTATCAAGACACTAAGATCTGATCGAGGTGGCGAATACTTGAGTGCCGAGTTTCTGGGCTTCTTAAAAGAGAATGGAATTCTCTCTCAACTTACTCCTCCATACACACCACAACACAACGGTGTATCGGAAAGAAGGAATCGAACCCTATTGGATATGGTTCGTTCCATGATGAGTAAGGCTGAGTTGCCGCGATCCTTCTGGGGTTATGCACTAGAAACAGCTGCATATCTTTTGAACCAAGTTCCTACTAAGTCAGTGCCTACCACACCATATCAGATGTGGAGTGGGAAGAAACCCAGTCTTAAACACTTTAAGACATGGGGGTGTCCAGCTTTTGTAAAAAAGCAGCATGCGGACAAGCTCGAGGCACGTTCGGTACAGTGTAAGTTTGTGGGATACCCAAAGAACTCCAAGGGGTATCTTTTCTATTACGCAGAGGAACAAAAGGTTTTTGTTTCTCGTCATGCCCGCTTCTTGGAAACTGAGTTTTTGGAAAATCAGATAAGTGGGAGCGCAATAGAACTGGAAGAAATTCCAGAACCACAAGCTATTACTGAAAGCTTGGTAGAACCAGAGGGTTCGAGAGAACAGGACATCCCAGCGCCACTCCGCAGGAGTAGTAGGCAGTCTCATCCGCCCGAGAGATACTACGGTTTTCTCATTGACGGGGATAGAGAGGATTGCACTATGGATTATGGTGAGCCTACTAGCTTCCAGCAAGCCATTCAGAGCGGTGACTCGGTAAAATGGCTGGATGCAATGCGGGCCGAGATGGAGTCTATGTACACCAACAAAGTTTGGACTTTGGACTTTGCTCCAGAAGGGGTAAAACCCGTAGGCTGCAAATGGATCTTCAGAAAGAAGATTGGTGTAGATGGGCAGGTTGAGACCTATAAAGCTAGACTTGTTGCAAAGGGTTTTCGTCAAAGACCTGGTTTGGACTATGACGAGACCTTTTCTCCAGTGGCTATGCTGAAATCCATTCGGATCCTTCTTGCCATTGCTTCCTTCCACGATTATGAAATCTGGCAGATGGACGTAAAGACGGCTTTCCTAAATGGAAATTTGGAAGAGTGCGTCTATATGGATCAGCCGGAGGGATTCAATCAGAGTGGGAGCAGCGGTAGAGTGTGCAAGTTGCTCAAGTCCATTTATGGACTTAAGCAGGCATCGCGGAGTTGGAACATCTGCTTTGATGATACTGTCAAAGAATTCGACTTTATCAAAAATCCAGATGAACCATGCATTTACAGTAAGATTGTAGGGAGAATTGTAGTATTCCTCGTCTTGTACATGGATGACATTCTCCTAATAGGAAATGATATTCCTATGCTACAGTCAGTCAAAGGATTCTTGTCGCAGAGGTTCTCCATGAAGGACCTGGGCGATGCCAACTACATTCTGGGGATCCAGATCTATCGTGATAGATCTAAGAGGATGTTGGGACTTTCACAGTCAAGGTACATTGACACCATACTGAAAAGGTTCAGTATGGAAGATTCCAAGCGTGGTAATTTACCGGCTTGTCACGGGATCACCCTCTCCAAAGAGATGTCTCCCAAGACTGATTTGGAAAGGGATCGCATGTCTATCATACCCTACGCTTCTGCGGTAGGCTCTATAATGTATGCGATGTTGTGTACCAGACCAGATGTAGCATACGCATTAAGCGTTGTAAGCCGGTATCAGTCGAACCCAGGGGAGAAACACTGGATAGCGGTAAAGAACATTCTCAAGTACCTGAGAAGGACTAAGGAGATGTTCTTGGTGTATGGTGGAAAAGACCTCCAGCTCGAGGCCTTTGCTGACTCCAGCTTCCAGAGTGACAAGGATGACTCCAAGTCCTTGTCGGGTTATGTCTTTACCCTCAATGGAGGGGCGGTTTGCTGGAAGAGTTCCAAGCAGGAGACCGTTGCTGACTCAACTATGGAAGCGGAGTACATAGCTGCTTGCGATACCGAAAAGGAAGCTGTCTGGATGAAGAAGTTCCTCACAGAGCTTCAGGTGGTTCCTACCATTGTTGATCCAATACCGCTGTATTGCGACAACAACGGAGCTATAGCTTTAGCGAAGGAACCCAGGTCCCATCAGAAGTCCAGGCACATTTTGAGGCGGTACCACCTGATCAGGGAGATCATAGATCGCCAGGAGATCGAGGTGAAGAGAGTAAATACGGAGAACAACACTGCAGATCCACTCACGAAGGCCCTACCCCAGACTCAGTTCGAGCGGCTGATCAAGATGATAGGTCTTCGATACGCCAGTATATGGCCTTAGTGCAAGTGGGAGATTGTTAGTGTATATGCCCTAGAGGCCATTACTATATCATACTAGTTTGTATATTACTTGATGGAAGCTTGGGATATTCACAGTTGTATATAAAATCTTGCTTGAAATGGTAGTATGCTACTTGGTTTGTCTCTGCTTTAATATGTGCATGTGTTTCTTTTAGCATATCGCTGATATACATATTAGTAGAGCCCTTAGGATCTTTGCTAGATTACCAGCGTTGTGATGGCGCTCACACTCGTGGGAGCTGGGTGATCTATAAGCACATCCTTATACAGGTCCCTAGTCGTTGGACTATCGAGACAGGGCATCGATACTCCGGAGTAGACTAGCGTATGCGCTTCTCATCCCAGTATGGGAGACGGTCTGTCCCACAGCCGTCAGTACGTCGTACTTGAGATAGTATGCGGGTGCTCGTTAGGTTACGAGTACACTGGACAGGACTCGTCGGGAACTGTTGGTTGGTATTATACCTATCGTCAGTTATCAGTTCCCAGGTGACATGAGTACAGCTTAGTCCATTGACTTGACACTGTCACTTCGCCTCGAGTGTGTTCCCACTGCACTTTGATTACTACCCTACCACGGCTCAAAGGAGTCGTGCAAATAGGTAGTTTTTGGGTACAGTCCCGAAGCACTTGGAGGCAGTGACGGTTAGACAGGATTCGTCTCTCCCAGTATTGGGGGTTGACATCGCGCTGTGTCTAGGAGAGCCATTACACGAGTAGTCCCTGGCCAGGGCAAGCGAGATATACTGGTAGGTTTCCAGTGTTATCTCAGGGTGTTCTGAGCTACACTCCGACACGACTTGTACCGCTATTAGGGGACTGACGTTCACCGCCCCCCTAGGCCCGCCATGCGATGTATCAGACGAACAGACCGGACTGTACGGAGACTGTCACATACAGGCTCAGTAGGAGTTCAGATGGGGTTCACCTCGTCAGTCTTCTTATCGACATCTACCTAGGGACCGTTACGTACAGCTAGTGCCGCTTGCGGCCTATGGTTAAACCCACTGCCAGCGTAGTGTCGAGTCTTTAGAGTCCCACACAGAGAGCTATTCGCCTTTAGGCAAAATGAGTAGAGGTCGCATGGTTTTGCGACAGGGTTCGTTCACATCCACGCACTTGTGCACGTTTGCTGTCCGGACAGCTTATACTAGCGGGCTTGGGTTTAAGCCGGATCCTAGTATATGATTTGGGATTGGTTTTTCTCATTGTATTCGTGTTCCTCGGATCACGAATACGGGTGCGTATGCACAGTTGCTTGAGACAGAGGGAGAGGACTTTCATTAGGGTTAATGACTATTGTCATTTTATTAACCCTAATGCTTATGTGTGTATTATTGTTAATTGATATTAGTTTAATAATTGTGCATGGTTATGGTTGTTGACCATTTGACCTTCTTGACTTGTTGACCATGGTTGACACTTTGACCATCATCATTTCATTTGGAAGATGCTCTTTGATCCTTGCAATTTGCATTAAAAATGAAATGATAATGGTCATGTCTTGATTTAGCCATGACAATTATCTCACTAATTATCTAATTACAATAATTCACATATATGAGAGAATGCTTCATATTATTCTCTCATTCTATTATTCACTTTCTCTCTCTTGTTCTTCCTCTCCCTCAAGCTCTCCCCTCTCATGTGTTGAGAAACACTTGAGCTTGAGAAAAACCCTTTCTTAATAATCTCTACTCTCATCTAGGGTTCAAGGATTAGCACTTCTTGCACCCTAGTTACTTCTAGCTTGGAGTTGAAGCCAAAGGTTGAGGCTTTCGGGTGGATCTTTCTTCGACGTGAGAATACGACAAAGGTGACCTCCTTCCACCACTCCAAGGAGCAAGGAGAGAAGGACATAAAGCCCAAGGTATAACCTTTCTAGCATTTAGCTAGTTTCTAGTTAGCTTTAGCTTGTTTTTGTTTAGCAAGGATCCTTCATAGTCAAGTCCATGTTGCCTAAACTCATAAAAACTTGATTTTTATTCCGTTTTCCGCCTCCCCGCAAGTACCGGGGTGGGCAACGTGGACTTACATGAGGATATTAGTATTGTACTAGACATAGGTCAGTACCCTAGACTATGATCTTGGATAAAGAGGATACCAGAGGAATAGGGTGAGGAATATGATATTGACCCGTACCCAGATTTGGGGATGCCGTATGACGGATTTACGTACGAGCTATATTTTGATGATTGATCCGCACTCCTGACTTGGGATGTCTGGTTATGGATATGATATTATTGAGGCGGGATCACCGACTATACATATACAGGTATGTATATGTATCGACTCAGATGATAGGCGGTTTCCTTACCTGTAGTTCAGCTTGTTAGTTCAGCCGTATAGTTTAGTGTAGTTGTTAGATTAGATTAGACTTCTACCTATTTCAAAACTAGCGGATCGTAGGTATTTTAAAAGACAGGTCAAGGGATCTACGGATATTTCAAAAGACGTATCCTTTCTTAAAAAAAACCCACCGTAGCCCCTATTTTCAAAACCCCGCGATTCGTGTTATTTCAAATGGCACCATTGTTTAATATTTAGCTCCCGTTCATTTTGGTTGCTCGCTCCGCATCGCATATTTACATTGTTATTTCATATTGCATTGTTGACATTATGCTGTTAGGACACCAGCACCATTACCGATGATGCGTATGTACCACATACACTTACTTGCCGGCTCACACACATCTTCATCGGTAATTACCATGTCACGTACACCTTAGAAAATATTATTGCTTAACTTAGCTTGATAGCCAGTAGTTTGACATAATATTAGTGTACATACCTTATATGCCAGCTTAGATATTGTAGTTATTACTTGTCGCTTCATGCATACTGTTATTCATTCTCATGCTTATATTCATGGTTTTACATGCTATTGATGATTCGGATTTCCATGATATTTTCTGGATTTGGAGGAAAACCGCAAAACATATATAAACTGCTTTCTCTCTTTTTAAATAAAAATGCGGTTTTCCCATGATGTATGAGTCGTCCACCATGAGTTTGCTGATGGATTTCGAGACCCGATTCGAGGAGTTGGATGAGCCGTTTCGGGTACATGGTGGACCCGGTAAGGTGCCCCGGGGCAAGAAGCTCGTGGTGATGACGATGAGCCTGGCAGGGGGAGACTACCTCCCGGTGATTTTACCCGACGCGTCGGATATCCGGAGGATACCGTCGTGGTCTTGAGATGGATGGTAGGGGCCGGTCTGGACTGACGGCGCCCTAGATATTGAGATTGAGACATTGAGATTTCGAGATATTGAGATACTGAGATTTGATGATACAGGCCAGTCCGGATAGCCGGAGCCTGAGGTTTTGAGACATTGAGATTTATGTTTTGTGTCGATGCTAGACACTGTTGATGCTGATTTCATTTATGATACCTCATTTTAAAAATACAAAGGAAATCTCACTAATTTATGAAAACAGTTTCTTCATTTACATGTATTCTGTTTTCATGCATTCATACCTCATTCATATGATATATTGCTACCTGAGGCACTGACACGGGCACATGAGATCATACTCGGGTTAGATATTACCCTAGCCATCGTTATAGGCTGCATGTTATTCATATATTTGAGGATATATTATGATCGTTGACCTAGGTTTGCGTTGTTCATGCGGTTTCTATGCGTAGATGTTTTTCTATTCACAAGTTGGCAACTCACCCCCGTTGTGCCCCAGTTTCTTGCAGGTTTGCCGTACATGTTTCATTACGGCTTGCGGGCATAGTTTCCTTCGGGTGATTTGCTAGTAGGTGGGTTTACTTGTATCGTACCCCCATTATTTATCTTGTATATTATTATTCTGTTGTATCTAGAAGTTCCATCAACCAAACATGTATTTAATTTTGAGATAGAGACCAGTGATGTTATTCTTTCGACTTTAGAGTCGCACGTTTTATTTCTGTGGTTTTCTTGTGGTTTTGAGTTTTTGATCCTCGCCGTTGGCGTTGTATATTATATTGCTTGTGTGGTTGTGACCGTCGATTGACGAAGAGCTAGCTCCCGCTTGGGGATGCCTTTTATTGATTTCGTATACTATTCATGTTGTATCCCGTTTGGGAGCCAGTATTTACAAAGGAGACTCTGCCGAAATTTTCGGGAAATATTGATGTTTTTTTTAAACCGCATAATTCGGCTTATGCTATTAAAACTACTTGTTTAAATTGGTTTTCCTTCACTCTACTACTTTTCTTGGTTTGCATTTCTGGGTTTTCGGCTTACTTGGATTACGTACGCCTCGAGTCGTTTCGTAGTTTAAGTGCCGGTCATGTTCCGTACTTTCGGGACGTGACAAAGTTGGTATCAGAGCCTTAGGTTTTACCTTCGGAGCGTAGGATGACCCTTGGTTGATGGAATAGGTGACTAAAGTAGAGTGACTTACCGTGGGTATGTTCCGCGGCATATTTACGATACGCTACTCCACTTAAGAAGACTTAGGATGTACATTTCTTTGCTCGGTATTATATTCATTCCGATCTAGCCTCATCAGTACCAGTTATGGTTTTGCTGCCACGATTACGGGCAGGGAGAGCTACGGCTAGAGTTGCGGTCAGCACGAGCTCGTCACGAACGAGGGCTGACCAGGGCGAAATTCCGGCGACACACGATTGCAGAGATGTGTCTTTTTATTGTGTTTTCACGCCCCGAGCGTTTGATGGATCGCTGTATGAGATTACTTGGACGTGCCGATCAACACTAGAGGATTGAGCCACTGACAGAGGCCAGCCAGATTTTGATGACCGTTGGTGTATTGCTTACTCATGATGATTGAGGCACGGTTCAGCGTGCAGACGAGTGAGCCCGTTATTGCTGCGAACGACGAGATATCGCCCCAGATGTTGGAGCTATTGCAGTACGAGTTGTACTAATAAATGCTAGAAGGTCGCTAGTCACCCGATGATGAATGACTAGGACAGGTGGTTCGTTCGCCTACCCCGATGCGAGGTCATCAGATAGATTGATTCCAGTTAGAGACGACTTCACGCAGAGACGTTGAGAGTCGACAGAGACGATCGAATGTCAGCAACCTATTATTCCAAGTTTAAAGTATTCGGAAAGACATGCAGGCAATTCTATGGACCCTCTAGAAGAATGAAACCCTAACTCGACTTAATGACCGTGTGAAAGCCTTTGAACCTTAGGGTTTGCGGCAGTTCCGCGGCGCCATTAGTGAGGCTTGGGTTTGCCCTTCTACGGCTGGACCATCGATGCTGTGGTACGTACTCGATACTGTTAAACTGTACCCAAGATTTTGAGCTCTTGGGGGATTATGAGGTTTTGACAAATCGATCGGATGGATTGACTTCATTCGGATGCCAGGTGGTGAGATGCATTTCTTGGGAGACTCCAGATACGAGGATAGCCGTTGGAGCTCAGTCCATGCAGCCACGACGAGACGAGTCCGAAGCGGTCGACATTAGAGAAAAATGGAGTAAGAGGTTCATATAAGATCTGGATATGATGACGTTCCCCTCCGCCGACATCAGAGATGTGATACGTATGCCGAGGCATTGTACTTGGATATACCTTGCAGAAGGAGTCGCGTTGAGTATGCAGCCGTTCCAGAATGAGAATAGATCTTGTAAGGGACGATGACTTCCGGACAGTTCGGCAGAGACGAGATTTGGGAGAGATCTCGATAGGACCTTTCTGGAATAAATTACGAGAAGACTTGGACCCAGTAGTGGTCATGTTATGCACACCGGCAGGCCAGAGTTCTGGATCGTCGACGAGACATGCTATGAGTGACCACGGCAGTTGGCCAGAGATTCTTGGAGGATGTGCTTGAGCGGGACTATTCCGTCATACTTGATTTTGCGTATTTTGGGCGATCTATTCGCATGATTGATTTTGATGATTGAGTTTCATGATATTTGTCTTCATGGACCATGGTTGCACCTGCTGAGTATTTACGATTTTTGCACAGTTGTTGCACTTGATATTGTTTTCGTGCCTTGGTTTCTCACGTTTATGATTTTATGGGTTTCATACAATTGAGTTGATTTATTGCGTATTTACGCACACGATTTGGTTTTTGCACTCGGTATAGTTCATATATGCTTGCAGTGCAGTATTACGTATGTTGTGCATTTAGATGCACTGGACTTCGATTTCGATTGTGATGTTCGATATTTGTTTTGTGCACCTTGTGCACCTGATTGGATTTTGCGCATGTTCGGCGCTTGATATCGGATTTCATAATTTCGTGCACGATGGATGCACCTGATTTGGATTTTCGCGCATGTTGGGCGCATGTTTTGAAGTGTGATTTTGGTGCACACCAGATGCACTAAATCGAGATTTTTCGTGCATGTCAGATGCACCTGATTTTGCTGTCAGGCATATATGTTGCCTACGACAGATGCTTCGTGCACACCCGATGCACTTAGATGTTGTTTCTGTGCATATGTATGGCACATATTTGGATTTTGATTTCCGTGCGCACCAGACGCACGTAGTCTTCATACGCGTATTTTGGGATTGATTTTTCTTATAGAGCAGTACGTTTTTATGATATTGCTATGTGTTTTCATACTGAGCAGGACTAGTCAGAGGACAGTACCTGAATATATTTTGCATGCATTGATAGTTATTGAAGGGAATTCCAAAAAGCGAGCTATAGCCTCAGCATTTACCTACGTGTCTGATATGACACGAAATGTTTAAAACAAGGAGACCCTTCTAAATTGTTTCCAAAACGGCGGAACGTACATTTTAAACAAAAGGTATATATGTATATGGTTATTTTCTTACAATAGACGTCCGCCACTGTGCAATACTGCGAGCATCGCACAGCGATTTGAAGAAGATTTGGCATGCATTGCTTCCATATGTTTTAATGATGTATATCATATTGATTTTCATTTTGGGATTTAGACATTGTGTCTTCACCAAGACTCCGATGATTGCGGGATGCTTGACGGAATTTTGATTTTGAGTTATATGCTCATTTTTCATGCGCATGCGCTGCGCTACGACTTGTTCTACGTATTTATGAATTTGGAGCCCGACGACTTGATGGTTTTGCTTAGATGTTTTAGTATTTGGGGGAGTTTTTAATTTAAATTCGGGGACCGAATTTTTTTAAGTGGGGAAGATTGTAGCGTTTTGAAAATCGTTTCGGTGAAATTTCGGAAAATCGGTAAAATAAAGGGGTTTTCTGTAAAAAGTCAAAATGCAAATATCTTATTATAAAAATTAAATATACATATTCTAGCTATGTAATTGCTAGTATTTGGTGTTTATTGAGCCACTGGTGAAATTACAAATTTTCTGAAAAAAAAATTATTTTATTATTATTTTAAGCCGTCACTAATACATTTAATTAGGGAAAATTTCAAATTGGAATGAGTTGAAACAAATTTTGTGCATCATAAAACTTTAAATAAAATTTTATCATGTGGTTTTTGAAACGAAATCGTTTGCCAAAACGGTTTAGAAATTATTGAAGAAAAAAGGATTTTTTTTAGTGTAAATGGATGTTTGGGGTATAGTATTTATCATTTTCCATCACCCCACACCCATACCCACACTCACACACCCCCATTTTACCTCCTCCTTGGCTGAATTCAGCAGCCCCCCTCTCTTATCCTCACTTGTTTTGCAAAAGAAAAGAAAAGAAAAGAAAAGAAAAGAAAAGAAAAAGATAAAAGTAAAAGGGTGGACTTTGACTTTTTCAACACTTTCTCCACCTCACTCTCTCTCCTCCCTCACCTCCCTCCAATTTCTGGTCGAAATTCTGAACCCCAAAAACAGCAGCCCCACTTCCCTCTTCTCCCCTCATTTTCCCTAAAAAAATGTCCAAAATTCCATCTAAAATCAAGCTAAAATCCAAATCCAACTCCTACCCATTTCTTATTTGCCTATCTTGCATGGATCTTGGTGCAAGAATTTCAAATTGGAGGTCTAGATGTGTAGTTTGATTCATGGTTGTGAGGTATAAGTTTTGACCCATTGTTCTTTTTGGTTTAAATTCCTTATTGAAGCTTGTTAGGTGCTTAATTTCGGTTTAATTGAAAGTTGTGTGTTTGCAAGAGAAGCTTTAGATTAGGGTTTGTAAAAAATCAAGTTAGGGTTTTGTGTTGTGAGACTATGGTTGTGGAAGGTATTTTCCATATTAATATTTTGCTAAATCAAATTATGTGTCTAATTTGCTTTTTGCTGATTTAAATTGTGATATTTATATAAATTGTAAACTAGGTTTTTAAAATAATTATATTCATATAGGATAAAATTCAAATTAAAGTTTCATGTCATTATAAATATTATATTGAGTGGTTTAATGCTTTTAGTTCATGAAAATCCAAGCTAAATTGTTGTTTGCGCATTTTTGCTATAAATTGTTAAAATTTGGGTATATTGTAAACTAGAATTTTGGGGTTAATGAAATTTATTGAGATTAAATTATGGAAATTGTTTTTATGACTTATTTAAGATATTTAGTGAATATTGTGGCTACTAGATTCGTTTATACATCGAGTTTTGTACTAAAACGGTGATTTGTGCTTGATAGATTTTCGGAAAAATGACTTTTTAAGTGAAGTTGGGGTTTTTGTGAATTTTAAGCTATTTTATATTATAATTAGTGCTTGTAACTGTACAAATGAGTGTGTTGGGAGTTTTCTCGATGGTTTGGCGTTTATACGCCGACGTCGAGGGTTTTTGAGTCGTTTTGGTCATGAGTCGGATTTTAATGCGATACGGTGCGTTATGATATGTAGGTACCCCATGTGGACTTCGAGACGACAAGCAAGCGCGTGGCGACGTCGGCACCGGCGAGTGAGGACCAGGTGAGTAGATTTATATCTATGGGGAGAAGTCGGGTGGATGGCGTATAGCACCCCCGCAGTTCGTGGTGGTGTATACGGATGCGTATACACACCAACAATTATTATATGTTATTTGGGATTAATAACGATGTTTAGGATGGATATTGATGTGTTGGATTATTTTAGTGTTGCGAACCATAGGGTAGTGTTGCACTACACATACACACATACATACTTGCATACATTCCTATTTATATATGCTCATGGGATTCTTTATAGTTATGTGTTCACATGGGTATGGGACTATGTGTTCACATACGGATTTGAGGATGATACTTAGGATTGAGCTGAGTCGATGAGATTTGTTTTGTGGTTGTGATATCGGTGATATGGCAGGATTCGTACTTGAGGTACGTCCTGGTGTTATAGCGGATCTTGGGGCGGCGATACGGGTGAATAGTGTTATAAATAAAATGGTCGACATGTGATCGTGATATGAGGCATGATATGCTAGGATATTGATATTAGGCCATATCGGGCGATGTATACCCCTTGATGATGATATGTGCTGACGATATCGGTTTGTACGAGATTGTCGATCAGTAGTCAGATCATGAGTATATTGAGGATATTAGTATTGTACTAGACATAGGTCAGTATCCTAGACTATGATCTTGGATAAAGAGGATACCAGAGGAATAGGGTGAGGAATATGATATTGACCCGTACCCAGATTTGGGGATGCCGTACGACGGATTTACGTACGAGCTATATTTTGATGATTGATCCGCACTCCTGACTTAGGATGTCTGGTTATGGATATGATATTATTGAGGCGGGATCACCGACTATACATATACAGGTATGTATATGTATCGACTCAGATGATAGGCGGTTTCCTTACCTGTAGTTCAGCTTGTTAGTTCAGCCGTATATTTTAGTGTAGTTGTTAGATTAGATTAGACTTCTACCTATTTCAAAACTAGCGGATCGTGGGTATTTTAAAAGACAGGTCAAGGGATCTACGGATATTTCAAAAGACGTATCCTTTCTTAAAAAAACCCACCGTAGCCCCTATTTTCAAAACCCCGCGATTCGTGTTATTTCAAATGGCACCATTGTTTAATATTTAGCTCCCGCTCATTTTGGTTGCTCGCTCCGCATCGCATATTTACATTGTTATTTCATATTGCATTGTTGACATTATGCTGTTAGGACACCAGCACCATTACTGATGATGCGTATGTACCACATACACTTACTTGCCGGCTCACACACATCTTCATCGGTAATTACCATGTCACGTACACCTTAGAAAATATTATTGCTTAACTTAGCTTGATAGCCAGTAGTTTGACATAATATTAGTGTACATACCTTATATGCCAGCTTAGATATTGTAGTTATTACTTGTCGCTTCATGCATACTGTTATTCATTCTCATGCTTATATTCATGGTTTTACATGCTATTGATGATTCAGATTTCCATGATATTTTCTGGATTTGGAGGAAAACCGCAAAACATATATAAACTGCTTTCTCTCTTTTTAAATAAAAATACGGTTTTCCCATGATGTATGAGTCGTCCACCATGAGTTTGCTGATGGATTTCGAGACCCGATTCGAGGAGTTGGATGCGCCGTTTCGGGTACATGGTGGACCCGGTAAGGTGCCCCGGGGCAAGAAGCTCGTGGTGATGACGATGAGCCTGGCAGGGGGAGACTACCTCCCGGTGATTTTACCCGACGCGTCGGATATCCGGAGGATACCGTCGTGATCTTGAGATGGATGGTAGGGGCCGGTCTGGACTGACGGCGCCCTAGATATTGAGATTGAGACATTGAGATTTCGAGATATTGAGGTACTGAGATTTGATGATACAGGCCAGTCCGGATAGCCGGAGCCTGAGGTTTTAAGACATTGAGATTTATGTTTTGTGTCGATGCTAGAAACTGTTGATGCTGATTTCATTTATGATACCTCATTTTAAAAATACAAAGGAAATCTCACTAATTTATGAAAACAGTTTCTTTATTTACATGTATTTTGTTTTCATGCATTCATACCTCATTCATATGATATATTGCTACCTGAGGCACTAATACGGGCACATGAGATCATACTCGGGTTAGATATTACCCTAGCCATCGTTATAGGCTGCATGTTATTCATATATTTGAGGATATATTATGATCGTTGACCTAGGTTTGCGTTGTTCATGCGGTTTCTGTGCGTAGATGTTTTTCTATTCACGAGTTGGCAACTCACCCCCGTTGTGCCCCAGTTTCTTGCAGGTTTGCCGTACAGGTTTCATTACGGCTTGCGGGCATAGTTTCCTTCGGGTGATTTGCTAGTAGGTGGGTTTACTTGTATCGTACCCCCATTATTTATCTTGTATATTATTATTCTATTGTATCTAGAAGTTCCATCAACCAAACATGTATTTAATTTTGAGATAGAGACCAGTGATGTTATTCTTTCGACCTTAGAGTCGCACGTTTTATTTCTGTGGTTTTCTTGTGGTTTTGAGTTTTTGATCCTCGCCGTTGGCGTTGTATATTATATTGCTTGTGTGGTTGTGACCGTCGATTGACGAAGAACTAGCTCCCGCTTGGGGATGCCTTTTATTGATTTCGTATACTATTCATGTTGTATCCCGTTTGGGAGCCAGTATTTACAAAGGAGACTCTGCCGAAATTTTCGGGAAATATTGATGTTTTTTAAAAACCGCATAATTCGGCTTATGCTATTAAAACTACTTGTTTAAATTGGTTTTCCTTCACTCTACTACTTTTCTTGGTTTGCATTTCTGGGTTTTCGGCTTACTTGGATTACGTACTCCTCGAGACGTTTCGTAGTTTAAGTGCCGGTCATGTTCCGTACTTTCGGGACGTGACAAAGTTGGTATCAGAGCCTTAGGTTTTACCTTCGGAGCGTAGGATGACCCTTGGTTGATGTAATAGGTGACTAAAGTAGAGTGACTTACCGTGGGTATGTTCCGCGGCATATTTACGATACGCTACTCCACTTAAGAAGCCTTAGGATGTACATTTCTTTGCTCGGTATTATATTCATTCCGATCTAGCCTCATCAGTACCAGTTATGGTTTTGCTGCCATGATTACAGGCAGGGAGAGCTACGGCTAGAGTTGCGGTCAGCACGAGCTCGTCACGAACGAGGGCTGACCAGGGTGAAATTCCGGCGACACACGATTGCAGAGATGTGTCTTTTTATTGTGTTTTCACGCCCTGAGCGTTTGATGGATCGCTGTATGAGATTACTTGGACGTGCCGATCAACACTAGAGGATTGAGCCACTGACAGAGGCCTGCCAGATTTTGATGACCGTTGGTGTATTGCTTACTCATGATGATTGAGGCACGGTTCAGCGTGCAGACGAGTGAGCCCGTTATTGCTGCGAACGACGAGATATCGCCCCAGATGTTGGAGCTATTGCAGTACGAGTTGTACTAATAAATGCTAGAAGGTCGCTAGTCACCCGATGATGAATGACTAGGACAGGTGGTTCGTTCGCCTACCCCAATGCGAGGTCATCAGATATATTGATTCCAGTTAGAGACGACTTCACGCAGAGACGTTGAGAGTCGACAGAGACGATCGAATGTCAGCAACCTATTATTCCAAGTTTAAAGTATTCGGAAAGACATGCAGGCAATTCTATGGACCCTCTAGAAGAATGAAACCCTAACTCGACTTAATGACCGTGTGAAAGCCTTTGAACCTTAGGGTTTGCGGCAGTTCCGCGGCGCCATTAGTGAGGCTTGGGTTTGCCCTTCTACGGCTGGACCATCGATGCTGTGGTACGTACTCGATACTGTTAAACTGTACCCAAGATTTTGAGCTCTTGGGGGATTATGAGGTTTTGACAAATCGATCGGATGGATCGACTTCATTCGGATGCCAGGTGGTGAGATGCATTTCTTGGGAGACTCCAGATACGAGGATAGCCGTTGGAGCTCAGTCCATGCAGCCACGACGAGACGAGTCTGAAGCGGTCGACATTAGAGAAAAATGGAGTAAGAGGTTCATATAAGATCTGGATATGATGACGTTCCCCTCCGCCGACATCAGAGATGCGATACGTATGCCGAGGCATTGTACTTGGATATACCTTGCAGAAGGAGTCGCGTTGAGTATGCAGCCGTTCCAGAATGAGAATAGATCTAGTAAGGGACGATGACTTCCGGACAGTTCGGCAGAGACGAGATTTGGGAGAGATCTCGATAGGACCTTTCTGGAATAAATTACGAGAAGACTTGGACCCAGTAGTGGTCATGTTATGCACACCGGCAGGCCAGAGTTCAGGATCGTCGACGAGACATGCTATGAGTGACCACGGCAGTTGGCCAGAAATTCTTGGAGGATGTGCTTGAGCGGGACTATTCCGTCATACTTGATTTTGCGTATTTTGGGCTATCTATTCGCATGATTGATTTTGATGATTGAGTTTCATGATATTTGTCTTCATGGACCATGGTTGCACCTGCTGAGTATTTACGATTTTTGCACAGTTGTTGCACTTGATATTGTTTTCGTGCCTTGGTTTCTCACGTTTATGATTTTATGGGTTTCATACAGTTGAGTTGATTTATTGCGTATTTACGCACACGATTTGGTTTTTGCACTCGGTATAGTTCATATATGCTTGCAGTGCAGTATTACGTATGTTGTGCATTTAGATGCACTGGACTTCGATTTCGATTGTGATGTTCGATATTTGTTTTGTGCACCTTATGCACCTGATTGGATTTTGCGCATGTTCGGCGCTTGATATCGGATTTCATGATTTCGTGCACGATGGATGCACCTGATTTGGATTTTCGCGCATGTTGGGCTCATGTTTTGAAGTGTGATTTTGGTGCACACCAGATGCACTAAATCGAGATTTTTCGTGCATGTCAGATGCACCTGATTTTGCTGTCAGGCGTACATGTTGCCTACGACAGATGCTTCGTGCACACCCGATGCACTTAGATGTTGTTTCTGTGCATATGTATGGCACATATTTGGATTTTGATTTCCGTGCGCACCAGACGCACGTAGTCTTCATACGCGTATTTTAGGATTGATTTTTCTTATAGAGCAGTACGTTTTTATGATATTGCTATGTGTTTTCATACTGACCAGGACTAGTCAGAGGACAGTACCTGAATATATTTTGCATGCATTGATAGTTATTGAAGGGAATTCCAAAATGCGAGCTATAGCCTCAGCATTTACCTACGTGTCTGATATGACACGAAATGTTTAAAACAAGGAGACCCTTCTAAATTGTTTCCAAAACGGCGGAACGTACATTTTAAACAAAAGGTATATATGTATATGGTTATTTTCTTACAATAGACGTCCGCCACTGTGCAATGCTGCGAGCATCGCACAGCGATTTGAAGAAGATTTGGCATGCATTGCTTCCATATGTTTTAATGATGTATATCATATTGATTTTCATTTTGGGATTTAGACATTGTGTCTTCACCAAGACTCCGATGATTGCGGGATGCTTGACGGAGTTTTGATTTTGAGTTATATGCTCATTTTTCATACGCATGCGCTGCGCTACGACTTGTTCTACGTATTTATGAATTTGGAGCCCGACGACTTGATGGTTTTGCTTAGATGTTTTAGTATTTGGGGGAGTTTTTAATTTAAATTCGGGGACCGAATTTTTTTAAGTGGGGAAGATTGTAGCGTTTTGAAAATCGTTTCGGTGAAATTTCGGAAAATCGGTAAAATAAAGGGGTTTTCTGTAAAAAGTCAAAATGCAAATATCTTATTTTAAAAATTAAATATACATATTCTAGCTATGTAATTGCTAGTATTTGGTGTTTATTGAGCCACTAGTGAAATTTCAAATTTTCTGAAAAAAAAATTATTTTATTATTATTTTAAGCCGTCACTAATACATTTAATTAGGGAAAATTACAAATTGGAATGAGTTGAAACAAATTTTGTGCATCATAAAACTTTAAATAAAATTTTATCATGTGGTTTTTGAAACGAAATCGTTTGCCAAAACGGTTTAAAAATTATTGAAGAAAAAAGGCTTTTTTTTTAGTGTAAATGGATGTTTGGGGTATAGTATTTATCATTTTCCATCACCCCACACCCATACCCACACTCACACACCCCCATTTTACCTCCCCCTTGGCTGAATTCAGCAGCCCCCCTCTCTTGTCCCCACTTGTTTTGCAAAAGAAAAGAAAAGAAAAGAAAAGAAAAGAAAAGAAAAAGATAAAAGTAAAAGGGTGGACTTTGACTTTTTCAACACTTTCTCCACCTCACTCTCTCTCCTCCCTCACCTCCCTCCAATTTCTGGTCGAAATTCTGAACCCCAAAAACAGCAGTCCCACTTCCCTCTTCTCCCCTCATTTTCCCTCAAAAAAATGTCCAAAATTCCATCTAAAATCAAGCTAAAATCCAAATCCAACTCCTACCCATTTCTCATTTGCCTATCTAGCATGGATCATGGTGCAAGAATTTCAAATTGGAGGTCTAGATGTGTAGTTTGATTCATGGTTGTGAGGTATAAGTTTTGACCCATTGTTCTTTTTGGTTTAAATTCCTTATTGAAGCTTGTTAGGTGCTTAATTTCGGTTTAATTGAAAGTTGTGTGTTTGCAAGAGAAGCTTTAGATTAGGGTTTGTAAAAAATCTAGTTAGGGTTTTGTGTTGTGAGACTATGGTTGTGGAAGGTATTTTCCATATTAATATTTTGCTAAATCAAATTAAGTGGCTAATTTGCTTTTTGCTGATTTAAATTGTGATATTTATATAAATTGTAAACTAATTTTTAAAATAATTATATTCATGTAGGATAAAATTCAAATTAAAGTTTCATGTCATTATAAATATTATATTGAGTGGTTTAATGCTTTTAGTTCATGAAAATCCAAGCTAAATTGTTGTTTACGCATTTTTGCTATAAATTGTTAAAATTTGGGTATATTGTAAACTAGAATTTTGGGGTTAATGAAATTTATTGAGATTAAATTATGGAAATTGTTTTTATGACTTATTTAAGATATTTAGTGAATATTGTGGTCACTAGATTCGTTTATACATCGAGTTTTGTATTAAAACGGTGATTTGTGCTTGATAGATTTTCGGAAAAATGACTTTTTAAGTGAAATTGGGGTTTTTGTGAATTTTAAGCTATTTTATATTATAATTAATGCTTGTAACTGTACAAATGAGTGTGTTGGGAGTTTTCTCGATGGTTTGGCGTTTGTACGCCGACGTCGAGGGTTTTTGAGTCGTTTTGGTCATGAGTCGGATTTTAATGTGATACGGTGCGTTATGATATGTAGGTACCCCATGTGGACTTCGAGACGACAAGCAAGCGCGTGGCGACGTCGGCACCGGCGAGTGAGGACCAGGTGAGTAGATTTATATCTACGGGGAGAAGTCGGGTGGATGGCGTATAGCACCCCCGCAGTTCGTGGTGGTGTATACGGATGCGTATACACACCAACAATTATTATATGTTATTTGGGATTAATAACGATGTTTAGGATGGATATTGATGTGTTGGATTATTTTAGTGTTGCGAACCCTAGGGTAGTGTTGCACTACACATACACACATACATACTTGCATACATTCCTATTTATATATGCTCATGGAATTCTTTATAGTTATGTGTTCACATGGGTATGGGACTATGTGTTCACGTACGGATTTGAGGATGATACTTAGGATTGAGCTGAGTCGATGAGATTTGTTTTGTGGTTGTGATATCGGTGATATGGCAGGATTTGTACTTGAGGTACGTCCTGGTGTTATAGCGGATCTTGGGGCGGCGATACGGGTGAATAGTGTTATAAATAAAATGGTCGACATGTGATCGTGATATGAGGCATGATATGCTAGGATATTGATATTAGGCCATATCGGGCGATGTATACCTCTTGATGATGATATGTGCTGACGATATCGGTTTGTACGAGATTGTCGATCAGTAGTCAGATCATGAGTATATTGAGGATATTAGTATTGTACTAGACATAGGTCAGTATCCTAGACTATGATCTTGGATAAAGAGGATACCAGAGGAATAGGGTGAGGAATATGATATTGACCCGTACCCAGATTTGGGGATGCCGTACGACGGATTTACGTACGAGCTATATTTTGATGATTAATCCGCACTTCTGACTTGGGATGTCTGGTTATGGATATGATATTATTGAGGCGGGATCACCGACTATACATATACAGGTATGTATATGTATCGACTCAGATGATAGGCGGTTTCCTTACCTGTAGTTCAGCTTGTTAGTTCAGCCGTATAGTTTAGTGTAGTTGTTAGATTAGATTAGACTTCTACCTATTTCAAAACTAGCGGATCGTGGGTATTTTAAAAGACAGGTCAATGGATCTACGGATATTTCAAAAGACGTATCCTTTCTTAAAAAAAACCCACCGTAGCCCCTATTTTCAAAACCCCGCGATTCGTGTTATTTCAAATGGCACCATTATTTAATATTTAGCTCCCGCTCATTTTGGTTGCTCGCTCCGCATCGCATATTTACATTGTTATTTCATATTGCATTGTTGACATTATGCTGTTAGGACACCAGCACCATTACCGATGATGCGTATGTACCACATACACTTACTTGCCGGCTCACACACATCTTCATCGGTAATTTCCATGTCACGTACACCTTAGAAAATATTATTGCTTAACTTAGCTTGATAGCCAGTAGTTTGACATAATATTAGTGTACATACCTTATATGCCAGCTTAGATATTGTAGTTATTACTTGTCGCTTCATGCATACTGTTATTCATTCTCATGCTTATATTCATGGTTTTACATGTTATTGATGATTCGGATTTCCATGATATTTTCTGGATTTGGAGGAAAACCGCAAAACATATATAAACTGCTTTCTCTCTTTTTAAATAAAAATACGGTTTTCCCATGATGTATGAGTCGTCCACCATGAGTTTGCTGATGGATTTCGAGACCCGATTCGAGGAGTTGGATGAGCCGTTTCGGGTACATGGTGGACCCGGTAAGGTGCCCCGGGGCAAGAAGCTCGTGGTGATGACGATGAGCCTGGCAGGGGGAGACTACCTCCCGGTGATTTTACCCGACGCGTCGGATATCCGGAGGATACCGTCGTGGTCTTGAGATGGATGGTAGGGGCCGGTCTGGACTGACGGCGCCCTAGATATTGAGATTGAGACATTGAGATTTCGAGATATTGAGGTACTGAGATTTGATGATACAGGCCAGTCCGGATAGCCGGAGCCTGAGGTTTTGAGACATTGAGATTTATGTTTTGTGTCGATGCTAGACACTGTTGATGCTGATTTCATTTATGATACCTCATTTTAAAAATACAAAGGAAATCTCACTAATTTATGAAAACAGTTTCTTCATTTACATGTATTCTGTTTTCATGCATTCATACCTCATTCATATGATATATTGCTACCTGAGGCACTGACACGGGCACATGAGATCACACTCGGGTTAGATATTACCCTAGCCATCGTTATAGGCTGCATGTTATTCATATATTTGAGGATATATTATGATCGCTGACCTAGGTTTGCGTTGTTCATGCGGTTTCTGTGCGTAGATGTTTTTCTATTCACGAGTTGGCAACTCACCCCCGTTGTGCCCCAGTTTCTTGCAGGTTTGCCGTACAGGTTTCTTTACGGCTTGCGGGCATAGTTTCCTTCGGGTGATTTGCTAGTAGGTGGGTTTACTTGTATCGTACCCCCATTATTTATCTTGTATATTATTATTCTGTTGTATCTAGAAGTTCCATCAACCAAACATGTATTTATTTTTGAGATAGAGACCAGTGATGTTATTCTTTCGACCTTAGAGTCGCACGTTTTATTTCTGTGGTTTTCTTGTGGTTTTGAGTTTTTGATCCTCGCCGTTGGCGTTGTATATTATATTGCTTGTGTGGTTGTGACCGTCGATTGACGAAGAGCTAGCTCCCGCTTGGGGATGCCTTTTATTGATTTCGTATACTATTCATGTTGTATCCCGTTTGGGAGCCAGTATTTACAAAGGAGACTCTGCCGAAATTTTAAAATTGATGTTATTTTTAACCGCATAATTCGGCTTATGCTATTAAAACTACTTGTTTAAATTGGTTTTCCTTCACTCTACCACTTTTCTTGGTTTGCATTTCTGGGTTTTCGGCTTAATTGGATTACGTACGCCTCGAGACGTTTCGTAGTTTAAGTGCCGGTCATGTTCCGTACTTTCGGGACGTGACAGTAGGTACCCCCATGTGGACTTCGAGACGACAAGCAAGCGCGTAGCGACGTCGGCACCGGTGAGCGAGGACCAGGTGAGTAGATTTATATCTACGGGGAGAAGTCGGGTGGATGGCGTATAGCACCCCCGCAGTCCGTGGTGGTGTATACGGATGCGTATACAGACCAACAATTATTATATGTTATTTGGGATTAATAACGATGTTTAGGATGGATATTGGTGTGTTGGATTATTTTAGTGTCGCGAACCCTAGGGTAGTGTTGCACTATACATACACACATACATACTTGCATACATTCCTATTTATATGTGCTCATAGGATTCTTTATAGTTATATGTTCACATGGGTATGGGACTATGTGTTCACATACGGATTTGAGGATGATACTTGGGATTGAGCTGAGTCGATGAGATTTGTTTGTGGTTGTGATATCGGTGATATGGCAGGATTCGTACTTGAGGTACGTCCTGGTGTTATAGCGGATCTTGGGGCGGCGATACGGGTGAATAGTGTTATAAATAAAATGGTCGACATGTGATCGTGATATGAGGCATGATATGCTAGGATATTGATATTAGGCCGTATCGGGCGATATATACCCCTTGATGATGATATGTGCTGACGATATCGGTTTGTACGAGATTGTCGATCAGTAGTCAGATCATGAGTATATTGAGGATATTAGTATTGTACTAGACATAGGTCAGTACCCTAGACTATGATCTTAGATAAAGAGGATACCAGAGGAATAGTGTGAGGAATATGATATTGACCCGTACCCAGATTTGGGGATGCCGTACGACGGATTTACGTACGAGCTTTATCTTGATGATTGATCCGCACTCTTGACTTGGGATGTCTGATTATAGATATAGTATCGGATATGATATTATTGAGGCGGGATCACCGACTAATATATATACAGGTATGTATATGTATCGACTCAGATGTTAGGCGGTTTCCTTACCTGTAGTCTAGCTTGTAGCTTAGCCTTTTAGTTTAGTTAGTTGTTAGATTAGATTCGGTTCCTACCTATTTCAAAGCTTAAGAATCGTGCGTATTTTAAAAGACAAGTCAAGGGATTCTACGGATATTTAAAAAAAACGTATCTTTTCTTAAAAACACCGTAGCCCCTATTTTCAAAACCCCACGATTCGTGTTATTTCAAAAGGCACCATTGTAGGACTTATATTAGGTTAAAACAGATTAGTTATCGTTGCGTCTAGTATTCAGCTCCCGCTCATTATTGTTGTTTGCTCCGCATCACATGCTTATATTATGCTTCATATTCAACTGTTGATATCTTGTGGTTAGGACACCAGCACCATTACCGATGATGCGTATGTACCACGTACACTTACTTGCCGGCTCACACACATCTTCATCGGTAATTGCCATGTCACGTACACCTTAGAAAATATTATTGCTTGACATAGCCTGTTAGCTAATAGTTTAGACATGATATTAGTGTACTTGCCTTATATGTTAGTTTATACATTGTAGTTATTACCTGCTACCTCATGCATACTGTTATTCATTGTTATGCCGCATTCATGGATTCTCATGCATATATTCACTTTTTACGTGCTATTGAGGTTTTGGATTCGGATTTCCATGAGATTTTCTGGATTTGGGGAAAACCGCAAAACATATACAAACTTCTTCTTTCTCTTTTTAAATAAAAAAGCGCGGTTTTTCCCATGATATATGAGTCGTCCACCATGAGTTTGCTGATGGATTTCGAGACCCGATTCGAGGAGTTGGATGAACCGTTTCGGGTACATGGTGGACCCGGTAAGGTACCCCGGGGCAAGAAGCTCGTGGTGATGACGATGAGCCTGGCAGGGGGAGACTACCTACCGGTGATTTTACCCGACGCGTCGGATATCCGGAGGATACCGTCGTGGTCTTGAGATGGATGGTAGGGGCCGGTCTGGACTGATGGCGCCCTAGATATTGAGATTGAGACATTGAGATTTCGAGATATTGATACAGGCTAGTCCGGATAGCCGGAGCCTGAGATTTTGAGACATTGAGATTTATGTTTTGTGTCGATGCTAGACACTGTTGATGCTGATTTCATTTATGATACCTCGTTTTAAAAATACAAGGGAAATCACACTAAATTATGAAAACAGTTTCTTCATTTATATGTATTCTGTTTTCATGCATTCATATCTCATTCATATGATATATTGCTACCTGGGGCACTGACACGAGCACTTGGTATTACCGTTGCTTAGAGGTATACCCTAGCCATTGATATAGACAGCATGTTATATATATTTTAAGGATATATTATGATCTTTGACCTAGGTTGCGTTATTTATGCGATTTCTGTGCGTAGATGTTTTTCTATTCACGAGTTGGCAACTCACCCCCGTTGTGCCCCAGTTTCTTGCAGGTTTGCCGTACAGGTTTCATTACGGCTTGCGGGCATAGTTTCCTTCGGGTGATTTGCTAGTAGGTGGGTTTACTTGTATTGTACCCCCCATTATATAACTTGTATATTATTACTCTGTTGTATCTAGAAGTTCCATCAACCAAACATTTATTTATTTCAGAGATAGAGACCAGTGATGTTATTCTTTCGACCTTAGAGTCGCGCGTTTTATTTCTGTGGTTTTCTTGTGGTTTTGAGTTTTGACCCTCGCCGTTGGCGTTGTATATTATATTGCTTGTGTGGTTGTGACCGTCGATTGACGAAGAGCTAGCTCCTGCTTGGGGATGCCTTTTATTGATTTCGTATACTATTCATGTTGTATCCCGTTTGGGGGCCAGTATTTACAAAGGAGACTCTGCCGAAATTTTCAGTAAATTTTTGATGTTTTTAAAAACCGCATAATTCGGCTTATGCTATTGAAACTACTTGTTTTAAATTGGTTTTCCTTCACTCTACTACTTTTCTTGGTTTGGTTTTCTGGGTTCTCGGTTTACTTAGATTACGTACGTCTCGAGACGTTTGTAGTTTAAGTGCCGGTCATGTTCCGTACTTTCGGGACGTGACAAAAGTCCTCCCTATATATGTCCAAGCATCCACTACAATATACATCACATGTATAGTAATGGCCTCTTGGGCATACATATAACTGACACGAGTTCACATCCACTGGGGGACATTTTGCTCATGTCCGCGCCCGTCCACTACTATTTGATCGTATCAGTGAGGCGCAACCCAGTGATGCCCGTTTGTCCGAGATTCTTGAGCTTGTTCGACATGCTACAGTTTCGGAGTTCATGATTGATGACCAGGGTATGCTCCGATGCGGGACTTGCTTGTGTATACCAGATGCTGATGGGTTGAGACGCGAGATCCTAGAGCAGGCACATCAGTCGGCCTTTAGCGTTCATCCAGGTTCAACCAAGATGTACCGTGACTTGAGAGACTTTTACTGGTGGGAAAGGATGAAGCGCGATATTTCGGACTTCGTTTCGAGGTGCCTGACTTGTCAGCAAGTCAAGGCTGAGCATCAGAGACCGGCTGGAGAGTTGCAGCCTTTACCCGTTCCGGAGTGGAAATGGGAGCAGATTTCCATGGACTTTATTGTGGGTCTACCCAGGACCAGTCGAGGGTATGACTCCATTTGGGTGGTTGTTGACCGGTTGACGAAAGCGGCTCACTTCCTTCCAGTGAAGACCACTTTCGGTTATGCTCAATATGCTCAGTTGTATGTAGATGAGATTGTGCATTTGCACGGTGTTCCCGCATGCATAGTATCCGACAAAAGTACCCAGTTTACTAGCCGTCTTTGGCAGAAGCTTCAGGAAGCTTTGGATACCCGGTTGAGTTTTAGTACCGCTTTTCATCCACAGACCGATGGCCAGTCGGAGCGGACTATACAGACTCTGGAGGATATGCTCCGTACATGTGTGCTGGATTTTGGTGGCAGTTGGGATCGTCACTTGCCGTTGATTGAGTTCTCTTACAACAACAGCTTTCAGGAGACTATTCAGATGGCACCTTTCGAGGCTTTGTACGGTAGGAAGTGTTGATCGCCAGTCTGTTGGATCGAACTCAGTGAGAGTAAAGTGTTGGGACCCCAGCTAGTTCAGGAGACTACGGAGAAGATCCAGTTGATTCGGGACAGGATGAGAGCAGCCCGGTGCAGGCAGAAGTCTTATGCCGACCGTCGTCGTCGCAGGCTTGAGTTCGCAGTGGGGGATCATGTATTCCTGAGGATTTCTCCGATGAAGGGCGTTATGCGATTTAGGAAGAGGGGGAAGCTCAGTCCCAGATTTATAGGTCCTTTCGAAATCCTTAAGCGAGTGGGTTCCGTTGCTTATCGTTTAGCGCTCCCGCCTAGTTTTCCGGATGTTCACCCCGTTTTCCATGTGTTAATGCTTCGTAGATACCTTCATGATCCTTCTCACATAATTCAGCATGAGACCGTTCAGCTTGAGCGCGATCTTTCATTCACCGAGTAGCCGGTAGTTATTTTGGATCGGCAGGTGAAGAAACTTCGGTCAAAGGTCTTGCCATCTGTGAAGGTTCTTTAGCGTAGCTTTACTAGTGAGGAGATCACTTGGGAGGCCGAAAGTGAGATGTGGAAGAAATTCCCTCATCTCTTTGAAGGTACGCTTAGTAGTTAATTTTAATTCGGGGACCGAATTTCTATAAGGGGAAAATTGTAACGTTTTAGAAATCGTTATGAGAATTTTTCCGTTTTAGGGTTAAATTGTCGGTTTTTTCCGTTTTAACCCGACTGTGTTCAAACGACCATATAGACTTTCCAGCACCTAGTTTAGCTAAAATAAAGCTAGTGCGCAAGCTTTGGGGGTATATGGGACGTTTTGGTTCAATTAGAATTTTTCCTAATTTTAATATTATTTTAATGCGGTATTCACATTTTGGGAAATTTCTCTTAAATGATCTTTTCAACTATTAAGTTTGAGTTAATTCAACCCGCACTTAGTATCTAGATATTTGTATGGGTCTTAGAATTAAAGTTAAAGAAAAAGAAAAGAAATGTGTGAGGAGCATGCATGTGCATGTGAATGCATTTATGAGCATTAATCACTAGAAATTGCTAGGAAATTCCACACAAAACCCCCACCTCCTCACTTGGCCGAGATCATACCTCCCCCTTCTGCCCTTGATCATTCCTCCTCCATTTTCAACAATCCTAGCACAATAAATCTCCAAAATTCCCAAATAAATCACAAAATACCTCAAGTCTTGGGTTTTTTTTGCTTCTTGATCACTTGGAGCTAGGGAAGCTTGGATCTTGGAAGCAAAGTTGATAGGTATAATCCTTACTCTGATAAATAGGAGTTTTTATGATGGGTAGCTCGTTGGTTATTGTTTAGAACACGTTAGATATCGATTAGTGCAATATCGTATTCTTTAGTGTCTTTTTGAATTTCTGGGATCTGCTCTGACCTGAAAATTTTACTGGGTAACTAAACAAAATTGTAGTGATATACTAGTGACCCTGGGGCACCACCTATGACACGAGCACCACCCCACCGGCCATGGCCGGCGACCCAAGGCGAAATTACGGCGACGCCGGCTACTGAGGGAAGTTCTGGGGTTTGGTTTTGTGCGTAGTTGTCTGTTGTTGGTTAAGGGTGTTCGGTACTGTTTACTTTTTTAATAATTGCAGTATGAAAAATCTGGAATCGTTTAACTATAATCTCGTGTTTTAAATCCACATATTACGTAATCCGACACGAATCGTGATCTTGCGCAGCTGCTGTACTCAGATTGGTTTTGTGGTATCGTTACGCACGTTAGCCACTAGACGGACACTCGTGAGTTAGTTTAGTGTTGGTGCGTCGTTTAAAACGTAGTTTTACGTTATATTGGTCGATTTCTGAGATGTTTGCACTATTTGTGTGTTTGTGAAATTATAGCGTCGCAAGCGGGGACTTCGGACGCTGCGAACAAAGGGAAGCAGGTGGTCGGATTTTCATAGCTCGAGACCATCGGTGAGTAGATTTAACATCTACGGGGAAATCGCCCGTATGGCGCTAAGCGTCAGGGCTAGATATGATATGATATTAGCCGTATGTTTATGTGCTCATATAGAGATATTGCATGATTTTCATTGCATATAGTTACTTGTTGTGCCTGATACTGTATCTATTGTACACTGCACTATTATTGACAGTTCATGTTGCACGAGCACCAATGATATGCTACACACACACTGTCGGTAATTGCCATGATACGTACAACACAAATATTCCTTGATATACCTTGCTATTGGTTAGCGACATTGAAACAGTTATTCTTGTGCGATAGCGCATATGACATATTGCATACCTGATTACCTTTATGCTCATACATATGCCATACTATGCCTACATGTTCGCACATATACTTTGCTATTGTTACATGATCAGTTTTTATAACATATATATCGGTGGAATGGGACGCTGTATATATATGTATTTTGGATTTGGATTTTGGGAACCGCGAGATATATTTAATGACTTGATGCATTTAAATAGCGGATTTTTTCCCGTGATATGCTCATATTGATGTTTTAGTTGCATATGCTAATTTACATGGATTTACGCATTTGAGATATGTTTTCATGTGATATGTGAATTTCAAGTGTCGATGTTAGGCACTTATATTCCGAGAGATATATGGATTTTGAAAGACCGATACGTGGAACACAAGTGTCGAGATGGGATACTTTGGTTTCGAGGAACGTATGGATATCAGAAAGACCGATACGTGGAACACAAGTGTCGAAGTGGGATACTTGGGTTTCGAGGAACGTATGGATACGAGTATTTAGAGTGTCGATGTTTGACACTCAGGTTCCATGAGACTTACAGGATTTGAGGGCCGATCTGAGTATTTTTGGGATTTGGGGTGTTGTTGATTTACACCGGGCTTTTCCATGCTTATGATTTGTGCATGAGATTATTTATTTTCCCGCACTCAGTACTCAGTTGATATGCACTTATTCATGTAGATATATTACTTGGTGGTGTACCTTGATCATGATAGTCGCATATTTATATTGTTATACTCATGCTACCAGCTTACATGCTATTGATCATTGTTGTTAGTGCATACTTGTGATTTCAGTATGATGTTATTTACTATTCACGAGTTGGCAACTCACCCCCGTTATGCCACAGTGTTTTGCAGGACTTACCTTCAGAGTAGTCGCGGCAGGGCGTCTTATCAACTCTGCTTTTGCGGATACCGCTACGTTTGGCTATGAGGTCGTTGCTTTTAGGTGGGTTTGCGGTTATCTGTCTGAACATTGTATATCTTTTGTTGGATCTAGTATTCTCCATATACCACTTCTTGTATGTGACTTAGAGACGATATGTGAGGATTCTGTGTTGTATATTTTGGTGACTTTGGGCGCCGTGCTCCTGGGAGCCGGTTATGTTGAAAAGTTTTACCTCTTTATGCAGTTTTCCTTTATATTCTTCGCTTCGGCATCGTATTTATATCTTGTGGTGGTTGTCTCCGCCGTTGGGCGTGATTTGCCCCCGTTTGCGATACTTTATATATTATCTATGTTGTACCCGTTTTCGGGGCTAGTTTTTACAAAGGAGGTGCTGCCGAAATTTTTAAGAAAGAAAACTAGAGTCAGAGATTTTACTTGTGATTTTCTAAACCTTTAAAAACTATGTGTTTCTCCGTTGATCCAGTTTTGGGTGGTTTAGATTTCTGGGTTTCGGCTTATTTAAGCTGCGTACGCCTGTAGACGTTATATAGTTTAAGTGCCGGTTACGGGTCAAATTTTGGGTCATGACAGTACATAACCCCAGCCGGTATCCCCACGATAACCGCCGTATCAGAAGTATTGCCACCGGTAGGTACTTGCCCGCCTTCTAGGCTCATCGCCTATCATCTGCGATCATCTTGCCGAGGGGAACCGTACCGGGCCCCACCATGTACCCACACACGGCCCACTACTCCTCCTCGCATGGGGTATATATAAGCTCAGAACCGAGAAATCTCATGGTGGCTGCAGAAATATCATATCAAGAGAAACCGGGTTTTTCAAATAATGCATAATTTCATGAAACAACCACGGTCCTCAAATCCAGAAAACATCAAGAAATGAATAAGTAAAACTGCATGAATTAATACATATATATTAGCGTCCCACTCCACTAATATTTACATATATGCATATATAACAGTGTCCCACTCCACTGTTATATATACTTAGGAGTAACAATATCAAAGAATATCATATGAAATCCAAGAATATAACATATGCAGCATGAAACAGTAATATGAGCATATAAAGGAAAACCGCTATTCAACCGCAACAAGTTATTAAATATATATCATGCGATTCCTGATTTCTCCGAAATCAGATGCAACATCATATACAGGTGAACATGTAGCTATAACAAGGTATGCGTAACCATGTCGGTATAGCAAGATATGTATGTCCATATGTAAGTATGTATGATGTAAAAGTATCTGTAGCAAGGTACGTCTTTATGCCTATCAATAATACCCTCCAGGTATATGTATGTATGTATGCCAAATGTACATGTAGCTATATCTAATTTGTGTATATACTTATCACTAATGGTACACTACCCTATAGGTGTATGAGTAACTAGCATGTAAGCATGTCAGAGCATATATGTAAGCATGTAGGTGTTAGTGCATATGCCCTATGGGTCATTATTGTATCATACTAGGTTGTATATTACTTAATGGAAGCTTGGGATATTCACAGTTATACAACAGTCTTACTAAAAATGGTAGTATGCTACTTGGTTTGTGTCTACTTTAATATGTTTCTTGTAACGTATCACTTATACATATTAGTAGAGCCCATAGGTTCTTTGCTTGATTACCAGCGTTGTGATGGCAGTCACACTAGTGGGGGCTGGGTAGTCTATAAGCAACATCCTATACATGTCCCTAGTCGTAGGATTATCGAGACAGGGCATCGATACTCCAGAGTAGACTAGTGTGTACGCTTCTCATCCCAGTTGGGGAGATGGTCTGTCCCACAGCCATCAGTACGTCGTACTGGAGATAGTATACAGGTGCTCGTTAGGTTACGGGTACACCGGACAGGACTCGCAGGGGAACTATTGGTTGGTATTATACCCGTTGTCAGTTAACAGTTCTCAGGTGACATGAGTACAGCATAGTCCGCAGACTTGACACTGCTACTTCGCCTCGAGTGTGTCCCACTGTTCTTAGATTGCTACCCTACCATGGCTCAAAAGAGTCGTGCAAACAGGTAGCAGTTGGGTGCAGTCCCGAGCACATGGAGGCAGTGGCGGTTAGACAGGATTCGTCTCTCCCGGTATTGGGAGTTGATATCGCGCTGAGTCAGAGAGCTATTACGCAAAGTCCCTGGCCAGGGCAAGCGAGATTTACTGGTAGGTTCCAGTAGTTTCTCAGGGTGTAATGGGCTACGCTCCGACATGACTTATACCGCTATTAGGGGACTGATGCTTGCTGCCCCCTAGGCTCGATATGCGATAGTCTTAGACGAACAGACCGGACTGTACGGAGATTGTCATATCAGGCTCAGTAGGAGTTCGGATGGGTTTCCTCATCGGCCTTTGTAAGTGCACGGCGACGCCCCGGCCGTCAATCCGACGGCCAAATGCGGAAGCGGTGATAAACTTAAATTTTCTTGAACTGGCAAACCGCCGCGCACTAATACCCGGATCGAACCATTAACTAGTCCTAGCTAACAACAAGAAAGGGAATAGAGATATACCGACGATCCAAGTCCTCCGGTCTTCTCATCATCGTCCCGATCTCTTGCGGAATGTCCCGTCTCCTCCTCGTCGCCGGAAGTGCACCACATCGCCTACTTCTTTTACGGGCTCCCACCTGAATGCCTAGGCAACTCGGGCACGAAGCCGGCTACTCGACGTGCCCAAGATTTGCTGTAGAATATAATGTGGATTACATGTCTCATTTGGGATTATGGAGTTGCCTTTTGTGGCGGAGGAATTGAAGTGAACTTTTGGAGAGGGAGTTGTAGGGATTTTTCAAAGCTCAAGATACAAAAATCCCACACCATGAAATGAAAATCCCCACTCCATCAAGGAAATGGCCGGCCCCCCCAATATTGGTGTGATTGGAGAGAGAGAGAGAATGGCTTGATCAATAATGCAAAGAAAAAATGATGGCTTGGAAAGTCCAACACTCAACAACCATCTCCTCTCCCATCATCACAACCAAAGTCAAGAAATCATGAAAACAAAGTCAAGAAGTCAAGGTAAGGTGCAACCATGATAAAGTCAAAAAGTCAAGCAAGGTCAAGGTATGGTGAGCCATCATGATACAAGGAAATATGCAAAGACCCCTTCCACAATTGCTTATTTGCAACAATGCAAATAAGCCCTCCTCCACCAATCTTCGGCCAATGAACGGAACAATGGAAATCGGCCGAAACGGAAAGCAAACTGTCAACTCCAGAAAACCGGTCCCGTAATAAATTACAGGAAAACCCCGATACTGTGCATACACACCCGCATTTGTATTCCGACCGAAATACAAATGCAATGAGACAAAATCTACACTGTACTATACTAGGATCCGTCTTAAACCAAAGCCGGCTAGTAATATCTGTTCGATCCTGATCCGTGCAATGCCGCACGTATCTGATCGAACCCTGCCATATAACCATACGGCCAGTAGTACAAACTGTCCGATCCTGATCCGTGCAATACCGCACGTATCTGATCGGACCCTGCCATATCTCCATACGGCCTCTACAACCTTTCGCCCGAAAGCTGAGTAACTGAAATGTGGGGGACTCTAAAGACTCATCAACACCTTGGTTGTGGATTTAACCACTAGCACGTTAGAGGTATAAGCCAATACATAACGGGCTACCAGGTATTGACCAAAAGGGACGTCTGTGAGCGAACTCAGCCTGACTCCCTACTGAGCCTGTCAGTGACAATATCCGTACAGTCCGGTCCGTTCGTCTATGAGCATCGCATGGCGGGCCTAGGGGGTTGGTAAAAGTCAGACCCCCAAAAGCGGTACAAGTCGTGTCGGAGTGTAGCCCAGAACACCCTGAGATACTACTGGAATACCTACCAGTAAATCTCCTTGCCTCGGCCGAGGGCTTCGTGTAATGGCTCTCCTAGACACAGCACGACCTCACCCCCAATACCGGGAGAGAAGAACCCCTGAAGATACGCTCACTGCCTCCATGTGGCTCGGGACTGTACCCAACTAAAACCTGTTTGCACGACTCCTTTGAGCCGTGGTAGGGTAGTAATCAAAGTACAGTGGGAACTCACACGAGACAAATGACGATCCCCAGGTCGATGAACTAACCTGCACACATGTCACCAGGGAACTGCCATCTGACGTCTGGTATATGACCGACTGGCATGTTCCCGGCGAGTCCTGTCCGGTGTACTCATAACCCAATGAGCACCTGTATACATCTTAGGTGATCCAACTGACACCAGTGGCTTGTGAGACCGGCCACTGCCCCTCGTCGGGGTCTCGACTGTATACACTAGTCTACTATGGAGAATCGATGCCCTGTCTCGAAACTCTCACGACTAGGGACCTTTTTAAGGATATGCTTATAGACCCCCAGCTCCCACTTATATGATCGCCCTCATACTGCTGGTGGTCAAGCAAGAATCCTAGGGGCTCTATCAACGTGTAATAGCGACGTAAAACAGTACACGATGATAAAGGTAAACCAGATAGCATACTATCATCTCGAGTAAGACTGTCCTACCGGGATAGGTCCTCCATCAATCATTGCAATCACGTACCTGTGACCTAATAATTGACTCTGAGGGCACTATCTCCAACAATCTCCCACTTGCACTCAAGGCTAATTGTTGCGATGTCGCATACTCACAGCCCGTATGATACCGAACACCCAACTCCTCTACTAGTCAGTCTCACAAAGCCCGTTTGCGAAACTATTGCATTCGAGGAATAGCCTCAGTGAGTGGATCTGCTTTGTTGTTTCTTTCTATGTCTTTCTATATCTCAAGTTCGCGGAGAAAGCCATCTCCCGAAATGAGCAATACCTGTCTTAGAATGTGTCTGGATGTCTGATGGGACGTAGCTCATAAATGAACTCCAAATCCAAACTTCTTAGACTGTATCGTCAACTGAACTTAATCAGTATCTTGCGCCATGCCTCCCTCAGTATTGCCTTGGACTACCTGTCCAAAATACTGCCCCTCGTCAGAAGGAAAACTATAACTCTGACAACATCCTTGTCGTCCATGTCACCATGGAAGCCTGGAATGATAACTGTCTCCCGAATGAGGCTGTCGTTATCATATCCCTAGAACATCCACTTATGTTCTAAAACTGCTTCCGACCGTTTCTCCAGGATTGGATCAATGTCAACTTATTGCATCTAGTGCAAGAACAACATCTGGTGTGGTACTTGACATCTCATGATTGACTCAATCGCCTGAGCAAGTGATCTGCCAATCATGCACATCCCTCTCCCCTTTAGTCTGTAAGACACCTTTAGAGAGGGTGACTCCATTACCTGCAGGTACACTACCGTGCCAGGAGTTGTCCATTCTAAATACTCTTAGAATGCTGTCTAAGTACCCAGATTGGGAAACCACCCAAATCTAGATCTAAAACCATAGATCTAGTAACCAGTATGTCTGACATAATATCCAAGTCCTGTGTGGAGAAAACACTGTGTGACGACCAAAGTATAACCGACTGTAGTATAGGAGTTTCCTTTCCTACTATGTGTATGTCATCCAAATACTAGGATATCACACCCTACTACATTTTCAACAGATCCATCCCCTATTCTGATGAAGTCAAACCTATGACTGTCACGTCAGAAATAGATGATCTATCTCCGCTACTGGTGCTTCAGTCTATAAATAGACATAAGCTACCTGTCCACCAATGCTTCCGCTGCTCCCACTGACTACGACAACCCTCTGGCAGAGTCATATACACGTACACTTCTAAAACTAGTTTAGAACGACGCTGTACTCATCCTCCCGCCGGGTCTCGCAGCCTGGAACAACAGCAATGGTAATTATGGGTAAACAAGAACTTCCCTGTCACCGTCCTTGAGGCTACCGGAGTACCCCTCGGGTGCCTGAAGTTACCCACCGTATCTGCGGAGTGGCCAATGGAATGTCAATCCAGATTGAATCTTTAGGTTCCTTATCAAATCTTCAGTAATCGTTTGTGGTTCTGGAATCACTTCCAGTTCTACCATACTCCCACTACTGTTTTCTGAAAAAATCCATTTTTATTAAAACTGTGGCGAGTCTAGAACAATATTGCTATTGTTCATCCAGATGGTAGAAAATCAACCCGCGTCATAGCCTGGGTCAACCCACAAACAGCCATTACAGAAACGTGCCTTGAGTTGTCCAGTGTCTGGTTTTAAGCATAAGCCGGACAACTTCCCGTACCTTAACATCGTTAAGATATGAACTGTTCTATATCCCATATAGGACCAGAGGCACTAATTTAATTGAACCAGATTCAAATCATGCAACTGTCTCCAGTGCATGTCAACTAAATGGAAGGAGGCCGATCAGCGTTACTCAACTTAGGAATGCTTCCAATTATGAGTAACCTGAAAGAGAAGCAAGTTCTCTTTATCATTACTATCAACTGAATACCATATACAAGTATCTACATCTTCGATCACTTTGAAGAATCCCGATACTTGCTATACCTGGTTCTCTACTCTATTCAAATACCTATAACTTCTCCAAATTCGGACCCTGTGTTTCCTACGAAACACCTGTCTAAGAACTAGAGAAGTCATACGTAAACCGAATATAGTACGAGGACCAACCCCTCTGTCCTGATGGACCCTGGACAACATACAATACTCTGTATAAGTCCCTTGAGTCTGATAACTCATTCACTGTGTGTCGTAGGCTGAAAACTGTACTTATGGTTAAGAAGAATTACACCGCTGTTTAATGCTCCTTACCTAACCATCCACTGATATAGGTAAATGTCGTAGACATAATTTCAGAAAGGTATATCTCACTCTATGAAAATAGACGTACAGATATATCAATTTGAAATTGGTGCATAACTGCGGATATTCAAAACCAAATATTTGCCAACCGGCAAACAGCCCAGGTGATTTCCTCAAATATCACCGATTACAACGAATCCCGATATAATGAGGATAATCACCCAATTCCCAATAACTTACTCCCACTCATCATCTGTAAAACCATACAGATGTGAGAATCGTACCTGGTAAATACATACCCTGGAGTAAGTATCTAATTGGGAAATCAGTTTTCTTTTAACATTACACAGTGAAACTGAAACATTGAAATGTTCCGATGGGGTATCCTGGTATTCCTAGTAATGCCTCTTCCATTATCTAGATTCACAACTGTAACCGTGTAATTCTTTGCCACCTCTCCAAATCCCTTCATATGTCTTTAGTCTTTACCTTCTGCACACCCCTTTAGGCCAAATGGTTTTCTTCCTTCCCTACCGTTCGGCACCAGCCTATGGTTTGGAAGAAGACTATCCAATAAGCATAATGGGTGTACTGTCCCAATGCTAGGAACACTCGCAATGAGAGAGGGTGAAGATAAAAGACAACCGAATAAATCTTATTCCTATTTCTCCGGAACCAGAATCCATCCCCGAACTGGAACAAGTTCCTTTCGAGTTCGTATATAACCATACGATGGAGTATCCAATAAACTGTGGATCTTCGTAGTGATACGGAGTGTCCTGGAGAAATACAAAGTTGATGTGGGAGTGGTAACGAAATACCTGGTTTGGTCGTGAATATCTGTTGCAATTTACTTTGCCCTCTTACTAATCCCTTGCTTTGTCTGAACTTAATACCTTCTGCACACCATCGTTATGCTAATTGGTTTTCTTCATTCCCTACCGGTCGGCACCAGCCTAAGGTTTGGAAGAAGACAATCCAATTTGCGTAATAGGTGTACTACCCCTAAACCAAGGAGTACTCGTAACCTGAGAGAGGGTAAAAGGAAAAGACAACTGAATAATCCTATCCGTTTCCTCCAGAACCTGAAACCATCCTCGAATAAATTCCTTCGAGTTCGTATCTAACCATACGATGGTTTTGTCCAATGGAAGTGGACGTTCGTAATGATACGGGGTGTCCAGGAGAAAAGGGCAAAAGTGGGAGTGGCAATGAGGTCTGCAACTCTGACAATCCAAAAGCCGGTGTCAAGAAGGTTCGGTCAACTTGGTCACTGAGTCATAGTCTTAGGGTTTCCAGATTAGATAAATTGGTAACCATTCTGATCTAGGTTAGAGTGCACGCTGAGTGTTTCTTTTCTCTCTCTCTCTTTGGCAGCGACCATTGACCTCAAATTCTCCTCCAAACCTGAAAGAAGAATTAGTCGGGGTCACCCGAGGAGTAAACTAACTCATCAATGGGAATCGGGATCCAACTATCATCGCATGACAACGTGACGGAATCCGCTCACGGTATCACACTCCAGAAGGTATGCGCATATCTGGCAAGTTTCAGTTCTTTTGAAACTCCCGATGTGATTTTCGCCCCATGCTCTTATGACCTTGGCGTGAGGTCAAAATATCATAAGTCACATGTCAAGTTCTACCCATCATTATCCAAGTTAATTTGAACCCACCCGTACATACCCTTGACGTTGGCCAAAATAGTAGTACGACTGTCCCAAACCAACGCATCTATCTATGCAACAGATAAATACCCGGCAGCTACCAAACACTATGCCTTGGCGTGAGGTCAAAATACATAGCTTGAATACTACCGAATATTTAACTGAAATGATGGAGGGCTACGAATGGTTTCTGGCGAAAACCTTTAACGTAATGAACTTGATATCGTTGAAGGAACGGATAGCTTTTTAAAAATATAGTGACGAAAACCGTCGCTAAAGAGGTCACTCCCGGTGAAGGGATCTCGGCTCTTTCCCCGTAGAATGGGATGCAGGATATTCCAACTGAATACCACGGTGCAAAGCAAAAGCAATCGGCTATAGTGAAGTTAATGCCCTGATGCAAACTTTTGTCCAAGGGGTCACTCCCGGTGAAGGGATCTCGGCCCTTGCCTCGTCGACTGAGGAGCAGGATATTCTAAATGAATACCGCGATGCAAAACAAAAGTGAACGTCCTTGCAATAACAGCTTTTTGAAAAAGTGTTCCAACAACATCAGATTAGGTTTGTTTTAACTTGCATTGATCCGAATCAATGCAGTCCCATCAATTGATCACACCAAAAAGAACGAAAATATACTGATGTACGTATATGCCATCCGCATTCGCCACTGGGTCCCGTCATTACCCGTTAGGTTAGCTAACTAACGACAGAGCGGGGACTGGACTAGCGCGGATGCAAAACATATACAACATCTACTAATATATATACCAATATATTATATTTCGCTCAAGGCGTGAATAAAATGCAACATCACAGAAAATGTACAGCATCACAGAACAATACAGATATCTGGGATCCCCGGGTTTCACAGAGCCGCTGAAACCCGACGTTCCCCTGGTCGTGTTGATAGCCTGTGCAATGAAATCCTAGACCCCTACGGGCGCGGCAAGTTACCCGCCAAAACCTGAAGCGAGGCAGCCCCCTTCAGCTCCGTGAATGGACCACCCAGCACTTCACGGAATCCGGTAACTTGGGCACCCCTCCTGGGTCAACCTGTACCCCCTACGAGTGCGGCGAATAGCCGGCCAATCCTAGAGTGAAGCCCCCTCCGTCTCAATGCCATGAGATGCGGGCTTGTTGCCCTCTAGAACCCGGCTATCCGTGCACCCCTCCGCGGGGCAATCCTAGTACAGAAAGTAAAATATACATACACCGGGTACATCGACCGCAACCTGGTCGTGCCCCTAAATAAAAATACAAACAGGCAGTGACGGCAGTCCACATGTCGGACGCTCGCCCCGCAATATCAAATGTACATAATACAAGCACAACTGTACTAGCATTGCATCCAGGCTATCCCCACGACCGATCCGCAACATCACAGCAAAAACAGAACATCAACGTGAAAGTCACGTTCGCAAATCCGTCTAACCGGGCTATAGCAGTTAGACCGGATTTACCGATCGAGTGAAATTCACGGTCGCAGATATAATGTAAATACTGTGAAAAAATGTGTTTAAAATATCCGATCAATCAAATTTTAACAAGTGGGCCCCAAAGCATTACTGTAGCAGATCAGGAAAATCTGGGCCCAAAATTAATACTCCAAAACCCATATTTTAAGCCCACAAGCCCTCTGGAAAAAGCTGGTGAGCTGAACCCAATTACCTGCGGCGGAACCGCGGCCAACAAGGGGTTATGGCCGCGGTTCCGCGGTCGTACGGAGGGTTCAGGCAACAAAAATTTTCCAGTGGTCTTAGGGTACTCTGTACATCATTCTGCAATCACCTGAAAAATTTTTCGAGACCAAAAATTTTCAACAGAAACTGATGCGAACTAAAATGCAGTTTTGGAACATTCGATCGATCGAAACAGAAAAACACATTAAACCGAGCTAGACTAAGTTAATGGCGAGGCTCTGATACCACTGTAAGTGCACGGCGGCTCCCCGGCCGTCAATCCGACGGCCAAATGCGGAAGCGGTGATAAACTTAAATTTTCTTGAACTGGCAAACCGCCGCGCACTAATACCCGGATCGAACCATTAACTAGTCCTAGCTAACAACAAGAAAGGGAATAGAGATATACCGACGATCCAAGTCCTCCGGTCTTCTCATCATCGTCCCGATCTCTTGCGGAATGTCCCGTCTCCTCCTCGTCGCCGGAAGTGCACCACATCGCCTACTTCTTTTACGGGCTCCCACCTCAATGCCGAGGCAACTCGGGCACGAAGCCGGCTACTCGACGTGCCCAAGATTTGCTGTAGAATATAATGTGGATTACATGTCTCATTTGGGATTATGGAGTTGCCTTTTGTGGTGGAGGAATTGAAGTGAACTTTTGGAGAGGGAGTTGTAGGGATTTTTCAAAGCTCAAGATACAAAAATCCCACACCATGAAATGAAAATCCCCACTCCATCAAGGAAATGGCCGGCCCCCCCAATATTGGGGTGATTGGAGAGAGAGAGAGAATGGCTTGATCAATAATGCAAAGAAAAAATGATGGCTTGGAAAGTCCAACACTCAACAACCATCTCCTCTCCCATCATCACAACCAAAGTCAAGAAATCATGAAAACAAAGTCAAGAAGTCAAGGTAAGGTGCAACCATGATGAAGTCAAAAAGTCAAGCAAGGTCAAGGTATGGTGAGCCATCATGATACAAGGAAATATGCAAAGACCCCCTCCACAATTGCTTATTTGCAACAATGCAAATAAGCCCTCCTCCACCAATCTTCGGCCAATGAACGGAACAATGGAAATCGGCCGAAACGGAAAGCAAACTGGCAACTCCAGAAAACCGGTCCCGTAATAAATTACAGGAAAACCCCGATACTGTGCATACACACCCGCATTTGTATTCCGACCGAAATACAAATGCAATGAGACAAAATCTACACTGTATTATACTAGGATCCGTCTTAAACCAAAGCCGGCTAGTAATATTTGTTCGATCCTGATCCGTGCAATGCCGCACGTATTTGATCGAACCCTGCCATATAACCATACGGCCAGTAGTACAAACTGTCCGATCCTGATCCGTGCAATACCGCACGTATCTGATCGGACCCTGCCATATCTCCATACGGCCTCTACAACCTTTCGCCCGAAAGCTGAGTAACTGAAATGTGGGGGACTCTAAAGACTCATCAACACCTTGGTTGTGGATTTAACCACTAGCACGTTAGAGGTATAAGCCAATACATAACGGGCTACCAGGTATTGACCAAAAGGGACGTCTGTGAGCGAACTCAGCCTGACTCCCTACTGAGCCTGTCAGTGACAATATCCGTACAGTCCGGTCCGTTCGTCTATGAGCATCGCATGGCGGGCCTAGGGGGTTGGTAAAAGTCAGACCCCCAAAAGCGGTACAAGTCGTGTCGGAGTGTAGCCCAGAACACCCTGAGATACTACTGGAATACCTACCAGTAAATCTCCTTGCCTCGGCCGAGGGCTTCGTGTAATGGCTCTCCTAGACACAGCACGACCTCACCCCCAATACCGGGAGAGAAGAACCCCTGAAGATACGCTCACTGCCTCCATGTGGCTCGGGACTGTACCCAACTAAAACCTGTTTGCACGACTCCTTTGAGCCGTGGTAGGGTAGTAATCAAAGTACAGTGGGAACTCACACGAGACAAATAACGATCCCCAGGTCGATGAACTAACCTGCACACATGTCACCAGGGAACTGCCATCTGACGTCTGGTATATGACCAACTGGCATGTTCCCGGCGAGTCCTGTCCGGTGTACTCATAACCCAATGAGCACCTGTATACATCTTAGGTGATCCAACTGACACCAGTGGCTTGTGAGACCGGCCACCGCCCCTCGTCGGGGTCTCGACTGTATACACTAGTCTACTATGGAGAATCGATGCCCTGTCTCGAAACTCTCACGACTAGGGACCTTTTTAAGGATATGCTTATAGACCCCCAGCTCCCACTTATATGATCGCCCTCATACTGCTGGTGGTCAAGCAAGAATCCTAGGGGCTCTATCAACGTGTAATAGCGACGTGTCAGGTCACTTAAAACAGTACACGATGATAAAGGTAAACCAGATAGCATACTATCATCTCGAGTAAGACTGTCCTACCGGGATAGGTCCTCCATCAATCATTGCAATCATGTACCTGTGACCTAATAATTGACTCTGAGGGCACTATCTCCAACAGCCTTCTTATTGACATCTACCTGGGGACCGTTATGTACAGCAAGTGTCGCTTGCGGTCTATGGTTAAACCCACTGCCAGCATAGTGTCGAGTATTTAGAGTCCCACACAGAGGGTTTCCCTGCTCCAGGCGAAACGATATAGAGGTCGTATGGTTTTACGACAAGGGTTCGGACGCATACGTGTGTTTACGCACGTACGACGTTCGGACAGTTTTTACTTGTCGGCTTTGGTTTAAGCCAGATTCTAGTATCAGGTTATTGGATTTATACAGTCTAAAGTTTTTCCGTATTTTCACGGATAGGAGGGGCGTTCTCGTAATTTGTCGGGAAGCTTCTAGAAAGATGATGACATGGAGGGTAAGGTGGCATTAGCATTTAATGCATTAGTGACTCACTTAGATGAATCATTCAAGTGAGTTAATGAAGCATTTATTGCTTAATGACTCACTTGATGATTCATTGCATATATTTAATGAAGCATGATGATAATGCATTTTGAATTATTCATTTTGATTTTCTTATGCTTCATAATATATTAGAAGTGAGAAACTTTTTCATTCATTCTCATGCTCATCTTCTCTCTCCTCAAGCTCTCTCTTGAAACCCTAATCCTCCCCTCTCATGTGTTGAGATCAAGGATTAGCTAGACTAATACATCCATAACCTCACTCTATATCCTCTATGTAGCTTAGATTAGTACTTTGAGTAACCTAGTTATCTCAAGTTTGAGATCAAGCTTGGCGTAGGAGCTCTCGGGTGGATCATCTTTGACTCAAGGAGGCCGTTGAGGTGCCGATGTTCCAAGGACCCTACGAGGAGTGGAGGATAGCGATGAAGACCCGAAGGACATGTAACGTGAGGTATAACTTCGAATCCGAGTAGTTAAACCTCTCGTAGTTTGCTAGTAACGGTTTAGATATGATTCATGCGCTCAAGTCCGTGTTACGAAGCTTTGATAGTCGTTTTTCATATATTCCGCCTCCCCGCAAGTTTGTGGGGTGCGTGACATGGACTTACAGTGGTATCAGAGACAACTAAACCATTACTAGCTTGTTAGCAACTAATTAGAAGTTCGATCGTCGGAAAACACGAAAACGAAACCCCGGAAACCCCTAAGTTTCTGTTAATTTTAAACATGTCTAAAAAATTATATGATATGCCTTAAAATTCACAGCAGGGAAATATAAGAATACTGGGAAAATACGAGCCCCTAACTCGGCAAGACGGCCGCGGATCCGCGGCAAGATGGTGCTTTTGGCCGCGGATCCGCCGCCGAGTCAACCCCGAGTTGACTCGGATTTGCACAGTAATTCATATTTTTCGGAGTTTTGTTTTCCTGTATATTCTGTTTCTGCCCAGGTTACTTCTGTGCTGGCTTGCAATTGGGGTAGACACGGAAAATGGTTGTCGATCGATGTTCTAAGATATTTGCTAATTGGGTTTTTATCTGTAATGTTTAATGTGTTCGTAAACCTCCCCTAACTGCTAGTATGTCGGTTGGCAGGGGGTTGCACATTTCTGTAATGTTTACTGTTTGTGTATATGGACTTGATTGGAATGTTGTGATGATTAGCCGGGGTTTTGAGATGGGTTTAATATTCATTCATTCGATATAAATGTAATATGATGTAATATTCTTTTGCGGGGCGCATCCAGGTTGCGGTTGTAGCCACCGTTGTATTATTTCTTTTTACTGTTTTTGCTCCTAGGATAGACCCAAGGCGGGGTACACAAACTACCGGGTACATTGAAGTGTTTAGTGGCCTACTCACGTTGTTGAGGGAGACCGCTTCACTTCGGGTACTTGGCGGGTAGTTTGCCGTACCCGTAGGGGTCTAGGGTGGGGTAATGGCTATTCATCACAACTGTGTAATCCGTCTTTTATTGCAGGCTCAAAGCAAATGCGGATTGCTAATATATCCAATAAAGTTCATCAGTGATCTGGAATGCCTATTATTGCGTTTGACGAATGTACAATATCTATATATGATAGCTATTAGACGTTACTTATGTTTTACACCCGTGCTAGCCCAGCCCCCGCTCTGTCGTCAGTTAAGTAACCTAACGGGTGATGACGGGACCCGTGGCGAATGCGGATGGCATAAGAGGACGTGGTATTTTCATTGTTTTCTGCAATGATAGGATAAATGATGGGACGCATTATAATAATGCAAAGAAAATAAACCAAAGTTTAGTCGTTGGAACAAATTTAAAAGAAACCACTCGGTTATTTTAAAAGATCAGAATTTTTAATTGCGGAGCTTTAACCACTCCTTTTAAAAAGTATCAGGTTCCTTCGATTATATCAAGTTCACTACGTTCACGGTTTTGCTAAAACCAGTCGTAGCCCTCCGTCATTTCATATGGATAGTCAATAGTATTCAAGCTGTGTTTGTTGGCTAAAGTCAAGGCACGGTGTGTAAGTGTACGGCGGCGCCCCGGCCGTCTGAACGAGACCAAAATGCGGAATATAAAACTTTTCTATAAACTAGAACCGGCACCACCGCGCACTTTGAATCCCGGATCGGGCCATTAATCTAATCCTAGCTAACTAGAGAAGGGGTAGAGAGATATACCGAGCGATCCGTGTCCTTCGGTCTTCTCGTCGTCGTCCCGATCTTCCCGCGGAATCTCCGGTCTTCATCTCCTCGTCGGAAGGGCACCACATCGCCGGGTTCTTTTACGGGCTCCCACCTCTGGACCGAGGCAACTCGGGCACGAAGTTGGCGAGTCGACGTGCCCAAGAATTGCTGTAGAACAGTGTGGAACTCTATGTCTCATGGGGTTATAAGAAGTTGCCTTTTGGTGGAGGAATGAGATATATGCTTTTTGAGATGAACAAAGGGATTTTTGTGAGCATGAAGAGAGCAAAAATGCTTCACAAAATTTTTGGACAGCCCATCTTCCATCATGGCCGGCCATGGCATCAAGAAGAATGAGAAGAGGGAGAGAGCCCAAAAGAATAATGCAAGAGAGAGATAAAATGGTGATCATCAAAAAGCAAATCCTCACTCCATCATCATAACCCTTCATCATCAACCATCACACATCTCATCACCAAAAGTAAATCATGATGAATAAGAAAGTCAATGGAGGCTAAACCATCATGATCCAACTATTAACAAGAAACACCGTCCAAATGGCTAATTTGTACATTTGCAAATTAGCCCTCCACCACCAATTTTCAGCCAAGGAAAGATACAAAGCAAAATGGCCGAAACGGAAAGCAAACTGGCAACTTCAAAAAACTGATCCCGTAATAAATTACAGGAAAACCCCGCGACTGTATATACATACCCGCATTTGTATTCCGACCGAATACAAATGCAAAGAAACAAAATCTACATTGTACAATACTAGGATCCGGCTTAAACCAAAGCCCGCTAGTATTATCCGTCCGATCATGATCCTTGCAATACCGCACGTATCTGATCGAACCCTACCATATCTCCATACGGCCTCTACAGCATTTCGCCCGAAACTTGAGAAACTGTCTGTGGGGGACTCTAAAGACTCGTCAATACTTTGGCTGTGGATTTAACCACTAGCACGTCAGAGGTATTATCCATACGTAACGGGCTACCAGGTATTGACCAAAAGGGACGTCAATGAGCGAACTCATCCTGACACCCTACTGAGCCTGTCGGTGACAATATCCGTACAGTCCGGTCCGTTCGTCTATGAGCATCGCATGACGGGCCTAGGTGGTTGGTAAAAGTCAGATCCCCAAAAGCGGTACAAGTCATGTCGGAGTGTAGCCAAGAACACTCTGAGATACTACTGGAATACCTACCAGTAAATCTCCTGCCTTGGCCAAGGACTTCGTGTAATGGCTCTCCTAGACACAGCGCGACCTCACCCCCAATACCGGGAGAGATGAACCCCTGCAGATCCGCTCACTACCTCCATGTGGCTCGGGACTGTACCCAACTAAAACCTATTTGCACGTCTCCTTTGAGCATGGTAGGGTAGTAATCAAAGTACAGTGGGAACTCACACGAGACAAATGACGATCTCAGGTCGATGAACTAACCTGTACACATATCACCAGGGAACTGCTATCTGACGTCAGGTATAAGACCAACTAGCATGTTCCCGGCGAGTCCTGTCCGGTGTACTCATAACCCAATGAGCACCTGTATACATCTTAGGTGAACCAACTGACACCAGTGGCTTATAAGACCGGCCACCGCCCCTCGTCGGGGTCTCGACTGTATACACTAGTCTACTCTGGAGTATCGATGCCCTGTCTCGAAACTCCCTCGACTAGGGACTTTTAAGGATGTGCTTATAGACCCCAGCTCCCACGTATATGATCGCCCTCATACTGCTGGCAGTCAAGCATGAATCCTAGGGGCTCTATCAACGTGCAATAGTGACCTGTAAGGTCACTTAAAGCAGTACACGATGATAAAGATAAACCAGATAGCATACTATCATCTTGAGTAAGACTGTCCTACCGGTATAGGTCCTCCATCAATCATTGCAATCACGTGCCTGTGATCCAATAATTGACTCTGAGGGCACTATCTCCAACAATCTCCCACTTGCACTCAGGGCTAATTATTGCGATGTCGCATACTCACAGCCCGTGTGATACCGAACACCCAACTCCTCTACTAGTCAGTCTCACAAAACCCGTTTGCGAAACTATTGCGTTCGAGGAATAGCCTCAATGAGTGGATCCGCTTTGATGTTTCTTTCTATGTCTCTCTTAATCTCAAGTTCGCGGAGAAACCCATCTCCCGAAATGAGCAACATCTGTCTTAGAATGTGTCTGAATGTCTGATGGGACCTAACTCATAAATGAACTCCAAATCCAAACTTCTTAGACTGTATCGTCAGCTGAACGTAATCAGTATCCTGCGTCATGCCACCCTCAGTGTCCGCTTGGATCACCTGTCCAAAACACTACCCCTCGTCTGAGGGAAAACTATAACTCTGACGGCCACCCTGTCGTCCAGGTCACCTTGGAAGCCTGGAATGATAACCGTCTCCTGAATGAGGCTGTCGTTATCATATCCCTAGAACATCCACTTATGTTCTAAAACTGCTCCCGAATGTTTCTCCAGGATTGGATCAATATCAACTTATTGCATCTAGTGCAAAAACAACATCTGATGTGGTACTTGACATCTCATGATTGATTCAATTGCCTAAGCAAGTGATCTGCCAATCATGCACATCCCTCTCCTTTTTAGTCCATAAGACACCTTTAGAGAGGGTGACTCCGTCACCTGCAGGTACACTACCGTGCCAGGAGTCGTTAATTCTAAAACACCTGTAGAATGCTGTCTAAGTACCCAGATTGGGAAACTACCTAAATCTAGATCTAAAACCATAGATCTAGTAACCAGAATGTGTGATATAATATCTAAGTCCCATGTGGAGAAACCACTGTATGACAACCAAATTATAACCGACCGTAGTGTAGGAATTTCACTTCCTACTCTGTGTATGTCATCCAAATACCAGGACATCACACCGTGCTATCTTCTTAACAGATCCATCCCCTATTCTGATGAAGTCAAACCTATGACTGTCACATCAGAAATAGATGATCTATCTCCGCTACATCTGCTTTAGTCTCTTAATAGACATAAGCCACTTGTCCACTATGCTTCCGCTGCTCCCACTGACTACGACAACCCTCTGGCAGAATCATATACGCGTACACTTCTAAAGCCAGTTTAGAATAACGCTATACATATCCTTCTACCGGGTCTCACAGTCTGGAACAACAGCAATGGCAAGTCTGGGTGAACAAGAACCTCCCTGTCACCGTCTTTGAGCATACCGAAGTACCTCTTGAGTGCCTGAGGTTACCCACCATATCTGCGGAGTGGCCAATGGAATGTCAAACCAAATTGAATCTATAGGTTCTTATCAAATCTTCCGTAATCGTTTGCGGTTCTGGAATCACATCAAGTTCTACCATACTCCCACTACTGTTTTCTGAAAAAATCCATTTTTATTAAAACTGTGGCGAGTCAAGAACAATATCACTATTGATCTTCCAGATGGTAGAAAATCAACCCTCGTCATAGCCTGGATCAACCCACAAACAGCCATTACCGAAACGTGCCTTGAGTTATCCAGAGTCTGGTTTTAAGCATAAGCCGGACAACTCCCCGTACCTTAACATCGTTAAGATATGAACTATTCTATATCCAATACAGAAACAGAGGCACTGATTTAATTGAACAAGATTCAAATCATGCAGCTGTCTCCAGTGCATGTCAACTAAATGGAAAGAGGCCGATCAGCATTACTCAACTTAGGAGTGCTTCCAATTATGAGTAACCTGAAAGAGAAGCAAGTTCTCTTAATCATTACTATCAACTGAATACCCTACACAAGTATATACATCTTCGATCACCTTGAAGAATCCCGATACTTGCAACACCTGGTTCTCTACTTTATTCATATACCTATAACTTCTCAAAACTCAGACTTTGTGTTTCTACGAAACACTTATCTAAGAACTAGAGAAGTCATAAGTAAACCGAATATAGTACGAGGACCAACCCCTCTGTCCTAATGGACACTAGACAACATACAATACTCTGTATAAGTCGCTTGAGTCTAATAACTCATTCCCTGTGTGTCGTACCTTGAAAACTGTACTATGGTTAAGAAGAATTACACCGCTGTTCAATGCTCCTTACCTAACCATCCACTGATATAGGTAAATGTCATAGACATAATTTCAAAAAGTTATATCCCACTCTATAAAAATAGACGTACAGATATATCAATTTGAAATTGGTGCATAACAACGGATATTCAAAACCAAATATTTGCCGTCTGGCAAACAACCCGGGTGGTTTCCTCAAATATCACCAATTACAACGAATTCCGATATAATGAGGACAATCACCCAATTCCCAATAATTTACTCCCACTCATCATCTGTAAAACCATACAGATGTGAGAATCATATCTGGTAAATACATACCCTGTGTAATTCCAAAGTAGCGCCCCGGCCGTCTAACAGACGCTAAATGCGGAACAAAAACTTTTTACAAATTGGCGCTATCGTGTACCGTAACCCGGATCTGCCATTAAAGCTAACTAACTAATTACAAAGTGGGTAGAAATGTTATACCGAACGATCCGAGTCCTTCGGTCTTCAACCATCATCCCTCGCTTTGTTGCGGCTGCTCTGATCTCCTGAATCTCCAGTCTTCTCGTCCAGGTGGCACCACGTCGACAGATCTTTAAACGGGCTCCCGCCTCTGAACCGAGACAACTCGGTCGTCAAGTTTGCTAAAAGAGACGACCAAGATGATGTAGAGAATGAGTAGAACACTTTGTCTCGTTACGTCCAAGGCTATGGACGAACGGTTAATGAAGTTGCCTTTTGGAATCGGGTGAAATGAGAAATGAGCCTATCTCTAATTTCCATGAATCCAAGCTATAATTTTTTCCAAAACCACAACCATAACATTCACCAAGGGGTGGCCGGCCACTTATAGATGAAGAGGAGGTGAGTGTAGGAGAGGAAAGGTGACCATAAGGAATGAAGTTTATCATGAAAGAATGAATCACACAAAACATTAAATGCTAACCTATGAACCTTAACCTAGTCACAAAAGCATTTAATGTAATAATCAATGCACTAATGACTCACCAAGATGCATGGACCTAGTCACCACCTTCTAGAAGCTTCTACACTCATCCAAAGAAAAGATAAATCCGCATTTAACCGAATGTTAAATACGGCTGATAGAAAACTGGAAACTGGCAACTTCCAAAAGCGATCCCGAAACGGATTTCAGGATAACCCCGTATCAGTATAAACATACCCGCATTTGTATTACGACCGAATACAAATGCAACTGAGACAAAGATATTATATCTACACAGTATAATACTCGGATCCGGCTTAAACCAAAGCCTACCAGTATTATCTGCCCGAAAATTGACACGTGCGAAAACGCACGTGCATTTTCCGAACCCTGCCATAAAACCATACGGCCTCTACAACGTTTCGCCCGAACTTAGGAAAGTGTCTGTCGGGGAATCTAATGACTTATCAACACACTGGCACTGGGTATAACCTCTAGCACGTCAGAGGTACAAGCTGTACGTAACGATTTACCTATGTATTGATTGGAAGGGAAGCTAACGAGCGAACTCATCCATAAACCCTACTGAGCCTGACAATGACAATGTACATACAGTCCGGTCCATTCGTCTAAAGAGTATCGCATATCGAGTCTAGGGGGTGGATAAAATCAGACCCATAATAACGTGATAATTCGTGTCGGTATGAAGCCCATCACCACCTGAGAAACTACTGATCCAAATCAGTAATTCTCCACTACCTTGGCCAAGGATTTCTAGTGATGGCCACCCGTGCACTGCGCGACATCAACCCCCAATACCGGGAGAGACGAATCCCCGACGATCCGCTCACTGCCTCCATGTGGCTCGGGACTGTACCCAAAAAATACCTGTTTGCACAACTCCTTTGAGCGTGGTAGGGTAGGAATCAAAGTACAGTGGGAACTCACACGAGACAAATGATGATCTCAGGTCGACAAACTAACCTGTATACATGTCACCAGGGAACTGCTATCTGACGATATGTATAATACCAACTAGTATGTTCCCGGCGAGTCCTGTCCAGTGTACTCATAACCTAATGAGCACCTGTATACATCTTAGGTGATCCAACTGACATCAGTGGCTTATAAGATCGGCCACCGCCCCTCGTCGGGGTCTCGACTTTATACACCAGTCTACTCTGGAGTATCGATGCCCTGTCTCGAAATTCCCACGACTAGGGACACTTTAAGGATGTGCTTATAAACCCCAGCTCCCACGTATATGATCACCATCATACTGCTGGCTGTCAAGCAGAATCCTATGGGCTCTATCATCATGCAATAGTGAACTAAAGCATGTATACGATGATAAAGACAAACCGGATAGCATACTATCATCTCGAGCAAGACTGTCATATCGGTATAGGTCCTGCCTCAATCATTGCAATCACGTACCTGCGATCCAATAATTGACTTTGAGGGCACTATCTCCAACAATCTCCCACTTGCACTTAAGGCTAATTATTGCGATGTCGCATACTCACAGCCCGTGTGATATCGAACATCCAACTCCTCTACTAATCAGTTTTACAAAGCTAGTTTGTAAAACTCTTGTGTTCGAGAAATAGTCTCAGTGAGTGGATCCGCCCTGATGTTTCTTTCTATATCACTCTAAATCTCAAGTTCACGGAAAAAGCCATCTCCCGAATCGAGTAATACCTGTCTTAGAATATGTATGAATATATAATGGGACCTAGTTCATAAATGAACTCCAAATCCAAACTTCTTAGACTTTATTGATATCTGAACCTAATCAGTATCCAGCACCATGCCTCCCACAGTATCCTCTTGGACCATCTGTCCATAATATTGTCCCTCGTCAGAGGGAAAACTATAACTCTGACAGTCACTCTGTCATACATGTCACCGCTGAAGCCTGGAACGATAACCGTTTCCCGAAGGAGGCTGCCGTCATCAAATCCGTAGAACAAGCACTTATGTTCTAAAACTGCTTCCTTATGTTTCTTCAGGATTGGATTAATATAAACTTATCACATCAAGTGCAAAAACCAACATCTGGTGTGGTACTTGACATCTCATGATTGACTCAATTGCCTAAGCAAGTGATCTGCCAATCATGCACATCCCTCTCTCCTTTAGTCTCTAAGACACTTTTAGAGAGGGCGACTCCATCACCTGCAGGTACACCACCATGCCAGGAGTCATCTATTCTAAAATACTATTAGAATATTGTCAAAGTACCCATATTGGGAAACTACCCCAATCTAGATCTAAAACCATAGATATAGCAACCAGAATGTCCGATATTATATCCATGTCCTTTGTGGAGAAACAACTGTGTGACGACCACAGTATAACCGATCGTAGTATAGGAATTTTACTTCCTACTCTGTGTATGCCATCTAAAAACCAGGATATCACACCCTACTACCTTCTCAACAGATCCATCCTCTATTCTGATGAAGTCAAAGCCATGACTGTCACATCAAAATTAGATGATCTATCTCCGCTTTATCTGCTTAAGTCTATAAATAGACATAAGCTACTTGCCCACTATGCTTCCGCTGCTCCCACTGACTACGACAACCCTCTGGCAGAATAACATATACGTACACTTCTAAAGCTAGTTTAGAACGACGCTATATTTATCCTTCTGCCGGGTCTCATAGTCTGGAACAACAGTAGTGTCAAGTATGGGTAAATAAGAACCTCCCTGTCACTGTCCTTGAGGCTACCGGAGTACCTCTCGGGTGTCTGAGGTTACCCACCATATCTGCAGAGTGGCTAATGGAATGTCAAACCTGATTGAATATATAGGTCCTATTAAATTTTCCGTAATCGTTTGCGGTTCTGGAATCACTTCCAGTTCTACCATACTCCCACTACTGTTTTCTGAAAAAATCCATTTTACTAAAACTGTGGCGAGTCAAGAACAATATCACTATTGATCTTCCAGATGGTAGAAAAGTCAACCCTCGTCGAAGCCAGGGTCAACCAACAAACTGCCATTACAGAAACGTGCCTTGAGTTATCCAGTGTCTGGTTTTAAGCATAAGCTGGACAACTCCCCGTATCTTAACATCGTTAAGATATGAACCATTCTATATACAATATAGAATTAGAGGCCCTAATTTAACTTGAACCAGATTCAAACCATGCAACTGTCTCCAGTGCATATCAACTTAATGGAGAGAGGCTAATCAGCATTACTCAACTTAGGAATGCATCCAATTATGAGTAACCTGAAAGAGAAACAAGTTTCTCAAAACCATTACTATCATCTGAATACCAATCACAAGAATCTACATCTTCAATCTCTTTGAAGAATCCCGATACTTGCGATACCTGGTTCTCTACTTTATTCTTATACCCACAACTTCTCAAAACTTAGACATTGTATTTCTACGAAACACCTGTCTAAAAACTAGAGAAGTCATAAGTAAACAGAACATAGTACGAGGACCTACCCCTTTGTCCTGATGGACACTGGACAACATACAATACTCTGTATAAGTCCGCTGAGTTGAATAACTCAAAACTTGTGCATCGTAGGTTGAAAACTGTACCCAGGCGATTTCCTCAAATATCACCAATTACAACGAATTCCGATATAATGAGGATGATCACCAAATTCCCAATAACTTACTCCCACTCATCATCTGTAAAACTACACAGATATGAGAATGTAACCTGGTAAATACATACCCTGGAGTAAGTATCTAATCGGGAAATCAGTTTTCTTTTAACAATGCACTGAAACATGAAAATGTTTCGTAGGGGTATCCTGGTATTCCTAGTAATTCCTCTTCCATAAACCAATTCATGACTTTAACCGTATATTTCTTTGCCACCTCTCCAAATCCCTTTATTTGTCTTTATTCATTACCTTCTGTACACCATCGTTAGGCTAAAGGTTTTCTTCCTTCCCTACCGTTCGGCACCAGCCTATGGTTTGGAAGAAGACTATCCAGTAAGCATAATAGGTGTACTCTCCTAATCCTAGGAGTACTCGCAACTTGAGAGAAGGTGATGATAAAAGACAACTGAATAATACTTATTCTATTTCTCCTGAACCTAGATCCATCCTCGAAGAAATCCCTTCGAGTTCGTATATAACCATACGATGGATCTATCCAATGGAAGTGGATGTCCGTAGTAATACAGGGTGTTCTGAGAAATACAAAGGGTAAAAGAAGGAGCGGCAATGACTTATGCAACTTTAGACAATCCAAAAGCCAGTATTTTAAGAAGGTTCGGTCAATTTGGTCACTGAGTCATAGTCTAGGGTCGGTCAAAGGTCGCTGCCAAAGAGAGAGAGAGAGAAAAGAAACACTCTGCGTGCACTCTAACCTAGATCAGAATGGTTATCACTTTATCTAATCATGAAACCTCCCACTGTAATCTCAAATTCTCCTCCAAACCTGAAAGAAGAATTAGTCGGGATCACCCAAAGAGTAAACCAACTCATCAGTGAGAATCGGGATCCAACTATCATCGCATGATAACTTGATGGAAGCCACTCAAGTTATCACACTCCAGAAGGTATGCTCATATCTGGCAAGTTTCAGTTTCTTTAGAAACTCCCGATGTTATTTTTGCCTCATGCTCTTATGACCTTGACTTTAGTCAACAAATCATAAGTCACATGTCAAGTTCTACCCGTCATTATCCAGGTTGATTTGAACCCACCCGTACATACCCTTGACTTTAGTCAACAAGGTAATACGACTGTCCCAAACCAACACATCTATCTATGCTACAGATGAATACCCAGCAACTACCAAACACTATGCCTTAACTTTAGTCAACAAACATAGCTTGAATACTACTGACTATCCATACGAAATGACGGAGGGCTACGGCTGGTTTTTGGCGAAAAACCTTTAACGTAATGAACTTGATCTCGTTGAAGGAAACTGATAGCTTTTTATAAAAATATAGTGGCGAAAACCTTTTGCTAAAGAGGTCACTCCCGGTGAAGGGATCTCGGCTCTTTCCTCATGGAATGAGGTGCAGGATATTCTAACTGAATACCGCGATACATAGCAACTTGTAATCGACTATAGTGAAGTTATTACCCTGACGTAAACTTCTGCCCAAGGGGTCACTCCCGGTGAAGGAATCTCGGCCCTTGCCTCGTCGAATGAGGTGCGGGATATTCTAACTGAATATCACTATGCAAGACAAAAGGAAAAACGTCTTTGTAATAACACCTTTTAAAATTGGTTCCAACAACATCAAATATAGGTTTGTTTTATTCTTGCATTGATAAGAATCAATGCAGTCCCATCAATCAATCACACCAGAAAAGAACGAAAATATAATGTACGTATATGCCATCCGCATTCGCCACTGGGTCCCGTCATCTCCCGTTAGGTTACTTAACTAACAACAGAGCGGGGGCTGGACTAGCGCGGGTGTAAAACATATACAACATCTAATAGTATATATACCAATATACAATAATCGCTCCAGGCGTGATAATATACAACATTACAGAAAAGTAATAAGCATCACAGAACAATACAGATAATCTGGGATCCCCGGGTTTCACAGAGTTGCTACTGAAACCCGACGTTCCCCTGGTCGTGTGGATAACCCGTGCAATGAAACCTAGACCCCTACGGGTGCGGCAAGTTACCCGCCAAAACCTGAAGCGAGGTAGTCCCCCACAGCATAGTGAATGGAACACCCGGCACTTCACGGAATCCGGTAAATTGAGCGCCCCTCCTTGGATCAACCTGTACCCCCTACGAGTGCGGCGAATATTCTGCCAATTCTAGAGCGAGATCCCTCTGCCTCACAAAGCCATGAGATACGGACCCGTTGCCCTCCAGAACCCGGCTATCCGTGCACTCCTTCGCGGGATAAACCTAGTACAGAAATAAAAATATGTACAACGGGTACATCGACTTCTGCCCGGTCGTGTCCCAAAAAGAATATTATACAAACAGGCAGTGACGGCAGTCCACATGTTGGACGCTCGCCACACAATATAAAATGTACAAATAAATTGAAACAGCACTACCATTGCACACTGCTATCCACCACGACCTATCCGCAATATCACAGCACAACACAGAACATCAACGCGAATGTCACGTTCGCAAACCCGTCTAAAAGAACTATAGCAATCAGACGCGGTTTACCGATCAAATGACATTCCCGGTCGGAGATATAATGTAAATACTGTAAACTAACAAGTTTAAAATTTCGATCGACTAAATTTCCCGAAGTGGGCCCCACGTACATCTGCTGTACAGTAACAAAATCTGGGCCCAAAAGAACAGTACTAAAAACCACAATTTCCACAGAAAAGCCTACTGGAGAATTTTGACGCACCGTTCCCACAGTACTACCGCGGTTCCGCGGTCAAATCCAAGGTTTGACCGCGGATCCGCGGCGGTCACGTGCTCAAAATTTTCCAGTTAGCTTAAAAAACCCTGCTTAGTCTTCTGTGATATGTAAAATAATTTTTAGACTATTTTAAAAATCGACAGAAACTCAGATCATAGAAATTGCAGTTTTTGGAAATTCGGTTCGATCGATATTTTAAACGCGTTAGCACAAGTTAGTATAGCTTAATGGTGAGTCTCTGATACCACTGTAAGTCCACGGTAGCGCCCTGGTGATTGATACGAAATTTTGTGTGTGTAGTTTAACCGTAATCAATAACGGTGTCGCGCGTAGCTAGACCGAGATGAGTAGGGGTTGTCCTTTGGGAAACGTGGAACCTTTTTACTCTTACTTTAGATGTGTTGAAAAAGAGAGGAGGGATAAAGAATTTTATAGAATGGTTTCTAGATCTACGTTAAACAAGAGTGTAAAATATAGATCTAGATTATTTCAAGGATGTAGTTAATATAAAAAGGGGGCTTGTAGGGTTCGTTAGGATTTAGTAGTTATGAACGATTAATTAAAAGTTACACTTTCATCCTTTAATAGATTTAAAACTAGAATGACGGTGATGCGTGTAGATTAGGGTTTCTTGAGGGAAAAGGAATCCCACTCTTAACCCTTATATCGACACGGAACCCCGTTCAAATCTAGCCTTTACCAAAACAATTATTTATCTAAACTCTAATCGCGGTCGGGACTAACAAAGAATTGTTAGCGCGCCCAATTAGGATGTTAATAATTCTTTTAATAAAGTTCATAAACTTTATAGGACTTCAAAAGGGTTTAGGGATTTTTATCGTCCATTAGCCTACCCAAATCCTACGAACCCTAACAAGTGGAGAATTACTCGCGCATGTTGGGAGAAAAAGAGATGGAAAGAAGTTGCATAATTAAACTACGAATAAATAGAATAAGAAAAAGAAAGCTACCTTTATTAATCAACAATTTTCATTACACTTGAATCCTTAGAAAATGATTACAAATCTAGTTGCTTCTCGATCTCTTCCAAGGAGGTAGATGAACTGTTGATGACCAGCCTGGATGCGTGAGCCGTCTTGGACTTCATGATCGCGTCGGCTTGATAAATTTTCCAAGAGGCTCTCTGTCTCTTTTTATAGTGCCAAATCCAGATCCCAAGCTTCTAAATTAGGGAAAAAGTATAAAATATTTTCCCCAAAAATCCCCAGCCTCCATCTCTTCTTAACCGCGGCGGATCCGCGGCATCAAGGAGCTTGGGCCGCGGATCCGCGGCTTGATGATCACAATCGTCCATCAATTTTCTGTGGATGGCTACTTGTGACATTTGGCGATCCTTGGCACCTTCAGAATTTGGAAATCTTTTCTTTTCTTCTGCCAGAATTGATTCCTTCATTTTGATTTCTTAATTAGGCAGGTTAGCTTTAACAACTTGATTTCCTTGATTTAAGACCTGAAAATTCTGCACAACAACTTAGATAATATTTAGTAGACTTAGTTCTACTAGGACTAGGTCAATAATATTATATACATTTTCCTACCAAATACTAATTATAATATATCAACACATGGAAAATAGTATTTTTACACATGAACCCTCATATGTATGATATATTATAATAAAGTCCTTTTTAATATGAACATGGTAGGAAAAATGTAATAACAAATGTGCAGTTTTATCAACTGAACAAATACCCCCAAACTTATCTTTGATCGTCCCGAGCAAACTAGTTTATTCAAGAGAAGGAGAAGAAGAAAAAGGAGAAAACTAAGCACACTTTCGTAGGCAAACACGATTGCACTGAGCACGTGTAACAAGCCGTTAAACCTCTAGGTGTCCCTAGTAGGAGGAGTGTTGCCTCCTGAGGGTTTTCAGCGGATTACACCCACAAAATCCTATAACAAAAGAGAGATGGTGAAATTTATATATAAAGATAAGAACCATAAAAGAAAGATTTTGAAAATAAGAGTTTCCAACTACACCAGCTTTTCAGTTGTCATGAGCCCTATATTAATAGTCATGAAAAGATGTTAGAAATCACATTATCCCTCAATAAAACATCGTCTTTATTCTTCATTCCTACCTTTCATCCAAACATTGATCATGTAACCCTACGTGTGTGTAATGGACATCCCTACACTCGGAGAATTCAATTCATGCTATCATACTCTTGTCCATCTACCTCAGTACTTTTTTAACTTGATGAATATTTAGATTTGCTCACACATTTTCATGCGACCGTTAATACTTCTTGAGATACTAACCGACCGATTACTCATGTGCTTGCTGATTAGGTGATAATATTTTCCTCGTCTTGCACCACCTAAGGCTTAGCAGTGACTCCCAGACCAGTTGGCCTTAGGGCACTAGGTGATAAAGCACCCTCGCTATATTTTTTTATTGCTGCCTTGGCGATAACAAAACCAGTGTTCATTTTTTTCTTTTCACCATTTTTATATTTTCTTCATTTTTTTCATTTTCTTCATACTTTGGCTTTTAGACAAGAGCATTTCAAGGTATCCTCTACTATCCCGAGTTTCAAGACGTGTGTAAGTGCATATAGTAGGGTATCAACATTCAAATGTTTGGCTTCCAGAATAGAAACTATTTTTCAGACTTTATTTTTATCCTCAGATTAGTGACTTCCTTCATCTTACTAACCCTTGGGACAACAGCTCATAACTACTTATTACTAGTTCGTTTAAGAAAACTTCTAATTTTCTTGGTTTTCTTAAATATTCCTATCTTTCATATATAATTTTTCACTTTCTATTCTTTTATTATCAAAAAAAAAATTTGTGCTTAAATATAGTAAATGCAAAGTATGTGTAAATAAGCACCAACCTCCCCCAAACCTGTTTACAGCAGTGTCCTCACTGATGTCATCCGTTAAGCTCAAAAACCTGTAGACTTGGGAGGAAATTATTAATGGGGGCAAGAATATATGAAAGTGAAAATCCTCCCCCAAACTTATTTTTGGCTCACAATTTTGTAAAAATTCTCTTTCATGAGCCAAAATATACCACACCCCCAAACTTGAGTTAAACAATTTTAATCTTTTAAAATCACAAGAGGGGGTCAAGCTTATTGGTCAATGCCAAGCTTTGCAAAGACCGAAGGTTAACACCAACCATTCAAAAATTTTATCAATAAAGTACCAAGGTTGGTGGAAGAACATGTCACCTTTCGATAAGAAGAAGTGGGGAGGTGATAAAAGGTGTAATGGAAAAGGATTGAGTCTCAATTTGGAGAGACGACACAGTGATAGTAATGATGGATTACTCGTATTATCATGATTGTCCAAAAGAAGGGGTGGAGGTCCAATTTCTTCATCTTGGAGTTGATTTATCTCAACACCCGTATCTTTTAAAAATGCGAGTTCATCAGCGAAAATTTCCTCAAAGCTTTCATCGATACCCCGAAGAATAATGTCATCAAAAAAAATGGGGTGATCATCAGACTCTATAAAAAGTTCCTCATCAGCGTTAGATGTTGACCCGGACAACTCGGTGGAAGAGTACATGGTTGGGTCAAACAACAACATATGAATAGAGTCGGTATCATGAGGTTGATCAAATTCGCTGCTGTCGACATCCATTAATTCGACAGAACACACATGAGCATAGGGTTCGGAGGGTTCACTTCCCAACTTGTAAATGCTAAGCTTAATTGACTTATTTCCAAAGGATAGGGTCATAGAGCCGTTTCTACAATTGATTACTGCGTTGGAAGTGGCTAAAAAGGGTCGGCCGAGTATCACCGGGATTTGATTGCGTGGGTTTGCCACAGGTTGTGTATCTATAACGATAAAGTCCACAGGGAATATGAATTCCCAGACTTTGATTAACACATCCTCTAGCTCACCCCTTGGTTGGGTGATAGATCGATCGGCCATCTGAAGAGTGCAATGCGCAGGTTTTAACTCTCCGATACCTAATTGCTCATAAACAGAATACGGAAGCAAGTTAACACTAGCACCTAAATCGAGTAGAGCATGATTGATATTTTTATCCCCAATAGAAATTGAAATTGTAGGGCTTCCGGGGTCCTTTCGTTTCTTGGGTAGTTGTTGTGTAAAAGCTGTGCTCACATTACTCGCAAGGAAAACTTTTTTAGGTACTTGAACTTTTCTCTTCCTAGTGCACAAGTCCTTTAGGATTTTCGCATATGAGGGAACTTGTTGAATAGCATCTAGAAGAGGAATGTTTATGTTAACTTGCTTAAAAATTTCCACAATCTTCTCCATTTGTGGACTTGGTCTGTTGCCCTTTAACCTGTTTGGATAAGGTGCTTTATCAATAAGGGTTTGGTCCAACATTGGAGAGGATTGTGGGGACGGATTCGATCCCAAAACTGGAGTGGGAATCGACTTAGATAGATTTGGTGAAATGGGCGAAGGGTTCGAGCCTTGGGGAAAACGGAGAATAGGCTCGGGTGAAGGTGGAAGACTAGACGAATTAGGGGAAGAAGAAGAAGCTGGGGTATCATTGGTGTCACTATCATCACATTGCTCACCCACTCGGTTATTCAGCACTTTTCCGATCTCAACGTGGTAACAACACTCACATTATAACTTTGTGAGTGGCCAGGATTAGGTATAGGTTGAGATGGGAGTTTCCCTTTCTCTCTCGCACTCATTGCGGCGTTTAACTGTGCGATTTGGTTTTCTATTGATTTAATACTCTCACCATGGGAGGCGGAGTTTTTCGTTATGGTATCAATAGAAGACTTCATCTCAGCCGATAATTGCATAGATTGTTTCATGAACATATCCAAAGTTTGTGCGAGTGAAGAGTTGTCAGTACCGGCCACTTGTGGTGTAGAAATGTTGGCCGGATTTTGAAAATTTTGTGACTGAAAGGGGGGCTGATTCTGTGCTTGTGGTTGCTGTGGAGGAGGTCTTTGATAATTGCTTTGTTGGTTTTGATTCCAAGCAAAGTTAGGATGATTCCTCCATCCTTGATTGTATGTGGAAGAATAATGATCGTTTCTAGGTCGCTGCTGAAAAGCAGCATTAGCTTGAAATGATGCATTCATAGGACATTCTTCCGTTAAGTATGAAGGATCCGAACAGCAACCACAGACGGTTTTGGGAAGCGTGACCTGATTTAGGGAGAATGATGAGAATTTGTTCTCAATAGCGTCGAGTTTCTTCTGTATCGCTGCCATTTCGGCTTTTACTGCGATAGAAACATCGAGCTGGTGAACACCTCCCCTAGATGAAGGTGGTCTTACGCTTTCCCACTGCAAAGTGTGTTCAGCGAGGTCTTGCAGATACTTCCAAGCTTCACCGTCATCTTTAGACATGAAATTGCATTGACAATTTGTTTCAAGCATCTGCTTTGTCGCTGGATTAATGCCCTCATATATAATCCGACATAAATCCCATCTATTGATTCCATGATGAGGACATTGGACAAACAGATCTTTGAAACGTTCAAAGCACTTCCAAAATGGTTCATTGGGAAGCTGGGTGAACTGGTTGATCTCGCTTCTAACACGGGCAGTCTTATGGTTTGGGTAAAACTTCTTAAGAAATGCTATGACGAATTCATCCCAATTAGTGATAGAGTGTGCGGCAGTATTATAAAGCCATTTTTCGCCAAGTCGCACAGTGTGAATGGGAGAAGACGCAAGCGCATAGCATCTAAAGTCAACTGTGAAGTACCCATCATTGCGCATATGTTTTTGAATTTGGTAATGAAAACGTATGCGTCTTCCGATTCAAGCCCGTGAAATTTGGGCAGCAGATTGATGTAGTGGGGTTTAATTTCGAAATTATCCCTGTTAGGTGGTGGAAGAGATAGACAAGTAGGAATGGGACCACGGATAGGATAGCATCTCTCTTGGAGAGAGATGCGCGGTGGATTCTGCGCATCTACGGGCGGTGGCAGCGTGGTGTTATATTCTGATGGAGTGCCGTCCATCTCGGTCGTGGTGTGTGGTGGGGGAAAAGAGGATGAAGAAGTACCGACTTTGGCGTCGATAGCAGGAACACGGACAAGACGGGCACTAGGATCCCGTGTCCAGCCGAGCATGCACTAAGCGGGTTTAGTGCAAGTGGCAGCGTGTGTGTGATTTAAAATTGGTTTGTTTTGAAAAAGTGGGAATCAAGACAAATCACCCTAAGATGCACAAGCAACCCTAGAACTAAGGTCACCTAGGTCCGGTCTCTAGACCGCTCCTAGACTTCCAAAGGACAAGCCGCAGGATCAATCCTCTACCGCTTCCATACTACCCTTGTAGCCAGGTAAGTGCCAGGTAAGTGGGAAGGAACCACAGTAGTGGGCCTAATTAAAAACCACTAGCCTTTGACACACTTGCCTAGGCACTACAAAAGTAATGCGGATAAACGATAGATTACCCACGACCTTCCTATGTCCTTATTGAGCGCGACAGTCCTTAGAGTCTGGTCTAGATATTTTTTAAATTAATGAAGGGTTGATCTAGATGCTCGGTTTGTGATTTGTGGGCTTAGGAAGGGTGATGAAATCCCCACCTAATCTTGATTTGGTCTTTGCCCCTTAAAGTCCGTATTAAAATATGCAAAACAAAACCAATCACAAAACTTTTGCAAAAAGATTTTTGAGCGGCGCTATTTTGCAAAGAATCCTGCAGGAAATAGATTTTATTGGATTTGAGAGGAGAGAGAAAGAGTTGAGAAAGATACCAGAGGAGTTTGGAACCCTAGATCTCCTGTTTCCTTAAGTCTGTGACTCCAGATTTCCTTGCAAAAATTCACGCACAAATCGTTAAATATGCAATTTGCAGTTTTGTTTTAATAATGATATGAATCGTCTAAGAATTCAGCACAAATAGTAAGAATAAAAAATTACGCACGTATCCCCGGCAACGGCGCCATTTGATTGATACGAAATTTTGTTTGTGTAGTTTAACCGCAATCAATAACGGTGTCGCGTGTAGCTAGACCGAGATGAGTACGGGCCGTCCTCTGGGAAACGTGGAACGTTTTTACTCTTACTTTAGATGTGTTGAGAAAGAGAGGAGGGATAAAGAATTTTATAGAATGGTTTCTAGATCTACGTTAAATAAGAGTGTAAAATATAGATCTAGATTATTTCAAGGATGTAGTTAATATAAAAAGGGGGCTTGTAGGGTTGGTTAGGATTTAGTAGTTATGAACGATTAATTAAAAGTTACACTTTTTATCCTTTAATAGATTTAAAACTAGAACGACGGTGATGCGTGTAGATTAGGGTTTCTGGAGGAAAAAGGAATCCCACTCTTAACCCTTATATCGACACGGAACCCCGTTCAAATCTAGCCTTTACCAAAACAATTATTAATCTTAACTCTAATCGCGGTCGGGACTAACAAAGAATTGTTAGCGCGCCCGATTAGGACGTTAATAATTCTTTTAATAAAGTTCATAAACTTTATAGGACTTCAAAAGGGTTTAGGGATTTTTATCGTCCATTAGCCTAACCTAATCCTACGAACCCTAACAAGTGGAGAATTACTCGCGCATGTTGGGAGAAAAAGAGATGGAAAGAAGTTGTATAATTAAACTACGAAGAAATAGAATAAGAAAAAGAAAGCTACCTTTATTAATCAACAATTTTGATTACACTTGAATCCTTAGAAAATGATTACAAATCTAGTTGCTTCTCGATCTCTTCCAAGGAGGTAGATGAACTGTTGATGACCACCCTGAATGCGTGAGCCGTCTTGGACTTCGTGATCGCGTCGGCTTGATAAATTTTCCAAGAGGCTCTCGGTCTCTTTTTATAGTGCCAAATCCAGATCCCAAGCTTCTAAATTAGGGAAAAAGTATAAAAGATTTTCCCCAAAAATCCTCAGCCTCCATCTCTTCTTAACCGCGGCGGATCCGCGGCATCAAGGAGCTTGGGCCGCGGATCCGCGGCATGATGATCACAATCGTCCATCAATTTTCTGTGGATGGCTACTTGTGACATTTGGCGATCCTTGGCACCTTCAGAATTTGGAAATCTTTTCTTTTCTTCTGCCAGAATTGATTCCTTCATTTTGATTTCTTAATTAGGCAGGTTAGCTTTAACAACTTGATTTCCTTAATTTAAGACCTGAAAATTCTGCACAACAACTTAGATAATATTTAGTAGACTTAGTTCTACTAGGATTATGTCAATAATATTATATACATTTTCCTACCAAATACTAATTATAATATATCAACACATGGAAAATAGTATTTTTACACATAAACCCTCATATGTATGATATATTATAATAAAGTCCTTTTTAATATGAACATGGTTGGAAAAATGTAATAACAAATGTGCAGTTTTATCAACTGAACACCCGGCCGTCTAACAGACGCCAAATGCGGAACAAAAACTTTTTACAAACTGGCGCTATCGTGTACCGTAACCTGGATCTGCCATTAAAGCTAAACTAACAAATTACAAAGTGGGTAGAAATGTTATACCGAACGATCCGAGTCCTTCGGTCTTCAACCATCATCCCACGCTTTGTTGCGGCTGCTCCGATCTCCTGAATCTCTAGTCTTCTCGTCCAGGTGGTACCACATCGACGGATCTTTAAATGGGCTTCCGCCTCTGAACCGTGGCAACTCGGTCGTCAAGTTTGCTAAAAGAGATGACCAAGATGATATAGAGAATGAGTAGAACACTTTGTCTCGTTACGTCTAAGGCTATGGACGAACGGTTAATGAAGTTGCCTTTTGGAATCGGGTGAAATGAGAAATGAGGCTATCTCTAATTTCCATGAATCCAAACTATAATCTTTTCCAAAACCACAACCATAACATTCACCAAGGGGTGGCCGACCACTTATAGATGAGGAGGAGGTGAGTGTAGGAGAGGAAAGGTGACCATAAGGAATGAAGCTTATCATGAAAGAATGAATCACACAAAACATTAAATGCTAACCAATGAACCTTAACCTAGTCACAAAAGCATTTAATGCAATAATCAATGCACTAATGACTCACCAAGATGCATGAACCTAGTCACCACCTTCTAGAAGCTTCTAGAAACTTCTACACTCATCCGAAGAAAAGATAAATCCGCATTTAACCGAATGTTAAATACGGCTGATAGAAAACTGGAAACTGGCAACTTCCAAAAGCGATCCCGAAACGGATTTCAGGATAACCCCGTATCAGTATAAACATACCCGCATTTATATTACGACCGAATACAAATGCAACTGAGACAAAGATATTATATCTACACAGTATAATACTCGGATCCGGCTTAAACCAAAGCCTACCAGTATTATCTGCCCGAAAAATGACACGTGCGAAAACGCACGTGCATTTTCCGAACCCTGCCGTAAAACCATACGGCCTCTACAACGTTTCGCCCGAACTTGGGAAAGTGTCTGTGGGGGACTCTAATGACTCATCAACACACTGGCACTGGGTATAACCTCTAGCACGTCAGAGGTACAAGCTGTACGTAACGATTTGCCTATGTATTGATTGGAAGGGAAGTTGACGAGCGAACTCATCCATAAACCCTACTGAGCCTGACAGTGACAATGTATATACAGTCTGGTCCGTTCGTCTAAAGAGTATCGCATATCGAGTCTAGGGGGGTAGATAAAGTCAGACCTCTAATAATGTGATAATTCGTGTCGGTATGAAGCCCATCACCACCTGAGAAACTACTGATCCAAATCAGTAATTCTCCACTACCTTGGCCAAGGATTTCTAGTGATGGCCACCCGTGCACTGCGTGACATCAACCCCCAATAACGGGAGAGACGAATCCCCGACGATCCGCTCACTGCCTCCATGTGGCTCGGGACTGTACCCCAAAAATACCTGTTTGCACAACTCCTTTGAGCGTGGTAGGGTAGGAATCAAAGTACAGTGGGAACTCACACGAGACAAATGACGATCTCAGGTCGACAAACTAACCTGTACACATGTCACCAGGGAACTGCTATCTGACGATATATATAATACCAACTAGCATGTTCCCAGCGAGTCATGTCCGGTGTACTTATAACCTAATGAGCACCTGTATACATCTTAGGTGATCCAACTGACACCAGTGGCTTGTGAGACCGGCCACCGCCCCTCGTCGGGGTCTCGACTGTATACACTAGTCTACTCTGGAGTATCGATGCCCTGTCTCGAAACTCCCACGACTAGGGACACTTTTAAGGATGTGCTTATAGACCCCAGCTCCCACGTATATGATCACCATCATACTGCTGGCTATCAAGCAGAATCCTATGGGCTCTATCATCATGCAATAGTGAACTAAAGCATGTATACGATGATAAAGACAAACTGGATAGCATACTATCATCTCGAGCAAGACTGTCATATCGGTATAGGTCCTGCCTCAATCATTGCAATCACGTACCTGCGATCCAATAATTGACTTTGAGGGCACTATCTCCAACACCCTGGAGCAAGGGCTGATTAGGAAATCGGTTTTCTTTTAATAGTACACAGTGAAACTGAAACATTGAAATGTTTCGATGGGGTATACGGGTATTCCTAGTAATGCCTCTTCCATTATCCAGATTTACAACTGTAACCGTATATTTCTATGCCATCTCTCCACATCCCTTCATATGTCTTTAGTCATTACCTTCTGCACACCCTTTAGGCTAAATGGTTTTCTTCCTTCCCTACCGTTCGGCACCAGCCTATGGTTTGGAAGAAGACTATCCAGTAAGCATAATGGGTGTACTGTCCTAATCCTAGGAGCACTCGCAATGCGAGAGAAGGTGAAGATAAAAGACACCTGAATAAACCTTATTCCTATTTCTCCTGAACCAGAATCCATCCCCGAACTGGAACTATTTCATTTCGAGTTCGTATATAACCATACGATGGAGTATCAAATAAACTGTGGATCTTCGTAATGATACGGAGTGTCCTGGAGAAATACAAAGGTGAAGGGGGAGTGGTAATGAAATACTTGGTTTGGTCGTGAATAGCAGTCGCAATTTACTTTGCCCTCCTTCTAATCCCTTTATATGTCTTTACTTAATACCTTCTGCACACCATCGTTATGCTAATTGGTTTTCTTCATTCCCCACCGTTCGGCACCAGCCTAAGGTTTGGAATAAGACTATCCAATTTGCGTAATAGGTGTACTATCTCCTAAACCAAGGAGTACTCACAACCTGAGAGAAGGTAAAAGGAAAAGACAACTGAATAGTCCTATTCGTTTTCTCCAGAACCAGAAACCATCCTCGAATAAATTCCTTCGAGTTCGTATATAACCATACGATGGTTTTATCCAATGGAAGTGGACGTTCGTAGTAAATACGGGGTGTTCTGGAGAAAAGGGTAAAAGTAGGAGTGGCAATGAGGTATGCAACTCTGACAATCCAAAAGCCAGTGTTTAAGAAGGTTCGGTTAATTTTGGTCTCTGAGTCATAGTCTAGGGTCGGGTCAATGGTCGCTGCCAAAGAGAGGGAGAAAAGAAACACTCAGCGTGCACTCTAATCTAGATCAGAATGGTTATCACTTTATCTAATCAGGAAACCTCCCACTGTAACGTCAAATTCTCCTCCAAACCTGAAAGAAGAATTAGTCGGGATCACCCGAGAAGTAAACCAACTCATCAGTGGGAATTGGGATCCAACTATCATCGCATGCTAACGTGATGGAATCCACTCACGCTATCATACTCCAGAAGGTATGCGCATACCTGGCAAGTTTCAGTTTCTTTAGAAACTCCCGATGTGATTTTTGCCCCATGCTCTTATGACCTTGGCGTGAGGTCAAAATGTCATAAGTCACATGTCAAGTTCTACCCATCATTATCCAGGTTAATTTGAACCCACCCGTACCTACCCTTGACGTAGGCCAAAATGGCAGTACGACTGTCTCAAACCAATGCATTCTATCTATGCAACAGATAAATATCCGGCAGCTACCAATCACTATGCCTTGGCGTGTGGTCAAAATACATAGCTTGAATACTACCGAATATTTAACTGAAATGATGGAGGGCTACGAATGGTTTTGTCACGACCCGAAAGTACGGAACATGACCGGCACTTAAACTACGAACGTCTCGAGACGTACGTAATCTAAGTAAACCGAAAACCCAGAAATCCAAACCAAGAAAAGTAGTAGAGTGCAGGAAAAACCAACTTAAAGCAAGTAATTTCAATAGCATAAGCCGAATTATGCGGTTTTTAAAACATCAAAAATTTACTGAAAATTTCGACAGAGTCTCCTTTGTAAATACTGGCCCCCAAACGGGATACAACATGAATAGTATACGAAATCAAGAAAAAGGCATCCCCAAGCGGGAGCTAGCTCTTCGTCAATCGACGGTCACAACCACACAAGAAATATAATATACAACGCCAACGGCGAGGATCAAAACTCAAAAGGAAACTCAAAACCACCAGAAATATAACGAGCGACTCGAAGGTCGAAAGAATAAACAACACTGGTCTCTATCTCAATAAATACATGTTTGGTTGATGGAATTTACTAGATACAACGGAATAATATTATACAAGGTAATATGATGGGTACGATACAAGAAAAACCCACCTGCTAGCAAGTCACCCGAATGAAACTGCGCCCGCAAAGCCGTAATGAAACCTGCACGGCAAACCTGCAAGAAACTGGGGCACAACGGGGGTGAGTTGCCAACTCGTGAATAGAAAAACATCTACGCACAGAAATCGCATAAATAACGCAATCCTAGGTCAATGATCATAATATATCCTCAAAAATGTATATAACATGCAGCCTATAACAATGGCTAGGGTAGTATCTAACCCGAGTGTAAACTCATGTGCCCGTGTCAGTGCCTCAGGTAGCAATATATCATATGAGTGAGGTATGAATGCATGAAAACAGAATACATGTAAATGAAGAAACTGTTTTCATAAATTAGTGAGATTTCTGTAATTTTAAAGTGAGGTATCATAAATGAAATCAGTATCAACAGTGTCTAGCATCGACACAAAACATAAATCTCACTGTCTCAAAATATCAATGTCTCAATCTCAATATCTAGGACGCCGTCAGTCCAGACCGGCCCCTACCATCCATCTCAAGACCACGACGGTATCCTCCGGATATCCGACGCGTCGGGTAATATCACCGGTCGGTAGTGCTCCCCTGCCGGGCTCAACGTCAACACCACATTCCTCTTGCCCCGGGGTACCGCACCGGGCCCACCATGTACCCGTGACGGTTCCTCCACTCCTCGACACGGATCTCGAAAACCACAGCAAACTCATGGTGGACGACACTTTACATCACTAGAAAACCGCAACATTTTATATTTTAAAAGATCATAAGTTGTAAATTTTTGCGGCTTTCCCCGAAATCCAGAAATATCATAAATCTCAAGAAATCATCACAAGTGCATATGTCAATGATAATGAATGCATATGGTATCAATAACCAAGTTGCAATGTATGATTAATAAACTAGGCATGTAAGGCAGGTACACTAATATCATATCAAACTACTAACTAAAAAGCTAAGTCAAGCAAATATATTCTCTAAAGTGTACGTGACATGATAATTACCGATGAAGATGTGTGTGAGCCGGCAAGTAGGTGTACGTGGTACATACGCATCATCGGTAATGGTGCTGGTGTCCTAACAGCATGATATCAATAATGGAATATGCAGCAAAATAAGAATGCGAGGTAGAGCGAACAGCAATAATGTGCGGGAGCTGAATACTAGACACAACGATAACTAATCTGTAATAATCTAATATAAGTCCTACAAATGGTGCCTTTTGAAATAACACGAATCATGGGGTTTTGAAAATAGGGGCTACGGTGTTTTTATGAAAAGATACATCTTTTGAAATATCCATAGGATCCCTTGGGCTGTCTTTTAAAATACCCACGATTCGTTAGTTTTTGAAATAGGTAAGAATCGAATCTAATCTAACAACTAAACTAAACTAAAGGGCTAAGCTAACAAGCTGGACTACAGGTAAGGAAACCGCCTAACATCTGAGTCGATACATATACATACCTGTAAATATATTAGTCGGTGATCCCGCCTCAATAATATCATATCCGATACCATATCTAAAATCAGACATCCCAAGTCAAGAGTGCGGATCAATCATCAAGATATAGCTCGTACGTAGATCCGTCGTACGGCATCCCAAATCTGGGTACGGATCAATATCACATTCATCATACTATTCACCTGGTATCCTCTTTATCAAATATCATGATCGCGGTACTGATCTACGTCTAGTACCATACTGATACCGCCTACGTATGCATGGACGTGTGTGAAACACTACGTCAAGGACCCGCTACAACGTCATGTCGTATCTCAAATACGAACCCTGCTATATCACCGATCTCACGGCCTCAAATCAAATCTCATCGACTCAGCTCAATCCCAAGTATCATCCTCAAATCCGTATGTGAACACATAGTCCCATACCCATGTGAACCCATAACTATAAAGAATCCCATGAGCACATATCAATAGGAATGTATGCAAGTATGTATGTGTGTATGTGTAGTGCAACACTACCCTAGGGTTCGCAACACTAAAGTAATCCAACACACCAATATCCATCCTAAGCATCGTTATTAATCCCAAATAACATATAATAATTGTTGATGTGTATACGCATCCGTATACACCACCACGGACTGCGGGGGTGCTATACGCCATCCACCCGACTTCTCCCCGTAGATATAAATCTACTCACCTGGTCTTCGCTAGCCGGTGCCGACGTCGCCACGCGCTTGCTTGTCGTCTCGAAGTCCACATGGGGGTACCTACATATCATAACGCACCATATCGCATTAAAACTAAATTCGAAATCGAAACGGCATACGAAAATCAAATCGGCACGCGTATTACGCATAGGTCCAAACCTATCGCCTACGCATGCAAGAATAGTCAAACCAACCCTCGATGTCGATGTACAAACGTCAAACCATCGAGAAAAATCCAATCACACTCATTTGCACATTCACGAACACTAATTTTAATATAAACTAGGTTAAAACTCACAAAACCCCCAATTTTACTTAAAAGTCATTTTTCCGAAAATCTAGCAAGCACAATTCGCCGTTTTTGTACAAAACAGGATGTTTAAATGAATGTAGCGGCCAATATATTTATTAAATATCTTAAATAAGTCATATATACAATTCCCGGAATTTAATCTCATTAAATTCCAAAAACCCTAATATTCTAGTTTACAAAATACCTAAAATTTAACAATTTCAAAGCAAAAATGCACAAACTACAATCTAGCTTAGATTTGCATGATCTAAAGCATTAAACCACACTTAATAAAGTTAATGAAGTCATGAAAAACCTAAACACATTTTTAATCCCAAGTATTTAACCAATTTCAAAAACCTAGTAAGCAAATTATCAAATTAACACAATTTTTAAACTAACCATTAGCACAAGCTACTAATCTTGTATTAACATGACAAAAAGCCTAAATATAACACACAACCATACACCAATTTTATAAAACCCTAACTTGCATTCAAATTCATAACTTGAATTCCAAAACTTGCAACTTTAGCCTAATTAACACTTAAGTAGTTTAGCTTTAAGAAATTAGTAACAAATTAAGCAAAAATGTTTTAGAATTATACCCAAAAATATTTGAAGATCTACAAGCATCCATGGCCCTCCAAAATGCTCTCTTTTCACAAGGATCCATGCTATACGGGCTAAGCTAAAATGGGTAGGAGTCGGATTTGGGTTTTGGGATTTTTTTTGATGGATTTGAGGCAATTTTTGATGAAGTTTGAAGAGAAAAGAGAAGGGAAATGGGGGGGGCTGCTGCTGTAGGAGGGGGGGCTGCTGGAATGGGAGTGGGAGAGGAGAGAGAGGGAGGTAGAGAAAGTGGGGGGAGAAGTCAAAGTCAATTCAAGGTCAAAGGTCCACCTCATTTCTCCATTTTCTTTTCTTTTCTTTCATTTCTTTCCTTTGAAATTCAAGTGGGGAAAAAAATGGAGGCTGCTGAATTCAGCCAAGGGGAGAAGTGAATGGGGGTGTGTGGGTGTGGGTACGGGTGTGGGGTGATGAAAAATGATAAATACAATACCCCAAACATCCATTTACGCTAAAAAAAAGCCTTTTTTCTTCAATAATTTCTAAACCGTTTTGCCAAATGATTTCGTTCCAAAAACCACATGATAAAATTTTATTTAATGTTTTATGATGCACAAAATTTGTTTCAACTCATTCCAATTTGTAATTTTCCCTAATTAAATGTATTAGTGACGGCTTAAAATAATAATAAAATAATATTTTTTTAGAAAATTTGAAATTTCACCAGCGGCTCAATAAACACCAAATAATAGCAACTACATAGCTAGAATATGTATATTTAATTTTTATAATAAGATATTTGTATTTTGACTTTTTACAGAAAACCCCCTTATTTTACCGATATTTTCGAAATTCACCGAAACGATTTTCAAAACGTTACAATCTCCCCCCTTAAAGAAATTCGGTCCCCGAATTTAAATTCAAACTCCCCCAAATACTAAAACATCTAAGAAAACCATCAAGTCGTCGGGGCTCCGAAATTGTAAATACATAAAACAAATCGTAGTGCAGCGCATGCGCTTGAAAAATGAGCATATAACTCAAATCAAAACTCCGTCAAGCATCCCGCAATCATCGAAGTCATGGGGAAGACATCAATGCCAAATCCAAAACAAACCAATATGATATAACTCGAAACTATACATGTAAACATCGAATCTATATCTGTAAGTATCTGAAGGAAATGCATGCCAATCTCTTTAAGTCGCTGTGCAACGCGTATAACACTGCACAGTGGCGGACGCCTATCATAAGAAAATAACTATATATATATACCTTTGTTTGAAATATACGTTCCGCCGTTTTGGAAATAATTTAGAAGGGTCTCCTTGTTTTAAACATTTCGTGTCATATCAGACACGTAGGTAAATACTGAGGCTATAGCTCGCTTTTTGGAAATCCCTTCAATAACTATCAATGCATGCAAAATATATTCAGGTACTGTCCTCTGACTAGTCCTGCTCAGTACGAAAATACATAGCAATATCATAAAAACGTACTGCTCTATACGAAATCAATTCCAAAATATGCACATGAATGCTACGTGCGTCTGGTGCGCACGGAAATCAAAATCCATGAATGTGCCATACATGCGCACAGAAACAACATCTAAGTGCATCGGGTGTGCACGAAACATCTGTCGTAGGCAACATGTGTGCCTGACAGCAAAATCAGGTGTATCTATCGTGCACGAAATCATGAAATCCAATATCAAGCGCCGAACGTGCGCAAAATCAATCAAGTGCACAAGGTGCACAAAACAAATATCGGGTATCACAATCGAAATCGAAGTCCAGTGCATCTAAGTGCACAAAAGGCGTATCACTGCACTGCAAGCATATATAAACTATACCGAGTGCAGGAACGAAATCGTGTGCATGCATACGCACAAAACCAACTCAACTGTTTAAAATCGTAAAATCACAAACATGTGAAACTGAAGCATGAAAACGATATCAAGTGCAACACTGTGCAAAGATCGTAAATCCTCAATCATCAAAATCAAATCATACGAATAAATCACCCAAAACATCGTAATCAATAATGGCGGAATAGTACTGCTCAAGCGCATCCTTTAAGAATCTCGGCCAACTGTCGCGGTCACTAGTGGGACGTCTCGTCGATGATCATGAACTCTGTCCTGCTGGCGTGTGTAACCATGACCACTCCTGGGTCAAGATCTTCACTGTGAATTACCAATCTTTCGGTCCATCGGCTCATCGGCCCTGTCAGGTGTGCTAACGGGGACGATTCCATTCTGGCACTTCTCTGGTCATCTCTTGGTCAATCATCGTGACCACTCGTAAGACAGCATGTCACTGGCGTCGGCCTCTGGCTCTCTGAATGTACGTGACACATCTGATCCTGGGTGCAAGTATCATTGCAGCAGTGTCTTGGAAGGAATCCCGCTCACGGTCTCTTCCATGTCTCGTCTCTGCCAACTGTCCGGAAGTCATTTTCCTTTCCTATATCTGCATCTTGCTCTGGAACGACTGCATACTCATCGCGACTCCTTCTGGAAGTTAAGTCCAAGTACCGTGCCTCGGCATGCGCATCGCCTCTCTGATGTCGGCGGAGTGGAACGTCATCTCATCTAGATCTGGTGCGAACCTCTTACTCCACTTTTCTCTAATGTCGACCGCTTCGGACTCGTCTCGTCGTGGCTGCATGGACTGAGCTCCAACGGCTATCCTCGTATCTGGAGTCTCCCAAGAATGCATCTCACCACCTAGCATCCGATTGAAGTCGAACCATTCGATCGATTCGTCGAAACCTCGTAATCCCCCAAGAGCTCAACATCTTGGTACAGTTTAATAGTATCGAATATATATACCACAGCATCGGTGGTCCAGCCGTAGAAGGGCAAACCCAAGCCTTACTAATGGCGCCGTAGAACTGCCGCAAACCCGAAGGTTCAAAGGCTTCCACACGGTCATTAAGTCGAGTTAGGGTTTCCTTCTTCTAGAGGGACCATAGAATTGCCTGCATGTCTTTCCGACTACTTTAAACTTGGAATAATAGGTTTCCGACATTCGATCGTCTCTGTCAACTCCCAACGTCTCCGTGTGAAGTCGTCTCTAGCTGGAATCAATCTATCTGATGACCTCTCATCGGGTAGGCGAACGAACCACATGTCTCAGTCATTCATCCGTGGGTGACTAGCGACCTTCTATCATTGGCTCAAGCCTCTGGTGCTGATCTGTCCATCCGAGTAATCTCATACAGCGATCCATCAACGCTCGTGTTGCGAAAACACAATCAAAAGACACCTCTCTACAATCGGGTGTCGCCGGAATCACGCCCTGGTCAGTCCTCGTTTGTGACGAGCTCCTGCTGACCGCAACTCTAGCCGTAGCTCTCTCTGCTCGAAATCGTGGCAGCAAAACCAAACTGGTAACGATGAGGCTAGATCAGGAAGGAATATAATACTGAACAAGGAAATGTACATCCTAAGGCTTCTTAAGTGGAGTGACGTGTCGTAAATATACCGCGGAACATACCAACGGTACGTCACTCTACTTTAGTCACCTATTCCATCAACCAAGGGTCATCCTACGCTCCGAAGGTTAAAACCTAACGCTCTGATACCAACTTTGTCACGACCCGAAAGTACGGAACATGACCGGCACTTAAACTACGAACGTCTCGAGACGTACGTAATCTAAGTAAACCGAAAACCCAGAAATCCAAACCAAGAAAAGTAGTAGAGTGCAGGAAAAACCAATTTAAAGCAAGTAATTTCAATAGCATAAGCCGAATTATGCGGTTTTTAAAACATCAAAAATTTACTGAAAATTTCGGCAGAGTCTCCTTTGTAAATACTGGCCCCCAAACGGGATACAACATGAATAATATACGAAATCAAGAAAAAGGCATCCCCAAGCGGGAGCTAGCTCTTCGTCAATCGACGGTCACAACCACACAAGCAATATAATATACAACGCCAACGGCGAGGATCAAAACTCAAAAGGAAACTCAAAACCACCAGAAATATAACGAGCGACTCTAAGGCCGAAAGAATAAACAACACTGGTCTCTATCTCAATAAATACATGTTTGGTTGATGGAATTTACTAAATACAACGGAATAATATTATACAAGGTAATATGATGGGTACGATACAAGAAAAACCCACCTACTAGCAAGTCACCCGAATGAAACTGCGCCCGCAAAGCCGTAATGAAACCTGCATGGCAAACCTGCAAGAAACTGGGGCACAACGGGGGTGAGTTGCCAACTCGTGAATAGAAAAACATCTACGCACAGAAATCGCATAAATAACGCAATCCTAGGTCAATGATCATAATATATCCTCAAAAATGTATAAAACATGCAGCCTATAACAATGGCTAGGGTAGTATCTAACCCGAGTGTAAACTCATGTGCCCGTGTCAGTGCCTCAGGTAGCAATATATCATATGAGTGAGGTATGAATGCATGAAAACAGAATACATGTAAATGAAGAAACTGTTTTCATAAATTAGTGAGATTTCTGTATTTTTAAAGTGAGGTATCATAAATGAAATCAGTATCCACAGTGTCTAGCATCGACACAAAATATAAATCTCACTGTCTCGAAATATCAATGTCTCAATCTCAATATCTAGGGCGCCGTCAGTCCAGACCGGCCCCTACCATCCATCTCAAGACCACGACGGTATCCTCCGGATATCCGACGCGTCGGGTAATATCACCGGTCGGTAGTGCTCCCCTGCCGGGCTCAATGTCAACACCACATTCCTCTTGCCCCGGGGTACCGCACCGGGCCCACCATGTACCCGTGACGGTTTCTCCACTCCTCGACACGGATCTCGAAAACCACAGCAAACTCATGGTGGACGACACTTTACATCACTAGAAAACCGCAACATTTTATATTTTAAAAGATCATAAGTTGTAAATTTTGCGGCTTTCCCCGAAATCCAGAAATATCATAAATCTCAAGAAATCATCACAAGTGCATATGTCAATGATAATGAATGCATATGGTATCAATAACCAAGTTGCAATGTATGATTAATAAACTAGGAATGTAAGGCAGGTACACTAATATCATATCAAACTACTAACTAAAAAGCTAAGTCAAGCAAATATATTCTCTAAAGTGTACGTGACATGGCAATTACCGATGAAGATGTGTGTGAGCCGGCAAGTAGGTGTACGTGGTACATACGCATCATCGGTAATGGTGCTGGTGTCCTAACAGTATGATATCAATAATGGAATATGCAGCAAAATAAGTATGCGAGGCAGAGCGAACAGCAATAATGTGCGGGAGCTGAATACTAGACACAACGATAACTAATCTGTAATAATCTAATATAAGTCCTACAAATGGTGCCTTTTGAAATAACACGAATCATGGGGTTTTGAAAATAGGGGCTACGGTGTTTTTATGAAAAGATACGTCTTTTGAAATATCCGTAGGATCCCTTGGGCTGTCTTTTAAAATACCCACGATTCGTTAGTTTTTGAAATAGGTAAGAATCGAATCTAATCTAATCTAACAACTAAACTAAACTAAAGGGCTAAGCTAACAAGCTGGACTACAGGTAAGGAAACCGCCTAACATCTGAGTCGATACATATACATACCTGTATATATATTAGTCGGTGATCCCGCCTGAATAATATCATATCCGATACCATATCTAAAATCAGACATCCCAAGTCAAGAGTGCGGATCAATCATCAAGATATAGCTCGTACGTAAATCCGTCGTACGGCATCCCAAATCTAGGTACGGGTCAATATCACATTCATCATACTATTCACCTGGTATCCTCTTTATCAAATATCATGATCGCGGTACTGATCTACGTCTAGTACCATACTGATACCGCCTACGTATGCATGGACGTGTGTGAAACACTACGTCAAAGACCCGCTACAACGTCATGTCGTATCTCAAATACGAACCCTGCTATATCACCGATCTCACGGCCTCAAATCAAATCTCATCGACTCAGCTCAATCCCAAGTATCATCCTCAAATCCGTATGTGAACACATAGTCCCATACCCATGTGAACCCATAACTATAAAGAATCCCATGAGCACATATCAATAGGAATGTATACAAGTATGTATGTGTGTATGTGTAGTGCAACACTACCCTAGGGTTCGCAACACTAAAGCAATCCAACACACCAATATCCATCCTAAGCATCGTTATTAATCCCAAATAACATATAATAATTGTTGGTGTGTATACGCATCCGTATACACCACCACGGACTACGGGGGTGCTATACGCCATCCACCCGACTTCTCCCCGTAGATATAAATCTACTCACCTGGTCCTCGCTAGCCGGTGCCGACGTCGCCACGCGCTTGCTTGTCGTCTCGAAGTCCACATGGGGGTACCTACATATCATAACGCACCATATCACATTAAAACTAAATTCGAAATCGAAACGGCATACGAAAATCAAATCGGCACGCGTATCACGCATAGGTCCAAACCTATAGCCTACGCATGCAAGAATAGTCAAACCAACCCTCGATGTCGATGTACAAACGTCAAACCATCGAGAAAAATCCAATCACACTCATTTGCACATTCACGAACACTAATTTTAATATAAACTAGGTTAAAACTCACAAAAACCCCAATTTTACTTAAAAAGTCATTTTTCCGAAAATCTAGCAAGCACAATTCGCCGTTTTTGTACAAAACAGGATGTTTAAATGAATGTAGCGGCTAATATATTTATTAAATATCTTAAATAAGTCATATAAATAATTCCCGGAATTTAATCTCATTAAATTCCAAAAACCCTAATATTCTAGTTTACAAAATACCTAAAATTTAACAATTTCAATGCAAAAATGCACAAACTAAAAACTAGCTTAGATTTGCATGATCTAAAGCATTAAACCACACTTAATAAAGTTAATGAAGTCATGAAAAACCTAAACACATTTTTAATCCCAAGTATTTAACCAATTTCAAAAACCTAGTAAGCAAATTAGCAAATTAGCAAATTAACACAATTTTTAAACTAACCATTGGCACAAGCTACTAATCTTGTATTAACATGACAAAAAACCTAAATATAATACACAACCATACACCAATTTTATAAAACCCTAACTTGCATTCAAATTCATAACTTGAATTCCAAAACTTGCAACTTTAGCCTAATTAACACTTAAGTAGTTTAGCTTTAAGAAATTAGTAACAAATTAAGCAAAAATGTTTTAGAATTATACCCAAAAACATTTGAAGATCCACAAGCATCCATGGCCCTCCAAAATGCTCTCTTTTCACAAGGATCCATGCTATACGGGCTAAGCTAAAATGGGTAGGAGTCGGATTTGGGTTTTGGGATTTTTTTTGATGGATTTGAGGCAATTTTTGATGAAGTTTGAAGAGAAAAGAGAAGGGAAATGGGGGGCGGGGCTGCTGGTGCTGTAGGAGGGGGGCTGCTGGAATGGGAGTGGGAGAGGAGAGAGAGGGAGGTAGAGAAAGTGGGGGGAGAAGTCAAAGTCAATTCAAGGTCAAAGGTCCACCTCATTTCTCCATTTTCTTTTCTTTTATTTCATTTCTTTCCTTTGAAATTCAAGTGGGGAAAAAAATGGGGGCTGCTTAATTCAGTCAAGGGGAGAAGTGAATGGGGGTGTGTGGGTGTGGGTACGGGTGTGGGGTGATGAAAAATGATAAATACAATACCCCAAACATCCATTTACGCTAAAAAAAAGCCTTTTTTCTTTAATAATTTCTAAACCGTTTTGGCATATGATTTCGTTCCAAAAACCACATGATAAAATTTTATTTAATGTTTTATGATGCACAAAATTTGTTTCAACTCATTCCAATTTGTAATTTTCCCTAATTAAATGTATTAGTGACGACTTAAAATAATAATAAAATAATATTTTTTTAGAAAATTTGAAATTTCACCAGCGGCTCAATAAACACCAAATAATAGCAACTACATAGCTAGAATATGTATATTTAATTTTTATAATAAGATATTTGTATTTTGACTTTTTACAGAAAAACCCTTATTTTACCGATTTTTTCGAAATTCACCGAAACGATTTTCAAAACGTTACAGGTTTCTGGTGAAAACCTTTAACGTAATGAACTTGATATCGTTGAAGGAACCAGATAGCTTTTTATAAAAATATAGTGGCGAAAACCTTTGCTAAAGAGGTCACTCCCGGTGAAGGGATCTCAGCTCTTTTCCCGTAGAATGAGGTGCAGGATATTCCAACTAAATACCACGATGCAAAGCAAAAGAAATCGACTATAGTGAAGTTATTGCCCTGACGCAAACTTCTGTCCAAGGGGTCACTCCCGGTGAAGGGATCTCGGCCCTTGCCTCGTCGACTGAGGTGCTGGATATTCATAACCGAATACCACTGTGCAAAACAAAAGAGAACGCCCTTGCAATAACAGCTTTTTAGAAAATTGTTCCAACAACATCAGAATAGGTTTGTTTAGCTTGCATTGATCCGAATCAATGCGGTCCCATCAATTGATCACACTAATAAAGAACGAAAATAATGATGTACGTATATGCCATCCGCATTCGCCACTGGGTCCCGTCATCACCCGTTAGGTTACTTAACTAACGACAGAGCGGGGACTGGACTAGCGCGGATGCAAAACATATACAACATCTACCAGTATATATATCAATATATAATATTCGCTCAAGGCGTGATAAAATGCAACATCATAGAAATGTAATAAGCATCACAGAACAATAAAATATCTGGGATCCCCGGGTTTCATAGAGCCGCTACTGAAACCCGACGTTCCCCTGGTCGTGTGGATAGCCTGTGCAATGAAATCCTAGACCCCTACGGACGCGGCAAGTTACCCGCCAAAACCTGAAGCGAGGCAGCCCCCTTCAGCAACATGAATGGACCACCCAGCACTTTACGGAATCCGGTAACTTGGGCATCCCTCCTTGGGTCAACCTGTACCCCCTACGAGTGCGGCGAATAGCCCGCCAATTCTAGAGTGAAGCCCCCTCCGTCTCAATGCCATGAGATGCGGGCCCGTTGCCCTTTAGAACCCAGCTATCCATGCACCCTTCCGTGGGGTAATCCTAGTACAGAAAGTAAAATATACATACAACGGGTACATCGACCTCAGCCCGGTCGTGCCCCAAAAGAATAATATACAAACAGGCAATTACGTCAGTCCACATGTCGGACGCTCGCCCCGCAATATCAAATGTACATATAAAACGAAACTGTACTAACATTGCATCCAGGCTATCCACCACGACAATCCGCAACATCACAGCACAACACAGAACATCAACGTGAATGTCACGTTCGTAAATCCGTCTAAAAGGGCTATAGCAGTTAGACAGGATTTACCGATCAAATGACATTCACGGTCGTAGATATAATGTAAATACTGTGAACTAACATGTTTAAAATTTTCGATCGACTGAATTTTCCGAAGTGGGCCCCAAGCACAACTGTAGCACTCAAAAACATCTGGGCTAAAAAAGAATATACCAGAAACCCTATTTCCATGTCAGAGAGCCACTGTAAAAATATGATGCAGTGAAGCCAAAATTCGGCGGCGGATCCGCGGGCAAAACGTGGTTTTGGCTGCTGATCCGCCGCGCTACAGTAACTTCAGCCTACCAAATTTTCACAGAATGCATAAAAAACCCTGCACGTATTTTTACAATGTACCAAATAATTTTTAAAGCACTGGAAAAATTCGACAGAAACTTGACATGGAAACGCGGGTTTTTGAAAATCCGTTCGATCGAACTTGTAAACACGTTAGAGCAAGCTAAACTAGGTTAATGGCATGTCTCTGATACCAGTGTAAGTGCACGGCGGCGTCCCGGCCGTCTGAACGAGGCCAAAATGCGGAATATAAAACTTTTCTATAAACTAGAACCGGCACTACCGTGCACTTTGAATCCCGGATCGGGCCATTAATCTAATCCTAGCTAACTAGAGAAGGGATAGAGAGATATACCGAGCGATCCATGTCCTTCAGTCTTCCCGTCGTCGTCCCGATCTCCCCGCGGAATCTCCGGTCTTCATCTCCTTGTCGGAAGGGCACCACATCGCCGGGTTCATTTACGGGCTCCCACCTCTGGACCGAGGCAACTCGGGCACGAAGTTGGCGAGTCGACGTGCCTAAGAATTGCTGTAGAACAGTGTGGAACTCTATGTCTCATGGGGTTATAAGAAGTTGCCTTTTGGTGGAGGAATGAGATATATGCTTTTTGAGATGAACAAAGGGATTTTTGTGAGCATGAAGAGAACAAAAATGCCTCACAAAATTTTTGGACAGCCCGTCTTCCATCATGGCCGGCCATGGCATCAAGAAGAATGAGAAGAGGGAGAGAGCCCAAAGAATAATGCAAGAGAGAGATAAAATGGTGATCATCAAAAAGCAAATCCTCACTCCATCATCATAACCCTTCATCATCAACCATCACACATCTCATCACCAAAAGTAAATCATGATGAATAAGAAAGTCAATGGAGGCTAAACCATCATGATCCAACTATTAACAAGAAACACCCTCCAAATGGCTAATTTGCATATTTGCAAATTAGCCCTCATCCACCAATTTTCAGCCAAGGAAAGATACAAAGGAAAATGGCCGAAACGGAAAGCAAACTGGCAACTTCAAAAAACTGATCCCGTAATAAATTACAGGAAAACCCCGCGACTGTATATACATACCCGCATTTGTATTCCGACCGAATACAAATGCAAAGAGACAAAATCTACACTGTGCAATACTAGGATCCGGCTTAAACCAAAGCCCGCTATTATTATCCATCCGATCATGATCCATGCAATACCGCACGTATCTGATCGAACCCTGCCATATCTCCATACGGCCTCTACAGCGTTTCGCCCGAAACTTGAGAAACTGTCTGTGGGGGACTCTAAAGACTCGTCAATACTTTGGCTGTAGATTTAACCACTAGCACGTCAGAGGTATTAGCCATACGTAACGGGCTACCAGGTATTGACCAAAAGGGACGTCAATGAGCGAACTCATCCTGACACCCTACTGAGTCTGTCAGTGACAATATCCGTACAGTCCGGTCCGTTCGTCTAGGAGCATCGCATGGCGGGCCTAGGGGGTTGGTAAAAGTCATACCCCCAAAAGCGGTACAAGTCGTGTCGGAGTGTAGCCAAGAACACCATGAGATACTACTGGAATACCTACCAGTAAATCTCCTGCCTTGGCCAAGGACTTCGTGTAATGGCTCTCCTAGACACAGCGCAACCTCACCCCCAATACCGGGAGAGACAAACCCCTGCAGATCCGCTCACTGCCTCCATGTGGCTCGGGACTGTACCCAACTAAAACCAGTTTGCACGTCTCCTTTGAGCGTGGTAGGGTAGTAATCAAAGTACAGTGGGAACTCACACGAGACAAATGACGATCCCCTGGTCGATGAACTAACCTGTACACATGTCACCAGGGAACTGCTATCTGACATCAGGTATAAGACCAACTAGCATGTTCCCGGTGAGTCCTGTCCGGTGTACTCATAACCCAATGAGCACCTGTATACATCTTAGCTGAACCAACTGACACCAGTGGCTTGTGAGACCGGCCACCGCCCCTCCTCGGGGTCTCGACTGTATACACTAGTCTACTCTGGAGTATCGATGCCCTGTCTCGAAACTCCCTCGACTAGGGACCTTTTAAGGATGTGCTTATAGACCCCAGCTCCCACGTATATGATCGCCCTCATACTGCTGGCAGTCAAGCAAGAATCCTAGGGGCTCTATCAACGTGCAATAGTGACATGTAAGGTCACCTAAAGCATTACACGATGATAAAGATAAACCAGATAGCATACTATCATCTTGAGTAAGACTGTCCTACCGGTATAGGTCCTCCATCAATCATTGCAATCACGTGCCTGTGTTCCAATAATTGACTCTGAGGGCACTATCTCCAACAATCTCCCACTTGCACTTAAGGCTAATTATTGCGATGTCGCATACTCACAGCCCATGTGATACCGAACACCCAATTCCTCTACTAGCCAGTCTCACAAAACCCGTTTGCGAAACTATTGCGTTCGAGGAATAGCCTCAGTGAGTGGATCCGCTTTGATGTTTCTTTCTATGTCTCTCTTAATCTCAAGTTCGTGGAGAAACCCATCTCCCGAAATGAGCAACATCCGTCTTAGAATGTGTCTGGATGTCTGATGGAACCTAGCTCATAAATGAACTCCGAATCCAAACTTCTTAGACTGTATCGTCAGCTGAACTTAATCAGTATCCTGCGTCATGCCACCCTCAGCTGAACTTGTTCGATCGAGTTCTAAACATACTAGAGCAAGCTAGACTAGGTTAACGGCGTGGCTCTGATACCAATGTAAGTGCACGGCGGCGCCCCGGCCGTCGATCCGACGCCGGAAAACGCGGAAACGAAAAACTTTGCAAACTAGCAAACCGGCACCACCGCGCACTTTTAAACCGGATCGGGCCATTAACCTAGCTACTAGCAAACTAAAAGATGGGTAGAGAGTTATACCAAGCGATCCGTGTCCTTCGGTCTTCATCTCCACTCCGATCTCCCGCGGAATCTCCGTCCGTCACCTCCTCGTCGGAAAGGGCACCACGTAGCCGGATTCTTTTACGGGCACCCACCTCTGGACCGAGGCAACTCGGGCGCGAAGTTGGCTAGCCGACGCATTCAAGAAGTGCTGTAGGCAAGTGTAGAAACCATGTCTCTTTGGGGTTTAGTGTAGTTGCCATGATGGAGGAATTGAAGAGGAGAATGAAAAGAGCAATGAGATATGGAGCTAGTCTTTTGCAACCATAGAATGAGATGAAGATAGAATAATTTTCCCACTCCTAAAATCTCACCCCTCCTCAATAGTGGCCGGCCTCTCATAATGGTGGAGGGAAAGAATGAATTTTCCAAGAGAAGAAAAGAAATGATAATGAGAATAAAAAGAATCACCCTCAAGCCAAAAACAAATCCCATCCATTTCTAATCTCATTCTAATCTCATAAATGCAAGCAATGTGATGGAAAAAGAATCTCATCATGAAGAAGCCACAATCACAATAAACTCCTTCCCACAAATGTTATTTGCACACTTGCAAATAACCCCCTCCATCGAAAAGTCCGGCCGGGAAGGAACAAAGAAAAACCGGCCGGAACGGAATGCAAACTGGCAACTTCAGAAAACTGATCCCGTAATAAATTACAGGAAAACCCCGCTACTGCATATATATGCCCGCATTTGTATTCCCACTGAACACAAATGCAAAGAGACAAAATCTACACTATCTAATACTAGGATCCGGCTTAAGCCAAAGCCGGCTAGTAAAAACCGTCCGATCACGATTCGTGTAATACCGCACGTATCTGATCGAACCCTGCCATATCTCCATACGGCCTCTACAGCATTTCGCCCGAAACCTGAGTAACTGTGTGTGGTGGACTCTAAAGACTCGTCAATACTATGGCTGTGGATTTAACCACCAGCACGTCAGAGGTATTAGCCATACGTGACGGGCTACCAGCTATTGACCAAAAGGGACGTCGATGAGCGAACTCATCCTGACACCCTACTGAGCCTGTCAGTGACAATATCCGTACAGTCCGGTCCGTTCGTCTATGAGCATCGCATGGCGGGCCTAGAGGGTTGGTAAAAGTCAGACCCCCAATAGCGGTACAAGTCGTGTCGGAGTGTAGCCCAGAACACCCTGAGATACTACTGGAATACCTACAAGCAAATCTCCTGCCTTGGCCAAGGATTTTTCATGTACTGGCTCTCCTAGACACAGCGCGACCTCACCCCCAATACCGGGAGAGACGAACCCCTGCAGATCCACTCACTGCCTCCATGTGGCTCGGGACTGTACCCAACTAAAACCTGTTTGCACGTCTCCTTTGAGCGTGGTAGGGTAGTAATCAAAGCACAGTGGGAACTCACACGAGACAAATGACGATCTCAGGTCGATGAACTAACCTGTACACATGTCACCAGGGAACTGCTATCTGACGTCAGGTATAATACCAACTAGCAGGTTCCCGGCGAGTCCTGTCCGGTATACTCATAACCCAATGAGCATCTGTATACATCTTAGGTGAACCAACTGACACCAGTGGCTTGTGAGACCGGCCACCGCACCTCGTCGGGGTCTCGACTGTATACACTAGTCTACTCTGGAGAATCGATGCCCTGTCTCGAAACTCCCACGACTAGGGACCTTTTAAGGATGTGCTTATAGACTCCAGCTCTCACGTATATGATCGCCCTCATTCTGCTGGTAGTCAAGCAAGAATCCTAGGGGCTCTATCAACGTGTAATAGCGACTCGTAAGGTCACCTAAAGTAGTACACGATGATAAAGATAAACCAGATAGCATACTATCATCTCGAGTAAGACTGTCCTACCGGCATAGGTCCTCCTCAATCATTGCAATCACGTGCCTGTGATCCAATAATTGACTCTGAGAGCACTATATCCAACAATTTCCCACTTGCACTCAAGGCTAATTATTGCGATGTCGCATACTCACAGCCCGTGTGATACCGAACACCCAACTCCTCTACTAGTCAGTCTCACAAAGCTCGTTTGCGAAACTATTGCGTTCGAGAAATATCCTCGGTGAGTAGATCCGCTGTGGTGTCTCTTTCTATGTCTCTCTTTATCTCAAGTTCGCGGAGAAAGCCATCTCCCGAAATGAGCAATACCTGTCTTAGAATGTCTGGATGTCTGATGGGACCTAGCTCATAAATGAACTCCAAATCCAAACTTCTTAGACTGTATCGTCAACTGAACTTAATCAGTATCCTGCACCATGCCTTCCCTCAGTATCCACCTGGACCATCTGTCCAAAATACTGCCCCTCGTCAGAGGGAAAACTATAACTCTGACAGCCACTCTGCCATCCAGGTCACCTTGGAAGCGTGGAATGATAACCATCTCCTAAAGGAGACTGCCGTTATCAAATCCCTAGAACATTCACTTATGTTCTAAAACTGCTTCCGACTGTTTCTCCAGGATTGGATCAATATCAACTTATTACATCTACTGCAAGAACAACATCTGGTGTGGTACTTGACATCTCATGATCAACTCAATTGCCTAAGCAAGTGATCTGCCAATCATGCACATCCCTCTCCCCTTTAGTCTGTAAGACACCTTTAGAGAGGGTGACTCCATCACCTGCAGGTATACTACCATGCCAGGAGTCGTCCATTCTAAATACTCATAGAATGCTGTCTAAGTACCCAGATTGGGAAACCACCCAAATCTAGATCTAAAACCATAGATCTAGTAACCAAAATGTCTGATATAATATTCAAGTCCCATGTGGAGAAACTACTGTGTGACGACCAAAGTATAACCGATCGTAGTATAGGAATATGACATCCTACTCTGTGTATGTCATCCAAAAACCAGGACATCACACCCTACTACCTTCTTAACAGATCCATCCCCTATTCTGATGAAGTCAAACCTATGACTGTCACATCAGAAATAGATGATCTATCTCCGCTACATCTGCTTTAGTCTATAAATAGACATAAGCCACTTGTCCACCAATGCTTCCGCTGCTCCCACTGACTACGACAACCCTCTGGCAGAGTCATATACACGTACGCTTCTAAAGCTAGTTTAGAACGACGCTATACTCATCCTCCTGCCGGGTCTCACAGTCTGGAACAACAGCAATGGCAAGTCTAGGTAAACAAGAACCTCCATGCCACCGTCCCTGAGCATACCGAAGTACCTCTCGGGTGCCTGAGGTTACCCACTTTATCTGCGGAGTGGCCAATGGAATGTCAAACCAGATTGAATCTTTAGGTTCTTTATCAAATCTTCAGTAATCGTTTGCGGTTCTGGAATCACTTCCAGTTCTACCATACTCCCACTACTGTTTTCTGAAAAAATCCATTTTTATTAAAACTGTGACGAGTCAAGAACAATATCACTATTGATCTTCCAGATGGTAGAAAGTCAACCCTCGTCATAGCCCGGGTCAACCCACAAACAGCCATTACAGAAACGTGCCTTGAGTCATCCAGAGTCTGGTTTTAAGCATAAGCTGGACAACTCCCCGTATCTTAACAATGTCAAGATATGAACTGTTCTATATCCAATACAGGAACAGAGACACTAATTTAATTGAACCAGATTCAAATCATGCAGCTGTCTCCAGTGCATGTCAACTGAATGGAGAGAGGCCGATCGGCGTTACTCAACTTAGGAATGCTTCCAATTATGAGTAACCTGAAAGAGAAGCAAGTTCTCTTAAACATTACTATCAACTGAATACCATACACAAGTATCTACATCTTTGATCACCTTGAAGAATCCCGATACTTGCAATACCCGGTTCTCTACTTTACTCATATACCTATAACTTCTCAAAACTCAGACCCTGTGTTTCTACGAAACACCTGTCTAAGAACTAGAGAAGTCACAAGTAAACAGAATATAGTACGGGGACCTACCCCTCTGTCCTAATGGACGCTGGACAACATACAATACTCTGTATAAGTCCCTTGAGTCAAATGACTCATTCACTGTGTGTTGTAGGTTGAAAACTGTACTTATGGTTAAGAAGAATTACACCGCTGTTTAATGCTCCTTACCTAACCATCCACTGATATAGGTAAATGTCATAGACAAAATTTCAAAAAGTTATATCTCACTCTATAAAAATAGACGTACAGATATATCAATTTGAAATTGGTGCATTATAACGGATATTCAAAACCAAATATTTGCCGTCCGACAAACAACCCAGGTGACTTCCTCAAATATCACCAATTACAACAAATTCCGATATAATGAGGACAATCACCTAATTCCCAATAACTTACTCCCACTCATCATCTGTAAAACCATACAGATGTGAGAATCTTACTTGGTAAATACATACCCTGGAGTAAGTGTCTAATTGGGAAATCAGTTTTCTTTTAACAGTACACAGTGAAACTGAAACATTGAAATGTTTCGATGGGGTATCCCGGTATTTTTAGTAAGGCCTCTTCCATTATCCAGATTCACAACTGTAACCGTATATTTCTTTGCCATCTCTCCAAATCCCTTTATATGTCTTTAGTCATTACCTTCTGTACACCCCTTTAGGCCAAATGGTTTTCTTCCTTCCCTACCGTTCGGCACCAGCCTATGGTTTGGAAGAAGACTATCCAATAAGAATAATGGGTGTACTGTCCTAATCCTAGGAGCACTCGCAATGCGAGAGAAGGTGAAGATAAAAGTGTTGGAGATAGTGCCCTCAGAGTCAATTATTGGATCACAGGCACGTGATTGCAATGATTGAGGGAGGACCTATCCCGGTAGGACAGTCTTACTCGAGATGATAGTATGCTATCTGGTTTATCTTTATCATCGTGTACTGCTTTAGGTGACCTGACATGTCGCTATTACACGTTGATAGAGCCCCTAGGATTCTTGCTTGACCACCAGCAGTATGAGGGCGATCATATTAGTGGGAGCTGGGGTCTATAAGCATATCCTTAAAAGGTCCCTAGTCGTGGGAGTTTCGAGACAGGGCATCGATACTCCAGAGTAGACTAGTGTATACAGTCGAGACCCCGACGAGGGGCGGTGGCTGGTCTCACAAGCCACTGGTGTCAGTTGGTTCACCTAAGATGTATACAGGTGCTCATTGGGTTATGAGTACACCGGACAGGACTCGCCGGGAACATGCTAGTTGGTCTTATACCTGACGTCAGATAGCAGTTCCCTGGTGACATGTGTACAGGTTAGTTCATCGACCTGGGGATCGTTATTTGTCTCGTGTGAGTTCCCACTGTACTTTGATTACTACCCTACCACGCTCAAAGGAGACGTGCAAACAGGTTTTAGTTGGGTACAGTCCCGAGCCACATGGAGGCAGTGAGCGGATATTCAGGGGTTCGTCTCTCCCGGTATTGGGGGTGAGGTCACGCTGTGTCTAGGAGAGCCATTACACGAAGCCCTCGGCCGAGGCAGGAGATTTACTGGTAGGTATTCCAGTAGTATCTCAGGGTGTTCTGGGCTACACTCCGACACGACTTGTACCGCTTTTGGGGGTCTAACTTTTACCAACCCTCTAGGCCCGCCATGCGATGCTCATAGACGAACGGACCGGACTGTACGGATATTGTCACTGACAGGCTCAGTAGGGTGTCAGAATGAGTTCGCTCATCGACGTCCCTTTTGGTCAATACCTGGTAGCCCGTTACGTATTGGCTTATACCTTTGACGTGCTAGTGGTTAAATCCACAACCAAGGTGTTGACGAGTCTTTAGAGTCCCCCACATTCAGTTGCTCAAGTTTTCGGGCGAAACGCTGTAGAGGCCGTATGGAAATATGGCAGGGTCCGATCAGATACGTGCGGTATTGCACGGATCAGGATCGGACGGTTAGTACTAGAGGCCGTATGGATATATGGTAGGGTTCGATCAGATACGTGCGGTATTGCACGGATCAGGATCGAACGGATATTACTGGCCGGCTTTGGTTTAAGCCGGATCCTAGTATAGTACAGTGTAGATTTTGTCTCATTGCATTTGTATTTCGGTCGGAATACAAATGCGGGTGTGTATACACAGTATCGGGGTTTTCCTGTAATTTATTACGGGACCAGTTTTCTGGAGTTGCCAGTTTGCTTTCCGTTTCGACCATTTTCATTTGTATCCTTCTTTGGCCGAAGTTTGGTGGAGGTGGGCTTATTTGCATTTGTGTAAATAAGTATTTGTGGAGGGGGTCTTTGCATATTATTGTATCATGATAATTGCACCATACCTTGACTTTCTTGAGTTCATGATTGCTTGACTTTTTGAAGCAATCATGGTTGTTGATTGGTTGGTAGAGTGTGGGTTTTGATTGTAATCATGTTTCATGATGACATTTTTCCTCTCCCTTGCATTATTGGTCTCCCTCATTTTTGTTACCCCATTCTCTCATTCCAAAAGGCATGGCCGGCCAAGCATGATAGGGGCTGTCCCAAATTTGTTGTGGGGGTTTTCATCTCTTTTGGCTTGGAAAAATCCCCACAAGTTCCATCTCCAAAAGCCAAGTTCATTACCTCCACCAATGGCAACATCCACTACCCCAAAAATGAGATATGAGCACTACACATTCTACAGCAAACCTTGGGCACGTCGGCTCGCCAACTTCGTGCCCGAGTTGCCTCGGTATAGAGGCGGGAGCCCGTAAAAGAAGCCGGCGACGAAGTGGAGACTGGAGATTCCGCGGGAGATCGGGACGACGACGAGAAGACCGGAGGACTCGGATCACTCGGTATATCTCTCTTCCCTCTCTAGATAGCTAGGACTAGTTAATGGCCCGATCCGGGTTTTAGTGCGCGGTGGTGCCGGTTTGAAAAATTAAAGTTAACCATCGCTTCCGCATTTGGCCTCGGGATGGAGGCCGGGGCGCCGCCGTGCACTTACAGTGGTATCAGAGCCTCGCCATTAACATAGTCTAGCTTTGTCTAATGTGTTTTACATTTCCGATCGAACAATTTTCTGAAAACCGTATTTTTCTTCACATCAGTTTCTGTCGAAATTTTTTGAAGTCCAATAATTTTTCTGGTTGTTTCAGAATGATGTGTAGGACAATCTAAGAGTTCTGGAAAAATTTGGTCTCGTGAACAGTCTAAACGACCACGGAACCGCGGCCAAACCCATGCTTGGGCCGCGGTTCCGCCGCGACTTGAACTGATCAGTGTACCAAAATTTTCCAGAAAGCTCCTGAGTTGAAAATATGGGTTTTGGAATATTAATTTTCGGTCCAGAATTTCTTGATGTGCTACAGCAGTACTTGGGGCCCACTTGTTATAATTTTGATCGATCGGATATTATAAACACATTTGTTCACAGTATTTACATTATATATGCGACCGTGAATGTCACTTGATCGGTAAATCCTGTCTAACTGCTATAGCTCGGTTAGACGGATTTGCGAACGTGACTTTCACGTTGATGTTCTGTGTATTGCTGTGATGTTGCGGATCGGTCGTGGGGGATAGCCTGGTTGCAGTGGTAGTACAGTTTTGTTGTATTATGTGCATTTGATATTGCGGGGCGAGTGTCCGACATGTGGACTGCCGTCACTGCCTGTTTGTATTATTATTTTGGGGCACGGCCAGGTTGCGGTCGATGTACCCGTTGTATGTATATTTTACTTTTTGTACTAGGATTGCCCCGCGGAGGGGTGCATGGATAGCCGGATTCTAGAGAGCAACAAGCCCGCATCTCATGGCATTGAGATGGAAGGGGCTTCACTCTAGAATTGGCGGGCTATTCGCCGCACTCGTAGGGGGTACAGGTTGACCCAGGAGGGATGCCCAAGTTACCGGATTCCGTGAAGTGCCGGGTGGTCCATTCACGTTGCTGAAGGGGGCTGCCTCGCTTCAGGTTTTGGCGGGTAACTTGCCGCGCCCGTAGGGGTCTAGGATTTTCATTGCACAGGTTATCCACACGACCAGGGGAACGTCGGGTTTCAGCGGCTCTGTGAAACCCGGGGATCCCAGATATCTGTATTGTTTTGTGATGCTGTACATTTCTGTGATATTGCATTTTATCACGCCTTGAGCGAAATATTATATATTAATATATATACTAGTAGATGTTGTATATGTTTTGCATCCGCGCTAGTCCAGTCCCCGCTCTGTCGTTAGTTAGCTAACCTAACGGGTAATGACGGGACCCAGTGGCGAATGCGGATGGCATATACGTACATCAGTATATTTTCGTTCTTTTTGGTGTGATCAATTGATGGGACTGCGTTGATTCGGATCAATGCAAGTTAAAAACAAACCTAATCTGATGTTGTTGGAACACTTTTCAAAAAGCTGTTATTGCAAGGACGTTCACTTTTGTTTTGCATCGTGGTATTCAGTTGGAATATCCTGCACCTCATTCTACGGGGAAAGAGCCGAGATCCCTTCACCGGGAGTGACCTCTTTAGCAAAGGTTTTCGTCACTATATTTTTATAAAAGCTATCCGTTCCTTCAACGATATCAAGTTCACTACGTTAAAGGTTTTCGCCAGAAACCATTCGTAGCCCTCCGTCGTTTCATATGGATGGTCAATAGTATTCAAGCTGTGTATGTTGGCCAAAGTCAAGGCACAGTGATTGGTAGCTATTGGGGTATTCATATGCAGCATAGATAGATGCGTTGGTTTGGGACAGTCGTACTGCCATTTTGGCCAAAGTCAAGGGTAGGTATGGGTGGATTCAAATTAACCTGGAAAATGACGGGTAGAACTTGACATGTGACTTGTGATATGTTGGCCAAAGTCAAGATCATAAGAGCATGGGGCAAAAATCACATCGGGAGTTTCAAAAGAACTGAAACTTGCCAGATATGCGCATACCTTCTGGAGTGTGATACCGTGAGCGGATTCCGTCACGTTGTCATGCGATGATAGTTGGATCCCGATTCCCACTGATGAGTTAGTTTACTCCTCGGGTGATCCCGACTAATTCTTCTTTCAGGTTTGGAGGAGAATTTGACGGTACAGTGGGAGGTTTCCAGATTAGATAAATTGGTAACCATTCTGATCTAGGTTAGAGTGCACGCTGAGTGTTTCTTTTCTCTCTCTCTCTTCGGCAGCGACCATTGACCCGACCCTAGACTATGACTCAGTGACCAAGTTGACCGAACCTTCTTAAACACTGGCTTTTGGATTGTCATAGTTGCAAACCTCATTGCCACTCCTACTTTTACCCTTTTTTCCAGGACACCCCGTATTACTACGAACGTCCACTTCCATTGGACAAAACCATCGTATGGTTAGATACGAACTCGAAAGAATTTATTCGAGGATGGTTTCAGGTTCTGGAGGAAACAGATAGGACTGTTCAGTTGTCTTTTCCTTTTACCTTCTCTCAGGTTGCGAGTACTCCTTGGTTTAGGAGTAGTACACCTATTACGCAAATTGGATAGTCTTCTTCCAAACCTTAGGCTGGTGCCGAACGGTGGGGAATGAAGAAAACCAATTAGCATAACGATGGTGTGCAGAAGGCATTAAGTAAAGACATAACAAGGGATTAGTAAGAGGGCAAAGTAAATTGCGACTGATATTCACGACAAAACCAGGTATTTCATTACCACTCCCACTTCACCTTTGTATTTCTCCAGGACACTCCGTATCACTACGAAGATCCACAGTTTATTGGATACTCCATCGTATGGTTATATACGAACTTGAAAGGAACTTATTCCAGTTCGGGGATGGATTCTAGTTCAGGAGAAATAGGAATAAGGTTTATTCGGTTGTATTTTATCTTCAACTTCTCTCATTGCGAGTGCTCCTAGGATTAGGACAGTACACCCATTATGCTTATTGGATAGTCTTCTTCCAAACCATAGGCTGGTGCCGAACGGTAGGGAAGGAAGAAAACCATTTGGCCTAAAGGGGTGTGCAGAAGGTAATGACTAAAGACATAAAAAGGGATTTGGAGAGGTGGCAAAGAATTATATGGTTACAGTCGAGAATCTGGAAGAGGCATTACTAGGAATACCGGGATACCCCATCGAAACATTTCAATGTTTCAGTTTCGCTGTGTACAGTTAAAGGAAAACTGATTTCCTGATTAGTCCTTACTCCAGGGTATGTATTTACCAGGTATGATTCTCACATCTGTATGGTTTTGCAGATGATGAGTGGGAGTAGGATAGTGGGAATTAGGTGATCATCCCCATTATATCGGGATTCGTTGTAATCAGTGATATTTGAGGAAGTCACCTGGGTTGTTTGCCGGTCGGCAAATATTTGGTTTTGAATATCCGCTGTCATGCACCAATTTCAAATTGATATATCTGTACGTCTATTTTCATAGAGTGAGATATACCTTTTTGAAATTATGTCTATGACATTTACCTATATCAGTGGATGGTTAGGTAAGGAGCATTAAACAGCGGTGTAATTCTTCATAACCATAGTACAGTTTTCAACCTACGACACACAGTGAATGGGTTATTAGACTCAATGGACTTATACAAAATATTGTATGTTGTCCAAGGTCCATCAGGACAGAGGGGTTGGTCCTCGTACTATATTCGGTTTACTTATGACTTCTCTAGTTTTTAGACAGGTGTTTCGTGGAAACACAGGGTCCGAATTTTGAGAAGTTATAGGTATTTGAATAAAGTAGAGAACCAGATATTGCAAGTATCGGGATTCTTCAAGGTGATCGAAGATGTAGATACTTGTGTATGGTATTCAGTTGATAGTAATGATAAAGAGAACTTACTTCTCTTTCAGGTTACTCATAATTGGAAGCATTCCTAAGTTGAGTAACGCTGATCGGCCTCTTTCCATTTAGTTGACATGCACTGGAGACAGCTGCATGATTTGAATCTGGTTCAATTAAATCAGTGCCTCTGGTTCTATATTGGATATAGAACAGTTCATATCTTAACGATGTTAAGGTACGGGGAGTTGTCCGGTTTATGATTAAAACCAGACACTGGACAACTCAAGGCACGTTTCTGTAATGGCTGTTTGTGGGTTGACCCAGGCTATGATGAGTGTTGACTTTCTACCATCTGAAAGATCAATAGTGATATTGTTCTAAACTCGCCACAGTTTTAATAAAAATGGATTTTTCAGAAAACAGTAGTGGGAGTATGGTAAAACTGGAAGTGTTTCCAGAACCACAAACGATTACTGAAGATTTGATAGGAACCTAAAGATTCAATCTGGATTGACATTCCATTGGCCACTCCGCAGATTAGGTGGGTAACTTCAGGCACCCGAGAGGTACTCCGGTAGCCTCAAGGACGGTGAAAGGGAAGTTCTTGTTTACCCACACTTGCCATTGCTGTTGTTCCAGACTGTGAGACCCGGCAGGAGGATGAGTATAGCGTCGTTCTAAACTTGCTTTAGAAGTAAACGTTTATATGACTCTGCCAGAGGGTTGTCATGATTAGTGGGAGCAGCGGAAGCATTGGTGGACATGTGGCTTATGTCTATTTATAGACTAAAGCAGATGTTGCGGAGATAGATCATCTATTTCTGATGTGACAGTTATAGGTTTGACTTCATCAGAATAGGGGATGGATCTGTTAAGAAGGTAGTAGGGTGTGATGTCATGGTATTTGGATGACATACACAGAGTAGGAAAAGAAACTCCTATACTACAATCGGTTATACTTTGGTCGTCACACAGTGGTTTCTCCACATGGGACTTGGACATTATATCAGACATACTGGTTACTAGATCTATGGTTTTAGATCTAGATTTAGGTGGTTTCCCAATTAAGGGTACTTAGACAGCATTCTATGAGTATTTAGAATGGACGACTCCTGGCACGGTAGTGTACCTGCAAGTAATGGAGTCACCCTCTCTAAAGGTGTCTTACAGACTAAAGGGGAGAGGGATGTGCATGGTTGGCAGATCACTTGCTCAGGCAATTGAGCCAATCATGAGATGTCAAGTACCACACCAGATGTTGTTCTTGCACCAGATGCAATAAGTTGACATTGATCCAATCCTGGAGAAACAGTCGGAAGCAGATTTAGAACATGAGTGGATGTTCTAGGGATATGATAACGACAGCCTCAATCGAGAGACAGTTATCATTCTAGGCTTCCATGGTGACAAGGACGACAAGGAGGTTGTCAGAGTTATAGTTTTTCCTTCTGATGAGGGGCAGTATTTTGGACAGGTGGTCCAAGGCAATACTGAGGGAGACATGGCACGGGATACTGATTAAGTTCAATTGACGATACAGTCTAAGAAGTTTGGATTTGGAGTTCATTTATGAGCTAAGTCCCATCAGACATCCAGACACATTCTAAGACAGGTATTGCTCATTTCGGGAGATGGTTTTCTCTGCGAACTTGAGATATAGAGAGACATAGAAAGAAACATCAAAGCGGATCCACTCACTGAGGCTATTCCTCGAACGCAATAGTTTCACAAACAGGCTTTGTGAGACTGACTAGTAGAGGAGTTGGGTGTCCGGTATCACACGGGCTGTGAGTATGCGATATCGCAATAATTAGCCTTGAGTGCAAGTGGGAGATTGTTAGAGATAGTGCCCTCAGAGTCAATTATTGGATCACAGGCACGTGATTGCAATGATTGAGGGAGGACCTATCCCGGTAGGACAGTCTTACTCGAGATGATAGTGTGCTATCTGGTTTATCTTTATCATCGAGTACTGCTTTAGGTGACCTGACATATCGCTATTACACGTTGATAGAGCCCCTAGGATTCATGCTTGACCACCAGCAGTATGAGGGCGATCATATTAGTGGGAGCTGGGGTCTATAAGCATATCCTTAAAAGGTCCCTAGTCGTGGGAGTTTCGAGACAGGGCATCGATACTCCAGAGTAGACTAGTGTATACAGTCGAGACCCCGACGAGGGGCGGTGGCCGGTCTCACAAGCCACTTGTGTCAGTTGGTTCACCTAAGATGTATACAGGTGCTCATTGGGTTATGAGTACACCGGACAGGACTCACCGGGAACATGCTAGTTGGTCTTATACCTGACGTCAGATAGCAGTTCCCTAGTGACATGTGTACAGGTTAGTTCATCGACCTGGGGATCGTCATTTGTCTCGTGTGAGTTCCCACTGTACTTTGATTACTACCCTACCACGCTGAAAGGAGACGTGCAAACAGGTTTTAGTTGGGTACAGTCCCGAGCCACATGGAGGCAGTGAGCGGATCTTCTGGGGTTCGTCTCTCCCGGTATTGGGGGTGAGGTCACGCTGTGTCTAGGAGAGCCATTACACGAAGCCCTCGGCCGAGGCAGGAGATTTACTGGTAGGTATTCAGTAGTATCTCAGGGTGTTCTGGGCTACACTCCGACACGACTTGTACCGCTTTTGGGGGTCTGACTTTTACCAACCCCCTAGGCCCGCCATGCGATGCTCATAGACGAACGGACCGGACTGTACGGATATTGTCACTGACAGGCTCAGTAGGGTGTCAGGATGAGTTCGCTCAGCGACGTCCCTTTTGGTCAATACCTGGTAGCCCATTACGTATTGGCTTATACCTCTGACGTGCTAGTGGTTAAATCCACAACCAAGGTGTTGACGAGTCTTTAGAGTCCCCCACATTCAGTTGCTCAAGTTTTCGGGCGAAACGCTGTAGAGGCCGTATGGAGATATGGCAGGGTCCGATCAGATACGTGCGGTATTGCACGGATCAGGATCGGACGGTTAGTACTAGAGGCCGTATGGATATATGGTAGGGTTCGATCAGATACGTGCGGTATTGCACGGATCAGGATCGAACGGATATTACTGGCCGGCTTTGGTTTAAGCCGGATCCTAGTATAGTACAGTGTAGATTTTATCTCATTGCATTTGTATTTCGGTCGGAATACAAATGCGGGTGTGTATACACAGTATCGGGGTTTTCCTGTAATTTATTACGGGATCAGTTTTCTGGAGTTGCCAGTTTGCTTTCCGTTTCGGCCATTTTCATTTGTATCCTTCTTTGGCCGAAGATTGGTGGAGGAGGGCTTATTTGCATTTGTGCAAATAAGTATTTGTGGAGGGGGTCTTTGCATATTATTGTATCATGATAATTGCACCATACCTTGACTTTCTTGAGTTCATGATTTCTTGACTTTTTGAAGCAATCATGGTTGTTGATTGGTTGGTAGAGTGTGGGTTTTGATTGTAATCATGTTTCATGATGACATTTTTCCTCTCCCTTGCATTATTGGTCTCCCTCATTTTTGTTATCCCATTCTCTCATTCCAAAAGGCATGGCCGGCCAAGCATGATAGGGGCTGTCCCAAATTTGTTGTGGGGGTTTTCATCTCTTTTGGCTTAGAAAAATCCCCACAAGTTCCATCTCCAAAAGCCAAGTTCATTACCTCCACCAAAGGCAACATCCACTATCCCAAAAATGAGACATGAGCACTACACATTCTACAGCAAACCTTGGGCACGTCGGCTCGCCAACTTCGTGCCCGAGTTGCCTCGTTATAGAGGCGGGAGCCCGTAAAAGAAGCCGGCGACGAAGTGGAGACTGGAGATTCCGCGGGAGATCGGGACGACGACGAGAAGACCGGAGGACTCGAATCACTCGGTATATCTCTCTTCCCTCTCTAGATAGATAGGACTAGTTAATGGCCCGATCCGGGTTTTAGTGCGCGGTGGTGCCGGTTTGAAAAATTAAAGTTAACCATCGCTTCCACATTTGGCCTCGGGATGGAGGCCGGGACGCCGCCGTGCACTTACAAAAAGACAACCGAATAAATCTTATTCCTATTTCTCCTGAACCAGGATCCATCTCCGAATTGGAACAAGTTCCTTTCGAGTTCGTATATAACCATGCGATGGATTATCCAATAAACTGTGGATCTTCGTAGTGATACGGAGTGCCCTGGAGAAATACAAAGTTGATTTAGGATTGGCGAAGAAATATTTGGTTTGGTCGTTAATTGTAGTCGCAATTTACTTTGCCCTCTTACTAATCCCTTGATATGTCTTTACTTAATACCTTCTGTACACCGTTTAGGCTAACTGGTTTTCTTCATTCCCTACCGGTCGGCACCAGCCTAAGGTTTGGAAGAAGACTATCCAATTCGTGTAATAGGTGTACTATCTCCTAGACCAAGGAGTACTCGCAACCTGAGAGAAGGTAAAAGGAAAAGGCAACTGAATAGTCCTATTCGTTTTCTCCAGAACCGGAAACCATCCTCGAATTCCTTCGAGTTCGTATATAACCATACGATGGTTTTATCCAATGGAAGTGGACGTTCGTAGTAATACGGGGTGTCCTGGAGAAAAGGGTAAAAGCAGGAGTGGCAATAAGGTATGCAACTCTGGCAATCCAAAAGCCAGTGTTAAGAAGGTTCAGTCAACTTGGTCACTGAGTCATAATCTAGGGTCGGGTCAATGGTCGCTGCCAAAGAGAGAGAGAAAAGAAACACTCAGCGTGCACTCTAACCTAGATCAGAATGGTTATCACTTTATCTAATCTGGAAACCTCCCACTATAAAAAGACACCAAAACATTCCTCTACTCATTCTAGTTCACAAGGCCTAGCAAGCCAAGTGATCTAGTTTCTTCAAAGCTCGAAGAAGAAGCCAAAGGTAGAAGCTTTCGGGTGGATCCATCTTCGGCGCAAGGAGACGACGAGGTGAGGCCGATCCGTACACCGGAAGGAGTCGAAGACGAAGGAGTTCAAGAAAGGTATAGCCCCCTAACCGAGTAGGTAAACTCTTGTTAGGTTGTTAGTTAGTAGTTTAACAAAGATCCGTATTGGTAGTCCATGTAACCGCCTCTAGAAAATCGTTTTTCACCAATTCCGCAACCCCGTAAGTACCGGGGAAGGGTAGCATGGACTTACAGTGGTATCAGAGCCAAGTTAAACACTACCTAACATGTTAGCATAGTAACTAGAAATTCGATCGGAGAAAAAGTCGCGAAATACACCCCGATATCAAGCTTGCTGTCGATTTTCAAAGTTCTGTAAAAATAATAAATCATGCTTTAAAAATCGACTCAGGGTTTTTATAGTCTACTGTAGAAAAACGGTCGAGAGATCCCACCAAACCACCACGGAAACGCGGCAATAGCTTGCTGTTGTCGCGGTTCCGCGGCCGATTAAGCTCCTCTCTGGATCGTCTTTACTGCAGTTTGTTCTATGGGGTATTTTGGGAATTTTGGTATATGTTTTTTCAGCCCAGATTTTCCAGAAAGAAAAATTTGTTTTGGGGGCTTTAAAAACCGTGTTTTGATCGAGTTTCTAAAGACTTAAGCTGACGGGTATTTCTGTGATGTGATATTTGTATTGAACGTCTGCTAATCACTATATGTCGATTAGTGGGGGTTATACAAATCTGTGATCTGTAATGTTGTCGGAATGTGTATATGAATTCATTAGATTGTCACGGGTGAATAGCCGGGGGGTTGTGAGACGAGAGTTTTCTTTTCTTTCAATTCATGTAATTTTGTAAATTGATGTAATAATTATTTGTATGACCGCACAACCGGGTCGGGGTTGTAGCCGTCTGTCACGACCCGAAAGTACGGAACATGACCGGCACTTAAACTATGAACGTCTCGAGGCGTACGTAATCTAAGTAAACCGAAAACCCAGAAATCCAAACCAAGAAAAGATGTAGAGTGTAGGAAAAACCAACTTAAAGCAAGTAGTTTCAATAGCATAAGCCGAATTATGCGGTTTTTTAAAAACATCAAAAATTTACTGAAAATTTCGGCAGAGTCTCCTTTGTAAATACTGGCCCCCAAACGGGATACAACATGAATAGTATACGAAATCAAGAAAAAGGCATCCCCAAGCGGGAGCTAGCTCTTCGTCAATCGACGGTCACAACCACACAAGCAATATAATATACAACGCCAACGGCGAGGATCAAAACTCAAAAGGAAACTCAAAACCACCAGAAATATAACGAGCGACTCTAAGGTCGAAAGAATAAACAACACTGGTCTCTATCTCAATAAATACATGTTTGGTTGATGGAACTTCTAGATACAACAGAATAATGATATACAAGATATAATGATGGGTGCGATACAAATAAACCCACCTACTAGCAAGTCACCCGGAAATGGAAAGAGTGCCAGCAAGCCGTAATGAAACCTGTATGGCGAAACCTGCAAGAACTGTGGCACAACGGGGGTGAGTTGCCAACTCGTGAGTAGAAAAACATCTACGCACAGAAATCGCATAAATAACGCAACCTAGGTCAATGATCATAATATATCCTCAAATATATGAATAACACGTAGCCTATAACAAGGCTAGGGTAAATATCTAACCCGAGTGTAATCTCATGTGCCCATGTCAGTGCCTCAGGTAGCAATATATCATATGGATGATGTATGAATGCATAAAACAGAATGCATGTACTGAATAAAACTGGTTTCATAAATCAGTGAGATTTCTGTATTTTAAAAGAAATGAGGTACCATATATGAAATCAGCATAAAACAGTGCCCAGCATCGACACAAAATAAGTGTCCAAATACCTCGATATCTCTGTGTCACAATCTATGTACCTCAAGTCTCAATATCTAGGGCGCCGTCAGTCCAGACCGGCCCCTACCATCCATCTCAAGACCACGACGGTATCCTCCGGATATCCGACACGTCGGGTAATATCACCGGTAGGTAGTGCTCCCCTGCCAGGCTCACATCGTCATCATCACGCGCTTCTTGCCCCGGGGTACCTTACCGGGTCCACCATGTACCCGAAACGGTTCATCCGCCTTCTCGAATCGGGTCTCGAAATCCATCAGCAAACTCATGGTGGACGACTCATACATCATGGGAAAACCGCACTTTTTATTTCAAAAGAGAGAAAACAGTTTATATATGTTTTGCGGTTTTCCTCCAAATCCAGAAAATATCATGGAAATCCGAATCATCAATAGGATGTAAAACCATGACTATAAGCATGAGAATCCATGAATACGGCATAACAATGAATAACAGTATGCATGAAGCGACAAGTAATAACTACAATGTCTAATATGGCATATAAGGGAAGTACACTAATATCATGTCAAAACTACTAGCTAACAAGCTAAGTCAAGCAAATATATCATCTAAAGTGTACGTGACATGGCAATTACCGATGAAGATGTGTGTGAGCCGGCAAGTAGGTGTACGTGGTACATATGCATCATCGGTAATGGTGCTGGTGTCCTAACAGCATGATATCAATAATGGAATATGCAGCAAAATAAGTATGCGAGGCAGAGCGAACAGCAATAATGTGCGGGAGCTGAAACTAGACACAACGATAACTAATCTGCATTAATCTAATATAAGTCCTACAAATTGGTGCCTTTTGAAATAACACGAATCATGGGGTTTTGAAAATAGGGGCTACGGTGTTTTTATGAAAAGATACGTCTTTTGAAATATCCGTAAGATCCCTTGGGCTGTCTTTTAAAATACCCACGATTCGTTAGTTTTGAAATAGGTAGGGTCTAATCTAATCTAACAACTACGCTAAACTATACGGCTGAACTAACAAGCTGAACTACAGGTAAGGAAACCGCCTATCATCTGAGTCGATACATATACATACCTGTATATGTATAGTCGGTGATCCCGCCTCAATAATATCATATCCATAACCAGACATCCCAAGTCAAGAGTGCGGATCAATCATCAATATAGCTCGTACGTAAATCCGTCGTACGGCATCCCAAATCTAGGTACGGGTCAATATCACATTCATCATACTATTCACCTGGTATCCTCTTTATCAATTATCATGATCGGGGTACTGATCTACATCTAGTACAATACTGATACCGCCTAAGTATGCATGCAGGTGTAAGAATCACTACGCCAAAAGACCCGCTAAAACATCATGTCGTATATCAATACGAACCAAATCACATCACCGATCTCCTGGCCTCAAGCCCAATCTCATCGACTCATCTCAAATTCCAAATACTATTCTCAAATCCGTATGTGAACACATAGTCCTATACCCATGTGAACCCATAACTATAAAGAATCCCATGAGCACATATCAATAGGAATGTATGCAAGTATGTATGTGTGTATGTGTAGTGCAACACTACCCTAGGGTTCGCAACACTAAAGTAATCCAACACACCAATATCCATCCTAAGCATCGTTATTAATCCCAAATAACATATAATAATTGTTGGTGTGTATACGCATCCGTATACACCACCACGGACTGCGAGGGTGCTATACGCCATCCACCCGACTTCTCCCCGTAGATATAAATCTACTCACCTGGTCCTCGCTCGCCGGTGCCGACGTCGCCACGCGCTTGCTTGTCGTCTCGAAGTCCGCATGGGGTACCTACATATCATAACGCACCGTATCGCATTAAAACTAAATTCGAAATCGAAACGGCATACGAAAATCAAATCGGCACGCGTATCACGCATAGGTCCAAACCTATCGCCTACGCATGCAAGAATAGTCAAACCAACCCTCGATGTCGATGTACAAACGTCAAACCATCGAGAAAAATCCAATCACACTCATTTGCACATTCACGAACACTAATTTTAATATAAACTAGGTTAAAACTCACAAAAACCCCAATTTCACTTAAAAAGTCATTTTTCCGAAAATCTAGCAAGCACAATTCGCCGTTTTTGTACAAAACATGATGTTTAAATGAATGTAGCGGCCAATATACTTATTAAATATCTTAAATAAGTCATATAAATAATTTCCGGAATTTAATCTCATTAAATTCCACAAACCCTAATATTCTAGTTTACAAAATACTTAAATTTTAACAATTTCAAAGCAAAAATGCACAAACTACAATCTAGCTTAGATTTGCATGATCCAAAACATTAAACTACACTTAATAAAGTTAATGAAGCCATGAAAAACCTAATTAGATTTTTAGTCTAACATTTGCAATAATTTCCAAAAACCTAGTTAGCAAATTAGCAAATTAACACAATTTTTAAACTAACCATTAGCACAAGCTACTAATCTTGTATTAACATGACAAAAAGCCTAAATATAACACACAACCATACACCAATTTTATAAAAACCCTAACTTGCATTCAAATTCATAACTTGAATTCCAAAACTTGCAACTTAAGCCTAATTAACACTTAAGTAGTTTAGCTTAAGAAATTAGTAACAAATTAAGCAAAAATGTTTTAGAATTATACCCAAAAACATTTGAAGATCCACAAGCATCCATGGCCTCCCAAAATGCTCTCTTTTCACAAAGATCCATGCTATACGGGCTAAGCTAAAATGGGTAGGAGTCGGATTTGGGTTTTGGGATTTTTTTTGATGGATTTGAGGCAATTTTTGATGAAGTTTGAAGAGAAAAGAGAAGGGAAATGGGGGGGGCTGTTGCTGCTGTAGGAGGGTGGGGGGCTGCTGGAACGGGAGTGGGAGAGGAGAGAGAGGGAGGTAGAGAAAGTGGGGGAAGAAGTCAAAGTCAATTCAAGGTCAAAGGTCCACCTCATTTCTCCATTTTCTTTTCTTTTCTTTCATTTCTTTCCTTTGAAATTCAAGTGGGGAAAATAAAATGGGGGCTGCTGAATTCTTCAAGGGGAGAAGTGAATGGGGGTGTGTGGGTGTGGGTACGGGTGTGGGGTGATGAAAAATGATAAATACAATGCCCCAAACATCCATTTACGCTAAAAAAAAAGCCTTTTTTTCTTCAATAATTTCTAAACCGTTTTGGCAAATGATTTCGTTCCAAAAACCATATGATAAAATTTTATTTAATGTTTTATGATGCACAAAATTTGTTTCAACTCATTCCAATTTGTAATTTTTCCTAATTAAATGTATTAGTGACGGCTTAAAATAATAATAAAATAATATTTTTTTCAGAAAATTTGAAATTTCACCAGCGGCTCAATAAACACCAAATAATAGCAATTTCATAGCTAGAATATGTATATTTAATTTTTATAATAAGATATTTGTATTTTGACTTTTTACAGAAAACCCTCTTATTTTACCGTTTTTTCGAAATTTCACCGAAACGATTTTCAAAACGTTACAATCTTCCCCCCTTAAAGAAATTCGGTCCCCGAATTTAAATTAAAACTCTCCCCAAATACTAAAACATCTAAACCAAAACCATCAAGTCGTCGGGGCTCCGAAATTGTAAATACATAAAACAAATCGTAGTGCAGCGCATGCGCATGAAAAATGAGTATATAACTCAAATCACAACCCCGTCAAGCATCCCGCAATCATCGGAGTCATGGGGAAGACATCAATGCCACATCCAAAGCAAAACCAATATGATATAACTCGAAACTATACATGTAAATATCGAATCTATATATATAAGTATCTGAAGGAAATGCATGCCAAATCTCTTTAAGTCGCTGTGCACGCGTATAACACTGCACAGTGGCGGACGTCTATCATAAGGAAATAACTATATACATATATACCTTTGTTTGAAATGTACGTTCCGCCGTTTTGGAAACAATTTAGAAGGGTCTCCTTATTTTAAACATTTCGTGTCATATCAGACACGTAGGTAAATACTGAGGCTATAGCTCGCTTTTTGGAAATCCCTTCAATAACTATCAATGCATGCAAAATATATTCAGGTACTGTCCTCTGACTAGTCCTGCTCAGTACGAAAACACATAGCAATATCATAAAAACGTACTGCTCTATACGAAATAAATCCCAAAATATGCACATGAATGCTACGTGCGTCTGGTGCGCACGGAAATCAAAATCCATGAATGTGCCATACATGCGCACAGAAACAACATCTAAGTGCATCGGGTGTGCACGAAACATCTGTCGTAGGCAACATGTTTGCCTGACAGCAAAATCAGGTGCATCTGACATGCACGAAAAATCTCGAATTAGTGCATCTGGTGTGCACCAAATCGCATCTCGTAACAGGCGCCCAACAGGCGCTAAAAATCCAATCCGGTGCATAAAATGCATAAAACAAATGTCGAGCATCACCCTCGAAATCGAAATCCAGTGTATCCAAGTGCACAAAATACATGTCACTGCACTGCCAGCATATATAAACTATACAGAGTGCAGGAACCAAATCGCGTGCGTGCATACGCACAAAATCAACTCAACTGTTTAAAACCGTAAAATCACAAACATATGAAACTAAAGCACGAAAACGATATCAAGTGCAACACTGTGCAAAGATCGCAAATCCTCAATCATCAAAATCAAATCATACGAATAAATCACCCAAAACATCGAAATCAATAATGGCGGAACAGTACCGCTCAAGCGCATCCTCTAAGAATCTCGGCCAACTGTCACGGTCCCTAGTGGGACGTCTCGTCGAAAATCATGAACTCTGGCCTGCTGGTGTGCGTAACATGACCACTCCTGGGTCCAAGTCTTCTCCGTGGATTACCAATCTCACAATCCATCGGCTCATCGGCCCTGTCAAGGCAGCATATCACTGGCGTCGGCCTCTGGCTCTCTGAATGCACGTGACACATCTGATCCTGGGTGTAAACATCAGTGGCCTGGAAGGAATCCTGCTCACGGTCTATTCCATGCCTCGTCTCTGCCAACTATCCGGAAGTCGTTGTCCTTTCCTATATCTGCATCTTGCTCTGGAACGACTGCATACTCATCGCGACTCCTTCTGGAAGGTATATCCAAGTACAATGCCTCGGCATGCGCATCGCATCTCTGATGTCGGCGGAGGGGAACGTCATCATATCCAGGTATTTACGAACCTCTTACTCCACTTTTTCTCTAATGTCGACTGCTTCGGACTCGTCCCGTCGTGGCTGCATGGACTGAGCTCCAACAGCTATCCTCGTATCTGGAATCTCCCAAGAAATGCATCTCACCACCTAGCATCCGAATTAAGTCGAGCCATCCAATCGATTCGTCAAAACCTCATAATCCCCCAAGAGCTCAACCTCTTGGGCATAGTTTAATAGTATCGAGTACATACCACGGCATCGGTGGTCCAGCCGTAGAAGGGCAAACCCAAGCCTCACTAATGGCGACGTAGAACTGCCGCAAACCCGAAGGTTCAAAGGCTTTCACACGGTCATTAAGTCGAGTTAGGGTTTCATTCTTCTAGAGGGACCATAGAATTGCCTGCATGTCTTTCCGACTACTTTAAACTTGGAATAATAGGTTTCTGACATTCGATCGTCTCTGTCGACTCCCAACGTCTCCGCGTGAAGTCGTCTCTAGCCGGAATCAATCTATCTGATGACCTTGCATCGGGGTAGGCGAACGAACCACCTGTCCTAGTCATTCATCATCGGGTAACTAGCGACCTTCTATCATTTATTCGTACAACTCGCCCCGCAATAGCTCCAACATATGGGGCGATATCTCGTCGCTCGCAGCAACAACTGGCTCGCTCGTCTGCACGCTGAACAGTGCCTCGATCATCAGGAGTAAGCAACACACCAACGGTCATCAAAATCTGGCTGGCCTCCATCATTGGCTCAATTCTCTAGTGTCGATCAGCACCTCCGAGTAACCTCATAAAGGCGATCCGCCAAACGCTCGTGGCGCGGAAACACAGTAAAAAGACACATCTCTGCAATCGTGTGTCGCCGGAATTTCGCCCTGGTCAGTCCTCGTTCGTGACGAGCTTGTGCTGACCGCAACTCTAGCCGTAGCTCTCCCTGCCCGTAACCGTAGAAGCAAAACCAAAATGGTACCGATGAGGCTAGATCAGGAAGGAATATAATACTGAACAAGGAAATGTACATCCTAAGGCTTCATAAGTGGAGTGGCGTGTCGTAAATATGCTGCGGAACATACCAACGGTACGTCACTCTACTTTAGTCACCTATTCCATCAACCAAGGGTCATCCTACGCTCCGAAGGTTAAAACCTAACGCTCTGATACCAACTTTGTCACGACCCGAAAGTACGGAACATGACCGGCACTTAAACTATGAACGTCTCGAGGCGTACGTAATCTAAGTAAACCGAAAACCCAGAAATCCAAACCAAGAAAAGATGTAGAGTGCAGGAAAAACCAACTTAAAGCAAGTAGTTTCAATAGCATAAGCCGAATTATGCGGTTTTTTAAAAACATCAAAAATTTACTGAAAATTTCGGCAGAGTCTCCTTTGTAAATACTGGCCCCCAAACGGGATACAACATGAATAGTATACGAAATCAAGAAAAAGGCATCCCCAAGCGGGAGCTAGCTCTTCGTCAATCGACGGTCACAACCACACAAGCAATATAATATACAACGCCAACGGCGAGGATCAAAACTCAAAAGGAAACTCAAAACCACCAGAAATATAACGAGCGACTCTAAGGTCGAAAGAATAAACAACACTGGTCTCTATCTCAATAAATACATGTTTGGTTGATGGAACTTCTAGATACAACAGAATAATGATACACAAGATATAATGATGGGTGCGATACAAATAAACCCACCTACTAGCAAGTCACCCGGAAATGGAAAGAGTGCCAGCAAACCGTAATGAAACCTGTATGGCGAAACCTGCAAGAACTGTGGCACAACGGGGGTGAGTTGCCAACTCGTGAGTAGAAAAACATCTACGCACAGAAATCGCATAAATAACGCAACCTTGGTCAATGATCATAATATATCCTCAAATATATGAATAACACGTAGCCTATAACAAGGCTAGGGTAAATATCTAACCCGAGTGTAATCTCATGTGCCCGTGTCAGTGCCTCAGGTAGCAATATATCATATGGATGATGTATGAATGCATAAAACAGAATGCATGTACTGAATAAAACTGGTTTCATAAATCAGTGAGATTTCTGTATTTTAAAAGAAATGAGGTACCATATATGAAATCAGCATAAAACAGTGCCCAGCATCGACACAAAACAAGTGTCCAAATACCTCGATATCTCTGTGTCACAATCTATGTACCTCAAGTCTCAATATCTAAGGCGCCGTCAGTCCAGACCGGCCCCTACCATCCATCTCAAGACCACGACGGTATCCTCCGGATATCCGACGCGTCGGGTAATATCACCGGTAGGTAGTGCTCCCCTGCCAGGCTCACATCGTCATCATCACGCGCTTCTTGCCCCGGGGTACCTTACCGGGTCCACCATGTACCCGAAATGGTTCATCCGCCTCCTCGAATCGGGTCTCGAAATCCATCAGCAAACTCATGGTGGACGACTCATACATCATGGGAAAACCGCACTTTTTATTTTAAAAGAGAGAAAACAGTTTATATATGTTTTGCGGTTTTCCTCCGAATCCAGAAAATATCATGGAAATCCGAATCATCAATAGGATGTAAAACCATGACTATAAGCATGAGAATCCATGAATACGACATAACAATGAATAACAGTATGCATGAAGCGACAAGTAATAACTACAATGTCTAATATGGCATATAAGGGAAGTACACTAATATCATGTCAAAACTACTAGCTAACAAGCTAAGTCAAGCAAATATATCATCTAAAGTGTACGTGACATGGCAATTACCGATGAAGATGTGTGTGAGCCGGCAAGTAGGTGTACGTGGTACATATGCATCATCGGTAATGATGCTGGTGTCCTAACAGCATGATATCAATAATGGAATATGCAGCAAAATAAGTATGCGAGGCAGAGCGAACAGCAATAATGTGCGGGAGCTGAAACTAGACACAACGATAACTAATCTGCATTAATCTAATATAAGTCCTACAAATTGGTGCCTTTTGAAATAACACGAATCATGGGGTTTTGAAAATAGGGGCTACGGTGTTTTTATGAAAAGATACGTCTTTTGAAATATCCGTAAGATCCCTTGGGCTGTCTTTTAAAATACCCACGATTCGTTAGTTTTGAAATAGGTAGGGTCTAATCTAATCTAACAACTACGCTAAACTATACGGCTGAACTAACAAGCTGAACTACAGGTAAGGAAACCGCCTATCATCTGAGTCGATACATATACATACCTGTATATGTATAGTCGGTGATCCCGCCTCAATAATATCATATCCATAACCAGACATCCCAAGTCAAGAGTGCGGATCAATCATCAATATAGCTCGTACGTAAATCCGTCGTACGGCATCCCAAATCTAGGTACGGGTCAATATCACATTCATCATACTATTCACCTGGTATCCTCTTTATCAATTATCATGATCGGGGTACTGATCTACATCTAGTACAATACTGATACCGCCTAAGTATGCATGCAGGTGTAAGAATCACTACGCCAAAAGACCCGCTAAAACATCATGTCGTATATCAATACGAACCAAATCACATCACCGATCTCCTGGCCTCAAGCCCAATCTCATCGACTCATCTCAAATTCCAAATACTATTCTCAAATCCGTATGTGAACACATAGTCCTATACCCATGTGAACCCATAACTATAAAGAATCCCATGAGCACATATCAATAGGAATGTATGCAAGTATGTATGTGTGTATGTGTAGTGCAACACTACCCTAGGGTTCGCAACACTAAAGTAATCCAACACACCAATATCCATCCTAAGCATCGTTATTAATCCCAAATAACATATAATAATTGTTGGTGTGTATACGCATCCGTATACACCACCACGGACTGCGGGGGTGCTATACGCCATCCACCCGACTTCTCCCCGTAGATATAAATCTACTCACCTGGTCCTCGCTCGCCGGTGCCGACGTCGCCACGCGCTTGCTTGTCGTCTCGAAGTCCGCATGGGGTACCTACATATCATAACGCACCGTATCGCATTAAAACTAAATTCGAAATCGAAACGGCATACGAAAATCAAATCGGCACGCGTATCACGCATAGGTCCAAACCTATCGCCTACGCATGCAAGAATAGTCAAACCAACCCTCGATGTCGATGTACAAACGTCAAACCATCGAGAAAAATCCAATCACACTCATTTGCACATTCACGAACACTAATTTTAATATAAACTAGGTTAAAACTCACAAAAACCCCAATTTCACTTAAAAAGTCATTTTTCCGAAAATCTAGCAAGCACAATTCGCCGTTTTTGTACAAAACATGATGTTTAAATGAATGTAGCGGCCAATATACTTATTAAATATCTTAAATAAGTCATATAAACAATTTCCGGAATTTAATCTCATTAAATTCCACAAACCCTAATATTCTAGTTTACAAAATACTTAAATTTTAACAATTTCAAAGCAAAAATGCACAAACTACAATCTAGCTTAGATTTGCATGATCCAAAACATTAAACTACACTTAATAAAGTTAATGAAGCCATGAAAAACCTAATTAGATTTTTAGTCTAACATTTGCAATAATTTCCAAAAACCTAGTTAGCAAATTAGCAAATTAACACAATTTTTAAACTAACCATTAGCACAAGCTACTAATCTTGTATTAACATGACAAAAAGCCTAAATATAACACACAACCATACACCAATTTTATAAAAACCCTAACTTGCATTCAAATTCATAACTTGAATTCCAAAACTTGCAACTTAAGCCTAATTAACACTTAAGTAGTTTAGCTTAAGAAATTAGTAACAAATTAAGCAAAAATGTTTTAGAATTATACCCAAAAACATTTGAAGATCCACAAGCATCCATGGCCTCCCAAAATGCTCTCTTTTCACAAAGATCCATGCTATACGGGCTAAGCTAAAATGGGTAGGAGTCGGATTTGGGTTTTGGGATTTTTTTTGATGGATTTGAGGCAATTTTTGATGAAGTTTGAAGAGAAAAGAGAAGGGAAATGGGGGGGGGGGGCTGTTGCTGCTGTAGGAGGGTGGGGGGCTGCTGGAATGGGAGTGGGAGAGGAGAGAGAGGGAGGTAGAGAAAGTGGGGGAAGAAGTCAAAGTCAATTCAAGGTCAAAGGTCCACCTCATTTCTCCATTTTCTTTTCTTTTCTTTCATTTCTTTCCTTTGAAATTCAAGTGGGGAAAATAAAATGGGGGCTGCTGAATTCTTCAAGGGGAGAAGTGAATGGGGGTGTGTGGGTGTGAGTACGGGTGTGGGGTGATGAAAAATGATAAATACAATGCCCCAAACATCCATTTACGCTAAAAAAAAAGCCTTTTTTTCTTCAATAATTTCTAAACCGTTTTGGCAAATGATTTCGTTCCAAAAACCACATGATAAAATTTTATTTAATGTTTTATGATGCACAAAATTTGTTTCAACTCATTCCAATTTGTAATTTTTCCTAATTAAATGTATTAGTGACGGCTTAAAATAATAATAAAATAATATTTTTTTCAGAAAATTTGAAATTTCACCAGCGGCTCAATAAACACCAAATAATAGCAATTTCATAGCTAGAATAAGTATATTTAATTTTTATAATAAGATATTTGTATTTTGACTTTTTACAGAAAACCCTCTTATTTTACCGTTTTTTCGAAATTTCACCGAAACGATTTTCAAAACGTTACACCGTCAATGTATAATTTCTTTTTACTGTTTTTGCTCCTAGGATAGACCCATGGAGGGGGTGCACAAACTACCGGGTATCCCGAAGTGCCGAGTGGCCTACTCACGGAGTTGAGGGAGGTTGCTTCGCTTCGGGTACTTGGCGGGTAGTTTGCCGCACCCGTAGGGGTCTTGGGTGGGGTATTGGCTATTCACCGCGACCGTGTAATCTTCTTTTCGTTACAGGCTCGTACGAATTGCGGATTCCTAGTATATCCAATGTATTCATCTGTGATCTGAAATGGCTATCATTGCAATATATCTATATATGATATTATTTAGGCGTTGCTTATGTTTTACAGCCGCGCTAGCCCAGCCCCCGCTCTGTCGTTAGTTAAGTAACCTAACGGGTAATGACGGGGCCCCGTGGCGAATGCGAATGGCATAAGCGTACGTCATATTTTGGTTGTTTTCTGCAATGGTAGGATTAAATGATGGGACGCATTAAAAGAACTAATGCAAGAAAAATATGCATTAAAAGAACTAATGCAAGAAAATAAACCAAGTAAAAGTCGTTGGAACACTTTCAAAAAACCACTCGGTTCTTTTCAAAACCAACTTTTAAATGCGGAGCTTGAGCCACTCCTTTTAAAAGCTATCTCGTTCCATCGATTATATCAAGTTCACTACGTTCACGGTTTCGCCAAAACCATCCGTAGCTCTCCATCATTTCAGTTAAATATTCGGTAGTATTCAAGCTATGTATTTTGACCTCACGCCAAGGCATAGTGATTGGTAGCTGCCGGATATTTATCTGTTGCATAGATAGAATGCGTTGGTTTGAGACAGTCGTATTGCCATTTTGGCCTACGTCAAGGGTAGGTACGGGTGGGTTCAAATTAACCTGGATAATGATGGGAAGAACTTGACATGTGACTTATGACATTTTGACCTCACGCCAAGGTCATAAGAGCATGGGGCAAAAATCCACATCGGGAGTTTCATAAGTACTGAAACTTGCTAGCGCTGCATACCATTTGGAGTGTGATGATTCTGGTAGGATTCCTTCAGTTTTGTCACGCGATGATATTTGGGTCCCGATCCTACTGTGAGTATATGCTACTCCTCGGGAAATTTCTCACTTAACGATCAATGCTATAAGCCAAGTAGGTGTCTAGAAAGGTGTTAGCGGGGCTACGCCCACAGGGAAAAGAGGTTATTTAATTAAGGAACTTCGCGAAAGCGTTGGAAAACCTCCCTCGAAGTACCGACACCAGCCTGGCCGAACGGTTAAGCAAGAATTGTACGGTGAGATTGATCCTGACTAATTCTTCCCTTTTGGTTTGAGGAGGGATTCGAGAGACAGTGGGAGCCATCCTGTTTAGATAAACTAAAAACCACTCTAAACTTGCAAGAGCATCATGCTGAGTATTTCTTCTCTCTCTCCTAATTGCAGCGACCAATCGACATGACTGGACTTAAGTTACTTCTAGATAAAAACATACTGACAGGGCCAAACTACAAAGATTGGCTCAGGAATGTCAAGATGGCAATCACTTACGACAAGCTGGGGTATCTTCTTACCACCAAAGCTCCCCCTGTCCCAGGTCCCAAAACCAGCATCGCGGATAAGGAAATCCATAAGACCTGGGAACTAGACTGCGCGAAGGCCAAGTGCCTCGTGCTTGCCTCTATGGACAACGAACATCAGAGGAAGCACGAGAATATGGACCTCGAATCCATATTTCTTCATACAAAAGAACTGTATGGAGAGCAATCTCGTATCGCAAGATACGAAGTGTCGAAGAAGTTATTTTCGGCAAGATTGGCCGTCGGATCATCGGTAGCGGAACACGTGCTTAAGATGATTGGCTACATTGAGGAGCTCACGGACCTTGGGACCACGTTGGAGAATGAGCTCTATACGGACTTGATTCTCCAGTCCCTTCCTTCCACTTACGCCCAGTTTATACTGAACTTCAACTTATAAGAAAAGGAAGTTGAACTTTCAGAACTCCTCAACATGCTGAAGAGCGTAGAGGGCACCCTACAGAAAGGTAGGGAAACATCCACTTTGTTTGTAGGAGGATCTTCTTCTTCTAGGTCCAAGGTGAAAGCCAAGGGAAAGAAGAAGAAAGCCCCCGCCAAACCAAGGGGCGGTGTTAGTAAAGTGGATACGAAGGGAAAGGCAAAAGCAACAAAGAAAGTGGGGAAGCTTATGGATAAAGAAGAATGCTTCTATTGTCATAAGAGTGGACACTGGAAGAAAGATTGCAGGGCTTGGAAGGCCAGAACACAGGATCTGAAGCAGGTTGCGGCTTCAGCTTCAGGTGTGTATGTTATTGAAAACTGTCTTTCAATAAACTCTACTTCCTGGGTATTGGATACCGGATCAAGATCTCATATCTGTAATTCTTTGCAGGCGTTGAGAAACCGTAGGGTTTTGAAGGCAGGTGACATGTCCCTCAAAGTTGCAAATGGAGCTAGCATGGATGCTAAGGCCGTGGGGGACTATCACCTGGGAATGTCAGATGGACATGTTTTGGTTTTGCGTAATTGCTATTTTGTACCCAACGCAACTTGTAATATCATTTCTGTATCTTTGGTTTCTAAAGAAGGTTATGAATTTGCGTTTGTAAGCAATGTTGTAAACATTCACCTTAATCAAGTTCTGATTGGGTCAGGTACATTAAGCAATGGTATATACGTATTAAACCAACCACAGATTTTCAATGTCTAGAATACACACAAAAGAAAGTCTCCGGAAATAAATCAGACTTTCTTATGGCATTGTAGACTGGGTCACATCAATGAGAGAAGGTTGACGAAGTTACATACAGAAGGATATTTGAATTCGTTCGAATATCAATCATATGCCACTTGTCAATCCTGTCTCAAAGGAAAGATGACAAAGACTCCGTTCACTGGACACGGAGTAAGAGCGAGCGAGCTCTTGGGACTCGTACACAGCGACATGTGCGGTCCAATGTCTACACATGCTCGAAGCGGTTATTCTTACTTCATTACTTTTACGGATGACTTTTCAAGGTACGGTTATGTCTTCTTAATGAAACATAAGTCCGAAGCCTTTGGAAAATTCCAGGAATATAAGAATGAAGTAGAAAAACAGACCGGCAAAAGTATCAAGATTCTAAGATCGGATCGAGGTGGTGAATACTTGAGTGCCGAGTTCCTGGATTACTTAAAAGAGAATGGAATTCTCTCTCAGCTTACTCCTCGATACACTCCGCAACATAACGGTGTATCGGAGAGACGGAACCGAACCTTATTGGATATGGTACGGTCCATGATGAGTAACGCTGAGTTACCGCGATCATTCTGGGGATATGCACTAGAATCAGCCGCATACCTTTTGAACCGAGTTCCCACTAAGACTGTGCCTACCACACCATATGAGTTATGGAGTGGGAAGAAACCCTATCTTCAATATCTAAAGATCTGGGGATGTCCAGCTTTTGTCAAAAAGCAGCATGCGGACAAACTCGAGGCACGCTCAGTACTGTGCAAGTTTGTGGGATACCCAAAGAACACCAGGGGGTATCTTTTCTACCACGCAGAGGAACAAAAAGTCCTTGTTTCTCGTAATGCCCACTTTCTAGAACACCAGTTCTTGGAAAAGGAAATTAGTGGGAGCGCAGTAAAACTGGAAGAAATTCCAGAACCACAAACTATTACTGAAAGTTTAGTAGAACCAGAGGGTTCAAAAGAACAGGACATTCCTACGCCGCTCCGCAGGAGTAGTAGGCAGTCTCATCCGCCCGAGAGATACTACGGTTTTCTCATAGACGGGGATAGAGAGGATTGCATCATAGATTATGATGAGCCTACTAGCTTCCAGCAGGCCGTTCAGAGCGTTAACTCGGTAAAATGGCTGGATGCAATGCGGACCGAAATGGAGTCCATGTACACCAACAAAGTATAGACGTTGGACATTGCTCCAGACGGGGTAAAACCCGTAGGATGCAAGTGAATCTTCAAAAGGAAGATTGGTGCAGATGGACAGGTTGAGACCTATAAAGCTAGACTTGTTGCAAAGGGTTTTCGTCAAAGATCTGGTTTGGACTATGACGAAACCTTTTCTCCAGTGGCTATACTGAAATCCATTCGGATCCTTCTTGCTATTGCTGCCTTCCACGATTATGAGATTTGGCAGATGGACGTAAAGACCGCTTTTCTAAATGGAAATTTAGAGGAGTGTGTCTATATGGACCAGCCAGAGGGTTTCATTCAGAGTGGGAGCAGCGGAAAGGTGTGCAAGTTGCTTAAGTCCATCTATGGACTAAAGCAGGCATCGCGGAGTTGGAACATCTGCTTTGATGAGACGGTCAAAGAATTTGGCTTTATCAAAAATCCAGATGAACCATGCATCTATAGTAGATTTGTAGCGAGAACTGTAGTATTCCTCGTTTTATACGTGGATGACATTCTCTTAATAGGAAATGACATTCCTATGCTACAATCTGTCAAGGGGTTCTTGTCACACAGGTTCTCCATGAAAGACCTGGGTGATGCCTCACACATCCTGGGGATCCGGATCCATCGTGATAGATCCAAGAGGATATTAGGACTTTCGCAGTCCAGGTACATCGACACCATACTGAAAAGATTCAGTATGGAAGATTCCAAGTGCGGTAACCTACCGGCTTGTCACGGGATCACCCTCTCTAAAGAGATGTCTTCCAAGACTGATTTGGAGAGGGATCGCATGTCTATTATACCCTACGCTTCTGCGGTAGGCTCTATAATGTATTCGATGTTGTGTACCAGACCAGATGTAGCTTATGCACTTAGTGTAGTAAGCCGGTATCAGTCAAAACCCGGGGAGAAACACTGGATAGCGGTAAAGAACATTCTCAAGTACCTGAGAAGGACTAAGGAGATGTTCTTGGTGTATGGCGGATAAGACCTCTAGATCGAGGCCTTTGCTGACTCCAGCTTCCAGAGTGACAAGGATGATTCCAAGTCCATGTCGGGTTTTGTCTTTACCCTCAATGGAGGGGCAGTGTGTTTGAAGAGTTCCAAACAGGAAACCGTTGCAGACTCGACGATGGAAGTGGAATACATCGCTGCATCTGATGCCGCAAAAGAAGCCGTATAGATAAGGAAGTTCTTGAAAGAACTTCAGGTGGTTCTGTCCATTGTTGATCCAATACCTCTGTATTACGACAACAACGGGGCTATAGCTTTAGCGAAGGAACCCAGGTCCCATCAGAGATCCAGACACATCTTGAGGCGGTATCACCTGATCAGGGAGATCGTGGATCGCCAGGAGATCGAGGTTCGGAGGGTTGCTTCAGAAGATAACACTGCAGATCCATTCACCAAAGCCTTGCCCCAGACTTAGTTCGAGCGGCTGATCGAGATGATAGGTCTTCGATACGCCAGTACATGGCCTTAGTGCAAGTGGGAGATTGCTAGTGTATATGCCCTAGAGGCCATTACTGTATCATACTAGTTTGTATATTACTTAATGGAAGCTTGGGATATTCACAGTTGTATATACAATCTTGCTCAAAATAGTAGTATGCTACTTGGTTTGTTTCTACTTCAATGTGTACATGTGTTTATTTTATTATATCACCTATACGCATTAGTGGAGCCCTTAGGATCTTTGCTTGATTACCAGCGTTGTGATGGCAGTCACACTAGTGGGGGCTGGGTAATCTATAAGCACATCCTTATGCAGGTCCCTAGTCGCAGGACTATCGAGACAGGGCTTCGATACTCCGGAGTAGACTAGCGTATGCGCTTCTCATCCCAGCAGGGGAGACGGTCTGTCCCACAGTCGTCAGAACGTCGTACTTGAGATAGTATGTGGGTGCTCGTTGGGTTACGAGTACACTGGACAGGACTCGTCGGGAACTGATTGGTTGGTATTATACCTATCGTCAGTTATCAGTTCCCAGGTGACATGAGTACAGCTTAGTCCGCTGACTTGACACTGTCACTTCGCCTCGAGTGTGTTCCCACTGTACTTTGGTTACTACCCTACCACGGCTCAAAGGAGTCGTGCAAACAGGTAGTAGTTGGTTACAGTCCCGAAGCACTTGGAGGCAGTGACGGTTAGACAGGATTCATTTCTCCCGGTATTGGGGGTTGACATCACGCTGTGTCTATGAGAGCCATTACACGAGTAGTCCCTGGCCAGGGCAAGCGAGATATACTGGTAGGCTTCCAGTGCTGTCTAAGGGTGTTTTGGGCTTCACTCCGACACGACTTGTACCGCTATTAGGGGACTGACGTTTACCGCCCCCTAGGACCGCTATGCGATGTATCAGACGAACAGGCCAGACTGTACGGAGACTGTCACATTCAGGCTCAGTAGAAGTTCAGATGGGTTTCACCTCGTCAGTCTTCTTGTCGGCATCTACCTGGGGACCGTTACGCACAGCTAGTGTCGCTTGCGGTCTGTGGTTAAACCCACTGCCAGCGTAGTGTAGAGTCTTTAGAGTCCCACACAGAAAGCTATTCGCCTTTAGGCAAAAGAGTAGAGGTCGCATGGTTTTGCGACAGGTCGCATGGTTTTGCGACAGGGTTCGGTCACATCCGTGCACTTGTGCACATACAGTGTCCGGACAGTTAACACTAGCGGGCTTTGGTTTAAGCCAGATCCTAGTGTACGTTTTGGGATTGGTTTTATCTCGTTTGTATTCGTGTTCCTCGAAACGCGGATGTGGGTGTGTATGCACAGTTGACAGAGAGACAGAGGCAGAGTATTCTCATTGGGGTTGTTGACTGTTGACTGTTGACAGTTGACTGTTCACCATTGACTTTTGCTTAACCCTAATGAGAATAAGATATATGATTAACATTAATATTAATTAAGTATTATAGTGACATGGTTGTTGAGGGGTTGACTTTGTTAACTTGTTGACTTTGTTGACCGGTTGACTAGGTTGGACTAGTTAACCATCATCATGACAATGGCTATCATTCCATGGCAAAGACTTTTGCTTGCTTGTTTATTTATGCAAAATGAGTGCATGAAATGATATAGCCATTTTGACTTAAACCATTTACACAATACTTTATTACTATTTTTGTTATGATGGCTTTTGGATTATGAGAGGTGAGAATGAGAAGAGTATGGTTCATTCTATCATTTGCTTTCTCTCTCTTGAGCTCTCTCATTCTCAAGCTCTCCCTCTTCTTCTTGCTCTCTCTACCTCAAGGCAAACCATTCTTATGTGTTGAGACTCATTGCCTTAGAGATAAAAAGACACCAAAACATTCCTCTACTCATTCTAGTTCACAAGGCCTAGCAAGACAAGTGATCTAGTTTCTTCAAAGCTCGAAGAAGAAGCCAAAGGTAGAAGCTTTCGGGTGGATCCATCTTCGGCGCAAGGAGACGACAAGGTGAGGCCGATCCGTACACCGGAAGGAGTCGAAGACGAAGGAGTTCAAGAAAGGTATAGCCCCCTAACCGAGTAGGTAAACTCTTGTTAGGTTGTTAGTTAGTAGTTTAACAAAGATCTGTATTGGTAGTCCATGTTACTGCCTCTAGAAAATCGTTTTTCACCAATTCCGCAACCCCGTAAGTACCGGGGAAGGGTAGAATGGACTTACATAAAGCCCCCTCCGTCTCAATGCCATGAGATGCGGGCTCGTTGCCCTCTAGAATCCGGCTACCCGTGCACCCCTCCGCGGGGTAATCCTACTACAGAAAGTAAAATATACATACAACGGGTACATCGACCTCGACCCGGTCGTGCCCCAAAAGAATAATACAAACAGGCAGTGACGGCAGTCCACATGTCGGACGCTCGCCCCGCAATATCAAATGTACATATAAAACAAAACTATACTAACATCGCATCCAGGCTATCCCCCACGACCGATCCGCAACATCACAGCACAACACAGAACATCAACGTGAATGTCACGTTCGCAAATCCGTCTAAAAGGGCTATAGCAGATAGACTGGATTTACCGATCAAATGACATTCACGGTCGCAGATATAATGTAAATACTGTGAACTAGCAAGTTTAAAATATCCAATCGAACAAATTTATCAAAGTGGGCCCCAAGCACTACTATAGCACTCACAGAAAATCTGGGCCCAAAAAGAATGTCCCAAAACCCCTATTTTCTATTCAAAAGCCTACTGGAAAAATTTAGTACAATGAACAGTACAAAGCGCGGCGGAACCGTGGCCTAAGCATGGTTTTGGCCGCGGTTCCGCGGTGGTATAGTAAGTTCAGGCGACCAAATTTTTACAGAATGCTTAGAATTCCCTGCACGTGTTTCTGAAACAACCTGAAAAATTTTTGGAGCAAAAAAAATTTCGACAGAGAACAGACGCACTAAAAATACGGTTTTTGGGATTTTTTTTGTTCGATCGAGTTCTAAACATACTAGAGCAAGCTAGACTAGGTTAACGGCGTGGCTCTGATACCAATGTAAGTGCACGGCGGCGTCCCGGCCGTCGATCCGACGCCGGAAAACGCGGAAACGAAAAACTTTGCAAACTAGCAAACCGGCACCACCGCGCACTTTTAAACCGGATCGGGCCATTAACCTAGCTACTAGCAAACTAAAAGATGGGTAGAGAGTTATACCAAGCGATCCGTGTCCTTCGGTTTTCATCTCCACTCCGTTCTCCCGCGGAATCTCCATCCGTCACCTCCTCGTCGGAAAGGGCACCAAGTAGCCGGATTCTTTTACGGGATCCCACCTCTGGACCGAGGCAACTCGGATGCGAAGTTGGCTAGCCGACGCGTCCAAGAAGTGCTGTAGGCAAGTGTAGAAACCATGTCTCTTTGGGGTTTAGTGTAGTTGCCATGATGGAAGAATTGAGGAGGAGAATGAAAAGAGCAATGAGATATGGAGCTAGTCTTTTGCAACCATAGAATGCGATGAAGATAGAATAATTTTCCCACTCCTAAAATCTCACCCCTCCTCAATAGTGGCCGGCCTCTCATAATGGTGGAGGGAAAGAATGAATTTTCCAAGAGAAGAAAAGAAATGATAATGCGAATAAAAAGAATCACCCTCAAGCCAAAAACAAATCCCATCCATTTCTAATCTCATAAATGCAAGCAATGTGATGGAAAAAGAATCTCATCATGAAGAAGCCACAATCACAATAAACTCCCTCCCACAAATGTTATTTGCACACTTGCAAATAACCCCCTCCATCGAAAAGTCCGGCCGGGAAGGAACAAAGAAAAACCGGCCGGAACGGAATGCAAACTGGCAACTTCAGAAAACTGATCCCGTAATAAATTACAAGAAAACCCAGCTACTGCATATACATGCCCGCATTTGTATTCCCACTGAACATAAATGCAAAGAGACAAAATCTACACTATCTAATACTAGGATCCGGCTTAAGCCAAAGCCGGCTAGTAAAAACCGTCCGATCACGATCCGTGCAATACCGCACGTATCTGATCGAACCCTGCCATATCTCCATACGGCCTCTACAGCGTTTCGCCCGAAACCTGAGTAACTGAATGTGTGGTGGACTCTAAAGACTCGTCAATACTATGTCTGTGGATTTAACCACTAGCACGTCAGAGGTATTTGCCATACGTGACGGGCTACCAGCTATTGACCAAAAGGGACGTCGATGAGCGAACTCATCCTGACACCCTGCTGAGCCTGTCAGTGACAATATCCGTACAGTCCGGTCCGTTCGTCTATGAGCATCGCATGGCGGGCCTATGGGGTTAGTAAAAGTCAGACCCCCAATAGCGGTACAAGTCATGTCGGAGTGTAGCCCAGAACACCCTGAGATACTACTGGAATACTTACCAGCAAATCTCCTGCCTTGGCCAAGGACTTTTCATGTACTGGCTCTCCTAGACATAGCGCGACCTCACCCCCAATACCGGGAGAGACGAACCCCTGCAGATCCGCTCACTGCATCCATGTGGCTCGGGACTGTACCCAACTAAAACCTGTTTGTACGTCTCCTTTGAGCGTGGTAGGGTAGTAATCAAAGCACAGTGGGAACTCACACGAGACAAATGACGATCTCAGGTCGATGAGCTAACCTGTACACATGTCACCAGGGAGCTGCTATCTGACGTCAGGTATAATACCAACTAGCAGGTTCCCGGCGAGTCCTGTCCGGTGTACTCATAACCCAATGAGCACCTGTATACATCTTAGGTGAACCAACTGACACCAGTAGCTTGTGAGACCGGCCACCGCCCCTCGTCCGGGTCTCGACTGTATACACTAGTCTACTCTGGAGAATCGATGCCCTGTCTCGAAACTCCCATGACTAGGGACCTTTTAAGGATGTGCTTATAGACTCCAGCTCTCACGTATATGATCGCCCTCATACTGCTGGTAGTCAAGCAAGAATCCTAGGGGCTCTATCAACGTGTAATAGCGACTCGTAAGGTCACCTAAAGCAGTACACGATGATAAAGATAAACCAGATAGCATACTATCATCTCGAGTAAGACTGTCCTACCGGCATAGGTCCTCCTCAATCATTGCAATCACGTGCCTATGATCCAATAATTGACTCTAAGGGCACTATATCCAATACAAAACACTGCCCCTCGTCTGAGGGAAAACTATAACTCTGACGGCCACCTTGTCGTCCAGGTCACCTTGGAAGCCTGGAATGATAACTGTCTCCTGAATGAGGCTGTCGTTATCAAATCCCTAGAACATCCACTTATGTTCTAAAACTGCTTCCGAATGTTTCTCCAGGATTGGATCAATATCAACTTATTGCATCTAGTGCAAAAACAACATCTGCTGTGGTACTTGACATCTCATGATTGACTCAATTGCCTAAGCAAGTGATCTTCCAATCATGCACATCCCTCTCCTTTTTAGTCCATAAGATACCTTTAGAGAGGGTGACTCCATCACCTGCAGGTACACTACCGTGCCAGGAGTCGTCCATTCTAAAACACCTGTAGAATGCTGTCTTGTTAGTTATATGTATGCCCTAGAGGCCATTACTATACATAGGATGTATATTGTAGTGGATGCTTGGACATATATAGGGAGGACTTTCTTGCTCGACATGATAGTATGCTATCTGGTTACTCTTTACCTTAACATGTACACTGCTTGTCTCTCTGTTACATGTTGGTAAAGCCCTTAGGATGTGTACTTGACTGCCTGGACTATGATGCGGATCATACTAGTAGGGACATGGTAGTCTATAAGTATATCCTTCAAGGTCCCTAGTCGTAGGTGTATCGAGACAGGGCATCGATGCACCAGAGTAGACTAGCGTATACGCATCTTGACCCATATGATGGGCGATGGATGATCCCATATCCATCAGTGTTTGACATCAAGGATGGTGTACGGGTGCTCAGTGGAGACTGGGTACACTGGACGAACTCCCCGAGAACTCCCAGATGGTATTATACCTTACGTCAGATGGCAGTTCTCTGGTGACACTGGTACAGCTTAGTCTGTTGACCCGAGATCGTCATAGAGTCTTGTGTGATTCCTAATGTGCTTTGATTTCCACCTTACCACGTCCAAGAGGGCGTGCAAAATGGTGGTTTTTGGGTACAGTCCCGAATCACATGGAGGTAATGAGCGATAGGAGGGGATTTGTCTCTCCCGGTATAGGGAGTTGATGTTGCGCTGTGTTTGATTGGCTATAACCGGAAATCCCTGGCCAGGGTTGCTTAGATTTACTGGTAAGTGTTACCAGTAGTTTCTCGAACTGTTATAGACCTCATATCGACACGACTTATCGAGCTATTGGGGTCTGACGTTTACCGCCCCTAGGCGAGATATGCGACATATCAGACGACGAGATCGGACTCTACGGTAAGTGTTACTGGTTGGATTCACAGGAGTGTGAGCGGGCTTGCTCGTTGATCTTCTGATCGCTCAATACCCGGGTGGCCGTTATGTTTAGCAGACCGCTTGCGGCTTGTGGGTGTTTGATATGATCATCACCTGCTGCCGGCGTATTGACGAGTCTTTAGAGTCCTACACAGAGGTTTCCTGGCTCAAGCGAAATGAAATAGGAGCGCATATGGGATATGTGCAGGACAAAGAATAATACCAGTATGTGATACTAAATTCTATTCTCGCGATTTGTATCATCGGACGGTTATATGAGATATAGCCGGGTTACCGAATCAAATATTGATTCGATATATTGATACACTTGATATTAGTCGGTTATATGCAGTATGACCGGATCATTAAATCAAGTGTTGATTTAATGATTTAATGTATAATTATATATTTGATATATTACTTTACATTAACTAGTATTTGTTCACTTAAGATTGATTTTCTCACTTGATGTGCACAAGTTGTATATGCGATATATTTTTGTGCACTAGTTTGTATCATGTTTGATGATACATGCAAACATGGGTGGGTGTGTGACATACTGTTGGAGATAGTGCCCTCAGAGTCAATTATTGGATCACAGGCACGTGATTGCAATGATTGAGGGAGGACCTATCCCGGGACGACAATCTTACTCGAGATGATAGTATGCTATCTGGTTTATCTTTATCATCGTGTACTGCTTTAGGTGACCTAACAGGTCGCTATTACACGTTGATAGAGCCCCTAGGATTCTTGCTTGACGACCAGCAGTATGATGGCGATCATATACATGGGAGCTGGGGTCTATAAGCACATCCTTAAAAGGTCCCTAGTCGTGGGAGTTTCGAGACTGGGCATCGATACTCCATTAGTAGACTAGTGTATACAGTCGAGACCCCGACGAGGGGCGGTGGCCGGTCTCACAAGCCACTGGTGTCAGTTGGTTCACCTAAGATGTATACAGGTGCTCATTAGGTTATGAGTACACCGGACAGGACTCGCCGGGAACCTGCTAGTTGGGATTATACCAGACGTCAGATAGCAGTTCCCAGGTGACATGTGTACAGGTTAGTTCATCGACCTGAGATCGTCATTTGTCTCGTGTGAGTTCCCACTGTGCTTTGATTACTACCCTACCACGGCTCAAAGGAGTCGTGCAAACAGGTTTTAGTTGGGTACAGTCCCGAGCCACATGGAGGCAGTGAGCGGATCTGCAGGGGTTCGTCTCTCCCGGTATTGGGGCTGAGGTCGCGCTATGTCTAGGAGAGCCATTACGCAAAGCCCTCGGCCGAGGCAGGAGATTTACTGGTAGGTATTCCAGTAGTATCTCAGGGCGTTCTGGGCTACACTCCGACACGACTTGTACCGCCTTTGGGGGTCTGACTTTTACCAACCCCCTAGGCCCGCCATGCGATGCTCATAGACGAACGGACCGGACTGTACGGATATTATCACTGACAGGCTCAGTAGGGTGTCAGGATGAGTTCGCTCATCGACGTCCCTTTTAGTCAATAGCTGGTGGCCCGTCATGTATTGGCTTATACCTCTGACGTGCTAGTGGTTAAATCCACAACCATAGTATTGACGAGTCTTTAGAGTCCACCACACATTCAGTTACTCAGGTTTCGGGCGAAACGCTATAGAGGCGGTATGGAGATATGGCAGGGTCCGATCAGATACGTGCGGTATTGCACGGATCAGGATCGGACGGTTAGTACTAGAGGCCGTATAGATATATGGCAAGGTTCGATCGGATACGTGCGGTATTGCACGGATCAGGATCGAACGGATATTACTAGCCGGCTTTGGTTTAAGCCGGATCCTAGTTTAGTACAGTGTAGATTTTGTCTCTTTGCATTTGTATCCGGACGGAATACAGATGCGGGTGTGTATGCACAGTATCGGGGTTTTCCTGTAATTTATTACGGGACCAGTTTTCTGGAGTTGCCAGTTTGCTTTCCGTTCCGGCCGGTTTTCCTTTGTTCTTTCCCGGCCGGACTTTTCCGATGGAGGGGGTAATTTGCAGTTTTGCAAATTACATTTGGGGAGGGGTTTTCTTGCATATGTGGGATTATGATATGACCATCATCATTCTCTTTACATCACTTACCTTATTCATGATGGTGCATTTATGTGATTGGAAGTGATAAGCATGGTTGATGTTTTCTTTGCTTTTTGATATGGTCACATCTTCTATTATCCTACACTCACCTCCCTTGGTATTATGTTTCATTCCCTCCACCATTTCAAAAAGAGAATGGCCGGCCACATTTGAGAGAGGATGAGAGAAATTTCCATTTTTGGTGTGACACAAATTTCTTCATCTCATTCTTCTAGTTTTGGAAAAATGAAAGCACCATTTTTCCTTAACCTTATTCCTCCATCAAGGCAACTACAAACCCCAAATGAGACAAGCATCATCTACACTACATTCTACAGCAAATCTTGGGCATGTCGACTTGCCGGCTTCATGCCCGAGTTGCCTCGGTATTGAGGCGGGAGCCCGTAAAAGACGCAGGCGATGTGGTGCCCTTCCGGCGAGGAGGCGACGATATGGATACAAGACTTTCCGCGGGAGATCGGGACGATGACGAGAAGACCGGAGGACTCGGATCACTCGGTACATCTCTTACCCTTTCTCTTGATAGCTAGTATCGGTTAATGGTTACGATCCGGGTGTATTTTCCGCGGTAGCGCCAGTTTGAAAGTTAAGAAAATTTTGATTCCGCATTTTGGCCTCGGATAGACGGCCGGGGCGCTGCCGTGGCGCAACATGGTATCAGAGCCACGCCATTAACCTTGCCTAGCTTGTTCTAATGCGTTTTACTTATCCGATCGACCAAAATTCCAAAAACCGCGTTTTGCTTGCATCAGTTTTGTGTCGATTTTTTCCGGGCTCGAAAAATTTTTCAGGTGATTGCAGAATGATGTACAGAGAATCCTAAGAACACTGGAAAAATTTGGTAACCCAATTCTTCCGTACGACCGCGGAACCTCGGCCTTAACCCCTCTTTGGCCGCGATTCCGCCGCAGGAAGTTCGGATCACTTCGCCATATTTTTGCAGTGGGCTTTTGGGCTTAAGATAGGGGTTTTGGAATATTAAAATTGGGCCCAGAATTTCTGTGAGTGCTACAGTATTACTTGGGGGCCCACTTGTTAATATTTTGATCGATTGGATATTTTAAACACATTATTTCACAGTATTTACATTATATCTGCGACCGTGAATGTCACTCGATCGGTAAATCCGGTCTAACTGCTATAGCCCGGTTAGACGGATTTGCGAACGTGATTTTCACGTTGATGTTCTGTGTATTGCTGTGATGTTGCGGATCGGTCGGTGGGGATAGCCTGGATGCAATGTTAGTACAGTTTTGTTTTATATGTACATTTGATATTGCGGGGCGAGCGTCCGACATGTGGACTGCCGTCACTGCCTGTTTGTATTATTCTTTTGGGGCACGACCTGGTTGCGGTCGATGTACCCGGTGTATGTATATTTTACTTTCTGTACTAGGGTTACCCCGCGGAGGGGTGCACGGATAGCCGGGTTCTAGAGGGCAACGGGCCTGCATCTCAGGGCATTGAGACGGAGGGGGCTTCAGTCTGGAATTGGCAGGCTATTCGCCGCACTCATAGGGGGTACAGGTTGACCCAGGAAGGGTGCCCAAGTTACCGGATTCCGTGAAGTGCTGGGTGGTCCATTCACGGTGCTGAAGGGGGCTGCCTCGCTTCAGGTTTTGGCGGGTGACTTGCCGCGCCCGTAGGGGTCTAGGATTTCATTGCACAGGCTATCCACACGACCAGGGGAACGTCGGGTTTCAGCAGCGGCTCTGTGAAACCCGGGGCTTCCAGATATCTGTTTTGTTCTGTGATGCTGTACATTTCTGTGATGTTGCATTTTATCACGCCTTGAGCGAAATACTATATATTGGTATATATATTAGTAGATGTTGTATATGTTTTTCATCCGCGCTAGTCCAGTCCCCGCTCTGCCGTTAGTTAGCTAACATAACGGGTGATGACGGGACCCAGTGGCGAATGCGGATGGCATATACGTACGTCAGTATATTTTCGTTCTTTATGGTGTGATCAATTGATGGGACTGCATTGATTCGGATCAATGCAAGATAAACAAACCTAATCTGATGTTGTTGGAACACTTTTTCAAAAAGCTGTTATTGCAAAGACGTTCACTTTTGTTTTGCATCGTGGTATTCATTTAGAATATCCTGCTCCTCAGTCGACGAGGCAAGGGCCGAGATCCCTTCACCGGGAGTGACCCCTTGGACAGAAGTTTGCGTCAGGGCATTAACTTCACTATAGCCGATTACTTTTGCTTTGCATCGTGGTATTCAATTGGAATATCCTGCACCTCATTCTACGGGGAAAGAGCCGAGATCCCTTCACCAGGAGTGACCTCTTTAGTAAAGGTTTTCGTTACTATATTTTCTAAAAAGGCTATGCAGTTCCTTCAACAATATCAAGTTCATTACGTTAAAGGTTTTTCGCCAAAAACTACACGTAGCCCTCCGTCGTTTCTTACAAGTATTACTTAGTATTCGTGCTGCGTTTGTTGACTGTGTCAAGGCGTAGTGTGCGGTAGCTAAGTAGTGTTTGTTTGTAGCATATTAATGGGATTGGTTAGGACAGTCGTGCGGCCTTGTTGACTGTGTCAAGGGCTCGTACGGGTGGGTTTAATGCAATCCAGGATAATGACGGGTTGAACTTGACTAGGACTCTTTGATTTGTTGACTGTGTCAAGGTCACTTGGGTCCTAGGGGTAAGAATCACATCGGGAGTTTCAAAAGAACTGAAACTTGCCAGATATGCGCATACCTTCTGGAGTGTGGTGACTTGAGTGGATTCCGTCAAGTTATCATGCGATGATAGTTGGATCTCGATTCCTGCTGATGAGTTGGTTTACTCCTCGGGTGATCCCGACTAGTTCTTCTTTCAGGTTTGGAGGAGAATTTGACGGTACAGTGGGAGGTTTCCTGATTAGATAAAGTGATAACCATTCTGATCTTGGTTAGAGCGCACGCTGAGTGTTTCTTTTCTCTCTCTCTTTGGCAGTGACCATTGACCAGACCCTGGACTATGACTCAGTGACCAAGTGGACCGAACCTTCTTAAACACTGGCTTTTGGATTGTCAGAGTTGCAAACCTCATTGCCACTCCTACTTTTACCCTTTTCTCCAGGACACCCCGTATTACTACGAACGTCCACTTCCATTGGACAAAACCATCGTATGGTTATATACGAACTCAAAGGACTTCGAGGATGGTTTCTGGTTCTGGAGAAAACGAATAGGATTATTCAGTTGTCTTTTCTTTTCACCTTCTCTCATTGTGAGTACTCCTTGGTTTAGGAGATAGTACACCTATTACGCAAATTGGATAGTCTTCTTCCAAACCTTAGGCTGGTGCCGAACAGTGGGGAATGAAGAAAACCAATTAGCATAACGATGGTGTGCAGAAGGTATTAAGATTAAGACAAAATAAAGGGATTAGTAAGAGGGCAAAGTAAATTGCGACTGATATTCACGACCAAACCAAGTATTTCTTCGCCAATCCTAAATCACCTTTGTATTTCTCCAGGACACTCCGTATCACTACGAAGATCCACAGTTTATTGGATACTCCATCGTATGGTTATATACGAACTCGAAAGGAACTTGTTCCAGTTCGGGGATGGATTCTGGTCCAGGAGAAATAGGAATAAGGTTTATTCGGTTTTCTTTTATTTTCACCTTCTCTCGCATTGCGAGTGCTCCTAGGATTAGGACAGTACACCCATTATGCTTATTGGATAGTCTTCTTCCAAACCATAGGCTGGTGCCGAGCGGTAGGGAAGGAAGAAAACCATTTGGCCTAAGGGGTGTGCAGAAGGTAATGACTAAAGACATAGAAAGGGATTTGGAGAGGTGGCAAAGAACTATACGGTTACAGTCGTGAATCTGGAAGAGGCATTACTAGGAATACCAGGATACCCCATCGAAACATTTCAATGTTTCAGTTCAACTGTGTTCTGTTAAAAGAAAACTGATTTCCCGATTAGACACTTGCTCCAGGGTATGTATTTACCAGATTTGATTCTCACATCTGTATGGTTTTACAGATGATGAGTGGGAGTAAGTTATTGGGAATTGGGTGATCATCCTCATTATATCGGGATTCGTTGTAATCGGTGATATTTGAGGAGATCACCTGGGCTGTTTGCCGGTCGGCAAATATTTGGTTTTGAATATCCGCTGTTGTGCACCAATTTCAAATTGATATATCTGTACGTCTATTTTCATAGAGTGAGATATACCTTTTGATATTATGTCGATGACATTTACCTATATCAGTGGATGGTTAGGTAAGGAGCATTAAACAGCGGTGTAATTCTTCTTAACCATAAGTACAGTTTTCAACCTACGACACACAGTGAAAGAGTTGTTAGACTCAGTGGACTTATACAGAGTATTGTATATTGTCCAGTGTCCATTAGGACAGAGGGGTTGGTCCTCATACTATATTCTGTTTACTTTTAACTTCTCTAGTTCTTAGACATGTGTTTCGTAGAAACACAGGGTCTGAGTTTTGAGGAGTTATTGGTATAAGGATAGAGTAGAGAACCAGGTATTGCAAGTATCGGGATTCTTCAAGGTGATCGAAGATGTAGATACTTGTGTATGGTATTCAGTTGATAGTAAAGAGAAATTGCTTCTCTTTCAGGTTACTCATAATTGGAAGCATTCCTAAGTTGAGTAACGCTGATCGGCCTCCTTCCATTTAGTTGACATGCACTGGAGATAGCTGCATGATTTGAATCTGGTTCATTTAAATCAGTGCCTCTGGTTCTATATTGGATATAGAACAGTTCATATCTTAACGATGTTAAGGTACGGGGAGTTGTCCGGCTTATGATTAAAACCAGACACTGGACAACTCAAGGCACGTTTCTGTGATGGCTGTTTGTGGGTTGACCCAGGCTATGACGAGGGTTGATTTTCTACCATCTGGAAGATCAATAGAGATATTGTTCTAAACTCGCCACAGTTTTATTAAAAATGGATTTTTTCAAAAACAGTAGTGGGAGTATGGTAGAACTGGAAGTGATTCCAGAACCGCAAACGATTACTGAAGATTTGATAAGGAACCTAAAGATTCAATCTGATTTGACATTCCATTGGCCACTCCGCAGATAAGGTGGGTAACTTCAGGCACCCGAGAGGTACTCCGGCAGCCTCAAGGACGGTGACAGGGAAGTTCTTGTTTACCCACACTTGCCATTGTTGTTGTTCCAGGCTTCGAGACCCGGCAGGAGGATGAGTATAGCGTCGTTCTAAACTAGCTTTAGAAGTGCACGTCTATATGACTCTGGCAGAGGGTTGTCGTAGTCAGTGGGAGCAGCGGAAGCATTGGTGGACTTCAGGCTTATGTCTATTTATAGACTAAAGCAGATATAGCGGAGTTAGATCATCTGTTTCTGATGTGACAGTCATGGGTTTGACGTCATCAGAATAGGGGATGGATCTGTTGAGAAGGTAGTAGGAAGTGATATTCCTATACTACGATCGGTTATACTTTGGTCGTCACACGGTGTTTTCTCCACATGGGACTTGGACATTATATCAGACATACTGGTTACTAGACCTATGGTTTTCGATCTAGATTTGGGTGGTTTCCCAATCAGGGTACTTTGACAGCATTCTAAGAGTATTTAGAATGGACGACTCCTGGCATGGTAGTGTACCTGCAGGTAATGGAGTCACCCTCTCTAAAGGTGTCTTATAGACTAAAGTAGAGAGGGATGTGCATGATTGGCAAATCACTTGCTTAGGCAATTGAGTCAATCATGAGATGTCAAGTACCACACCAGATGTTGTTCTTGCACTAGATGCAATAAGTTGATATTGATCCAATCCTGGAGGAACAGTCGGAAGCAGTTTTAGAACATAAGTGAATGTTCTAGGGATATGATAACGGCTGCCTCCTTTAGGAGACGGTTATCACTCCAGGCTTCCAAGGTGACATGGACGACAAGGAGGTTGTCAGAGTTATAATTCTCCCTCTGACGAGGGACAGTATTCTGGACAGGTGATCCAGGCAGATACTGAGGGAGGCATGGCGCAGGATACTGATTGAGTTCAGTTGACGATACAGTCTAAGAAGTTTGGATTTGGAGTTCATTTATGAGATAGGTCCCATCAAACATCCAGACATTCTAAGACAGGTATTGCTCATTTCGGGAGATGGTATTCTCCGCGAACTTGAGATTTAAAGAGACATAGAAAGAAACATCAGAGCGGATCCACTCGCTGAGGCTATTCCTCGAACGCAATAGTCTCGCAAACGAGCTTTGTGAGACTGACTAGTAGAGGAGTTGGGTGTTCGGTATCACACGGGCTGTGAGTATGCGACATCGCAATAATTAGCCTTGAGTGCAAGTGGGAGATTGTTGGAGATAGTGCCCTCAGAGTCAATTATTGGATCACAGGCACGTGATTGCAATGATTGAGGAAGGACCTATCCCGGGACGACAGTCTTACTCGAGATGATAGTATGCTATCTGGTTTATCTTTATCATCGTGTACTGCTTTAGGTGACCTAACAGGTCGCTATTACACGTTGATAGAGCCCCTAGGATTCTTGCTTGACGACCAGCAGTATGATGGCGATCATATACGTGGGAGCTGGGGTCTATAAGCACATCCTTAAAAGGTCCCTAATCGTAGGAGTTTCGAGACTGGGCATCGATACTCCATTAGTAGACTAGTGTATACAGTCGAGACCCCGACGAGGGGCGGTGGCCGGTCTCACAAGCCACTGGTGTCAGTTGGTTCACCTAAGATGTATACAGGTGCTCATTAGGTTATGAGTACACCGGACAGGACTCGCCGGGAACCTGCTAGTTGGGATTATACCAGACGTCAGATAGCAGTTCCCAAGTGACATGTATACAGGTTAGTTCATCGACCTGAGATCGTCATTTGTCTCGTGTGAGTTCCCACTGTGCTTTGATTACTACCCTACCACGGCTCAAAGGAGTCGTGCAAACAGGTTTTAGTTGGGTACAGTCCCGAGCCACATGGAGGCAGTGAGCGGATCTGCAGGGGTTCGTCTCTCCCGGTATTGGGGGTGAGGTCGCGCTGTATCTAGGAGAGCCATTACGCAAAGCCCTCGGCCGAGGCAGGAGATTTACTGGTAGGTATTCCAGTAGTATCTCAGGGCGTTCTGGGCTACACTCCGACACGACTTGTACCGCCTTTGGGGGTCTGACTTTTACCAACCCCCTAGGCCCGCCATGCGATGCTCATAGACGAACGGACCGGACTGTACGGATATTGTCACTGACAGGCTCAGTAGGGTGTCAGGATGAGTTCGCTCATCGACGTCCCTTTTAGTCAATAGCTAGTGGCCCGTCACGTATTGGCTTATACCTCTGACGTGCTAGTGGTTAAATCCACAACCATAGTATTGACGAGTCTTTAGAGTCCACCACACATTCAGTTACTCAGGTTTCGGGCGAAACGCTGTAGAGGCCGTATGGAGATATGGCAGGGTCCGATCAGATACGTGCGGTATTGCACGGATCAGGATCGGACGGTTAGTACTAGAGGCCGTATAGATATATGGCAAGGTTCGATCGGATACGTGCGGTATTGCACGGATCAGGATCGAACGGATATTACTAGCCGGCTTTGGTTTAAGCCGGATCCTAGTTTAGTACAGTGTAGATTTTGTCTCTTTGCATTTGTATCCGGACGGAATACATATGCGGGTGTGTATGCACAGTATCGGGGTTTTCCTGTAATTTATTACGGGACCAGTTTTCTGGAGTTGCCAGTTTGCTTTCCGTTCCGGCCGGTTTTCCTTTGTTCTTTCCCGGCCGGACTTTTCCGATGGAGGGGGTAATTTGCAGTTTTGCAAATTACATTTGGGGAGGGGTTTTCTTGCATATGTGGGATTATGATATGACCATCATCATTCTCTTTACATCACTTACCTTATTCATGATGGTGCATTTATGTGATTGGAAGTGATAAGCATGGTTGATGTTTTCTTTGCTTTTTGATATGGTCACCTCTTCTATTATCCTACACTCACCTCCCTGGGTATTATGTTTCATTCCCTCCACCATTTCAAAAAGAGAATGGCCGGCCACATTTGAGAGAGGATGAGAGAAATTTCCATTTTTGGTGTGACACAAATTTCTTCATCTCATTCTTCTAGTTTTGGAAAAATGAAAGCACCATTTTTCCTTAACCTTATTCCTCCATCAAGGCAACTACAAACCCCAAATGAGACAAGCATCATCTACACTACATTCTACAGCAAATCTTGGGCATGTCGACTTGCCGGCTTCATGCCTGAGTTGCCTCGGTATTGAGGCGGGAGCCCGTAAAAGACGCAGGCGATGTGGTGCCCTTCCGGCGAGGAGGCGACGATATGGATACAAGACTTTCCGCGGGAGATCGGGACGATGACGAGAAGACCGGAGGACTCGGATCACTCGGTACATCTCTTACCCTTTCTCTTGATAGCTAGTATCGGTTAATGGTTACGATCCGGGTGTATTGTCCGCGGTAGCGCCAGTTTGAAAGTTAAGAAAATTTTGATTCCGCATTTTGGCCTCGGATAGACGGCCGGGGCGCTGCCGTGGCGCAACACATACACCATGTTAATTGTAAATTAGGTTTTTGTTTATCTTAATTATTCTAAAATGGTGGAATTTTTATCATGGTTTGAAGCTTCTTGAAGCTTGTAGCAACTTTGAAAAAGTCTATCCATTTTGTCTTGATTAAGACATTCATTAACCTAACCATTACAACTAACTATGGTTTATTCTCTACAAAATATAAACTCACCTATGGTTGCAAGATGATAAGTCTACACATTATTATTCATTTTATTCATCCATTCTTTTCTTCTTCTTCTTCTTCATGAAGAGAAGAAAGCTTTCTAGAAAAATTCCAAGTGAAGAAATCAAGTGAGAAATCCAAATCCAAAGTGAACCCACTTCCTATTTCTTCATCCTCTATCACTTTCCATGTTGTATAGGGTGTTTTCTTCATAAGTTTCATGACTTAGTGAAGATAGAGCTTGAGTTTGAGTCGCCTCGACGTAGATCATCTTCGGCATCGAAGTCAACGATCTAGCCCGCCCATTTCTCCGATGAAACCGACGCTAGAGTCCGGGATTCCGATGATCACAGCGGAGGAACGTCAACACGGAGCTAGAGAAGTGGAGGACCGGATCTACAAAGGTTGCAGTCTCTTTCACTTTATAGCAAAGTAGTTTGCTTGCTTAGTTTCGCCTTACCTCTAGTTAACGATCTAGCATAGGGTTCTTAGGCACATGGAAAAATTAGATTTTGGCATGGTTGATCAGTTGTAGAACCTCATGGGTGTGCCTAGGATCCCTACAGTGGTATCAGAGACTAGCTAGAGTTTTAGGCAATGTGTAGACGATGTTAGAAGTCCGATCGAACCCGAAACCCTAATTCAAAACCCTTCTCTGTACAATTTTTCAAAACTGTGATTTTTGTGAATTAAAAATTATCAAAAAATTCAGCAGGGTTTTCTAGGAATTACTGTGGAGCGCGTGACCCTAACTCGTCCAATGCGCCGTGGAACCGCGGCCCCACCCTGGCATGGGCGGCGGTTCCGCGGCCATAATGGTGACTCTGGGCACGTGCTTTGCATAGTAATCCCCGACTGTAATTCCTCTGTTTTCTGGGAATTTTTAATTTATGCTCAACAGTTGAGTTTTCTGGGTTGTATTGGGAGTTCGTTGATTCGATCGAAAGTTTAACTTCGTCTATGTGTTTTTCCAGATATTTTAGAACATGTTAAAAGATTCGACCGGATATAAATACCCACTTTTTTCCCTGACGGGAATTTTCCAAGTGTTGGATTTTTCCGTAGTTTAAGAACGTTCCAAGTAGTGCAAGCAACACGATGGACCCTCTAGAAGACAACAAACCTTAACTCGATTATGTGACCGTCATGAACTGCCCTTTGAACCTTAGGGTTTGGGGCAGTACGGCATGCCACATGTGAGGCGTTGGCTTGACCCTTCTATGGCTGGACCGTTGGTACTGTGGCACGAAGTGGATGTTTTTAAACTTATTTCAAGTGTTGAGCTTTTCGGGAAACCTTGGGTCTTTTGATTGTTCGATCGGAAATTTTAACATTTTCTATTTATCTGGAACGTGATACAATATTTGGAATTCACAAGTAGTTATAAGATAACTGAATGAATGTTATAAACATAGCAGTTTAGTCTCACTTGATCGGTTTCCACGGAATTTTGATGTGATCAAAAGTCCGTCGCAATCACGTAGCGTACGCGGATACTCGCCGGGTAAACTTAATAGACAGCCACACACCATATCCCTGACCAAGTGACTGTAGGAGAACCCCGTCGCCGAAAGCATCCGTTCGGGTGCTCGCGGCAGCGGTGTTCCGCCTTAGTGCACTTCGTCGACGGTATCGGGGGGTGCGGCCGTCTACTAAAGTTTGCGACAAGCATTCGTTCTGGATGTCGGGAATCTTGTTGAATTGCCCGATTAGATATTGAAAAGAGTTTTCGATAATGAGACTAAAATGCGGGGTTTATAATTGTTAGGCATGCGATGTCTAAGGAATTCATTTGATTAGGCATGCGATGTCTAAAGAGTTTGCGGATTCCAACTGTTGTAGTTTTACACTTTCTTTTCTATGACCGTAAGTGTAATATGTGATATCGCCGGTTTCGTTGCTATATGTCAACGACAATTGGGATATGCATGTTTACTTACGTTGATGACATGTGATGTTATGTGTTGCTGGATATGTTATATCGGATCGTCGTGTTTGAATAGCCGGTTTTTTTTATGTGAGATGAGTGTTTTTCATTTTCATTCATGTAAAAACTTGTATGTAATATTCTTTTATTGGGGCACTTCCAGGTTGCGGAAGATGTCACCGTTGATGTATATTATTTACTTTTCTGCATTAGGATAGACCCAAGGAGGGGAGCACAAGTAACCGGGTTCTAGGGTCCAGTGGGAGACCATCTTGAGGAGTCGAGTCCGGGTCTCCTAACCCTAGAATTGGTAGGGTTGCTTGCCGCTCTCGTAGGGGTCTAGGGGCATGGGATTGGCTATTCATCACGACCGTGGAATCCGTGTTTTATTAAGGCTCAAAATAAAACACGGACGTCCTAGTATATCCAATATTTCATATGTTATTTTCTGCTGCGTTATCTGTGATGTGATCATGTGATTTGTTCAGATAGATATTGTATATAGTATATATGATATATTATATAGACGTTACTTATGTTTTACACCCGCGCTAGCCCTGCCCCGCTCTAGCATTAGTTACCTAACCTAACGGTGCAGACGGGATATCGAGGCGAATGCGGATGGCATAAGTGTCCGTCGTATTTATCTGTGATGTTTAGGTGATTAATTGATGGGACTTCATTAATATGATTAATGAAAATAAAAGAAACCTAAAAGATATTGTGGAATCGAATTTTCAAAAATTAGGTAGCTCTAGTTGTTGCTTTGCATCGCGGTGTTCCTTGTAGAACATCCTGCACCTTATTCGATGAGGAAAGGGCCGAGATCCCTTCACCGGGAGTGACCCCTTTAGCAATGACTGGCAGATGCTACAACACTCGGTTTGTATTTTGATTGCTTCTATAGTTATTGCTTTGCACAGTGATATATATGATATATCCTGCACCTCATTCGACGAGGAAAGGGCCGACGATCCCTTCACCGGGAGTGACCCCTTTAGCAAAACTAGAAAAGCCTAAAAAACACTCCATTTTAAAATCATTTGATTCTACAACGATATCAAGTTCATTACGCAATAGGTTTTCAGAAAAACCTTTCGTAGCCCTCCGTCATTTCAGATAAGTACTACTTAGTATTCGTGCTACGTTTGTTGACCTCCGTCAAGGCGTAGTGTGCGGTAGCTAACTAGTATTTATCTGCTTATGCATATGATGCAGATTGGATTAGGGTAGTCGTGCGACCTTGTGGACCTCCGTCAAGGATCATGCGGGTGGGTTTGATTCAATCAAGAAATGACGGGTTGAACTTGACTAGTAGCCTATGGTTTGTTGACCTCCGTCAAGGTCATAGGGTGCTAGAGGCAAAATTATCGGGAATTTCAAGTGTTGAAATTTGCAATGAGATTGCATACCTTTTATGAGATAGTTGGATCCCGATACCCGCTGCGAGTAAGAGTTACTCCTGGGAGAGTTTTACACATTACAATTAGCCGATCAAGTAGGTGTCTAGAAAGGTGTTAACGAGGTTACGACTCTGGGAAAATGAGGTTTACTTTAATTAGGTTCGTGCGAAAGCACGGGGGACCTCCCTCAAAGTACTGACACTGGCCTGGCTGAAAGATTGGCGAACTTGTAGCATGTAATTAATCCCGGCTAGTCTTTCCTTTTAGGGTTTGAAGGAAGATTTGATAAAAACAGTGTGAGCCATCCTGATTAGATAAAATAATAACCAATCTATTCTTGCAAGAGCGCACGCTGAGTGTTTTCTTCTCTCTCTCCAGGTAGCGACCATATCATGCCTTAATCAAGATAATAATACGGATGTATTGACCGAACCCACTTGTTATACTGCGCTGGGGAACGTTGGTCCCGCTCCAACTTATAAATGTTATAAGACAGAGCAAGAATTAGGGGAATACCAGATTTCCCGTGCCGCTCAAACTAAGAAAGTGCATGCTGATGCATCTTCTTTGGGTGTGTTCATTACAGAGAACTGTTTCTCAGTATCCTTTACGTCCTGGGTATGAGATACCGGATCAGGATCCCACATATGTAATCTGTTACATGGGCTACAGAAAGGTAGAGAACTGAGAACAGGTGATAAGTTTCATGAGACAGAAAATGGTGCAAGTGTTGCAGCCAAATCTGTTGGTCACTGTCACCCTATATTCCAAATACATTGATTCTGAACAAATGCCATTAGATACCGAACCTGATATACAAAATTATATCAATCTTTTTATTAGTAAAGAAGGATATAATTTTGTATTGTTGGATAATGTTTTGAACATTTCCTATATCAAGAGTTGATCGGTTCAGGCACGTTATCTAAAAGCATTGACGTTCTAAATCAAACTACAGTTCTTAGTGTACAGAACACACACAAGAGGAAGAGTTCAGAAATGAACGAATTCTTCTTGAGGCATTGTAGACTAGGTCATATCAATGCGACCAGAATAGCTAAGTTACATTTAGATGCATATTTAAATCAGTTTGAATTTACATCTTGTGAAACTTGCCGGTCATGTCACAAAGATAAGATGACCATAGCTCTGTTTATTGGAAACAGAGAAAGAGTTAGTAAACTTTTGGGATTGATACATGCTGATATATGAAGGTCCCCTGTCTACACATGCCAAGACCGGTTCTTTTTACTTCATTACATTCTCTGATGATCTCTCAAGAATCAGACATATGTTCCTGTTGAAACACAAGTCCGAAACTTTTGAGATATTCACAGAATATAAGTTAGAAGTAGAGAACCAAAATACGGGTATAAGTATTATGTCCTTTGATATGATCAGGGAGGAGAATACTTGTGCATGGAATTCTTGGATTATTCTAAAGGAGAATGAGATTCTCTCTCAGCATTACTCCTCTAAATATACCACAGCACAAAGGCGTATCAGGGCGGAGCAATAGCACCCTATATGATATGGTGCGCTCTATGATGAGTACTACTGAGTTAACTGTTTCCTTTTTGGGGGTTATGCACTTGAAAAGCTGCATACCTATTGAATAAGGTTTGAATCAAATCAGTTGCCTACCACATCATATGTAATATGGAAAGGGAAGAGCCCATATCTTAAGTTGGTTAAGATTTGGGGTTGTCCGGCTTATGTCTAAAAGCAAAATCCGGACAAGCTCGAGACAAGGTTTGTTATGTAGAACTGGAATGGTTCCAGCTATACAAACAGCAGCTGATGATTTGGTAGAACCAAAGGATTCAATAGATTCCGACAAACCTCAGCCTTTCCGCCGATCTAGCAGGGTTCCTCATCCGCCTGAGAGATACTTCGGTTTCTCGATGACAGTGGGAGCGAGGATTGCATCATGAGATGATGACCTAACTAGTTTCGAGCTAGCCATCAAGAGTAGGGACTCTGTAAGAATGGCTGGATGCTTAGCGATCTGAGATAGAATCCTTATACACCAACAAAGTATGGACTTTGGTTGCTTTATCTGAAGGGTTAAATCCCCATCAGGAGCAAGTATATCTTGAGAAGATTACTTGGTGTACATGGAAAAGTTGAGACTTTCAAAGCTAGACTTGTTAAAGGTTTTCGTCATCGACCAGGCGTGGATAATGATGAAACCTTTTCCAGTGGCTATGCTTAAGTCCATCCAGATCTTACTTGTCATTGCACATACCATGACTACGATATCTGGTGGATGGGTGCCATGACTGCTTTTCTAAATAATGATTTAGAAGAGAACGTCTATAAGAACACAGCCAGAGGGCTTCGTAGACAGTGGGAGCAGCGGAAACGTATGCAAGTTGCTTTACAGATTAAAGCAGGCATCGCGGAGTTGGAACATCTGTTTTGATGAGTTAGTCAAAGAGTTTGACATCATCAAAATGGTAGATGAACCTTGTATATACAAAAAGGTAGTAGGGAGTATGGTGGTGATCCTCGTAGAGTATATGGATGACATACTCTTGATAAGGAAAGAGTTTCCTATGCTACGCTCGGTCAATCTCCGCTTATCACAAGGATTCTCCATATAGGATCAAAGTGATACCTGCTAAATCCTAGGTTTTGGATCTATACCATAGATCTAAATGGATATTAGGATTCTCACTAGTAATAGTGAGATGGTATCAATCGATCCTGGGGAGAATCACTAGAAAGGTTCCAGGGTGATAAGGACGACTGAATGTCAGTCGCAGGCATTGTCTTTACCCTCAGTAAAGGGACGGTATGTTGGAAGAGTTCCAAGCTAAATACCGTGGCAAACTAGACGATAAAGGCTGACAACATCGCTATTAAAGATACTACCAAAAAGAAAGTTTGGGTGTATATTGGTTCATGAGATGTACTAAGTTCCTACCATTGTGTGACAATGGAAGTGTGGTTTTGGCCCAGGAACCCTGGTACCATCAGTGATCCAGACATATTCTGAGGCAACATCACCTGATCATGGAGATAGTTGATCTCCAGGGAGATCGAGGTTAGGAGAGTAGACTCAGAGGACAACACGGCGGATCCACTCACAATGGCCTTATCCCAGAGAGAGACTTTTATGGGATAGTTGAGTATGAGATACTACAACCACTGCTATCAGATGGCCCTAGTGCAAGTAGGAGATTGTTAGTTATATGTATGCCCTAGAGGCCATTACTATACATAGGATGTATATTGTAGTGGATGCTTGGACATATATAGGGAGGACTTTCTTGCTCGACATGATAGTATGCTATCTGGTTACTCTTTACCTTAACATGTACACTGCTTGTCTCTCTGTTACATGTTGGTAAAGCCCTTAGGATGTGTACTTGACTGCCTGGACTATGATGCGGATCATACTGGTGGGGACATGGTAGTCCATAAGTACATCCTTCAAGGTCCCTAGTCGTGGGTGTATCGAGACAGGGCATCGATGCACCAGAGTAGACTAGCGTATACGCATCTTGACCCATATGATGGGCGATGGATGATCCCATATCCATCGGTGTTTGACATCAAGGATGGTGTACGGGTGCTCAGTGGAGACTGGGTACACTGGACGGACTCGCCGAGAACTCCCAGATGGTATTATACCTTACGTCAGATGGCAGTTCTCTGGTGACACTGGTACAGCTTAGTCTGTTGACCTGAGATCGTCATAGAGTCTTGTGTGATTCCCACTGTGCTTTGATTTCTACCTTACCACGTCCAAGAGGGCATGCAAAATGGTGGTTTTTGGGTACAGTCCCGAATCACATGGAGGCAATGAGCGATAGGAGGGGATTCGTCTCTCCCGGTATAGGGAGTTGATGTTGCGCTGTGTTCGATTGGCTATAACCGGAAATCCCTGGCCAGGGTTGCTGAGATTTACTGGTAAGTGTTACTAGTAGTTTCTCGAACTGTTATAGACCTCATATCGACACGACTTATCGAGCTATTGGGGTCTGACGTTTACCACCCCTAGGCGAGATATGCGACATATCAGACGACGAGACCGGACTGTACGGTAAGTGTTACTGGTTGGATTCATAGGAGTGTGAGCGGGCTTGCTCGTTGATCTTCTGATCGCTCAATACCCTTATGGCCGTTACGTTTAGCAGACCGCTTGCGGCTTGTGGGTGTTTGATATGATCATCACCTGCTGCCGGCGTATTGACGAGTCTTTAGAGTCCTACACAGAGCTTTCCTGGCTCAAGCGAAATGAAATAGGAGCGCATATGAGATATGTGCGGGACCGAGAATAATACCAGTATGCGATACTGAATTCTATTCTCGCGATTTGTATCATCGGACGGTTATATGAGATATAGCCGGGTTACCGAATCAAATGTTGATTCGATATATTGATACACTTGATATTAGTCGGTTATATGCAGTATGACCGGATCATTAAATCAAGTGTTGATTTAATGATTTAATGTATAATTATATATTTGATATTTACTTTACATTAACTAGTATTTGTTCACTTAAGATTGATTTTCTCACTTGATGTGCACAAGTTGTATATGCGATATATTTTTGTGCACTAGTTTGTATCATGTTTGATGATACATGCAAACATGAGTGGGTGTGTGACATACACCATGTTAATTGTAATTTAGGTTTTTGTTTATCTTAATTATTCTAAAATGGTGGAATTTTTATCATGGTTTGAAGCTTCTTGAAGCTTGTAGCAACTTTGAAAAAGTCCATCCATTTTGTCTTGATTAAGACATTCATTAACCTAACCATTACAACTAACTATGGTTTATTCTCTACAAAATATAAACTCACCCATGGTTGCAAGATGATAAGTCTACACATTATTATTCATTTTATTCATCCATTCTTTTCTTCTTCTTCTTCTTCATGAAGAGAAGAAAGCTTTCTAGAAAAATTCCAAGTGAAGAAATCAAGTGAGAAATCCAAATCCAAAGTGAACCCACTTCCTATTTCTTCATCCTCTACCACTTGCCATGATGTATAGGGTGTTTTCTTCACAAGTTTCATGATTTAGTGAAGATGGAGCTTGAGTTTGAGTCGCCTCGACGTCGATCGTCTTCGGCATCAAAATCAACGACCTAGCCCGCCCATTTCTCCGATGAAACCGACGCTAGAGTCCGGGATTCCGATGATCGCAGCGGAGGGACGTCAACACGGAGCTAGAGAAGTGGAGGACCGGATCTACAAAGGTTGTAGTCTCTTTCACTTTGTAGCAAAGTAGTTTGCTTGCTTAGTTTCGCCTTACCTCTAGTTAACGATCTAGCATAGGGTTCTTAGGCACATGGAAAAATTAGATTTTGGCATGGTTGATTAGTTGTAGAACCTCATGGGTGTGCCTAGGATCCCTACATGTCTAAGTACCCAGATTGGGAAACTACCCAAATCTAGATCTAAAACCATAGATCTTGTAACCAGAATGTCTGATATAATATCTAAGTCCCATGTGGAGAAACCACTGTGTGACAACCAAAGTATAACCGACCGTAGTGTAGGAATTTCACTTCCTACTCTGTGTATGTCATCCAAATACCAGGACATCACACCCTACTACTTTCTTGACAGATCCATCCCCTATTCTGATGAAATCAAACCTATGACTGTCACATGAGAAATAAATGATCTATCTCCGCTACATCTGCTTTAGTCTCTTAATAGACATAAGCCACTTGTCCACTATGCTTCCGCTGCTCCCACTGACTACGACAACCCTCTGGCAGAATCATATACGCGTACACTTCTAAAGCCAGTTTAGAATGACGCTATATATATCCTTCTGCCGGGTCTCACAGTCTGGAACAACAGCAGTGGCAAGTCTGGGTAAACAAGAACCTCCCTGTCACCGTCTTTGAGCATACCGAAGTACCTCTTGAGTGCCTGAGGTTACCCACCATATCTGCGGAGTGGCCAATGGAATGTCAAACCAAATTGAATCTATAGGTTCTTATCAAATCTTCCGTAATCGTTTGCGGTTCTGGAATCACATCAAGTTCTACCATACTCCCACTACTGTTTTCTGAAAAAATCTATTTTTATTAAAACTGTGGCGAGTCAAGAACAATATCACTATTGATCTTCCAGATGGTAGAAAATCAACCCTCGTCATAGCCTGGGTCAACCCACAAACAGCCATTACAGAAACGTGCCTTGAGTTATCCAGAGTCTGGTTTTAAGCATAAGCCGGACAACTCCCCGTACCTTAACATCGTTAAGATATGAACTGTTCTATATCCAATACAGAAACAGAGGCACTGATTTAATTGAACGAGATTCAAATCATGCAGCTGTCTCCAGTGCATGTCAACTAAATGGAGAGAGGCCGATCAGCATTACTCAACTTAGGAGTGCTTCTAATTATGAGTAACCTGAAAGAGAAGCAAGTTCTCTTAATCATTACTATCAACTGAATACCCTACACAAGTATCTACATCTTCGATCACCTTGAAGAATCCCGATACTTACAACACCTGGTTCTCTACTTTATTCATATACCTATAACTTCTCAAAACTCAGACTTTGTATTTCTACGAAACACTTATCTAAGAACTAGAGAAGTCATAAGTAAACCGAATATAGTACGAGGACCAACCCCTCTGTCCTAATGGACACTGGACAACATACAATACTCTGTATAAGTCGCTTGAGTCTAATAACTCATTCCCTGTGTGTCGTAGCTTGAAAACTGTACTTATGGTTAAGAAGAATTACACCGCTGTTCAATGCTCCTTACCTAACCATCCACTGATATAGGTAAATGTCATAGACATAATTTCAAAAAGTTATATCCTACTCTATAAAAATAGACGTACAGATATATCAATTTGAAATTGGTGCATAACAACGGATATTCAAAACCAAATATTTGCTGCCTGGCTAACAACCCGGGTGGTTTCCTCAAATATCACCAATTACAACGAATTCCGATATAATGAGGACAATCACCCAATTCCCAATAACTTACTCCCACTCATCATCTGTAAAACCATACAGATGTGAGAATCATATCTGGTAAATACATACCCTGTGTCAGTCCACGGTAGCGCCCCGGCCGTCTAACAGATGCCAAATGCGGAACAAAAACTTTTTACAAACGGGCGCTATCGTGTACCGTAACCCGGATCTGCCATTAAAGCTAAACTAACTATTTACAAAGTGGGTAGAAAAGTTATACCGAATGATTCGAGTCCTTCGGTCTTCAACCATCATCCCACGCTTTGTTGCGGCTGCTCCGATCTCCTGAATCTCCAGTCTTCTCGTCCAGGTGGCACCACGTCGACGGATCTTTAAACGGGCTCTCGCCTCTGAACCGAGGCAACTCGGTCGTCAAGTTTGCTAAAAGAGACGACCAAGATGATGTAGAGAATGAGTAGAACACTTTGTCTCGTTACGTCCAAGGCTATGGACGAACGGTTAATGAAATTGCCTTTTGGAATCGGGTGAAATGAGAAATGAGGCTATCTCTAATTTCCATGAATCCAAACTATAATCTTTTCCAAAACCACAACCATAACATTCACCAAGGGGTGGCCGGCCACTTATAGATGAGGAGGAGGTGAGTGTAGGAGAGGAAAGGTGACCATAAGGAATGAAGCTTATCATGAAAGAATGAATCACACAAAACATTAAATGCTAACCAATGAACCTTAACCTAGTCACAAAAGCATTTAATGCAATAATCAATGCACTAATGACTCACCAAGATGCATGAACCTAGTCACCACCTTCTAGAAGCTTCAAGGAACTTCTACACTCATCCAAAGAAAAGATAAATCCGCATTTAACCGAATGTTAAATACGGCTGATAGAAAACTGGAAACTGGCAACTTCCAAAAGAGATCCCGAAACGGATTTCAGGATAACCCCGTATCAGTATAAACATACCCGCATTTGTATTACGACCGAATACAAATGCAACTGAGACAAAGATATTATATCTACACAGTATAATACTCGGATCCGGCTTAAATCAAAGCCTACCAGTATTATCTGCCCGAAAAATGACACGTACGAAAACGCACGTGCATTTTCCGAACCCTGCCGTAAAACCATACGGCCTCTACAACGTTTCGCCCGAACTTGGAAAAGTGTCTGTCTGGGACTCTAATGACTCATCAACACACTGGCACTGGGTATAACCTCTAGCACGTCAGAGGCACAAGCTGTACGTAACGATTTGCCTATGTATTGATTGGAAGGGAAGCTGACGAGCGAACTCATCCATAAACCCTACTGAGCCTGACAGTGACAATGTATATACAGTCTGGTCCGTTCGTCTAAAGAGTATCGCATATCGAGTCTAAGGGGGTGGATAAAGTCAGACCCCGAATAACGTGATAATTCGTGTCGGTATGAAGCCTATCACCACCTGAGAAACTACTGATCCAAATCAGTAATTCTCCACTACCTTGGCCAAGGATTTCTAGTTATGGCCACCCGTGCACTGCGCGACATCAACCCCCAATACCGGGAGAGACGAATCCCCGACGATCCGCTCACTGCCTCCATGTGGCTCGGGACTGTACCCAAAAAATACCTGTTTGCACTACTCCTTTGAGCATGGTATGGTAGGAATCAAAGTACAGTGGGAACTCACACGAGACAAATGACGATCTCAGGTCGACAAACTAACCTGTACACATGTCACCAGGGAACTGCTATCTGACGATATGTATAATACCAACTAGCATGTTCCCGGCGAGTCCTGTCCGGTGTATTTATAACCTAATGAGCACCTGTATACATCTTAGGTGATCCAACTGACACCAGTGGCTTGTGAGACCAGCCACCGCCCCTCGTCGGGGTCTCGATTGTATACACTAATCTACTCTGGAGTATCGATGCCCTGTCTCGAAACTCCCACGACTAGGGACACTTTTAAGGATGTGCTTATAAACCCCAGCTCCCACGTATATGATCACCATCATACTGCTGGCTGTCAAGCAGAATCCTATGGGCTCTATCATTATGCAATAGTGAACTAAAGCATGTATGCGATGATAAAGACAAACCGGATAGTATACTATCATCTCGAGCAAGACTGTCATATCGGTATAGGTCCTGCCTCAATCATTGCAATCACGTACCTGGGATCCAATAATTGACTTTGAGGGCACTATCTCCCACAATCTCCCACTTGCACTTAAGGCTAATTATTACGATGTCGCATACTCACAGCCCGTGTGATACCGAACATCCAACTCCTCTACTAATCAGTTTCATAAAGCTAGTTTGTAAAACTCTTGTGTTCGAGAAATAGTCTCAGTGAGTGGATCCGCCATAATGTTTCTTTCTATATCTCTCTAAATCTCAAATTCACGGAGAAAGCCATCTCTCGAATCGAGTAATACCTGTCTTAGAATATGTATGAATATTTGATGGGACCTAGTTTATAAATGAACTCCAAATCCAAACTTCTTAGACTTTATTGATATCTGAACCTAATCAGTATCCAGCACCATGCCTCCTACAGTATCCTCTTGGACCACCTGTCCATAAAACTGTCCCTCGTCAGAGGGAAAACTATAACTCTGACAGTCACTCTGTCATACATGTCACCGCTGAAGCTTGGAACGATAACCATCTCCCGAAGGAGGCTGCCGTCATCAAATCCGTAGAACATGCACTTATGTTCTAAAACTGCTTCCTTATGTTTCTTCAGGATTGGATTAATATAAACTTATCGCATCAAGTGCAAAACCCAACATCTGGTGTGGTACTTGACATCTCATGATTGACTCAATTGCCTAAGCAAGTGATCTGCCAATCATGCACATCCCTCTCTCCTTTAGTCTCTAAGACACTTTTAGAAAGGGAGACTCCATCACCTGCAGGTACACCACCATGACAGGAGCCATCTATTCTAAAATACTATTAGAATATTGTCAAAGTACCCATATTGGGAAACTACCCAAATCTAGATCTAAAACCATAGATCTAGTAACAAGAATGTCCGATATTATATCCATGTCCTTTGTGGAGAAACAACTGTGTGACGACCACAGTATAACCGATCGTAGTATAGGAATTTTACTTCCTACTCTGTGTATGTCATCCAAAAACCAGGACATCACACCCTACTACCTTCTCAACAGATCCATCCCCTATTCTGATGAAGTCAAAGCCATGACTGTCACATCAAAATTAGATGATCTATCTCCGCTTTATCTGCTTAAGTCTATAAATAGACATAAGCTACTTACCCACTATGCTTCCGCTGCTCCCACTGACTACGACAACCCTCTGGCAGAATAACATATACGTACACTTCTAAAGCTAGTTTAGAACGACGCTATATTTATCCTTCTGCCGGGTCTCATAGTCTGGAACAACAGTAGTGTCAAGTCTGGGTAAACAAGAACCTCCTTGTCACTGTCCTTGAGGCTACCGGAGTACCTCTCGAGTGTCTGAAGTTACCCACCATATCTGCGGAGTGGCTAATGGAATGTCAAACCTGATTGAATACATAGGTCCTATTAAATTTTCCGTAATCGTTTGCGGTTCTGGAATCACTTCCAGTTCTACCATACTCCCACTACTGTTTTCTGAAAAAATCCATTTTACTAAAACTGTGGCGAGTCAAGAACAATATCACTATTGATCTTCCAGATGGTAGAAAAGTCAACCCTCGTCGAAGCCAGGGTCAACCCACAAACTGCCATTACAAAAACGTGCCTTGAGTTATCCAGTGTCTGGTTTTAAGCATAAGCTGGACAACTCCCCGTATCTTAACATCGTTAAGATATGAACCATTCTATATACAATATAGAATTAGAGGCACTAATTTAACTTGAACCAGATTCAAACCATGCAACTGTCTCCAGTGCATATCAACTTAATGGAGAGAGGCTAATCAGCATTACTCAACTTAGGAATGCATCCAATTATGAGTAACCTGAAAGAGAAAAAAGTTTCTCAAAACCATTACTATCATCTGAATACCAATCACAAGAATCTACATCTTCAATCTCTTTGAAGAATCCCGATACTTACGATACCTGGTTCTCTACTTTATTCTTATACCCACAACTTCTCAAAACTTAGACATTGTATTTCTACGAAACACTTGTCTAAAAACTAAAGAAGTCTTAAGTAAACAGAACATAGTACGAGGACCTACCCCTTTGTCCTGATGAACACTGGACAACATACAATACTCTGTATAAGTCCGCTGAGTTGAATAACTCAAAACTTATGCATCGTAGGTTGAAAACCGTACCCAGGCGATTTCCTCAAATATCACCAATTACAACGAATTCCGATATAATGAGGATGATCACCAAATTCCCAATAACTTACTCCCACTCATCATCTGTAAAACTACACAGATATGAGAATGTAACCTGGTAAATACATACCCTGGAGTAAGTATCTAATCGGGAAATCAGTTTTCTTTTAACAATGCACTGAAACATGAAAATGTTTCGTAGGGGTATCCTGGTATTCCTAGTAATGCCTCTTCCATAAACCAATTCATGACTTTAACCGTATATTTCTTTGCCACCTCTCCAAATCCCTTTATTTGTCTTTATTCATTACCTTATGTACACCATCGTTAGGCTAAATGGTTTTCTTCCTTCCCTACCGTTCGGCACCAGCCTATGGTTTGGAAGAAGACTATCCAGTAAGCATAATAGGTGTACTCTCCTAATCCTAGGAGTACTCGCAACTTGAGAGAAGGTGATGATAAAAGACAACTGAATAATACCTTATTCTATTTCTCCTGAACCTGGTTCCATCCTCGAAGAAATCCCTTCGAGTTTGTATATAACCATACGATGGATCTATCCAATGGAAGTGGATGTCCGTAGTAATACGGGGTGTTCTGAGAAATACAAAGGGTAAAAGAAGGAGCGGCAATGAATTATGCAACTTTAGACAATCCAAAAGCCAGTATTTTAAGAAGGTTCGGTCAACTTGGTCACTGAGTCATAGTCTAGGGTTGGTCAAAGGTCGCTGCCAAAGAGAGAGAGAGAGAAAAGAAACACTCTGCGTGCACTCTAACCTAGATCAGAATGGTTATCACTTTATCTAATCATGAAACCTCCCACTGTAATCTCGAATTCTCCTCCAAACCTGAAAGAAGAATTAGTCGGGATCACCCAAAGAGTAAACTAACTCATCAGTGAGAATCGGGATCCAACTATCATCGCATGATAACTTGATGGAAGCCACTCAAGTTATCACACTCCAGAAGGTATGCTCATATCTGGCAAGTTTCAGTTTCTTTAGAAACTCCCGATGTTATTTTTGCCTCATGCTCTTATGACCTTGACTTTAGTCAACAAATCATAAGTCGCATGTCAAGTTCTACGCGTCATTATCCAGGTTGATTTGAACCCACCCGTACATACCCTTGACTTTAGTTAACAAGGTAATACGACTATCCCAAACCAACACATCTATCTATGCTACAGATGAATACCCAGCAACTACCAAACACTATACCTTGACTTTAGTCAACAAACATACCTTGAATACTACTGACTATCCATAAGAAATGACGGAGGGCTACGGCTAGTTTTTGGCGAAAAACCTTTAACGTAATGAACTTGATCTCGTTGAAGGAAACTGATAGCTTTTTATAAAAATATAGTGGCGAAAACCTTTTGCTAAAGAGGTCACTCCCGGTGAAGGGATCTCGGCTCTTTCCTCGTGGAATGAGGTGCAGGATATTCTAACTGAATACCGCGATGCATAGCAACTTGTAATCGACTATAGTGAAGTTATTACTCTGACGTAAACTTGTTTTCAACAGTGTCCTCACTGTTGCCATCTGCTAAATCTTGAAAAACCTGTAAGCTTGGGAGGAAATTTATTAACGGGGGCAAAATATTTAAGTGAAAATCCTCCCCCAAACTTATTTTTGGCTCATCATTTTCAGTAAAAAATTTCTTTTCAGGAGCCAGACTATACCCCCCCCCCAAACTTGAGTTAAGCAATGTTAATCTTTGAAAATCACATGAGGGGGTCAAAAATCATTGGTCGATGCCAAGCTTTGCAAAGACCGAAAGTTAACACGAACCATTCAAAAATTTTATCAATGCAGTGCTCAGGTTGGTGGAAGAAGAAGTGGGGAAAGGTTAAGTGGTGGAATAGAATGTGTGTGCGTCTCATTTTGGAGAGACGATGCAGTGTATGTGATGGATTACTCGCATTCTTTTTACAGTTCAGAAGAAGGGGTGGAGGTTCAATTTCATTGATTGGGAGATGATTCATCTCAACACCCGTGTTATTCAAAAATGCGAGTTCATCAGCGAAGATCTCCTCAAAAGTTCCATCAATACCCCCGATGAATAATGTCATCACAAAGTGCGGAATGATCTTCAGACTCCAAAAACGGTTCATAATCAGTGTTAGTTGTTGACCCAGACATATCAGGAGGATCATCAAATTCGCTGCTGTCGACATCCATTAAGTGGACAGAACAGACCTGAGCAGTAGGTTCGGAGGGTACATTTCCCAACTTGTAAATGTTCAGCTCAATTGACCTATTCCCGAAGGATAGGGTCATAGAACCGTTACGACAGTTGATGATAGCATTGGAAGTGGCCAAAAGGGGGCGACCTAAAATCACCGGGATTTGATTCCGTGGGTTCGCTACAGGCTGTGTATCAAGTACAATAAAGTCTACAGGGAATACGAATTCCCCGATTTTTATTAACACATCCTCCAGTTCACCCCTAGGTTTGGTGATTGATCGGTCAGCCATCTGGAGAGTTATGCTCGAGGGCTTTAACACTCCGATACCTAGTTGCTCGTAAACAGAGTATGGAAGCAAGTTAACACTAGCGCCAAGGTCTAGTAGAGCACGGTTGATATGTTTTTCCCCGATAGAAATGGAAATAGTAGGACAACCAGGGTCCTTACGTTTCCTCGGTACTTGTTGGGGGAAAGCTGTGTCTACTGTCTTTGCCATGAATATCTTCTTGGGCACTTGAGTCTTCCTTTTCCTAGTGCACAAGTTCTTTAGAGTTTTCGCATAGGACGGAACTTGTTGGATGGCATCTAGGAGAGGGATGTTGACGTTAACTTGCTTATACATGTCCATAATCTTCTCCATATGTGGACTCGATTTGTTAGCCCTTAACCGATTAGGATAAGGTGCTTTAGCAATAAGCGCCGGGTCCATCATAGGAGAAGGATGTGTGTGTGGAACCGATCCCAGAATAGAAGTGGGGATCGTCCGTGGAGAACTAGAAGAGTTGGGCTGAGGTGGCAAGCCTTTTGGGAAACAAAGAATAGGCTCGCAAGAAGGTGGTGGGGTAGAAGAACTGGGGTCAGAATTAGAAGTAGAAGTGGAAGGAAAGGTCTCAGCCGGGGTATCATTGATATATTTTTCAGTGTCATCAATCTCTTCCCCAACGTGATTGTCAAGCACTCTTCCAGATCTCAACGTGGTGATTGCATCCACATGATGTGAATAGCCAGGATTGGGCAAAGGTTGAGCTGGAAGTTTCCCTTTCTCTCTTGCACTCATTTCGGCTTTTAGTTGTGCAATTTGTGCTTCCATCGATTTGATATTCTCATTTTGAGAGACAATGATCTTCATCACATTCTCGACGGAAGATTGCAAACTTGCCGTCCCTTGGATGGATTGTTTCATGAAAGTATCCTAGGTTTGTGCTAGTGTAGAGGTATTATCTGTACCGGTCAATTGCAAAGAGTTTTCATGTGGTGCAAAAGTGTTGGCCGGATTTTGGAAGTTTTGTGATTGGTAGGGGTGCTGACTCAATTGAAGTGGTTGCTGTTGTGGTGGAGGGACCCTTTGGAAATTGTGTTGGTTTGGAACCGTGTTTTGAGTTTGTGATTGGTTCCAAGCAAAGTTAGGGTGATTCCTCCAACCCTGATTATATGTGGAAGAACATGGATCATTCCTAGGTCTTTGAAATGTGGCATTGGTATGCTCTTGACCTTGAAACGGAGAATTTAGTGGACATTCTTCCGTCAAATGAGAAGGATCAGAACAACATCCACATACAGTTTTAGAGAGTGACATTTGATTTAGGGCGGCGGCTAAAAATTTGTTTTCCATATTCTTGAGTTTCTTTTGTATAGCTGAAATGTCAGCTCTATCTCCTATGGAAACATCCGATTGGTTATTGCCAGCCCTAAACGATTGACTCACACCCTCCCACTGTAAAGATTTTTCAGCGAAATCTTCTAGAAATTTCCAGGCTTCCCCATCATCTTTGGTCATGAAGTTGCCTTGACACATGGATTCAAGGATCTATCTTGTGTTTGGATTAATGCCCTCATATATGATTCTGCACAGATCCCATCTAGGGATTCCGTGATGTGGACATTGGACTAACAGATCCTTGAAGCGTTCAAGGCATTTTGAAAATGGTTCATTTGGAAGCTGGGTGAATTGATTTATTTCGCTACGGACTCGAGCTGTTTTATGATATGTGTAGAATTTCTTAAGGAATGCTTTGACGAATTCTTCCCAATTTGAAATGGAATGTGCGGTTGTGTTATACAGCCACTTCTCGGCTATATCGCACAAGGTAAATAGGAGAAGACGAAGACGCATAGCATCCATACAAAGCTGTGAAGTACCCATCATTTCGCATACATTTTCAAATTTGGTGATAAAGGCATATGCGTCTTCAGACTCGAGACCGTGAAATTTTGGTAGAAGGTTGATGTATTGGGGTTTAATTTGAAAATTTTCCCCGTTGGCTGGTGGAATGGAGAGACAGGTGATCGCACGCCAAAAGCGTGTCGGATATTTAAAGTTCTAAAGTTTAACCGCGATCAGGACGGTGTCGCTTTGCAGCTAGCCGCGATGAGCACGGGTCGATCCACAGGGAGATGGTAAGTTTTACGTTCTTATTCTAACGAGTTAACAACATGGCGGATTTGTTCGTTATCTAACCTATGTGTATATTCAAGTATAAGGCTTGTTAGGAAACGATAGGATAGTGTAAGTTAATGGATTCCGTATTCAAGTACTTTGAGCCGAACTCAACCAATGAAGCTAGAACAATCGGCAACAACGTGGATTAGGGGACTTAAGCACGGTATTCATAGAATCCAGCTTATTGACCCTTGTCCTTCCGTTCTTGTCTCTTGCTTTCGCCTCTGGCCAAACCGAATGCAACCGGTCACGGTTAGGAATCACCTTTACCTTGGTAGGGTAGGATGCCTAACGGATCGTTTGCATAAGATTTGGGCGGAGTTTCAAATGGGAAAAGACGGGAAAAGGAAATGAGGAGCGAAATGTTAACTTACAAAATCTTTCTCTTTTCTTAACAACAATATTCACACCAACATTCACAAAACAACAAAGAGGAAAAAAGAAAAGCTACAAAGAAAAGAAAAGAAAAGACTACAAACAAGTAATTAAATGACATGGTAATAAATTGCAAGTAATAAAAGACAAGAATGAAAATGCATGTAAGTAAAAGAGCGAGTAAGAAAGACTAAGAACCATAGAACCCAAAACAAGACATGGGTTCAATAACCAAATCTTAAACTTGCAAGCTCAATGAAGAGGTTGCAAGATCAAGAAGAGGCAAAGAACTCATGGTGAATGAAGGCACAAAAAAGACCTTTATTAATCATCAAGAACGATACAACCCCTTGAGATCAATAACCAACCCTTAAACCTTCAAGCTCAATGAAGAGGTTGAAGGATCAAGAGAAGGTTAAGACTTCAAGGGGACTAAGCTATTTACAAGAAAGGAGAATAGAAAACTTGGACAAAGAATGACAATCCAAGACTAAAGAATGACTAAAGAATTGATCCTTGAACCTTTGCCCCATGGTCTGTATTTATAGGCTCCAAAGAATGGAGGGAAATTCGAATTTTTAAATCAACACAAAATCTTTAGCATTGAATGCTCATTACTTCATGTCCATTTGTGACTTGATTCTTGTCTTCCCTATCATGGTCCATGCTGATTTGTCTATTTGAATTTGATTTGCACTCAGTTTTGGAAGGAAATTTGAATCTTTAAGTCACACACATAATCTTCACCATTAAATGCTCATTACTCCATTCCCACATGTGGCTTGATTCATGGCTGCCCCATTATAGCTCATGCTGATTTGTTTGATTCCTTTTGATTTGATTTCAGTTTTGGAAGGAAAAAATCAACACATGATGTTTAGCCTTGAATGCATATAATATTTTGCCTTGAATGCATATCCACATGTGCCTAAAAGTCTTGTGTACACATTTGTTGTGTTGGACCATTTAGATAGAAAAATATGTACACAAACTTGTTGCAAAAAGGGACTCCTGAAGTATTGGTCGGTTTACGTTTCTGGTCTCAGTGTCGGCTCTCAATTGATATATCCATGCTTTTAAATGTATTTCCAGTATTTTATCACGGATACCTGTAATCTGTATTACTGAGCAGACATTGGTTAATAGTACCGATAAATACAACAAATAGATAATGAATGGGCGGTATTAGAATGCAGTTTTCTGATATGAACAAATACCCCCAAACTTATCTTTTGCTCGTCCCGAGCAAAACCATTTATTCACAAAAGAAAATCCTAACCGCACTTTCGCAGGGAACGCGATTGCACTGAGCATATGCAATAAGCCGTTAAACCTCTAGGTGTCCCTAGTAGGAGGAGTGTTGTCTCCTGAGGGTTTTCAGCGGATACTACCCACAAAATCCCGTCAAGCTAGTTTTGCGAAATAACTATAATTCAAACCCTAAGGTTTTGTTTAAAAGATAACAATTCTATTATCCTAAATTTAGAACTATCGAACCTTTATTTTTCACACCTCGCTTCTCTTTTAACTTAAGATTTTATATGTCTTTACGTGCAGTGCAAATAGTGTCGTTAAGTTTCAAAAGGATCGATTAAAGTCGTCATGTCACAAAATAAAGCCCAGATAAAAATTTAAAAAGGATCACATAAGTTTTATAAGGAGTTAAGTATTTCTCAAGTTTTGTTTTCCAGTAAGGTTTCAAATTCAGAATTTCTATCTTCCATAACAGGAAACTAGGTCTTATTTTTCACTCCACCTTTTTCTTGTTTTCATTTCATACACACCTTTGTGAACGTGCAATAGTCTTTATCATAGAATGAAACCTTCATATCTCCGCAAGAAATACTTTTTTATAAAAATCTGTCTTTTGTCAAGATTATTCTCACATAAAGAACCGTTAGGAATTTTAACTCGGAGAGAACACTTGCTTGACTTTGTTTTAATTTGGACATTCTAGGCTTCTTAGCGAGCTTTGGGCCAATGCTCCCAAACCAGTTGGTTTTAGGGCATTAGGTGTAGAGACACCCCAGCGGACTTAATTACTCAAGTTACCTAGGCCCAAAAACAAAAGACAATTTTAGCGTGAAAATCATGATGATTTAATGCAGACGGAGATATAACTGGTAGTTTAATTATTTTTTGGATAAAAGACGTTTTTAGTGGGTTAGGTATGTAATCATTCCAATCAAGTTCCAGATGGGTTATTCTTCAGAATTAGTTCCAATTAAGGCCTCAATAATATCCCTTCATATTCACCTCTCTTTAAACCTAGTCTTGATATTACTTATTTCAGAACAAACCTATTTGATCCTCAGAAAATAGTTTATCAATTTAAAAGTTTTCAGACATAATAGACCTGTCATCTAATTTTCAAAACTCACGACACGTGTAGTGTGATGTAAAGACGTATATTAGCTATAGTTAACTTCAAAGGAGAGTTATCTTTCAGGTTTTCAAAATCTAAAAATAGGATTTAGTTGTTCCTATCTTATCAAATAAAACCGTCGAAATATTGAATCTAAGTTCTCCCGCTAGCTAACTTGACGACATAGTTTTTATGTTTTTAGAAAATTTTCTGATTTTTATGGGTTTTTAAATAAGTATGCAAATGCAGAATATACAAATGAATGCGAAGGTAGAAAGCTTACCGAGTACACCCCCAAACTTAAACTTGACAGTGCCCTCACTGTCAGGCTACACCAAGAGAGTCAAAATTGTCGGTGCCTCCCCAAAAACAAATTATATACAAAAATAAAAACCAAAAATATGTACACCAAAAGGTTCCCCCCAAACTTAAGTGAAACAGTGTTTCCACTGTTTAGCGTTGAAGTTCAGGATTAGGAGGGGAGAGAACGGTATCAAGCTATACAAGGCCTTACACAGGCCAAAAGTGAGTACCAACCATTCAAAAATTCTATCTATGTAATATGCGGGTTGGTGAAAGAATATGAAGAGAAAAGAAATGGAGAATACGCAAGACCGTATGGAGATAGAAGCGGGATACGGTCTCGGTATATGAGAGGAAGAATGGCGGAAGGGAAAAAGAAATGGTGTACGAACTTGAGGGTGAAAATGGAGTGAATAAATTAGCGCAATTTTTAATGACCGATGTGTTAAAAGCGATTGTGCTAATTTATTAACCCGTCGAGAAATGGGGTCAAATCCGTCAAGATTCGTGAGAAATGGGTATGCCGAACTCGGTAAACCAGACATAGGAAATGAAAGTGATACAGTTTCGTGCAAGGTCGGAACGATGGAAGGGACGAAGGGGAGTGATTTAGGGATAGTCTTATTCTCACCTAAGTAAACTGTCTCGAACTCGAAAGATTCCATCAATGGTTCGAATTGACTGTGAGCAACCGAGTTTGATGGTTCAACTAACTCATCTGAAAATTTGAAGGACTCAAACTCGGATGGTGAGCCTTCAACATCGTCCGAAAAAGTGAAACACTCGTAATCGTTATCGGCTGTGAGAAGAGTGTCATATTCAAGGAGGAACGCACTAGTGGCGTCAAATGTGCTGTGATTGAACAGAAATTTTTCAAACTCACAGTCCTCCTGCATGATCTTTTGCGTGGTCGGAACGATGGAAAGGATGGAGGGTGATTTAGGAAGTATAACAGTTAATGGTTCAGGAGGATGAATTGAAAAATCCGACACATCAAACAAAAATGGTTCATCCTCAAAACTATCCTCAATACTCTCCTCAATACTATCCTCATAATTCTCCTCGAAAATTATCTCATCCATGCAAATCTCATCAAAATCAAGACGCATATGAAGTTCGGGAGAAACATTTAATGACTCGGGATGATGAATTGGAGAGAAAATTTCAGTCAAATCTACAGGTTCATCATCTAAAATACTCCCTGCGTCAATATTCTCAATCAAGTGAAAATTAAGATTCTCAGACTCCTCATCAAAAGCATAGATTTCAATCGATTCTAGTTTTAAGATGGAGGTGTAGAGGTTAAAAGGTTTAGGACCGGTTTCACTTGGAATGGACCCTTCACAATCGGGTAAATCAAATACTACAAAATCGCACAACTCATTAACCCTTCTATCTTCAATTGGTAAATCTTTTGGGACACTAGATAGACATTCAAAATTGGAGTTGTGTGAATCAATTTGCGATGGGTAGGTTTGATTAGGAAGGGTGTACAGCTCACTTTCACTACTCAAATTCTCAGCCTGTCCTACCGTCTCATCATACATTGTAAAATGTGGAGCTAGTTGAAAAATAGCTACCGGGTCACTAGGTTGTATGAGGACAGCCATGGACGCATTCAAATCCATCATTTGTTGGGATGACGCTACCCTAAAGTCTTCCAACAACTGTTCTAGACTAGACATGGGTTGTGAAGGGGTTTCAGTAAAATATTCAAAGTTGTTTGGATACTGGAAACTCCCAAATGGCGGTTTAGAAGCAATGTCTAGGGAAGGCGCAAAAGTTGGGTAGGACTGGTAGGAATTGAATGGTAGGACTGGGGCAGGATCAACAGACGAATAAGAAGGTGAATGGAATTGTTGATCCAAAGAATTTGTAGTGGTGAAAGGATTGAAAGATCGGTTACGGGATTGTTCAATATGTTCAGCGATGGACAAAGGACGGCTTGCAAAAGGGGTATCAACATAAGAGGGTGGTGAAGGTTGAAACGGTTGATATAAAGTGGATTGCGGAGTACAAGTGTTTGTCCTAGACGCGTCTATGCGATCTTTCAATGAAATTTTTGGAATGGATGGATCGTTCGACGTTCTGCCAAAGCAAAAACCGTAGGAAGTTATGTCTGGTTGTGGGTACCAAAGTTCAGCAAGGGTTTTTCGAGGTGGGGTACCCATGATATGAAGAGAGAAAGAAAGAAAGAAAGGATAAGAAAAGGAAGGGAAAAAAGAATGTGATTTTTTTTTTAAATTTTTTTTTGTTAGTTATTAACAGAAGAATGAAATATACACACAAAAAGAATCTGGACCAATAACAATCACGACACAAAAATACCACACACCTAATCGTTCTAGGATTCACCAAGGTCAATTAGACCTGCTCAAGAACTTGATTGTCGAAGTAAAACTGTACCGAGAAACGGGCTCAAGATACACTGATCACGAGGCCAGGTAAGTGCAAAGATAAGGGGAGGTTTTCCGACTCTTTCGCGAAGGTCCTTAATTAAATAACCCTTTCTCTTTTGGCGGTTTCGCCGTTAACACTTTCCTAGACACCCCGTAAACAATATACCGTTAAGCGGTGTTCTAAACACAATTAACCTCTCCTAGTGAGCGCGAAATCCTTAAGGCTTAAAGTCTAATTTCTTTTAAAATTTGTGCGGGTAAACGTTATGCTCAAGTTCGTGATTTGTGGGCCACGGAAAAGGTGATGAAATCCTTTACCGTATGTTGTGGGGTTCGCTTGCCCTTAAATCAGTATTAATGTATGCAATGCGCAATTCAATGAAAAAAAATTTATTCAAAGAATCAAACAATCGTTTTTTTAGTTTAAGCTCGGCACTGCAACAAATACGGGTTAGTCAATTTTTTAATTTTTTTTTTTGGTGTTTGCTAGCGAACTTGCAAAGAATCCTGCAAAGATATTATATTGGAAGCGTCGGATTTGAGAAGAAGGTGTTAGTAAAGTACGTACCGTTAAGTTGTGGGCTAAGAAACCCCCGTTGAATCGAATCCGGTAAGCTTGAAAAGTTCTCTTGCGCGGGTCAAACTACCCGGATCTTTGGCACTGTTCTTCGTAACCACCTTGATTTTGAATGTGCACTTTGCTCCCCACGCCCGCTTTTCGCAAATCCGCAAAATCTGAAATGTCGGAAAAAATGGATATTAGTGCGGAAAAACGATATGAATGCCCAAATACCTGCACACTAAAAATTATAAAAAAACAAACAATACAAATAGGACAAAAATAGAACACTGGAGCTCAGAGAAGAAATTGGAGGCAAGAGGTGGTGAAAGGGCCGGCGTCGCCGGATTTGGTGATGATGTCGCCGGCCAACTTGATGAGGTAGGGCTCCAAATTTCAACAGTAGTCTCAGTGTTCCACTAATGCCACACTGGTATTGTTTATCTTTTTATTTTAGTTACAGAGTGCAAGCAGGTATAAAATCCAGAGAACAAAATGGTTAGCTTGTGTTAATTTTTTTGTTTGGTTTTGAAATTTTGAATTTTTTTAGTTTGTTTTAGAAAATAGGGTTAGATGGATATTAACAAGATTAACCCGAAATAACAAAAACAAAAACGTTACCGTCTCCCCGGCAACGGCGCCATTTGATTGCACGCCAAAAGCGTGTTGGATATTTAAAGTTCTAAAGTTTAACCGCGATCAGGACGGTGTCGCTTTGCAGCTAGCCGCGATGAGCACGGGTCGATCCACAGGGAGATGGTAAGTTTTACGTTCTTATTCTAACGAGTTAACAACATGGCGGATTTGTTCGTTATCTAACCTATGTGTATATTCAAGTATAAGGCTTGTTAGGAAACGATAGGATAGTGTAAGTTAATGGATTCCGTATTCAAGTACTTTGAGTCGAACTCAACCAATGAAGCTAGAACAATCGGCAACAACGTGGATTAGGGGACTTAAGCACGGTATTCATAGAATCCAGCTTATTGACCCTTGTCCTTCCGTTCTTGTCTCTTGCTTTCGCCTCCGGCCAAACCGAATGCAACCGGTCACGGTTAGGAATCACCTTTACCTTGGTAGGGTAGGGTGCCTAACGGAGCGTTTGCATAATATTTGGGCGGAGTTTCAAATGGGAAAAGACGGGAAAAGGAAATGAGGAGCGAAATGTTAACTTACAAAATCTTTCTCTTTTCCTAACAACAATATTCACACCAACATTCACAAAACAACAAAGAGGCAAAAAGAAAAGCTACAAAGAAAAGAAAAGACTACAAACAAGTAATTAAATGACATGGTAATAAATTGCAAGTAATAAAAGACAAGAATGAAAATGCATGTAAGTAAAAGAGCGAGTAAGAAAGACTAAGAACCATAGAACCCAAAACAAGACATGGGTTCAATAACCAAATCTTAAACTTGCAAGCTCAATGAAGAGGTTGCAAGATCAAGAAGAGGCAAAGAACTCATGGTGAATGAAGGCACAAAAAAGACCTTTATTAATCATCAAGAACGATACAACCCCTTGAGATCAATAACCAACCCTTAAACCTTCAAGCTCAATGAAGAGGTTGAAGGATCAAGAGAAGGTTAAGACTTCAAGGGGACTAAGCTATTTACAAGAAAGGAGAATAGAAAACTTGGACAAAGAATGACAATCCAAGACTAAAGAATGACTAAAGAATTGATCCTTGAACCTTTGCCCCATGGTATGTATTTATAGGCTCCAAAGAATGGAGGGAAATTCGAATTTTTAAATCAACACAAAATCTTTAGCATTGAATGCTCATTACTTCATGTCCATTTGTGACTTGATTCTTGTCTTCCCTATCATGGTCCATGCTGATTTGTCTATTTGAATTTGATTTGCGCTCAGTTTTGGAAGGAAATTTGAATCTTTAAGTCACACACATAATCTTCACCATTAAATGCTCATTACTCCATTCCCACATGTGGCTTGATTTATGGCTGCCCCATTATAGCTCATGCTGATTTGTTTGATTCCTTTTGATTTGATTTCAGTTTTGGAAGGAAAAAATCAACACATGATGTTTAGCCTTGAATGCATATAATATTTTGCCTTGAATGCATATCCACATGTGCCTAAAAGTCTTGTGTACACATTTGTTGTGTTGGACCATTTAGATAGAAAAATGTGTACACAAACTTGTTGCAAAAAGGGACTCCTGAAGTATTGGTCGGTTTGCGTTTCTGGTCTCAGTGTCGGCTCTCAATTGATATATCCATGCTTTTAAATGTATTTCCAGTATTTTATCACGGATACCTGTAATCTGTATTACTGAGCAGACATTGGTTAATAGTACCGATAAATACAACAAATAGATAATGAATGGGCGGTATTAGAATGCAGTTTTCTGATATGAACAACAGGTGGAAAGAGGATCTCGTGTAGGATAGCACCTCTCTTGGAGAGAGATGCGGGGTGGATTCTGCGCACCAATGGACGGCGGCAGAGTAGTGGTAAAGAAGTTCGATGGAGACGGATCCATCGATGTGGGTGTGGTGGTGGGTAAAGAAAAGGTAAATGTAGAAATACTGACTTTAGGGTCGATCGTGGGGATGCGGACTAAATGGGCATTAGAATCCCGTGTCCAGCCTATCTTGCACTAAAAAGAGTTAGTACAAGTGGCAGCGTGACTTATAATTAGGGGAATGAATGAATGTGGTGTTTGTTTTGAAAATATACGGATTTTTTTTGAAAAAATGATGCGATCACAACAAATACAACAAGCAACCCTAAAATCTAGTGGTCACCTAGGTCAAAGCTCTAGACCGCTCCTAACTGCCAAAAGACAAGTCACAGGATAAATCCTCCATTGCCTCTTTGTCTTTCCTGTAGCCAGATAAGTGCCAGGTAAGTGGGAGGTTCTCCACTACGTAAGTAGTGGGCCTAATTAAGTAACCACTAGCCTTCGACACACTTGCCTTAGACACTACAAAAGAAACGCGGATAAGCAATGAATTACCCACGGCCTTCTCTTGTCCTAAGTGAGCGCGACGGTCCTTAGAGTCTTCTCTAGATATTCTTTAGTTAATGCGGGTAATGCGGATGCAAGTTTGTGATTTTTGGGGTTTAGGAAGGGTAATGAACTCCCCACCTAATCTGGATTTGGTCGTGCCCCTTAATTTCCGTATTAATATGCAAACAACCAAAAATCAAAACACGCACAATTTATTTCCTTTTGCGGCGCTGCGATTTATTTGCAAAGAAACCTGCACAAATTGTTAATTGGAGCAGACAGAGGAGGAGATAAGAAAGTGTAGAATTCACCTGAGAAGTTTTGCACAGAGATGACGTCAGAACGTGGCGGTTCCGCCGCGGGAGCTTGCTAATGCCGCGGAAACGCGGTCTCAAGGAAAGATCACTGCACACAATTTTCTACAGAGGCTTCTGTTCACTTACACAGCTCACTGAAATGCTCTGAAAAAATTTTCTCCAGCTCCAATGATCCCAGATTTCCTCGCAACAAATCACAACAACACGTTTAGGGTTTGTGCGAATTTAGATCTAAAAATATAGATGGAATAAACTTTTCAACTCAAATTTCAAAATACGAACAATTAGCGCACAATCCCCGGCAACGGCGCCATTTGATTGAAACGATTTCCGATTGTGTTTATCAAATGATCCCAGGCAACGACACCATTTGATTGTTTGGATTTCCGATTGTGTAATTGGAAAATTGTGTAGAAATCACAACCAAAAATATTTTGACCGCAATCAATAACGGTGTCGAATGTAGCGCGTAAGTAAGTGCGGATCGTCCACAGAGAAAGTGTAATCGTTCGTGTTTCGATTTAGATGAGTTGAAACTTTAAAGAAAAGAAAATAAACAATTCATGATTTGTAAATTGAAGTTCAAGAAATAGAAAAATCTAGATCTAAGAAAACATTAAAATCAAGAATTGAGAATTTGATGATTTCCAAACCAAATATCAAGAATCGAAGTGAGGCTCGTAGGAATCGATGGGATCTATAGATGTGATGAAATCTAGCGATTACGTATTCTTATCCATCGATGAATTGATACTAGATCGATGATGATCGACGAGAATTAGGGATCTCTTGTGAAACTAGGGTTTCATCATCTATCCCTTATTCCTTCGTCGATATCATTCATATTCTAGCCTCTAGTAAATTCAAGAATCGATCGTGGATCCCTAATTTCGAGCGATCACAATCAAGAAAGCATCGCAACAAAACTAGGTCGTCGATTCTTCAATTTGCTAGGGTTTACAAAACTCGTAGGACTTAAGAATCGTTTTAAGATTTGTTACATCATCATTCTATTGATCGTCTCGACTCCTTTACGAGCGGAGTTTTACTCAAACATCACAACAAGAATCACAATCACAAATTGAGATCGAATCATGATGCAAGAATATAAAGAAAGCAAGATTAAAGAATTTCACCCTTTATTTATCAACAATTCCGTTTACAATTCACTCAAGAACTACAAGAGGAGGAACTCGATCGTCGATTTGGCTTCGCTCGTCTCCTTGAGTCGTGGATTGACTTGGATCACTTGCTCGATTGAAGATCGGCTCCGCTCCTAAATGGTTGAAGGCTTCTCGCTTGATTTGGTATTCGGGATCTTGAATTTGGCTTTGGATTAGGGTTAGGGTTTGAGGCACAAGTTGTGTCACTCAACTTGTGTTAGAAATGGGGGAGATGAGAGATTAATGAACAACCTTTTAACCTTAGATCTAAGCTCTCTTTTATAGACCATCCAAAACCTTAGATCTAAGCTCTCTTTTATAGACCATCCAAAACCCTAGATCTTGGATTCAAAATTTGAATTTCCCTCCAAAAGTTTGTTAGCTAGAGAGGCTTTTAGTAGTTTGTTGGAGGGAGCTTCTAGAATTAGGTTGTTAGAAGCTTAATCATGATTAGCTTGCTTAATGATCTTTGCTGATCTGGCAGAAGCTTCGAGAGTTCTGTAGACTTTGACATAGCTTGCTGAGGTGTACACACAGAGATAGGAATTCTGAAGCAAAACAAGGGAGCTGACGTGGCAAGACCGCCGCGGATCCGCGGCACGAGCCTGCTTAGGCCGCGGATCCGCGGCCCAATAGGAGGATCGGTGCTTCACTTTTCCACTGTGGCTTTCTGCTAGCTTTTGGATATTGTTCTGATATGTTGAATTTTACAATTCCTTCTGTATCAATGCCAGATCAAAGATCTTTGAGTTGGCGTATTTTTTATCAGCAATTTGACAATTTTGGCTCGGTTCCAGAAATTTCCTGCACAGACTTCGAAACAAGTGTTGTGTTACACAAGAATGATGTGATGCCATGATAAACACACAATTGCCCTCAGAAATGTCGGTTTTAGAGTATAACACACGTAATCTGGTATTTTAGGGATGTTTTGCTAATATGTGCAATATGAATACCGAACACTTCTAGATGAGTGTAAAAGATAGGGAAATTGCCGTGTTAAAAATGCAGTATTTTCGACTGATCAAATTCCCCCAAACTTATTTTCAGTCATCTCGAGCGAACTGTTTTATTAAAAAGAGAAGGAGAAAATAAAGAAAGAGAAAAACTAACTAGCACACTTTCGTAGGCAACACAATTGCACTGAGCACGTGCAACAAGCCTTTAAATCTCTAGGTGTCCCTAGTAGGAGGAGTGTTGTCGCCTGAGGGTTTTCAGCGGATTGCACCCACAAAATCCAATAATAAAAGGAAGATCATGAATATTACATTTAAAGAAAAGAATTGTAAAAGAAAAGCCTTGAAAATTAGGGTTTCCAACTAAGCTAGCTTTTCGATTGTCATGAGCCCTATCTTAATAGTCATGAAAAGATGTCAGAAATCACGTCCTCCCTCAATAAAACATCGTCTTATTCTTCATTCCTATCTTTCTTCCAAACATCGATCATATAACCCTACGTGTGTGTAAAGAACATCCCTACACCCGGAGAATTCAATTCAAGCTATCATACTCTTGTCCATCTGCCTCAGTACTTTTTAATTAATGAATATTTAGATGAATTTTCTCACACACTTTCATGCGACCGTTAATACTTCTTGAGGTACTAACCGACCGATTACTCATGTGCTTGCTTATTTGGTGTTTTTCCTCGTCTTGCACCACCTATGGCTTAGCAGTGACTCCCAGACCAGTTGGCCTTAGGGCACTGGGTGAAGAGGCACCCTCGCTATATATTTTTTTATTGCTGCCTTGGCGATAACAAAACCAGTGTTCATTTTTCTCACCATTTTATATTTTCTTCATTTTTTTTATTTCGTTCATACTTTTGGCTTTTAGACAAGAGCATTTCAAGGTATCCTCTACTATCCCGAGTTTCAAGACGTGTGTAAGTGTGAATAGTAGGGTATCAACGTTCAAAATGTTTGGCTTCCAGAATAGAAACTATTTTTCAGACTTATTTTTATCCTCATGTTAGTGACTTCCTTCATCTTACTAACCCTTGGGACAACGGCTCATTACTACTTATTACTAGTTCGTATAAGAAAACTTCTAATTTTCTTAGTTTTCTTAAATTTTTCTAATCTCATGGATGTAATTTTTCACTATCTAATCTTTTATTATCTTATTTATGTACAAAATTATTTTTATCTTTTAAATTTTTTTAAAATTTTTATAGGTTTTCGAAGATGTTTTGTGCTTATGCAAAGTGATATGCAAATGATGCGAAAATAAGCACAAACCTCCCCCAAACTTGTTTTCAACAGTGTCCTCACTGTTGCCATCTGCTAAATCTCGAAAAACCTGTAAGCTTGGGAGGAAATTTATTAACGGGGGAAAAATATTTAAGTGAAGATCCTCCCCCAAAATTATTGTTGGCTCATCATTTTCAGTAAAAATTTTCTTTTCAGAAGCCAGACTATACCCCCCCCCCAAACTTGAGTTAAGCAATGTTAATCTTTGAAAATCATATGAGGGGGGCAAAAATCATTGGTCGATGCAAGCTTTGCAAAGACCGAAAGTTAACACCAACCATTCAAAATTTTTATCAATGCAGTGCTCAAGTTGGTGGAAGAAGAAGTGGGGAAAGGTTAAGTGGTGGAATAGAATGTGTGTGTGTCTCATTTTGGAGAGACGATGCAGTGTATGTGATGGATTACTCACATTCTTTTTACAGTTCAGAAGAAGGGTGGAGGTTCAATTTCATTGATTGGGAGATGATTCATCTCAACACCCATGTCATTCAAAAATGCGAGTTCATCAGCGAAGATCTCCTCAAAAGTTCCATCAATACCCCGATGAATAATGTCATCACAAAGTGCGGGGTGATCTTCAGACTCCAAAAACGGTTCATAATCAGTGTTAGTTGTTGACCCGGATATCTCGGTGGAAGAGTCCGTATGTGTATGATACATAGTTGGGTCAAACAACAACATATGAAAAGAGTCAAGATCGGTATAAGGAAGATCATCAAATTCGCTGCTTTCGATATCCATTAAGTCGACAGAACAGACCTGAGCAGTAGGTTCGGAGGGTACACTTCCCAACTTGTAAATGTTCAGCTCAATTGACCTATTCCCGAAGGATATGATCATAGAACCGTTACGACAGTTGATGATAGCATTGGAAGTGGCCAAAAAGGGGCGACCTAAAATCACCGGAATTTGATTCCGTGGGTTCTTTACAGGCTATGTATCAAGTACAATAAAGTCTACAGGAAATACGAATTCCCCGATTTTTATTAACACATCCTCAAGTTCATCCCTAGGTTTGGTGATTGATCGGTCAGCCATCTGGAGAGTTATGCTCGAGGGCTTTAACACTCCGATACCTAGTTACTCGTAAACAGAGTATGGAAGCAAGTTAACACTAGCGCCAAGGTCTAGTAGAGTACGGTTGATGTGTTTTTCCCCGATAGAAATGGAAATAGTAGGACAACCAGGGTCCTTACGTTTCTTCGGTACTTGTTGGGGGAAAGTTGTGTCTACTGTCTTTGCCATGAATATCTTCTTGGGCACTTGATTCTTCCTCTTTCTAGTGCACAAGTTCTTTAGAGTTTTCGCATAGGACGGAACTTATTGGATGGCATCTAGGAGAGGGATGTTGATGTTAACTTGCTTAAACATGTCCATAATCTTCTCCATATATGGACTCGATTTGTTAGCCCTTAACCGATTAGGATAAGGTGCTTTAGCAATAAGCGCCGGGTCCATCATAGGAGAAGGAAGTGTGTGTGGAACCGATCCCAGAATAGAAGTGGGGATCGTCCGTGGAGAACTAGAAGAGTTGGGCTGAGGTGGCGAGCCTTTTGGGAAACGAAGAATAGGCTCGCAAGAAGGTGGTGGGGTAGAAGAACTGGGGTCAGAATTAGAAGTGGAAGTGGAAGGAAAAGTCTCAGTCGGGGTATCATTGATAGATTTTTCAGTGTCATCAATCTCTTCCCCAACGTGATTGTCAAGCACTCTTCCAGATCTCAACGTGGTGATTGCATCCACATGATGTGAATAGCCAGGATTGGGCAAAGGTTGAGCTGGAAGTTTCCCTTTCTCTCTTGCACTCATTTCGGCTTTTAGTTGTGCAATTTGTGCTTCCATCGATTTGATATTCTCATTTTGAGAGACAATGATCTTCATCACATTCTCGACGGAAGATTGCAAACTTGCCGTCCCTTGGATGGATTGTTTCATGAAAGTTTCCAAGGTTTGTGCTAGTGCAGAGGTATTATCTGTACCAGTCAATTGCAAAGAGTTTTCATGTGGTGCAAAAGTGTTGGCCGGATTTTGGAAGTTTTGTGATTGGTAGGGGTGCTGACTCAATTGAAGTGGTTGCTGTTGTGGTGGAGGGACCCTTTGGAAATTGTGTTGGTTTAGAACCGTGTTTTGAGTTTGTGATTGGTTCCAAGCAAAGTTAGGGTGATTCCTCCAACCCTGATTATATGTGGAAGAACATGGATCATTCCTAGGTCTTTGAAATGCGGCATTGGTATGCTCTTGACCTTGAAACGGAGAATTTAGTGGACATTCTTCCGTCAAATGAGAAGGATCAGAACAAAATCCACATACAGTTTTGGAGAATGACATTTGATTTAGGGCGGCGGCTAAAAATTTGTTTTCCATATTCTCGAGTTTCTTTTGTATAGCTGAAATGTCAGCTCTAACTCCTATGGAAACATCCGATTGGTTATTGCCAGCCCTAAACGATTGACTCACACCCTCCCACTGTAAAGATTTTTCAGCGAAATCTTCTAGAAATTTCCAGGCATCCCCATCATCTTTGGTCATGAAGTTGCCTTGACACATGGATTCAAGGATCTGTCTTGTGTTTGGATTAATGCCCTCATATATGATTCTGCACAGATCCCATGTAGGGATTCCATGATGTGGACATTGGACTAACAGATCCTTGAAGCATTCAAGACATTTTGAAAATGGTTCATTTGGAAGCTGGGTGAATTGATTTATTTCGCTACGGACTCGAGCTGTTTTATGATGTGGGTAGAATTTCTTAAGGAATGCTTTGACGAATTCTTCCCAATTTGAAATGGAATGTGAGGTTGTGTTATACAGCCACTTCTCGGCTATATCGCACAAGGTAAATGGGAGAAGACGAAGACGTATAGCATCCATACAAAGCTGTGAAGTACCTATCATTGTGCATACATTTTCAAATTTGGTGATAAAGGCATATGCGTCTTCAGACTCGAGACCGTGAAATTTTGGTAGAAGGTTGATGTATTGGGGTTTAATTTGAAAATTTTCCCCGTTGGCTGGTGGAATGGAGAGACAAGTAGAAAGAGGACCTCGTGTAGGATAGCACCTCTCTTGGAGAGAGATGCGTGGTGGATTCTGCGCACCAACGGACGGCGGCAGAGTAGTGGTAAAGAAGTTCGATGGAGACGGATCCATCGATGTGGGTGTGGTGGTGGGTAAAGAAAAGGTAAATGTAGAAATACTGACTTTAGGGTCGATTGTGGGGACGCGGACTAAACGGGCACTAGAATCCCGTGTTCAGCCTATCTTTCTCTAAAAAGGGTTAGTACAAGTGGCAGCGTGACTTATAATTAGGGGAATGAATGAATGTGGTGTTTGTTTTGAAAATATACGGATTTTTTTTGAAAAAATGATGCGATCACAACAAATGCAACAAGCAACCCTAAAATCTAGTGGTCACCTAGGTCAAAGCTCTAGACCACTCCTAACTGCCAAAAGACAAGTCGCAGGATAAATCCTCCACTGCCTCTTTGTCTCTCCTGTGGCCAGGTAAGTGCCAGGTAAGTGGAAGGTTCTCCACTACGTAAGTAGTGGGCCTAATTAAGTAACCACTAGCCTTCGACACACTTGCCTTAGACACCACAAAAGAAACGCGGATAAGCAATGAATTACCCATGGCCTTCTCTTGTCCTAAGTGAGCGTGACGGTCTTTAGAGTCATCTCTAGATATTTTTTAGTTAATGAGGGTAATGCGGATGCAAGTTTGTGATTTTTGGGGCTTAAGAAGGGTAATGAACTCCCCACCTAATCTGGATTTGGTCGTGACCCTTAATTTCCGTATTAATATGCAAACAACCAAAAATCAAAACACGCACAATTTATTTTGCTTTTGCGGCGCTGCGATTTATTTGCAAAGAAACCTGCACAAATTGTTAATTGGAGCAGACAGAGGAGGAGATAAGAAAGTGTAGAATTCACCTGAGAAGTTTTGCACAGAGATGACGTCAGAACGCGGCGGTTCCGCCGTGGGAGCTTGCTAATTCCGCGGAAACGCGGTCTCAAGGAAAGATCACTGCACACAATTTTCTACAGAGGCTTCTGTTCACTTACACAGCTCACTGAAATGCTCTGAAAAAAATTTCTCCAGCTCCAATGATCCTAGATTTTCTCGCAACAAATCACAACAACACGTTTAGGGTTTGTGCGAATTTAGATCTAAAAATATAGATGGAATAAACTTTTCAACTCAAATTTCAAAATACGAACAATTAGCGCACAATCCCCGGCAACGGCGCCATTTGATTGAAACAATTTCCGATTGTGTTTATTAAATGATCCCCGGCAACGGCGCCATTTGATTGTTTGGATTTCCGATTGTGTAATTGGAAAATTGTGTAGAAATCACAACCAAAAATATTTTGACCGCAATCAATAACGGTATCGAATGTTGCGCGTTAGTAAGTGCGGATCATCCACAGAGAAAGTGTAATCGTTCGTGTTTCGATTTAGATGAGTTGAAACTTTAAAGAAAAGAAAACAAACAATTCATGATTTGTAAATTAAAGTTCAAGAAATAGAAAAATCTAGATCTAAGAAAACATTAAAATCAAGAATTGAGAATTTGATGATTTCAAAACTAAATATCAAGAATCGAAGTGAGGCTCGTAGGAATCGATCGGATCTATAGATGTGATGAAATCTAGCGATTACGTATTCTTATCCATCGATGAATTGATACTAGATCGATGATGATCGACGAGAATTAGGGATCTCTTGTGAAACTAGGGTTTCATCATCTATCCCTTGTTCCTTCGTCGATATCATTCACATTCTAGCCTCTAGTAAATTCAAGAATCGATCGTGGATCCCTAATTTCGAGCGATCACAATCAAGAAAGTATCGCTACGAAACTAGGTCGTCGATTCTTCAATTTGCTAGGGTTTACAAAACTCGTAGGGCTTAAGAATCGTTTTAAGATTTGTTACATCATCATTCTATTGATCGTCTCGACTCCTTTACGAGCGGAGGTTTACTCAAACATCACAACAAGAGTCACAATCACAAATTGAGATCGAATCATGATGCAAGAATATAAAGAAAGCAAGATTAAAGAATTTCACCTTTAATTTATCAACAATTCCGTTTACAATTCACTCAAGAACTACAAGATGAAGAACTCGATCGTCGATTTGGCTTCGCTCGTCTCCTTGAGTCGCGGATCGGCTTGGATCACTTGCTCGATTGAAGATCGGCTCCGCTCCTAAATGGTTGAAAGCTTCTCGCTTGATTTGGTACTCGGGATCTTGAATTTGGCTTTGGATTAGGGTTAGGGTTTGAGGCACAAGTTGTGTCACTCAACTTGTGTTAGAAATGGGGGAGATGAGAGATTAATGAACTAATGAACAACCTTTTAACCTTAGATCTAAGCTCTCTTTTATAGACCATCCAAAACCTTAGATCTAAGCTCTCTTTTATAGACCATCCAAAACCCTAGATCTAGGATTCAAAATTGGAATTTCCCTCCAAAAGTTTGTTAGCTAGAGAGGCTTCTAGAAGTAGTTTGTTGGAGGGAGCTTCTAGAATTAGGTTGTTAGGAGCTTAATCATGATTAGCTTGCTTAATGATCTTTGCTGATCTAGCAGAAGCTTCGAGAGTTCTGTAGACTTTGACATAGCTTGCTGAGGTGTACATATAGAGATAGGAATTCTGAAGCAAAACAGGGGAGGTGACGTGGCAAGACCGCCGCGGATCCACGGCACGAGCCTGCTTAGGCCGCGGTTCCGCGGCCCAATAGGAGGATCAGTGCTTCACTTTTCCACTGTGGCTTTCTGCTAGCTTTTGGATATTGTTCTGATATGTTTAATTTTACAATTCCTTCTGTATCAATGCCAGATCAAAGATCTTTGAGTTGGCGTATTTTTTATCAGCAATTTGACAATTTTGGCTCGGTTCCAGAAATTTCCTGCACAGACTTCGAAATAAGTGTTGCGTTACACAAGAATGATGTGATGCCATGATAAACACACAATTTCCCTCAGAAATGTCGGTTTTAGAGTATAACACACGTAATCTGGTATTTTAGGGATGTTTTGCTAATATGTGCAATATGAATACCGAACACTTCTAGATGAGTGTAAAAGATAGGGAAATTGCCGTGTTAAAAATACAGTATTTTCGACTGATCAACTGACAACTGGGCAGATATTGATTCTGCGTAACTGTTTTGATGTACCAGGTACAACTTGTAATATCATATCCGTATCCTTACTTTTTAAGGAAGGATATGATTTTACTTGAATAAGCGATGTAGTTCACATCCACCTAAATCAAGTTCTGATTGGGTCAGGTACATTAAAAAACGGGATATACGTATTGAATCAAGCTCAGATTTTCAGTGTCCAGAACACACTTAAAAGAAAGTCTCCGGAATTAAATCAGGCTTTCTTATGGCATTGTAGACTGGGTCACATCAATGAGAGCAGGTTAACTAAGTTACATAGAGAAGGATATTTGAATCCGTTCGAATATCAATCTTATAATACTTGTGAATCTTGTCTCATAGGAAAGATGACAAAAACTCCGTTTACTGGACACGGAGTAAGAGCAAGCGAGCTCTCGGGACTCGTACACAGTGACGTGTGCGGTCCAATGTCTACACATGCGCGAGGAGGTTATTCCTACTTCATTACTTTTACGGATGATTTCTCTAGGTATGGATATATCTTCTTAATAAAGTATAAATCCGAGGCCTTTAAGAAATTCCAAGAATACAAGAATGAAGTGGAAAACCAAACCGGCAAAAGTATCAAGACACTGAGATCTGATCGAGGTGGTGAATACTTAAGTGCCGAGTTCCTGGGTTACTTAAAAGAGAATGGAATTCTCTCTCAGCTTACTCCTCCATACACACCACAACATAACGGTGTATCGCAGAGGCGGAACCGAACCCTATTGGATATGGTTCGTTCCATGATGAGTAACGTTGAGTTGCCGCAATCATTCTGGGGATATGCACTAGAATCAGCTGCATACCTTTTGAACCGAGTTCCAACCAAGACTATGCTTACCACACCATATCAGATGTGGAGTGGGAAGAAACCCTGTCTTAAGTATCTTAAGACATGGGGATGTCCAGCTTTTGTAAAGAAGCAGCATGCGGACAAGCTCGAGACACGCTCAGTAAAATGCAAATTTGTGGGATATCCAAAGAACTCCAAGGGATATTAATTCTATTACGCAGAGGAACAAAAGTTCTTTGTTTCTCATCATGCCTGCTTCTTGGAAACTGAGTTTTTAGAAAATCAGAAGAATGGGAGCACAATAGAACTGGAAGAAATTCCAGAACCACAAGCTATTACTGAAACCTTGGTAGAACAAGAAGGTTCAGGAGAATAGGACATCCCGACGCCACTCCGCAGGAGTAGTAGACAATCTCATCCGCCCGAGTGATACTACGGTTTTCTCATAGACGGGGATAAAGAGGATTGCACTATTGACTATAATGAGCCTACTAGCTTCCAGCAAGCCATTCAGAGCGGTGACTCAGTAAAATGGCTGGATGCAATGCAGACCGAAATGGAGTCCATGTACACTAACAAAGTATGGACTTTGGACATTGCTCCAGATGGGGTAAAACCCATAGGATGCAAATGGATCTTCAAAAAGAAAATTGGTGTAGATAGACAGGTTGAAACCTATAAGGCTAGACTTGTTGCAAAGGGTTTCCGTCAAAGACCTGGTTTGGACTATGACGAAACCTTTTCTCCAGTGGCTATGCTTAAATCCATTCGGGTCCTTCTTGCTATTGCTGCCTTCCACGATTATGAAATCTGGCAGATGGACGTAAAGACGGCCTTTCTAAATGGTAATTTGGAAGAGTGCGTCTATATGGATCAGCCAGAGGGATTCACTCAGAGTGGGAGCAGCGGTAAAGTATGCAAGTTGCTTAAGTCCATTTATGGACTAAAGCAAGCATCACGGAGTTGGAACATCTGTTTTGATGATGCTGTCAAAGAATTCGACTTTATCAAAAATCCAGATGAACCATACATATACAGTAAGATTGTAGGGAGAGCTGTAGTATTCCTCATCTTGTACGTAGATGACATTCTCCTAATAGGAAATGATATTCCTATGTTACAGTCAGTCAAAAGATTCTTATCACAGAAATTCTCCATGAAAGACCTGGGTGATGCCACCTACATTCTGGGGATCCGGATCTATCGTGATAGATCAAAAAGGATGTTGGGACTTTCGCAGTCTAGGTACATAGACACCATAGTAAAAAGATTCAGTATAGATGATTCTAAGCGCGGTAACCTATCGGCTTGTCACGGAATCACCCTCTCCAAAGAGATGTCTCCCGAGACTGATTTGGAAAGGGATCGCATGTCGATTATACCCTACGCTTCTGCGGTAGGCTCTATAATGTATGCGATGTTATGTACCAGACCAGATGTAGCATACGCATTAAACGCTGTAAGCCGGTATCAAGAAAACCCAGGGGAGAAGCACTGGATAGCCGTAAAGAACATTCTCAAGTACCTGAGGAGGACTAAGGAGATGTTTTTGGTGTATGGCGGAAAAGACCTCCAGATTGAGGCCTTTGCCGACTCCGGCTTCCAGAGTGACAAGGATGACTCCAAATCCATGTCGGGTTATGTCTTTACCCTCAATGGAGGGGTGGTCTGTTGGAAGAGTTCCAAGCAGGAGACCGTTGCTGACTCAACAATGGAAGCGGAGTACATAGCTGCTTGCGATACCGCAAAAGAAGCTGTCTGGATGAAGAAGTTCCTCACAGAACTTCAGGTGGTTCCTACCAGTGTTGATCCAATACCTCTGTATTGTGACAACAACGGCGCTATAGCTTTAGCGAAGGAACCCAGGTCCCATCAGAAGTCCAGACATATCTTAAGGCGGTATCACCTGATCAGGGAGATCGTAGATCACCGGGAGATCGAGGTGAAAAGAGTAGAGACGGAGAATAACATTGCTGATCCATTCACAAAGGCCATTCCTCAGACGCAGTTCGAGAGGCTATTCGAGATGATAGGTCTACGATATGCCAGCTCATGGCCCTAGTGCAAGTGGGAGATTGTTAGTGCATATGCCCTAGAGGCCATTATTGTATCATACTAGGTTGTATATTACTTAATGGAAGCTTGGGATATTCACAGTTATACAACAATCTTGCTAAAAATGGTAGTATGCTACTTGGTTTGTGTCTACTTTAATATGTTTCTTGTAACGTATCACTTATACATATTAGTAGAGCCCATAGGTTCTTTGCTTGATTACCAGCGTTGTGATGGCAGTCACACTAGTGGGGGCTGGGTAGTCTATAAGCAATATCCTATACATGTCCCTAGTCGTAGGATTATTAAGACAGGGCATCGATACTCCACAGTAGACTAGTGTGTACGCTTCTCAACCCAGTTGGGGAGATGGTCTGTCCCACAGCCATCAGTACATCGTACTGGAGATAGTATACAGGTGCTCGATAGGTTACGGGTACACCGGACAGGACTCGCAGGGGAACTGTTGGTTGGTATTATACCCGTTGTCAGTTAACAGTTCCCAGGTGACATGAGTACGGCATAGTCCGCAGACTTGACACTGCTACTTCGCCTCAAGTGTGTCCTACTGTTCTTAGATTGCTACCCTACCACAGCTCAAAGGAGTCGTGCAAACAGGTAGCAGTTGGGTGCAATCCCGAGCACTTGGAGGCAGTGGCGGTTAGACAGGATTCATCTCTCCCGGTATTGGGAGTTGATATCGCGCTGTGTCAGAGAGCCATTACGCAAAGTCCCTAACCAGGGCAAGCGAGATTTACTGGTAGGTTCCAGTAGTTTCTCAGGGTGTAATGGGCTACGCTTCGACACGACTTATACTGCTATTAGGGGACTGACGCTTGCCGCCCCCTAGGCTCGATATGCGATAGTCTTAGACGAACAGACCGGACTGTACGGAGATTGTCACATCAGGCTCAGTAGGAGTTCGGATGGGTTTCCTCATCGGCCTTCTTATCGACATCTACCTAGGGACCGTTACGTACATCTAGTGCCGCTTGCGGTCTGTGGTTAAACCCACTGCCAGCGTAGTGTCGAGTCTTTAGCGTCCCACACAGAGGGTTTCCCTGCTCCAGGCGAAACGATATAGAGGTCGTATGGTTTTACGACAAGGGTTCGGACGCGTACGTGTGTTTACGCACGTACGACGTTCGGACAGTTTTTACTGGTCGGCTTTGATTTAAGCCAGATTCTAGTATCGGGTTATTGGATTTATACAGTCTAAAGTTTTTCCGTGTTTTCACGGATAAGAGGAGCGTTCTCGTAGTTTGTTGGGAAGCTTCTAGAAAGATGATGACATGGAGGTTAAGGTGGCATTAGCATTTAATGCATTAGTGACTCACTTAGATGAATCATTCAAGTGAGTTAATGAAGCATTTATTACTTAATGACTCACTTGATGATTCATTGCATATATTTAATGAAGTATGATGATAATGCATTTTGAATTATTCATTTTGATTTTCTTATGCTTCATAATATATTAGAAGTGAGAAGCTTTTTCATTCATTCTCATGCTCATCTTCTCTCTCCTCAAGCTCTCTCTTGAAACCCTAATCCTCCCCTCTCATGTGTTGAGATCAAGGATTAGCTAGACTAATACATCCATAATCTCACTCTATATCCCCTAGGTAGCTTAGATTAGCACTTTGAGAAACCTAGTTATCTCAAGTTAGAGATCAAGCTTGGTGTAGGAGCTCTCGGGTGGATCGTCTTTGACTCGAGGAAGCCGTTGAGGTGCCGATGTTCTAAGGACCCTACGAGGAGTGGAGGACAGCGATGAAGACCCGAAGGACATGTAACGTGAGCTATAACTTCGAATCCGAGTAGTTAAACCTCTCGTAGTATGCTAGTAATGGTTTAGATACGATTCATGCGCTCAAGTCCGTGTTACGAAACTTTGATAATCGTTTTTCATATATTCCGCCTCCCCGCAAGTTCGTAGGGTGCGTGACATAGACTTACAGTAGGTATACAGGTATGCTATAAGTCATATGCATAAAGAAATATGAATCAATGTCTCAATGTCCCTAACCAAACAATATCATATCAATAAGGGTGTTGTGCGTGTCATGGCAATTATTGACGGTGTGTGTAGCATACAATCAGTGCCCGTGCAACATAAACCGTCAACAATAGTGCAGTGTCCTAAGGATACTAGTCCAAGCACAACAAGTAACTAAGCGATAGGGTTTATGCGCAACTCTAATTATGCAATAGAATATGCGACAAAACACAACATTTCTAGCCCAGATGCATAACGCCATGCGGGCGATTCCCCTGTAGATGTTAAATCTACTCACCAACGCTCCAGGCTAAGTGAAGCCAACCACTTGTTTTCCCCTTGTAGTAGTGTCCGAAGTCCCCGCCTGCGAACCTACCATATCAAAACAATAAAGAAAGTATATATTAATAATAGACCCAAAACACGCACAAACTAAATTTAACCGACGCAACAACACAAAACATACTCTCAAGTGTTCGTATTGTGGCTAACGTGTGTAGCAACACGACGAAAACAACCTAAGAGCAAAATCACACTAAGTGCACGATCCGTGTCATATAACGTATCGCGCGGACACAAAACACTAGATTATAGGAAAACGATCCCAGATTTTTCATACTGTAAATAATAAAAAAGTGAACAGTACCAAACACCCCTAAACCACAGCAGATAACTGCCTACAAAAACCCAAACCCCAACTCCCCAGAAAAACCGACGTCGCCGGAATTCCTCTTCTCGTCGCCGACCAAAGCCAGTGGGGTGGGTCTCGTGTCTCAGGTGGGGTCATAGGTTCACTAGTAAATCACTACAATCTTGTTTGGTCACTCAGTAAAAATCCCAGGTCACAGCAGTTCACAGAAGCTCTAAAAAGACACAAAAACACGACATTGCACTAATCGATACATAAAGTGTTCAACGCAACAACCAACGAGCTAAACATCACAAAAACTCCTATTTAACAGATTAGGGATTTTACCTATCAATTCTTGCTCATAAGATCCAAGCTTTCCTAGCTCCAAGTGATCATGAAGGCAAAACAAGACTTGATGTGTTTTTGTGATTTATTTTGGGAATTTTGGAGATTTATTGAGCTTGGATTGATGCAAATGGTAAAAGAAATGATCAAGAACAGAAAGAGGAAGGAGAGCTCGGCCAAGTGAGGAAGTGAGGGATTTGTGAAGGCTTGTGTGGATTGTTCTAGCAAGAATTGCAATAAATGCACACATAAATGCATATGCATGCACATGCCACCTCTTCATTCATTTCTTTTCTTTAAAACATTAAATCCTTTTCACACAAGAATATCTAGATATGATAAAGAGGTTTTGTTTTACACAAACTTGATTTATTTGAAAAGATTCCAATTCTGGAGAAATTTCCCAAAATGTAAATACCACATTAAAATAATATTAAAATAGGGAAAAATTCTAATTGAACCAAAATGTCCCATATACCCCCAAAGCTTGCGCACTAGCTTTATTTTAGCTAAACTAGGTGCTGGCAAGTCTATATGGACGTTTGATCACAGTCGGGTTAAAACGGAAAATACCGATAATTTTACCCTAAAACGGAAAAATTCGCATAACGAATTCTAAAACGTTACATTTAAGTGAGATTTTGTGAAGTTTAGTGAAGCTTTAGTGAAGGATTAGCAAGTGTTCAGTTGAGGGAAAGAGGAATGAGAAAGAAAATGAGAAGGAGATAGTGTGAGAGAGAACGAGAGAGAGTGAGATGAAAAGAGAAAGAGAGAGTGAGATGAAAAGAGAAAGAGAGGTGAGGATAAGGGTGAGTGCACCAAGCATCATTAATGCAACTATGACTCACATGCCACCTCTTCTCACTTCCAAAACACAAAAGCAAAATATCTTCTCACAACCAAAATATCGAGGGTTTAGGGTATGTGCTAGGTTAAGGTTTAAACAAAGGATTGGATTAGGTTAAGTTGTCATGGTTGCTAAACTAGATTATCACAAACACACCCTCACATTAACATGCACAAGTGTGTGCAAGTTATAACAAATAAAAATAAATTATTAATTAAATGTTATAAAATGTGAGGAAACCGAATTGGTAAACTTTTTACAAAAAACCCACATTATCGCTTAATTAACACTAATCGCAAATCTAAGGTGTTACAGCCAGCCATTTTGAGTAGGGCACATTTTGAATGAAGCTGGCGGCGAGGAGCCTATCTACCTCATCCTCGATCGCCTTTTGCTTAATCGGGGCGAAGCTTCATTTTTTCTGTCTGACGGGTCGGGCCGTAGGATCTACCCCGAGCTTGTGAGATATGATTTTGGGGTCGATCCCAGACATGTCAGCAGGTGCCCAGGCGAACACGTCAGAGTTGTTTCTGAGGAAACCAACCAGGTCGTCTTGCTGAGCCCTAGTTAAAAGCGACCCGATCTGAACGGTTCGTTCGTCGTCCCTTTCTACGAGGGGGACCTCTGTCAGTGGCTCCACCGGGGTCCCTCGGACATCTTTTTACTCGTCTCGAGTGTCCAGAGAACCCCGGATGTCCCCTCACCCTCAACATCGTTGTTTGGCTGCTCAGATGAAGATGTTGCGGTGAAGCAAACTTTTGTGATCCGTTGGTCTCCGTAGGCCCGACCTATCCTGCCTTGGTCAAGCGGGAATTTCATCGCCGGGTGGAAGGTCGATATCTGGGCCCTGAGGGTGTTCAGTGTAGGGCGGCCGAGGAGGATGTTGTAGGCCGACGGGATTCTCGCTACAATGAATTCCACGGGCACGGTGCGCGTACGGCCAGCCTCCCCGATGTTAAACTGGAGAGTGATTACTCTTTCCGCCAGGATAGAGTGGTTGGTGAACCCTGAAAGAACATGGGTGGTCGGCCTTAGGTCCGACGGGGAGAGTCCCATACGCAGGAAGCAGTCATAAAATAGAATGTCTGCCGAGCTTCTAGAATTGACCAGTATCCTCTGCACCTCATAGCGGTGGACCCGAGCTGTGATCACCAGCGGGTCGTTATGGGGCAGGGATATACCGTGGAGATCCTCATCGTAAAAAACGATCGCCTCGGCTGCCCTGGCCTTCTTCCTCTGGTGGCTGTCAGTCCCCTCGATCGGTGAGGGGTGCTGAGCCTCGTAGGTATTCGCTGTAAACCCCGCTGACATGATCATGATTAGGCCGATTGTCAATTCACCGGGAGGGGGACATTGCTCTTGCTCACGGTCAGCTTGGCGCTTGTCCCGCAAGTACGCTGCCAGGTGCCCCAAACGGATGAGCTCCTCGATATAGTCTTGGGGCTGCTTGCAGTTCTCAGTGGAGTGGCCCTGCGACCTGTGGAAACCGCAGAAGGGGCCCCGGGTGCGCTTTGCCGCCCTGTTCGAGACTGGGGGGAGTTTGAAGAACCTCTCGCCCTTAGCCTCCTCCAGCAGTACCGTCTGGGAGACGTTGAGCGGGGTGTACTCCTGAAACTTCAGGGAGTAGGGCTTCGGCTGCTCAATCTTTTTTTTCTCTTCTCGAGCCATTTTCTTGTGATCAGTTTGTTCTGTCCGGGACAGATTGGCGTTCACCTCGGATTCAAGCTGGATCTCACGTTCGGTCCAGGCCTTCACCTCGGCCATGGTCTTAGGTTGCGCTAATGCAAAGGAACGTAATCACTCTTTGTGCCTAAGACCCGACCTAAGTGCCGTAATGACCATCTCGTCCCAGTGTTCTGGGACTTCGAGGAGGGCGTTGTAGAAGTGGGTGACGTACACTTTGAAGGTTTCTTTGTCCCCGCTCTTTATGTGAAGAGATGGTCGACGGTCCGCTTCTGCCGTCTGTTCCCGACGAAGTGGCCGAGGAATTGGTTGGCCAGCTCATCGAAGGTCGAGATCGAGCGCGGCGCGAGTCCTCGGAACCAGTTTCATCCGGAGCGGATGAGAGTGGCCAGGAAAGCGTGGCATTGGGCGGCGTCGGAACAGTCATGGAACTTCCCGTCGAAGAGCGAGACCTTTAGGGGCTTGTTCCGGGAGGAGACATGGACACGCGAGAAGTTCTTCGATGGAGGGCTTCGTGAGCGAGTCGGCGGTGTATTTAGTCCCGTCGCTCGAATGACGACCTTCCCGATGCATACCTTCGATCTTCTTTTCGAGGGCGTCGAGTCGGATGTGGTATCCCGATGAGTCGGCATACTCCGATTTTGGGCCTCTGCTACCGGATACCACTGCCCGGCTACGGCCCCAATTCCGTTCGATGACGTTCCTCAGGTCTCCTGGTGAGGTTGTTTTCGAGCTGCCATGGCGAGTCCCATGCGCGCAACCCCGTCGAGGGAGGGGGTGCCGGTCATGCCTGGACGCAGGCGAGCTGACCGATACCTCCTCGGGAGGGACAGGGACGCGATGAGGCTTGGGGCAAGGCACTCTGGCGTAAGATCTCAGAGTTAAACAGTGCGGCGCCTACCGGGTCATTGAATATGTCGGCCCGGGGGATCTGCGGCAGCCGAAGACAGCGAGGCGGTGATCGCTTGTGTCAACGTGAGCAGAGTCTTCTCTCCCTCTGTAGGGGTCCCGGTCCCGCGGAGGGGGAGCGACGACCTGGGGAGCTTGCCCGGCTGCTTGGACACGGACAAGCGTATCCACGACGGATGTGAGTCGATCTATCCGAACGGATAGGGCGTGAATAGCGTTCGGTGGAGGAGGGGATTCTCCCTCGTCTCCACCGTGGGGCGGCCGACAGCTGGTGCTTGGATCATCGTGATGACCGCTTGCCATGTAGTTGAGATTGGAAGATGAACTTTTGGTTGAGTGGAACAAACTTCCCACATACGACGCCGACTGATGGAGCACTGGATCTCCTTCAGATGTTATCTTCCGTTGATCTCTTCATGCGCTGATGGACAGCTGAGATTGAGTTGGAGGGTTGATTCCTGGAGCGTGTGGATCTCAATGGGTTTTGTGTGGTTATGGCCGAGCTACCTGCAAAGAAGTCCCGGGGTGGTTGTGCCACCGAGGACCCTCCGACGATCAAGTTAGATGGGGTATTTTGGCAGAGTAACGGCCTAGTGGAGTAAAAAATGGCTTACCTCGATCGTCTGAGAGAGGGGTTTATATAGCGGCAGCAATGGACAGTCGGGCGCGAGATTCACGCCGGCCGTTATGCCCCTGGCGTCACGCCCGCGTGATAAGCGGGATCCCGTATTAATGACGAGACAGACTCGTTAATGGGGATCGTGATGGCGTGGAACGTGGGATCATAGGCGGAGGATATCTCGTGCATAGCGAGATTCGTGGAGCCGTGGCGGAGGCGCCGGTGATCAGCGCTGCGGCCGGTGAGACCGAGGAAGATGAGCTCGGCGGGAGGCTTGGGCACGAACGGGAGGTCGAGGTATCTTGGTTCTGTGATAGCTCGGAGACGAGCTCGGCGGGAGGCTCGGGCACGAATGGGAGGTCGAGGTATCTTGGTTCTGTGATAGCTCGGAGACGAGCTGGGGGTGGTCTGGAAGGCCACCGAAGGTCGAGAGGTTCCTCGGGCCGGATTCCCGAGGTGTGATCCCAACTGAAGTTCTTGATCCTTTCTTGTGGGTTCTGGGACACGTCATTTGCAATGTGTCAGCATCTGGAGAGTCACCGATATCGAGCCTCATCAGAAGGGAATTTCCTCCTATGGCGTCGGAAAAATGCACCCTCCATGATTTTTTTCGACGATCGGCATACAACACCTCCATCTTTATCATCTAAAATATGGACACACCAAATTTCATGTGATTATACCATTTTTTTTACCGTTGATTTAGTTGGTGCAAAATTAATGGTTTACCGATAATATAACATTTTACATTGCTAAATGGTGAAAAAGTGGTGGAATTACATGAATTTTGGTGTATGCACATCTTAGACGATAACGATGATGATGATGATGGATGCCGATCGTCGGAAAAAATGGTGGAGGTTGTATTTTTTCCGACGCCATTGGAGAAAATCCACTCCTATAGTATATTTTCTTCATATATATATTATATATATATATATATATATATATATATAATTGGTGCCCCTGCGTTTGCGCAGGCTCAGTGCCAGTAAACAAATAAAAATCAGTAGGTTTTAGAGGCCTATGTATTTATTATTTTAATTATAAAGTAGATCTTTACTTTAAAATACATAGCAATCTCTTGAAAGGAGAAAAGAAAAAACCCCAATAAGATTTAGAAATACATATACCATCATGATTTTACTGCCTTTGGTTATACTATGTAAGAATACATATAGAATCAAAATGATGATATAAGCCATTTCGGTAAAAGGATTTGTATTCAGTAAAAGGAAGAAGAAGAAAAGGAAAAGAGAGAAAATAAACAACTTCAGCAATATATAGTGACAGGCATGCTATTAAAGACAGCTATTTGTCAATGAGTATGATTACTTGGCAATGACAGAATGAAAAATGTCATAATTATGATTAGTATGTGATTAGAAAAAGAATTTTTCATCTCATAATGTTGTTGCATGCATTCATAGACCCACAACAAACTTAGACCCAGCTAAGGCCACTAACAGAATGTGGGCCCAAATCCATTGGATTCCCATGTTTAGCTTTAAAGCCTTTAATATTTTTTATAACTTTTTATTTTTGTTATATATTAGAGCTTTTATTAATGCATTATTTAACAACTCTTTTGGACCCCAACGCAGCCCCCTTAAAAAAAGGAAAAGGAAAAAAGTGGTCGTCTGCACGCAATGATGGGCCCATTAGAACTCCTAGCTCAACTTTAGAAAAGCAGGGGCTGGTTTGATATGAACCCGCTATGAACCCAACCCTAAAGAATTGGATTTTTAAGACCCTTCAAATTCGATCGGTATGGATGTGGTTGGGAATCCGTTATAACAAGTCCTATCTCAACTTTATAAAAGCGCTGGATGGGTTGTTAAAACGGGTTGGGGTTGATGCGGAAAAACACTGGATTTTTGACACCCAAATCCAATTGGTATGAATGGGGATGAGAATCTGTATGAACGAGTTTAAACCAACTTATAAGCATCCAACGTTCCAACAACTCTCTATATTAAATAAAACAAAAAAAAACATTTATGTATTATCATGTCATATTTGACAACCCAAATCTGACCTTTGCTAATGCTATTGTTCGTTTTAATCTGATGTGGAATTAATATTCGCTATTTGTTTCGTCAGAATTGAAGCCTATTCAATGTTAGTGGAGATTGGCAAACCATATATGAAATTAGATTAAAACAGAAAAAAGAACTAAGTAGGGTTAGTCACATTGTATCCTTCACTGGTGCCTTTATCATTTCCAAACAACATAACTAAGAACAAATAAGCTGGATTTGCAAATAGATTCAAAGAAACGCCATAATTGCAATTTCGAGAAAACAAGTTCATCAAGATGTGCAAGGCACATCCAACTTTTTTAGTTTTTACTTCTCAAAGCAAAACAACCCAAGGCTTTGTTAGTCTATAATGAAAACTTCATATGTAATCGGAACATTTGAATCGAAACCTTATCAATAACTTTTGTGGAACTAAAACCTTTTTATAGTATTTTGGACTATTAGAATTACTAGAACTTGATGGAGGTCCTTTTCAGGTCTCCGTCAGATGTTGTCTTCCGTTGATCTCCCAGTGGGTTTTGGCGGTGATCTTCCGTTGCGTGTGGATATCAATGGGTTTTGGTGAGATTGGTGATTTGAGGAGTTTAGCGCCGAGTACCTGCAAAGAAGTCCCAGGGGAGTTTGGTACCACCGAGGACTCTCCGACGATCAAGTTAGTGCTAGATCTGAGCGGAGTAATGGCTAAGTGGAATAGAAATGGCTTACTTGACCCCTCTGTGATGGGGTTTATATAGCGGCGGCGGCACGCAGCGGGAGGCGCGAGAGTCTCGCCGGCCGTTACGCTCCCGACGTCACGCCCGCGTGAAGAGCGGATCGCCCATTAATGGGGATCGTGATGGCGTGGAACGTGGGACGTTGCTGGCGGAGAATCTGCGCGTGGTGAGATTTGCGGAGCGGCGGTTACGCCTGCGAGTGGTGGAGTTTGTCGGTCGGAGGGGCCGAGCAGGACGGCCTCGGCTGGGGGGCTCGGAACCGAGCACGAGGGTCGAGGAGTCTTGGTCCCGTGGCAACCCGGGGCGAGCTGAGGGGCCGAGGAGGCAAATTTGCAGGGGGCCCCGAGGAGGGCCAGCTTGTGCTTGCAGGTCGGGTACAAGGGTAGCCTGGTCGGCCTCTATGGGCCCTTTCTTCCGGTTCTTGGGACATGTCATCCGCCACGTGTCCTGATCTCATATCGCCAATATTGAGCATCATCATTAACCCCCCCCCCCCACTCTTATCCCTACCAGCTAGCGGGTCGGGTCAGGAGTGGACTGCCAGGCCTCCCGAGGTAAGCTCCTTCCTAAGGCTTTATCGGGACGAGTCCTCGGGCTGTCAGTTGTCTTTTTTGCTAGCGAATCAGGGTGAGATCTCAGCATTTAAAGAAGGTGCGCCGGTTTGTGCACTCTGACATGGAAGCGACGGTCCACGCGTCAAGCGTCGATTGGTCGACGCGACGTATGCGGGCCTGCGACGTCTGATAGGATGCGGTCCAGCGCAAGATCGACACATGAAGCGATCGGAGCCGCTGGACGCAAGGAGTCGTTTCGGCGGGAGATGACGGGCGTCGTTGGATGAGGCCGCTTGCAGCAATAAACAGGGGTGGGGCCCGTCCTTGGGCCCCTACTCCTTCATATTTCCCTCTTCTAAGTCCTGGTTGCTCGGCGCTCGTCTTCTTTCTTCCACTTTCGGCTCCCGAAGATTCCTTTTTTCAAGGTTAGAAGTTTTCCTTTGTAGAGTCAGTAGATGTTGTAGAAGTAGGTTCTAGGGACTCTTTAGTTGTGTCCGAGTCCCCCCGGGGAGCAGGGGTCGGATCCTCTGCCCGGGATCGTGCGGCGGGGGCAGCCCCCAGGGAGGAGGCGGCAGATGCTGCCCCCGGCTCCTCGTGTTGGGTGAGGCATGAGGACGAGCTCGCCAATGCTCGGGCTCGCTTCCATATCCCTTCGTGTTACACGCTCCGACTGGCCAAGGAGGGAGAGAGGGAGGATCAAGTACGGGGCAGGGAAATCGCCCTGTATTTGGAAGCTTTTGAGGGAGGAATGCGCCTGCCCTTCTCTCCCGAGGTCGTCGCCGCGCTGAATTTTTTTGGTCTGGCCCACGGCCAGTTAGTGCCGAACTCGTGGAGGATCCTTCTCGGGTTCTTGATCCGCCTGAAGTTACAGGCGGTTCTCTTCAGCCTATCCCTTCTCGATTCTTCTCTCGTCTTCAAAAGTCACCATGGTGGTAGAGCGGGCGACCTGAGATGGGTCTATCTCTCTTTCAGAAAGCGGCCGGGGGGCGCTGCCGGGACCGGGGTCGTGGCCTTGCCCTCTTCTATTCATGATTGGAAGAAGAAAATTTTCTTCGTTTCCCCTACCGAGGGCGAGGACTGGCCCGTGCCTACCAATTGGTCGAGGGAGAAATGTTTGCCGGGGAACCAGTCCAATGACCCCGCCGCGGTGAGAGTAGCGCCATGGGAGCCCATCCCTCGACCAGACGTGCTGTTGTCTGAGAGGGTCCTGAGCTGGGCCGGGCTCAGCCTCGTTGAGTTCGTCGGTAAGTTAGGCTAGCTTTTTGGCTTGTGTTTTGCTCGTGTTGCTGACTTATTGGGTATTTGCTTTGTGCAGGATCCATGGACTTCGACTCGCTTAAAGCCTCCATGTGCCAGCCGAGGAAGGTTACGAATGCTGGGGGCGCCAGCTCTTCTCGTGTGAAGCCCGCCCCGGCTCCTACTGCTCCGGTGGTGGCGTCTCGTGAGCGTTCGAGGGCGGGTCCCGCCCCGGGTCCCAGCAGAGTGTCGGGACGGAAGCGGGCTGTAACATTTCAGAAAATACAAAATATTATTTTTGGAATTTAATATTAAAATAATATTTTTTCCGAAAACTGCCCGATTTGCGAAATTGGGATTTTCGAAAAAGGGTATAAATATATACAAAAAATTATGAAATAAATTGAAATTAAAATTATTTATTCATTTAATAATATAATTAAAGGATTTGGCATTTTTAAAATTTATTATATGCAGTTTTGATAAAAACCCGATTAGTGCACTGCTAATCGCGATTAGGCCAAATCCGTATTTCTACAGTTTTCATGGTTAGTGCACCATGACATATTTCATTTGGTCACATGTTGTTTCATTTCATTTGGTTTATGTGTTATGGTTTATTGGTAGTGAGAAAAGAAAAAAGAAAAGAAAAAGGTGTCATGATGAGTAAGGAGAAAGAAAGGAGACATAATGATGACTTGGAGAGGGAGAAAGAGTGAGAATAATTGAGAGAGAGAGAAGGGGGCTGCCTCATACCCTTTTCCCCATTCTTTTTGCATCTCATTCTTCATCTTCCTCACTCTCATCTCCCTCCACCTTCAAACCCTAAATCTATCTCCAAAACTCCATCCAAACCATATACCTCTTTCACAAAAAACGATCCTCTCTTCATGCTCTTCACATTGAACCAAGAAAAATGAGATTTTGGCAACTTTGGGATTTCTAGGGTTTTCTTAAGAGACATCCATGAGGTATATCTCTTTCCATGTTAGTTTAGTTTGAATTCCTAGCTTTTAGTTAACTTAGAACTCGTTTAGTGGTGATTTGTGGAAATTAGAAAATCTTAGTGAGGGTTTGAGTGAAATTGTGGATTGGTGATGATTGAGTGGCTGTTTAAGACCTGAGATTTAGTATGTGAAACTAAAATACGGATTTGGGAATTGAGTTCATGTCGGTTTGTTAGGAATTGGAGCGTGCAGGGAAATCTGGAATGAACCGGGACATTTTCTAGAAAAGTAAACAATACCAGGGACCTAGATACACCACCAGGAGACCACCCTACGAAGACGAAGCCCTGAGGAGCCAGAAAAAACCGACCTGGCCGGAATTTGCTTGTGTGTGGCCGGCCACCCTAGTGTGTTAGGTGCCCAAGTTGCTTCAGTAGGTCACACACTCCCTATACTACACCCTAGACTTGTTTGCTTACCTTGTTTTCACCTGAGTCAAAATCTAGGAGCTTTTTAGTGTGATTTTGGCTATGTTTTCCGTATTTTGAAATGTTAATTCTTATTATTTGGATTTGTATTTGGTTGTGGGATGTTCGTACATCAACAACAAGGGTTGTGTGGTTGATTTAGTACGCGTATGCTATAGGTTCTAACCTACGAGCAAAGCGCGTGCCGTTTTGGATTTCAGAACTTGATTTTAATAGCGTTGCGATGTGTGTTGTTATTGTAGGTACCTTCGCGTGGATTCCGAGGCGACAGAGCATGGCGTCATCGACTTCGTCAGGCGAAGACCAAGGTGAGTGGATCTATATCCACGGGGAAAATCGGGTGGATGGCGTATAGCACCCCCGCAAAGTTTTGATGGAGACTGATTTATAGAATATGGTTAAGGGAATCTAGATTAGGAAACTAGGGTTAGAGTTAAAAGATAGTTAGTGAAACTATATTGGAAGCTAAATGACAGTTAGAAGTGATATGCTACGGCTAATATGAAATGACGGGAATTGAGAATGATATTTGATGATATTGCCGTTTAGGGTGCTATAGGACTAGATAGTCGATGTAGATGTGTCATCCGAACCATACATATTTCTAAACTGAAGAATCGTATGCATCTTTTAAACAGTTACCTTGAGAGACGTTACGGATTTTCAAATGATATCCTTTCCTTAAAAACACCGTAACCCCTATTTTCAAAACTATGATTCGCTTCTTTTAAAATCCGCTTGTATGGTTTGGGTGTGTATGTTAGATTAGATACTTATACTTAGTAGAGATAAAATGTTCATGTAAACTTGACTTGATGTGAGATATAAATGCGATGAAAGAATATAAGACGGATATGATGATATTATGATATTTTGGTATACGGGTGTGAGTCGATTGAGATGATGGATACCTTGTCGGTCCTCTGATATGAGATTGTTGCGGATGCGACCTGGGATATAGGTATATAGAGATATTTATATATGTTGTGAATCGTGAGTGATAGCCGTACGAGACGTTAGGTCAGTACCCTCCTCGTCTTATAGGATGATAGGATCCCTAATAGTTTAATACCGACGTACGATGGTTTTCCGTACGTGATGAGTTTGACTTGAGGTTTGATCCATACCCTTGACTAGAAGATGTCGTACGATGGATTATACCATACATGGTGCTGTGAGGCTAGATGCTGATTGATAGATTCACCGACTCAGACATATGATAGTTACGTATACCTTATAGATTTTAGCTGATGATTTACCTTATGCTGCATTCATGATATTATTATGGCATTGCATATACCTGTGTTAGTACACTTACACCATTATCGATGATGCGTATGTTACACCTACACAGATTTGCCGGCTCACACACTTCATCATCGATAATTGCCATGTCACTACACAGTAGGATTGCTGCATCATGATACGACCCTTCACACTTGTGTATATATATCCTCGTGCATTCATGCCTACATACATACTTATTGCACATACATAGACGATATTGCATTTGACTTTGGAGAAATTAGGAACCGCGGGTTATATTTAAAAACTGGAATCATTTTAAAAGAGCGGTTTTCCCTTAATATGTCATATTACTGTCCCATGTTGCATGAGATATGGAGATGCTTACATTTCTATCATATGTCGCATACATCATGCTTTATGATTTTACGTATTGAGATAAACTATTTTTATGAGATTTCTGGATTTGAGTACCGTGGCGATTTCAAAAGAAAGCATGAACTGTTTTAAAAACCCGGTTTCTCTTGATATGATATTTCAGTGCGTCCACTATGTGTTTTCTCGGTTCTGAGAACGACATATGAAACCCGATTCGAGGAGGCGGATGAGGCCGATTGCGGGTACATGGTGGACCCGGTAAGGTACCCCGGGGCAAGAAGTTCGAGGTGTAGACGATGAGCCTGGCAGGGGAGCACTACCTACCGGTAATTGTATTTGGACTCGGCGGTTATCCGGAGGATACCGACCGGAGTAGCGAGATGGATATGAGGGCCGACCAGGGTGTGCGGCGCCTGAGGGCCGATCTGAGGATACGGAGCCTGAGATATATGAGGATTTACGTGCCGATGCTAGGCACGGTTTTCATGATGTTTTCGAGTGTCGATGCTAGGCACTCAGGTTCCATGATTTTGATGTGTCGTGAGGGACACCGTTGATTTATATCCTCATACTTTCATGCACACTCTTTTATGATATTTACGTGCATACAGACATTAATTATATGGGTGGACGAGATCCACATGCATACATGCATTGATTTTACTGTTGGATGTTATCCACATGTTTATAGGCATTGACTACCTTGTTGCCACATATACAGACCCGGTCACCCTAGATATCATAGTTTTACCTTCATGATATAGTTGACCTAGGAGTCGTTGTTTATTTAATTTCTATCTGTTGATATTTTTCTACTCACGAGTTGGCAACTCACCCCCGTTGTGCCACAGTTCTTGCAGGTTGACCGCTTGGATCAGTAGCGGCTTCGCTGGCACACAGTTGCATTCGGGTGTTTTGGATTGGTAGGTAGGACATTTTTATCGTACCCACTCTTGTATCTATATTTCATATTGTATCTAGTTAACTCCATCAATCAAAATTAGTAAATTGTATAAGTAATGAGACTTAGTGAGACTTGTAGTTGCGAGAGTTGAGCGATGGATTTTATATTCGCTTTTGGGGTTATGTCTTGCTTATTTCTTTATCTTTTGTGGTGATCTTCGCCGTTGGGCGTCGTATACTTATATATATTGTCTTGCGTGGTTGTGATCCGCCGTTTGGCGAAGAGCTAGCTCCCGCTTGAGGATGCCTTATCATTATCTTGTATATGTGGTTTGGATCAAAAAAATACAAAGGAGGTGCTGCCCAAATTTTTAAAGGACGAAACATGTTTTCAACTAGTAAATTCCACTTGCATTTTCATGTCCCTTTTCTATGCATTTTAAGAAAACTTGATGTCATTATACCCTTATTTCAAAACTTCACCTCCTTTATTTTCTAAAAAAAGGTTTAGATTTTTGGGTTTCAGCTTACTTGAATTACGTTACGCCTTTAGACGTTGCGTGATTTAAGTACTGGTCACGAGCTAATATTTCGGGTCGTGATAAAGTTGTATCAGAGCGTTAGGTTTAACCTTTGTTTGAGTCTATGTTTGACTATGCGGAGTCTAGGGCGGGTATGTATTTCGGAACCTAGGCTTGACCTTACGGAACTTAGACTTGAAGGGGGGGTATTAGACCCGAACTTTCGTTTCATAGGCTGACCCTGATTGATGGAGTAAGTAGCTTGAGTAGAGTGACGTACCGTACGTATGTTCCGCGGCATATTTACGATACGATACTCTACTTAAGAAATCTTAGGATGTACATATTTTGAGATCTGTGATTCTCTTCGTATCCTTGATTATACATCTATTTGAGATTCTTGATTTTATTTGTTCTATAATCATACTCTCATTGATGTTGTTCCTTCTTATGATTATATATCCATTCTGGATCTATCGTTTCCTTTCATGCCGTTGATCTACTTTCTTCGATACTCGATTGAGGTTTCTGTCACCATGGTTTGAGCGCGATTGAGCTGCTGCTAGTGTTGCGGTCAGGGTGAGCTCGTCTGGTACGAGGACTACCAGTGTGGTTTCTGGTGACACGGGAACGTCTCGAGATAGTATTTATGTTGTGACCTCTCGGATGAGGCGAGTGTTTGGTTTTTACACCGGATGTTCGGGCCACTAATAGAGCTGCCAGCTGCGAGAGGACTGTTGATATATAGCATACCTCAGAGATATTGATGTCGCCTACCGTGCAGACAGATGACCCAGCTGTTGCTGAGATTGATAGGATGTCGCTTCCAGAGCTTACGAGCTGAGATCGCCGGAGCTTCCAGGCAGAAATGCAACAGATGATAGCTAGTCTACCCCGATTTGAGAGGCGAAGGTGATTCGTCAGATTGATGGGCCGAAGCAGGCCCAGTTGAGTTGGAGATTTTCAGTGTGGAGAGTCTTACTCAGATCTAGAGCAGACCAATCCAGAGATGGCCGCTGATGTATCGCCTTTCCTAGAGGATTGAGGAATTGTTTAGCGTGCGGACGGAGGGTATTCGCATGTCGGCTAGGCGAAGTTTAAAAGTTCGAGTGAGTGTCAGAAACCCATTTTCCCCAAGTTTAAAGTGTTCGGAGGAACAGGCAGGTAATTCTGTGGACCCTCTAGAAGAATGAAACCCTAACTCGACATGATGACCATGGAACCGCTTTGAACCTTAGGGTTTGTGGAAGTTTAGCGGTGCCATCAGTAAGGCTTGGGTTTGCCCTTCTACGGCTGGTCCAGAGGTACTGTGGTATGTACCGGATATTTTAGACTGCGCTCAGGTGTTGAGCCTTCGGGAAATTTTGGGACCTTGATGACTCGATCGAAAAATTTGACGTCGTCCGGATATCTGTGATAAGAGACCGGTAAGTTGACCAGCTTTGGATAGAAGACCTCACCCAGATGCGTTGTGAGTTGATCAAGGACGGACGAGTATTGAGTATTCCTCCGATGGTTGGGACGAGTTCCCGAGGACGTGTTCGGCCAGATATCTTCTACAGAGTGATGAAGATACCGAGTTCGTGACTTCGAGTCCGTGTGAGAGACTCCGGATTTACTGAAGCCAAGGACCATTCCGGTACGCAGATAGTACGATGTGATGTTGAAGTGGACGATGATACAGACGAGTGGGGCCAGAGGTTCATTCGAGATGCTGACGAGCTGTTACTACTCCCCGTCGAGATTAGAGATCTGATATGTATACAGAGGCGTTGGGATACGGCCTGTTCCGGAGGGAAGGTATGCTGAACACGCAGATGTCCCAAAAACGAGAAAAGATTACGCAAGAGTACCAGCCTCCGTACAGTTCGGCATAGGCGAGATCGGAAGAGACCTTGAGCAGGATTCCTTCCGGGACACTGCTGCAATAAGAATTGCACCCAGGATCAGATGTGTCACGTGTATTCAGAGAGCCAGAGGCCAACGCCAGTGACGTGCTGCCTTATGAGTGGTCGTGATGATTGACCGGGAGATGACCAGAGAAGTGCCAGAACGGAATCGTCCCCGTTAGCACACCTGACAGGGCCGATGAGCTGATGGATTGCGAGATTGGTAATCCAAGGAGAAGATGAGTACCCAGAGACAGAGGACGCCGGACCGTGAGCAGGAGGCGAGCGGATATTCTTGTTCTGCCGGTTTTGGGCGCACCGATTCATTTTTCGACATTGTAGGAGGTGTACCTTAATGTCCTTTGTTGCGATTTGCATTTGTGATCTGAGTATCACGCTTATATCGCTTGGATTTGAGTTTTGATGACGAGTTTCCTGATATTGATTTCATTCACCATGGCTGCACCTACTGGGTATGTACATGTTTGCGCATAGTTTTCATGCACTTCTAGTATTTTGGTTTGCTTTTGTGCATGCTGATGCACACGGTTATGAGATTATATACCATGGTATACCTGATTTGGATTTGGATTGAAAGGTGTCGTATACCGTCGATTTCGATTTTGATACTCGATATTTGTTTTGTGCACCTTATGCACTTGATTGGATTCTTGCGCATATTTGACACGCTTGGAGTGGACTTTGGCGCATGTTCGGCGCTTGATATTAGATTTCGTGATTTCGTGCATGTTGGATGCACCTGATTTGGATTTTCGCGCGTGTTGGGCACATGATATGAGATGCGATTTTGGTGTACACCAGATGCACTAAATCGGGATTCTTATGCATATCAGATGCACCCGATATTGTTGTCGTGCACACCCGTTGCACTGGACAGATGCTTTTATGCACACCGTTGCACTTAGTTTTTCTTTTGTGCATATTATGACACCTGTATTTGGATTTGATTTCCATGCGCACCAGACGCATGTGATTGTTGGATACGCCTTTTGAGGCTGATTTTGCTTTTGAGCATCTTGTTTTCATGATAGGCATTATATTATGAAGTGGCCAAATAGGACTGATCTGAGGACAGTACCTGAGTACTTTGCATGCATTAAAAGTTTACCAAGAGGTTTTTGAAAAAAAAAGAGCTATAGTCTCGCTATTTCCTACTTGTCCGTGAGTGACACGAATGTTTATAAAGGAAAACCTTTTGGATATTTGAGAAACGACGGAACGTATATTTAGCAAAACATATATGGACATATATTATTACCTTAAAGATGGACGTCCGTCACTTATGCCGTGAGTTACGCATTCACGCGGCGATTTAGAAAAGATTTGGCATGAGTTTTATTCAGATTTTGAAAGTTTTCTAAAAATGCGTACTATACACGTATTATAGTATTTGACAAGTGTATATTGGATTTCAGTAGTGAATTTTGAGATCTGTATCTCCATTATAACTCCGAGGATATGCGTTCAAATCCGATGATTTGCGTAACGCTTGACGGAGTTCGATTTTGAGTTTTGTACTCATTTTCATGCGCACCTGATGCGCGGTGCTATTTCTGTATCTTCCATGATTTCGGAGCCCCGTTGATTTGAGTTGATTATTGCAATGTTTTAGATTTTGGGGGTTTAAATTTAAATTCGGGGACCGAATTTATTTAAGGGGGGAAGACTGTAACATTTCAGAAAATACAAAATATTATTTTTGGAATTTAATATTAAAATAATATTTTTCCCGAAAACCGCCCGATTTGCGAAATTGGGGTTTTCGAAAAAGAGTATAAATATATACCAATAATTATGAAATAAATGGAAATTAAAATGATTTATTCATTTAATAATATAATTAAAGGATTTGGCATTTTTAAAATTTATTATATGCAGTTTTGATAAAAACCCGATTAGTGCACTGCTAATCGCGATTAGGCCAAATCCGTGTTTCTACAGTTTTCATGGTTAGTGCACCATGACATGTTTCATTTGGACACATGTTATTTCATTTCATTTGGCTTATGTGTTATGGTTTATTGGTAGTGAGAAAAGTAAAAAGAAAAGAAAAAGGTGTCACCATGACATGTTTCATTGGGACACATGTTGTTTCATTTCATTTGGCTTATGTGTTATGGTTTGTTGAAAAGATAAAAGAAAAGAAAAAAGAAAAGAAAAAGGTGTCATGATGAGTGAGGAGAGAAAAAGGAGACATAATGATGACTTGGAGAGAAAGAAAGAGTGAGAATAATTGAGAGAGAGAGAAGGGGGGCTGCCTCATACCCTTTTCCCCATTCTTTTTGCATCTCATTCTTTATCTTCCTCACTCTCATCTCCCTCCACCTTCAAACCCTAAATCCATTTCCAAAACTCCATCCAAATCATATACCCCTTTCACAAAAAATGATCCCCTCTTCATGCTCTTCACATTGAACCAAGAAAAATGAGATTTTAGCAACTTTGGGATTTCTAGGGTTTTCTTAAGAGACATCCGTGAGGTATATCTATTTTCATGTTAGTTTAGTTTGAATTCCTAGCTTTTAGTTAACTTAGAACTCGTTTAGTGGTGATTTATTGAAATTAGAAAATCCTAGTGAGAATTTGAGTGAAATTGTGGATTGGTGATGATTGAGTAGCTGTTTAAGACCTAAGATTTAGTATGGGAAACCAAAATACGGATTTGGGAATTGAGTTCATGTCGGTTTGTGAGGGATTGGAGCGTGCAGGGAAATCTGGAATGAACCGGGACATTTTCTAGAAAAGTAAACAATACCAGGGACCTAGATACACCACCAGGAGACCACCCTACGAAGACGAAGCCCTGAGGAGCCAGAAAAACCGGCCTGGCCGGAATTTGCTTGTGTGTGGCCGGCCACCCTAGTGTGTTAGGTGCCCAAGTTGCTTCAGTAGGTCACATACTCCCTATACTACACCCTAGACTTGTTTGCTTACCTTGTTTTCACCTGAGTCAAAATCTGGGAGCTTTTTAGTGTGATTTTGGCTATGTTTTCCGTATTTTGAAATGTTAATCCTTGTTATTTGGATTTGTATTTGGTTGTGGGATGTTCATACATCAACAACAAGGGTTGTGTGGTTGATTTAGTACGCGTATGCTATAGGTTCTAACCTACGAGCAAAGCGCGTGCCGTTTTGGATTTCAGAACTTGATTTTAATAGCGTTGCGATGTGTGTTGTTATTGTAGGTACCTTCGCGTGGATTCCGAGGCGACGGAACGTGGCGTAATCGACTTCGGCAGGCGAAGACCAAGGTGAGTGGATCTATATCCATGGGGGAAGTCGGGTGGATGGCGTATAGCACCCCCGTAAAGTTTTGATGGAGACTGATTTATAGAATATGGTTAAGGGAACCTAAATTAGGAAACTAGGGTTAGAGTTAAAAGATAGTTAGTGAAACTATATTGGAAGCTAAATGACAGTTAGAAGTGATATGCTACGGCTAATATGAAATGACGGGAATTGAGGATGATATTTGATGATATTGCCGTTTAAGGTACTATAGGACTAGATAGTCGACATAGATGTGTCATCCGAACCATGCATATTTCTAAACTGAAGAATCGTATGCATCTTTTAAACAGTTACCTTGAGGGACGTTACGGATTTTCAAATGATATTCTTTCCTTAAAAACACCGTAACCCCTATTTTCAAAACTACGATTCGCTTCTTTTAAAATCCGCTTGTATGGTTCGGGTGTGTATGTTAGATTAGTTACTTATACTTAGTAGAGATAAAACGTTTATGTAAACTCGACTTGATGTGAGATATAAATGCGATGAAAGAATATAAGACGGATATGATGATATGATGATATTTTGGTATACGGGTGTGAGTCGATTGAGATGATGGATACCTTGTCGGTCCCCTGATATGAGATTGTTGTGGATGTGACCTGAGACATAGGTATATAGAGATATTTATATATGTTGTGAATCGTGAGTGATAGCCGTACGAGACGTTAGGTCCGTACCCTCCTCGCCTTATAGGATGATAGGATCCCTGATAGCTTAATGCCGCCGTACGATGATTTTTCGTACGTGATGAGTTTGACTTGAGGTTTGACCCATACCCTTGACTAGAAGATGCCGTACGATGGATTATACCATACAAGGTGCTGTGAGGCTAGATGCTGATTGATAGATTCACCGATTCAGACATATGATAGTTACGTATACCTTATTGCTTTTAGCTGATGATTTACCTTATGCTGCATTCATGATATTATTATGGCATTGCATATACCTGTGTTAGTACACTTACACCATTATCGATGATGCGTATGTTATACTTACACAGATTTGCCGGCTCACACACTTCATCATCGATAATTGCCATGTCACTACACAGTAGGATTGCTGCATCATGATACGACTCTTCGCACTTGTGTATATATATCCTCGTGCGTTCATGCCTACATACATACTTATTGCACATACATAGACGATGTTGCATTTGACTTTGGAGAAATTGGGAACCGCGGGATATATTTAAAAACTGGAATAATTTTAAAAGAGCGGTTTTCCCTTAATATGTCATATTACTGTCCCATATTGCATGAGATACGGAGATGCTTACATTTCTATCATATGTTGCATACATCATGCTTTATGATTTTACGCTTTGAGATATGTTATTTTCATGAGATTTCTGGATTTGAGAACTGTGGCGATTTCAAAAGAAAGCATGTACTGTTTTAAAAACCAGGTTTCTCTTGATATGATATTTCAGTGCGTCCACCGTGTGTTTTCTCGGTTCTGAGAGCGACATGTGAAACCCGAGTCGAGGAGGCGGATGAGGCTGATTGCGGGTACATGGTGGACCCGGTAAGGTACCCCGGGGCAAGAAGTTCTAGGTGTAGACGATGAGCCTGGCAGGGGAGCACTACCTACCGGTGATTGTATTTGGACTCGACGGTTTTCCGGAGGATACCGACCGGAGTAGCGAGATGGATATGAGGGCCGACCAGGGTGTGCGGCGCCTGAGGGCCGATATGAGGATACGGCGCCTGAGATATATGAGGATTTACGTGCCGATACTGGGCACGGCTTTCATAATATTTTCGAGTGTCGATACTAGGCACTCAGGTTCCATGATTTTGATGTGTCGTGAGGGACACCGTTGATTTATATCCTCATACTTTCATGCACACTCTTTTATGATATTTACGTGCATATAGACATTGATTATTTGAGTGGACGAGATCCACATGCATATATGCATTGATTTTACTGTTGGATGTTATCCATATGCTTATAGGCATTGACTATCTTGTTGCCACATATACAGACCCGGTCACCCTAGATATCATAGTTTTACCTTCATGATATAGTTGACTTAGGAGTCGTTGTTTATTCGATTTCTATCTGTTAATATTTTTCTACTCACGAGTTGGCAACTCACCCCCGTTGTGCCACAGTTCTTGCAGGTTGACCGCTTGGTTCAGTAGCGGCTTCGCTGGCACACAGTTGCATTCGGGTATTTTGCATTAGTAGGTGGGACACTTGTATCGTACCCACTCTTATATCTATATTTCATATTGTATCTAGTTAACTCCATCAATCAAAATCAGTAAATTGTATAAGTAATGAGACTTAGTGAGACTTTTAGTTGCGAAAGTTGAGCGATGGGTTTTATATTCGCTTTTGTGGTTATGTCTTGCTTAGTTCTTTATCTTTTGTGGTGATCTTCGCCGTTGGGCGTCGTATACTTATATATATTGTCTTGCGTGGTTGTGATCCGCCGTTTGGCGAAGTGCTAACTCTCGCTTGGGGATGCCTTATCATTATCTTGTATATGTGGTTTTAGATTAAAAAAAATACAAAGGAGGTGCTACCCAAATTTTTAAAGGACAAAACATGTTTTCAACTAGTAAATTCCACTTGCATTTTCATGTCCATTTTCTATGCATTTTAAGAAAACTTGATCTCATTATACCCTTATTTCAAAACTTCATCTTCTTTATTTTCTAAAAAAAAGGTTTAGATTTCTGGGTTTTAGCTTACTTGAATTACGTTACGCCTTTAGACGTTGCGTGATTTAAGTGCTAGTCACGAGCTAATATTTCGGGTCGTGACACGGGCCCTAGTTCTGGAGGACTCGGACTCGGAGAAGGAGATCGGCTCTCCCTCGGAGCCGCTCAAGAGTAGCTCCCAGAGACCTTCCGGGGCCGGTCCTCACCGATCGTGGTGGAGGAAGGGGGCCTCCGGTTCGCGGTGCCATCGGAGCCATCCGTTGTTGATAGACTTCTGCATGAGATAGAGGCCTCGGCCGGGGGTAGAGTTCCCGGAGGGACCTTCCGGGCTCAGCTGGCGTCCATCCCCAGGAGTCCGTGCAGGTAAGTGTTTGGTTCATTGTGAGATTCGGTGCCTCTTTCGTCTTTCTGATCTCTTTCGTATCTTCCAGGTTCTCCAGCATGTTGCCCTCGCCTTGCGTATGGAAGCCGAGGTGGTAGCCCCGGCGCTGGAGGCTGCGGGCCGGCTCGCCTCGCTGGAAGAGAGCTCCAGGCGGGAGCTAGAGGCGGTGACGGCGAGGGTTGTCGCCTTGGAAGGCGAGGTGGAGGCCAGGAAATGGGAGGTAGCCCGGCACCGCGAGGCTGCCGTGATTGCCGAGGCTAAGCTCGGGGATGCCCAAGCGCTTGCTGGCAACCTGAAGAGGACGGTGAAGACCCTCCGGAAGGAACTTGGGGCAGCGGCCGAGGCGGCCAAGTCGGCCGAACTGAAGACGGTGGAGAGCTATAAGAATTCGAAGGACTTCTATAATGACCTGGCCGTGGCTATGACCCGCATCTGGCACGACGCCCTCGATGCCGTTAAGGCCCGGATGCCGGAGTTTGCCGACGGAGATCTCCGGGCCGAGTTCCCCCTCGCGGGCACCGATGAGCAGGGGGAAGAGGTTCCTGGCGAGGAAACCGCTGAGGACCCCGCGCATCATATGGTGGATGTCGAGGACCTCGAGGTCGCACCTAGCCCCGAGGTCTAGAGCCCCCGTCTTCCTCCTTTTATTTCTTTGTTTTTGGAATTTTGTAAGGCTAGGGAGCCCTAAAAAATACCCTTTGTAAAGACTTTGTCTTTGGTAGTAAGAAATTTTTTCTTTAGTTTCATCGAATCGCGCTCTACCATCTGTTTGTGAAGAATGCTCATAAGATATCTCTGCTTGCACCGTTGTGTTTTCATGTCAGGTTGGCCATCTATCTAGCGATCATCCGTCGAGTTGATTTCGATCACTTGCCGACGAGCATGCCAAGCGCTGCCAAGGAGGTATCCCCATAGGCACTGAAGTCGAGGGGAGATCGTTTAGACCTGGATAGACTTGATGCCCCTCATTAGGGTCTCGGATCCTCTGCGGGTGACGGGCAGAGCGCTGTTCGCCGTATTTATGCCGAGCATGAGTGGGAGGCTGCCCGGTGGCCCCATGGGGGTGCCATCTTTTGACTTCTGGCAATGCGAGTATCGACCACCAGCCGGGGATGACCGAGCAGGGTAGCTGCTCAGTTGCCTCTTGCGAGGGCTTTGATCCTTCAGGACGGGGATCGAGCGGGGTTACCGCCCGGCGCCTCTTGGCGAGGACTTCGGTCGTTAGCGCGGGAGGGGCTATAGGAAGCCTGCCAAGGACCTTTGGCCGGGCAAGTTTTCTTCCCGGTGCCTCTTGGCGAGGGCTTTTTTCCTGACGGATAGCCGAGCGAGGGATCTTCAGGCTCGACTGCCTCTGGGAGGGCTTTCTGATCTCTGGCGTTGCGGTATGGAAGCTACCCGTCAGGGACGACCGAGCAGGGTAGCTGCTCGGTTGCCTCTTGCGAGGGCTTCGATCCTTAGCGTTGGAGGGGCTGTAAGAAGCCCACTAAGGATGACTGGACAGTGAAGCTGTGCGGTTTCCTCTTGGCGAGGGCTTTGACCTCTGGCGTCGTGGGTAGGCAACTACCAGCCTGGGATGAACGAGCGGGGCAGCCGCTCGGGTGCCTCTTGTGAGGGCTTTGATCCCTGGCGTCGTGCGTAGGGAGCTACCAGCCGGAGTTGACCGAGCAGGGCAGCTGCTCGGTTGCCTCTTGCGAGGGCTTTGATCCTTCAGGACGGGGACAGAGCGGGGTTACCTCCTAGTGCCTCTTGGCGAGGACATTGATCCCTGTCGGTTGTGGTAGGAAGCTACCAGCCGGGGATAGCCGAGCAAGGACCCGACTGCCTCTGGGAGGACTTTGGTCCTTGGCACGGGAGGGGCTGTAAGAAGCCTACCAAGGACCCTTGGCCGGGCAGGGTTACTGCCCGGTGCCTCTTGGTGAAGGCTTTTGTCCTGAAGGATAGCCGAGCGAGGGATCCTCGGGCTCGACTGCCTCTGGGAGGGCTTTCAGATCCCTGGCGTTGCGGTAGGAAAGCTACCCGCCAGGGATAGCCGAGCAGGGAAGCTGCTGAGCTGCCTCTAAGGAGGACTTTCCGGTCCCTGGAATTGCGGTAGGGAAGCTACCCGCCAGGGATAGCCGAGCAGGGCAATTGCTCGGCTGATTCTTCATGAGGTTTCGCCCGACCATCCAGTCGCAGGTATGGGAACAGGAACGGTCGTGCGCGCAGCATGCGCATTGAATGCGGGGGGAGGTGAAGTGCCAGGGTCGCGTCGTTTCAATTCCGCCAGGGAAGGCTCGTTGATCGCTGCGTGGCAGCGAATTTTTGGGGCGAAGGCGGGCGACTGTTGAGTTCTGTTGGGGCGCAGCGGGCTATATAAGGCTGAAGGGGCAATGGTCTTCATAAACAGATCGTTGAGGATGCAAGACTTCCCCTTTACTATCCGCGATATCATCCATTTCGAAGACGTATACCTCTATGACCAGAACTGCACCGAAGACACGGTGCAGTTGGTCTACGGGAGCATCGAAGACCACTTCGGCCGGCTTCTCCCCCGATGCTCCTCCCTGCTGCAGCTGCTAATGTACTCCATCTGGAGGGCATCGCCGGGTCTTTACAACCCCCTGTCCGAGCAGCTCTATGACGAGGCCGTGGGCAAGCTGCGGTCTCTGAGGCGCTTCGGCCTGATCTCTGCGAACCGGCTGGCTCGCTCAGAGGCGCTCGTCCGCGAGTGCTATGAGCTGAGGCTCGGGATCAATGCGCGGGGGGGGGACCGGGGACAGAGGTTGGAACTCGCGAGGCCCCGACTGGCGGAGATCTTTACCGAGTATCACGAGCAGTGCTCCCTGCACCCCCTTCCCCCACTGTTGTAATTTCCTTTTCCTTTTTGCGTGTATGGCTGAGGAGCCCATAATACCTTTTGAATAAACAAGGTTTTTCCTTATTTTTCGCAATGTTCCATTGATCTTTATTAAATTAACAACAGACCCTAGGAAGAGTTTACATTGCCCTAAAAGAAAAGTACAGGCTAGTAGATGATTTTATTGGCTCGGCCCGAGCTCCCTGGAGGACTGTTGGCCTCCGTGCTTGGTACAGGGTACGGGGCTCCTTGAGTTCCGTGCTGGCCCCGCCGAGACGAGCATGATCTGACCAATGGTCAGGTCAGCGGGAGGGCGATGCTGCTCCTGCTCGTGGTCGGCCTTCCGTTTGTCCCTCAAGTATGCGGCGAGGTGTCCCGATCGGAGGAGCTCTTCGATGTATTCCCTGAGTTGCTTGCAATCCTCCATGGCGTAGCCCAGTGTCTGGTGAAAAGCGCAGTAAGGGCCCCGGGTTAGCTACGCGGCCTGACGCGGGATCGGAGGGAACTTGAAGAACCCTTCGTTCTGGGCCTCCTCTAGCAATACTGCGAGGGAGACGTTGAGGGGGGTATACTCTTGGAACTTCGGGTGATAGGGCTGCTAGTGCTCCGGCCTGTCCTCCCGAGCCCTCTTCTTTTGGTCAGATCGTTCTGCTCGAGGGAGGTTCGCGTTCACCTCGGATTCCAGCTGAACCTCACGCTCGGTCCACGCCTTGACCTCGGCTATGGTCTTAGGTTGTGCCAACGCAAAGGAGCATAACCACTCCTTGTGCCTCAGACCAGATCTGAGCGCCGTGATGACGGTCTCGTCACGGTGTTCGGGGACCTCGAGAAGGGCATTGTAGAAGTGGGGTGATGTAGGCCTTGAACGTCTCCTTGTCCCCACTCTTAACCGTGAAGAGGTAGTCGCCCGTGCGATTCTGTCGACGGTTCCCAACGAAATGGCCGAGGAACTGAGTAGCCAGCTCGTCGAAGGTCAAGATTGAGCAGGGCTCGAGGCCCCGGAACCAGTCCCGACCTGTGCGGATGAGGGTGGCCAGGACGGCCCTGCACTGGGCAGCGTTGGAGTGGTCCTGGAAGCTCATCCCCATGGTGAAAGCATCCAAATGGTCCTTCGGGTCGGTTTTCCCGTTGAACAGAGAGACCTTTGGGGGCTTGTTGCGCGAGGAGACGTGGACGGCGAGCAATTACTCGGTGAATGGCTTTGTGAGCGAATCGGAGGCGTACTTAGCCCCGTCGCTCGAGAGGCAAGCCTCCCGGTGCATGCCCTCGATCTTCTTCTCGAGGGCATCGAGTCGACCGTGGTATCCCGAGGAATCGGCGCCTTAGGATCCCTGGCCTCTGCTGTGGGTGACCTGCGTCTGGGAGTGGCCCCGGTTCCTCTCGATGAGGTGCCTCAGATCCCTGGGCGAGGTGGCTCTCGAGCCGCCGATGTGAACCTCTTCTGTGCGGCCCCGCTGAGGGGGGTGGTGTCGACCATGCCTGTGGAAAAGCGAGGTGACTGACATCTCCTCAGGGGGATAAGGGTCGTGAGGAGGCTCGAGGCGAGGCGTTCTGGCGGTGGACCTTGGTGTGGAGCCGTGGGGCGCCTAGCGGGCCTCAGGGGGTACCAGCGCGAGAGATCTGTGGCCAGGAGTCATAGCCTACTGGTGGTCAGCCGTCCCGACGAGGGAAGAGCCTTTTGGTGGCGGTGGAGCGGTGATCTGGGGCCCATGCCCGGACGCTTGGACGCGGACGAGCGCCTCCATGAGGGACTGTAGCCGATCTATCCGGCTGGCGAGGGCGTTGATGATGGTCGCTGGAGGAGGCTCATCTACGCCTTCGGTGAGTGGGAGGCGGCGGCTGGTACCGGTATCTTCAGGATGGTTGCTCGCCATGCGGACGGAGATCGGAAGGCCAACTTTGTTTTTATGGAGTTTGGTTTCCCACAGATGGCGCCAACTGATAGAGGTCCTTTTCATGTCTCCGCCAGATGTTGTCTTCCGTTGATCTCCCGGTGGGATTTGGCGGTGATCTTCTATTGCATGTGGATCTCAATGGGTTTTTATGAGATTGGTGATTTGAGGAGTTTAGCGCCGAGTACCTGCAAAGAAGTCCCGGGGTGGTTTAGTACCACCGAGGACCCTCCGACGATCAAGTTAGTGCTAGATCCGAGCAGAGTAACGGCTAAGTGGAATAGAAATGGCTTACTTGACCCCTCTGTGATGGGGGTTTATATAGCGGCGGCAGCACACGGTGGTAGGCGCGAGAGTCTCGCCGGCCGTTACGCTCCAGACGTCACCCTCGCGTGAAGAGCGGATCGCCCATTAATGGGGATCCTGATGGCGTGGAACGTGGGACGTTGCTGGTGGCGAGATTTGCGGAGCGGCGGTTACGCCTGCGAGTGGTGGAGTTGGTCGATCGAAGGGTCCAAGGAGGACGGCCTCGGCTGGGGGGCTCGGAACCGAGCATGAGGGTCGAGGAGTCTTGGTCCCGTGGCAGCCCGGGGCGAGCTGAGGGGCCGAGGAGGCAAATTTGCTGGGGGCCCCGAGGAGGGCCAGCTTGTGCTTGCAGGTCAGGTACAAGGGTGGCCTTGTCGGCCTCTGTGGGCCCTTTCTTCCGGGTCTTGGGACATGTCATCCGCCACGTGTCCTGATCTCGTATCGCTAATATTGAGCATCATCAGAACTGAAAAATTAAACTATCCTTGAAGTTATGGGATGGCTATATGCTGGATGAGATATACTTGAAATGTGTTATGCAATTTTTTCTAAACTGGTATTTTCTATGAGGTTAATGGAGGAAAGGTGCCATAGGAGAGAATTTTCTTTTATGGCGTCGGAAAAATACATCCTCCATGATTTTTCTCGATGATCGACATACATCACCTCAATTTTTATCATCTAAGATGTGGATACATCAAATTTCATGTGATTATACCATATTTTCACCGTTGATTTAGTTGGTGCAAAATTAATGGTTTACCAATAATAGAACTTTTTACATTGCTAATTCAACGGTGAAAAAGTCATGGAATTACATGAAATTTGGTATAAGCACATCTTAGATGATAACGATGATGATGATGTCTGCCAATCGTCAGAAAAAATGATGGAGGTTATATATTTTCGACGCCATAGGAAGAAATCCCCTCCTATGGCCGCTTTCTTTCATTATTCTCTCTCTCTCTCTCTCTCTCTCTCTATATATATATATATATATATAGAGAGAGAGAGAGAGAGAGAGAGAGAGATTAATGGAGGAAAGAGGCCATAGGAGGGGATTTCCTCCTATGGCGTGGAAAAAATACAACCTCCGCCATTTTTTCCGACGATCGGCACCCATCATCATCATCGTTATCATCTAAGATGTGCGTACACCAAATTTCATGTGATTTCACAAATTTTTCACCGTTGATTTAGTGGGTTCAAAATTAATGGTTTACCGACAATAGAACTTTTTACATTGCTAAATCAACGGTGGAAAAGTTGTAAAATCACATGAAATTTGGTGTACCCACATTTTAGATGATAACGATGAAAATGATGGGGGCCGATCGTCGAAAAAATTGGCGGAGGTTGTATTTTTTCCACGCCATAGGAGGAAATTTCCTCCTATGGCCTCTTTTCTCCATTATTCTCATATATATATGTAAGTGCACGGCGGCGCCCCGGCCGTCAATCCGACGCCGGAGTGCGGAAGCGAAAAACTTTAATTTTGCAAACTAGCAAGCCGGCACCACCGTGCACTAAACACCCGGATCGAACCATTAACTAGTCCTAGCTAACTACAAGATGGGTTAGAGATATACCAACTGATCCGAGTCCTCCGGTCTTCTCGTCGTCGTCCCGATCTCCTGCGGAAACTCCGGTCGTCGCCTCCTTGCCGGAAGGGCTCCACATCGTCTGCATCTTTTACGGGCTCCCACCTCAATACCGAGGCAACTCGGGCACGAAGCTGGCTAGTCGACGTGCCCAAGATTTGCTGTAGAACGTGTAGTGCTCAAGTCTCATTTGGGGGTTTATGGAATTGCCTTATTGGTGGAGGAAATGATATCAGCTTGTGGAGATGGAACATGTGGGATTTTACAAAACTCGAAGAACAAAAATCCCACCCCAACAAATTGGGACAGCCCCCCTCCCTCTATGTGGCCGGCCATGACAATGGAATGGAGAGAATGAGAGTGAGAGCAATGAGGGAGTGAGTGAGAGGTGTATGGATGATAGAACCACTATCATAATCCAAGAGAGAAAAGAAAGGCCAAAAGAAACAATCATCACAAACAAATCCATACTCCACCAATCAATCATCAACAACCATGATAGTACCAAAACCAACACTCCAACAAGCTAATCATCACTTCCAAAAGTCATGCCATCATGAAGATAGAAGTCAAGCAAGGTCAATGGATGGTGCACCATCATGATACAATAATATGCAAAGACCCCCTCCACAAAAGCTTATTTGCACAATGCAAATAAGCCCTCCTCCACCAATCTTCGGCCAATGAACGATACAAAGGAAATTGGCCGAAATGGAAAGCAAACTGGCAACTCCAGAAAACTGGTCCTGTAATAAATTACAGGAAAACCCCGCTACTGTGCATACACACCCGCATTTGTATTCCGACCGAAATACAAATGCAATAAGACAAAAAAAAACTACACTGTACTATACTAGGATCCGGCTTAAACCAAAGTCGGCTAATATAATCCGTTCGATCCTGATCCGTGCAATACCGCACGTATCTGATCGAACCCTGCCATATCTCCATACAGCCTGTAGTACAAACTGTCCGATCCTGATCCGTGCAATACCGCACGTATCTGATCGGACCTTGCCATATCTCCATACGGCCTCTACAGCTTTTCGCCCGAAAGCTTGAGTAACTGAATGTGGGGGACTCTAAAGACTCGTCAACACCTTGGTTGTGGATTTAACCACTAGCACGTCAGAGGTATAAGCCAATACGCAACGGGCTACCAGGTATTGACCAAAAGGGATGTCGATGAGCGAACTCATCCTGACACCCTACTGAGCCTGTCAGTGACAATATCCGTACAGTCCGGTCCGTTCGTCTATGAGCATCGCATGGCGGGCCTAGGGGTTTGGTAAAAGTCAGACCCCCAAAAGCGGTATAAGTAGTGTCGGAGTGTAGCCCAGAACACCCTGAGATACTACTGGAATACCTACCAGTAAATCTCCTGCCTCGACCGAGGGCTTTGTGTAGTGGCTCTCCTAGACACAGCGCGACCTCACCCCCAATACCGGGAGAGACGAACCCCTGAAGATCCGCTCACTGCCTCCATGTGGCTCGGGACTGTACCCAACTAAAACCTGTTTGCATGTCTCCTTTGAGCGTGGTAGGGTAGTAATCAAAGTACAGTGGGAACTCACACGAGACAAATGACGATCATCAGGTCGATGAACTAACTTATACACATGTCACCTGGGAACTGCTATCTGACGTCTGGTATAAGACCAACTAGCATGTTCCCGGCGAGTCCTGTCCGGTGTACTCATAACCCAATGAGCACCTGTATACATCTTAGGTGATCCAACTGACACCAATGGCTTGTGAGACCGGCCACCGCCCCTCGTCGGGGTCTCGACTGTATACACTAGTCTACTCTGGAGTATCGATGCCCTGTCTCGAAACTCGCACGACTAGGGACCTTTTAAGGATGTGCTTATAGACCCTAGCTCCCACTTATATGATCGCCCTCATACTGCTGGCAGTCAAGCAAGAATCCTAGGGGCTCTATCAACGTGTAATAGCGACCTGTCAGGTCACCTAAGCAGTACACGATGATAAAGATAAACCAGATAGCATACTATCATCTCGAGTAAGACTGTCCTACCGGGATAGGTCCTCCCTCAATCATTGCAATCACGTACCTGTGATCCAATAATTGACTCTGAGGGCACTATCTCCAACAATTTATATATATATATATATATATATATTTCGATTAGAATTCTATCGGAAGAATTTGGAAACAAATTCTTCCTGTTTTTTCATTATTAGATTAAGTTTAAGATTTATGTATTCAATTATATTGTATTTGGTAATAAATGAAACTTTTATTTATAATTATTAGCACACATTTGAAAATTAATATAACTGTGAAAAGTGGATAGAATTTGTTTCCAAATACTTCCCGTAGGATAGCCGTCCAACTCTCGCAAAACTCTTGCCGAACTTTGGTACTCTCAACCAGACATTACTTCTTACGCTTCTTGTTTTGGTCGAATTTCGAACGACCCCTCCATGCCAAAAATTTCTTTGAAAGATCGAATAAACGCGTCTAGGACAACCAATTGGACTTCGCAATCCACCTTATATCAACCATTTCAACCTTCACCACCTTCTCACGTTGATACTCCTTTTTCGAGTCCTGTTGTAACTCCGAAACCCATGTCTATTGCTAAACATATTGAACAATCTCGTAACCGATCTTTCACTCCTTTCACCACTGCGAATTCTAGGGATCAACAATTCTATTCACCTTCTTATCCAAATGTTGATCCTACTCTTGTCCAACCATTAAATTCCTACCAGTCCTACCAGACATTTGCACCTTTCCTAGACATTGCTTCTGAACAGCCATTAGGGAGTTTTCAGTATCCAAACAACTTTAAATCTATTACTGAAACCCCGACACAACCCATGTCTAGTCTGGAACAGTCGTTGGAAGACTTTATGGTAGCATCATGCCAACAGATGAGGGATTTGAATGCGTCCATGGCCGCCCTTATACAACCTAGTGATCCGGTAGCTAGTTTCCAATTAGCTTCAAATTTTCAAATGTATGATGAGGCGGTTGGACAGATTGAGAGTTTAGTGGTGAGAGTGAGTTGTACACCCCGATTGAATCCCACAACTCCGATTTTGAATGTCTATCAAGTGTTCCAAATGATTCACCAGTTGAAGATAAAACGTTTAATGAGTTGTGTGACTTTGTAGTGTTTGATTTACCTGATTGTGAAGGGTCCCTTCCGAGTGAAACCGCACCCGACCCTTTTGACCTCTACACCTCCACTCTAGAACCTGAATTGATTAATATCCATACTTCTGATGAGGTGTCTGAGAAATTTAATTTTCACTTAATCGAGGATATTGATGCTGGGAATATTTTGGATGATGAACCCGCAGATTTGGATGAGTTTTTCCCTCCAAATCATCATCCCGAGTCCTTAATTATTTTTCCCGAACCCCATATGCGTCTAGATTTTGATGATAAATGCATGGATGGGATAACTTTTGAGGGAATTTTGAGGATAGAATTGAGGATGAACCAGTTTTGCTTGATGAGTCAGATTTTCCAATTCATCATGTCCCTTCCACTGACTGTGTACACCCTCCTGAACCTTTAACTGTTACCCTTCCTAAATCATTCCCCTTCATCCTTTCCAACATTCCGACCGCGCAAGAAACCGTATCACTTTCATTTCTTATGTCTGGTGTACCATGTTCGGCGTACCCATGTTTTCTCACGAATCTTGAGGGATTTGACCTCATTTCTCAGTGGGTTGATAGATTAGCACAATCGCTTTTTACACATCGGTCATTACAAATTGTGCTAATTTATACACACCATCTCCATCCTCAAGTTCGTATTCAACTTCTTTCTCCCACTTTCTCAGGTTCTTCTTCTATTCTTCCTATAATTTCAGTGAGTGTTGATGCATCACAATCCGATAATTCAAGTTTGATAATTCTAGAAAGCCAACTTGATTTGGATACTTTTGAAAATGAGGTAGATGAGTTTTTCGAGTCTCCTACCTCCATAATTTTTGACAAATCAAGTATGATAAATTCTGGCACAAAAATTACTGACAGCAAAATATTCAATTACATCGATGGGAGTTTTGAAGAACTTTTTGCTGACGAACTTGTATTCCAAAACAACATGGATTTTGTGATTAATCAACGTCCACCTATAGAAGTTGAACCACCACCCTTTCTTCTTATAAAATACGAGAATGCCCATATTCCACTCATTTCTGATCATTCCAATTCTCGTTTTTATTTATCATCACCTCTTATCTCCTCACATTCACGTTCACGCAAACGCTTTCCATACCACCACTTATCTCTTCCCCACTTCTTCCTGGCTCCATACAACATGTTCTTCTATCAACCGGTGTGTTTCACTGATAAATTCTTTGAATAGTTGGTGTTGACTTTTGGTCTTTGCAAAGTTTGGCATTGACCGATAACTTTGACCCCCCTCTTTAAAAACTTAGCATTGTTTAACTTAAGTCTGGGGGGGGGGGTATCATTTGGCTCTTGAAAATAATTTTTTTTAACTTAAAATGGTGAGCCAAAAATAAGTTTGGAGGAGATTTTCACAATCATATTTCATGTCCCCACTAATAAATTTTTTCTCCCAAGTTTACAGGTTTATGAGAATTAAAAAAAAAAATGGAAACAGTGGAAACACTGTTTCAAATAAGTTTGGGGGGGGGGGGACCTTTTTGTGTATATATTTTGGTTTTCTTTTTGTTTTGTTTAAAATTTTCTTTTAGGGAGCGCTGATCAGTCGAAAATATAGTATTTTTAACACATCAATTTCTCTACTCTTTGTATTCATCTAAAGGTGTTTGGTATAAATATAGCACATATTAGCAATTTGTCTGCAAAATACCAAATAACATGTGTTATACATTATAACCAGCATTATGAGGGAAATTGTGTGTTTATTATTGCATACATGATCTTTGTATATCAAACACTTGTCTCAAGATTGTGTGTAGGAAATTCTTCAGGTTAAAGAGCTGGAATCATAAAAGTGCTGATAAAATACGTCAAGTCCAAGACTTGAAATCTGGCAGTGAACAAGAAAGTATAAAAATATTCCAGACATCAGAAAAGTGCCATAAAGCCAATACAAATAAACACTGGAAGTTTCATGCAGCAAATCCACCAAACGGCCGTGGATCCGCGGCCGAGTTAGGTCGATCCGCGGCCGCGTTGACTCGTCGGCGGTTGGTCATTTTTTCAGAGGTCTCCTTTTAACGGCCAAGCTTCTCCAAGACGTTTCGAATTTTGTAGATTTCTCCAGAAACTTCCCCTCAAACAGCCAAGCTTCTTGTGCAAGTTTCATAACCACCAAGCTTCTCATGCAAGCCAGCTAACTACCTTAACCTAGAAACTTCTATATAACTCCCTAGCTTTCTATGCAAGCTTCATAAAACCAAGCATCCAAGGGAAGCTAGATCTAGCTTCTAGGGGAAGCTAAAGGGGAAAGCTATAAAAAGGGATTTAGGGCTTCATTACAAAGGTTGTTCATTAGTTTGTTAGTTGTTGAATATTGAGCAAAAATTCCGCAAGTTGAGTGACACAACTTGCAACTTAAAACCCTAGCCCAAATCCAATTCCAAAGCCAAATCAAGATTCATCGAGTACCAAATCAAGCAAGCATTTGACGAGCCTTAGAAGCAACGCCGATCTTCATCCGAGCTAAAGATCCACGACGATCCGCGACTCACGACGATCGAGCCACGCAAAGATCGACGCCAAATTCCTTCTCAATTGAGTGAGCTAGAGCTAGTCTTGTAAACTTGAGTGAGAGTTGTAATTTGAAGAAGATCTAAATAAAGGTGAAAATATCTATTCTTGCTTTCTATTCATTCTCGCATTATGATATTCTTAGTTCTTGATTGCTTTATAATGATGCGTGAGTAAATTCTCCACTTGTATCGAAATCGAGAAAATAAGTAGATGATGATGATTAAATTCTTGAACGATTCTTAAGTCTTATGAGTTTTGTAAACTTTAGGAAATTGAATCATCGAAAACCTAATTTGAGTGAGATCGATTTCTTCGCTCCAAATTAGAGATCAACGATCGGTGATTTAATTTGTTAGAGGCTAGAATTTGAATGATAATCAATGAAAGGACAAGGGATGATGATGAAGAAAGCCTAGTTTCTTCAATAGATCCCTAAACCTCGTTGATCGTCATCGATCTAGCAACAAATCTTCAATAGATAAGAATTTGTAATTATTAGTATTCATCATCACTATCAATTGGATCGATTCCGACAAGCCTCTTTACAAATCTTGATAACTAAATCGATTGGGACATTTCTTGATTCTTGATTCTAGATCTATATTCTTTATGTTTTCTTAAAATCAAAACTCATAAATCTTGAATCAATTTTCTTGCAATTTTCTTTTATCTTTTAGTTTTCAACTCAACTAAATCGATAACGAACAAATCACACTTTTTCAGTGGACGATCCGCATTCACCGACGAAATTACAATAGACACCGTCAATTGATTGCGGTATAAATTTCTTTGGTTGTGATCTTTTACACTTTTCAAAACACGACACACAAAGATGATCAATCAAATGGCGCCGTTGCCGGGGATAGTGTGCTAATTTGTTCGTTTTTGTAAATTGAGTTGAAAAATTTATTAATCCATCAGAATTTTTAGATCAAAATTCGCACAAGCGCTTAACGATTTTCTGTGATTTGTTGAAAGGAGATCTGGAATCTCTGCAGCAAGAGGAAAATTTTTCAGAGCATCTCAGAGAGCTCAGTGAAGGAAACAAGGGCATCTGCACGAATTTTTGTGCAGAGATCTCATCATAAGACCGCGCATCCGCGGCTAATTGTTGCATCTCGCGGCGGTTCCGTGGTGATTCAGAAGCTTTACTACTTCAAACTTCTCTGGTATATTATGTACTTTCTTATCTCCTCCCTGCTCTGTCCATTAACCAATTTCTGCAGGTTTCTTTGCAAAGATTAGAAGCGCCGCAAAAAGAAAAATTGTTGCGTGTTTGATCTTGGTTGTTTGCATTTTTAACACGGAAATTAAGGGGCAAAGACAAAATTCAGATTAGGTGGGGAGTTCATTACCCTTCCTAAGCCCCAAAAATCACAAACTTTCATCCGCATCACCCTCATTAACTAAAAAATATGACTCTAAGGACCGTCGCGCTCACTTAGGACAGAAAAAGGTCGTGGGTAATTTATTGTTTATCCGCGTTTCTTTTGTGATGTCTAAGGCAAGTGTGTCTAAGGCAAGTGGTTACTTAATTAGGCCAACTACTTACGTAGTGGAGAACCTCCCACTTACCTGGCACTTACCTGGCCACAGAAGGGGCAAAGAGGCAGTAGAGAATTTATCTTGCGACTTGTCTTCTGGAAGTCTAGGAGCGGTCTAGAGACTTGACCTAGGTGACCACTAGAATTAGGGTTGCTTGTGCATTGTTTGTGTGAATTTTTCAAAAATCCGTCTTTTTCAAAATAAACACCAAACTCATCTTTTCCTTAATTATCACAACGCTGCCACTTGTGCTAAACCATTTAGTGTATGCTCGGATGGACACGGGATTCTAGTGCCCGTCTTGTCCGCGTTCTTTCTATCGACTCCGAAGTCGGTATTTCTATATATACTTGTTCTTTACCCACCACCACACCCACTTCGATGGATAATTCTCCATCGAACTTCTTTAACACTACTCTGCCACCGTCCGCAGGTGCGCAGAATCCGCCCCGCATCTCTCTCCAAGAGAGATGTTACCCTATGCGAGGTCTTCTTTCGACCTGTCTCACCATTCCACCAGCTAATAGGGACAATTTTGAAATAAAACCACAATATATCAATCTTCTACCAAAATATCACGGTCTCGAGTCTGAAGACGCATACGTCTTTATTACCAAATTTGAAAATGTATGCGCTATGATGGATACTTCACAGCTTTCTGTGGATGCTATGGGATTACGTCTTCTCCCATTCACTTTGTGCGATATAGCCGAGAAGTGGCTTTATAACACAGCCGCACATTCTATTTCGAACTGAGGAGAATTCGTAACAGCATTCCTAAAGAAATTCTACCCCAATCATAAAACAGCTCGAGTCCGTAGCGAAATAAATCAATTTACCTTGCTTCCAAATGAACCATTCTCGAAGTGTTTTGAATGCTTCAAGGATCTGTTAGTTCAATGTCCTTATCACGGAATTCCTAGATGGGATCTGTGCAAAATCATATATGAGGGCATTAATCCTACAACAAAACAGACCCTTGAATCCATGTGTCAAGGCACCTTCATGAATAAAGATGATGGTGAAGTCTGGAGATTTTTAGAAGATTTCGCTGAAAGAACTTTACAGTGGGAGAGTGTAAACTAGTCATCGTCTAGGGGTGGCATTCACCAACTTGATGTTTCTATAGGAGTTAGAGCTGAAATGCCAGCAATGCAAAAGAAACTCGAAGCTATGGAACATAAATTTTTAGCAGCCTCCCTAAATCAGATGTCACTCCCCAAAACTGTCTGTGGATGTTGTTCTGATCCATCACATCTTACGGAAGAATGTCCTTTAAATTATCCGTTTCAAGGTCAAGAGCATACCAATGCTGCTTTCGAACAAAGACCTAGAAACGATCTGTATTCTTCCACTTATAATCAGGGTTGGAGGAATCTCCCTAAGTTTGCTTGGAACCAATCACAAACTCAAAACACGGTTCCAAACCAAAACAATTTCCAAAGGGCTCCTCCACCACAATAGCAACCACTTCAAATAAGTCAGCACCCCTACCAATCACAAAACTTTCAAAACCCGATCAACACACCTGCACCGTATAATACTTTGCAGTTGATCGGTACTGATGAATCCTCTTCACTCGCACAAACCATGAATTTGATTCTGAAAAATTTCATGCAAGTTTCGGCCAAGGTTCAGTCTTCTGTCGATGATATAAAGAAAAACTCCGCCTCCCAAGCTGAGAGTATAAAATTGATGGAAGCACAAATTGCATAATTAAAAACCGAAATGAGTGCTAGAGAGAAAGGGAAACTTCCGTCTCAACCCCTACCAAATCCTGGGCATTCGCAACACTACAATATGAATGCCATTACAACATTGAGATCCGGAAGAGTGCTGAACAATCACGTTAGGGAAGAGATTGATGATGATGAAAAATCTATCAATAACACCCCGGCTTTCACTTCCACTTTTCCTTCCACTTACACATCCACTTCTACTTCTAATCCTACTTTATCTACCCCACCACCTTCTTGCGAGCCTATTCTTCGTTTTCCTCAAGGCTCGACACCTCAACATATCTCTTCTAGTAAACCAAAGACGATCCCCACTCCTATTCTGGGATCAGTTCCACACACACCACCTTCTCCAATGTTGGACCCAGCTCTTATTGCTAAAGCTTCTTATCCGAATCGGTTAAGGGGAAATAAAGCGAGTCCACATATGGAGAAGATTATGGAAATGTTCAAACAGCTTAACATCAACATCCCTCTCCTAGATGCTATTCAATATGTCCCCGCTTATGCGAAAATTCTTAAAGACCTGTGCACTAGGAAGAGGAAGACTCAAGTGCCCAAAAAGGTATTCATGACAAATAATGTTAGCACTGCTTTTACCCCCCGTTACCAAAGAAACGTAAGGACCCAGGATGTCCTACGATATCGATTTTTATTGGGGGTAAAAATATCAACCGTGCTTTACTTGACCTTGGCGCAAGTGTTAACCTGCTTCCATACTCTGTCTATGAGCAGTTAGGGATTGGAGAGTTGAAACCAGCTTATTGCACTCTCCAAATGGCAGACCGTTCAATCACCAAACCTAGGGGTGAACTGGAGGATGTGTTGATAAAAGTTGGGGAATTCATATTCCCTGTGGACTTTATTGTTCTCGATACACAACCTGTAGCAAATCTACGGAACCAAATTCCGGTGATTTTGGGTCGACCATTCCTTGCCACTTCCAATGCTTTCATTAACTGTCGAAACAGTTCAATGAACCTATCTTTTGGAAAAATGACAATTGAACTGAACATCTATAAAATTGGAAGTCAGCCGTTTGAACCCTCTGCTCATATACTTGATGTCTGTTCTGTCCACGAGATTGCTCCTGAAAGCTGCGAAGTTGATGAACTTTGCTTTGAAGTGTTAGTTATATGTATGCCCCAGAGGCCATTACTGTACATGAGATGTATATTGTAGTGGATGCTGGGACATATATAGGAAGGACTTTCTTGCTCGACATGATAGTACGCTATCTGGTTGCTCTTGATCTTAACATGTACACTTATTGTCTCTCTGTTACATGTTGATAAAGCCCTTAGGATGTGTACTCGACTTCCAGGACTATGATGCAGATCATACTAGTGGGGCCTGGGTAGTCCAAGAGTACATCCTTCAATGTTCTTAGTCGTGGGAATATCGAGACGGGGCATCGATATTCCAGAGTAGACTAGCGTATATCTTCTCGACCCATGTGATGGGCGATGGATGATCCTATATCCATTGGTGTTTGACATCAGAGATGGTATGCGGGTGCTCAGTAGAGACTGGGTATACTGAACGGACTCGCCGAGAACTCCCAGATGGTATTATACCTCACGTCAGATGGCAGTTCTCTGGTGACACTGGTACAGCTTAGTCTGTTGACCCGAGATCGTCATAGAGTCTTGTGTCTCCCATTGTGCTTTGATTTCCACCCTACCACGGCTCTACCGAGTCGTGCAAACAGGTGGTTTTTGGGTACAGTCCCGAGTCACATGGAGGCAATGAGCGATAGGAGGGGATTCGTCTCTCCCGGTATTAGGGGTTGATGTTGCGCTATGCTCGACTGGCCATAACTGGAAATCCCTAGCCAGGGTTGCAGTGATTTACTGGTAAGTGTTATCAGTAGTTTCACGCTTGTTATGGACTTTACATCGGCATGACTTATCAAGCTACTGGGGTCTGATGTTTACCACCCCTTGGCGAGATATGCGACATATCAGACGAACAGACCTGACTGTGTGGTAAGTGTTACTGATTGGATTCGCAGGAGTGTGAGCAAGCTTGCTCGTTGATCTTCTGATCGCTCAATACCCAGGTGGCTGTTACGTTTAGCAGACCGCTTGCGGCTTGTGGGTGATTGATATGATCACCACCTACTGCCGGCGTATTGACGAGTCTTTAGATTCCTGCACGGAGGTTTCCTGGCTCAAGCGAAACGAAATAGGAGCGCATATGAGATATGTGCGGGACCGAGAATAATACCAGTATGCGATACTGTATTCTATTCTCGCGATTTGTATCATCGGTCGGTTATATGAGATATAGCCGGGTTACCGAATCAAGTGTTGATCCGATATATTGATACACTAGATATTAGTCGGTTATATTTAATATGACCGGATCATTAAATCAAGTGTTGATTTAATGATTTAATGTATAATTATATATTAGATATATTACTTTACATTAACTAGTATTGGTTCACTTAAGATTGATTTTCTCACTTGTTGTGCACAAGTTGTATATGTAATATATGTTTGTGCACTAGTTTGTATTATAGTTGATGATACATGCAAACTTGGGTGTGTGTATGACTTACACCATATTTAGGTTAGTGGATATGGTTTATATTTATTTTGTAATTCAAAATTAGTATGCACTTTGTCATGCTTAAAGCTTCATGAAGCTTTTAGCATTATTTGACCAAGTCCACTAACTTTGTCTCACTAAAGATACTTATTAACCAACCCACTAACTTAAACTATGGTTTAGTCTCTACAAAGGTTAACTCGCCCATGGTTGCATTATGATAGACTTCACTTGATTATTCTTTTTAGATAATTCATTATTCATATTCTTTCTTCTTCTTCTTCTTCATTCAAGAAGAAAATCTTGCTAGAAAATTTTCAAGTGAAGAAATAAAGTGAGAAATCAAAATCCAAAGTGAACCCACTTCCTATTTCATCATCCTCTTGTAACGTTTTGAAAATCGTTACGGTGAAATTTCGAAAAATCGGTAAAATAAGGGGGGTTTTCTGTAAAAACTCAAAATATAAATATCTTTATTATAAAATTAAATATACATATTCTAGCTATGTAATTGCTAGTATTTGGTGTTTATTGAGCCACTGGTAAAATTTCTAATTTTCTGAAAAAATTTCCGAAAATAATTATTTTAATATTATTTTAAGCCATCACTAATACATTTAATTAGGGAAAATAACAAATTGGAATGAGTTGAAACTGTAATACCCAGCCCCTCTTATACCAAGATCAGTATTGTGTTACTTTATAATTTTATTTATAATTTTATATCTTCTAAACCCCATTTTCTTTTCTACACCCAAACCCAAACTATATTTATTTTAACCCAGCCCATTCCTTTTCTTTAACAAATCCCCACTGGCCCGGCCTTTTCCATTTTTCCCTTTTATATTAATTTTTCCTCGGCCCACAAATCTCCTCCAGCCTACAGAAAATTACTAAAAAGGAAATTCTTTTTTTCATCTAAAAACCTCGGCCCAACCCCAGCCGGCCCACACCTTCTCACCATTTTTCTTCTTAATTCTCCCGGCCCGTTTCTTCCATTCAGATTAATTTCCTTTTCCTTTATTTTTTGGCCCGTTCCCCAAACAGCCCACACACATTTTCAAATAAATTCCTAATCTATTTTCCCCAGCCCACTTCCTGGCCCGCTCCTGTACATCTCCCCAATGGCTCTCTCCCCATTCACGCGCGCGATCCACTTCCTCCGCCGCGCTCCTCGCCTCCGCCGACGCTCACGCTCGCGAGCGTTACCCACGACGCACTCCTTCGACCCCTCCTCATTGACACGCCTCTTTCTCTTCCCTTCATAATTCATTTCCCCCTCCCGACGTCTCTCCACGCTCAACCCCTATCCCGACCTCGCGTGCACGTCGCCGCCGTCACCTCCGGCCACCTCCCTCCATCACCACCGTCTCGACCTTCTTCCACCACCGTCGCTACCCTCCATCCTCCACCCTCGCTCACCCGCAGCCGACCACCCACGCACCCATCGCCGCCGGCACCTCCACAGAGCCCTTGCACACACCGAGTTCCCTGCACCCATCTCGACCCCTACCTACTGCACGCCGACGAGCTCCTCTGCTGTCCCGTGTCTCCTCGTCGACCCAAGCACCACCATCATCATCACCCTCGACATCATCCCTGCATCTCTCTCTCTCTCCCTGCACCTTTCTCCCTCTCTGTGTTCACCCTCTCTCTCTCCCTCCTCTGTTCTCGATCTCTCTGCTCCCTCTCTTCGCCCTTCCTCTAACTCCTCTTTTTATCTGTACTCTCTCTCTCTCATCCCCCTCTCTCTCTTTCTCTCTCTCTCGCTATCTCATTTCACTCTCTCTCTCTCTCATTTCTCTCTCTCTCTCTAACACTCTCTCCATCGATCACCACCCTCGCTGTCAAGACCCCAGTAACCAAGCCATCGCTGCCATACTCGAGCTCCTAGCCTAGTCCAAGCTCCGAGGCCGAGCCAAGATCGAGCCGAGGCCCAACCTTGCTGTGTGTTCCTTACCACTGCTGCTGTACAATCCCGTGACGTGTCCAGGCAAGTCCCCACTTGCTACATGCTACTTATTATTAATTTACAAATTATAATCGTATATATATCCCATGTTTTACCTTGCGTTAAATATTACAACGTAACTGTTCGATGAGTGTTCTCATAAGAAATCATCATTAAACTTGACGGAACTAAATGGTAGTGTTTGGCCCGTATGGCTTTGGACCTCATGTGTGAATTTCGTTGGATAATATGACCGATAACGACTAAAACGACTACCCCCAAGTTTACCCGTAAAACTGAAATTTTTCCCGTACCTGAAAACCGTTAAAATCGCCATAAATTGTATACACACTGGAACGATGCGCTCGAGGGCTTAAATCGAAGCCAACTCGACGAACTTTAACCCTAGACTAGTTTCCAGAAATTCCTGTACTTAAACTGTGACAATAATTGGATTGTAGTGCGACTCTGGACTGCAGTCCAGAGCGACTCCAATTGTTGCTTACTGTTCCGTAATGGGTACCACAAGATTTCCTTAACTCGTAGGTTGTGAAACTCCATTGTTTATTATAGGAAAATCTGTTATCTAGGAAACACAAGTAGTTTCATTCTTTTTCGTTATCGTTTGATATTTATTCTGTAATTTAAAAGATCGGGACGCATAACAGTCACAATAGAATCAGAATTGACATATTAATGTTAAACAGTGTATAACTCATGACGTACAGATGCGATTGAAGATCCGTCTATTGAGTTGAAAACCTTACTGAAAACCCTAGATTTCATATAACTATAGCATCGCTAAAATCTGGTCTCAATTGGTATTAAATTGCGTTACGAAACGGACTTCCGATTCTGAAACCGGATTTCCAGCCGTGAACGCTTAAAATGAAATGGCTATAACTAATGACTCTAGAATCCGATTGGCATGAAACTAAATTCAATGGATAGATAACTGAACATACTAACTATTACATGTTCATCGTCTCACTAAATTGTAACCGTACGATTTATGATAATTTGTGCAAGTGGTAGGTTATTGATTGAGGACATCCTAAACATGCTTTATATACTGCTTATGCATCATATCATACACATGTCGTTGCATTGATAACATAGTGATAACGTGCATTTACCCAGTGTTAGGCTTTAGTGATGATTGTGGTAAGTACGTCAGTGTTCGTGTATCAGTGAATAAGTGAAAGTGATACGTACTTGTACACAATCAGTGACCCTATTATTCTATTGCATTGTCGACGTATGTGGGATGTGTGTACGTATGACTATAAGTGGTATGGGACACTTATGGAAGCGCTTGCATGGGTGTCACAGATAAGGCACCAGACACTACCATTTATCTTAGGTATTAGTCGGGACGTGTTTGATGGAGGTCCTGCCTCCAATTCTCGAGCAGACTTGTCACGGATCGATTAGTATTTAGGGTTATGGTTAGCGTTTGATGTAGACCACGGGATGTGGGGTAGTTTGAGTGTGAGTTCAACAGAATCTCGGGAATCCCATGCCGGCTTATATATTTAGGGAGTTATATGGAGATTTACAGGGTATGTGATTATCACCGTGATATACATGTTGGGCCCGTGGTCCCTTGCCCTTGGGTTCTACCCTTGGATAGAGGACACTCGCGAGTGGTTGACTCTCACACTTGGACTGACGATAGGCTTAGTGACCTGTACAGTGAGACTTAGAGACTGATAGGGATACTGGCATTGATATATCTTACTTACTGTGTTGACATATGTGGCATATCGTTCTATTGCTTTTACTGTTCCGCTGCATTGATTACTGCATATTCCTATCCATGTTGTCATTGATTTATTGTTATACATATCTATTACCACTGTTATAGTTGTCACATGATTTTATATATATTATATTGCTATTGTGTCGCTCTGACGACCTGAGTATGCATGCTCAGTGTGAGGAGAAGATTTAGTCTGGACCAGGACTAGACGTATATCACAGACACCTTGACTTTCTTTCCAGGGTTATACCTTTTGTTCCCATCAGGTCAGTTCTTTATATTGTTTTGTTCTAGTTACTGCATTTCTCATTACCTGCGTATTATTTATGTTTACCATGAAAAACTAGAAGCCGAAGTGTGACTACGGCAGGACCTTTCCTTGACCGTAGGAGCATGGCTGGCCTTGTCTACCCCTCGTATTCTGTATTTTGGGAAGCGGGGCGTGACATGGTTTAGTTGGTATCAGAGCCAGGTTTTGCTTCGATTGGGATTGCAGTTTCCCGTGTAGAGCTTGACAATCTAAGACATTCCTCAATCTAGATTGTAAACTTGTTATCCTTGATCCATATTCACATTGAGTGTTCTGCTATCCATTTGCTAGAGTTTCGGGTGACTTGGCAAGGTTACGTGGTTGCAATGGCACTACCGTATTCCGTTTAAGTGACTTAAAGCCTTACGGTTGATTCTCCACTTGTAATAAATTCATCACATCTGATATTCTTGAATCTTTGTTCTATCCATATTATATTTTGATTCGTATAGCTTGTGACTTATATCGTCTTCAAAAATCGTTGTTTCAGGATCATGTCTTCCAACGACTCTTCATCTATATCCGCTCCCCAGAATCAGACTGTTGAGATCCTGAGTGTACTGCAAGGTTTGAAGGAAGCACAGGAGCGAACAAACGACTTGTTAGCTGAAGGACTGAGAAGGCAGGTGAGTCAGGCACCGGCGGGAGTCTCCAGTCATAAAGGGATCCATGTTAGACGAGGAAAAGAGAAGAAGATGAAGCGCCAATTTGTTTCCCCGCGACAGAAGCAGCAGAAGACCCCATGTTGTGGGTATTGTAAGAGGCCAGGACATCTTCAGAAGGATTGTCGCCGCGCCCAAGGGAAATGTCTGATTTGCGGATCCAGCGAACATCTCATTAACGGTTTCCCAGAAAGGAAAGAACTACAAGGAGGAGACTCGTCCACACTCCCCACTTCTGCCAAGTGAGGATTACTGCGTAGTTTGTACTTCGAGGATAAAGCGGATCCAACAAAGGATTCAATTTGCGTGATGAGGATGCAACGTTATAGTAGTCGAAGAAGAATTTTTCATGTTATCTACTTTCCGTAATAATGTTGTCATCTTTTTATGAATATTTCTTCCCGTTTGAAATCTTGTACCCGTTGAAAATTTTAGTTGAATGCAATAAAACTTTGAATCGTAATATATGTATCATTCTCTTGCTTCCTCCTTATTTATACTATTCATTATCACAGCATTATTATCCTGATATTTTTCAATTCCTGCCACTGCATATCTTTCTATACTTCGTACACTTAGATATTTTCTTGATGTAACCCACGGTCTAATCATGACTCTTTCTTTTCAGGCTATGGCACACCCTGAAGCAGCGCCACATCTAGATGAGGATGCACAGTCATGCGTTTCCTTAGACCACACGCTGATGAGTTCTGACGAGGAGATCAACGGTCCCCAGGTCAATTTCGGAAACAACGATTCAGAGGAAGAAGGAGTAGCCACCCCAGAGTTTAACATGATAGCTGATTCCGACGGTGAAGAAGGAGACCCTGAAGAGAACCCGATAGAAGAAGACCCCGAGGAAGAACCGATAGAAGAAAATCCAGTGGAGGAAAATCCCATAGAAAAGAATTCAGGAGAAGAGAATCTCATGGAATCGGACCTCGAGGAAGAAGCTCTATCCGAGGAAGAAGGACCAAGAGATCAAGACCCTGCGGTGGAAGAACTCCCAATGGCGACACCTGCGAGGCGCTATGGAAATGGACGCCCCTACCCGAGTGCGCGAGCCTACCGCAACCTGCTGAACCTCCACAACCGCGACTGACGGGATTTCCTTTAGATGTTGTGTTCTGTGGCCAAATAAATCTGTGCCACCTTTTGTCTTTGGGGAATGCCTTGTTTAAAATCTTTTGGAATAAAATAAAATTGCTGAGTTCACTGATCTTTTGATCTTCCTAGTTCACTTGGTACTCGATTACTTCTTCTATACAATTGTTACTTTTTTTTCTTCTCCTTTTGAGATCTGTCCGCCCCTATTCCTTACATTGTCTTAACCCTCACTGAGATTAACTAGTACCACGCCCGATCTTTTAGAGATCCACCCTTCATACTCCGTTTGTACCTCGTTCGAGACCCTTCTGGGAGTAGAAATTTTAGAGAAACTTCCGAGTTCGTTAACCCTTCAAATTCTTGATTCATAGGATGTGCCGACCGTTATCCTCCCCATGCTTTTTCCCTTGTAGTCCTTTGTTGCTCACCCTTACTTCCTGTGCTGACCCAATTCCAATCTCTTATACCTTCAGTCTAAAAGCCGTCACACTCCGACCCTTCTGACCGAGCCACACCTCCTTGTAATCATTACTCTAGCTAGTCCTATACCTCCTTGAGCTCTTTCTATTACCCTAAATATATATATAGGGACTTTATTGTTCGAAATTTGGTTTTCAGTATTTTGTATTTATCGAAGAGTGCGTGTTATTGACTAATTAGTTTTATGTATTGTGAGCACACTACTATTATCTTCAGTTTTCAGTAGCGCAACTTTACACCCCGCATACTTTTGATCCATGTTTCTTAATTTCACTATACAAGTTTTCTAAATTATTTTGAACCTATTTTATCGATACATTATCCTAAAATGTTTTAACCCACCGACTAATTTTCACTACTTTATTGTTGTACCTTATTTTCGGGTTTTGTGCCTATGATTACTATTATAAATGGTTGAGCCTTATACTTATTTTTCTGCTTGCTTTTGATAGGCTTAGATGTGCACATATCTGAGTTTCGACTTTTATCGAACACACTTTGATTATTATTGTTCGTTATTGTTACCTATATTCTCGTACACTTGTAGTTGCGCTTATAGTGTTTCTGCATTACACCTATTAGGTTTATCCTTTGTATGTGGTTCTTACTTATATGTGTATGTATCTTCAAAACTTTGTCCACTCGTTTTAAGTAAATTAACATGTACTAGTGTTCGATATGATAACTCTTCGCTTATTATTTTATTGCTTGTTGTTTCTTTTAAATTTCGAGGACGAAATTTTTGTAAGGGTGGTATGATGTAATACCCAGCCCCTCTTATACCAAGATCCGTATTGTGTTACTTTATAATTTTATTTATAATTTTATATCTTCTAAACCCCATTTTTCTTTTCTACACCCAAACCCAAACTATATTTATTTTAACCCAGCCCATTCCTTTTCTTTAACAAATCCCCACTGGCCCGGCCTTTTCCATTTTTCCCTTTTATATTAATTTTTCCTCGGCGCACAAATCTCCTCCATCCCACAGAAAATTACTAAAAAGGAAATTCTTTTTTTCATCTAAAAACCTCGGCCCAACCCCAGCCGGCCCACACCTTCTCACCATTTTTCTTCTTAATTCTCCCGGCCCGTTTCATCCATTCAGATTAATTTCCTTTTCCTTTATTTTTTGGCCCGTTCCCCAAACAGCCCACACACATTTTAAAATAAATTTCTAATCTATTTTCCCCAGCCCACTTCCTGGCCCGCTCCTGTACATCTCCCCAACGACTCTCTCCCCATTCACGCGCGCGATCCACTTCCTCCGCCGCGCTCCTCGCCTCCGCCGACGCTCACGCTCGCGAGCGTTACCTACGACGCACTCCTTCGACCCCTCCTCGTTGACATGCCTCTTTCTCTTCCCCTCATAATTCCTTTCCCCCTCCCGACGTCTCTCTACGCTCAACCCCCATCCCGACCTCCCGTGCACGTCGCCACCGTCACCTCCGGCCACCTCCCTCCATCACCACCGCCTCGACCTTCTTCCACCACCGTCGCTACCCTCCATCCTCCACCCTCGCTCACCCGCAGCCGACCACCCTCGCACCCATCGCCGCCGGCACCTCCACAGAGCCCTTGCATACACCGAGTTCCCTGCACCCATCTCGACCCCCACCTACTTCACGCCGACGAGCTCCTCTGCTGTCCCGTGTCTCCTCGTCGACCCGAGCACCACCATCATCATCACCCTTGACATCATCCCTGCATCTCTCTCTCTCTCCTTGCACCTTTCTCCCTCTCTGTGTTCACCCTCTCTCTCTCCCTCCCCTGTTCTCGATCTCTCTGCTCCCTCTCTTCTCTCTTCCTCTAACTCCTCTTTTTCTCTGTACTCTCTCTCTCTCTCATCCCCCCCTCTCTCTTTCTCTCTCTCGCTATCTCATTTCTTTCTCTCTCTCTCTCATTTCTCTCTCTCTCTCTCTAACACTCTCTCCATCGACCACCACCCTCGCTGTCAAGACCCCAGTAACCAAGCCATCGCTGCCATACTCGAGCTCCTAGCCTAGTCCAAGCTCCGAGGCCGAGCCAAGATCGAGCCGAGGCCCAACCTTGCTGTGTGTTCCTTACCACTGCTGCTGTACAATCCCGTGACGTGTCCAGGCAAGTCCCCACTTGCTACATGCTACTTATTATTAATTTACAAATTATAATCGTATATATATCCCATGTTTTACCTTGCGTTAAATATTACAACGTAACTGTTCGATGAGTGTTCTCATAAGAAATCATCATTAAACTTGACGGAATTAAATGGTAGTGTTTGGCCCGTATGGCTTTGGACCTCATGTGTGAATTTCGTTGGATAATATGACCGATAACGACTAAAACGACTACCCCCAAGTTTACCCGTAAAACTGAAATTTTTCCCGTACGTGAAAACCGTTAAAATCGCCATAAATTTTATACACACTGGAACGATGCGCTCGAGGGCTTAAATCGAAGCAAACTCGACGAAATTTAACCCTAGACTAGTTTCCAGATATTCCTGTACTTAAACTGTGACAATAATTTGATTGTAGTGCGACTCTGGACTGCAGTCCAGAGCGACTCCGGACTGCAGTCCAGAGCGACTCCAATTGTTGCTTACTGTTCCGTAATGGGTACCACAAGATTTCCTTAACTCGTAGGTTGCTGAACTCCATTGTTTATTATAGGAAAATCTGTTAGCTAGGAAACACAAGTAGTTTCATTCTGTTTCGTTATCGTTTGATATTTATTCTGTAATTTAAAAGATCGGGACGCATAACAGTCACAACAGAATCAGAATTGATATATTAATGTTAAACAGTGTATAACTCATGACGTGAAGATGCGATTGAAGATCCGTCTGTTGCGTTGAAAACCTAACTGAAAACCCTAGATTTCATATAACTGTAGCGTCGCTAAAATCTGGTCCCAATTGGGATTAAATTGCGTTGCGAAACGGACTTCCGATTCTGAAACCGGATTTCCAGCCGTGAACGCTTAAAATGAAATGGCTATAACTAATGACTCTGGAATCCGATTGGCATGAAACTAAATTCGATGGATAGATAACTGAACATACTAACTATTACCTGTTCATCGTCTCACTAAATTGTAACCGTACGATTTATGATAATTTGTGCAAGTGGTAGGTTATTGATTGAGGACATCCTAAACATGCTTTATATACTGCTTATGCATCATATCATACACATGTCGTTGCATTGATAACATAGTGATAACGTGCATTTACCCAGTGTTAGGCTTTAGTGATGATTGTGGCAAGTACGTCAGTGTTCGTGTATCAGTGAATAAGTGAAAGTGATACGTACTTGTACACAATCAGCGACCCTATTATTCTATTGCATTGTCGACGTCTGTGGGATGCGTGTACGTATGACTATAAGTGGTATGGGACACTTATGGAAGCGCTTGCACGGGTGTCACAGATAAGGCACCAGACACTGCCATTTATCTTAGGTATTAGTCGGGACGTGCTTGATGGAGGTCCTGCCTCCAATTCTCGCGCAGACTTGTCATGGATAGATTAGTATTTAGGGTTATGGTTAGCGTTTGATGTAGACCACGGGGTGTGGGGTAGTTTGAGTGTGAGTTCAACAGAATCTCGGGAGTCCCATGCCGGCTTATATATTTAGGGAGTTATATGGAGATTTACAGGGTATGTGATTATCACCGTGATATACATGTTGGGCCCGTGGTCCCTTGCCCTTGGGTTCTACCCTTGGGTGGAGGACACTCGCGAGTGGTTGACTCTCACACTTGGACTGACAATAGGCTTAGTGACCTGTATAGTGAGACTTAGAGACTGATAGGGATACTGGCATTGATATATCTTACTTACTGTGTTGACATATGTGGCATATCGTTTTATTGCTTTTGCTGTTCCGCTGCATTGATTACTGCATATTCCTATCCATGTTGTCATTGATTTATTGTTATACATATCTATTACCACTGTTATAGTTGTCACATGATTTTATATATATTATATTGCTATTGTGTCGCTCTGACGACCTGAGTATGCATGCTCGGTGTGAGGAGAAGATTTAGCCTGGACCAGGACTATACGTATATCACAGACACCTTGACTTGCTTTCCAGGGTTATACCTTTTGTTCCCATCAGGTCAGTTCTTTATATTGTTTTGTTCCAGTTACTGCATTTCTCATTACCTGCGCATTATTTACTGTTTACCATGAAAAACTAGAAGCCGAAGTGTGACTACGGCAGGACCTTTCCTTGACCGTAGGAGCATGGCTGGCCTTGTCTACCCCTCGTATTCCGTATTTTGGGAAGCGGGGCGTGACAGAAACAAATTTTGTGCATCATTAAACATTAAACAAAATTTTAACATGTTGTTTTTGGAATGAAATTAAGCTGTTAAACGGTTTTGAAAATATCGACGAAAAAAGGCTTAAATAATGAAATTAGTGAAAATAGATATTGGGGTATAACATTTATCATTTTTCCCTCACCCACACTCACCCACACCCTCTCTCCTCTCCCCAAATCAGTAGCAGCCCCATGTTGCCCCTCATTTCCCCACTTGATTTTTGCTTAAATAAAACAAAAGAAAAGAAATAAGGAATTATTATGAAATGAGGTAGGTGCTTTTATTTCTTTAGTTGACTTGGACTTTTCCCACCTCACTCTCTCTCCTCCCTCACCCCCACACACCTGGCCGAGCCCCCCCTTTCCAGCAACAGTCCCCCATTTCTCCTTCTCTTTTCTCTTCAAAAATCCATCTAAAATGCCTCCAAATCCACAAAAAATCAAGCTAAAATCAAAATCTAATCCCTACCCATTTTTACTTGACCATTCAAGTATGGATCTTGGGAACAAGTTGTCAATTTGGGAGGCTAGATTTCAAGTTGGATCAATGGGTTGTGAGGTATAAAAATCTTGAGCTTTTTGTTAAATTGTTGGTTATTGTTTTAATCTAACTTAATTAGGAAATGAATTGTGGTTCTAATTGAAAGATTTGGGTTTTCAAGAGAAGGATTAAATTATAGTTAGGCTTTTTTTTGTGTGTTTATGGTTGCAAAGTGGAATTCATCATTTTGTGTTATGTGAAACATAATCAAATTGTTAGTTTGCAAATTGTTAAGTGGAATTGTATTAATTAAGCTATATTGCTAACTAGGTTTTTGTAAACCATGAATTGGTTTAAGAGAAAATTTAATTAGGTTTTTGATGACTTATTTAATATTATAAAATGTAGTTTAATGCTTTAGATCATGCAAATCCAAGCTAGATTGTTGTATGTGCATTTTTGCTGTAAAATTGTTAAAATTGGTTAATTTGTAAACTAGAATTTTGGGGCTAATGAAATTTAATGAGATTAAATTATGGAAATGGTTTTTATGACTTATTTAAGATGTTTAATAAGTATTATGACCATTAGAATTGTTAAAACATCAAGTTTTGTACTAAAACGGAAAATTTTTGCTTGCTAGATTTTCGGAAAAATGGCTTTTAAAGTGGGTTTGGGGTTTTTGTGAATTTTAACCTATTTTATATTATAATGAGTGTTCGTGAATGCGCAAATGATTGTGTTTGGGTTTTCTCGATGGTTTGACGTTTGTACATCGACATCGAGAGTTGGTTTGGCTATTCTTGCATGCGTAGGCGATAGGTTTTGACCTATGCGTGGTACGCGTTTTCGTATGCCGTTTCGATTTCGAATTTGGTTTTAATGCGATACGGTGCATTATGATATGTAGGTACCCTATGTGGACTTCGAGACGACAAGCAAGCGCGTGGCGACGTCGGCACCGGCGAGCGAGGACCAGGTGAGTAGATTTATATCTACGGGGAGATGTCGGGTGGATGGCGTATAACACCCCCGCAGTTCGTGGTGATGTATACGAATACGTATACACACATATATATTGATTATATTGTTGAGTTTGTTAATGATAAAGATAGATTTTATGTGTGATTGGATAGGTTTAGTGTTGCGAGACCTAGAGTAGAGATTGCACCACATTTACACACACACACATACTTGCATACATTCTTCTTTCATATGTGTCTTTATGGGGTTATATTGTTATATGTTCACATACTGGATTTGAGGATAGTATTTGGGATTTGAGATGAGTCGATAAGATTTGATTGAGACCGCGAGAACGGTGATATGGCAGGATTCGTACTTGAGATACGTCCTGATGTTTTAGCGAATCTTGGGACGACGATACGGGTGAATAGTGTTATACACTGAATGGTTGGCTTGTGATCGTGATATGAGATAAGATATATTAAGATATTCATAATAGGTCGCATTAGGCGATGTATACCTCTTTATGACGATATATGATGATGATATCGGTTTGTATGAGGCTGTAGATCAGCAGTCAGATCATGATTAGATTGATGATATTAGTATTGTACTAGACGTAGATCAGTATCCCGGATTATGATCTTTGATAAAGAGGATACCAAATGATTAATTTGATGAATGTGATACTGACCCGTATCTAGATTTGGGATGCCGTACGACGGATTTACGTACGAGCTATATATTGATGTTTGATCCGCGCTCTTGACTTGGGAATATTTGATTATAGATATGGTATCGGATGTGATATTATCGAGGCGGGATCACCGACTAATATATATATATATATATATATATATATATATATATATATATATATATATATCGACTCAGGTGATAGGCGGTTTCTTTACCTTCGGTAGCCAGTTAGCTTAGCCCTTTAGTTTAGTGTAGTTGTTAGACTAGATTTATATTGAATATAGATTGTTATCTTTGTGTCTAGTATTTAGCTCCCGCTCATTTTTGTTGTTCGCTCCGCATCGCATGCTTATATTATGTTTCATATTCTATCGTTGATATCATGCTGTTAGGACACCAGCACCATTACCGATGACGCGTATGTACCACGTACACTTACTTGCCGGCTCACACACATCTTCATCGGTAATTGCCATGTCACGAACACTTTAGAAAATACTATTTCATTTGACATAGGTTGTTAGCTAATAGTTTAGACATGATATTAGTATACTTGCCTTATATGCTAGTTTAGACATTGTAGTTATTACTTGCTATTTCATGCATACTGTTATTCATTGTTATGCCGCATTCATGGATTCTCATGCCTATATTCATGGTTTTACATGCTATTGATGATTTGGATTCGGATTTCCATGAGATTTTCTGGATTTGGGGGAAAACCGCAAAACATATATAAACTTCTTTTCTCCCTTTTTAAATAAAAAGTGCGGCTTTCCCATGATGTATGAGTCGTCCACCATGAGTTTGCTGATGGATTTCGAGACCCGATTCGAGGAGATGGAGGAACCGTTTCGGGTACATGGTGGACCCGGTGCGGTACCCCGGGGAAAGAGGATCGCAGATGATGGCGTTGAGCCTGGCAGGGGAGCACTACCGACCGGTGATTTTACCCGACGCGTCGGATATCCGGAGGATACCGTCGTGGTCTTGAGATAGATGGTAGGGTCGGTCTGGACTGACGGCGCCCTAGATATTGTGATTGAGATTTTGAGATATTGAGGTACAGAGATTGCGACACAGAGATATCGAGATATTTGGATACTTGTTTTGTGTCGATGCTAGGCACTGTTTATGCTGATTTCATTTATGATACCTCATTTTAAAAATACAAAAATCTCACTAATTTATGAAAGCAGTTTTCTTCAATACATGCATTCTGTTTCATGCATTCATACATCATCCATATGATACATTGCTACCTGAGGCACTGACACGGGCACATGAGATTACACTCGGGTTAGATATTTACCCTAGCCATTGTTATAGGCTGCTGGTTATTTTATTTGAGGATATATTGTGATCGTATGACCAAGGATTGCGTCATACATGCGATTTCTGTGCGTAGATGTTTTTCTATTCACGAGTTGGCAACTCACCCCCGTTGTGCCACAGTTTCTTGCAGGTTTTGCCGTACAGGTTTCATTATGGCTTTGCTGGCACTGCTTCTTTTGGGTGACTTGCTAGTAGGTGGGGTTTTTTTGTATCGTACCCATCATTATACCTTGTATATTATTATTCTGTTGTATCTAGAAGTTCCATCAACCAAACATGTATTTATTTCAGAGATAGAGACCAGTAATGTTTATTCTTTCGACCTTAGAGTCGCGCGTTATATTTCTGTGGATTTCTTGTTGTTTTGAGTTTTGATCCTTGCCCTTGGCGTTGTATATTATATTGCTTGTGGGGTTGTGACCGTCGATTGACGAAGAGCTAGCTCCCGCTTAGGGATGCCTTTTTATTGATTTCGTATACTATCATGTTGTATCCCGTTTGGGGGCCAGTATTTACAAAGGAGACTCTGCCGAAATTTTCAGAAAATACTTGATGTTTTTTTAAAAACGCATAATTCGGCTTATGCTATTAAACTACTTGTTTTAAGTTGGTTTTCCTTCATTCAATGCTTCCTTGGTTTTGATTTTTGGGTTTTCGGCTTACTTAGATTACGTACGCCTCAAGACGTTTCGTAGTCTAAGTGCCGGTCATGTTCCGTACTTTCGGGTTGTGACAATGTTTGTATCAGAGCGTTAGGTTTTACCTTCGGAGCGTAAGATGACCCTTGGTTGATGGAATAGGTGACTAAAGAAGAGTGACGTACCGTGGTATGTTCCGCGGCATACTTACGATACGCTACTCCACTTAAGGAGCCTTAGGATATACATTTCTTTGCTCAGTATCATATTCATTCCTGATCTAGCCTCATCGGTACCAGTTACGGTTTGCTGCCACGATTACGGGCAGGGAGAGCTACGGCTAGAGTCGCGGTCAGCACGAGCTCTTCACGAGCGAGGACTGACCAGGGCGTAATTCCGGCGACACACGATTGTGGAGATGTGTCTTTTTTCTGTGTTTTCGTGCCATGAGCATTTGGCGGATCGCCTTTACGAGATTTCTCGGACGTGCCGATCAGTACCAGAGGATTGAGCCAATGATAGAGGTCAGCCAGATTTTGATGACCGTTGATGTATTGCTTATTCATGATGATTAAGGCACGGTTCAGCGTGCAGACGAGTGAGCCAGTTGTAGCTGCGAACGACGAGATATCGCCCCAGATGTTGGAGCTATTGCAGTACGAGTTGTACTAAGAGATGAGAGAAGGTCGCTAGTTACCGAGGATGAATGACTAGGCCATGTGGTTCGTTCGCTACCCCGATGTAAGGTCATCAGATAGATTGATTCTAGCTAGAGATGACTTCACGCGGAGACGTTGAGAGTCAATAGAGACGATCGAATGTCAGCAACCTATTATTCCAAGTTTAAAGTATTCGGAAAGACATGCAGGAAATTCTATGGACCCTCTAGAAGAATGAAACCCTAACTCGACTTAATGACCGTGTGAAAGCTTTTGAACCTTAGGGTTTGCGGCAGTTCCACGGCGCCATTAGTGAGGCTTGGGTTTGCCCTTCTACGGCTGGACTATCGATGTTGTGGTATGTACTCGATACTGTTAAACTGTACCCAAGATGTTGAGCTCTTGGGGGATTATGAGGTTTTGACAAATCGATCGGATGGTTCAACTTCATTCGGATGCTAGGTGGTGAGATGCATTCTTGGGAGACTCCAGATACGAGGATAGCCGTTGGAGCTCAGTCCATGCAGCCATGATGAGACGAGTCCGAAGCAGTCGACATCAGAGAAAAGTAGAGTAAGAAGTTCATACGAGATCTTGATGAGACGACGTTCCACTCCTCCATCAGAGATGCGATACTCATGCCGAGGCATTGTACTTGGATATACCTTCCAGAAAGAGTCGCGATGAGTATGCAGCCGTTCCGGAACGAGAACAGATCTAGTAAGGGACGATGACTTCCGGACAGTTCGGCAGAGACGAGATTTGGGAGAGATTTCGACAGGACCTTTCTGGAATGAATTACGAGAAGACTAGGACCCAGGAGTGGTCATGTTACGCATACCGGCAGGCCAGAGTTCAGGATCGTCGATGAGACATGCTATGAGTGACCACGACAGTTGGCCAGAGATTCTTGGAGGATGTTCTTGAGCGGGGCTATTCCGCCATACTTGATTTCGGTATTTTGGACGATCTATTCGCATGATTGATTTTGATGATTGAGTTTCATGATATTTGTTTTCATGCACCATGGTTTCCCCTACTGAGTATTTACGATTTTTGCACAGTTGTTACACTTGATATCGTTTTCGTGCCTTGGTTTCTTATGTTTATGATTTTATAGGTTTCATACAGTTGAGTTGATTTTTTTTTGCGTATATACGCACACGATTTAGTTTTTGCACTCGGTATAGTTCACATATACTTGCAGTGCAGGGATACGCATTTTGTGCACTTAGATGCACTGGACTTCGATTTCGATTGTGATGCTCGATATTTGTTTTGTGCACCTTGTGCACCTGATTTGGATTTTCGCGCATGTTGAGCGTATGTTATGAGATACGATTTTGGTGCACACCAGATGCACTAAATCGAGATTCTTCGTGCATGTCAGATGCACCTGTTTTGCTGTCAGGCACACCTGTTGCCCTTGACAAATGTTTCGTGCACACCCGATACACTTAGATGTTGTTTCTGTGCATATGTATGGCACATTCATGGATTTCGATTTCCGTGCACACCAGACGCACATGGCATTCATATATATATTTGGGACTGATTTATGTTGGAGCAGTATATTTTATGATATTTGCTATTTGGTTTAGTATTGAGCAGGACTAGTCACAGGACAGTACCTGAGTATATTTTTGCATGCATTGATAGTTATCGAAGGGATTTCCAAAGAAGAGCTATAGTCTCAGTATTTACCTACGTGTCCGAGATGACACGAAACATTTTATAAAGGAAACCCTTCTGAAATTGCTTTCAAAACGGCGGGATGTGCATATTAAACAAATGATATATATATATATGTAGTTATTTTCTTACAATAGACGTCCGCCACTGTGCAGTGCTGCGAGCATCGCACAGCGATTTGAAGAAGATTTGGCATGCATTGCTTCCAGATGTTTTAATGATGTATATCATATTGATTTTCATTTTGGATTTAGACATTGTGTCTTCACCATGACTCCGATGATTGCGGAATGCTGGATGGAGTTTTGATTTTGAGTTATATGCTCATTTTTCATGCGCATGCGCTGCGCTACGATTTGTTTTATGTATTTATGATTTCGGAGGCCCTACGACTTGATGGTTTTGCTTAGATGTTTTAGTATTTGGGGGAGTTTTAATTTAAATTCGGGGACCGAATTTCTTTAAGGGGGGAAGATTGTAACGTTTTGAAAATCGTTTCGGTGAAATTTCGGAAAATCGGTAAAATAAAGGGGTTTTCTGTAAAAAGTCAAAATATAAGTATCTTTATTATAAAATTAAATATACATATTCTAGCTATGTAATTGCTAGTATTTGGTGTTTATTGAGCCGCTGGTAAAATTTCTAATTTTCTGAAAAATTTTCCGAAAATAATTATTTTAATATTATTTTAAGCCGTCACTAATACATTTAATTAGGGAAAATTACAAATTGGAATGAGTTGAAACAAATTTTGTGCATCATAAAACATTAAACAAAATTTTAACATGTTGTTTTTGGAATGAAATTAAGCTGTTAAACGGTTTTGAAAATATCGACGAAAAAAGGCTTAAATAGTGAAATTAGTGTAAATAGATATTGGGGTATAACATTTATTATTTTTCCCTCACCCACACTCACCCACACCCTCTCTCCTTTCCCCAAATCAGCAGCAGCCCCATGTTGCCCCTCATTTCCCCACTTGATTTTTTCTAAAATAAAACAAAACAAAAGAAAAGAAATAAGGAATTATTATGTAATGAGGTAGGTTCTTTTATTTCTTTAGTTGACTCAGACTTTTCCCATCTCACTCTCTCTCCTCCCTCACCCCCACACACCTGGCCGAGCCCCCCTTTCCAGCAACAGCAGCCCCCCCGCCATTTCTCCTTCTCTTTTCTCTTCAAAAATCCATCTAAAATGCCTCCAAATCCACAAAAAATCAAGCTAAAATCAAAATCTAATCCCTACCCATTTTTACTTGACCATTCTAGTATGGATCTAGGGAACAAGATGGCAATTTGGGAGGCTAGATTTCAAGTTGGATCAAAGGGTTGTGAGGTATAAAAATCTTGAGCTTTTTGTTAAATTGTTGGTTATTGTTTTAATCTAACTTAATTAGGAAATGAATTGTGGTTCTAATTGAAAGATTTGGGTTTTCAAGAGAAGGATTAAATTATAGTTAGGGTTTTTGTTGTGTGTTTATGGTTGCAAAGTGGAATTCATCATTTTGTGTTATGTGAAACATAATCAAATTGTTAGTTTGCAAATTGTTAAGTGGAATTGTATTAATTAAGCTATATTGCTAACTAGGTTTTTGTAAACCATGAATTGGTTTAAGAGAAAATTTAATTAGGTTTTTGATGACTTATTTAACATTATAAAATGTAGTTTAATACTTTAGATCATGCAAATCCAAGCTAGATTGTTGTATGTGCATTTTTGCTATAAAATTGTTAAAATTGGTTAATTTGTAAACTAGAATTTTGGGGCTAATGAAATTTAATGAGATTAAATTATGGAAATGGTTTTTATGACTTATTTAAGATGTTTAATAAGTATTATGGCCATTATAATTGTTAAAACATCAAGTTTTGTACTAAAACGGTAAATTTTTGCTTGCTAGATTTTCGGAAAAATGGCTTTTAAAGTGAGTTTTTGGGTTTTTGTGAATTTTAACCTATTTTATATTATAATAAGTGTTCGTGAATGCGAAAATGAGTGTGTTTGGGTTTTCTCGATGGTTTGACGTTTGTACATCGACATCGAGAGTTGGTTTGGCTATTCTTGCATGCGTAGGCGATAGGTTTTGACCTATGCGTGGTACGCGTGCCGATTTGATTTTCGTATGCCGTTTCGATTTCGAATTTGGTTTTAATGCGATACGGTGCATTATGATATGTAGGTACCTCATGTGGACTTCGAGACGACAAGCAAGCGCGTGGCGACGTTGGCACCGGCGAGCGAGGACCAGGTGAGTAGATTTATATCTATGGGGAGAAGTCGGGTGGATGGCGTATAGCACCCCCGCAGTTCATGGTGATGTATACAAATACGTATACACACATATATATTGATTATATTGTTGAGTTTATTGATGATAAAGATAGATTTTAGGTGTGATTGGATAGGTTTAGTGTTGCAAGACCTAGAGTAGAGGTTGCACCACATTTACACACTCACACATACTTGCATACATTCTTCTTTCATATGTGTCTTTATAGGGTTATATTGTTATATGTTCACATACTGGATTTGAGGATAGTATTTGGGATTTGAGATGAGTCGATAAGATTTGATTGAGACCGCGAGAACGGTGATATAGCAGGATTCGTACTTGAGATACGTCCTGATGTTATAGAGGATCTTGGGACGACGATACGGGTGAATAGTGTTATACACTGAATGGTTGGCTTGTGATCGTGATATGAGATAAGATATTTTAAGATATTCATAATAGGTCGCATTAGGCGATGTATACCTCTTTATGACGATATATGATGATGATATCGGTTTGTATGAGGCTGTAGATCAGGAGTCAGATCATGATTAGATTGATGATATTAGTATTATATTAGACGTAGATCAGTAACCCGGATTATGATCTTTGATAAAGAGGATACCAAATGATTAATTTGATGAATGTGATACTGACCCATACCCAGATTTGGGATGCCGTACGACGGATTTACGTACGAGCTATATATTGATGTTTGATCCGTGCTCTTGACTTGGGAATATTTGATTATAGATATGGTATCGGATGTGATATTATCGAGGCGGGATCACCGACTAATATATATATATTTATATATATATATATATTTATATATTTATATATATATATATATATTTATATATATATATGTGTGTGTGTGTGTATCGACTCAGGTGTTAGGCGGTTTCCTTACCTTCGGTAGCCAGTTAGCTTAGCCCTTTAGTTTAGTGTAGTTGTTAGACTAGATTTATATTGAATATAGATTGTTATCTTTGTGTCTAGTATTTAGCTCCTGCTCATTTTTGTTGTTTGCTCCGCATCGCATGCTTATATTATGTTTCATATTCTATCGTTGATATCATGCTGTTAGGACACCAGCACCATTACCGATGACGCGTATGTACCATGTACATTTACTTGCCGGCTCACACACATCTTCATCGGTAATTGCCATGTCACGAACACTTTAGAAAATACTATTTCATTTGACATAAGTTGTTAGCTAATACACTACTAAAATAGGGGGTTGCCCCTACGGATATTGAAATCCGTAGGGGCAGATTTATGTTGGCCCTACGGATTAATCCGTAGGGCTAGAAGGTTGCCCCTACGGGCCAAGACGTTCAAGAATAAAAATATTAATTCTTAATTTGGTGTTTGCCCCTACGGAGCCGCAAACCAAGGACCTACGGACAAATCCGTAGGGGCTACTAAATAGCGATTTAATAAAGGGCACAGATCGATCGCCTACGCCCGTTATCTCATTCTTCCTCTCTCGATCGCGCGTGAAACAAAATCCCCAAATCATTCCCGCTATTCTCGTCGTCGCCACCGCCGTTCTCGTCGTCGCCACCGCCGTTCTCGTCGTCGTCGCCGTTCTCGTCGTCGCCACCACCGTTCTCGTCGTCGCCACCGCCGTTCAAGTTAGTAAATCTTCAACTAAATTAAAGAAATTTTTGATTATTTAGGGCTAGGGTTCATGGCTGGGGCTGGCGTTGCGGTTGGAGTTGGGGTTCGGCAGGGGTTGCGGTCGGGGTCGGGGTCGGGGTTGGGGTTAGGGTTAGGGTTGGGGTTCGGCTGCGGCTGGGGCTGGGGCTGGGGTTAGGGTTTGGCTTAGGGTTGGGGTTAGGGTTTAGCTGGGGCTAGGGTTAGGGTTAGGTTGGGGCGGGCCTGGGCTGGGGCTGGGGTTGGGCTGGGGCTGGGGCTAGGGTTAGGTTGGGGTTGGGGTGGGGCTGGGCTGGGGCTGGGTCTGGGGTTAGGGTTTGGCTTAGGGGTTGGGGTTTAGCTGGGGCTTGGGCTGGGGTTAGGGTTAGGTTGGGGCTGGGCGGGGCTGGGGCTGGGGCTGGGCTGGGGCTAGGGTTAGGTTGGGGTTGGGGTGGGGCTGGGCTGGGGCTGGGTCTGGGGTTGGGGTTAGGTTGGGGTTGGGGTTTGCTGAATTTGGCAAACCTGAGAGGAATTTCCAGCAATTTTGGCCTAGTTTGATTACTAAAATTATTGTTGATCGAGAAAATCTTGGGTCCTTCTAATCAAACATTGTTTGTTACTATATGTCAACGAGTACTGATAAAAGAAAAAACCGATTTCAAGTGGAAATTAGGTATGTACAATGTTCTAATATAATTTGTATTTCTTGCCATCATCAAACATATAAAAGTACTAATATGAAATGGAAAATAAATAAATAAATAATCAAAGCTTTGGCATGTATGTAAAATCCCTTGTTACTTTTTCTTGGTTGCCCAACTTTGAAAATTCTATCTATTAAATTAGACATACTCTAAAAAGAATGATATTGCAAGAATTTGACTTGGTGGAGACTTGCATCATTAATAGAAATATGAAAGTGTAAGGACGTTCTTTACCTTCGATAGGGTTCGGTTGGGGTGGGGCTGGGCTAGCTAGGGCTTGGGCTTCATCACCTGATATAGCGAAATACAAAGCGTACTTCAGTACACCCGACCTTATTGAGTTTCCTATTGAAGTTCCCGGTCAAACGGCATATGCATATTTTTATTCGCCATGAAATCCCAATTATCAAGCAACCGAGGACGAAAATCCACCTTTGTTAGTCGAGAGTCATGGTAATAGACTTGTCATTATAGATCATAGTCAATTGTTTTTCCTATCATTTTCTTGATCCAGATGCTAATCAACTTGTTAATTAGTTACTGTTTTTATAACGTATTTGTCTATATTTGTTGACAGTGGCCTTTCTTTTGGATGAACAAGTTTTTTTGATGCATGTTTCAGTCATGTGAATTCATATGTTGCGTATAACGCTTTATGCTATCAGTATCCTACATTTGTAGTTTTAATTATTGATTGTTATAGATGAATGCCATTGCAATAATAGTTTTTGGTTGATGAATGCTATTGCAATGTAGGATGATCAGTTCTATCAATCTTGATCTCAATGGTTTAAAATCATGTTGCACATACAACACGAATGCACAACAAACGCATAATTAGAGAGCGATCCGAGATGTTCAGGTTAAAACCAATTTATGATATTCGATGATAATATGAAACCTTCGTATTCCCATCGATACTCATATATGAAACTAAAAGCGCCACTTAGTCCCCGTCTATCGGTTAACATGCGTGCGATGCTCGTCGTGACATAGAACTATACGAAGGTTGTTAAATATCGGACGGTATAGCTCGATACTAACAACCGTCGTATAGTCTACGCGATGAGAAAATTCAATCGTATGGTTACCCATAGATTTGTCCCGTGTGGACAAGTTAAGAATGTATAAAGCAAACGCCTTCATTCACTTGTGTTTTCATCCGTTTCGAGATATTTCGTCGGTACCTTTCCGCTGGTTCTCCGTGTACAAAGATAGATTAGATGTTCATTTCAACGTTGTTTCACAGCTTTGAAATGATTGTCTATTCTATTACAGTGTACTCAGAGAACAGCGGGGAGGTGCTGCCGAAATTTACTCGAAATGGTTGAAAGCACAAGTGATAGGTGTTCGCTCTATACATTCTTAAAGGGATAGAAGCCTACCCCCGACAGCCGGAACACACACATACAACAAGAATACACAACAAACGCATAATTAGAGAGCGATTCGAGATGTTCGGGTTAAAACCACTATATGATAATATGAAACCTTCGTATTCCCATCGATACTCATATATGAAACTAAAAGCGTCACTTAGTCCTCGTCTATCGATTAACATACGTGCGATGCTCGTCGTGACATAGAACCATACGAAGGTTGTTAAATATCGGACAGTATAGCTCGATACTAACAACCTTCGTATAGTCTACGCGACGAGAAAATTCAATCGTATGGTAACCCATAGATTTGTCCCGTGTGGACAAGTTAAGAATGTATAAAGCAAACGCCTTCATTCACTTGTGTTTTCATCCGTTTCGAGATATTTCGTCGGTACCTTTCCGCTGGTTCTCCGTGTACAAAGATAGATTAGATGTTCATTTCAACGTTGTTTCACAGCTTTGAAATGATTGTCTATTCTATTACAGTGTACTCGGAGAACAGCGGGGAGGTGCTGCCGAAATTTACTCGAAATGGTTGAAAGCACAAGTGATGGGTGTTCGCTCTATACATTCTTAATGGGATAGAAGCCTACCCCCGACAGCCGGAACACACACATACAACAAGAATACACAACAAACGCATAATTAGAGAGCGATTCGAGATGTTCGGGTTAAAACCACTATATGATAATATGAAACCTTCATATTCTCATCGATACTCATATATGAAACTAAAAGCGCCACTTAGTCCCCGTCTATCGTTTAACATACGTGCGATGCTCGTCGTGACATAGAACCATACGAAAGTTGTTAAATATCAAACAGTATAGCTCGATACTAACAACCGTCGTATAGTCTACGCGACGAGAAAATTCAATCGTATGGTAACCCATAGATTTGTCCCGTGTGGACAAGTTAAGAATGTATAAAGCAAACGCCTTCATTCACTTGTGTTTTCATCCGTTTCGAGATATTTCGTCGGTACCTTTCCGCTGGTTCTCCGTGTACAAAGATAGATTAGATGTTCATTTCAACGTTGTTTCACAGCTTTGAAATGATTATCTATTCTATTATAGTGTACTCGGAGAACAGCGGGGAGGTGCTGCCGAAATTTACTCGAAACGGTTGAAAGCACAAGTGATGGGTGTTCGCACTATACATTCTTAATGGGATAGAAGCCTACTCCCGACAGCCGGAACACACACATACAACAAGAATACACAACAAATGCATAATTAGAGAGCGATTCGAGATGTTCGGGTTAAAACCACTATATGATAATATGAAACCTTCATATTCCCATCGATACTCATATATGAAACTAAAAGCGCCACTTAGTCCGCGTCTATCGGTTAACATACATGCGATGCTCGTCGTGACATAGAACCATACAAAGGTTGTTAAATATCAGACAGCATAGCTCGATACTAACAACCGTCGTATAGTCTACGCGACGAGAAAATTCAATCGTATGGTAACTCATAGATTTGTCCCGTGTGGACAAGTTAAGAATGTATAAAGCAAACGCCTTCATTCACTTGTGTTTTCATCCGTTTCGTGATATTTCGTCGGTACCTTTCCGCTGGTTCTCCGTGTACAAAGATAGATTAGATGTTCATTTCAACGTTGTTTCACAGCTTTGAAATGATTATCTATTCTATTACAGTGTACTCGGAGAACAGCGGGGAGGTGCTGCCGAAATTTACTCGAAACGGAAAGCACAAGTGATAGGTGTTCGCTCTATACATTCTTAATGGGATAGAAGCCTACCCCCGACAGCCGGAATACACACATACAACAAGAATACACAACAAACGCATAATTAGAGAGCGATTCGAGATGTTCGGGTTAAAACCACTATATGATAATATGAAACCTTCATATTCTCATCGATACTCATATATGAAACTAAAAGCGCCACTTAGTCCCCGTCTATCGGTTAACATACGTGCGATACTCGTCGTGACATAGAACCATACGAAGGTTGTTAAATATCAGACAGTATAGCTCGATACTAACAACCGTCGTATAGTCTACGCGACGAGAAAATTCAATCGTATGGTTACCCATAGATTTGTCCCGTGTGGACAAGTTAAGAATGTATAAAGAAAACGCCTTCATTCACTTGTGTTTTCATCCGTTTTGAGATATTTCGTCGGTACCTTTCCGCTGGTTCTCCGTGTACAAAGATAGATTAGATGTTCATTTCAACGTTGTTTCATAGCTTTGAAATGATTATCTATTCTATTATAGTGTACTCGGAGAACAGCGGGGAGCTGCTGCCGAAATTTACTCGAAACGGTTGAAAGCACAAGTGATGGGTGTTCGCTCTATACATTCTTAATGGGATAGAAGCCTACCCCCGACAGCCGGAACACACACATACAACAAGAATACACAACAAACGCATAATTAGAGAGCGATTCGAGATGTTCGGGTTAAAACCACTATATGATAATATGAAACCTTCATATTCTCATCGATACTCATATATGAAACTAAAAGCGCCACTTAGTCCCCGTCTATCGGTTAACATACGTGCGATGCTCATCGTGACATAGAACCATACGAAGGTTGTTAAATATCAGACAGTATAGCTCGATACTAACAACCGTCGTATAGTCTACGCGACGAGATAATTCAATCGTATGGTAACACATAGATTTGTCCCGTGTGGACAAGTTAAGAATGTATAAAGCAAACGCCTTCATTCACTTGTGTTTTCATCCGTTTCGAGATATTTCGTCGGTACCTTTCCGCTGGTTCTCCGTGTACAAAGATAGATTAGATGTTCATTTCAACGTTGTTTCATAGCTTTGAAATAATTATCTATTCTATTACAGTGTACTCGGAGAACAGCGGGGAGGTGCTGCCGAAATTTACTCGAAACGGTTGAAAGCACAAGTGATGGGTGTTCGCTCTATACATTCTTAATGGGATAGAAGCCTACCCCCGACAGCCGGAACACACACATACAACAAGAATACACAACAAATGCATAATTAGAGAGCGATTCGAGATGTTCGGGTTAAAACCACTATATGATAATATGAAACCTTCATATTCTCATCGATACTCATATATGAAACTAAAAGCGCCACTTAGTCCCCGTCTATCGGTTAACATATGTATGATGCTCGTCTTCTTTTCAACGACAAACGCACACACAAAGCATATACACGGATTTTCTCCTTTGTCAGTAACTATCCCGTTCTTATATTTCTCAATATAGTCAGCATAACCTACAATTTATATGTTATACAGTCTAACATGGCCCATGAGTACGTCAGAGTTAAGGACTGGATGTATGTGGATTGGAAACAACATATGCAACCTAAGTTTGTCACAGGAGTTGCTGCTTTCCTTGAATTTGCACGCGCACATAATAAGATCATAATAGAGAAGATTCTCTGTCCGTGCGATAGATGTGGCAATAAGTACTGGCAGAAGGTAGAATTGGCAGAGCTTCATATTGTAAAACATGGGTTTACTAGACTTTATACAACTTGGAAATATCACGGGGAAGGAGAAGAATGCAGTACTGCGGCAGAAGAAGTAGAATACGATAATGCGGCAGGAGAAGAAGAAGAATTCGGTAATGCGGCAGAAGGAGAAGGCGGTAATTTATTTCCATCAGAAGAAATGGAGGATATGGTAGAGGCTACCCTAGGTGAATCTATTCGTACCGAAGATGACATTCCTTCCGGTCAAGGACCGCGTGCGGATAAATATGAAAATTTCATGAATGATGCTAGGAAACCAATTTATGAGAATGCGAAGTATTCCACCCTCTCATGGTTCGTCCAACTTTTCCAGATTAAGTGTCTAAATGGATGGAGCAACAAGTCATTCACAATGCTTCTTTCGTTCTTGAAAGATTCTATGCCTCCGGGAAATAATGTGCCCGACAGCTGGTACGAAGTCCAGAGGATGATGTCTGATTTGGGTCTAAAGTGCGAGAAGATTTAAGCATGTCCTAAAAATTGCGTTTTGTACCGGAAAGAGAATTCAGAGTTGAAAGAGTGTCCAACATGCGGAGATGCCAGGTATAAGCCGAAAGATTCTGATAAGAAGCCTGATATACCTGTGAAGATAGCACGATACTTTCCCATAACACAGAGGCTACAGAGGCTATTGAGGTGCAAGAAAACAGCCGAAGCAATGATTTGGCATCACCGTGCTCCTCCAAGTGAAGATGGAAAAATGAGCCATCTAAGAGATTCACCGGCATGGAAAGATTTCGATAGGAGGCACGCAATATTCAGTAGCGATCCTCGCAATGTCCGGCTCGGACTAGCTACTGATGGCTTCTGCCCATTCAACTATATGGCTGGAAGTCACAGCACATGGCCCGTTGTAATGATAATTTATAATCTGTCGCCTTGGTTGGCTATGGACCAATCATACTTTATGATGCCTCTTTTTATCGACGGACCAAACTCACCGGGGATCAATATCGACGTCTAACTTCGACCTCTGATCGAGGAGTTGAAATCTTTGTTCATTGATGGTGTAGAGACATATGATGCAAACACAAATACAACCTTCATACTGCGTGCGGCTTTAATGTGGACAATTAATGACTTTCCTGCGTATGGAATGCTATCAGGTTGGTCCGTACATGGTCACAAAGCATGTTCTCATTGCTATGAACACACAACATCGAAATTCTTGAATTTTAGCAGGAAGGTTTGTTATTGCAGCCATCGACGTTTCCTGCCTCCAGACCACCCCTATAGGTTAGACACGGTTCACTTTGATGGTCATCAGGAGCTTCTTGGACCTCCATCCCCATTGTCCGGAGAGGACGTGACAACTAAAAGGGATGGTTACAATAACATGACCTTCGGAATGGATCCGACGAAACAGGTCAAACCACCATATTGGAACAAGTTAAGCATTTTCTTCGAGCTTCCGTACTGTTCTACAAATTCAGTGCGTCGTTGTCTGGACGTCATGCATATAGAGAAGGGAGTATCAGAGCACATACTTAACTTGCTTCTTTGTAAAGACGGGAAATCTAAAGACAACATGAATGCTCGGATGGATCTACAAGAGTGGGGAATAAGAAGTGAATTGCACCCTAGACCGGTAGCGGGTAAACCGGGCAAGTTTATACTTCCCAATGCCGCTTATCATATGTCACAACCGGAGAAGAAAAGATTCCTGCAGGTGTGTAGCGTTTTGAAAATCGTTTCGGTGAAATTTCGGAATATCGGTAAAATAAGGGCGTTTTCTGTAAAAAGTCAAAATACAAATATCTTATTATAAAAAATTAAATATACATATTCTAGCTATGTAATTGCTAGTATTTGGTGTTATTGAACCACTGGTGAAATTTCAAATTTTCTGAAAAAAAATTTATTTTATTATTATTTTTAACCGTCACTAATACATTTAATTAGGGAAAATTACAAACTGGAATGGGTTGAAAAATTTTTTGTGTATCATCACACATTAGACAAAATTTTATCATATGGTTTTTGAAACGAAATCGTTTGCCAAAACGGTTTAGAAATTATTGAAGAAAAAAAAAAGCTTTTTTGGCGAAATTAGTGTAAATAGATATTGGGGTATAACAATTATCATTTTTCTCACCCAAACAAAACCAACACCCATCCCTAAAATTTCTGGCCGAGCACTATGCTGTTTCCCCCACCTCACACTCCAAATTTTGAATGAAATGAAAGTTTAAAAGAAAATAAAATAAATATGTTATGATGTAAATTGCAATAGTGAGACTTGAGGGGTTTTATTGTCATGGAAATTCTACACACTCTCAAACACCCATTTTCCTCCCTCCTTGGCTGATTTGGGCTGCTGCCAATTTCCCCCATTTGGCTCACTACTTTTCCTCACAAAACAAAAGAGAAAGGGAAAGTTTAAAAGAAATTAAATGAACAGACTAAAGGTTGAGGTATGGGGGCTTTTGACTTGAGTAAATTTTCAACACAACACTACAAACCCACACTTTCCCCCTCTCTCTCCTAGTGGCCGAAATTGCAATTCCAGCAGCCCCATTTTGTTCTTCTTCATTTCCTTTGCAAACCCCAAAATGCTTTCATCCAAAAAAAAAATCCCAATCAAAAAACCTCACAAACTCCAAATCCGACTCTTACCCATTTTTCCTTGGTTACTCTAGTATGGATCTAGGAGCATGGAAGCCATTTTGGAGGCCAAGATTTTCATGCTAGATCTCTAATGATTGTGAGGTATAAGATCTTAATCCTATGGTTAATTGTTGATTTATTGCTTAAGCTAAATTAATTAGGAGTTAATTATGGTTTTGTTGTTAAAGATTCAACTTTCAAGAAAAGGGTTTTGAATGCAAGTTAGGGTTTTGAATAATGAGATTGTGGTTGTGTGATCTAGTTAGCATGTAGTGGGCATGCTAAATCAAATCTAGTTGTTAGTTTGCATTTTTGTTAATTTAAATTTATGATAATTATATAAATTGCAAACTAGCTTTTTAAAATATATATATTTTGGTGAGATAAAAATCTAATTAGGGTATCCATGGTATTATTAACATTTTGAATTGAATTTTAATATTTTAGATCAAGCAAATCCGAGCTAGATTGTAGTTTGTGCATTTTTGCTATAAAATTGTTAAAATTTAGGTATTTTGTAAACTAGAATTTTGGGGTTTATGGAATTTAATGAGATTAAATTATGGGAATTATTTTTATGACTTATTTAAGATATTTAGTGAATATTGTGGCCGCTAGATTCGTTTATACATCGAGTTTTGTACTAAAACGGTGATTTGTGCTTGCTAGATTTTCGGAAAAATGACTTTTAAAGTGAGTTTGAGGTTTTTGTGAATTGCAACCTATTTTATATTATAATTAGTGCTTGTAATTGTACAAATGAGTGTGTTGGGAGCTTTCTCGATGGTTTGGCGTTTGTACGCCGACGTCGAGGGTTTTTGGGTCGATTTGTGAAAGCAACCATAGGTTTTGACCTATGTGGGATTCGTGCGTCGTTTTGGTCATGAGTCGGATTTTAATGTGATACGGTGCGTTATGATATGTAGGTACCCCATGTGGACTTCGAGACGACAAGCAAGCGCGTGGCGACGTCGGCACCGGCGAGCGAGGACCAGGTGAGTAGATTTATATCTACGGGGAGAAGTCGGGTGGATGGCGTATAGCACCCCCGCAGTCCGTGGTGGTGTATACGGATGCGTATACACACCAACAATTATTATATGTTATTTGGGATTAATAACGATGTTTAGGATGGATATTGGTGTGTTGGATTATTTTAGTGTTGCGAACCCTAGGGTAGTGTTGCACTACACATACACACATACATACTTGCATACATTCCTATTTATATGTGCTCATAGGATTCTTTATAGTTATGTATGTACATGGGTATGGGACTATGTGTTCACATACGGATTTGAGGATGATACTTGGGATTGAGCTGAGTCGATGAGATTGTTTTGTGGTTGTGATATCGGTGATATGGCAGGATTCGTACGTGAGGTACGTCCTGGTGTTATAGCGGATCTTGGGACGACAATACGGGTGAATAGTGTTATTAATAAAATGGTCGACATGTGATCGTGATATAAGATATGATATGCTAGGATATTGATACTAGGCCGTATTGGGCGATGTATACCCCTGGATGATGATATGTGCTAATGATATCGGTTTGTACGAGATTGTCGATCAGTAGTCAGATCATGAGTATATTGAGGATATTAGTATTGTACTAGACATAGGTCAGTACCCTAGACGATGATCTTGAATAAAGAGGATACCAGAGGAATGGTGTGAGGAATATGATATTGACCCGTACCCAGACTCGGGGATGCCGTACGACGGATTTACGTACGAGCTATATCTTGATGATTGATCCGCACTCTTGACTTGGGATGCCTGATTATAGATATGGTATCGGATGTGATATTATTGAGGCAGGATCACCGACTATACATATACAGGTATGTATACGTATCAACTCAGATGATAGGCGGTTTCCTTACCTGTAGTTCAGCTTGTTAGTTCAGCCGTATAGTTTAGTGTAGTTGTTAGATTAGATTAGACTCCTACCTATTTCAAAACTAGCGGATCGTGGTTATTTTAAAAGATAGGTCAAGGGATCTACGGATATTTCAAAAGACGTATCCTTTCTTAAAAAACCACCGTAGCCCCTATTTTCAAAACCCCGCGATTCGTGTTATTTCAAATGGAACCATTGTTTAATATTTAGCTCCCGCTCATTTTGGTTGCTCGCTCCGCATCGCATACTTACATTGTTATTTCATATTGCATTGTTGATATTATGTTGTTAGGACACCAGCACCATTACCGATGATGCGTATGTACCACGTACACTTACTTGCCGGCTCACACACATCTTCATCGGTAATTGCCATGTCACGCACACCCTAGAAAATATTATTGCTTATCATCGCTTGATAGCTAGTAGTTTGACATGATATTAGTGTACTTACCTTATATGCCAGCTTAGATATTGTAGTTATTACTGTCACTTCATGCATACCGTTATTCATTGTTATGCCGCATTCCTGGATTCTCATGCATATATTCACTTTTTACGTGCTATTGAGGTTTTGGATTCGGATTTCCATGAGATTTTCTGGATTTGGGGAAAACCGCAAAACATATACAAACTTCTTCTTTCTCTTTTTAAATGAAAAGCGCGGTTTTTCCCATGATGTATGAGTCGTCCACCATGAGTTTGCTGATGGATTTCGAGACCCGATTTGAGGAGTTGGATGAACCGTTTCGGGTACATGGTGGACCCGGTAAGGTACCCCGGGGCAAGAAGCGCGTGATGATGACGATGTGAGCCTGGCAGGGGAGCACTACCTACCGGTGATTTTATCCGACGCGTCGGATATCCGGAGGATACCGTCGTGGTCTTGAGATGGATGGTAGGGGCCGGTCTGGATTGACGGCGCCCTAGATATTGTGATTGAGATTTTGAGATTTTGAGATATTGAGGTACAGAGATTGTGATACAGAGATATCGAGATATTTGGACACTTGTTTTGTGTCGATGCTGGGCACTGTTTTATGCTGATTTCATTTATGGTACCTCACTTTTAAAATACAGAAATCTCACTGATTTATGAAAGCAGTTTTCGTCAGTACATGCATTCTGTTCCATGCATTCATACCTCATTCATATGATATATTGCTACCTGAGGCACTAACACGGGCACATGAGATCACACTCGGGTTAGATATTACCCTAGCCATTGTTATAGGCTGCATGTTATTCATATATTTGAGGATATATTATGATCATTGACCTAGGTTGCGTTATTTATGCGATTTCTGTGCGTAGATGTTTTTCTATTCACGAGTTGGCAACTCACCCCCGTTGTGCCCCAGTTTCTTGCAGGTTTGCCGTACATGTTTCATTACGGCTTTGCGGGCATAGTTTCCTTCGGGTGAATTGCTAGTAGGTGGGTTTACTTGTATCGTACCCCCATTATATATCTTGTATATCATTATTCTGTTGCATCTAGAAGTTCCATCAACGAAACATGTATTTATTTTGAGATAGAGACCAGTGATGTTATTCTTTCGACCTTAGAGTCGCGCGTTGTATTTCTGTGGATTTCTTGTTGTTTTAAGTTTCTATTTGAGTTTTGATCCTCGCCCTTGGCGTTGTATATTATATTGCTTGTGTGGTTGTGGCCGTCGATTGACGAAGAGCTAGCTCCTGCTTGGGGATGCCTTTTTTTTATATTTCGTATACTATTCATATTGTATCCCGTTTGGGGGGCAGTATTTACAAAGGAGACTCTACCGAAATTTTCAGGAAATATTTGATGTTTTTAAAACTGCATAATTCGTTTTATGCTATTAAAACTACTTGATTTTAAATTGGTTTTCCTTCACTCTACTACTTTTCTCAGTTTGGATTTCTGGGTTTTCGGCTTACTTAGATTACGTACGCCTCGAGACGTTCGTAGTTTAAGTGCCGGTCATGTTCCGTACTTTCGGGACGTGGCAAAGTTGGTATCAGAGCGTTCGGTTTTACCTTCGGAGCGTAGGATGACCCTTGGTTGATGGAATAGGTGACTAAAGTAGAGTAACGTACCGTGGGTATGTTCCGTGGCATACTTACGACACGCAACTCCACTTAAGGAGCCTTAGGATGTACATTTCTTTGCTCAGTATTATATTCATTCCGATCTAGCCTCATCAGTACCAGTTATGGTTTTACTGCCACGATTACGGGCAGGGAGAGCTACGGCTAGAGTGCGGTCAGCGCGAGCTCGTTATGAACGAGGACTGACCAGGGCGTGATTCCGGCGACACACGATTGCAGAGACGTGTCTTTTTATGGTATTTTCGCGCTATGAGCCTTTGACAGATCGCTTTTACGAGATTTTTCGGACATGCCGATCAGTACCGAGGATTGAGCCACTGATAGAGGCCAGCCAGATTTTGATGACCGTTGGTGTATCGCTTATTCGTGATGATTGAGGCACGGTTCAGCGTGCAGACGAGTGAGCTAGTTATTGCTACGGACGACGAGATATCGTCCAGGTGTTGGTGCTATTGCAGTACGAGTTGTACTAAGAGCTGATAGAAGGTCGCTAGTCACCAATGATAAATGACTAGGACATGTGGTTCGTTCGCTACCCCGAGGCGAGGTCATCAGATAGATTGATTCCAGCTAGAGACGACTTCACGCGGAGGTGTTGAGAGTCGACGGAGACGATCGAATGTCAGAAACCTATTATTCCAAGTTTAAAGTATTCGGAAAGGCATGCAGGCAATTCTATGGACCCTCTAGAAGAATGAAACCCTAACTCGACTTAATGACCGTGTGAAAGCCTTTGAACCTTAGGGTTTGCGGCAGTTCCACGGCGCCATTAGTGAGGCTTGGGTTTGCCCTTCTACGGCTGGACCACCGATGCTGTGGTATGTACTCAATACTATTATACTGTACCCAAGATGTTGAGCTCTTGGGGGACTATGAGGTTTCGACGAATCGATCAGATGGCTCGACTTAATTCGGATGCTAGGTGGTGAGATGCATTTCTTGGGAGACTCCAGATACGAGGATAGCCGTTGGAGCTCGGTCCATGCAGCCGCGACGATACGAGTCCAAAGCAGACGAAATTAGAGAAAAGTGAAGTAAGAGGTTCGTACCAGATCTAGATGAGATGACGTTCCACTCCGCCGACATCAGAGATGCGATGCGCATACCGAGGCATGGTACTTGGATTTACCTTCTAGAAGGAGTCGCGATGAGTATGCAGTCGTTCCAGAGCAAGATGCAGATATAGGTAAGGGACGCTGACTTCCGGACAGTTCGGCAGAGACGAGATTTGGGAGAGATTTCGACAGGACCTTTCTGTAATGAATTACGAGAAGACTTGGACCCAGGAGTGGTCATGTTACGCACACCGGTAGGCCAGAGTTCAGGATCGTCGACGAGACATGCTATGAGTGATCACGACAATTGGCCAGAGGTTCTTAGAGGAAGTGCTTGAGCGGAGACTATTCCGCCATTATTGATTTCGATGTTTTGGGTGATTTATTCGCATGATTTGATTTTGATGATTGAGGATTTACGATCTTTGCACAGTGTTGCACTTGATATCGTTTTCGTGCTTGGTTTCACATGTTTGTGATTTTACGGTTTTAGACATTTGAGTTGATTTTGTGCGTATATACGCACACGATTTGGTTTTTGCACGCGGTATAGTTCATATATGCTAGCAGTGCAGTGTAACGTATGTTGTGCATTTAGATGCCCTGGACTTTGATTTCGATGGTGATGTTCGATATTTGTTTTGTGCACCTTGTGCACCTGATTTGATTTTGCGCATGTTCGGCGCTTGATGCTGGATTTCATGATTTCGTGCACGATGGATGCACCTGATTTGGATTTTCGCGCATGTTGAGCGCATGTCTTGAGATGCGATTTTGGTGCACACCAGATGCACTAAATCGAGATTTTTCATGCATGTCAGATGCACCTGATTTTGCTGTTAGGCACGTACGTTGCCTATGACCGATGTTGTGTGCACAACCGTTGCACCTTGATGTTGTTTTGTGCACCTGCTTGGCACATGTATGGATTTTGATTTCCGTGCGCACCGGACGCACAGGGTTTTCATACGCACTTTTGGATTGATTCTATGGGGCAGTACGTTTTATGATATTTGCTATGTGTCTTCGTACTGGGCAGGACTAGTCAGAGGACAGTACCTGAATATATTTGGCATTCATTTCCTTCAGTTATTTACATATATAGATTTGATATTTACGTGTATAGTTTCGAGTTATATCATATTGGTTTTGTATTGGATTTGACATTTGTATCTTTACTATGACTCCGATGATTGCGGGATGCTTGACGGAGTTTTGATTTGAGTTATATGCTCATTGCTCATGCGCATGCATTGCGCTATGGTGCGTATTATGTACTTATGGTTTCGGAGCCCCGACGATTTGATGATTTTTCTTAGATGTTTTTGTATTTGGGGGGAGTTTGAATTTAAATTCGGGGACCGAATTTCTTTAAGGGGGGAAGATTGTAGCGTTTTGAAAATCGTTTCGGTGAAATTTCGGAATATCGGTAAAATAATGGCGTTTTCTGTAAAAAGTCAAAATACAAATATCTTATTATAAAAAATTAAATATACATATTCTAGCTATGTAATTGCTAGTATTTGGTGTTATTGAACCACTGGTGAAATTTCAAATTTTCTGAAAAAAAAATTATTTTATTATTATTTTTAGCCGTCACTAATACATTTAATTAGGGAAAATTACAAACTGGAATGGGTTGAAAATTTTTTTGTGTATCATCACACATTAAACAAAATTTTATCATATGGTTTTTGAAACGAAATCGTTTGCCAAAACGGTTTATAAATTATTGAAGAAAAAAAAAGCTTTTTTGGCGAAATTAGTGTATATAGATATTGGGGTATAACAATTATCATTTTTCTCACCCAAACAAAACCAACACCCATCCCCAAAATTTCTGGCCGAGCACTATGCTGTTTCCCCCACCTCACACTCCAAATTTTGAATGAAATGAAAGTTTAAAAGAAAATAAAATAAATATGTTATGATGTAAATTGCAATAGTGAGACTTGAGGGGTTTTATTGTCATGGAAATTCTACACACTCTCAAACACCCATTTTCCTCCCTCCTTGGCTGATTTGGGCTGCTGCCAATTTCCCCCATTTGGCTCACTACTTTTCCTCACAAAACAAAAGAGAAAGGGAAAGTTTAAAAGAAATTAAATGAACAGACTAAAGGTTGAGGTATGGGGGCTTTTGACTTGAGTAAATTTTCAACACAACACTACAAACCCACACTTTCCCCCTCTCTCTCCTAGTGGCCGAAATTACAATTCCAGCAGCCCCATTTTGTTCTTCTTCATTTCCTTTGCAAACCCCAAAATGCTTTCATCCAAAAAAAAAATCCCAATCAAAAAACCTCACAAACTCCAAATCCGACTCTTACCCATTTTTCCTTGGTTACTCTAGTATGGATCTAGGAGCATGGAAGCCATTTTGGAGGCCAATATTTTCATGCTAGATCTCTAATGATTGTGAGGTATAAGATCTTAATCCTATGGTTAATTGTTGATTTATTGCTTAAGCTAAATTAATTAGGAGTTAATTATGGTTTTGTTGTTAAAGATTCAACTTTCAAGAAAAGGGTTTTGAATGCAAGTTAGGGTTTTGAATAATGAGATTGTGGTTGTGTGATGTAGTTAGCATGTAGTGGGCATGCTAAATCAAATCTAGTTGTTAGTTCGCATTTTTGTTAATTTAAATTTATGATAATTATATAAATTGCAAACTAGCATTTTAAAATATATATATTTTGGTGAGATAAAAATCTAATTAGGGTATCCATGGTATTATTAACATTTTGAATTGAATTTTAATATTTTAAATCAAGCAAATCCGAGCTAGATTGTAGTTTGTGCATTTTTGTTATAAAATTATTAAAATTTAGGTGTTTTGTAAACTAGAATTTTGGGGTTTATGGAATTTAATGAGATTAAATTATGGGAAATGTTTTTATGACTTATTTAAGATATTTAGTGAATATTGTGGCCGCTAGATTCGTTTATACATCGAGTTTTGTACTAAAACGGTGATTTGTGCTTGCTAGATTTTCGGAAAAATGACTTTTAAAGTGAGTTTGAGGTTTTTGTGAATTGCAACCTATTTTATATTATAATTAGTGCTTGTAATTGTACAAATGAGTGTGTTGGGAGCTTTCTCGTTGGTTTGGCGTTTGTACGCCGACGTCGAGGGTTTTTGGGTCGATTTGTGAAAGCAACCATAGGTTTTGACCTATGTTGGATTCGTGCGTCGTTTTGGTCATGAGTCGGATTTTAATGCGATACGGTGCGTTATGATATGTAGGTACCCCATGTGGACTTCGAGACGACAAGCAAGCGCGTGGCGACATCGGCACCGGCGAGCGAGGACCAGGTGAGTAGATTTATATCTACGGGGAGAAGTCGGGTGGATGGCGTATAACACCCCCGCAGTCCGTGGTGGTGTATACGGATGCGTATACACACCAACAATTATTATATGTTATTTGGGATTAATAACGATGTTTAGGATGGATATTGGTGTGTTGGATTATTTTAGTGTTGCGAACTCTAGGGTAGTGTTGCACTACACATACACACATACATACTTGCATACATTCCTATTTATATGTGCTCATGGGATTCTTTATAGTTATGTGTGTACATGGGTATGGGACTATGTGTTCACATACGGATTTGAGGATGATACTTGGGATTGAGCTGAGTCGATGAGATTGTTTTGTGGTTGTGATATCGGTGATATGGCAGGATTCGTACTTGAGGTACGTCCTGGTGTTATAGCGGATCTTGGGACGACAATACGGGTGAATAGTATTATTAATAAAATGGTCGACATGTGATCGTGATATAAGATATGATATGCTAGGATATTGATACTAGGCCGTATTGGGCGATGTATACCACTGGATGATGATATGTGCTAATGATATCGGTTTGTACAAGATTGTCGATCAGTAGTCAGATCATGAGTATATTGAGGATATTAGTATTGTACTAGACATAGGTCAGTACCCTAGACTATGATCTTGAATAAAGAGGATACCATAGGAATGGTGTGAGGAATATGATATTGACCCGTACCCAGACTCGGGGATGCCGTACGACGGATTTACGTACGAGCTATATCTTGATGATTGATCCGCACTCTTGACTTGGGATGCCTGATTATAGATATGGTATCGGATGTGATATTATTGAGGCCAGATCACCGACTATACATATACAGGTATGTATACGTATCGACTCAGATGATAGGCGGTTTCCTTACCTGTAGTTCAGCTTGTTAGTTCAGCCGTATAGTTTAGTGTAGTTGTTAGATTAGATTAGACTCCTACCTCTTTCAAAACTAGCGGATCGTGGTTATTTTAAAAGATAGGTCAAGGGATCTACGGATATTTCAAAAGACGTATCCTTTCTTAAAAAACCACCATAGCCCCTATTTTCAAAACCCCGCGATTCGTGTTATTTCAAATGGCACCATTGTTTAATATTTAGCTCCCGCTCATTTTGGTTGCTCGCTCCGCATCGCATACTTACATTGTTATTTCATATTGCATTGTTGATATTATGTTGTTAGGACACCAGCACGATTACCGATGATGCGTATATACCACGTACACTTACTTGCCGGCTCACACACATCTTCATCGGTATTTGCCATGTCACGCATACCCTAGAAAATATTATTACTTATCATCGCTTGATAGCTAGTAGTTTGACATGATATTAGTGTACTTACCTTATATGCCAGCTTAGATATTGTAGATATTACTGTCACTTCATGCATACCGTTATTCATTGTTATGCCGCATTCCTGGATTCTCATGCATATATTCACTTTTTACTTGCTATTGAGGTTTTGGATTCGGATTTCCATGAGATTTTCTGGATTTGGGGAAAACCGCAAAACATATACAAACTTCTTCTTTCTCTTTTTAAATGAAAAGCGCGGTTTTTCCCATGATGTATGAGTCGTCCACCATGAGTTTGCTGATGGATTTCGAGACCCGATTTGAGGAGTTGGATGAACCGTTTCGGGTACATGGTGGACCCGGTAAGGTACCCCGGGGCAAGAAGTGCGTGATGATGACGATGTGAGCCTGGCAGGGGAGCACTACCTACCGGTGATTTTATTCGACGCGTCGGATATCCGGAGGATACCGTCGTGGTCTTGAGATGGATGGTAGGGGCCGGTCTGGATTGACGGCGCCCTAGATATTGTGATTGAGATTTTGAGATATTGAGGTACAGAGATTGTGATACAGAGATATCGAGATATTTGGACACTTGTTTTGTGTCGATGCTGGGCACTGTTTTATGCTGATTTCATTTATGGTACCTCACTTTTAAAATACAGAAATCTCACTGATTTATGAAAGCAGTTTTCGTCAGTACATGCATTCTGTTCCATGCATTCATACCTCATTCATATGATATATTGCTACCTGAGGCACTAACACGGGCACATGAGATCACACTCGGGTTAGATATTACCCTAGCCATTGTTATAGGCTGCATGTTATTCATATATTTGAGGATATATTATGATCATTGACCTAGGTTGCGTTATTTATGCGATTTCTGTGCGTAGATGTTTTTCTATTCACGAGTTGGCAACTCACCCCTGTTGTGCCCCAGTTTCTTGCAGGTTTGCCGTACAGGTTTCATTACGGCTTTGCGGGCATAGTTTCCTTCGGGTGAATTGCTAGTAGGTGGGTTTACTTGTATCGTACCCCCATTATATATCTTGTATATCATTATTCTGTTGCATCTAGAAGTTCCATCAACCAAACATGTATTTATTTTGAGATAGAGACCAGTGATGTTATTCTTTCGACCTTAGAGTCGCGCGTTGTATTTCTGTGGATTTCTTGTTGTTTTGAGTTTCTATTTGAGTTTTGATCCTCGCCCTTGGCGTTGTATATTATATTGCTTGTGTGGTTGTGGCCGTCGATTGACGAAGAGCTAGCTCCCGCTTGGGGATGCCTTTTTTTTATATTTCGTATACTATTCATATTGTATCCCGTTTGGGGGGCAGTATTTACAAAGGAGACTCTGCCGAAATTTTCAGGAAATATTTGATGTTTTTAAAACTGCATAATTCGTCTTATGCTATTAAAACTACTTGATTTTAAATTGGTTTTCCTTCACTCTACTACTTTTCTTAGTTTGGATTTCTGGGTTTTTGGCTTACTTAGATTACGTACGCCTCGAGACGTTCGTAGTTTAAGTGCCGGTCATGTTCCGTACTTTCGGGACGTGACAAAGTTGGTATCAGAGCGTTAGGTTTTACCTTCGGAGCGTAGGATGACCCTTGGTTGATGGAATAGGTGACTAAAGTAGAGTGACGTACCGTGGGTATGTTCCGCGGCATACTTACGACACGCCACTCCACTTAAGGAGCCTTAGGATGTACATTTCTTTGCTCAGTATTATATTCATTCCGATCTAGCCTCATCAGTACCAGTTATGGTTTTACTGCCACGATTACGGGCAGGGAGAGCTACGGCTAGAGTGCGGTCAGCGCGAGCTCGTTACGAACGAGGACTGACCAGGGCGTGATTCCGGCGACACACGATTGCAGAGACGTGTCTTTTTATGGTATTTTCGCGCCATGAGCCTTTCACAGATTGCTTTTACGAGATTTTTCGGACATGCCGATCAGTACCGAGGATTGAGCCACTGATAGAGGCCAGCCAGATTTTGATGACCGTTGGTGTATCACTTATTCGTGATGATTGAGGCACGGTTCAGCGTGCAGACGAGTGAGCTAGTTATTGCTACGGACGACGAGATATCGTCCAGGTGTTGGTGCTATTGCAGTACGAGTTGTACTAAGAGCTGATAGAAGGTCGCTAGTCACCAATGATAAATGACTAGGACATGTGGTTCGTTCGCTACCCCGAGGCGAGGTCATCAGATAGATTGATTCCAGCTAGAGACGACTTCACGCGGAGGTGTTGAGAGTCGACGGAGACGTTCGAATGTCAGAAACCTATTATTCCAAGTTTAAAGTATTCGGAAAGTCATGCAGGCAATTCTATGGACCCTCTAGAAGAATGAAACCCTAACTCGACTTAATGACCGTGTGAAAGCCTTTGAACCTTAGGGTTTGCGGCAGTTCCACGGCGCCATTAGTGAGGCTTGGGTTTGCCCTTCTACGGCTGGACCACCGATGCTGTGGTATGTACTCAATACTATTATACTGTACCCAAGATGTTGAGCTCTTGGGGGACTATGAGGTTTCGACGAATCGATCGGATGGCTCGACTTAATTCGGATGCTAGGTGGTGAGATGCATTTCTTGGGAGACTCCAGATACGAGGATAGCCGTTGGAGCTCGGTCCATGCAGCCGCGACGATACGAGTCCAAAGCAGACGAAATTAGAGAAAAGTGAAGTAAGAGGTTCGTACCAGATCTAGATGAGATGACGTTCCACTCCGCCGACATCAGAGATGCGATGCGCATACCGAGGCATGGTACTTGGATTTACCTTCTAGAAGGAGTCGCGATGAGTATGCAGTCGTTCCAGAGCAAGATGCAGATATAGGTAAGGGACGCTGACTTCCGGACAGTTCGACAGAGACGAGATTTGGGAGAGATTTCAACAGGACCTTCCTGGAATGAATTACGAGAAGACTTGGACCCAGGAGTGGTCATGTTACGCACACCGGCAGGCCAGAGTTCAGGATCGTCGAAGAGACATGCTATGAGTGATCACGACAATTGGCTAAAGGTTCTTAGAGGAAGTGCTTGAGCGGAGACTATTCCGCCATTATTGATTTCGATGTTTTGGGTGATTTATTCGCATGATTTGATTTTGATGATTGAGGATTTAAGATCTTTGCACAGTGTTGCACTTGATATCGTTTTTGTGCTTGGTTTCACATGTTTGTGATTTTACGGTTTTAGACATTTGAGTTGATTTTGTGCGTATATACGCACACGATTTGGTTTTTGCACGCGGTATAGTTCATATATGCTAGCAGTGCAGTGTTACGTATGTTGTGCATTTAGATGGACTTTGATTTCGATGGTGATGTTCGATATTTGTTTTGTGCACCTTGTGCACCTGATTTGGTTTTGCGCATGTTCGGCGCTTGATGCTGGATTTCATGATTTCGTGCACGATGGATGCACCTGATTTGGATTTTCGCGCATGTTGAGCGCATGTCTTGAGATGCGATTTTGGTGCACACCAGATGCACTAAATCGAGATTTTTCATGCATGTCAGATGCACCTGATTTTGCTGTTAGGCACGTACGTTGCCTATGACCGATGTTGTGTGCACAACCGTTGCACCTTGATGTTGTTTTGTGCACCTGCTTGGCACATGTATGGATTTTGATTTCCGTGCGCACCAGACGCACAGGGTTTTCATACGCACTTTTGGATTGATTCTATGGGGCAGTACGTTTTATGATATTTGCTATGTGTCTTCGTACTGGGCAGGACTAGTCAGAGGACAGTACCTGAATATATTTGGCATTCATTTCCTTCAGTTATTTACATATATAGATTTGATATTTACGTGTATAGTTTCGAGTTATATCATATTGGTTTTGTATTGGATTTGACATTTGTATCTTTACTATGACTCCGATGATTGGGGATGCTTGACGGAGTTTTGATTTGAGTTATATGCTCATTGCTCATGCGCATGCATTGCGCTATGGTGCGTATTATGTACTTATGGTTTCGGAGCCCCGACGATTTGATGATTTTGCTTAGATGTTTTTGTATTTGGGGGGAGTTTGAATTTAAATTCGGGGACCGAATTTCTTTAAGGGGGGAAGATTGTAGCGTTTTGAAAATCGTTTCGGTGAAATTTCGGAATATCGGTAAAATAAGGGCGTTTTCTGTAAAAAGTCAAAATACAAATATCTTATTATAAAAAATTAAATATACATATTCTAGCTATGTAATTGCTAGTATTTGGTGTTATTGAACCACTGGTGAAATTTCAAATTTTCTGAAAAAAAAATTATTTTATTATTATTTTTAGCCGTCACTAATACATTTAATTAGGGAAAATTACAAACTGGAATGGGTTGAAAAAATTTTTGTGTATCATCACACATTAAACAAAATTTTATCATATGGTTTTTGAAACGAAATCGTTTGCCAAAACGGTTTAGAAATTATTGAAGAAAAAAAAAGCTTTTTTGGCGAAATTAGTGTAAATAGATATTGGGGTATAACAATTATCATTTTTCTCACCCAAACAAAACCAACACCCATCCCCAAAATTTCTGGCCGAGCACTATGCTGTTTCCCCCACCTCACACTCCAAATTTTGAATGAAATGAAAGTTTAAAAGAAAATAAAATAAATATGTTATGATGTAAATTGCAATAGTGAGACTTGAGGGGTTTTATTGTCATGGAAATTCTACACACTCTCAAACACCCATTTTCCTCCCTCCTTGGCTGATTTGGGCTGCTGCCAATTTCCCCCATTTGGCTCACTACTTTTCCTCACAAAACAAAAGAGAAAGGGAAAGTTTAAAAGAAATTAAATGAACAGACTAAAGGTTGAGGTATGGGGGCTTTTGACTTGAGTAAATTTTCAACACAACACTACAAACCCACACTTTCCCCCTCTCTCTCCTAGTGGCCGAAATTACAATTCCAGCAGCCCCATTTTGTTCTTCTTCATTTCCTTTGCAAACCCCAAAATGCTTTCATCCAAAAAAAAAATCCCAATCAAAAAACCTCACAAACTCCAAATCCGACTCTTACCCATTTTTCCTTGGTTACTCTAGTATGGATCTAGGAGCATGGAAGCCATTTTGGAGGCCAATATTTTCATGCTAGATCTCTAATGATTGTGAGGTATAAGATCTTAATCCTATGGTTAATTGTTGATTTATTGCTTAAGCTAAATTAATTAGGAGTTAATTATGGTTTTGTTGTTAAAGATTCAACTTTCAAGAAAAGGGTTTTGAATGCAAGTTAGGGTTTTGAATAATGAGATTGTGGTTGTGTGATGTAGTTAGCATGTAGTGGGCATGCTAAATCAAATCTAGTTGTTAGTTTGCATTTTTGTTAATTTAAATTTATGATAATTATATAAATTGCAAACTAGCTTTTTAAAATATATATATTTTGGTGAGATAAAAATCTAATTAGGGTATCCATGGTATTATTAACATTTTGAATTGAATTTTAATATTTTAGATCAAGCAAATCCGAGCTAGATTGTAGTTTGTGCATTTTTGCTATAAAATTGTTAAAATTTAGGTATTTTGTAAACTAGAATTTTGGGGTTTATGGAATTTAATGAGATTAAATTATGGGAATTGTTTTTATGACTTATTTAAGATATTTAGTGAATATTGTGGCCGCTAGATTCGTTTATACATCGAGTTTTGTACTAAAACGGTGATTTGTGCTTGGTAGATTTTCGGAAAAATGACTTTTAAAGTGAGTTTGAGGTTTTTGTGAATTGCAACCAATTTTATATTATAATTAGTGCTTGTAATTGTACAAATGAGTGTGTTCGAAGCTTTCTCGATGGTTTGGCGTTTGTACGCCGACGTCGAGGGTTTTTGGGTCGATTTGTGAAAGCAACCATAGGTTTTGACCTATGTGGGATTCGTGCGTCGTTTTGGTCATGAGTCGGATTTTAATGCGATACGGTGCGTTATGATATGTAGGTATCCCATGTGGACTTCGAGACGACAAGCAAGCGCGTGGCGACGTCGGCACCGGCGAGCGAGGACCAGGTGAGTAGATTTATATCTACGGGGAGAAGTCGGGTGGATGGCGTATAGCACCCCCGCAGTCCGTGGTGGTGTATACGGATGCGTATACACACCAACAATTATTATATGTTATTCGGGATTAATAACGATATTTTGGATGGATATTGGTGTGTTGGATTATTTTAGTGTTGCGAACCCTAGGGTAGTGTTGCACTACGCATACACACATACATACTTGCATACATTCCTATTTATATGTGCTCATGGGATTCTTTATAGTTATGTGTGTACATGGGTATGGGACTATGTGTTCACATACGGATTTGAGGATGATACTTGGGATTGAGCTGAGTCGATGAGATTGTTTTGTAGTTGTGATATCGGTGATATGGCAGGATTCGTACTTGAGGTACGTCCTGGTGTTATAGCGGATCTTGGGACGACAATACGGGTGAATAGTGTTATAAATAAAATGGTCGACATGTGATCGTGATATAAGATATGATATGCTAGGATATTGATACTAGGCCGTATTGGGCGATGTATACCCCTGGATGATGATATGTGCTAATGATATCGGTTTGTACGAGATTGTCGATCAGTAGTCAGATCATGAGTATATTGAGGATATTAGTATTGTACTAGACATAGGTCAGTACCGTAGACTATGATCTTGAATAAAGAGGATACCAGAGGAATGGTGTGAGGAATATGATATTGACCCGTACCCAGACTCGGGGATGCCGTACGACGGATTTACGTACGAGCAATATCTTGATGATTGATCCGCACTCTTGACTTGGGATGCCTGATTATAGATATGGTATCGGATGTGATATTATTGAGGCAGGATCACCGACTATACATATACAGGTATGTATATGTATCGACTCAGATGATAGGCGGTTTCCTTACCTGTAGTTCAACTTGTTAGTTCAGCCGTGTAGTTTAGTGTAGTTGTTAGATTAGATTAGACTCCTACCTATTTCAAAACTAGCGGATCGTGGTTATTTTAAAAGATAGGTCAAGGGATCTATGGATATTTCAAAAGACGTATCCTTTCTTAAAAAACCACCGTAGCCCCTATTTTCAAAACCCCGCGATTCGTGTTATTTCAAATGGCACCATTGTTTAATATTTAGCTCCCGCTCATTTTGGTTGCTCGCTCCGCATCGCATACTTACATTGTTATTTCATATTGCATTGTTGATATTATGTTGTTAGGACACCAGCACCATTACCGATGATGCGTATGTACCACGTACACTTACTTGCCGGCTCACACACATCTTCATCGGTAATTGCCATGTCACGCACACCCTAGAAAATATTATTGCTTATCATCGCTTGATAGCTAGTAGTTTGACATGATATTAGTGTACTTACCTTATATGCCAGCTTAGATATTGTAGTTATTACTGTCACTTCATGCATACCGTTATTCATTGTTATGCCGCATTCCTGGATTCTCATGCATATATTCACTTTTTACGTGCTATTGAGGTTTTGGATTCGGATTTCCATGAGATTTTCTGGATTTGGGGAAAACCGCAAAACATATACAAACTTCTTCTTTCTCTTTTTAAATGAAAAGCGCGGTTTTTCCCATGATGTATGAGTCGTCCACCATGAGTTTGCTGATGGATTTCGAGACCCGATTTGAGGAGTTGGATGAACCGTTTCGGGTACATGGTAGACCCGGTAAGGTACCACGGGGCAAGAAGCGCGTGATGATGACGATGTGAGCCTGGCAGGGGAGCACTACCTACCGGTGATTTTATCCGACGCGTCGGATATCCGGAGGATACCGTCGTGGTCTTGAGATGGATGGTAGGGGCCGGTCTGGATTGACGGCGCCCTAGATATTGTGATTGAGATTTTGAGATTTTGAGATATTGAGGTACAGAGATTGTGATACAGAGATATCGAGATATTTGGACACTTGTTTTGTGTCGATGCTGGGCACTGTTTTATGCTGATTTCATTTATGGTACCTCACTTTTAAAATACAGAAATCTCACTGATTTATGAAAGCAGTTTTCGTCAGTACATGCATTCTGTTCCATGCATTCATACCTCATTCATATGATATATTGCTACCTGAGGCACTGACACGGGCACATGAGATCACACTCGGGTTAGATATTATCCTAGCCATTGTTATAGGCTGCATGTTATTCATATATTTGAGGATATATTATGATCATTGACCTAGGTTGCGTTATTTATGCGATTTCTGTGCGTAGATGTTTTTCTATTCACGAGTTGGCAACTCACCCCCGTTGTGCCCCAGTTTCTTGCAGGTTTGCCGTACAGATTTCATTAAGGCTTTGCGGGCATAGTTTCCTTCGGGTGAATTGCTAGTAGGTGGGTTTACTTGTATCGTACCCCCATTATATATCTTGTATATCATTATTCTGTTGCATCTAGAAGTTCCATCAACCAAACATGTATTTATTTTGAGATAGAGACCAGTGATGTTATTCTTTCGACCTTAGAGTCGCGCGTTGTATTTCTGTGGATTTCTTGTTGTTTTGAGTTTCTATTTGAGTTTTGATCCTCGCCCTTGGCGTTGTATATTATATTGCTTGTGTGGTTGTGGCCGTCGATTGACGAAGAGCTAGCTCCCGCTTGGGGATGCCTTTTTTTTGATTTCGTATACTATTCATATTGTATCCCGTTTGGGGGGCAGTATTTACAAAGGAGACTCTGCCGAAATTTTCAGGAAATATTTGATGTTTTTAAAACTGCATAATTCGTCTTATGCTATTAAAACTACTTGATTTTAAATTGGTTTTCCTTCACTCTACTACTTTTCTTAGTTTGGATTTCTGGGTTTTCGGCTTACTTAGATTACGTACGCCTCGAGACGTTCGTAGTTTAAGTGCCGGTCATGTTCCGTTCTTTCGGGACGTGACAAAGTTGGTATCAGAGCGTTAGGTTTTACCTTCGGAGCGTAGGATGACCCTTGGTTAATGGAATAGGTGACTAAAGTAGAGTGACGTACCGTGGGTATGTTCCGCGGCATACTTACGACACGCCACTCCACTTAAGGAGCCTTAGGATGTATATTTCTTTGCTCAGTATTATATTCATTCCGATCTAGCCTCATCAGTACCAGTTATGGTTTTACTGCCACGATTACGGGCAGAGAGAGCTACGGCTAGAGTGCGGTCAGCGCGAGCTCGTTACGAACGAGGACTGACCAGGGCGTGATTCCGGCGACACACGATTGCAGAGACGTGTCTTTTTATGGTATTTTCGCGCCATGAGCCTTTGACAGATTGCTTTTACGAGATTTTTCGGACATGCCGATCAGTACCGAGGATTGAGCCACTGATAGAGGCCAGCCAGATTTTGATGACCGTTGGTGTATCGCTTATTCGTGATGATTGAGGCACGGTTCAGCGTGCAGACGAGTGAGCTAGTTATTGCTACGGACGACGAGATATCATCCAGGTGTTGGTGCTATTGCAGTACGAGTTGTACTAAGAGCTGATAGAAGGTCGCTAGTCACCAATGATAAATGACTAGGACATGTGGTTCGTTCGCTACCCCGAGGCGAGGTCATCAGATAGATTGATTCCAGCTAGAGACGACTTCACGCGGAGGTGTTGAGAGTCGACGGAGACGATCGAATGTCAGAAACCTATTATTCCAAGTTTAAAGTATCCGGAAAGGCATGCAGGCAATTCTATGGACCCTCTAGAAGAATGAAACCCTAACTCGACTTAATGACCGTGTGAAAGCCTTTGAACCTTAGGGTTTGCGGCAGTTCCACGGCGCCATTAGTGAGGCTTGGGTTTGCCCTTTTACGGCTGGACCACCGATGCTGTGGTATGTACTCAATACTATTATACTGTACCCAAGATGTTGAGCTCTTGGGGGACTATGAGGTTTCGACGAATCGATCGGATGGCTCGACTTAATTCGGATGCTAGGTGGTGAGATGCATTTCTTGGGAGACTCCAGATACGAGGATAGCCGTTGGAGCTCGGTCCATGCAGCCGCGACGATACGAGTCCAAAGCAGACGAAATTAGAGAAAAGTGAAGTAAGAGGTTCGTACCAGATCTAGATGAGATGACGTTCCACTCCGTCGACATCAGAGATGCGATGCGCATACCGAGGCATGGTACTTGGATTTACCTTCTAGAAGGAGTCGCGATGAGTATGCAGTCGTTCCAGAGCAAGATGCAGATATAGGTAAGGGACGCTGACTTCCGGACAGTTCGGCAGAGACGAGATTTGGGAGAGATTTCAACAGGACCTTTCTGGAATGAATTACGAGAAGACTTGGACCCAGGAGTGGTCATGTTACGCACACCGGCAGGCCAGAGTTCAGGATCGTCGACGAGACATGCTATGAGTGATCACGACAATTGGCCAGAGGTTCTTAGAGGAAGTTCTTGAGCGGAGACTATTCCGCCATTATTGATTTCGATGTTTTGGGTGATTTATTCGCATGATTTGATTTTGATGATTGAGGATTTACGATCTTTGCACAGTGTTGCACTTGATATCGTTTTCGTGCTTGGTTTCACATGTTTGTGATTTTACGGTTTTAGACATTTGAGTTGATTTTGTGCGTATATACGCACACGATTTGGTTTTTGCACGCGGTATAGTTCATATATGCTAGCAGTGCAGTGTTACGTATGTTGTGCATTTAGATGCCCTGGACTTTGATTTCGATGGTGATGTTCGATATTTGTTTTGTGCACCTTGTGCACCTGATTTGGTTTTGCGCATGTTCGGCGCTTGATGCTGGATTTCATGATTTCGTGCACGATGGATGCACCTGATTTGGATTTTCGCGCATGTTGAGCGCATGTCTTGAGATGCGATTTTGGTGCACACCAGATGCACTAAATCGATATTTTTCATGCATGTCAGATGCACCTGATTTTGCTGTTAGGCACGTACGTTGCCTATGACCGATGTTGTGTGCACAACCGTTGCACCTTGATGTTGTTTTGTGCACCTGCTTGGCACATGTATGGATTTTGATTTCCGTGCGCACCAGACGCACAGGGTTTTCATACGCACATTTGGATTGATTCTATGGGGCAGTACGTTTTATGATATTTGCTATGTGTCTTCGTACTGGGCAGGACTAGTCAGAGGACAGTACCTGAATATATTTGGCATTCATTTCCTTCAGTTATTACATATATAGATTTGATATTTACGTGTATAGTTTCGAGTTATATCATATTGGTTTTGTATTGGATTTGACATTTGTATCTTTACTATGACTCCGATGATTGCGGGATGCTTGACGGAGTTTTGATTTGAGTTATATGCTCATTGCTCATGCGCATGCATTGCGCTATGGTGCGTATTATGTACTTATGGTTTCGGAGCCCCGACGATTTGATGATTTTGCTTAGATGTTTTTGTATTTGGGGGGAGTTTGAATTTAAATTCGGGGACCGAATTTCTTTAAGGGGGGAAGATTGTATCGTTTTGAAAATCGTTTCGGTGAAATTTCGGAATATCGGTAAAATAAGGGCGTTTTCTGTAAAAAGTCAAAATACAAATATCTTATTATAAAAAATTAAATACACATATTCTAGCTATGTAATTGCTAGTATTTGGTGTTATTGAACCACTGGTGAAATTTCAAATTTTCTGAAAAAAAAATTATTTTATTATTATTTTTAGCCGTCACTAATACATTTAATTAGGGAAAATTACAAACTGGAATGGGTTGAAATTTTTTTTGTGTATCATCACACATTAAACAAAATTTTATCATATGGTTTTTGAAACGAAATCGTTTGCCAAAACGGTTTAGAAATTATTGAAGAAAAAAAAAAGCTTTTTTGGCGAAATTAGTGTAAATAGATATTGGGGTATAACAATTATCATTTTTCTCACCCAAACAAAACCAACACCCATCCCCAAAATTTCTGGCCGAGCACTATGCTGTTTCTCCCACCTCACACTCCAAATTTTGAATGAAATGAAAGTTTAAAAGAAAATAAAATAAATATGTTATGATGTAAATTGCAATAGTGAGACTTGAGGGGTTTTATTGTCATGGAAATTCTACACACTCTCAAACACCCATTTTCCTCCCTCCTTGGCTGATTTGGGCTGCTGCCAATTTCCCCCATTTGGCTCACTACTTTTCCTCACAAAACAAAAGAGAAAGGGAAAGTTTAAAAGAAATTAAATGAACAGACTAAAGGTTGAGGTATGGGGGCTTTTGACTTGAGTAAATTTTCAACACAACACTACAAACCCACACTTTCCCCCTCTCTCTCCTAGTGGCTGAAATTGCAATTCCAGCAGCCCCATTTTGTTCTTCTTCATTTCCTTTGCAAACCCCAAAATGCTTTCATCCAAAAAAAAAATCCCAATCATAAAACCTCACAAACTCCAAATCCGACTCTTACCCATTTTTCATTGGTTACTCTAGTATGGATCTAGGAGCATGGAAGCCATTTTGGGGGCCAAGATTTTCATGCTAGATCTCTAATGATTGTGAGGTATAAGATCTTAATCCTATGGTTAATTGTTGATTTATTGCTTAAGCTAAATTAATTAGGAGTTAATTATGGTTTTGTTGTTAAAGATTCAACTTTCAAGAAAAGGGTTTTGAATGCAAGTTAGGGTTTTGAATAATGAGATTGTGGTTGTGTGATGTAGTTAGCATGTAGTGGGCATGCTAAATCAAATCTAGTTGTTAGTTTGCATTTTTGTTAATTTAAATTTATGATAATTATATAAATTGCAAACTAGCTTTTTAAAATATATATATTTTGGTGAGATAAAAATCTAATTAGGGTATCCATGGTATTATTAACATTTTGAATTGAATTTTAATATTTTAGATCAAGCAAATCCGAGCTAGATTGTAGTTTGTGCATTTTTGCTATAAAATTGTTAAAATTTAGGTGTTTTGTAAACTAGAATTTTGGGGTTTATGGAATTTAATGAGATTAAATTATGGGAATTGTTTTTATGACTTATTTAAGATATTTAGTGAATATTGTGGCCGCTAGATTCGTTTATACATCGAGTTTTGTACTAAAACGGTGATTTGTGCTTGCTAGATTTTCGGAAAAATGACTTTTAAAGTGAGTTTGAGGTTTTTATGAATTGCAACCTATTTTATATTATAATTAGTGCTTGTAATTGTACAAATGAGTGTGTTGGAAGCTTTCTCGATGGTTTGGCGTTTGTACGCCGACGTCGAGGGTTTTTGGATTGATTTGTGAAAGCAACCATAGGTTTTGACCTATGTGGGATTCGTGCGTCGTTTTGGTCATGAGTCGGATTTTAATGCGATACGGTGCGTTATGATATATAGGTACCCCATGTGGACTTCGAGACGACAAGCAAGCGCGTGGCGACGTCGGCACCGGCGAGCGAGGACCAGGTGAGTAGATTTATATCTACGGGGAGAAGTCGGGTGGATGGCGTATAGCACCCCCGCAGTCCGTGGTGGTGTATACGGATGCGTATACACACCAACAATTATTATATGTTATTTGGGATTAATAACGATATTTAGGATGGATATTGGTGTGTTGGATTATTTTAGTGTTGCGAACCCTAGGGTGGTGTTGCACTACGCATACACACATACATACTTGCATACATTCCTATTTATATGTGCTCATGGGATTCTTTATAGTTATGTGTGTACATGGGTATGGGACTATGTGTTCACATACGGATTTGAGGATGATACTTGGGATTGAGCTGAGTCGATGAGATTGTTTTGTAGTTGTGATATCGGTGATATGGCAGGATTCGTACTTGAGGTACATCCTGGTGTTATAGCGGATCTTGGGACGACAATACGGGTGAATAGTGTTATTAATAAAATGGTCGACATGTGATCGTGATATAAGATATGATATGCTAGGATATTGATACTAGGCCGTATTGGGCGATGTATACCCCTGGATGATGATATGTGCTAATGATATCGGTTTGTACGAGATTGTCGATCAGTAGTCAGATCATGAGTATATTGAGGATATTAGTATTGTACTAGACATAGGTCAGTACCCTAGACTATGATCTTGAATAAAGAGGATACCAGAGGAATGGTGTGAGGAATATGATATTGACCCGTACCCAGACTCGGGGATGCCGTACGACGGATTTACGTACGAGCTATATCTTGATGATTGATCCGCACTCTTGACTTGGGATGCCTGATTATAGATATGGTATCGGATGTGATATTATTGAGGCAGGATCACCGACTATACATATACAGGTATGTATACGTATCGACTCAGATGATAGGCGGTTTCCTTACCTGTAGTTCAGCTTGTTAGTTCAGCCGTATAGTTTAGTGTAGTTGTTAGATTAGATTAGACTCCTACCTATTTCAAAACTAGCGGATCGTGGTTATTTTAAAAGATAGGTCAAGGGATCTACGGATATTTCAAAAGACGTATCCTTTCTTAAAAAACCACCGTAGCCCCTATTTTCAAAACCCCGCGATTCGTGTTATTTCAAATGGCACCATTGTTTAATATTTAGCTCCCGCTCATTTTGGTTGCTCGCTCCGCATCGCATACTTACATTGTTATTTCATATTGCGTTGTTGATATTATGTTGTTAGGACACCAACACCATTACCGATGATGCGTATGTACCACGTACACTTACTTGCCGGCTCACACACATCTTCATCGGTAATTGCCATGTCACGCACACCCTAGAAAATATTATTGCTTATCATCGCTTGATAGCTAGTAGTTTGACATGATATTAGTGTACTTACCTTATATGCCAGCTTAGATATTGTAGTTATTATTGTCACTTCATGCATACCGTTATTCATTGTTATGCCGCATTCCTGGATTCTCATGCATATATTCACTTTTTACGTGCTATTGAGGTTTTGGATTCAGATTTCCATGAGATTTTCTGGATTTGGGGAAAACCGCAAAACATATACAAACTTCTTCTTTCTCTTTTTAAATGAAAAGCGCGGTTTTTCCCATGATGTATGAGTCGTCCACCATGAGTTTGCTGATGGATTTCGAGACCCGATTTGAGTAGTTGGATGAACCGTTTCGGGTACATGGTGGACCCGGTAAGGTACCCCGGGGCAAGAAGCGTGTGATGATGACGATGTGAGCCTGGCAGGGGAGCACTACCTACCGGTGATTTTATCCGACGCGTCGGATATCCGGAGGATACCGTCGTGGTCTTGAGATGGATGGTAGGGGCCGGTCTGGATTGATGGCGCCCTAGATATTGTGATTGAGATTTTGAGATTTTGAGATATTGAGGTACAGAGATTGTGATACAGAGATATCGAGATATTTGGACACTTGTTTTGTGTCGATGCTGGGCACTGTTTTATGCTGATTTCATTTATGGTACCTCACTTTTAAAATACAGAAATCTCACTGATTTATGAAAGCAGTTTTCGTCAGTACATGCATTCTGTTCCATGCATTCATACCTCATTCATATGATATATTGCTACCTGAGGCACTGACACGGGCACATGAGATCACACTCGGGTTAGATATTATCCTAGCCATTGTTATAGGCTGCATGTTATTCATATATTTGAGGATATATTATGATCATTGACCTAGGTTGCGTTATTTATGCGATTTCTGTGCGTAGATGTTTTTCTATTCACGAGTTGGCAACTCACCCCCGTTGTGCCCCAGTTTCTTGCAGGTTTGCCGTACAGGTATCATTACGGCTTTGCGGGCATAGTTTCCTTCGGGTGAATTGCTAGTAGGTGGGTTTACTTGTATCGTACCCCCATTATATATCTTGTATATCATTATTCTGTTGCATCTAGAAGTTCCATCAACCAAACATGTATTTATTTTGAGATAGAGACCAGTGATGTTATTCTTTCGACCTTAGAGTCGCGCGTTGTATTTCTGTGGATTTCTTGTTGTTTTGAGTTTCTATTTGAGTTTTGATCCTCGCCCTTGGCGTTGTATATTATATTGCTTGTGTGGTTGTGGCCGTCGATTGACGAAGAGCTAGCTCCCGCTTGGGGATGCCTTTTTTTTGATTTCGTATACTATTCATATTGTATCCCGTTTGGGGGGCAGTATTTACAAAGGAGACTCTGCCGAAATTTTCAGGAAATATTTGATGTTTTTAAAACTGCATAATTCGTCTTATGCTATTAAAACTACTTGATTTTAAATTGGTTTTCCTTCACTCTACTACTTTTCTTAGTTTGGATTTCTGGGTTTTCGGCTTACTTAGATTACGTACGCCTCGAGACGTTCGTAGTTTAAGTGCCGGTCATGTTCCGTACTTTCGGGACGTGACAAGGTGTTGCATGATTTGAAAGTCCCCACAGATTTCTCAGGATCATTCAGCAAGAAAATAAAAATTATGAAGGGCAAGATCGATGGGCTGAAAAGTCATGATCACCATGTTATCTTGGAGCACCTTCTTCCCTTAGCCCTCAGGACTTCTCTCCCCGACTCGGTTGGTCTAGTAATCAACGACCTATGTTGTTTTTTCAGGGAGTTGTATGCTAAAACACTGGAGGTTGTGACGCTGGATAAACTAGAAAATTCTATTGCGTTGATACTTTGCAAGTTTGAGCGTATTTTCCCACCGTCATTCTTCGATATCATAATACACTTGACGGTTCATCTTGCAACTGAGGCAAGATCCGTTTATCTTTCCGAACCAAGTGTTCCTAGTATACTACTCACAGTGTTTGAAGCATCCGGGGTGGAGTGTTGTATGCCGATGGAAACCCAGAGATGTCTACGATGTCCCAGAATACGAGGACAGTGATGAGGACGAAGAAGAGAGAAGGCTTAAAGTGCTCCGACCGTCTGTTTCGAAGGACGGGTTGTCTTCGACCGATCATGAAGTTACATGGGTTAGAAATGACATCGACGATGAAATCCAAGTAGATATGTATAATGCGCCCACGAAACGAAAAAGGTTATCAGTAATGTTATATTATTACTTCACATTTTACGCTCTATACATATATAGTCAATACTTTTAATGATTGTCTAATGCGTCCACGAACCGTTTATCTAGATTTGATGACGATGTCGGGAGCAGCGAGGGGCGGCAGGAGCTCCAGCCGCGGCAGAGGCAGAGGCAGGGGCAGAGCGGTTCTGCCGCCCGGAGAGCTTCGTAGGGAGCTTCAGAGGGCCGGTCTTGCACCCAAATCGGAGACCCCTTCGGATGCCTCCTTCCGTGTGGATTTTGCCACACCTCCAGGTATACTGCACGCATATCCATTTTGAATGTAATATTACAGATATTCATGCCTGTTTATGTCAAAATTACTTATATTGTCAATGTTTGATTGTCTAGTTGTTGGTGATGCGTCCACATCTGTGACAGAGGCCACTCCCGCTCCTCCAGGTATATTTATATATCATATAGTGCATGTATATTGATTTAGAATGCTATATCATAAATATACACACATTCCTTTTGCTCTTATTTAGCAATTTTTATTATTGTCTAGCTGTAGGTGGTGACACCACCGCACCTGCGGGTATGTTTATATATCCTATAGTGCATGCATATTGATTTAGAACGTTATATTATTGATCTACACATTCTTTTTGCAATTACTTATATATTCTATTTTTAATTGTTTAATTATAGGTGGTGCGTCCACATCTTCTGCAGGGGCCACTCCTGCCGCTTCCATACCATCCGCATCGTCTGCAGGTTAGTATGAATAAATATAAAATATTTATTCATTTTACATATGCTCTATAGAATAAATATGAACTTCATGGAAATTTAGCGTCAATGTTTTATTTTCTAGTTGCAGAGGGTGCGTCCGCATCCGGGACCCCGGTTGTTCCTCACCGGAGGAACTATCGTCCCGCTCGTGCTGCTGCCCGGGCCCAGGCTCGTGCGATAGTCACCGGAGGTATATATCACACTTCAATTTTCGCTTAAGCTTGATTTCTTAATACAACTTTGTCTTAATATTGATTGTCTTGATATTTCGTGCAGACGCAGGGCCTCCCCATCCCCAGAGGGGGACTCGAGGCCCGAATCAATCCCATAGGCTGAGGCCTGACAGAGCTAGGGGGAGGCAGCATTCCCCCTCTTTTTTACCCTTGACTATCGCTATACCGGTCCTCATGCCGAGAGGTTCGGCCGGTATATGGGGGATGAGTGCCGGCTCGTGAAGAACTATCCACTTCACGTTGAGTGGGGCGAGCAGCACCGACGCTCATTCGCCCTCTTCTTTGATCAGGCTCGGGTACGTATTAACGGCCTATTTTCATTTGATTTATCCAATATATTTATTATTAACACTTGCAATCTAATAACAATGTTTTTTTTGTATTTTCAGTCGGATTATGATTTTCAGCCTGTACCCGACCCTGATCACCCTGGGAGGGTGCTCGACCTTCATGCTCTGTACAATGGCCTGATGAAGAACATGCAGACCAAGGTCCGATACAACAGGAATGAGCTGAAGGCCGACTGCTACTCCCTGTGGATGGCGACCCCCGAGGCAGAGAGAGCGGCCCTCTTATCTACTCCGGCGTTTGCGAGAGTAAACGTAGAGACATGGCCTCTATTGTGCGATTATTTCGACTCCCAACGCAAACAGGTGTGTATTTTAAATGTAATTCATTGTTTATGATATAATTTATTTCTTTGTGTTCCTTAATTAGAAAACTAAATGTTAATGCGTTGTGCAGAAACAGGCCACTCAGAATACAGAGAACAGGAAGTCGGCGAAGAGGGGTCGCCCCGCTTACACAGGTGGCTCGAGGAATATTACTCGAGCCATGGAGTTATCGGTAAATTACAATAGACCGACCTTTATGATATTCTGCAATATTAAGAGTTATTTTCTAATATTGCAGACAGCTCAGACCGAGGCGCAAGGTGGTACACCGAGCGTGCTGTCCGCATATCTTGCCGTCCACGGCACCTTGACAGATCCCGCCATGGGCGAGCTTCGATATCCCGACGTCGCTACCCAGGAGTATTGCGTAAGTGTTAAATATTTATTCTACCCATATTTGAAATTTTAGTTTTGGAAGCTTCAATTTTAAATTTTATACTTATACTTTACTGCTTAATGTGGGTGTAGGAGCGGGTGGTTGAGCAGGCCGAGGCCTCGGGGATCGATTTTATCGGACAGAGCGATCCGAGGCTGCTGACCCCAGTTCTGGACGCCGCACATGGAGGGCACCACGGAGGTTGGGGACTGGGCCCTAGCAGGGCCCATATAAGGTTGGACTCCACCCCGGCGGTTACTTCCTCCGTCTCCAGTGAGCGACGTGTCCAGCAGGAACTGGAGAGCTTGAGGGCCACCGTTGAGGAGTTGAAAGAGATGCTGGTATGTATACTACTTTATAGTAAAATATCATGTCATATTATAGATATCAACATATCCATAATTAGTACGTAGCTTGAGCTTATTTGGCTTTAGACTTAGGTATCATACATACATATGTAATTAAAATAAACAACGGTTTTCCAAACTAGATATCCAAATGGGATTTCAAAATAACTTGATAATGATACGAATTCGAATAATACACAGTTTTTACACGCTTCTTACACACGTTTGGTCCAGACGCGACAGGGTACATGGCATGCATCTCCTTCGGCTACGGCTCCGTAAGCCACTACATCGGCTGCTGTTCCGCAGACAGCTCCTATAGCTCCAGCGCCCGCTTAGACTCCCGCAGCCGCGGCTCCGCAAGCGACTCCCTCGATGGCGGTTGCGCAGACCACATCGCCAGCTCCACAGGACGCTCAGACTCCCGCTCGCGCCGAATTGCGAAGTTTATTGACCGAGGAGCAGGCGCGCGTTATTCTATCGTTATTCAGAGGTGGAGCTGGACCGAGCTAGGGTAGCTTTTTGGTTCTTATTTTTTGAAACATGTATTTATTTATATCATACATATTGTACTACATTTTGAAACGATATTGATATTGATATTGGTTTATATTTATATCATATTCAGTATTTGGGTTTCTTTTGTATATTATATGCGTGAGATGTGATTATGAATACTGCGATATATGTTGTGTGATGATTAATTTTATATTTTATTGATATATATATTATTGTGCACAGGGCGAGAAAAAATAAGGCAGCCCCTATTTAAAAAAAAAACAGATAATGTGTACCTACGGATTAATCTGTAGGTACACATGTTGCCCCTATGGATTAAGCCGTAGGGGCAAAATATCAGCAGTAACTGATATTTCCCCCTGATCTCAGTGTCAGGGGGGTTGGTCTTGCCCCTACGGATTTATCTGTAGGGGCAAAAAAATACCCCTACGGATAAGTACCTACGCATATATCCGTAGGGGATACTCCTTGGACCTACGGATATATCCATAGGTATAGTTAATATAATTAAAATAACCGTAAATAAAATAACTTTTTTTCCCCTACGCCCTAATCCGTAGGTGCAAATGTACCTATATAGAACTCCGTAGGGGCAAGTTTTTGACCGTAGGGGCAAGTTCAAGGCTTCAACTTGCACCTACGGCGTTTGCACCTACAGATTAATTTTTTGCCCCTACGGAGATATCGGTAGGGGCAGTGGTTTGCCCCTACGGTTAAATCCGTAGGGGCAACCCTTGTTTGTAGTAGTGATAGTTTAGACATGATATTAGTATACTTGCCTTATATGCTAGTTTACACATTGTAGTTATTACTTGCTATTTCATGCATACTGTTATTCATTGTTATGCCGCATTCATGGATTCTCATGCCTATATTCATGGTTTTACATGCTATTGATGATTTGGATTCGGATTTCCATGAGATTTTCTGGATTTGGGGGAAAACCGCAAAACATATATAAACTTCTTTTCTCTCTTTTTAAATAAAAAGTGCGGTTTTCCCATGATGTATGAGTCGTCCACCATGAGTTTGCTGATGGGTTTCGAAACCCGATTTGAGGAGATGGAGGAACCGTTTTGGGTACATGGTGGACCAGGTGCGGTATCCCGGGGCAAGAGGATCGCAGATGATGGCGTTGAGCCTGGCAGGGGAGCACTACCGACCGGTGATTTTACCCGACGCGTCGGATATCCAGAGGATACCGTCGTGGTCTTGAGATGGATGGTAGGGGCCGGTCTGGACTGACGGCGCCCTAGATATTGTGATTGAGACATTGAGATTTTGAGATATTGAGGTACAGAGATTGCGACACAGAGATATCGAGATATTTGGATACTTGTTTTGTGTCGATGCTAGGCACTGTTTATGCTGATTTCATTTATGATACCTCATTTTAAAAATACAGAAATCTCACTAATTTATGAAAGCAGTTTTCTTCAGTACATGCATTCTGTTTCATGCATTCATACATCATCCATATGATACATTGCTACCTGAGGCACTGACATGGGCATATGGGATTACACTCGGGTTAGATATTTACCCTAGCCATTGTTATAGGCTGCTGGTTATTTTATTTGAGGATATATTGTGATCGTATGACCTAGGATTGCGTCATACATGCGATTCCTGTTCGTAGATGTTTTTCTACTCACGAGTTGGCAACTCACCCCCGTTGTGCCACAGTTTCTTGCAGGTTTTGCCGTACAGGTATCATTACGGCTTTGCTGGCACTGCTTCTTTCGGGTGACTTGCTAGTAGGTGGGTTTTTTTGTATCGTACCCATCATTATACCTTGTATATTATTATTCTGTTGTATCTAGAAGTTCTATCAACCAAACATGTATTTATTTCAGAGATAGAGACCGATAATGTTTATTCTTTCGACCTTAGAGTCGCGCGTTATATTTCTGTGGATTTATTGTTGTTTTGAGTTTCCTTTTGAGTTTTGATCCTCGCCCTTGGCGTTGTATATTATATTGCTTGTGGGGTTGTGACCGTCGATTGACGAAGAGCTATCTCCCGCTTGGGGATGCCTTTTTATTGATTTCGTATACTATTCATGTTGTATCCCGTTTGGGGGCCAGTATTTACAAAGGAGACTCTGCCGAAATTTTCAGAAAATACTTGATGTTTTTTTTAAAAACGCATAATTCGGCTTATGCTATTAAACTACTTGTTTTAAGTTGGTTTTCCTTCATTCAATGCTTCCTTGGCTTTGATTTCTGGGTTTTCGGCTTACTTAGATTACGTACGCCTCAAGACGTTTCGCAGTCTAAGTGCCGGTCATGTTCCGTACTTTCGGGTCATGACACCTCTACTACTTGCCATTTAGTTTAGGGTATTCTCTTTACAAAGTTCATGACCTAGTGAAGATGGAGCTTGAGTTTGAGTCTCCTCGACGTACATCATCTTCGGCCTCGAAGTCAACGAGCTAGCCCGTTCATCTCTCCGAGGAAATCATCACAAGAGTCCAGGATCTCGATGATCGCAGCGAAGGGACGTCAACACGGTGCTTTAGAAATGAAGGTCCAAGTCATAATCTGCCATTAGCTCTAGCTATCGGCGCTGCCTCATGTTTAATTCATTCTGAGTGAAGACGAACTTCAGACTTTTTTGATCCGTGTACACCTCCACTTTCTCGCCCAATAGGTAGTGCCTCCAAATCTTGAACGCAAAAACCACTGTAGCTAACTCTAAGTCATGCGTAGGATAGTTCTTCTCGTGAGTTCTCAGCTGTCGAGAGACGTAGACAACCACTCGGCCGTGCTGCATCAGAACACAGCCTAATCCCTTCGCTGAGGCATCACTATATATCACCAAACCACCGGAATCATCTGGTTGTTGGAGGTAGTGCCCTCAGAGTCAATTATTGGATCACAGGTACGTGATTGCAATGATTGAGGGAGGACCTATCCCGGTAGGACAGTCTTACTCGAGATGATAGTATGCTATCTGGTTTACCTTTATCATCGTGTACTGCTTTAGGTGACATGACACGTCGCTATTACACGTTGATAGAGCCCCTAGGATTCTTGCTTGACCACCAGCAGTATGAGGGCGATCATATAAGTGGGAGCTGGGGGTCTACAAGCATATCCTTAAAAGGTCCCTAGTCGTGGGAGTTTCGAGACCGGGCATCGATACTCCATTAGTAGACTAGTGTATACAGTCGAGACCCCGACGAGGGGCGGTGGCCGGTCTCACAAGCCACTGGTGTCAGTTGGATCACCTAAGATGTATACAGGTGCTCATTGGGTTATGAGTACACCGGACAGGACTCGCCGGGAACATGCTAGTTGGTCATATACCAGACGTCAGATGGCAGTTCCCTGGTGACATGTGTGCAGGTTAGTTCATCGACCTGGGGATCGTCATTTGTCTCGTGTGAGTTCCCACTGTACTTTGATTACTACCCTACCACGGCTCAAAGGAGTCGTGCAAACAGGTTTTAGTTGGGTACAGTCCCAAGCCACATGGAGGCAGTGAGCGTATCTTCAGGGGTTCGTCTCTCCCGGTATTGGGGGTGAGGTCGTGCTGTGTCTAGGAGAGCCATTACACAAAGTCCTTGGCCAAGGCAAGGAGATTTACTGGTAGGTATTCCAGTAGTATCTCAGGGTGTTCTGGGCTACACTCCGACACGACTTGTACCGCTTTTGGGGGTCTGACTTTTACCAACCCCCTAGGCCCGCCATGCGATACTCATAGACGAACGGACCAGACTGCACGGATATTGTCACTGACAGGCTCAGTAGGGTGTCAGGATGAGTTCGCTCATCGACGTCCCTTTTGGTCAATAGCTGGTGGCCCGTTACGTATTGGCTTATACCTCTGACGTGCTAGTGGTTAAATCCACAGCCATAGTATTGACGAGTCTTTAGAGTCCACCACACTTTCAGTTACTCAAGTTTCGGGCGAAACGCTGTAGAGGCCGTATGGAGATATGGCAGGGTCCGATCAGATACGTGCGGTATTGCACGGATCAGGATCGGACGGTTTGTACTAGTAGCCGTATAGGTATATGGCAGGGTTCGATCAGATACGTGCGGTATTGCACGGATCAGGATCGAACGGATATTACTAGCCGGCTTTGGTTTAAGTCGGTCCTAGTTTAGTACAGTGTAGATTTTGTCTCTTTGCATTTGTATCCGGACGGAATACAGATGCGGGTGTGTATGCACAGTATCGGGGTTTTCCTGTAATTTATTACGGGACCAGTTTTCTGGAGTTGCCAGTTTGCATTCCGTTCCGGCCGGTTTTCCTTTGTTCTTTCCCGGCCGGACTTTTTCGATGGAGGGGGTTATTTGCAGTTTTGCAAATAACACTTTGTGGGGGGGGTTTCTTGCAATTGTATTGATTATGATGGCTTTCATATCTTGCACCATTGACTTGCTTTTTATTGTGATTGAAAGGGTATGGGTTGAATAGTAGAACAAGCATGGTTCATGTTTGTTTGTGGTCACCTCTTCACTTCTCCTACACTCACCTCCCTTCTAGCTTCATATGGTTTTTTCTCCATCCTTTATTCTCACTTGATGATAAGTCTTTCATGGTTGTGAGAAGAAGAAGAGAGAGCTTCATTCATGAGGGTTTTCTTTCTTGATCTAGTTTTCATGCTAGAAAAATGCAAGCACCATTTTTCTAATCCTTGTTTCCTCCATCATCCTCATTGGCAACAACATAACCCCAAAGAGACAAGCATCTTATACACTACATTCTACAGCATATCTTGAGCATGTCGAGTTGCCGGCTTCATGCTCGAGTTGCCTCGGTATTGAGGCGGGAGCCCGTAAAAGACGAAGGCGATGTGGTGCCCTTTCCGGCGAGGAGGCGACGAGGAGGAGAAGGACGGAGATCCCGCGAGGAGATCGGAGTGGAGATGAAGACCGGAGGACTTGGATCGTCGGTATACATCTCTTCCCTTTCTTATTGTAGCGTAGACTTGTTAATGGTTACGATCCGGAGTTTAGTGCGCGGTGGTGCCGGTTTGCAAAGTCCGCAAAAATTTAAGTTTATCACCGTTTCCGCATTCCGGCGTCGGATTGACGGCCGGGGCGCCGCCGTGCACTTACAGTGGTATCAGAGCCTCGCCATTAACTTAGTCTAGCTTTGTGTAATGTGTTTTTCAGTTCCGATCGATCGAAATGTCCAAAAACCCGTATTTGCCCACGACAGTTTCTGTTGAAAATTTTTGGTCTCGAAAAATTTTTCAGGTTGTAAAATATTAATGTACTGGAAAATCTAAGAGTTCTGTAAAAATTTGACGAAGTAACTCCACAGTTGGAGCGCGGAACCGCCGCGAAAACCCCCTTTGTGCGGCCCTTCCGCCGCGCACTATTCACATTACTTCACCATTTTTTTACAGAGGCCTTCTGGGCTTAAAATATGGGCTTTGGAATATTAAAGTTGGGCCAATTGTTTCTTTGAGTGCTACAGTTTTCTTTGGGGCCCACTTGTTAATTGTTTGATCAATCGGAAATTTTTTAAACACATTTTTCACAGTATTTACATTATATCTGCGACCGTGAATGTCACTCGATCGGTAAATCCGGTCTAACTGCTATAGCCCGGTTAGACGGATTTGCGAACGTGACTTTCACGTTGATGTTCTATGTATTTGCTGTGATGTTGCGGATCGGTCGTGGGGGATAGCCTGGATGCAATGCTAGTACAGTTTTGTTGTATTATGTACATTTGATATTGCGGGGCGAGCGTCCGACATGTGGACTGCCGTCACTGCCTGACTGTATTATTATTTTGGGGCACGACCTGGTTGCGGTCGATGTACCCGGTGTATGTATATTTTACTTTCTGTACTAGGATTGCCCCGCGGAGGGGTGCACGGATAGCCGGGTTCTGGAGGGCAACAAGCCCGCATCTCATGGTATTGAGACGGAGGGGGCTTCACTCTAGGATTGGCGGGCTATTCGCCGCACTCGTAGGGGGTACAGGTTGACCCAGGAAGGGTGCCCAAGTTGCCGGATTCCGTGAAGTGCTGGGTGGTCCATTCACGGCACTGAAGGGGGCTGCCTCGCTTCAGGTTTTGGCGGGTGACTTGCCGCGCCCGTAGGGGTCTAGGATTTCATTGCACAGGCTATCCACATGACCAAGGGAACGTCGGGTTTCAGCAGTGGCTCTGTGAAACCCGGGGATCCCAGATATCTGTATTGTTTCTGTGATGCTGTTCATTATCTGTGATGTTGCATTTCATTCACGCCTTGAGCGAATATAATATATTGGTATATATATTAGTAGATGTTGTATATGTTTTGCATCCGCGCTAGTCCAGTCCCCGCTCTGTCGTTAGTTAGCTAACCTAACGGGTAATGACGGGACCCAGTGGCGAATGCGGATGGCATATACGTACATCAGTATATTTTCGTTCTTTTTGGTGTGATCAATTGATGGGACTGCGTTGATTCGGATCAATGCAAGTTAAAAACAAACCTAATCTGATGTTGTTGGAACACTTTTCAAAAAGCTGTTATTGCAAGGACGTTCACTTTTGTTTTGCATCGCGGTATTCTTTTAGAATATCCTGCTCCTCAGTCGACGAGGCAAGGGCCGAGATCCCTTCACCGGGAGTGACCCCTTGGACAAAAAGTTTGCGTCAGAGCATTAACTTCACTATAGCCGATTACTTTTGCTTTGCACCGTGGTATTCAGTTGGAATATCCTGCACCCCATTCTACGGGGAAAGAGCCGAGATCCCTTCACCGGGAGTGACCTCTTTAGCGGAAGTTGTCGTCACTATATTTTTTTAAAAAGCTATCTGTTCCTTCAACGATATCAAGTTCATTACGTTAAAGGTTTTCGCCAGAAACCATTCGTAGCCCTCCGTCATTTCAGTTAAATATTCGGTAGTATTCAAGCTATGTATTTTGACCTCACGCCAAGGCATAGTGATTGGTAGCTGCCGGGTATTTATCTGTTGCATAGATAGATGCGTTGGTTTGGGACAGTCGTACTACTATTTTGGCCTACGTCAAGGGTATGTACGGGTGGGTTCAAATTAACCTGGATAATGACGGGCAGAACTTGACATGTGACTTATGATATTTTGACCTCACGCCAAGGTCATAAGAGCATGGGGCAGAAATCACATCGGGAGTTTCAAAAGAACTGAAACTTGCCAGATATGCGCATACCTTCTGGAGTGTGATACCGTGAGCGGATTCCGTCACGTTGTCATGCGATGAGAGTTGGATCCCGATTCCCACTGATGAGTTGGTTTACTCCTCGGGTGACCCCGACTAATTCTTCTTTAAGGTTTGGAGGAGAATTTGAGGTACAGTGGGAGGTTTCCAGATTAGATAAATTGGTAACCATTCTGATCTAGGATAGAGTGCACGCTGAGTGTTTCTTCTCTCTCTCTCTTTGGCAGCGACCATTGACCCAACCCCAAGACTTTGACTCAGTGACCAAGTTGACCGAACCTTCTTTACACTGGCTTTTGGATTGTCAGAGTTGCAAACCTCATTGCCACTCCTACTTTTACCCTTTTCTCCAGGACACCCCATTTTACTACGAACGTCCACTTCCATTGGACAAAACCATCGTATGGTTAGATACGAACTCGAAGGGATTCGAGGATGGTTTCCGGTTCTGGAGAAAACGGATAGGATTATTCAGTTGTCTTTTCTTTTCACCCTCTCTCAGGTTGCGAGTACTCCTTAGTTTAGGAGTAGTACACCTATTATGCAAATTGGATAGTCTTCTTCCAAACCATAGGCTGGTGCCGACTGGTAGGGAATAAAGAAAACCAGTTAGCTTAAACGGTGTACAGAAGGTATTAAGTTCAGACAAAGCAAGGGATTAGTAAGAGGGCAAAGTAAATTGCGACTGCTATTCACGACCAAACCAAGTATTTCTTCGCCAATCCTAAATCACCTTTGTATTTCTCCAGGACACTCCGTATCACTACGAAGATCCCATTTTATTGGATAATCCATCGTATGGTTATATACGAACTCGAAAGGAACTTGTTCCAGTTCGGGGATGGATCCTGGTTCAGGAGAAATAGGAATAAAGTACATTCAGGTGTCTTTTATCTTCACCTTCTCTCGCGTTGCGAGTGCTCCTAGGATTAGGACAGTACACCCTTTATGCTTATTGGATAGTCCTCTTCCAAACCATAGGCTGGTGCCGAACGGTAGGGAAGGAAGAAAACCATTTGGCCTAATGGGTGTGCAGAAGGTAATGACTAAAGACATATGAAGGGATTTGGAGAGGTGGCAAAGAACTATACGGTTACAGTCGTGAATCTGGAAGAGGCATTACTAGGAATACCAGAATACCCCATCGGAACATTTCGATGTTTCAGTTTCACTGTGTAATGTTAAAGGAAAACTGATTTCCCGATTAGATACTTACTCCAGGGTATGTATTTACCAGGTACGATTCTCACATCTGTATAGTTTTACAGATGATGAGTGGGAGTAAGTTATTGGGAATTGGGTGATCATCCTCATTATATCGGGATTCGTTGTAATCGGTGATATTTGAGGAAATCACCTGGGCTGTTTGCCGGTTGGCAAATATTTGGTTTTGAATATCCGCTGTTATGCACCAATTTCAAATTGATATATCTGTACGTCTATTTTCATAGAGTGAGATATACCTTTATGAAATTATGTCTACGACATTTACCTATATCAGTGGATGGTTAGGTAAGGAGCATTAAACAACGGTGTAATTCTTCATAACCAAAGGTACAGTTTTCAACCTACGACACACAATGAATGAGTTATCAGACTCAAGGGACGTATACAGAGTATTGTATGTTGTCCAGGGTCCATAAGGACAGAGGGGTAGGTCCTCGTACTATATTCGGTTTACTTATGACTTCTCTAGTTTTTTAGACCGGTGTTTCGTGGAAACACAGAGTCCGAATTTTGAGAAGTTATAGGTATTTGAATAGAGTAGAGAACCAGATGTAGCAAGTATCGGGATTCTTCAAAGAGATCGAAGATGTAGATACTTGCGTATGGTGTTCAGTTGATAGTAGTGATTAAGAGAACTTGCTTCTTTTTCAGGTTACTCATAATTGGAAGCATTCCTAAGTTGAGTAACGCTGATCGGCCTCCTTCCATTTAGTTGACATGCACTGGAGACAGTTGCATGATTTGGATCTGGTTCAATTAAATCAGTGCCTCTGTTTCTATATTGGATATAGAACAGTTCATATCTTAACGATGTTAAGGTACGGGGAGTTGTCCGGTTTATGATTAAAACCAGACACTGGGTAACTCAAGGCACGTTTCTGTAATGGCTGTTTGTGGGTTGACCCAGGCTGTGACGAGGGTTGATTTTCTACCATCTGGATGAACAATAGCGATATTGTTCTAGACTCGCCACAGTTTTATTAAAAATGGACTTTTTCAGAAAACAGTAGTGGGAGTATGGTAGAACTGGAAGTGATTCCAGAACCACAAACGATTACTGAAGATTTGATAAGGAACCTAAAGATTCAATCTGGATTGACATTCCATTGGCCACTCCGCAGATATGGTGGGTAACTTCAGGCACCCGAGAGGTACTATAGTAGCCTCAAGGACGGTTACAGGGAAGTTCTTGTTTACCCAAAATTACCATTGCTGTTGTTCCAGGCTGCGAGACCCGGCAGGAGGATGAGTATAGCGTCGTTCTAAACTTGCTTTAGAAGTGTACGTCTATATGACTCTGCCAGAGGGTTGTCGTAGTCAGTGGGAGCAGCGGAAGCATTGGTGGACAGGTAGCTTATGTCTATTTATAGACTAGAGCAGATGTAGCGGAGATAGATCATCTATTTCTGATGTGACAGTCATGGGTTTGACTTCATCAGAAAAGGGGATGGATCTGTTGAGAAGGTAGTAGGGTGTGATGTCCTGGTATCTGGATGACATACACAGAATAGGAAAAGAAACTCCTACACTACAATCGGTTGTACTTTGGTCGTCACACAGTTGTTTCTCCACATAGGAATTGGGTATTATATCAGACATACTGGTTACTAGATCTATGGTTTTAGATCTTGATTTGGGTGGTTTCCCAATCAGGGTACTTGACAGCATTCTAAGAGTATTTAGGATGGACGACTCCTGGCACGGTAGTGTACCTGCAGGTAATGGAGTCACCCTCTCCAAAGGTGTCTTACAGACTAAAGGGGAGAGGGACGTGCATGATTGGCAGATCACTTGCTTAGGCAATTGAGTCAATCATGAGATGTCAAGTACCACACCAGATGTTGTTCTTGCACTAGATGCAATAAGTTGATATTGATCCAATCCTGGAGAAACAGTCGGAAGCAGTTTTAGAACATAAGTGTATGTTCTAGGGATATGATAACGACAGCCTCATTCGGGAGACAGTTATCATTCCAGGCTTCCAAGGTGACATGGACGACAAGGAGGTTGTCAGAGTTATAGTTTTCCTTCTGATGAGGGGCAGTATTTTGGACAGGTGGTCCAAGGCAATACTGAGGGTGGCATGGCGCAGGATACTGATTAAGTTCAGTTGACGATACAGTCTAAGAAGTTTGGATTTGGAGTTCATTTATGAGCTAAGTCCCATCAGACATCCAGACACATTCTAAGACAGGTATTGCTCATTTCGGGAGATGGGTTTCTCCGCGAACATGAGATATAGAGAGACATGGAAGGAAACAACAAAGCGGATCCACTCACTGAGGCTATTCCTCGAACGCAATAGTTCCGCAAACGAGCTTTGTGAGACTGACTAGTAGAGGAGTTGGATGTTCGGTATCACACGGGCTGTGAGTATGCGACATCGCAATAATTAGCCTTGAGTGCAAGTGGGAGATTGTTGGAGGTAGTGCCCTCAGAGTCAATTATTGGATCACAGGTACGTGATTGCAATGATTGAGGGAGGACCTATCCCGGTAGGACAGTCTTACTCGAGATGATAGTATGCTATCTGGTTTACCTTTATCATCGTGTACTGCTTTAGGTGACATGACACGTCGCTATTACACGTTGATAGAGCCCCTAGGATTCTTGCTTGACCACCAGCAGTATGAGGGCGATCATATAAGTGGGAGCTGGGGGTCTACAAGCATATCCTTAAAAGGTCCCTAGTCGTGGGAGTTTCGAGACCGGGCATCGATACTCCATTAGTAGACTAGTGTATACAGTCGAGACCCCGACGAGGGGCGGTGGCCGGTCTCACAAGCCACTGGTGTCAGTTGGATCACCTAAGATGTATACAGGTGCTCATTGGGTTATGAGTACACCGGACAGGACTCGCCGGGAACATGCTAGTTGGTCATATACCAGACGTCAGATGGCAGTTCCCTGGTGACATGTGTGCAGGTTAGTTCATCGACCTGGGGATCGTCATTTGTCTCGTGTGAGTTCCCACTGTACTTTGATTACTACCCTACCACGGCTCAAAGGAGTCGTGCAAACAGGTTTTAGTTGGGTACAGTCCCAAGCCACATGGAGGCAGTGAGCGTATCTTCAGGGGTTCGTCTCTCCCGGTATTGGGGGTGAGGTCGTGCTGTGTCTAGGAGAGCCATTACACAAAGTCCTTGGCCAAGGCAAGGAGATTTACTGGTAGGTATTCCAGTAGTATCTCAGGGTGTTCTGGGCTACACTCCGACACGACTTGTACCGCTTTTGGGGGTCTGACTTTTACCAACCCCCTAGGCCCGCCATGCGATACTCATAGACGAACGGACCGGACTGCACGGATATTGTCACTGACAGGCTCAGTAGGGTGTCAGGATGAGTTCGCTCATCGACGTCCCTTTTGGTCAATAGCTGGTGGCCCGTTACGTATTGGCTTATACCTCTGACGTGCTAGTGGTTAAATCCACAGCCATAGTATTGACGAGTCTTTAGAGTCCACCACACTTTCAGTTACTCAAGTTTCGGGCGAAACGCTGTAGAGGCCGTATGGAGATATGGCAGGGTCCGATCAGATACGTGCGGTATTGCACAGATCAGGATCGGACGGTTTGTACTAGTAGCCGTATAGGTATATGGCAGGGTTCGATCAGATACGTGCGGTATTGCACGGATCAGGATCGAACGGATATTACTAGCCGGCTTTGGTTTAAGTCGGTCCTAGTTTAGTACAGTGTAGATTTTGTCTCTTTGCATTTGTATCCGGACGGAATACAGATGCGGGTGTGTATGCACAGTATCGGGGTTTTCCTGTAATTTATTACGGGACCAGTTTTCTGGAGTTGCCAGTTTGCATTCCGTTCCGGCCGGTTTTCCTTTGTTCTTTCCCGGCCGGACTTTTTCGATGGAGGGGGTTATTTGCAGTTTTGCAAATAACACTTTGTGGGGGGGGTTTCTTGCAATTGTATTGATTATGATGGCTTTCATATCTTGCACCATTGACTTGCTTTTTATTGTGATTGAAAGGGTATGGGTTGAATAGTAGAACAAGCATGGTTCATGTTTGTTTGTGGTCACCTCTTCACTTCTCCTACACTCACCTCCCTTCTAGCTTCATATGGTTTTTTCTCCACCCTTTATTCTCACTTGATGATAAGTCTTTCATGGTTGTGAGAAGAAGAAGAGAGAGCTTCATTCATGAGGGTTTTCTTTCTTGATCTAGTTTTCATGCTAGAAAAATGCAAGCACCATTTTTCTAATCCTTGTTTCCTCCATCATCCTCATTGGCAACAACATAACCCCAAAGAGACAAGCATCTTATACACTACATTCTACAGCATATCTTGAGCATGTCGAGTTGCCGGCTTCATGCTCGAGTTGCCTCGGTATTGAGGCGGGAGCCCGTAAAAGACGAAGGCGATGTGGTGCCCTTTCCGGCGAGGAGGCGACGAGGAGGAGAAGGACGGAGATCCCGCGAGGAGATCGGAGTGGAGATGAAGACCGGAGGACTTGGATCGTCGGTATACATCTCTTCCCTTTCTTATTGTAGCGTAGACTTGTTAATGGTTACGATCCGGAGTTTAGTGCGCGGTGGTGCCGGTTTGCAAAGTCCGCAAAAATTTAAGTTTATCACCGTTTCCGCATTCCGGCGTCGGATTGACGGCCGGGGCGCCGCCGTGCACTTACACTGGTACTGTGAGAATAGGCGTCGTGGTTAACTTCTGCTTCAGTGTGTCAAAAGCCTGAGTACACTCCTCTGTCCATGCAAACGGTACATCCTTCCGTGTCAGCCTCGCCAATGGTTCAGCGATTCTTGAGAAATCTTGGACAAACCTCCGATAATAACCTGCCAATCCCAGAAAGCTTCTGATCTCGGCTACTGACTTCGGCGTTGGCCAATCTCTGACAGATTCTATCTTTGTCGGGTCCACTGAGATGCCTTCGCCCAAAACGATGTGTCCCAAGAACTGAACCTTGTCAAGCCAGAATTCACACCTGCTTAATTTCGCATACAGCTTCTCTTCCCGAAGAATTTATAGAACCGTGCGCAAATGCTCAACATGCTCCTCCCGGGTCTTCGAGTAGACAAGTATGTCCTCGATAAATACAACGGCAAATGTGTCCAAGTACTTTGCAAACACCATGTTCATCAAGTCCATGAATATCGCTGGAGCATTGGTAACACCGAACGGCATCACAAGGAACTCGTAGTGTCCGTATCGGGTCCTGAAAGCCGTCTTGCATACATCCTCGGCTGCCACTCTGATTTGATGATATCCAGAACGGAGATCCAACTTCGAGAATACCTTGGCCCCACTTAGCTGATCGAAAAGGTCGTCGATGCGCAGAATTGGGTACTTGTTCTCTATTGTGACCTTGTTGAGCTCCTGATAATCTATACACATCCGCAGCGATCCATCCTTCTTCTTCACTAACAGGACTGGTGCACCCCACGGTGAAGCGCTCGGCCAGATAAATCCCTTCTCCAATAGTTCTTCAATTTGCTTCTTCAACTCCGCCAACTCAACAGGTGCCATTCTGTACGGGGCCTTGGATACTGGTGCCGTACCTGGAGTAAAATCGATCGAGAACTCCAAGACGCGTGGAGGTGGTAGACCTGGTAAATCCTAAGGAAATACATCCAGAAAGTCCCGAACAATCTCTGGGGCTGCGCTCTCATCAATCTCCATAGCTGTCAGCTCCTTTGGCTTGGCTCTATACTTGGCTGGCTCCAAAGATTCGCTTCCGCCCTCGAAAATAAACTCCGGATGATTGGAAATGCGGAAGATCACATTCCTCGCCCGGCAGTCAATAACTGCATGGAAGGTACTCATCCAATCCATCTCGAGAATTGCGCCGTAACTACCTGTCCCGATCAAAAGGAAATTCGCATAGAATTCCCTGCCACACACTACAACCGGATATGATCTACATTCTCGACTAGATATTATAATGCCATTACCCGTATGTATCTCCCAGCCCTTGGTTAGTAGTTCATGTGGTATGGAGTGTGTATCAATGAAATGCTCAGATATGAAACAGTGCGACGCTCCAGAATCAAATAGTACACTAGCTGGCCAGGAATGTACGAGTAGAGTACCTGTAACAACTTCCCCTGAAGCCTCTGCCTGCTCGGCGGTCAAGGTGAAAGCCCGTCCCTGACCGCGACGTGTGTAGGGTTGCCTCTGCTCCTATGGCCTCTGCTGCTGTGGTCCAGAACCTCCCAGTATCTCTGCCCGCTCGGGGAAACCGCTGATCCTGTGCAGACTGAATCCGCAAATCAAGCACTGTCCCTTGGCACGGCGACAGTCCTTCTGGGTATGCCCATCTCTATTGCAGTTGCCGCAAACTACGTTCTGTCTCTTGGGGCGATGCTGTGGCACAAATGGGCGCTTCATCTGAGTTGTTCCAGGCCTGTGGACCGGTATGGCACCTCGAGAAGGTGCTTGGGTACGTGCTGGAACGACTGGGGGCTTCCTTAACTTGTTGATCAATTGCTCCTGAATTCTCGCCGCGTTGAGTACCTGTGCAAAGTCTGCAACTCTAGTGATGCGATCAACTGCTGCAGCTCGAAATCAAGCCCCTGCAAGAAGCGTCTGGCCCTGGTGGCCTCTGAAGCGACCATGTATGGAGCAAAACGGCTCAGACGGTTGAACTCTGCAGCATATACGTCCACTGGACGTCCATTCTGCTTCAAAAGAATGAATTTTTCCTCCATCTCTGCCTTGGCGGTGGAAGGGAAATAATGGTCCAGGAAGCACTCCTTGAATTTACTCCATTCGATCGGCCTCTCCAGTCTTCTTTCTTCCACTGTCCACCAAGTACGGGCCTCATCTTCCAACTGAATCTTTATCACGTTCACCCTATCTTCATCTGGTACCCTGGCGGCCGTCAGTAAGTTCTCCATGTTCACTAGCCATTGCTCGGCCTCTAGTGGTTCGGCTAGCCCTATGAATGCAGCTGGATGCAACCTCCGAAAATCTGATACGGTGCCAGCCCTAGCAGAGTAAGCTGGTGGAGCAGTGCCCTCGAGGGCGGTGATGAGTGCGGAGGGTCCTCCTGCAGCGATAATAGCCCTGAGTCCCTCGGCGAGTAAGTCTGTCTTCCTCTCCTGAGCTTCTGCGAGAGAGGTTAGTGCACTAAGTATTCTTTCCATGCGGTCCTGAGAAGTTGAGTCCGAGGAGTGGTCCTTCGGGGACGTCATATCGCTGGAAGATTCAAAAGGATAAGGTTGGGTTCAAGGATGAAAATCAAGAACAGTGAAGTGAAAATAATGTAATACAGTGTAGTTAATGTTATCCCTTGTTACTAAACCTGGCTTTGATACCAACAAAACCATGTCATGCCGCGCTTCCCAAAATACGGAAAACGAGGGGTGACTAGGCCAGCCATGCTCCTACGGTTAAGGAATAATCCCGCCGTAGTCACACTTCGGCTTCTAGCATTACATGGTAATCAGTAAACAAAGCACATCGGTAAAGGAAACACATCACTAATATATTACATCAAATCCCATTGTTCACAAATTACAAATAAACAAGAAGAGCTACTAACCAAGTTCAATTACACGATCTCTTTTAGGGAAAGCAGAAAAGAAGGAAAAGGTACTCCAGCCTAGATCTCCGTCAGCTCGAAAGGTAAATCTGACTCCCGCGCTGGTCCTTCCTCGAGGTCTGAGCATGCACACTCAGGTCGTCAGAGCGACGTAATAGCAATCTTTATATTAATGGCATGAAACAGGTATATAAGGTAATAACTGAGAAAGTAAAATGCTGATAATCGCTATGTCACTAAAGGATGCAAAGTATGATCTGTGTCCCTACCAGTCTCTAGGTCATGTTTGAAATCGTATAGTAGAAAGGAGGATCATGTTTAACAGGAATCTCATACATACCCGAGACAACGGCCCACATGCCCGGGACATAACCCTGTCAGCCGGATCGCTAGATCCTACCTAATATATATATCACTGCTCGAATGATCATCCTCTAAAACACGGTCCCGCTAAATACGATGCTCTTTCCACTTTGATTTTTCCTTTACCCCCAGGTTTACCCTATTGATGATTATGATTTAGTCGTGTACAAGTATACCAATAGCACGGTTTTGTCACTGTTCACTGTATTAATCACTGTCACGAATCATTCACTTTCCATTGGTGTACTTGACACTCCTAAACCATTATCATTCACGCGCGATAATGCAATTTCCACTGAATAATAACGCGCACTAATACCATGTATATGTCAATTGGGTCAGGTATGTGTATATATGCAGTTAACAAGTCATGTATGATGTGAACCAATATGCACATCATAAGCTTACAAAAATTTGCAGTAATTCATATGTTCAGAATTCAACGAAATGATACAAATAAGATAACAGGTACACTCTATCAGAAGTTCATCAAAATTTGTTTCTGTTCAATCGGGTTTCCGGTATTCAAGTTACAGCCGTTTCATTTTAAGTGCTCGCTGCAGGAAATTCAGTTTCTGAACTGAACGTCCGTTTCGCGACACGATTTTCACCCAGTTGGGATCAGAATTTAGCGACTCTACAGTTGAATTAAATCTAGGATTCTCAATTTGGTTTTCAACGCAACAGACGGATTCTCAATTGCATCTGTACGTCAAAAGTTATGCACTGTTCAACACTAGTATGTCAATTATGTTTCTGTTTGGGACTGCTAGACGTCCTAATCTTTTAAATTGCAGCTTAGATAACAAACGACGATATAACGGGGTGAAATCACTTGCGTTATTCAGCTAACAGATTGATATTCAATAAAATGCAGGGTTCCGCAACATACGAGTTCAGGAAACAAGGTGGTGTACAATACGGGGCAGAACACAATAAACAGAGTTGCTCTGGACTGCAGTCCAGAGCCGCTCTCCGAACCAATTCTTGTCATAATTTCAGTACAGAAACCATTAAAAACTTGCATAGGGTTACAGGTCGTCGAGTCGGCTTCGATTTGAGCGCTCGAACGCATCATTTCAATATGTACACATTTATGGTGATTTTAACAATTTTCAGGTGCAGGAAATTCCCAGTTTTTACGGGTGTATTTGGGGGTGTTCGTTTAAGTCGTTAGCAGTCATATTATTCAGTGAAATTTCTACACAGTGTTCATTATCACACGGGCCAGCATATGCGATCAAATTCCGTCAAATTAAATGAAGATTTTCATTGGGATCTTGCATCGAACAGTTATGTCATATAATTTATCGGGAATTGTAAACATGGAATTTATACGATTTTAGTTTGTAACAGGAATAAATTAGCATGTAGCAAGTAGGGTACTTGCCTGGAAACGTTTTGGCGATGCACGACAGCAGCAACGTCACGAACACGCGTCGAACGGCGTGGTTTGGATTCACGGCCTCGGCTCGCGATTCGGGTTCGGCATCGGAGTTGCCCGGAGATGGCTTGTGCTCGCTGGAAGCGGAGGGGGCTCTGTGGTTCTCCTGGGATGTGCTGGGATCGACGATGGTCGGCGGTGTCGCTCCGGCGACGCGCATAGTGGGGTCGAAGCTTGGGTTTTAGGGTTTGAAAGAGTGAGAGAGAGAGAGAGAGGGGGCTCGGGTTTGTAGGTTTTGGAGTGATGGTGATGATGCTGATGACGTTGGGGCGTCGATGAGGTGGTTCTGGTCGGTTGGGGGCTCGACGGCATCGAGTGCAAGGGTGGCTGTGGTGGTGTGCAGTAAGGTTCCATCTCGAGTGAGGGGGTGAGTCAGGGGCTTTGTTGGTGGAGAGGAGTGAGCGAGGGAGGAGGGTGAGGGGTTGTAGTCGTCGCCGTCGGGGGTGAACGGTGAAGTTGGCAGTGGTTCGAGGTTGGGTTTTGGGTGAACGAGAGAGAGATTTGGGAAGTTTTAGATCGAGAGAGTGAGGGAGAAAGGAGTTTGAGAAGAGGTTGAGGGAGTCGTGGCCGAGGTCGCGGGGGCATGGGCAACGGCGCGGCGACGTGGGCGCGTGGGTCGGCGACGTGGGCAAGAAGCAAAAACAAAATCGAGCGGGAAATGAAAGTGGACGTTGGGGAAGAAGGATTACGAAGCGGGTCGGGTCGGTTTGGTGTGGGAGCTGGGCTTGGGCTGAAGGGCCGGAGGAAATTTTGGGGGTTTTATTATATGTTTTAAGTTTGGGCCAGTGAGGGAAAACATACAAATATATTTGTTTTGGGCTGGGGTTGGGTTAATGTTTTAATTACTATATTTGGTCTTAAGTTTTCAGTTGGGCTGGGGATTAATTAAAAGGGAATTTAATTTATTTGGTTTTGGTTTTAATCTAGGTTTAGTCTTTGATTAGTTTATAGGTTTTAGAAAAAATTTAAACATTGAAACTTAAGCAACCAATCATTACACAGGGTAATAATGCGGGAGAAATGGGATACCATTTGGGGACTTGGGAACTGTAGGGAAAATTTCATAGATGGGAACGGGGATTTATATCATACCCCCCTTACAAAAATTTCGTCCTCGAAATTTAACAAGGATACAATGAAACAAAAGTACTAAACAAAGAGATGTGGAAAACGTGCGCGGATATCTTCCTCCCGCTCCCAGGTGGATTCTCCTGGGGAACGACCGCCCCAAGACACTCGGACTAACGGAATGACCTTGTTCTTCAGCACTTTCTCTCCGCGGTCGAGGATGGTAGTAGGCTGCTCCTCGTATGATAGATCGATACCCAAAACTAGCACCGAATAGTCTAGAACATGGCTCTCATCCCGAACATAACGCCGCAACTGTGACACGTGGAAGGTATTGTGCACACCAGCTAGCGATGGAGGCAAGGCAAGTCGGTAGGCCACCTCTCCTACTCGCTCTAGCACCTTAAAAGGTCCGATGAAACGGGGACTGAGCTTTTCCCGACCTCCGAACCTGATAACTACACGGGTAGGGGAAATCTTCAGGAACACGTGGTCTCCGACTTCAAACTCTAGTGCTCTCCTGCTGGTATCTGTCCAACTCTTCTGTCGATCCTGAGCCGTCTTAATTCGCTGCCTGATCATTTGGACCTTGTCGACTGTCTGAACAATGAGCTCGGGACCTGATTGAAAGAATTAAAGTTAACCGCAATCAAGACGGTGTCGCTATGCAGCTAGCCGGTTGAGCACGGGTCGATCCACAGGGAGATGGTTGTATGTCCTTTCTTGTTTTAGACGAGTCAATAAAGAATTTGTATGTGTTTGTTCAAACTAACCCATGTGTTTTATATGCAAGTATGAAGTTGTTAAGAAAAAGATACGAAATTGTAAGCTAAAGAAATCCGTACTCAAAACCTTTGAGCCGAGTCTTGACCAATTGAAGCTAGAGCAATCGGCAACAACGTGGATTAGGGGATTTAAGCACGGTATTCGTGGAATCCGGCTTATTTACCCTTGTCCTTCCGTTCTTGTCTCTTGCTTTCGCCTCCGGCCAAACCGAACGCAACCGGTCGCGGTTAGGAATCACCGTTACCTTGTTAGGGTAGGGTGCCTAACGGAGCGCTTGCGTATGGTTTGGGCGGAGTTCAATGGAAAATACGGGAAAAGGAAATGAGCAAAGAATGTTAACTTATAATATTGTATTTATTCTTAACAATGATAATTACATTCATTCACAAAAAAGAACAAAGAAGAGCAAAAGAAAAGAACAAAGAAAAGAAAAGATTACAAGTAATTAAGTGCATGAATATAAATTGCAAGAAAGTAAAGCAAGGTAATAAAAAGCAAGTAATAAATAAGCAATAAAAAGAACAAGAGACTAGAACTCAAGACAAGCATGGGATCAATAGCCAACCCTTAAACTTGCAAGCTCAATCAAGAGGTTGCAAGATCAAGAGAAGGGTAGAGAACGCATGTGAAATGAAGTGCTAATTCCATAAGAAAATACGACCCTTGAGATCAATAACAAACTCTTAACCTTTCAAGCTCAATGAAGAGGTTGAAAGATCAAGAGAAAGCAAGAATCTCAAGGGGAAGTTAAACAAAAGAGAATGATACAAAAGCCCTCATCTTCATTAATCTTCCACTCAAAAAGCTCTCACTACAATTTTCATGGAGAAAAAATGAAGAAGAAGAAGAAAAAGACTAAATCCTAAAAAAGAGGAACAAAGAATTGACACCCAAAAGCTTGGCAAGTTCTGGGATATTTATAGGAGGGGAACTGGAAACCTAGGGCAAGAATCTGCCCCTACATAAAATTACCAAACTGACCCCAAAAGACGACACAGAGAGGAGACCATATGGCCGCGGTTCCGCGGCCTAAGCGTGCTAATGCCGCGGAACCGCGGCCATTATAGGGAATTGGGCCGTAGGGTTTTGTGGGGATCCCTGGTTTGTTGTTGTCTGCTGTGTGGTATATGACTTTTCTCAGAAACTCTTCACAATTATTCCAGAATTTTAGTAGAACAAAAGGTGATGTGATGTGGATCTTTTGCCATGATTTCCTCGAGCTCCGAGTAGATTTCTTGGATCTTGTGTTGCCATTGAGCCTTGTGCATGACATGACAATCGATTTGCCATTTTGTCCCTTAACTGGTATGTGGCAACACACGGATAGAGAGCGGAGACCGTGTTTTATCTGTTGTTGGCAGTAATCCGGAATTTGTCGTACATTTCCATGGATTTCACTGTTTAGAGTTGAGAACCAGTATTCTGCAAATATATAGCAAACACTGATTAAAAGCACCTGCCTATAAATAAACGAGCGTAAGAATGGGCGGTATAAAATGCAATATTCTGGTATGAACAAATACCCCCAAACTTAAATTTTGCTCGTCCCGAGCAAAACCAATTATTCACAAAAAAGTATGAGATCCTAACCGCACTTTCGCAGGGAACGCGATTGCACTGAGCACGTGCAACAAGCCGTTGAATCTCTAGGTGTCCCTAGTAGGAGGAGTGTTGTCTCCTGAGGGTTTTCAGCGGATTACACCCACAAAATCCCGTCAAGCTAGTGTCATAAGTTAACATCGATTCTACTCTTACAGTTTAGTATTTACATTAGAAATTTTATCATCCTAAGTTAGAAATATCCAACCCTTATGTTTCACACCTCCTATCTGTTTTAACTTTAGATCCTATACGTTCCAAAAAAGTTTAGAAAGATGTTGGTTCTCCTGAGTTTTCCTTCTAAAGTGCGGCCTCAAATCAGGGATTTTTATCAACTTTACAGAAAACACAAGTCTTATTCTTTATTTCTATCTCTTATCCAAACATCAATTGTATACCCCTACGTGTGTGTATATTTGCACCCCTACACTCAAGAATTCAATTCAAGCTATAATACCCTTGCCTTAATACCTAATACTACTTCTTTTCATTTAATGATGGACGGTGTTGCTCACACACCTTTCATGCGACTATTAATGCTTCTTGAGGCACTAACGGCCGATTACTGAATGTGTGAGCTTAAAGCGTAAATAGCAGTTTCCAGGTCTTGACTTTATTCTATTTTTCTTTTTCTTTTTCTTTTTCTTTTTCAAGACCGGATATATTTTTCAACATGCTCTTTTGGTGTTTAGCTTTAAATACCGTTTTTTCTTTCATACTAGGCTTTCAGGCAAGAGTATTTCAAGGTATCCTCTACTATCCCAAGTTTCAAGGTGCGTGTAAGTGCAATTTGTAGGGTATATACTTTCTAAATTTGAACTCGAGAAAAGAAACTATTTTTCAGACTTATTCTTCAGTAAAGTATCAATACTTTCCCTTCATCTTGACTTAACTCAAGAACTGAACTCAAGATTACCTATTTCTCAAAAAAAACTGTAAGGACGTATACTAACCAAAGTTAGCCAGAATGAGGGTTATTTTTAGGGTTTTCAATCCCTAAGCCTAGAATTTAGTTATTTCTATCATATCAACTAAACTTTCGGAATAAAGATCTAAGTTACCCTATTAGCTAACTTGACGATAAAGTTTTTTATATTTTTTGGAAATTTTTTAATTTTTGTGGGTTTTTTTAATAAGGTATGCAAATGTAAAATATACAAATGAATGCGAAGGAAGAAAGCTTACCGAGCACACCCCCAAACTTAAACTTGACAGTGCCCTCACTGTCAGGCTATACCAAGAGGGTCAAAAATTGTCGGTGCTCCCTAAAAAAAAAATTATATACAAAACAAAAAGGAAAACAAAAATATATACAAAAAAAGTGTCCCCCCCAAACTTAAGTAAAACAGTGTTTCCACTGTTAAGCGTTGAAGTTCAGGATTAGGGGGGAAAGAACAGTATCAAGCTATACACGGCCTTACACAGACCAAAAGTTAATACCAACCATTCAAAGATTTTATCGTTATAATGTGCTGGTTGGTGAAAGAATGCGGAGAGGTAAGAAATGGAGACTACGCGAGACCGTATGGAGGAAGAAGCGGAATACGGTCTCGGTATATGGGAAGAAGAGTGGCGGAAGGGAGAAGGAAGTGGAATACGAACTTGAGGGTGGAGATGGAATGAATAGATTAACACAATTTGTGATGACTGATGTGTAAGAAGCGTTTGTGCTAATCTATTAACCCATTGAGAAATGGGGTCAAATCCTTCAAGATTCGTGAGAAACCATGGGTACGCCGAACTTGGTAAACCAGACATATGAAATGAAAGTGAGACGGGTTCTTGCAAAGTCGGAACGATGGAAAGGATGGAGGTAGGTGATTGAGGAAGGTCATCGGTTAAAGGTTTAGGAGGGTGTACACAGTCAATGAAAGGAACAGGATGAATTGGAAAATCCGACTCATCAATTAAAACTGGTTCATCCTCAAAGCTATCCTCAAAATTCTCCTCCAAATTTAGCACATCCATGCATTTTTCTTCAAAATCCAGACGCATATGGGGTTCGGGAAAATTTTTTAATGACTCGGGATGATGAATTGGAGAGAAAAACTCAGCCAAATCTGCGGGTTCATCATCCAAAATAGTCCCAGCGTCAATATCCTCAATCAAGTGAAAATCTATATTCTCAGACACCTCAACAAAAGCATGGATATCAATCAATTCAGGTTCTAGAGTGGAGGTGTAGAGGTCAAAAGGATTGGGTGTGGTTTCACTTGGCAAGGTCCCTTCACAATCGGGTAAATCAAACACTACAAAGTCGCACATCTCATTAATCATTCTAGCTTCAATCGGTGAATCGTTGGGAACACTAGATAGACATTCAAAACTGGAGCTGTGGGATTCAAGTTGAAATGGGTAGGCTTGATTGGGAAGGGGGTACAGCTCACTCTCTCCACTCAAATTCTCAGCCTGTCCTACTGCCTCATCATACATTGGAAAATTTGGAGCTAGCTGGAAACTAGCTACCGGGTCACTAGGTTGTATGAGGGCGGCCATGGACGCATCCAAATCCATCATCTGTTGGTACGACGCTACCCTAAAGTCTTCCAAGGACTGTTCCATACTAGACATGGGTTGGGAAGGGGTTTCAGTAAAAGATTCAAAATTGGTTGGATACTGAAAACTCCCAAATGGCGGTTCTGAAGCAATGTCTAGGGAAGGTGAAAAAGTAGGGTAGGATTGGTAGGAATTGAATGGCTGGATAGGAGCAGGATCAACATTTGGATAGAAAGGTGAATGGAATTGTTGATCCCAAGAATTTGAAGTGGTGAAAGGAGTGAAAGATCGGCTACGGGATTGTTCAATATGTTCAGCGATGGACAAAGGACGACTTGCAAAAGGGGTATCAACATAAGCGGGTGGGGGAGGTTGAAAAGGTTGATACAGAGTGGATTGCGAAGGGCAAGTGTTTGTCCTAGACGCGTCTATCCGATCTTTCAAAGAGATTTTGGGCATGGAGGGATCGTTTGACGTTCGGCCAAAGCAAGAACCGTAAGAAGTAATGTCTGGTTGTGGGTACCAAAGTTCGGCAAGAGTTTTGCGAGGTGGGGGTACCCATAATATGAAGAGAGAAAGAAAGAAAGGCAGAGAAAAGGAGGGGGAAAAGAATCTGATTTTTCTTTTTTTTTAGTTAGATATTAACAAAAGAATGAAATATACACACAAAAAAGAAAATGGACAAAAACAATCACGGCACAAAAATACTACACGCCTAATCGTTCTAGGGTTCACCTAGGTCAACTAGACCTGCTCCAGAACTTGATTGTCGAAGTAAAACTGTGTCGAGAAACGGGCTCAAGATACACTGATCACGAGGCCAGGTAAGTGCAGAGATAAGGGGAGGTTTTCCAACGCTTTCGCGAAGTTCCTTAATTAAATAACCCTTTCTCTTTTGGCGGTTTCGCCGTTAACACTTTCCTAGACACCCCGTAAACAATATACCGTTAAGCGAGGTTCTAAACACAATTGACTTCTCCTAGTTAGCGCGAAGTCCTTAAGGCTTAAAGTCTAGTTTCTTTTAAATTTTGTGCGGGTAAACGTTATGCTCAAGTTCGTGATTTGTGGGCCACGGAAAAGGTGATGAAATCCTTTACCGTATATTATGGGGTTCGCTTGCCCTTAAGTCCGTATTAATGTATGCAATGCGCAATTCAATAAAAATTCTATAAAGAATCAAAAAATCGTTTTTTAGTTTAAGCGCGGCACTGCAACGAATACGGGTTAGTCAATTTTTAGCGTTTGTTAGCGAACTTGCAAAGAATCCTGCAAAGAATAGTATATTGGATGCGTCGGATTTGAGAAGAAGGTGTTAGTAAAGTACGTACCGTTAAGTTTTTGGGTTAGGAAACCCCCGTTGAATCAAATCCGGTAAGCTTGAAAAGTTCGCTTGCGCGGGTCAAACTACCCGGATCTTTGGCACTGTACTTTGCAATCACCTTAGCCTTGAATGTAAACTTTGCTCCCCACAATCGCAGTTTGCAAATCTGCAAAAATCTGCACTCTTGCCCACAAAAATGATCCAAAAAAACAAAAAGAATATTTTTTTTTATATATACAAAAAGAATATTAACCCGAATAACAAGAAAGAAATACGCTACCGTCTCCCCGGCAGCGGCGCCATTTGATTGAAAGAATTAAAGTTAACCGCAATCAAGACGGTGTCGCTATGCAGCTAGCCGGTTGAGCACGGGTCGATCCACAGGGAGATGGTTGTATGTCCTTTCTTATTTTAGACGAGTCAATAAAGAATTTGTATGTGTTTGTTCAAACTAACCTATGTGTTTTATATGCAAGTATGAAGTTGTTAAGAAAAAGATACGAAATTGTAAGCTAAAGAAATCCGTACTCAAAACCTTTGAGCCGAGTCTTGACCAATTGAAGCTAGAGCAATCGGCAACAATGTGGATTAGGGGATTTAAGCACGGTATTCGTGGAATCCGGCTTATTTACCCTTGTCCTTCCGTTCTTGTCTCTTGCTTTCACCTCCGGCCAAACCGAACGCAACCGGTCGCGGTTAGGAATCACCGTTACCTTGTTAGGGTAGGGTGCCTAACGGAGCGCTTGCGTATGGTTTGGGCGGAGTTCAATGGAAAAACGGGAAAAGGAAATGAGCAAAGAATGTTAACTTATAATATTGTATTTATTCTTAACAATGATAATTACATTCATTCACAAAAAAGAACAAAGAAGAGCAAAAGAAAAGAACAAAGAAAAGAAAAGATTACAAGTAATTAAGTGCATGAATATAAATTGCAAGAAAGTAAAGCAAGGTAATAAAAAGCAAGTAATAAATAAGCAATAAAAAGAACAAGAGACTAGAACTCAAGACAAGCATGGGATCAATAGCCAACCCTTAAACTTGCAAGCTCAATCAAGAGGTTGCAAGATCAAGAGAAGGGTAGAGAACGCATGTGAAATGAAGTGCTAATTCCATAAGAAAATACGACCCTTGAGATCAATAACAAACTCTTAACCTTTCAAGCTCAATGAAGAGGTTGAAAGATCAAGAGAAAGCAAGAATCTCAAGGGGAAGTTAAACAAAAGAGAATGATACAAAAGCCCTCATCTTCATTAATCTTCCACTCAAAAAGCTCTCACTACAATTTTCATGGAGAAAAAATGAAGAAGAAGAAGAAAAAGACTAAATCCTAAAAAAGAGGAACAAAGAATTGACACCCAAAAGCTTGGCAAGTTCTGGGATATTTATAGGAGGGGAACTGGAAACCTAGGGCAAGAATCTGCCCCTACATAAAATTACCAAACTGACCCCAAAAGACGACACAGAGAGGAGACCATATGGCCGCGGTTCCGCGGCCTAAGCGTGCTAATGCCGCGGAACCGCGGCCATTATAGGGAATTGGGCCGTAGGGTTTTGTGGGGATCCCTGGTTTGTTGTTGTCTGCTGTGTGGTATATGACTTTTCTCAGAAACTCTTCACAATTATTCCAGAATTTTAGTAGAACAAAAGGTGATGTGATGTGGATCTTTTGCCATGATTTCCTCGAGCTCCGAGTAGATTTCTTGGATCTTGTGTTGCCATTGAGCCTTGTGCATGACATGACAATCGATTTGCCATTTTGTCCCTTAACTGGTATGTGGCAACACACGGATAGAGAGCGGAGACCGTGTTTTATCTGTTGTTGGCAGTAATCCGGAATTTGTCGTACATTTCCATGGATTTCACTGTTTAGAGTTGAGAACCAGTATTCTGCAAATATGTAGCAAACACTGATTAAAAGCACCTGCCTATAAATAAACGAGCGTAAGAATGGGCGGTATAAAATGCAATATTCTGGTATGAACAGGACCCAGTAATCTTCGCACTCCTATATCATCCCAACACACTGGGGATCGACACATCCGCCTGTAAAGTGCTTCGAAAGGAGCCATCTGGATGCTAGCCTGGTAACTGTTGTTATAGGAAAACTCGACTAGATGCAGATGATCTTCCCAGGAACCCTGAAAGTCCAACATACAGGCTATCAACATATCCTCGAGCGTCTGAATCGTACGCTCGGATTGTCCATCCGTCTGCGGGTGATAAGCTGTGCTGAACTTGAGGCGGGTACCCAAACTCTCCTGTAAGCTCCTCCAGAAGTGCGACACGAATCTGGTGTCTTGATCTGATACAATGCTTACCGGAACACCGTGAAGTCGCACTATCTCTTGCATGTATCTCTCTGCCAGTGACTCCGTCGACTGTCCCACTCAGAATGGTAAGAACTCTGCAGCTTTCGTGAGGCGGCCGATGATAACCCAAATGGCGTTGTTACCTCTAGGGCTCCGTAGTAAAGCCGTCACGAAATCCATGGTAATGTGCTCCCACTTCCATTCTGGTATCGGAAGCGGTTGCAACAATCCCGCTGTCCTCTGATGTTCCGCCTTCACCTGCTGGCATACCAAGCACCTGGATACGAACCTCGCAATTTCCCGCTTCATTCCGTTCCACCAAAAATGCTGCTTTAGGTCCCGATACATCTTCGTACCTCCCGGATGCACAGAATAAGCTGAACTATGCGCTTCAGCCAGTACCTCTTCTCGAACATCTCCCTTGGGTACGCAGAGTCTGCTACCGAATCTCAAAGAGCCATCTTCATGTATGATTAAGTCCGATCTCAGCCCGGCTTCTACTTGCTCTCTGAACTTCTGCAATTGAGGATCATCCGCTTGTGCAGCCTTGATGCGATCCACAAGGGATGACTGCACCTGTAGTTGCCAAAGTTGACTGAGTGCGCTCGGTGTAATGACTTCAAGCTCGAGTCTCTGAAAGTCCTCAATAATACTCCTCTGGCTGGTCAACATCATGACCGCTGGCTTGCGATTGAGCGCATCTGGTACAACATTCACCTTCCCCGGGTGATACTGAAGATCCAAGTCATAATCTGCCATCAGCTCTAGCCATCGGCACTGCCTCATGTTTAGTTCCTTCTGAGTGACGACGTACTTCAGACTTTTATGATCTGTGTACACCTCCACTTTCTCGCCCAATAGGTAGTGCCTCCAAATCTTCAACGCAAAAACCACTGCAGCTAACTCTAAGTCATGTGTAGAATAGTTCTTCTCGTGACTTCTCAGTTGTCGAGAGGCGTAGGCAACCACTGTTAGTGTATATGCCCTAGAGGCCATTACTGTATCATACTAGTTTGTATATTACTTAATGGATGCTTGGGATATTTACCTTGTATATACAATCTTGCTCAAAATAGTAGTATGCTACTTGGTTTGTTTCTACTTCAATGTGTACATGTGTTTATTTTAGTATATCGCCTATACACATTAGTGGAGCCCTTAGGATCTTTGCTTGATTACCAGCGATGTGATGGCAGTCACACTAGTGGGGCTGGGTAATCTATAAGCACATCCTTATGCAGGTCCCTGGTCGCAGGACTATCGAGACAGGGCATCGATACTCCGGAGTAGACCAGCGCATGCGCTTCTCATCCCAGTGTGGGAGACGGTCTGTCCCACAGCCGTCAGTACGTCGTACTTGAGATAGTATGCGGGTGCTCGTTAGGTTACGGGTACACTGGACAGGACTCGTCGGGAACTGACTAGTTGGTATTATGCCTATCGTCAGTTATCAGTTCCCAGGTGACATGAGTACAGCTTAGTCCGCTGACTTAACACTGTCACTTCGCCTCGAGTGTGTTCCCACTGCACTTTGATTACTACCCTACCACGGCTCAAAGGAGCCGTGCAAACAGGTGGTAGTTGGGTGCAGTCCCGAAGCACTTAGAGGCAGTTGAAAGGTTCCTAGGCACCCTAGTGAGGTCTCACAAGGCATCGAACATGCCAATTTCAAAAATTATGGCGCCGAGAAACCCTAGACTACGGATCGTCGCTAGAATTCTAGGCGAAAAATAAATCTAGTTAACAATTTAACTAAAGTTAAGATGCAACAACCTTTGTAGATCCGGATACCCACTTCCTTAGCTCCACGAGGGCGTCCTCTCACTGTCCATCTTGAACCTTGGACTCTCGTGACGGCTTCATCGGAGAAACGTGCGGAATAGGTCGTCGGCTTCGTGTCAAAGACGATCTACGTCGAGGTTGCACAAGCTCAAGCTCCGACTTCACAAAGTTGTGAAACTTGTGAAGAAAACATCCAAAACAACTTGGCAAGAGGTAGAGGGTGAAGAAATAGGAGGTGGGTTCACTTTAGATTTGGATTTCTCTCACTAGATCTCAAGTTGCCATTGATGTAGCAAGCTTGAAGAAGAAGAAGAAGATGAAGAAGATGCAAGAATGATAAGTGTTCTATTTTTTTTAATATAAAACTAATATGAATACTTATCATATCTTGACCATGGTCAAGTGTAGAGATTAAACCAAGGTTAGTTAGAGTGGTTAGGGTTAAGGATGAGATAAGGATGGTGGACTTTGTCAAAGCTTCATGAAGCTTCAACATAGCTCCAAAATAAGCCACCATTCTCAACTTAATCTTTTCCAAATAAATAAACAAATAAATAAATGAAAAACCCAAACCCTAATCATCACTTAACCATGGTTTAACCCTTTACACTTAACCACATTATCAAGTATCATCAAACATGATACAAAGTAGTGCACTAAAGCATATCACATATACAATGTGCATCAAGTGAGAAAAATCCGTTTAAAGTGAACCAATGCTAGTTAATGCAATGCAATATATCAAATATATAATTATGCATTAAATCATTAAATCAACATTTGATTCAATGATCCGGTCATGTCGCACATAACCGACTAGAATCCAATGTATCGATTTATAGAATCAATGATTCGATAACTAGGTCATATCGAATATAACCAATCGAAACATATGTCGCGAGAATGAAATGCGGTATCACATATACGCATTATTCTCGGTCCTGCACATATCTCATATGCGCTCCTATTTCGTTTCGCTTGAGCCAGGAAACCTCTGTGTAGGACTCTAAAGACTCGTCAATACGCCGGTAGCAGATGATGATCATATCAAGCACCCACAAGCCGCAAGCGATCTGCTAAACGTAACGGCCACCCGGGTATTGAGCGATCAGAAGATCGACGAGCTAGCCCGCTCACACTCCTGCGAATTCGACCAGTAACACTTACCGTACAGTCCGGTCTCTTCGTCTGATATGTCGCATATCAAGTCTAGGGGTGGTAAACGTCAGACCCCAATAACCCGATAAGTCGTGCCGATGTGAGGCTCATAACGGGTCGAGAAACTACTGGTAACACTTACCAGCAAATCTCTGATCAGCCCTGGCCAGGGACTTCCCTGTTACGGCCAATCGAGCACAGCGCAACATTAACCCCCAATACCGAGAGAGACGAAACCCCTCCTATCGCTCATTGCCTCCATGTGACTCGGGACTGTACCCAAAGACCACCGTTTTGCACGCCCTTATGGACGTGGTAAGGTGGAGATCAAAGCACAGTGGGAATCACACAAGACTCTATGATGATCTCGGGTCTACAGACTAACCTGTACAAGTGTCACCTGAGAACTGCCATCTGACGTGAGGTATAATACCATCTGGGAGTTCTCGGCGAGTCCGTCCAGTGTACCCAGTCTCCACTGAGCACCCGTATACCATCTCTGATGTTAAACACCAATGGATATGGGATCATCCATCGCCCATCACATGGGTCGAGAAGCGTATACGCTAGTCTACACTGGTATATCGATGCCCCGTCTCGATACACCCACGACTAGGGACCTTGAAGGATGTACTTATGGACTACCATGTCCCCACTAGTATGATCTGCATCATAGTCCAGGTAGTCAAGTACACATCCTAAGGGCTTTACCAACATGTAACTATAAGACAGTATAAAGAGACTAGTGTACATGTTAAGATAAAGAGTAACCAGATAGCATACTATCATATTGAGCAAGAAAGTCATCTCTATATATGTCCAAGCATCCAATATAATATACATCATCTGTACAATACTGGCCTCTAGGGCATACATACAACTAACAATCTCCCACTTGCACTAGGGCCAGCTGCTGTAGTATCGCATACCGAGCATCCCGAAGAGTCTCTCAAACTGTATCTGGGGAATGGCCTTCGTGAGTGGATTCGCCGTGTTGTTCTTTGTGTCAACCCTCCTGACCTCGATCTCCCGGCGATCAACTATCTCCCGGATCAGGTGATACCGCCTCAGAATATGCCTGGATCGCTGATGGGACCTGGGTTCCTTGGCCAAAGCCACCGCTCCATTGTTATCGCAATACAAAGGTATTGGACGCTCAATGGATGGAACCACTCCAAGTTCAGTAATGAACTTCTTGACCCAGACAGCCTCTTTGGCAGCATCGTTGGCAGCGATGTATTCAGCCTCCATCGTCGAGTCTTCCACGGTTTCCTGCTTGGAACTCTTCCAGCTAACCGCCCCTCCGTAAAGGGTAAAGACAAAGCCCGACTGTGACTTAGAGTCGTCCTTATCACTCTGGAAGCTCGAATCGGTAAAGGACTCCACTTGGAGCTCTCCGTTACCATACACCAAGAACATATCTCTAGTCCTTCGCAAGTACTTGAGAATGCTCTTCACAGCTGTCCAGTGACTCTCTCCAGGATCAGCTTGATACCTGCTCACTACACTTAGTGAGTATGCTACATCGGGTCTGGTACATAGCATCGCATACATGATAGAGCCTACTACCGAAGCATAGGGTATCCCTTGCATGCGAGCTCTCTCCAAATCAGTCTTAGGAGACATCTCTTTGGAGAGAGTGACTCCAGAGATCGTGGGCAAATTCCCACGCTTGGACTCTTCCATACTAAACCTCTTTAGTATGGTGTCAATGTACCTGGATTGGGACAATCCCAAAATCCTTTTGGATCTATCTCTATAGATCCTGATTCCCAATATGCAGGAGGCATCACCAAGATCTTTCATTGAGAATCTTTGTGATAAGAAGAGCTTAACCGATTGCAGCATAGGAATATCATTTCCTATCAAGAGTATGTCGTCCACGTACAATACGAGGAAGACAACCTTACTCTCTGCCACCTTCCTGTAGATACAAGGTTCATCTGAATTTTTGACGAAATCAAACTCTTTGATAACGACGTCAAAGCAGATGTTCCAACTCCGCGATGCTTGCTTTAATCCATAAATGGATTTAAGCAGCTTGCACACCTTCCCGCTGCTCCCACTATCTACGAAGCCCTCCGGCTGAGTCATGTACACGCACTCTTCTAAATCACCATTTAGAAAGGCGGTCTTAACATCCATTTGCCAGATTTCGTAGTCATGATATGCAGCGATGGCAAGCATGATCCGGATGGATTTAAGCATAGCCACTGGAGAAAAGGTTTCGTCATAGTCCACACCTGGTCTTTGACGAAAACCTTTTGCTACAAGTCTAGCTTTGAAAGTCTCCACTTTCCCATCTACACCAAGTTTCTTCTTGAAGATCCACTTGCTCCCAATGGGTTTTACCCCTTCAGGAGCAACTTCCAAAGTCCATACTTTGTTGGTGTACATGGATTCCATCTCGGACCGCATTGCATCCAGCCATTTCACTGAGTCCCTACTCGTGATGGCCTGCTCGAAGCTAGTTGGGTCATCATCCTCCATGATGCAATCCTCGCTACCTCCATCCATGAGAAAACCGTAGTATCTCTCAGGTTGGCGAGGAACCCTACTAGATCGGCGGAGTGGCTGGGGTTCATCGGGAACTACGGAATCCTCTGGTTCCACTAAATCTTCTGTTGTGTTTTGTTCAGCTGGAACCTCTTCCAGTTCTACCTCAGAGCCACTAATCTCTTTTGCAAGAAATTCCTTTTCTAAAAAGGTGGCATGTTGAGCAACAAATACTCTTTGTTCCTCACTGTGGTAGAAGATATACCCTCGCGAATGCTTGGGATATCCAACAAATTTACACAAAACAGACCTTGCCTCGAGTTTGTCCGGTTTTTGTCTTTTGACATAAGCCGGGCAACCCCATATCTTTATAAAATTTAGATATGGTCTCTTCCCCTCCCATATCTCATATGGGGTGGTAGGCACTGATTTGGTAGGAACCCTATTCAGTAGATATGCTGCTGTTTCCAGTGCATATCCCCAGAAGGAAATAGGTAACTCAGCTGTGCTCATCATAGAGCGCACCATATCTAATAGGGTGCGGTTCCTCCGTTCTGATACACCGTTGTGCTGTGGTGTATATGGAGGAGTCAGCTGAGAGAGAATCCCATTCTCTTTTAGGAAGTCCAGGAATTCAATGCTCAAGTATTCACCTCCTCGATCAGATCGAAGGATTTTAATACTTTTTCCGGTTTAGTTTTCGACTTCTTGTTTATATTCTCTAAATTTCTCAAAAGCTTCTGATTTGTGTTTCATCAGGAACACATATCCGAATCTAGAGAGATCGTCAGTGAATGTAATGAAGTACGAAGAACCATCCCTGGCATGTGTAGACATTGGACCGCATACATCACTATGTATCAGTCCTAAGAGTTCGGTAACTCTTTCTCCATGTCCCGTAAACGGAGTTTTGGTCATCTTTCCTTTGAGACATGACTGGCAAGTTTCATAAGATGAAAATTCAAACGGATTTAAATATCCATCCTTATGCAACTTAGCCAGTCGTGTCGCATTGATGTGACCCAGTCTACAATGCCACAAGAAGGATTCGTTCAATTCTGAACTCTTCCTCTTGTGTGTGTTTGTTATGCTTAGAATTGTTGATTGATTTAGAACATAAATGCCATTGCATAGCGTGCCTGATCCAACCAACTTTTGGTTACGGAAAATGTTCATAACATTATCCTGTAATACAAAATTATATCCCTCTTTACTCAATAAAGAAACAGATATAATGTTGCATATCAGGTTCGGCATGTAATAGCATTCGTTCAGAACCAATGTATTACCAGTTAGTAATGTAAGGTGATATTCCCCGACAGTCTTAGCTGCAACAATTGCACCATTTCCAACTCTAATGTCTTTATCACCTTCTCCAAGTTCTCTACCTTTCCTAAGCCCATGTAACTGATTACATATGTGGGATCCTGACCCGGTATCCAATACCCAGGACGCAGAGCAAATGGAGAAACAGTTCTCTGTAACGAACACACCCGAAGAAAATGCATCAACATGTACTTCCTTCATTCGGGTGGCATGGGAGTCCTGGTATTCCCCTATATCCAGTTCAGTCCTATAACTCTTATAGGAAAGAAAGGAACCAACGTTCCCCAGCACAGTATAACATGCGGGTTCGGTCAATACATCCATATTATTATCTTGATTAGGGCCTGAAATGGTCGCTACCTGGAGAGAGAGAGAAGAAAACACTTTAGCGTATGCTCGTGCAAGATCAGATTGGTTATTATCTTATCTAATCAAGATGGCTCCCACTGCTTTTTATCAAATCTTCCTTCAAACCCTAAAAGGAAAGACTAGCCGGGATTAATTACACACTACAAGTTCGCCAATCTTTCAGCCAGGCCAGTGTCGGTACTTTGAGGGAGGTCCCCCGTGCTTTCGCACGAACCTAATTACTGTAAACCTCGTTTTCCCAGAGGCGTAACCTCGTTAACACCTTTCTAGACACCTACTTGATCGGCTAATTGTAATGTGTAAAACTCTCCCAGGAGTAACTCTTACTCGCAGTGGGTATCGGGATCCAACTATCTCATAGAAGGTATGCAATCTCATTGCAAATTTCAACACTTGAAATTCCCGATAATATTTTGCCCCAAGCATCCTATGACCTTGACGGAGGTCAACAAACCACAGGGTGCAAGTCAAGTTCAACCCGTCATTTCTTGATTGAATCAAACCCACCCGCACGACCCTTGACGGAGGTCAACAAGGTCGTACGACTACCCTAATCCAATCTGCATCATATGCATAAGCAGACAAATACTAGTTAGCTACCGCACACTACGCCTTGACGGAGGTCAACAAACGTAGCACGAATACTAAGTAGGATCTATCTGAAATGACGGAGGGCTACGCCAGGTTTTTCTGAAAACCATGAGCGTAATGAACTTGATATCGTTGTAGAATCAAATGAAGTTTTAAAATGGAGTGATTTTGAGGCTTTTCTAGTTTTGCTAAAGGGGTCACTCCCGATGAAGGGATCGTCGGCCCTTTCCTCGTCGAATGAGGTGCGGGATATATCATATATATCACTGTGCAAAGCAAAAACCCAAAAGCAGTCAAAAGCAAACCGAGTGTGTAGTATATGCCAGTTATTGCTAAAGGAGTCACTCCCGGTGAAGGGATCTCGGTCCTTTCCTCATCGAATAAGGTGCAGGGTATATCATATATACCGCTGTGCAAAGCAAGAACTGTAGCTACCTGTTTTATTTTAAAATTCGATTCCACAACATCTTAGGTTTCTTATCTTTCATTAATCACATTAATGAAGTCCCATCATTTAAATACCTAAACATCACAGATAGATATGACGTACACTTATGCCATCCGCATTCGCCTCGATGTCCCCTCATGCACCGTTAGGTTAGGTAACTAACGACAGAGCAGGGCAGGGCTAGCGCGGGTGTAAAACATAAGTAACGTCTATATAATATATCATATATACTATATACTATATCCATCACAGAGTCACAACTCAGATATCGCAGCAGAATAAACATATGAAATATTGGATATACTAGGACGTCCGTGTTTTCAATACGAGCCTGTATAAAACACGGATTCCACGGTCGTGATGAATAGCCAATCCCACACCCCTAGACCCCTACGAGAGCGGCAAGCAACCCTGCCAATTCTAGGGTTAGGAGACCCGGACTCGACTCCTCGAGTTGGTCTCCCACTGGACCCCAGAACCCGGTTACTTGTGCTCCCCTCCTTGGGTCTATCCTAATGCGGAAAAGTAAATAATATACAAAAGGTGACAACTTCCGCTACCTGGAAGTGCCCCAAATAAAAGAATATTACATACAAGTTTTTACATGAATGAAAATGGAAAAACACTCATCTCACATAAAAAAACCCCGGCTATTCGAACACGACGATCCAATATAACATATCCAGCAACACATAACATCACATGTCATCAACGTAAGTAAATATGCGCATCCCAATTGTCGTTGACATATAGCAACGAACCCGGCGATATCACATATTACACTTACGGTCACAGAAAAGAAAGTGTAAAACTACAACAGTTGGAATCCGCAACCTCTTTAGACATCACATGCCTAACAGTTACAAACCCCGCATTTTAGTCTCATTATCGAAAACTCTTTTCAATATCGTATGGGACTAAACTGCTAGATTTATAACATTCATCCAGTTATCTCATAACTGTTTGTGAATTCCAATTATTGTATCCAATTCCGGATAAATAGAATATATTAAACTTTCCAATCGAACATTCGAACACCCAAGTTTTCCCGACACCGATCAACACATGAAATAGGTTCAAAAACATTCACTTCATGCCTCAGTACCAACGGTCCAGCCGTAGAAGGGTCAAGCCAACGCCTCACATGTGGCACGTCGTACTCCCCCAAACCCGAAGGTTCAAAGGGCAGTTCAAGACGGTCATATAATCGAGTTAAGGTTTGTTGTCTTCTAGAGGGACCATCGCGTTACTTGCACTACTCAGAACGTCTTTTAACCACAGAAAAATCCAACACTTGGAATTATTCCGGCAGGGGAAAACTTGGGTATTTATATCCGGTCGAACTCTTTAACATATTCTACAGTTATCTGGAAAAACACTTAGACAAAATCTGATAAACCCGATCGAAACATCGAAGCTCCAAAACATCCCAGATTATTTAACACTTGAATAATTATTAAAAACACCCAGGAAAATCACCACTGGAAATTAAGGATTACTGTGTAAAATCCTTCAAATAAATAGGCCGTACGACCGCGGATCCGCCGCATGAGCCGTGCTCATGCCGCGGATCCGCGCTTGAATAGTAGAATTACACCTACGAATTTCACAGTAAACCTTATAATTTCCTGCTTATTTTTCTGCATATTTTTAATATTGAAAAACTCACTGTTTTCAAAAAAGTACAGAGAGCATGGAAATTTTGGACTTTCGGGTTCGATCGGACTTCAAATCGCGTCTAGACTTCGCCTAAGGCTCTAGCTAGGCTCTGATACCACTGAAAGGTTTCTAGGCACCCTAGTGAGGTCTCACAAGGCATCGAACATGCCAATTTCAAAAATTATGGTGCCGAGAAACCCTAGACTACGGATTGTCGCTAGAATTCTAGGCGAAAAATAAATCTAGTTAACAATTTAACTAAAGTTAAGATGCTACAACCTTTGTAGATCCGGATACCCACTTCCTTAGCTCCACGAGGGCGTCCTCTCGCTGTCCATCTTGAACCTTGGACTCTCGTGACGGCTTCATCGGAGAAACGTGCGGAATAGGTCGTCGGCTTCGTGTCAAAGACGATCTACGTCGAGGTTGCACAAGCTCAAGCTCCGACTTCACAAAGTTGTGAAACTTGTGAAGAAAACATCCAAAACAACTTGGCAAGAGGTAGAGGGTGAAGAAATAGGAGGTGGGTTCACTTTAGATTTGGATTTCTCTCACTAGATCTCAAGTTGCCATTGATGTAGCAAGCTTGAAGAAGAAGAAGAAGATGAAGAAGATGCAAGAATGATAAGTGTTCTATTTTTTTAAAAATAAAACTAATATGAATACTTATCATATCTTGACCATGGTCAAGTGTAGAGATTAAACCAAGGTTAGTTAGAGTGGTTAGGGTTAAGGATGAGATAAGGATGGTGGACTTTGTCAAAGCTTCATGAAGCTTCAACAGAGCTCCAAACTAAGCCACCATTCTCAACTCAATCTTTTCCAAATAAATAAACAAATAAATAAATGAAAAACCCAAACCCTAATCATCACTTAACCATGGTTTAACCCTTTACACTTAACCACATTATCAAGTATCATCAAACATGATACAAAGTAGTGCACTAAAGCATATCACATATACAATGTGCATCAAGTGAGAAAAATCCGTTTAAAGTGAACCAATGCTAGTTAATGCAATGCAATATATCAAATATATAATTATGCATTAAATCATTAAATCAACATTTGATTCAATGATCCGGTCATGTCGCACATAACCGACTAGAATCCAATGTATCGATTTATCGAATCAATGATTCGATAACTAGGTCATATCGAATATAACCAATCGAAACATATGTCGCGAGAATGAAATGCGGTATCACATACACGCATTATTATCGGTCCTGCACATATCTCATATGCGCTCCTATTTCGTTTCGCTTGAGCCAGGAAACCTCTGTGTAGGACTCTAAAGACTCGTCAATACGCCGGTAGCAGATGATGATCATATCAAGCACCCACAAGCCGCAAGCGGTCTGCTAAACGTAACGGCCACCCGGGTATTGAGCGATCAGAAGATCGACGAGCTTGCCCGCTCACACTCCTGCGAATCCGACCAGTAACACTTACCGTACAGTCCGGTCTCTTCGTCTGATATGTCGCATATCAAGTCTAGGGGTGGTAAACGTCAGACCCCAATAACCCGATAAGTCGTGCCAATGTGAGGCTCATAACGGGTCGAGAAACTACTGGTAACACTTACCAGCAAATCTCTGATCAGCCCTGGCCAGGGACTTCCCTGTTACGGCCAATCGAGCACAGCGCAACATTAACCCCCAATACCGGGAGAGACGAAACCCCTCCTATCGCTCATTGCCTCCATGTGACTCGGGACTGTACCCAAAGACCACCGTTTTGCACGCCCTCATGGATGTGGTAAGGTGGAGATCAAAGCACAGTGGGAATCACACAAGACTCTATGACGATCTCGGGTCTACAGACTAACCTGTACAAGTGTCACCTGAGAACTGCCATCTGACGTGAGGTATAATACCATCTGGGAGTTCTCGGCGAGTCCGTCCAGTGTACCCAGTCTCCACTGAGCACCCGTATACCATCTCTGATGTAAACACCAATGGATATGGGATCATCCATCGCCCATCACATGGGTCGAGAAGCGTATACGCTAGTCTACACTGGTATATCGATGCCCCGTCTCGATACACCCACGACTAGGGACCTTGAAGGATGTACTTATGGACTACCATGTCCCCACTAGTATGATCTGCATCATAGTCCAGGTAGTCAAGTACACATCCTAAGGGCTTTACCAACATGTAACTATAAGACAGTATAAAGAGACTAGTGTACATGTTAAGATAAAGAGTAACCAGATAGCATACTATCATATTGAGCAAGAAAGTCATCTCTATATATGTCCAAGCATCCAATATAATATACATCATCTGTACAATACTGGCCTCTAGGGCATACATACAACTAACAGCAGTGACGGTTAGACAGGATTCGTCTCTTCCGGCATTGGGGGTTGACATCGCGCTGTGTCTAGGAGAGCCATTACACGAGTAGTCCCTGGCCAGGGCAAACGAGATATACTGGTAGGCTTCCAGTGTTATCTCAGGGTGTTTTGGGCTTCGCTCCGACACGACTTGTACCGCTATTGGGGGACTGACGTTTACCGCCCTCTAGGCCCGCCATGCGATGTATCAGACGAACAGACCGGACTGTACGGAGAATGTCACATTCAGGCTCAGTAGGAGTTCAGATGGGTTTCGCCTCGTCGGTCTTCTTGTCGGCATTACCTGGGGATCGTTACGCACAGCTAGTGCCGCTTGCGGTCTGTGGTTAAACCCACTGCCAGCGTAGTGTCGAGTCTTTAGAGTCCCACACAGAAAGCTTTTCGCCTTTAGACAAAAGAGTAGAGGTCACATGGTTTTGCGACAGGTCGCATGGTTTTGCGACAGGGTTCGGTCACATCCGTGCACTTGTGCACGTACAGTGTCCAGACAGTTTACACTAGCGGGCTTTGGTTTAAGCCAGATCGTAGTGTACATATTGGGATTGGATTTATCCAGTTTGCATTCGTATTCCTCGGAACGCGGATGCGGGTGTGTATGCACAGTTGACGGGGAGACAGAGGCAGCGGATTCTCATTAGGATTGTTGACAGTTGACCGTTGACTATTGACTTTTTGCTCAACCCTAATGAGAATATGATATGTGATTAACTATTATATTAATTAAGTATTATGGTGACATGGTTGTTGACTTTTGTTGACTTTGTTGACTTGTTGACTTTTGTTGACTTGTTGACTTTGTTGACCGGTTGACTAGGCTTGACTAGTTGACCATCATGATAACCATAGCCATCATTTCATGGCAAAGACTTTTGCTTGCTTGCTCATTTGTGCAAAATGAGTGCATGGAATGATATGGTTATGGTTGCTTCAACCATCACATAACACTTGATTTGGTATAATGAGTTATGATGACTTTGGATTATGAGAGGGTGAGAGACAAAAGACTTGCTCATTCTTTCTTGCTCATTCTCTCTCTTGTTCTTGAGCTCTCTTGTTTTGCTCTCACCCTCAACCTCTTGCTCCCTCTCTTGACTCTATGGTTCTCTTGTCTCATGAGTTGAGAATCAAGAACCATAGATAAAATCCCATACAAACTCTTCTCTACTCACTCTAGTTCACAAGGTTTGGCAAACCGAGTGAACTAGTTTCTTCAAAGAACGAAGAAGGAGCCAAAGGTTGGAGCTTTCAGGTGGATCTATCTTCGGCGCACGGAGACGACGGGAAGAAGCCAATCCGGACCACCATCGGAGCTTGAAGACGAAGGAGTTCAAGACAAGCAAGGTATAACCCCCTAACCGAGTAGCTAGAAACTCGTAGTTAGGTTGTTAGATAGATGTTTAACCAAGATCCGGGTTTTAGGTCCATGTTACCACCTCTATAAAAATCGTTTTTTGCCAAATTCCGCATTCCCGAAAGTACCGGGAGAGGTAGCATGGACTTACAGTGGTATCAGAGCCTAGTTAAACTCTATCTAACATGTTAGCAAGTAACTAGAAGATCGATCAAAGAAAAAGTCCCGAAAACGAACCCCGAAATTCGAAGTTTCTGTCGATTTTTATACTGTTCAAAAGTTGATTATTTTCACACCTAAAATCGGCTCAGGCTTTTCTGTGAATAACCACCAAAGATGGTCCAACGATTGAGTCAAAGAGCCACGGAAACGCGGCGGGAGCACGCTCCCGCCGCGGATCCGCGGCCGAGTTGACTCGGCCGAGGTCCATCTTTGGTGCAGCGTTATTCTGGGGGTATTTTGGGATTTTTGATATATGTGTTTTCTGCCCAGATTTTCCAGAACGAAAATTTTATTTTTGGGGTCCCGAAAATCCGTATTTTTGATCGAACTTCTAAAAGACTTAAGCTAACGGGTTTATCTGTAATGTGATATTTGTATTGAACGTCTACTAATCGCTATATGTCGATTAGTGGGGGTTATACAAATCTGTGATCTGTAATGTTGCTGGAATGTGTATATGAATATGTTGGATTGTTGCGGGTGAATAGCCGGGGTTGTGAGACGAGAGTTTTCTTTTCTTTCAATTCATGTAAATTTGTAAATTGATGTAATAATTATTTGTATGGCCGCACAACCGGGTCGGGGTTGTAGCCGTCATTGTATAATTTCTTTTTACTGTTTTTGCTCCTAGGATAGACCCATGGAGGGGGTGCATAAACTACCGGGTATGCCGAAGTGTCGAGTGGCCTACTCATGGTGATGAGGGAGGTTGCTACGCTTCGGGTACTTGGCGGGTAGTTTGCCGCACCCGTAGGGGTCTTGGGTGGGGTTTTGGCTATTCACCGCGACCGAGTAATCTGTTTTTCGTTACAGGCTCGTGCGAATTACAGATTCCTAGTATATCCAATGTATTCATCTGTGATCTGAAATGTTTATCATTGCAGTATATCTATATATGATATTATTTAGGCGTTGCTTATGTTTTACAGCCGCGCTAGCCCAGCCCCGCTCTGTCGTTAGTTAAGTAACCTAACGGGTAATGACGGGGCCCCGTGGCGAATGCGAATGGCATAAGCGTACGTCATATTTTGGTTGTTTTCTGCAATGGTAGGATTAAATGATGGGACGCATTAAAAGAACTAATGCAAGAATATCACGCATTAAAAGAACTAATGCAAGATAATAAACCAAGTTAAAGTCGTTGGAACACTTTCGAAAAACCACTCGGTTCTTTTCAAAACCAACTTTTAAATGCGGAGCTTGAGCCACTCCTTTTAAAAGCTATCTCGTTCCATCGACTATATCAAGTTCACTACGTTCACGGTTTCGCCAAAACCATTCGTAGCCCTCCGTCGTTTTGTATGAATATTCAATAGTATTCAAGCTGTGTTTGTTGACCTTCGTCAAGGCATAGTGATTGGTAGCTGTTGGGTATTCATATGTAGCATAGATAGATGCGTTGGTTTGGGACATTCGCATTACCTTGTTGACCTTCGTCAAGGGTATATACGGGTGGATTCAAATTAACCTGGATAATGACGGGAAGAACTTGACATGTGACTTATGATTTGTTGACCTTCGTCAAGGTCATAAGAGCATGGGGCAAAAATCCACATCGGGAGTTTCATAAGTACTGAAACTTGCTAGATTTGCATACCATTTGGAGTGTGATGATTCTGGTAGGATTCCTTCAGTTTCGTCACGCGATGATATTTGGATCCCGATCCTACTGTGAGTATATGCTACTCCTCGGGAAATTTCTCACTAAACGATCAATGCTATAAACGTAGTAGGTGCCTAGAAAGGTGTTAGCGGGGCTACGCCCCCAGGGGAAAGAAGTTCTTTAATTAAGGAACTTCGCGAAAGCGTTGGAAAACCTCCCTCGAAGTACCGACACCGGCCTGGCTAAACGGTTAAGCAAGTATTGTGCGGTGGGATTGATCCCGACTAATTCTTCCTTTATGGTTTGAGGAGGGATTCGAGAAACAGTGGGAGCCATCCTGTTTAGACAAACTAAAAACCACTCTAAACTTGCAAGAGCATCATGCTGAGTGTTTCTTCTTCTCTCTCCTAATTGCAGCAACCAATCGACATGACTGGACTTAAGTTACTTCTAGATAAAAATATACTGACAGGGCCAAACTACAAAGATTGGCTCAGGAATGTCAAGATGGCAATCACTTACGACAAGCTGGGGTATCTTCTTACCACCAAAGCTCCCCCTGTCCCTGGTCCCACTTCCAGCGTCGCGGATAAGGAAATCCGCAAGACTTGGGAGATTGATAGCGCGAAGACCAAGTGCCTCGTACTTGCCTCGATGGAAAACGAACATCAGAGGAGGCACGAGAATATGGACCTTGAATCCATATTTCTCCATACAAAAGAACTGTATGGAGAGCAATCTCGTATCGCAAGATACGAAGCGTTGAAAAAGTTATTTTCGGCAAAAATGGCCGTCGGATCATCAGTAGCCGAGCACGTGCTAAAGATGATCGGCTACATTGAGGAGCTCGCGGACCTAGGGGCCATATTGGAGAGTGAACTCTATACGGACATAGTTCTCCAGTCCCTTCCTTCCACTTACGCCCAGTTCATACTGAACTTCAACTTACAAGAAAAAGAGGTTGAACTTTCAGAGCTCCTCAACATGCTGAGGAGCGCAGAGGGCACCCTACAGAAAGGTAGGGAAACATCCACTTTGTTTGTAGGAGGATCATCTTCTTCTAGGTCCAAGGCGAAAGCCAAGGGAAAGAAGAAGAAAGCCCCCGCCAAACCAAGGGGCGGTGTTAGTAAAGTGGATACGAAGGGAAAAGCAAAAGCAACAAAGAAAGCGGGGAAGCTTGTGGATAAGGAAGAATGCTTCTATTGTCATAAGAAAGGTCACTGGAAGAATGATTGCAGGGCCTGGAAGGCCAGAACACAGGAATTGAAGCAGGTTGCAGCTTCAGCTTCAGGTGTGTATGTTATTGAAAACTGTCTTTCAATAAACTCTACTTCCTGGGTATTGGATACCGGATCAGGATCTCATATCTGTAATTCTTTGCAGGCGTTGAGAAACCATAGTGTTTTGAAAGCAGGTGACATGACCCTCAGAGTTGCGAACGGAGCTAGCATGGATGCTAAAGCCGTGGGGGACTATCACCTGGGAATGACAGATGGACATGTTTTGGTTTTGCGTAATTGCTTTTTTGTACCCAACGCAACTTGTAATATCATTTCTGTATCTTTAGTTTCTAAAGAAGGTTATGAATTTGCGTTTGTAAGTAATGTTGTAAACATTCACCTTAATCAAGTTCTGATTGGGTCAGGTACATTGAGTAATGGTATATACGTATTGAACCAACCACAGATTTTCAATGTCCAGAATACACACAAAAGAAAGTCTCCGGAAATAAATCAGACTTTCTTGTGGCATTGTAGACTGGGTCACATCAATGAGAGAAGGTTGACTAAGTTACATACAGAAGGATATTTGAATCCGTTCGAATATCAATCGTATGCCACTTGTCAATCCTGTCTCAAAGGAAAGATGACAAAGACTCCGTTTACTGGACATGGAGTAAGAGCGAGCGAGCTCTTGGGACTCGTACACAGTGACGTGTGCGGTCCAATGTCTACACATGCTCGAAGCGGCTATTCTTACTTCATTACTTTTACGGATGACTTCTCAAGGTACGGTTATGTCTTCTTAATGAAACATAAGTCCGAAGCCTTTGGAAAATTCCAGGAGTATAAGAATGAAGTAGAGAAACAAACCGGCAAAAGTATCAAGATTCTAAGATCGGATCGAGGTGGAGAATACTTAAGTGCCGAATTCCTGAATTACTTAAAAGAGAATGGTATTCTCTCTCAGCTTACTCCTCCATACACTCCGCAACATAATGGTGTATCGGAGAGACGGAACCGAACCCTATTGGATATGGCTCGGTCCATGATGAGTAACGCTGAGTTACCGCGATCATTCTGGTGATATGCACTAGAAGCAGCTGCGTATCTCTTGAACAAGGCTCCCACCAAGACTGTGCCTACCACCCCATATCAGATGTGGACTGGGAAGAAACCCTGTCTTAAGTATCTTAAGGTATCGAGATGTCCAGCTTTTGTAAAAAAGCAGCATGCGGACAAGCTTGAGGCACGTTCAGTACAGTGTAAGTTTGTGGGATACCCAAGGAACTCCAGGGGGTATCTTTTCTATTCCGCTGAGGAACAAAAGGTTTTTGTTTCTCAGCATGCCCGCTTCTTGGAAACTGAGTTTTTAGAAACCCAGATAAGTGGGAGCACAATAGAACTGGAAGAAGTTCCAGAACCACAGACTATTACTGAAAGCTTAGTGGAACCAGAAGGTTCAACAGAACAGGACATTCCTACGCCGCTCCACAGGAGTAGTAGGCAGACTCATCCGCCCGAGAGATACTACGGTTTTCTCATAGACGGGGATAGAGAGGATTGCATCATAGATTATGATGAGCCTACTAGCTTCCAACAGGCCGTTCAGAGCGTTGACTCAATGAAATGGCTGGATGCAATGCGGACCGAAATGGAGTCCATGTACACCAACAAGGTATGGATGTTGGACATTGCTCCAGACGGGGTAAAACCCGTAGGATGCAAGTGGATCTTCAAAAGGAAGATTGGTGTAGATGGACAGGTTGAGACCTATAAAGCTAGGCTGGTAGCAAAGGGTTTTCGTCAAAGACCTGGCTTGGACTATGACGAAACCTTTTCTCCAGTAGCCATGCTGAAATCCATTCGGATCCTTCTTGCCATTGCTGCCTTCCACGATTATGAGATTTGGCAGATGGACGTAAAGACAGCTTTTTTAAATGGAAATTTAGAGGAGTGTGTCTATATGGACCAGCCAGAGGGTTTCATTCAGAGTGGGAGCAGCGGAAAGGTGTGCAAGTTGCTTAAGTCCATCTATGGACTAAAGCAGGCATCGCGGAGTTGGAACATCTGCTTTGATGAGACGGTCAAAGAATTTGGCTTTATCAAAAATCCAGATGAACCATGTATCTATAGTAGATTTGTAGCGAGAACTGTAGTATTCCTCGTTTTATACGTGGATGACATTCTCTTAATAGGAAATGACATTCCTATGCTACAATCTGTCAAGGGGTTCTTGTCACCCAGGTTCTCCATGAAAGACCTGGGTGATGCCTCATACATCCTGGGGATCCGGATCCATCGTGATAGATCCAAGAGGATATTAGGACTTTCTCAGTCCAGGTACATCGACACCGTACTGAAAAGATTCAGTATGGAAGATTCCAAGCGCGGTAACCTACCGGCTTGTCACGGGATCACACTCTCTAAAGAGATGTCTCCCAAGACTGATTTGGAGAGGGATCGCATGTCTATTATACCCTACGCTTCTGCGGTAGGCTCTATAATGTATGCGATGTTGTGTACCAGACCGGATGTTGCTTATGCACTGAGTGTGGTAAGCCGGTATCAGTCAAACCCTGGGGAGAAACACTGGATAGCGGTAAAGAACATTCTCAAGTACCTGAGAAGGACTAAGGAGATGTTCTTGGTGTATGGCGGAAAAGACCTCCAGATCGAGGCCTTTGCTGACTCCAGCTTCCAGAGTGACAAGGATGATTCCAAGTCCATGTCGGGTTTTGTCTTTACCCTCAATGGAGGGGCGGTGTGTTGGAAGAGTTCCAAACAAGAAACCGTTGCAGACTCGACGATGGAAGCGGAATACATCGCTGCATCTGATGCCGCAAAAGAAGCTGTCTGGATGAGGAAGTTCTTGAAAGAACTTCAGGTGGTTCCGTCCATTGTTGATCCAATACCTCTGTATTGCGACAACAACGGGGCTATAGCTTTAGTGAAGGAACCCAGGTCCCATCAGAGATCCAGGCACATCTTGAGGCGGTATCACCTGATCAGGGAGATCGTGGATCGCCAGGAGATCGAGGTTCGGAGAGTCGCTTCAGAAGATAACACTGCAGATCCATTCACCAAGGCCCTGCCCCAGACTCAGTTCGAGCAGCTGATCGAGATGATAGGTCTTCGATACGCCAGTACATGGCCTTAGTGCAAGTGGGAGATTGTTAGTGTATATGCCCTAGAGGCCATTACTGTATCATACTAGTTTGTATATTACTTAATGGATGCTTGGGATATTCACCTTGTATATACAATCTTGCTCAAAATAGTAGTATGCTACTTGGTTTGTTTCTACTTCAATGTGTACATGTGTTTATTTTAGTATATCACCTATACACATTAGTGGAGCCCTTAGGATCTTTGCTTGATTACCAGCGATGTGATGGCAGTCACACTAGTGGGGCTAGGTAATCTATAAGCACATCCTTATGCAGGTCCCTGGTCGCAGGACTATCGAGACAGGGCATCGATACTCCGGAGTAGACCAGCGCATGCGCTTCTCATCCCAGTGTGGGAGACGGTCTGTCCCACAGCCGTCAGTACGTCGTACTTGAGATAGTATGCGGGTGCTCGTTAGGTTACGGGTACACTGGACAGGACTCGTCGGGAACTGACTAGTTGGTATTATGCCTATCGTCAGTTATCAGTTCCCAGGTGACATGAGTACATCTTAGTCCGCTGACTTGACACTGTCACTTCGCCTCGAGTGTGTTCCCACTGCACTTTGATTACTACCCTACCACGGCTCAAAGGAGTCGTGCAAACAGGTGGTAGTTGGGTGCAGTCCCGAAGCACTTGGAGGCAGTGATGGTTAGACAGGATTCGTCTCTCCCGGTATTAGGGGTTGACATCGCGCTGTGTCTAGGAGAGCCATTACACGAGTAGTCCCTGGCCAGGGCAAACGAGATATACTGGTAGGCTTCCAGTGTTATCTCAGGGTGTTTTGGGCTTCGCTCCGACACGACTTGTACCGCTATTGGGGGACTGACGTTTACCGCCCCCTAGGCCCGCCATGCAATGTATCAGACGAACAGACCGGACTGTACGGAGAATGTCACATTCAGGCTCAGTAGGAGTTCAGATGGGTTTCGCCTCGTCGGTCTTCTTGTCGGCATTACCTGGGGACCGTTACGCACAGCTAGTGCCGCTTGCGGTCTGTGGTTAAACCCACTGCCAGCGTAGTGTCGAGTCTTTAGAGTCCCATACAGAAAGCTTTTCGCCTTTAGGCAAAAGAGTAGAGGTCGCATGGTTTTGCGACAGGGTTCGGTCACATCCGTGCACTTGTGCACGTACAGTGTCCGGACAGTTTACACTAGCGGGCTTTGGTTTAAACCAGATCGTAGTGTACATATTGGGATTGGATTTATCCAGTTTGCATTCGTATTCCTCGGAACGCGGATGCGGGTGTGTTTGCACAGTTGACGGGGAGACAGAGGCAGCGGATTCTCATTAGGGTTGTTGACAGTTGACCGTTGACTATTGACTTTTTGCTCAACCCTAATGAGAATATGATATGTGATTAACTATTATATTAATTAAGTATTATGGTGACATGGTTGTTGACTTTTGTTGACTTTGTTGACTTGTTGACTTTTGTTGACTTGTTGACTTTGTTGACCGGTTGACTAGGCTTGACTAGTTGACCATCATGATAACCATAGCCATCATTTCATGGCAAAGACTTTTGCTTGCTTGCTCATTTGTGCAAAATGAGTGCATGGAATGATATGGTTATGGTTGCTTCAACCATCACATAACACTTGATTTGGTATAATGAGTTATGATGACTTTGGATTATGAGAGGGTGAGAGACAAAAGACTTGCTCATTCTTTCTTGCTCATTCTCTCTCTTGTTCTTGAGCTCTCTTGTTTTGCTCTCACCCTCAACCTCTTGCTCCCTCTCTTGACTCTATGGTTCTCTTGTCTCATGAGTTGAGAATCAAGAACCATAGATAAAATCCCATACAAACTCTTCTCTACTCACTCTAGTTCACAAGGTTTGGCAAACCGAGTGAACTAGTTTCTTCAAAGAACGAAGAAGGAGCCAAAGGTTGGAGCTTTCAGGTGGATCTATCTTCGGCGCACTGAGACGACGGGAAGAAGCCAATCCGGACCACCATCGGAGCTTGAAGACGAAGGAGTTCAAGACAAGCAAGGTATAACCCCCTAACCGAGTAGCTAGAAACTCGTAGTTAGGTTGTTAGATAGATGTTTAACCAAGATCCGGGTTTTAGGTCCATGTTACCACCTTTATAAAAATCGTTTTTTGCCAAATTCCGCATTCCCGAAAGTACCGGGAGAGGTAGCATGGACTTACAACCACTCGGCCGTGCTGCATCAGAACACAGCCTAATCCCTTCCCTGAGGCATCACTATGTATCACCAAACCACCGGAATCATCTGGTACTGTGAGAATAGGCGCCGTGGATAACTTCTGCTTCTGTGTGTCAAAAGCCTGAGTACACTCCTCTGTCCATGCAAACGGTACATCCTTCCATGTCAGCCTCGTCAATGGTTCAGCGATTCTTGAGAAATCTTGGACAAACCTCCGATAATAACCTGCCAATCCCAGAAAGCTTCTGATCTCGGCCACTGACTTCGGCATTGGCCAGTCTCTGATAGATTCTATCTTTGCCGGGTCCACTGAGATGCCTTCGCCCGAAACGATGTGTCCCAAGAACTGAACCTTGTCGAGCCAGAATTCACACCTACTTAATTTCGCATACATTTTCTCTTCCCGAAGAATTTGTAGAACCGTGCGCAAATGCTCAACATGCTCCTCCCGGGTCTTCGAGTAGACAAGTATGTCGTCGATAAATACAACGACAAACGTGTCCAAGTACTTTGCAAACACCCTGTTCATCAAGTCCATGAATATTGCTGGAGCATTGGTAACACCGAGCGGCTTCACAAGGAACTCGTAGTGTCCGTATTGGGTCCTGAAAGCCGTCTTGCATACATCCTCGGCTGCCACTCTGATCTGATGATATCCAGAACGGAGATCCAACTTCGAGAATACCTTATCGAAAAGGTCGTCGATGCGCGGAATTGGGTACTTGTTCTTTATTGTGACCTTGTTGAGCTCCCGATAATCTATACACATCCGCAGCGATCCATCCTTCTTCTTCACTAACAGGACTGGTTCACCCCACGGTGAAGCGCTCGGCCGGATAAATCCCTTCTCCAATAGTTCTTCAATTTGCTTCTTCAACTCCGCCAACTCAACCGGTGCCATTCTGTACGGGGCCTTGGATACTGGTGCCGTACCTGGAGTCAAATCGATCGACAACTCCAAGACGCGTGGAGGTGGTAGACCTGGTAAATCCTCAGGAAATACGTCCAGAAAGTCCCGAACAATCTCTGGGGCTGCGCTCTCATCAATCTCCATAGCTGTCAGCTCCTTTGGCTTGGCTCTATACTTGGCTGGGTCCAAAGATTCACTTCCACTCTCAAAAATAAACTCCGGGTGATTGGGAATGCGGAAGATCATATTCCTCGCCCGGCAGTCAATAACTGCATGGAAGGTACTCATCCAATCCATCCCGAGAATTGCATCGTAATTACCTGTCCCGATCAAAAGGAAATTCACATAGAATTCCCAGCCACACACTACAACCGGACATGATCTACATTCTCGACTAGATATTATAATGCCATTACTCGTATGTATCTCCCAGCCCTTGGTTAGTGGTTCATGTGGTATGGAGTGTGTATCAATGAAATGCTCAGATATGAAACAGTGCGACGCTCCAGAATCAAATAGTACTCTAGCTGGCCAGGAATGTACGAGTAGAGTACCTGTAACAACTTCCCCTGAAGCCTCTGCCTGCTCGGCGGTCAAGGTGAAAGCCCGTCCCTGACCGCGACCTGTATAGGGTTGCCTCTGCTCCTGTGGCCTCTGCTGCTGCGGTCCAGAACCTCCCTGTATCTCTACCCGCTCGGGGCAACTGCCGATCCTGTGCTGACTGGATCCGTAAATCAAGCACTGTCCCTTGGCACGGCGACAGTCCTTCTGGGTATGCCCATCTCTATTGCAGTAGCCACAAACTACGTTCTGTCTCTGGGGGCGATGTTGTGGCACAAATGGGCACTTCATCTGAGTTGTTCCAGGCCTGTGCACCGGTATGGCTCCTAGAGAAGGTGCATGGGTACGTGCTGGAACGATTGGGGGCTTCCTGAACTTGTTGATCAATTGCTCCTGAATTCTCGCCGCTGTTGGATATATATGCCCTAGAGGCCTTCATTGTATAGGATACTGGGGATATGTATGTACGTAACAGTCTTGCTTAATATGATAGTACGCTATTTGGTTTGTCTTTATCTTAACGTATGATATATTTTGCGTAGTATTCATATATATATATATACGTGTTGATAAAGCCCATAGGGTGTTTGCCTGACTTCCGACGTTATGATGGCAGTCATACTAGTGGGAGCTGGATAGTCAATAGGCACATCCTTAGGTGTCCCTGGTCGCAGGAGTATCGAGACTGGGCATCGATGCTCCGGAGTAGACTGGTGTATACATATCTAGATCCTGAGGAGGGGCGATGGTTTGGTCCCGCAGCCATTGGTGGAGTGCACCTAAGATTGTATACAGATGCTCACTGGGTGTGAGTACACCGGACAGGACTCGCCGAGAACTGACTGGATGGTATTTATACCTAACGTCAGATAGCAGTTCTCAGGTGACATGTGTGCAGATAGTCCATTGACTTAAAGTCGTCATTTGTCTCGTGTGAGTTCCCACTGTGCTTTGATTACTACCCTACCACAGTTTAAAGGAGTCGTGTAAACAGGTTTTAGTTGGGCACAGTCTCAAGCCACGTGGAGGTAGTGAGTGACTGTTAGGGATTCGTCTCTCCCGGTATAGGGAGATGATATCGCACAGTGATCGGTTGGTCATTACCATAAGTCCCTGGCCAGGGCTGATTGAGAATTACTGATAGATTGATCAGTAGATTCTCGGATGGTGATAGAGCCATACCGACATGACTTGTACGGTTATTAGGGGTCTGACGTTTACCACCTCCCTAGACCATACATGCGATACTCTTAGACGAACAGACCGGACTACACGGATATTATCACGCACAGGCTCAGTAGGAGTTCGGATGGGTATCCTCACCGGCCTTCTTATCGATATCTACCTGGGGACCGTTACGTACAGCTAGTGCCGCTTGCGGTCTGTGGTTAAACCCACTGCCAGCGTAGTAGTCGAGTCTTTAGAGTCCCACACAGAGTTTTCCCAACTCCAGGCGAAAAGATATAAAGGTCGTATGGTTTTACGACAAAGGTTCGGACGCATACGTGTTTAAACGCACATACGACATTCGGACAGTTTTTACTAGCCGGCTTTGGTTTAAGCCAGATTCTAGTATTGGGTTATTGGATTTATACAGTCTAAAGTTTTTCCGTATTTTCACGGATGCGAGGGGCGTTCTCATAATTTTCTGGGAAGCTTCTAGAAGGATGGTGACTAAGGAGGTTAAGGTGGCATTTTCATTAAATGCAAATTGTGACTCATTTGTGTGATTCACTATGTCATTAATGCATCATTTATTGCTTAATGACTCACATAGTGAATCACTCATATTGAATTAATGAAGCATGGTGAATAATCATTTAAATTCATTTATTTGATAATTCATTATGTTTCATATATTCAAGTGAGAAGCTTTTCTATTTTCATTATGATCTCCACCTTCTCTCTCCTCAAGCTCACTCTCTCTTCAAACCCTAATCCTATCACTCATGAGTTGAGACCAAGGATTAGTATAGACTAAACACTCCATAACCTAACTCTATATCATCTTAGTTACTTTGATTAGCAACTAGAGAAACTAAGTAACCTCAAGTCTAGAGGTTATAGCTTGGATTAGGGTTCTCAGGTGGATCGTCTATCACTTGGAGGAGGCCGAGGAGGACGAAGAGATCGTAAAGACGAAGGACTAGAATCATTTGGTATAATCTCTTTACATAGTAGTTTAGAACTCTATGCTTGTTGTTAATTATCGTTTAGAAAAGATCTTCGGTTGGTCGATGTTTACATACAAAACAAGATCGTTTTTCATATTTCCTCCTCTCCGCAACTCGTGGGGTGTTGTACATCGACTTACAGTGGCATCAGAGTCTCACTAAACAATAATTAACTCACTTGCAAAGTTGTATGAATTTCGAACGCAAAACGAACCGGAAAAGATATCGTATTCACATAGTTTCTGTCGATTTTAAAATGAGGTCCAAAATTTTTTCAGGGACCTGCAGAATAACATACATGAAATTATAAGAATACTGCAGAAATTTGGGTGCATGAATTGGCCAACTCACCGCGGAACCGCGGCCGAACCCACCGATCCGCCGCGGATCCGCGGCCGAGTTGAGACCAATTCACCCCAAATCTCCACAGTTATTGTTCTGTAAATATTTTATCTTTTCTGGAATGTTTAATTTTTTCTCAGGTTTCAAATTTACAGAGAAGTATTGGAGCAGAATTTAATGTGTTTCGAAATTATACGATGTTTGCTTGTTTGATTATATCTGTGAACTGTATTATGTGTTCGTAAACCTCCCCTAACTGCTAGTATGTCGGTTGGCAGGGGGTTGCACATATCTGTAATGTTTTTTAACTGTTTGTGGATATGAACTGTATTGGACTGTTGTGATGATTAGCCGGGTTGTGTGATGGGTTATTGTATTAATTCATTCGATGTAATTGTAATAAGCCGTAATATTATTTTGCGGGGCACATCCAGGTTGCGGTTGTAGCCACCGTTGTATTATTTCTTTTTACTGTTTTTGCTCCTAGTATAGACCCAAGGTGGGGTACACAAACTACCGGGTATTTCAAAGTGTTTAGTGGCCTACTCACGTTGTTGAGGGAGACCGCTTCACTTCGGGTACTTGGCGGGTAGTTTGCCGTACCCGTAAGGGTCTAGGGTGGGGTAATGGCTATTCATCACAACTGTGTAATCCGTCTTTTATTGCAGTCTCAATTGAATCGCGGATTGCTTGCAAATCCAATATTATTTATCTGTGATCTGGAATGCCTATTATTGCGTCTGACGAATGTACAATATCTATATATGATAGCTATTTAGACGTCACTTATGTTTTACACCCGCGCTAGCCTAGTCCCCGCTCTGCCGTTAGTTAAGTAACCTAACGGGTGATGACGGGACCCCGTGGCGAATGCGGATGGCATAAGAGGACGTTGTATTTTCGTTGTTATCTGTAATGATAGGTTAATGATGGGACACATTATTATTAATGCAAAGGAAAATAAAACCTAAACTGAATCGTTGGAACAATTTCTAAAACCACTCGATTTTTCTTTAAAAAGCAAATTTTAAATGCGGAGCTTAAACCACTCCATTTAATAAAAGCTATCATGGTTCCTTCGATCATATCAAGTTCATTACGTTAACGATTTTTTTTGCCAAAAACCAGCCGTAACCCTCCGTCGTTTCAAATAGATTGCACATCGTATTCATGCTATGCTTGTTGGCCTACATCAAGGCATAGTGGATGGTAGCAGTGTGGTCTGCTTATTTGTTGCATAGATAGATGCATTAGTATAGGACAGACGTACAGCCTTGTTGGCCTACGTCAAGGGCATGTACGATGTACCTAAATTAATCAGGACAACGACGGGTAGAACTTGACTTGCGTCTTATGACTTGTTGGCCTACGTCAAGGTCTATAAGAGCTTGGGGTATAAAAATCACATCGGGAGTTTCAAACATAAAAGAAACTTGCAGATTTAGCATACATTCTGGAGTGTGGTGACTAGAGTGGCTTCCATCTAGTGCATCATACAATGATAGTTGGATCCCGATCCCACTGATGAGTAGGATTACTCTCGGGAAACATTCTCACTTAACAATCAATGCTATAAACCAAGTAGGTGTCCAGAAAGGTGTTAGAGGGGCTACGCCTCCAGGGAAAAGAGGTTATTTAATTAAGGAACTTCGCGAAAGCGTTGGAAAACCTCCCTCGAAGTACCAACACCAGCCTGGCTGAAAGATTAAGCAAGTATTGTGACGTGTGATTAAATCCTGACTAGTTCTTCTTTTAGGTTTTGAAGAAGGATTTGAGGAAACAGTGGGAGCCATCCTGTTTAGATAAACTAATAACCAATCTAAACTTGCAAGAAGCATATGCTGAGTGTTTTCTTTTCTCTCTCTGGCAGCTACCATGACAGGACTAAAACTATTACTTGAAAAAAAAATACTGACCGGGCAGAACTATAAAGATTGGCTAAGGAACGTCACAATTGCACTAACTTATGACAAAGTAGCATATGTTACCACCGCTGCTTCTCCCCTTATCCCTGGACCAGATTCCTCAGTTGTGGACAAGGAAGTTCGCAAAACTTGGGATCTGGATTGTGAGCGAGCTAAGTGTATCGTGCTGGCGTCCATGAACAATGAACTCCAGAAACAGCACGAGAGTATGGATATTGTATCCATCTTTCTCCATGTTAAGGAATTATATGGAGAGCACTCCCGTATCGCAAGGTACGAGACCTCAAGGAAACTCTTCCAGATGAGGTTAGCTCCAGGATCGCCTGTAGGAGAGCACGTCCTCAAAATGATCAGCCTCATTGAGGAACTCGCAAACCTGGGATGCGTGCTAGAGAATGATTTGTATATCGACTTGATTTTGCAGTCCCTTCCCCACACCTTCTCTCAGTTCGTGCTTAGCTTCAACATGCACGAAATGGAAGCTGATCTTCCAAAGCTCCTCAACATGTTGAGGGTAGCAGAGACCTCCTTGAAAAAGGAGAAGGCCCCTGTTCTGTATGCTGGCCAATCATCCTTTTCTAAATCTAAAGCGAAAGCTAAAGGGAAGAAGAAGATGAAAGCCATCAAACCGAAAGGTGGGGTCAAGAAGGTGCAGGGAAAGAACAAGGCAGGAAGGGTGAAAGCGGAAATAAACGAATGCCATTATTGTCACAAGCAAGGGCACTGGAAGAAGGACTGTATGGCCTTCAAGGTAAAGGACACGAAGCAAGCGGTTGCTTCTGCTTCAGGTGTGTTCGTAATCGAAAATTGTCTTTCAGTAAACTCTACATCATGGGTACTTGATACCGGTTCTGGTTCTCACATCTGTAATTCATTGCAGGATTTGAGAAATAGTAGAGTACTGGGGGCAGGTGATATGACTCTCCGGATGGGCAATAGAATGCATGTAGATGCTGTTGCAATAGGGGAGTATCACCTAGGGTTGACTAGTGGGCACGTTTTGGTGTTGTACAGCTGTTTTTGTATTCCCAGTATACTGTGTAATATTATATCAGTATCTTTGTTGTCTAATAAAGGATATAATTTTGCGCTTGAAAGTAATGTCATGAACATTCTCCTAAATCAAGAACTGATTGGGTATGGCACACTGGAAAAAGGCATATACATACTTAATCAACCTCGAATTTTCAATGTTCAAAACACACTTAAAAGAAAGGCTCCAGATTCAAATCAAGCCTTCTTATGGTATTGTAGACTTGGTCATATAAACGAAACAAGATTGACTAAGTTACATAAAGATGGATATCTAGATCGGTTTGAATATTCATCATATGCAACTTGTCAATCATGTATTAAAGGAAAAATGACCAAATCTCCGTTTTCCGGACACGGAGCAAGAGCTATTGAACTCTTGGGACTTGTACATAGTGATGTATGTGGTCCAATATCTACACATGCGCGAAGCGGTCACTCCTACTTCATCACTTTTACTGATGACTTCTCTAGGTATGGACATGTGTTCTTAATGAAACATAAATCAGAGGCCTTTGAGAAGTTTAAGGAGTATAAAAATGAAGTAGAGAAACAAACTGGTAAAAGCATCAAGACACTTCGATCTGATAGAGGTGGAGAATACTTAAGTACCAGTTTCCTTGAATACTTAAAAGAGAATGGAATTCTCTCTCAGCTTACTCCGCCTTATACACCTCAGCATAATGGTGTATCAGAAAGGAGGAATCGCACGCTATTAGATATGGTGCGTTCAATGATGAGTAGTGCTGAGTTGCCACTTTCCTTCTGGGGATTTGCTTTAGAATCAGCAGCATACTTATTGAATAGAGTTCCAACTAAGTCTGTGCCTAGCACTCCATATGAAATGTGGAGAGGGAAGAGACCATATCTCAAGTATATCAAGATATAGGGGTGTCCGGCATATGTTAAAAAGCATAGACCAGACAAGCTCGAGGCACGATCGGTTTTGTGCAAGTTTGTAGGATACCCCAAACATTTAAGGGGGTACATGGTCAACCACACTGAAGAACAAAAGGTGTTTGTCGCTCGCCACATTGTCTTCTTAGAGAGCGAATTTCTTGCAAAAGAAATTAGTGGGAGCGAGATAGAGCTGGAAGAAATTCCAGAACCTCAAACTGCTACCGAGGACTTAGAAGAACCTCATATTTCAATAGAACATGACGAACCAATGCCACTCTGCAGATCTAGTAGGTTTTCTCATCCTCCAGAGAGATACTATGGTTTTCTTCTAGATGGGGATCGATAGGATTGCATCATCGATGATGATGAGCCTACTAGTTTTCAGCAGGCTATCACGAGTATTGACTCGATGAAGTGGCTGGATGCTATGAGATCCAAAATGGAATCCACGTACACCAATAAAATATGGACTTTAGAAGTTGCTCCTCCTGGGGTGAAACCAGTTGGATGCAAATGGATCTTCAAAAAGAAGATTGGTGCACTTGGACAAGTGGAAACCTACAAAGCTAGACTCATTGCAAAAGGTTTTCGTCAAAAACCAGGATTGGACTATGATGAAACCTTTTCACCTATAGCTATACTTAAATCCATTCGGATCCTGCTTGCCATTGCTGCCTTCCATGACTATGAAATCTGGCAAATAGATGTAAAAACAGCTTTTCTAAATGGACATTTAGAAGAGAGTGTTTATATGGATCAACCAGAAGGTTTCTTAGACAGTGGGAGTAGTGGAAGAGTATGCAGGTTGCTTAAATCCATTTATGGATTAAAGCAAGCATCGCGAAGTTGGAACATCTGCTTTGATGAGACAGTCAAAGAGTTTGACTTTATCAAAAATGTAGATGAACCATGTATTTATAGGAAGATTGTAGAAGGAGCAGTAGTCTTTCCCGTTTTGTACGTCGACGACATACTACTGATAGGGAATGATGTCCCTATGCTACAATCAGTAAAGCTCTTCTTGTCACAGAAATTCTCCATGAAAGACTTGGGTGATGCAACCTACATTTTGGGCATTAAGATCTATCGTGATAGATTTAATAGAATGTTGGGACTTTCACAGTCCAGGTATATTGACACTATACTAAAGAGGTTTAGTATGGAAGATTCCAAGCGCGGTAACATGCCCGCTTGTCACGGGATCACCCTCTCCAAAGAGATGTCTCCAAAGACTGATGAAGAGAGGGATCGCATGAGCATTTTACCCTACGCTTCGGCGGTAGGATCTATAATGTATGCGATGTTATGTACAAGACCGGATGTAGCTTACGCACTTGGTGTGGTAAGCAGGTATCAGTCTGACCCAGGTGAGAAACATTGGATAGCGGTAAAGAACATTCTCAAGTACCTGAGAAGGACTAAGGAGATGTTCTTGATTTACGGTAATGGGGACCTCCAGGTAGAGGCTTTTACCGACTCTGGCTTCCAAAGTGACAAAGATGATTCTAAATCCATTTCGGGTTTTGTGTTTACCCTCAATGGAGGGGCGGTATGTTGGAAGAGTTCCAAACAGGATACCGTCGCAGACTCAACTATGGAGGCTGAGTATATAGCTGCTAGTGAAGCCGCAAAAGAAGCTGTCTGGATGAGGAAGTTCATCTCTGAACTTCAGGTGGTTCCGTCCATTGCCAATCCAATACCTTTGTATTGTGATAACAATGGGGCCGTAGCATTGGCGAAGGAACCCAGGTCCCATCAGAAATCCAGGCATATCTTAAGGCGTTTTCACCTGATCAGGGAGATCGTTGATCGTCGGGAGATCGAGGTACAGAGAGTGGATACAAAAGACAACACGGCAGATCCATTCACAAAGGCCATCCCTCAAGTTCAGTTCGAGAGGCTGTTTGAGATGTTGGGCATGCGGTACTCCAGCAACTGGATATAGTGAAGACAGTAGGTACTCATTGCGCCAATTATAGGCCTTAGTGCAAGTGGGAGATTGTTGGATATATATGCCCTAGAGGCCTTCATTGTATAGGATACTGGGGATATGTATGTACATAACAGTCTTGCTTAATATGATAGTACGCTATTTGGTTTGTCTTTATCTTAACGTATGATATATTTTGCGTAGTATTCATATATATATATATATACACGTGTTGATAAAGCCCATAGGGTGTTTGCCTGACTTCCGGCGTTATGATGGCAGTCATACTAGTGGGAGCTGGATAGTCAATAGGCACATCCTTAGATGTCCCTGGTCGTAGGAGTATCGAGACTGGGCATCGATACTCCGGAGTAGACTGGTGTATACATATCTAGACCCTGAGGAGGGGCGATGGATTGGTCCCGCAGCCATTGGTGGAGTGCACCTAAGATTGTATACAGATGCTCACTGGGTGTGAGTACACCGGACAGGACTCGCCGAGAACTGACTGGATGGTATTTATACCTAACGTCAGATAGCAGTTCTCAGGTGACATGTATGCAGATAGTCCGTTGAATTAAAGTCGTCATTTGTATCGTGTGAGTTCCCACTGTGCATTGATTACTACCCTACCACAGTTCAAAGGAGTCATGCAAACAGGTTTTAGTTGGGCACAGTCCCGAGCCACGTGGAGGCAGTGAGTGACTGTTAGGGATTCGTCTCTCCCGGTATAGGGAGATGATATCGCACAGTGATCGGTTGGTCATTACCATAAGTCCCTGGCCAGGGCTAATTGAGAATTACTGATAGATTGATCAGTAGATTCTCGGATGGTGATAAAGCCATACCGACACGACTTGTATGGTTATTAGGGGTCTGACGTTTACCACCTCCCTAGACCATACATGCGATACTCTTAGACGAACAGACCGGACTGCACGGATATTGTCGCGCACAGGCTCAGTAGGAGTTCGGATGGGTATCCTCACCGGCCTTCTTATCGACATCTACCTGGGGACCGTTACGTACAGCTAGTGCCGCTTGCGGTCTGTGGTTAAACCCACTTCCAGCGTAGTAGTCGAGTCTTTAGAGTCCCACACAGAGTTTTCCCAACTCCAGGCGAAAAGATATAGAGGTCGTATGGTTTTACGACAAAGGTTCGGATGCATACGTGTTTAAACGCACGTACGACATTCGGATAGTTTTTACTAGCCGGCTTTGGTTTAAGCCAGATTCTAGTATTGGGTTATTGGATTTATACAGTCTAAAGTTTTTCCGTGTTTTCACGAATGCGAGGGGCATTCTCGTAATTTTCTGGGAAGCTTCTAGAAGGATGGTGACTAAGGAGGTTAAGGTGGCATTTTCATTAAATGCAAATTGTGACTCATTTGTGTGATTCACTATGTTATTAATGCATCATTTATTGCTTAATGACTCACATAGTGAATCACTCATATTGAATTAATGAAGCATGGTGAATAATCATTTAAATTCATTTATTTGATAATTCATTATGTTTCATATATTCAAGTGAGAAGCTTTTCTATTTTCATTATGATCTCCACCTTCTCTCTCCTTAAGCTCACTCTCTCTTCAAACCCTAATCCTACCACTCATGAGTTGAGACCAAGGATTAGTATAGACTAAACACTCTATAACCTAACTCTATATCATCTTAGTAACTTTGATTAGCAACTAGAGAAACTAAGTAACCTTAAGTCTAGAGGTTATAGCTTGGATTAGGGTTCTCAGGTGGATCATCTATCTCTTGGAGGAGGCCGAGGAGGACTAAGAGATCGTAAAGACGAAGGACTAGAATCATTTGGTATAATCTCTTTACATAGTAGTTTAGAACTCTATACTTGTTGTTAATTATCGTTTAGAAAAGATCTTCGGTTGGTCGATGTTTACATACAAAACAAGATCGTTTTTCATATTTCCGCCTCCCCGCAAATCGTGGGGTGTTGTACATCGACTTACAGCCGCGTTGAGTACCTGTGCAAAAGTCTGCAACTCCAGTGATGCGATCAACTGCTGCAGCTCAAAATCAAGCCCCTGCAAGAAGCGTCTGGCCCTGGTGGCCTCTGAAGCGACCATGTATGGAGCAAAACAGCTCAAACGATTTAACTCTGCCGCACATACGTCCACTGGACGTCCATTCTGCTTCAAAAGAATGAATCTTTCCTCCATCTCTGCCTTGGCGGCGGAAGGAAAATAATGGTCCAGGAAGCACTCCTTGAATTTACTCCATTCGATCGGCCTCTCCAGTCTGCTTTCTTCCACTGTCCACCAAGTACGGGCATCATCTTCCAACTGAATCTTTATCACGTTCACCCTATCTTCATCTGGTACCCTGGCGGCCGTCAGTAAGTTCTCCATGTTCACTAGCCATTGCTCGGCCTCTAGTGGTTCGGCTAGCCCTGTGAATGCAGCTGGATGCAACATCCGGAAATCTGATACGGTGCCATCCCTAGCAGAGTAAGCTGGTGGAGCAGTGCCCTCGGAGGCGGTGATGAGTGCGGAGGGTCCTCCTGCAGCGGTAATAGCCCTGAGTCCCTCGGCGAGTAAGTCTGTCTTCCTCTCCTGAGCTTCTGCGAGAGAGGTCAGTGCACTAAGTATTCTTTCCGTGCGGTCCTGAGAACTTGAGTCCGAGGAGTGGTCGTTCGGGGACGTCATATCACTGGAAGATTCAAAAGGATAAGGTTAGGTTCAAGGATGAAAATCAAGAATAGTGAAGTGAAAATAATGTAATACAGTGTAGTTAATGTTATCCCTTGTTACTAAACCTGGCTTTGACACCAACAAAACCATGTCACGCCCCGCTTCCCAAAATACGGAAAACGAGGGGTGACTAGGCCAACCATGCTCCTACGGTCAAGGAATAATCCCGTCGTAGTCACACTTCGGCTTCTAGCATTACATGGTGATCTGTAAACAAAGCACAGCGGTATAGGAACACATCACTAATATATTACATCAAATCCCATTGTTCACAAATTACAAATAAACAAGAAGAGCTATTAACCAAGTTCAATTACACGATCTCTTTTAGGGAAAGAAGAAAAGAAGGAAAAGGTACTCCAACCTAGATCTCCGTCAGCTCGAAAGGTAAATCCGACTCCCGCGCTGGTCCTTCCTCGAGGTCTGAGCATGCACACTCAGGTCGTCAGAGCTACGTAATAGCAATCTTTATATCAACGGCATGAAACAGGTATATAAGGTAATAACTGAGAAAGTAAAATGCTGATAATCGCTATGTCACTAAATGATGCAAAGTATTATCTGTGTCTCTACCAGTCTCTAGGTCATGTTTGAAATCGTATAGTGGAAAGGAGGATCATGTTTAACAGGAGTCTCGTACATACCCGAGACAATGGCCCACATGCCCGGGACATAACCCTGTCAGCCGGATCGCTAGATCCTACCTAATATATATATCACTGCTCGAATGATCATCCTCTAAAACACGGTCCCGCTAAATACGATGCTCTTTCCACTTCGATTTCCCTTTTACCCCCAGGTTTACACTATTGATGATTATGATTTAGTCGTTTACAAGTATACCAATAGCACGGTTTTGTCACTGTTCACTGTATTAATCACTGTCATGAATCATTCACTTTCCATTGGTGTACTTGACACTCCTAAACCATTATCATTCACGCGCGATAATGCAATGTCCACTGAATAATAACGCGCACTAATACCATGTATATGTCAATTGGGTCAGGTATGTGTATATATGCAGTTAACAAGTCATGTATGATGTGAACCAATATGCATGTCATAAGCTTACAAAAATTTGAAGTAATTCATATGTTCAGAAATCAACGAAATGATACAAATACGATAACAAGTACACTCTGTTAGAAGTTCATCAAAATTAGTTTCTGTTCAATCGGTTTTTCGGTATTCAAGTTACAGCCATTTCATTATAAGTGCTCGCTGCAGGAAATTCAGTTTCTGAACTGAACGTCCGTTTCGCGACATGATTTTCACACAGTTGGGATCAGAATTTAGCAATGCTACAGTTGAATTAAATCTAGGATTCTCAATAGGATTTTCAACGCAATAGACGGATTCTCAATTGCATCTGTACGTCAAAAGTTATACACTGTTCAACACTAGTATGTCAATTATGTTTCTGTTTGGGACTGCTAGACGTCCTAATCTTTTAAATTGCAGTTTAGATAACACACGACGATATAACGGGGTGAAATCACTTGCGTTATTCAGCTAACAGATTGATATTCAATAAAATGCAGGGTTCCGTAACATACGAGTTCAGGAAACAAGGTGGTAAATATTACGGGGAAGAACATAATAAACAGAGTTGCTCTGGACTGCAGTCCAGAGCCGCTCTCCGAACCAATTCTTGTCATAATTTCAGTACAGAAACCATTAAAAACTTGCATAGGGTTACAGGTCGTCGAGTCGGCTTCGATTTGAGCGCTCGAACGCATCATTTCAATATGTACACATTTATGGTGATTTTAACAATTTTCTGGTGCGGGAAATTCCCAGTTTTTACGGGTGTATTTGGGGGTGTTCGTTTAAGTCGTTAACAGTCATATTATTCAGTGAAATTTCTACACAGTGTTCATTATCACACGGGCCAGCATATGCGATCAAATTCTGTCAAATTAAATGAATATTTACATTGGGATCTTGCATCGAACAGTTATGTCATATAATTTATCGGGAATTGTAAACATTGAATTTATACGATTTTAGTTTGTAACAGGAATAAATTAGCATGTAGCAAGTAGGGTACTTGCCTGGAAACGTTTTGGCGATGCACGACAGCGACAACGTCATGAACGCGCGATGAACGGCGTGGTTTGGATTCACGGCCTCGGCTCGCGATTCGGGTCCGGCGTCGGAGTTGCCCGGAGATGGCTTGTGCTCGCTGGAAGCGGAAGGGGCTCTGTGGTTCTCCTGGGATGTGCTGGGATCGACGATGGTTGGCGGTGTCGCTCCGGCGACGTGCACAGTGGGGTCGGAGCTTGGGTTTTAGGGTTTGAAAGAGAGAGAGAGAGAGAGAGAGAGAGAGAGTGGGCTCGGGTTTGTAGGTTTTGGAGTGATGGTGATGATGCTGATGACGTTGGGGCGTCGATGAGGTGGTTCTCGTCGGTTGGGGGATTTCCGGCATCGAGTGCAAAGTGTAAGTGCACGGCGGCGCCCCGGCCTCCATCCCGAGGCCAAATGCGGAAGCGGTGATAAACTTTAATTTTGCAAACTAGCAAACTGGCACCACTGCGCACTAAACACCCGGATCGAACCATTAACTAGTCCTAGCTAACTACAAGATGGGGAAGAGAGATATACCGACTGATCCAAGTCCTCCGGTCTTCTCGTCGTCGTCCCGATCTCCCGCGGAATGTCCTGTCTCCACCTCGTCGCCGGAAGTGCACCACATCGTCTGCATCTTTTACGGGCTCCCACCTCAATACCGAGGCAACTCGGGCACGAAGCTGGCTAGTCGACGTGCCCAAGATTTGCTGTAGAATGTAGTGTAGAGGCTTGTGTCTCAAATTAGGGTTGAAGGAATTGCCATTGTGGTGGAGGTATGAACTATCTTTTGGAGAGGAGCTGATTAATGTCAAAAACATGAGTTTACCGCAATCAAGAACGGCGTCGCTTCGCAGCTAGCCGGTGAGTACGGGTCGATCCACAGAGACGGGTAAATTTCTTTAGTGTGTTTTAACGAGTTGATTCAGAGTGTCGTTTTGGTTGGGTTTCTAAAATATATAAAAACTGATCTAAATTAATCTAATTAAGAGTCTTGCTAGGGTTAGGCTTCGGGGAAGTTTTGGAGATTGAAGTTTTCCTCACCGCTTTCATTGCCATATTTTAGATCTGTTAGATGTTACGATAATTTTCAAATAAGTGGATCCGAATCTTTTGGGAAGATGTTTCTTCCTCTAGATTCGCATCCTTCCTTTGTTGATAATTACCCTAACCCCCATGGAAAACACGCGCAACCGGCCCTTTATACTACGGTTCATCGTTACCTCGAGGGATAGGATGCCGTAGGGAGCGGTTGTGCGTGCATGCATGGAGTGCTAACTATTAGGTGTGGATGGCATGAAAGGGGTGAGAGATATCATCTCTCAAACCTTTCCCTGAGGCTAACCCTAACAAGCGAGGAGACTACTCGCTCATTAGGGGATGATAAAACATTAAAAGAAAAGAAAAAACACTTACTAATTTGACGGCTCCCTCCAAGCGATAAAGAAAAGATCTGAATAATTATTCCCAGAAATTCTGAACTTTTGTTTATTGAAAAGAGGCATAGGGTTTTACAATTTTTGATTACAATTTATAAGCAAACAAGGAAACTAGGGTTACAGACTCTCGCACATGTGCAATTACAGATTTGCCCACGAAAAATCCCAACACCCGCACCGACGCACCAACTCAGAAAGTTTGCGCCGACATGGGCATTAGACGGCCGCGGAACCACGGCAATAGGGCGCTTGGGCCGCGGTTCCGCGGCCCTTTGGTGAGCTCAGCTCACCAAATTTCTTGAGCTGTATTATGGGCATTTGGGCTTCTGGTTTCTTCACCACTTTTCTCTGTTTGACTTCTGGGTCTTCTACAGATCTTCAGTGAAAACTTGTAAGGATATTTTGACCGTTTCACTTTCGTCTTTTTGGACCTTGCACTGTTCTTCTTCTCAGCTTGAGTAAGATCCGTCTACTTGTTGGTCAAAAGTCCCTTTTCTGTATCAACTTTCATCTTTTTCACTGTATTTGCTCCAAGAGCCTGTATTCTGTAACATGCAACAAACGTGCGTCAAGAGTACCTGTTTATTTATAAAACGGATAAGAATAGGGGAATGAAAAATGCAATATTATGATCTGAACAAATACCCCCAAACTTATCTTTTGCTCGTCCTCGAGCAAACTTATTTTTATTCACTAAAATCCTAACCGCACTTTCGCAGGGAAACACGATTGCACTGAGCACGTGCAACAAGCCGTTAAACCTCTAGGTGTCCCTAGTAGGAGGAGTGTTGTCTCCTGAGGGTTTTCAGCGGATACTACCCACAAAATCCTATCAACTTGGCCCATTTACTTTTGTTCTCCAATTAGGTTTTCTAACAAGGAATTCTACTGTCTTTTGACTTGCAAATCATTCACCCACATTTTTCACACTTCCTTATCATCTAACTTAAGATTATATATGTTCTATAGATTTACTTAGGCTTCGGCATCTCTTAAGTTTTCCTTCTAGGGTTTCATCTCCACTTAGGAATTTCTATCAACTCTATTAAAGATACAAGTTTTATCTTTCATTCCTTTCTCTTATCTAAACTCTAATCACATATCCCCACGTGTGTGTATAGATCACCCCTACACTTGGAAATTCAAATCAAGCAATCATGCCCTTGTCCGTTGTCCAAAGTACTTATCAGTAGGTGAATTTTTTAATTGAATTTCGCTTACACATCCTTCATGCGACCGTTAATACTTCTTGAGGTACCAACGACCGATTACAAAATGTGTTTGCACATTAAAGCGTACTTCCTAGTTTTGCAACCCCCAAGGCTTTAGCAGTGACTCCCAAACCAGTTGGTCTAAGACACTAGGTGATGAAGCACCCTCGCTAAATGTTTTTCTAATTTTTTACAGCCTTAAGTAATCACAAAAACCAGTGTCCATTTTTTTTATTCTTTATTCACTTTTTCTTTTATTTTCATTGTACTAAGGACTTTAGACAAGAGCATTTCAAGGTCTCTTCTACTATTCCAAGTTTCAAGGTGCGTGATTGTGCAATTTGTAGGGTATACGTTTTCAGAATTTAGACTTAAGCTAGGAACTATTTTTCAAACTTATACTCTAATAAGAACATCAATACTCTTACCTCATTTTGACTTAGCCCGAGAAGTGAACCCAAAATTTGCCTATTTCTAAATAAACTACAAGGCATATACTTTCTACCGTTAAACTTTAAGGAATGTTATTTTTAGGGTTTTTAATTTACTAAGTCTAAGATCTAGTTGTTCCTAGCCAGTTAACCTATCTGTCAAACTCTAGTCAAATAAGCCAAAATTGAATACATTAATTTTTATAATTTTTGAAATTTTTCAAATTTTTATGGTTTTTCAAATAAATATGCAAATGCAAAAAATATGTACAAATGAATGCGAAGGAAGAAGACGTACCGAGCATACCCCCAAACTTGAACTTGACAGTGTCCTCACTGTCATACTAAACCAAGAGGGTCAAAATACCGGCACTTCCCTGTTTATTTATTTATAATTTTTTATTGTTAAGAAAAACAAAAATATATACAAAAAGGCCCTCCCCCAAACTTCAGTTAAACTATGTTAGACATTGCTGCCAAACTTTGCCTAGACCAAACGTCAACACCAACCAGTTGAAAATTTTATCAGTAAAGAGTATTGGTTGGTGGAAGAATAAGTTGTAGCGATTCGCAAAGAATTGGGAAAGATAGAAGTAGTGGTATGGGAGGTGTGGAGGTGAATATACAGGTGATGGTGATGCATCGAAACGAGAATGTAAATGATCAGCAATCAGTGGAGTATTGGCATTCTCGTAACTTATTAAAAGAAATGGGGGTATTTCAACTTCTAAAGAAGGAGGTTGACTCACCACAATACCCCCAAGATGTTCCTGTGGGTCCTCTATTGACATGACATCATCCATCAATTGTGTATGATATTCACTTATGAGGGAACTTATCTCCTCGATGTCCGCCATAGTCCAACCGACAACTTGCCGCCTCTCTTGTAAGACCATTAAGAGGGCATTCTCTTGCTCGAGGGCTAGAGAGGCCGATATGATAATGGGAAAAGTCTCATTCTCACCTATGTAGGCATATCTAAGGTGAGACGGCAAGGGCGTTAGTTCGAATTTCTGAGGCGAAAGAATCATTGCGAAATCTACCTCGAACTCAAAGGACTCTAACACAGGTTCGAAATCACTGCAAACAACCGATTCGGATGGTTCGACTGACTCATCCAAAAATTCAAACGACTCATATTCGGGCTGTGAGTCGTCATCATCCAAAAAAGTGAAACATTCATAATCAACATCGGTTGTGTCAATGGTAGTAGGCTCAAGGAGGGACGCACTAGTGGCGTCAAAACTGTTTTCATCAAATAGAAATCTTTCAAGCTCGCAGTCCTCCTGCGTGATTTCGTGAATGGAGCAAACTTCTCGTGTACTAGTTTTAGGCACCGGGGGCAGACTTCCCATCTTATAAATATTGAACTCACTAGACATCTTCCCAAAGGATAGTGTCATGGAGCCATTGCGGCAGTTTATCACAGCATTGGAAGTGGCCAAAAATGGGCGACCGAGAATCACCGGAATTTGGTTTCTTGGGTTAGCAACAGGTTGTGTATCCATAACGATAAAATCAACGGGGAATATGAAATCCCCGACTTTGATCAACACATCCTCTAGTTGACCCCTTGGATAGGTGATTGATCGATCGGCCATTTGGAGAGTGCAACGAGTGGGTGTCAACTCTCCAACCCCTAATTGTTCGTACACGGAGTAGGGAATCAGGTTAACACTAGACCTAAGATCTAAAAGTGCTCGATTAATTTTCTTATCCCCAATTGTGATGGAAATCGTAGGACAGCCGGGGTCCTTTCGTTTTTGGGGTAAGGTTTGATGGTGGTTAATAGTATTGCTCACTGCACTAGCCACTAGCACTTTCTTGGGTACTTGAGATGCTTTTCTCTTCGAGGTGCATAAGCCCTTTAAGATTTTTGCGTATGAAGGGACTTGTTGGATTGCATCCAAGAGAGGTATATTTATGCTAACCTGCTTAAATAATTCCACAATCTTCTCCACTTGTGCAGTTGGTTTATTAGGACTCAACCTGTTTGGAAATGGAGCATTTTGAAAATTAGTTGAGTCAAAAGTCTGTGGAGTAGAATGTGGAGTAGGAACGGATCCCGGTGTAGATGTGTTCATGCTGTGAGAAATGGGTCCGTTAGAGCTAGAAGAAGTAGAGCCATGTGAAGGGTGGAGAATAGGCTCTAAAGAAAAAGGTGAAGAAGAAAGTGAAGAAAATGAAGAAGGGGAAGAAGACGATGGAGAAAAAGAAAAAGAAGAAGAAGAACCACCGGCGGGGATGTCATCACTAGTATCCACATTATTTTGCAACTCTCTTCCGGATCTCAACGTGGTCACCGCATTTACATTGTGATTGTGATATGCGTTTTGTGTGTGACCGGGATTTGGCAATGGTTGAGATGGAAGCTTTCCCTTTTGTCTCTCGCTCAACGCAGCAGTTAATTGTGCAATTTGTGCCTCAATAGATTTGATACTTTGATCGTGTGAGGCATTGTTATTCATCAAAGATTGAACATAACTTTCAAATCTTGCTGCGGATTCTGTAGATTGCTTGAGAAATGCTTCTAGACTCTTCTCGAGCGAGCTAACCTTATCATCATTTGGTTGGACTAAGTTGTTCGTTTGATTTGTATAAGGTTGTTGTTGGAAAGGTTGCTGGTTTTGAGTTTGTGAGGGTGCTTGTTGTTGTTGTGGAGGAGGTCTTTGAAAATTATTATTCCCTTGGAACTGTTGATTTGGGTGACTCCTCCACCCCTGATTGTATGTCGAAGAGTACGGATCATTTCTTTGTCGTTGCTGAAATGCAGCATTGACTTGATCCTGTCCTTGAATGGGTGCATTATAAGGACACTCTTCGGTTAGATGTGATGGATTAGAACAACAAGCACAAACAGTTCGTGTGGGTAGAGTAGGGGCAGGAGAAGACGATGAGATTTTTGTCTCAATGGCTTCTAGCTTTTTCATAAGTGAGGCCATCTCGGCCTTCATAGCAATCGACATATCTATTTGATGTATGCCTGCCCTAGATTGACCAACTGAAGAAGATGATGTGGTCTTGGTACTCTCCCACTGAATTGTTTGCTCACTTAGGTCCTCAAGAAACTGCCAAGCTTTGTCGCTAGACTTGGAGAGAAAATGACCTTGACATATTGTTTCTAGCAACTGCTTCGTTGCTGCGTTCAATCCCTCGTATAATGTTTGGCAAAGTTGCCAATTTTCTATCCCATGATGAGGGTATTGAACAAGTAGGTCTTTAAATCTCTCGAAGCACTTCCAAAATGGTTCGGAAGGAAGCTGTAAAAATTGTATAATCTCGTTTCGGATTCTAGCAGTTTTGTGATGAGGATAGAACTTTTTCAGAAAAGCTCTCACAAACTCGTCCCAATTTCTAATGGAATGTGATGCGGTGCTGTATAGCCACTTCTCGGCTAGGTCACATAAGGTAAAAGGAATGACCCTTAGCCTTATTGCGTCATCACTTAATTGGGCTGTCTTCATCATGGCGCAAACGTTTTGGAATTTATTAATGAAAATATATGCATCTTCGGATTCCAAACCATGAAACTTAGGCAGCATATTGATGAAGTGTGGTTTTATTTCAAAATTATCCCCATTCGCCGGTAGGGGTGAAAGACATGTAGGTAAAGAAGTGCGGACGGGGTAGAAGAGATCCTGGAGCGCGACTCGTGCGGGCGCTACAACAGGCGGAAGATTCGGGTTATTCGCACCTGGCGGAGGTGGAATCATTCCCGTCGGTAAGGTATCGTTGGGGTTGAATCCCGACATACCTTCGAAAGAAGAATTTGAAGGTGGAGGTAAGGAAATGGACGGAATGTCGACGAAGGGTTCGTTGAAGGGTTCGTCGGTCGGTACCAACGAAACACGGACTAATCGGGCGTTAGTATCCCTAGTCCAAAATGACATACACTAAAAGGGGTAGTATAGTCAGAAAAAAAAAGAAAAACAGAATGTGGGGGTAAGATAACGTCAATGAGAAGAAGTGATGGAAGTGAGTTGCAAGTTTTCTTAGCGGCAAGTTGCAAGTTTTGAAAAGATTTTTCTTTATTTATTTATTTTTATTTATGTGAGAGTTTTGCAAAAAGGTTTTAGAAACGGGACTCGTGACACAAATGTATCAACCACACATGCACAATCAGACCTAGATCTAGGGTTGCCTAGGTCTACTAGACAGCTCCTAACTAGGGCTAGAAATAGACCTCAAACCGCCTCTTCACGGACAAATACGGCCAGGTAAGTGGGAAGGAACCACCACTACAGTGGGCCTAATTAATAACCACTAGCCTAGACACCGCAAAGTCGGTTAGGATAAACGGCCGATGCCTATACTAGTCCTTTTCCTATTGAGCTCGATGTCCTTAGGTCTGAGTCTAATCTTTTTTAATTAATTGTGGTCGATGCAAAATTCTTTAGGTGGTTTCTGGGGTCCTGGGAAGGGTGATGAAATCCCCACCCAATCTGAAATTGGTCAATTAGCCCCTTAAGTCCAGTTAAATTATGCAAAACAAATAAAATTTCACTTGCATTCAATTTTAGCGCGGCGCAAAGAAACCTGCAGAAAATCTGTTATTTAGAAGGGGGAGAAAGACTTTTTACGCAAAGAATTCCTGCAGAAAATTTTTACAGTGGGGATATGGAGGTTACAGAGGAGAGGGAGAGAAAACAAACCACACAAATTTTTAGGGCTGACGTGGCAATGCAAGCGCGGAACCGCGGCCTGGGGGAGTTATTGCGGCGGAAGCGCGGCAAGGGGATGGGTTCAGCCTCTGGAAAAATTTTCACTGCTCTTGACTTGCAATTCCTCTCTGTTCTTATATACCAATTTATGTTTTGGCCTCTGTAAAATTCCAGATCCGCGATTCGACGCTGTTCCTGCAAGATTCAAAAATATACACCCTTCAAACAGATCAAATTTGATAATTTTTGTATTTTTTAATATTTTCAGATTTTTATAATTTTTCAAAATTTATATCAACCCGAAAATTCACAAAAAGAAGTATTACGCCGTCCCCGGCAACGGCGTCATTTGATTAATGTCAAAAACATGAGTTTACCGCAATCAAGAACGGCGTCGCTTCGCAGCTAGCCGGTGAGTACGGGTCGATCCACAGAGACGGGTAAATTTCTTTAGTGTGTTTTAACGAGTTGATTCAGAGTGTCGTTTTGGTTGGGTTTCTAAAATATATAAAAACTGATCTAAATTAATCTAATTAAGAGTCTTGCTAGGGTTAGGCTTCGGGGAAGTTTTAGAGATTGAAGTTTTCCTCACCGCTTTAATTGCCATATTTTAGATCTGTTAGATGTTACGATAATTATCAAATAAGTGGATCCGAATCTTTTGGGAAGATGTTTCTTCCTTTAGATTCGCATCCTTCCTTTGTTGATAATTACCCTAACCCCCATGGAAAACACGCGCAACCGGCCCTTTATACTACGGTTCATCGTTACCTCGAGGGGTAGGATGCCGTAGGGAGCGGTTGTGCGTGCATGCATGGAGTGCTAACTATTAGGTGTGGATGGCATAAAAGGGGTGAGAGATATCATCTCTCAAACCTTTCCCTAAGGCTAACCCTAACAAGCGAGGAAACTACTCGCTCATTAGGGGATGATAAAACATTAAAAGAATAGAAAAAACACTTACTAATTTGACGGCTCCCTCCAAGCGATAAAGAACAGATCTGAATAATTATTCCCAGAAATTCTGAACTTTTATTTATTGAAAAGAGGCATAGGGTTTTACAATTTTTGATTACAATTTATAAGCAAACAAGGAAACTAGGGTTACAGAGTCTCGCACATGTGCAATTACAGATTTGCCCACGAAAAATCCTAACACCCGCACCGACGCACCAACTCAGAAAGTTTGCGCCGACACGGGCATTATACGGCCGCGGAACCGCAGCAATAGGGCGCTTGGGCCGCGGTTCCGCGGCCCTTTGGTGAGCTCAGCTCACCAAATTTCTTGAGCTGTATTATGGGAATTTGGGCTTCTTGTTTCTTCACCACTTTTCTCTGTTTGACTTCTGGGTCTTCTACAGATCTTCAGTGAAAACTTGTAAGGATCTTTTGACCATTTCACTTTCGTCCTTTTGGACCTTGCACTGTTCTTCGTCTCAGCTTGAGTAAGATCCGTCGACTTGTTGGTCAAAAGTCCCTTTTCTGTATCAACTTTCATCTTTTTCACTGTATTTGCTCTAAGAGCCTGTATCCTGTAACATGCAACAAACGTGCGTCAAGAGTACCTGTTTATTTACAAAACGGATAAGAATAGGGGAATGAAAAATGCAATATTATGGTCTGAACAGGAGCTAAAAATGATTTTTGCCAAGCCAAATGAGTGTAAATCCCTACACCAAAAATTGGGACAGCCCACTAGAGGAGAGTGGCCGACCATGCCAATGGGGGAGTAAGAATGGAGAGTGTATCAAAAATAATGGGAGCCATTTTCATAAGCAAGTGAGAGAGAGGTCAAAAGATATCATGCAAGAAAATGATCACAAGTAATGAACACAACCATATCTACACTCAACCACAACCATGATGACTCCAAATGGTCAAGCCATCATGAACAAATCAAGTCAAAAAGGTCAAGGGATGGTGCAACCATCATGACACAAGAATATGCAAATACCCCCTCCACAAAAGCTTATTTGCAACAATGCAAATAAGCCCTCCTCCACCAATCTTCGGCCAATGAACGATACAAAGGAAATCGGCGGAAACGGAAAGCAAACTGGCAACTCCAGAAAACTGGTCCCGTAATAAATTACAGGAAAACCCCGATACTGTGCATACACACCCACATTTGTATTCCGACCGAAATACAAATGCAATGAAACAAAATCTACACTGTACTATACTAGGTTCCGGCTTAAACCAAAGCCGGCTAGTAAAATCTGTTCGATCCTGTTCCGTGCAATACCGCACGTATCTGATCGAACCCTGCCATATATCCATACGGCCTCTAGTACAAACCGTCCTATCCTGATCCGTGCAATACCGCACGTATCTGATCGGACCTTGCCATATCTCCATACGGCCTCTACAGCTTTTCGCCCGAAAGCTGAGTAACTGAATGTGGGGGACTCTAAAGACTCGTCAACACCTTAGTTGTGGATTTAACCACTAGCACGTCAGAGGTATAAGCCAATACGTAACGGGCTACCAGGTATTGACTAAAAGGGACATCGATGAGCGAACTCATCCTGACACCCTACTGAGCCTGTCAGTGACAATATCCGTACAGTCCGGTCCGTTCGTCTATGAGTATCGCATAGCGGGTCTAGGGGGTTGGTAAAAGTCAGACCCCCAAAAGCGGTACAAGTCGTGTCGGAGTGTAGCCCAGAACACCCTGAGATACTACTGGAATACCTACCAGTAAATCTCTTGCCTTGGCCAAGGACTTCGTGTAATGGCTCTCCTTGACACAGCACGACCTCACCCCCAATACCGGGAGAGACGAACCCCTGAAGATACGCTCACTGCCTCCATGTGGCTCGGGACTGTACCCAACTAAAACCTGTTTGCACGTCTCCTTTGAGCGTGGTAGGGTAGTAATCAAAGTACAGTGGGAACTCACACGAGACAAATGACGATCCCCAGGTCGATGAACTAACCTGTACACATGTCACCTGGGAACTGCTATCTGACGTCTGGTATAGGACCAACTAGCATGTTCCCGGCGAATCCTATCCGGTGTACTCATAACCCAATGAGCACCTGTAAACATCTTAGGTGATCCAACTGACACCAATGGCTTGTGAGACCGGCCATCGCCCCTCGTCGGGGTCTCGACTGTATACACTAGTCTACTCTGGAGTATCGATGCCCTGTCTCGAAACTCTCACGACTAGGGACCATTTAAGGATATGCTTATAGACTGCCAGCTCCCACGTATATGATCGCCCTCATACTGCTGGTGGTCAAGCAAGAATCCTAGGGGCTCTACCAACGTGTAATAGCGACCTGTAAGGTCACCTAAAGCAGTACACGATGATAAAGGTAAACCAGATAGCATACTATCATCTCGAGTAAGACTGTCCTACTGGGACAGGTCCTCCCTCAATCATTGTAATCACGTACCTGTGATCCAATAATTGACTATGAGGGCACTATCTCCAACAATCTCCCACTTGCACTCAAGGCTAATTATTGCGATGTTGCATACTCACAGCCCGTGTGATACCGAACACCCAACTCCTCTACTAGTCAGTCTCACAAAGCTCGTTTGCGAAACTATTGCGTTCGAGGAACAGCCTCAGTGAGTGGATCCGCCTTGATGTTTCTTTCTATGTCTCTCAATATCTTAAGTTCGCGGAGAAAACCATCTCCCGAAATGAGCAATACCTGTCTTAGAATGTGTCTGGATGTCTGATGGGACCTAGCTCATAAATGAACTCCAAATCCAAACTTCTTAGACTGTATCGTCAACTGAACTTAATCAGTATCCTGCGCCATTCCTCCCTCAGTATTTCCTTGGACCACCTGTCCAAAATATTGCCCCTCGTCAGAAGGAAAACTATAACTCTGACGACCTCCTTGTCGTCCAGGTCACCTTGGAAGCCTGGAATGATAACTGTCTCCCGAATGAAGCTGTCGTTATCATATCCCTAGAACATCCACTTATATTCTAAAAATGCTTCCGACTGTTTCTCCAGGATTGGATTAATGTCAACTTATTGCATCTAGTGCAAGAACAACATCTGGTGTGGTACTTGACATCTCATGATTGACTCAATTGCCTAAGCAAGCGATCTGCCAATCATGCACATCCCTCTCCCCTTTAGTCTGTAAGACACCTTTAGAGAGGGTGACTCCATCACCTGCAGGTACACCACCGTGCCAGGAGTCATCCATTCTAAATACTCTTAGAATGCTGTCTAAGTACCCAGATTGGAAAACCACCCAAATCTAGATCTAAAGCCATAGATCTAGTAACCAGTATGTCTGATATAATGTCCAAGTCCCATGTGGAGAAACCACTGTGTGACGACCAAAGTATAACCGATCGTAGTATAGGAATATCACTTCCTATTCTGTGTATATCATCCAAATACCAGGATATCACACCCTACTACCTTCTCAACAGATCCATCCCCTATCTTGATGAAGTCAAACCTATGACTGTCATACCAGAAATAGATGATCTATCTCCGCTATATCTGCTTTAGTCTATAAATAGACATAAGCTACCTGTCCACCAATGCTTCCGCTGCTCCCACTGACTACGACAACCCTCTGGCAGAGTCATATACACGTACACTTCTAAAGCCAGTTCAGAACGACGCTATACTCATCCTCCTGCCGGGTCTCGCAGTCTGGAACAACAGCAATGGTAAGTCTGGGTAAACAAGAACTTCCCTGTCACCGTCTTTGAGGATACCTGAGTACCTCTCGGGTGCCTGAAGTTACCCACCTCATCTGCGGAGTGGCCAATGGAATGTCAAACCAGATTGAATCTTTAGGTTCCTATCAAAATCTTCAGTAATCGTTTGCGGTTCTGGAATCACTTCCAGTTCTACCATACTCCCACTACTGTTTTCTGAAAAAATCCATTTTTAATAAAACTGTGGCGAGTCAAGAACAATATCACTATTGATCTTTCTTATGGTAGAAAGTCAACCCTCGTCATAGCCTGGGTCAACCCACAAACAGCCATTACAGAAACGTGCCTTGAGTTATCCAGAGTTTGGTTTTAATCATAAGCCAGGCAACTCCCCGTACCTTAACAACGTTAGGATACGAACTGTTCTATATCCAATATAGAAACAGAGGCACCGATTTAATTGAACCAGATTCAAATCATGCGGCTACTCAACTTAGGAATGCATGTCAACTAAATGGAAGGAGGCCGATCAGCGTTACTCAACTTAGGAATGCTTCCAATTATGAGTAACCTGAAAGAGAAGCAAGTTCTCTTAATCATCACTATCAACTGAATACCATACACAAGTATCTACATCTTCGATCACTTTGAAGAATCCCGATACTTGCTACACCTGGTTCTCTACTTTATTCAAATACCTATAACTTCTCAAAATTCGGACCCTGTGTTTCCACGAAACACCTGTCTAAAAACTAGAGAAGTCATAAGTAAACCGAATATAGTACGAGGACCAACCCCTCTGTCCTGATGGACCCTGGACAACATACAATACTCTGTATAAGTCCCTTGAGTCAGATAACTCATTCACTGTGTGTCGTAGGTTGAAAACTGTACTATGGTTATGAAGAATTACACCGCTTTTTAATGCTCCTTACCTTTCACTGATATAGGTAAATGTCATAGACATAATTTCAAAAAGGTATATCTCACTCTATGAAAATAGACGTACAGATATATCAATTTGAAATTGGTGCACGACAGCGGATATTCAAAACCAAATATTTGCCGACCGGCAAACAACCCAGGTGACTTCCTCAAATATCACCGATTACAACGAATCCCGACATAATGAGGATGATCACCCAATTCCCAATAACATACTCCCACTCAACATCTGTAAAACCATACAGATGTGAGAATCATACCTGGTAAATACATACATTAGAGTAAGGATCTAATTGGGAAATTAGTTTTCTTTTAACATTACACAGTGAAGCTGAAACATTGAAATGTTTCGATGGGGTATCCCGGTATTCCTAGTAATGCCTCTTCCAGATTCACGACTGTAACCGTATAATTCTTTGCCAGCTCTCCAAATCCCTTTATATGTCTTTAGTCATTACCTTCTGCACACCCTTTTAGGCCAAATGGTTTTCTTCCTTCCCTACCGTTCGGCACCAGCCTATGGTTTGGAAGAAGACTATCCAATAAGCATAATGGGTGTACTGTCCTAATCCTAGGAGCACTCGCAATGCGAGAGAAGGTGAGGATAAAAGACAACCGAATAAACCTTATTCTTATTTCTCCTAAACCAGAATCCATCCCCGAACTGGAACAAGTTCCTTTCGAGTTTGTATATAACCATACGATGGAGTATCCAATAAACTGTGGATCTTCGTAGTGATACGGAGTGTCCTGGAGAAATACAAAGGTGAAGTGGGAGTGGTAATGAAATACCTGGTTTGGTCGTGAATATCAGTTGCAATTTACTTTGCCCTCTTACTAATCCCTTACTTTGTCTTAACTTAATACCTTCTGTATACCATCGTTAGGCTAATTGGTTTTCTTCATTCCCTACCGGTCGGCACCAGCCTAAGGTTTGGAAGAAGACTATCCAATTTGCGTAATAGGTGTACTATCTCCTAAACCAAGGAGTACTCACAACTCGAGAGAAGGTAAAAGGAAAAGACAACTGAATAATCCTATCCGTTTTCTCCAGAACCTGAAACCATCCTCGAATAAATCCCTTCGAGTTCGTATATAACCATACGATGGTTTTGTCCAATGGAAGTGGACGTTCATAGCAATACGGGGTGTCCTGGAGAAAAGGGTAAAAGTAGGAGTGGCAATGAGGTTTGCAAATCTGACAATCCAAAAGCCAGTGTTTAAGAAGGTTCGGTCAACTTGGTCTCTGAGTCATAGTCTTAGGGTCGGGTCAATGGTCGCTGCCAAAGAGAGAGAGAAAAGAAACACTCAGCGTGCACTCTAACCTAGATCAGAATGGTTACCAATTTATCTAATCTGGACACCTCCTACTGTACCTCAAATTCTCCTCCAAACCTAAAAGAAGAATTAGTCGGGAACACCCGAGGAGTAAACCAACTCATCAGTAGGAATTGGGATCCAACTATCATCGCATGATAACGTGACGGAATCCGCTCACGTCATCACACTCCAGAAGGCATGCGCATATTTGGCAAGTTTCAGTTCTTTTGAAACTCCCGATGTGGATTTTTGCCCCATGCTCTTATGACCTTGACGAAGGCCAACAAATCATAAGTCACATGTCAAGTTTTACCCGTCATTCTCCAGGTTGATTTGAACCCACCCGCACAAGCCCTTGACGAAGGCCAACAAGGCTATACGACTGTCCCAAACCAACGCATCTATCTATGCTGCAGAAAGGCAACAAACAGCTACCATACACTATGCCTTGACGAAGGCCAACAAACATAGCATGAATACTACGTGCTACCCATCTGAAATGACGGAGGGCTACGAATGGTTTCTGGCGAAAACCTTTAACGTAAAGAACTTGATATCGTTGAAGGAACCGGATAGCTTTTTAAAAATATAGTGACGAAAACCGTTGCTAAAGAGGTCACTCCCGGTAAAGGGATCTCGGCTCTTTCCCCGTAGAATGAGGTGCAGGATATTCCAACTGAATACCACGATGCAAAGAAAAAGTAATCGGCTATAGTTAAGTTAATGCCCTGACGCAAACTTTTTGTCCAAGGGGTCACTCCCTGTGAAGGGATCTCGGCCCTTGCCTCGTCGACTAAGGAGTAGGATATTCCAACTGAATACCACGATGCAAAACAAAAGTGAACGTCCTTGCAATAACAGCTTTTTGAAAAAGTGTTCCAACAACATCAGATTAGGTTTGTTTTTAATTTGCATTGATCCGAATCAACGCAGTCCCATCAATAGATCACACCACAAAGAACGAAAATATACTGATGTACGTATATGCCATCCGCATTCGCCACTGGGTCCCGTCATTACCCGTTAGGTTAGCTAACTAACGACAGAGCGGGGACTGGACTAGCGCGGATGCAAAACATATACAACATCTACTAATATATATACCAATATATTATATTCGCTCAAGGCGTGATAAAATGCAACATCACAGAAATGTACAGCATCACAGAACAATACAGATATCTGGGATCCCCGGGTTTCACAGAGCCACTACTGAAACCCGACGTTCCCCTGGTCGTGTGGATAGCCTGTGCAATGAAATCCTAGACCCCTACGGGCACGGCAAGTTACCCGCCAAAACCTGAAGCGAGGCAGCCCTCTTCAGCAACGTGAATGGACCACCCAGCACTTCACGGAATCCGGTAACTTGGGCACCCCTCCAGGGTCAACCTGTACCCCCTACGAGTGCGGCGAATAGCCCGCCAATCCTAGAGTAAAGCTCCCTCCGTCTCAAAACCATGAGATGCAGGCTTGTTGCCCTCTAGAACCCGACTATCCGTGCACCCCTCCGCAAGGCAATCCTAGTACAGAAAGTAAAATATACATACAACGGGTACATCGACCGCAACCTGGTCGTGCCCCAAAATAATAATACAAACAGGCAGTGACGGCAGTCCACATGTCGGACGCTCGCCCCGCAATATCAAATGTACATAATACAACCACAACTGTGCTAGCATTGCATCCAGGCTATCCTCTACGACCGATCCACAACATCACAGCAAAACACAGAACATCAACGTGAAAGTCACGTTCGCAAATCCGTCTAACCGGGCTATAGCAGTTAGACAGGATTTACCGATCAAGTGACATTCACGGTCGCAGATATAATGTAAATACTGTGAAATAATGTGTTTTAAATATCCGATCGATCAAATTTTAACAAGTGGGCCCCAAGTATTACTGTAGCACATCAAGAAATTCTGGGCCCAAAATTAATATTCCAAAACCCCTATTTTCAGCCCAAAAGCCCACTGGAAAAAATTGGCAAAATGATAACACAGAACCGCCACGGAACCGCGGCTATAAGGGGGTTTTGGCCGCGGTTCCGCGGTCTTCTCATTGAATCATGTTGTCGAATTTTTACAGTAGGCTTAAAGGTCCATGCACAGTGTTCTGAGATAACCTGAAAAATTTTTGGACTCCAAAAAATTTCGACAGAAACTGATGCATGAGAAAACGCGGATTTTGGAAAATTGTTCGATTGGAAATGTAAAACACATTAGACAAAGTTAGACTATGTTAATGGCGTGGCTCTGATACCACTGTAAGTGCACGGCGGCGCCCCGGCCTCCATCCCGAGGCCAAATGCGGAAGCGGTGATAAACTTTAATTTTGCAAACTAGCAAACTGGCACCACCGCGCACTAAACACCCGGATCGAACCATTAACTAGTCCTAGCTAACTACAAGATGGGGAAGAGAGATATACCGACTGATCCAAGTCCTCTGGTCTTCTCGTCGTCGTCTCGATCTCCCGCGGAATGTCCTGTCTCCACCTCGTCGCCGGAAGTGCACCACATCGTCTGCATCTTTTACGGGCTCCCACCTCAATACCGAGGCAACTCGGGCACGAAGCTAGCTAGTCGACGTGCCCAAGATTTGCTGTAGAATGTAGTGTAGAGGCTTGTGTCTCAAATTGGGGTTGAAGGAATTGCCATTGTGGTGGAGGTATGAACTATCTTTTGGAGAGGAGCTAAAAATGATTTTTGCCAAGCCAAATGAGTGTAAATCCCTACAACAAAAATTGGGACAGCCCACTAGAGGAGAGTGGCCGGCTATGCCAATGGGGGAGTGAGAATGGAGAGTGTATCAAAAATAATGGGAGCCATTTTCATAAGCAAGTGAGAGAGAGGTCAAAAGATATCATGCAAGAAAATGATCACAAGTAATGAACACAACCATATCTACACTCAACCACAACCATGATGACTCCAAATGGTCAAGCCATCATGAACAAATCAAGTCAAAAAGGTCAAGGGATGGTGCAACCATCATGACACAAGAATATGCAAATACCCCCTCCACAAAAGCTTATTTGCAACAATGCAAATAAGCCCTCCTCCACCAATCTTCGGCCAATGAACGATACAAAGGAAATCGGCCGAAACGGAAAGCAAACTGGCAACTCCAGAAAACTGGTCCCGTAATAAATTACAGGAAAACCCCGATACTGTGCATACACACCCGCATTTGTATTCCGACCGAAATACAAATGCAATGAGACAAAATCTACACTGTACTATACTAGGATCCGGCTTAAACCAAAGCCGGCTAGTAAAATCTGTTCGATCCTGTTCCGTGCAATACCGCACGTATCTGATCGAACCCTGCCATATATCCATACGGCCTCTAGTACAAACCGTCCTATCCTGATCCGTGCAATACCGCACGTATCTGATCGGACCTTGCCATATCTCCATACGGCCTCTACAGCTTTTCGCCCGAAAGCTGAGTAACTGAATGTGGGGGACTCTAAAGACTCGTCAACACCTTAGTTGTGGATTTAACCACTAGCACGTCAGAGGTATAAGCCAATACGTAACGGGCTACCAGGTATTGACTAAAAGGGACGTCGATAAGCGAACTCATCCTGACACCCTACTGAGCCTGTCAGTGACAATATCCGTACAGTCCGGTCCGTTCGTCTATGAGTATCGCATGGCGGGCCTAGAGGGTTGGTAAAAGTCAGACCCCCAAAAGCGGTACAAGTCGTGTCGGAGTGTAGCCCAGAACACCCTGAGATACTACTGGAATACCTACCAGTAAATCTCTTGCCTTGGCCAAGGACTTCGTGTAATGGCTCTCCTTGACACAGCACGACCTCACCCCCAATACCGGGAGAGACGAACCCCTGAAGATACGCTCACTGCCTCCATGTGGCTCGGGACTGTACCCAACTAAAACCTGTTTGCACGTCTCCTTTGAGCGTGGTAGGGTAGTAATCAAAGTACAGTGGGAACTCACACGAGACAAATGATGATCCCCAGGTCGATGAACTAACCTGTACACATGTCACCTGGGAACTGCTATCTGACGTCTGGTATAGGACCAACTAGCATGTTCCCGGCGAATCCTGTCCGGTGTACTCATAACCCAATGAGCACCTGTAAACATCTTAGGTGATCCAACTGACACCAATGGCTTGTGAGACCGGCCACCGCCCCTCGTCGGGGTCTCGACTGTATACACTAGTCTACTCTGGAGTATCGATGCCCTGTCTCGAAACTCTCACAACTAGGGACCATTTAAGGATATGCTTATAGACTGCCAGCTCCCACGTATATGATCGCCCTCATACTGCTGGTGGTCAAGCAAGAATCCTAGGGGCTCTACCAATGTGTAATAGCGACCTGTAAGGTCACCTAAAGCAGTACACGGTGATAAAGGTAAACCAGATAGCATACTATCATCTCGAGTAAGACTGTCCTACTGGGACAGGTCCTCCCTCAATCATTGTAATCACGTACCTGTGATCCAATAATTGACTATGAGGGGACTATCTCCAACACAAAGGTGGCTGTGGTGGTGTGCAGTGAGGTTCCAGCTCGAGTGAGGGGGTGAGTCAGGGGCTCTGTTGATGGAGAGGAGTGAGCGAGGGAGGAGGGTGAGGGGTTGTAGTCGTCGCCGTCGGGGGTGAGCGGTGAAGTTGGCAGTGGTTCGAGGTTGGGTTTTGGGTGAACGAGAGAGAGATTTAGGAGGTTTTAGATCGAGAGGGTGAGGGAGAAAGGAGTTTGAGAAGAGGTTGAGGGAGTCATGGCCGAGGTCGCAGGGGCATGGGCAACGGCGCGGTGACGTGGGCGCATGGGTCGGCGACGTGGGCAAGAAGCAAAAAAAAAAATCGAGCGGGAAATGAAAGTGGACGTTGGGGAAGAAGGATTACGAAGCAGGTCGGGTCGGTTTGGTGTGGGAGCTGGGCTTGGGCTGAAGGGCCGAAGGAAATTTTGGGGGTTTTATTATATGTTTTAAGTTTGGGCCAATGAGGGAAAACATACAAATATATTTATTTTGGGCTGGGGTTGGGTTAAGGTTTTAATTACTATATTTAGTCTTAAGTTTTCAGTTGGGCTGGGGATTAATTAAATAGGAATTTAATTTATTTGGTTTTGGTTTTAATCTAGGTTTAATCTTTGATTGGTTTATAGGTTTTGGAAAAAATTTAAACATTGAAACTTAAGCAACCAATCATTACACAGGGTAATAATGCGGGAGAAATGGGATACCATTTGGGGACTTTGGAACTGTAGGGAAAATTTCATAGATGGGAACGGGGATTTACATCATACCCCCTTACAAAAATTTCGTCCTCAAAATTTAACATGGATACAATGAAACAAAAGTACTAAACAAAGAGATGTGGAAAACGTGCGCGGATATCTTCCTCCCGCTCCCAGGTGGACGACCGCCCTAAGACACTCGGACTAACGGAATGGTCTTGTTCTTCAGCACTTTCTCTTCGCGGTCGAGGATGGTAGCGGGCTGCTCCTCGTATGATAGATCGGTACCCAAAACTAGCTTCGAATAGTCTAGAACATGGCTCTCATCCCGAACATAACGCCGCAACTGTGACACGTGGAAGGTATTGTGCACACCAGCTAGCGATGGTGGCAAGGCAAGTCGGTAGGCCACCTTTCCTACTCGCTCTAGCACCTCAAAAGGTCCGATGAAATGGGGACTGAGCTTTCCCCGACCTCCGAACCTGATAACTCCACGGGTAGGGGAAATCTTCAGGAACACATGGTCTCCGACTTCAAACTCTAGTGCTCTCCTGCTGGTATTTTTCTAACGCTTCTGTCGATCCTAAGCCGTCTTAATTCGCTGCCTGATCATTTGGACCTTGTTGACTGTCTGAACAATGAGCTCGGGACCCAGTAATCTTCGCTCTCCCACGTCATCCCAACATACTGGGGATCGACACTTCCGCCCGTAAAGTGCTTCGAAAGGAGCCATCTGGATGCTAGCCTGGTAACTGTTGTTATAGGAAAACTCGACTAGATGCAGATGATCTTCCCAGGAACCCTGAAAGTCCAACATACAGGCTCTCAACATATCCTCGAGCGTCTGAATCAAACGCTCGGATTGACCATCCGTCTGCGGGTGATAAGCTGTGCTGAACTTGAGGCGGGTACCCAAACTCTCCTGTAAGCTCCTCCAGAAGTGCGACACGAATCTGGTGTCTCGATCTGATACAATGCTTACCGGAAGACCGTGAAGTCGCACTATTTCCTGCATGTATCTCTCTGCCGGTGACTCCGTCGACTGTCCCACTCGGAATGGTAATAAGTGTGCAGCTTTCGTGAGGCGGTCGACGATAACCCAAATGGCGTTGTTACCTCTAGGGCTCCGTGGTAAGGCCGTCACGAAATCCATGGTAATGTGCTCCCACTTCCATTCTGGTATCGGAAGCGGTTGCAACAATCCCGCTGTCCTCTAATGTTCCGCCTTCACCTGCTGGCATACCAAGCACCTGGATACGAACCTCACAATTTCCCGCTTCATTCCGTTCCACCAAAAATGCTGCTCTAGGTCCCGATACATCATCGTACCTCCCGGATGCACAGAATAAGCTGAACTATGCGCTTCAGCCCGTACCTCTTCTCGAACATCTCCCTTGGGTACGCAGAGTCTGCTACCGAATCTCAAAGAGCCATCTTCATGTATGATTAAGTCCGATATCAGCCCGGCTTCTACTTGCGCTCTGAACTTCTGCAATTGAGGATCATCCGCTTGTGCAGCCTTGATGCGATCCACAAGGGAAGACTGCACCTGTAGTTGTCAAAGTTGACTGAGTGCACTCGGTGTAATGAATTCAAGCTCGAGTCTCTGAAAGTCCTCAATAATCCTCCTATGGCTGGTCAACATCATGACCGCTGGCTTGCGACTGAGCGCATCTGGTATAACATTCACCTTCCCTGGGTGATACTGAAGATCCAAGTCATAATCTGCCATCAGCTCTAGCTATCGGCACTGCCTCATATTTAGTTCCTTCTGAGTGAAGACGTACTTCAGACTTTTATGATCCGTGTGCACCTCCACTTTCTCGCCCAATAGGTAGTGCCTCCAAATCTTCAACGCAAAAACCACTGCAGCTAACTTCAAGTCATGCGAAGAATAGTTCTTCTCGTGAGTTCTCAGCTGTCGAGAGGCGTAGGCAACCACTCGGCCGTGCTGCATCAAAACACAGCCTAATCCCTTCCCTGAGGCATTACTATGTATCACCAAACCACCGGAATCATCTGGTCCTGTGAGAATAGGCGCCGTGGTTAACTTCTGCTTCAGTGTGTCAAAAGCCTGAGTACACTCCTCTGTCCATGCAAACGGTACATCCTTCCGTGTCAGCCTCGTCAACAGTTCAGCGATTCTTGAGAAATCTTGGACAAACCTCCGATAATAACCTGCCAATCCCAGAAAGCTTCTGATCTCGGCCACTAACTTCGGCGTTGGCCAATCTCTGATAGATTCTATCTTTGCCGGGTCCACTGAGATGCCTTCGCCCGAAACGATGTGTCCCAAGAACTGAACCTTGTCGAGCCAGAATTCACACCTGCTTAATTTCGCATACATCTTCTCTTCCCGAAGAATTTGTAGAACCGTGCGCAAATGCTCAACATGCTCCTCCCGGGTCTTCGAGTAGACAAGTATGTCGTCAATAAATACAACGACAAACGTGCCCAAGTACTTTGCAAACACCCTGTTCATCAAGTCCATGAATATCGCTGGAGCATTGGTAACACTGAACGGCATCACAAGGAACTCGTAGTGTCCGTATCGGGTCGTGAAAGCCGTCTTGCATACATCCTCGGCTGCCACTCTGATCTGATGATATCTAGAACGGAGATCCAACTTCGAGAATACCTTATCGAAAAGGTCGTCGATGCGCGGAATTGGGTACTTGTTCTTTATTGTGAGCTTGTTGAGCTCCCGATAATCTATACACATCCACAGCGATCCATCCTTCTTCTTCACTAACAGGACTGGAGCACCCCACGGTGAAGCGCTCGGCCGGATAAATCCCTTTTCCAATAGTTCTTCAATTTGCTTCTTCAACTCCGCCAACTCAACCGGTGCCATTCTGTACGGGGCCTTGGATACTGGTGCCGTACCTGGAGTCAAATCGATCGAGAACTCCAAGATGCGTGGAGGTGCTAGACCTGGTAAATCCTCAGGAAATACGTCCAGAAAGTCCCGAACAATCTCTGGGGCTGCGCTCTCATCAATCTCCATAGCTGTCAGCTCCTTTGGCTTGGTTCTATACTTGGCTGGCTCCAAAGATTCGCTTCCGCCCTCGAAAATAAACGCCGGGTGATTGGGAATGCGGAAGATCACATTCCTCACCCGGCAGTCAATAACTGCATGGAAGGTACCCATCCAATCCATCCCGAGAATTGCGTCATAACTACCAGTCCCGATCAAAAGGAAATTCGTATAGAATTCCCTGCCACACACTACAACCGGACATGATCTACATTCTCGACTAGATATTATAATGCCATTACCCGTATGTATCTCCCAGCCCTTGGTTAGTGGTTCATGTTGTAAGTCCATGCTACCCTTCCCCGGTTCTTTGGGGTTGCGAAAATGATGAAAAATGATTTTTCTTGGGTGGTAACATTGACTCAAAATACGGATCTTTGTTAAACAACTACCTAACAACCTAACTAGGAGTTTTACCTACTCGGTTAGGGGGTTATACCTTAACTTGAACTCCTTCGTCTTCAACTCCTTGCGGTGGTCGGATCGGCCTCACTTCGTCGTCTTCTCGCGCCGAAGATAGATCCACCCGAAAGCTTCTACCTTTTGGCTTCTACTTCAAACTAGAAGAAACTAGAACACTTGGTTTGCTAAACCTTGTGAACTAGGATGTGTAGAGAAGTGATATGGGTTTTCTTTTATCTCTAAGGCAATGGTTCTCAACTCATGAGAGGGTGTTGCCTTGAGCTAGAGAGAGCAAGAGGAAGAGGGAGAGAGCTTGAGCAAGAGAGAGAAAGCAAATGAAAGAATGAGCAAGTCTTTTGCCATCCAAGCTCTCATAATCCAAAATCATCATAAAAAATAATAGTAATTGAGTATTATGTGATGGTTCAAGTCAAAATGGCCATATCATTTCATGCACTCATTTTGCAAAAAGAAACAAGCAAGCAAAAAGTCTTTGCCATGAAATGATAGCCATTGTAATAATGAAGGTCAACAAGTCCAACCTAGTCAACCGGTCAACAAGTCAACAAAGTCAACCATCAACAACCATGTCACAATAATACTTAATTAATATTATTGTTAATCATATTTCTTATTCTCATTAGGGTTTAGCAAAAAGTCAACAGTCAACAACCCTAATGAGAATCCTCTGCCTCTGTCTCTCTGTCAACTGTGCATACACACCCGTATCCACGTTCCGAAGAACACGAATACAAACGAGAGAAAACCAATCCCAAAACATACACTAGGATCTGGCTTAAACCAAAGCCCGCTAGTGATAACTGCCCGGACACTAAACGTGCACAAGTGCACGGATGTGACCGAACCCTGTCGCAAAACCATGCGACCTCTACTCTTTTGCCTAAAGGCGAATAGCTCTCTGTGTGGGACTCTAAAGACTCGACACTACGCTGGCAGTGGGTTTAACCACAGACCGCAAGCGGCATTAGGTGTGCGTAACGGCCTCCAGGTAGATGCCGATAAGAAGACCGACGAGGTGAAACCCATCTGAACTCCTACTGAGCCTGAATGTGACAATCTGCGTACAGTCCGGTCAGTTCGTCTGAGAATATCGCATGGCGGGCCTAGGGGGGAGATAAACGTCAGTCCCCTAATAGCGGTACAAGTCATGTTGGAGTGTAGCCCAGAACACCCTGAGACAACACTGGAAACCTACCAGTATATCTCGCTTGCCCTGGCCAGGGACTTTGTGTAATGGCTCTCCTAGACACAGCGCGATATCAACCCCCAATACCGGGAGAGACGAATCCTGTCTAACCGTCACTGCCTCCAAGTGCTTCGGGGCTGCATCCAACTACTACCTGTTTGCACGACTCCTTTGAGCCGTGGTAGGGTAGTAATCTAAGTACAGTGGGAACACACTCGAGGCGAAGTGACAGTGTCATGTCAGCAGACTAAGCTGTACTCATGTCACCTGGGAACTGATAACTGACGATAGGTATAGTACCAACCAATAGTTCCCGATGAGTCCTGTCCAGTGTACTCGTAACCTAATGAGCACCCGCATACTATCTCAAGTACGATATACTGACGGCTGTGGGACAGACCGTCTCCCCTGCTGGGATGAGAAGCGCATACGCTAGTCTACTCCAGAGTATCGATGCCCTGTCTCGATATTCCTACGACTAGGGACCTGTATAAGGATGTGCTTATGGATTACCCAGACCCCACGAGTGTGACTGCCATCACAATGCTGGTAATCAAGCAAAGATCCTAAGGGCTCCACTAATGTGTATAGGTGATATACTAAAATAAACACATGTACACATTAAAGCAGAAACAAACCAAGTAGCATACTACCATTTTGAGCAAGATTGTCTATACAAGGTGAATATCCCAAGCTTCCATTAAGTAATATACAAACTAGTATGATACAGCAATGGCCTTTAGGGCATATACACTAACAATCTCCCACTTGCACTAAGGCCATGTACTTGTAAGTCCACGTTGCGACCCCCGGTTCTTACGGGGAGGCGGAAACGGTATAAAAATCAAATTTTTAGCGTATGGGGCAACATGGACTAACAAAGTCGGGATCTTTTCCTAAACTAAAACTAGCAAACTTGCTAAAGAGAGTTAGCTACTCGGAAAGATGGTTATACCTAAACTTGAACTCCTTCTTTTTCAAACTTTGTAGAGGTTGATGGTTCTTTCCTCGTCGCCTTCTTCCGTCAAAGATGGATCCACCTGAGGGTTCAACCTTCGGGCTCTTACTCGAACTTTGAGTGAACTAGGATCTCCGGCTTGCTAAACCTTGAACCCTAGAGAGAGTAGAGAGTATCTATGGGGTGCTTTCTTTTTCAAGGTGAGGGATTCTCAACACATGAGAAGGAATCACCTTGAGCTTGAGGAAGAAGAAGATGAAGTGAGGAGAGAGAATGGTTATGAAAGAATGAGCTCTTTTCTTTTTGCAACCATGACTAAAAGAAAAGGAATTATCTAATTAATAATAATAAATCAAAAATGAAATAGTTGATGGTTGTATTTGGAATGACCACTATCATAACTTTCAATAAATGAGTGTAAGCATGAATCAAGGAGAATCCTTTCAAAGCATGATGGTGGTCAACATTCAACCATGGTCAATAAGTCAACCATGGTCAACAAGTCAACAAAATCAACCATAACAATATTTCATTTAATTACTATTATTAATTGATATTTCATAAATCTATTAGGGTTTGGAAAATGACGACTGTCAATTGTGCAAACGCACCCGTTCCGAAACCCTAATGAAAAACCTCATCCTCCGCCTCAAGCAACTGTGCATACACACCTGCATTCTCGTTCCAAGGAACAAGAATACCGAGATATAAAAGCAACCCCAAAACATATACCAGTATCTAGCTCAAACCAGAGCCTGCCAGTATAATCCGTCCGGACTCCAAACGTGCACAAGTGCGCGGATAAGAACGAACCCTGCCGCAAAACCATGCGACCTCTACTCTGTTTTGCCCAGAGGCGAATACCCTCTGTGTGGGACTCTAAAGACTCGACACTACGCTGGCAGTGGGTTTAACCACAGACCGCAAGCGGCACTAGCTGTGCGTAACGGTCCCCAGGTAGATGCCGACAAGAAGGCTGACGAGGTGAACCCCATCTGAACTCCTACTGAGTCTGAATGTGACATTCTCCGTACAGTCCGGTCTGTTCGTCTGATACATCGCATGTCGGGCCTAGGGGGAGGTAAAACGTCAGTCCCCCAATAGCGGTACAAGTCGTGTCGGAGTGAAGCCCAAAACACCCTGAGATAACACTGGAAGCCTACCAGTATATCTCGCTTGCCCTGGCCAGGGACTACTTGTGTAATGGCTCTCCTAGACACAGCGCGATGTCAACCCCCAATACTGGGAGAGATGAATCCTGTCTAACCGTCACTGCCTCCAAGTGCTTCGGGACTGCACCCAACCACTACCTGTTTGCACGACTCCTTTGAGCCGTGGTAGGGTAGTGATCAAAGTGCAGTGGGAACACACTCGAGGAGAAGTGCCAGTGTCAAGTCAGCGGACTAAGCTGTACTCATGTCACCTGGGAACTGATAACTGACGATAGGTATAATACCAACCTGTCAGTTCCCGACGAGTCCTGTCCAGTGTACTCGTAACCTAACGAGCACCCGTATACTATCTCCAGTACGACGTACTGATGGCTGTGGGACAGACCATCTCCCATACTGGGATGAGAAGCGCATACGCTAGTCTACTCCGGAGTATCGATGCCCTGTCTCGATAGTCCTGCGACTAGGGACCTATATAAGGATGTGCGTATAGATTACCCAGCCCCCACTAGTGTGACTTCCATCACAACGCTGGTAATCAAGCAAAGATCCTAAGGGCTCCACTAATGCGTATAGGTGATATCGCAAAATAAACACATGTACACATTGAAGTAGAAACAAACCAAGTAGCATACTACTATATTGAGCAAGATTGTTTATACAAGGTGAATATCCCAAGCTTCCATTAAGTAATATACAAACTAGTATGATACAGTAATGGCCTCTAGGGCATATACACTAACAATCTCCCACTTGCACTAAGGCCATGTACTGGCATATCGAAGACCTATCATCTCGACCAGCCGCTCGAACTGAGTCTGGGGTAGGGCCTTGGTGAATGGATCTGCAGTGTTTTCTTCTGAAGCAACCCTCCGAACCTCGATCTCCTTGCGATCCACGATCTCCCTGATCAGGTGATACCGCCTCAAGATGTGCCTGGATCTCTGATGGGACCTGGGTTCCTTCGCTAAAGCTATAGCCCCGTTGTTGTCGCAATACAGAGGTATTGGGTCAACAATGGACGGAACCACCTGAAGTTCTTTTAAGAACTTCCTCATCCAGACAGCTTCTTTTGCGGCATCAGATGCAGCAATGTATTCCGCTTCCATCGTCGAGTCTGCAACGGTTTCCTGTTTGGAACTCTTCCAACACACCGCCCCTCCATTAAGGGTAAAGACAAAACCCGACATGGACTTGGAATCATCCTTGTCACTCTGGAAGCTGGAGTCAGCAAAGGCCTCGATCTGGAGGTCTTTTCCGCCATACACCAAGAACATCTCCTTAGTCCTCCTCAGGTACTTGAGAATGTTCTTTACTGCTATCCAGTGTTTCTCCCCAGGGTTTGACTGATACCGGCTTACTACACTCAGTGCATAAGCTACATCCGGTCTGGTACACAACATCGCATACATTATAGAGCCTACCGCAGAAGCGTAGGGTATAATAGACATGCGATCCCTCTCCAAATCAGTCTTGGGAGACATCTCTTTAGAGTGGGTGATCCCGTGACAAGCCGGTAGGTTACCGCGCTTGGAATCATCCATACTGAATCTTTTCAGTACGGTGTCGATGTACCTGGACTGTGAAAGTCCTAATATCCTCTTGGATCTATCACGATGGATCCGGATCCCCAGGATGTAAGAGGCATCACCCAGGTCTTTCATGGAGAACCTGTGTGACAAGAAACCCTTGACAGATTGTAGCATAGGAATGTCATTTCCTATTAAGAGAATGTCATCCACGTATAAAACAAGGAATACTACAGTTCTCGCTACAAATCTACTATAGATGCATGGTTCATCTGGATTCTTGATAAAGTCAAATTCCTTGACCGTCTCATCAAAACAGATGTTCCAACTCCGCGATGCCTGCTTTAGTCCATAGATGGACTTAAGCAACTTGCACACCTTTCCGCTGCTCCCACTCTGAATGAAACCCTCTGGCTGATCCATATAGACACACTCCTCTAAATTTCCATTTAGAAAAGCGGTTTTTACGTCCATCTGCCAAATCTCATAATCGTGGAAGGCAGCAATGGCAAGAAGGATCCGAATGGATTTCAGCATAGCCACTGGAGAAAAGGTTTCGTCATAGTCCAAGCCAGGTCTTTGACGGAAACCCTTTGCTACAAGTCTAGCTTTATAGGTCTCAACCTGTCCATCTACACCAATCTTCCTTTTGAAGATCCACTTGCATCCTACGGGTTTTACCCCGTCTGGAGCAATGTCCAACGTCCATACTTTGTTGGTGTACATGGACTCCATTTCGGTCCGCATTGCATCCAGCCATTTTACCGAGTCAACGCTCTTAACGGCCTGCTGGAAGCTAGTAGGCTCATCATAATCTATGATGCAATCCTCTCTATCCCCGTCTATGAGAAAACCGTAGTATCTCTCGGGCGGATGAGACTGCCTACTACTCCTGCGGAGCGGCGTAGGAATGTCCTGTTCGTTTGAACCCTCTGGTTCCACTAAGCTTTCAGTAATAGTCTGTAGTTCTGGAATTTCTTCCAGTTCTACTGCGCTCCCACTGGATTCTTTTTCTAAGAACTGGTGTTCTAGAAAGTGGGCATGACGAGAAACAAGAACTTTTGGTTCCTCCTCGTAGTAGAAGAGATATCCCTTGGAATTCTTTGGATATCCCACAAACTTACACAGTACTGAGCGCGCCTCGAGCTTGTCCGCATGCTGCTTTTTAACAAAAGCTGGACTTCCCCAAGTCTTAATGTGACTGAGATGGGGTCTCTTCCCACACCACATCTCATATGGTGTAGTAGGCACAGTCTTAGTAGGAACTCGGTTCAAAAGGTACGCAGCTGATTCTAGCGCATACCCCCAGAATGATCGCGGTAACTCAGCGTTACTCATCATGGACCGTACCATATCTAATAGGGTTCGGTTCCGTCTCTCCGATACACCGTTGTGTTGCGGAGTGTATGGAGGAGTAAGCTGAGAGAGAATTCCATTCTCTTTTAAGTAATTCAGGAACTCGGCACTTAAGTATTCTCCACCTCGATCCGATCTTAGAATCTTGATACTTTTGCTGGTCTGTTTTTCCACTTCATTCTTATATTCCTGGAACTTTTCAAAAGCTTCGGACTTATGTTTCAGTAAGAAGACATAACCGTATCTTGAAAAATCATCCGTAAAAGTAATGAAGTAAGAATAACCGCTTCGCGCATGTGTAGACATTGGACCGCACACATCGCTGTGTACGAGTCCCAAGAGCTCGCTCGCTCTTACTCCGTGTCCAGTGAACGGAGTCTTTGTCATCTTTCCTTTGAGACAGGATTGACAAGTGGCATATGATTGATATTCGAACGGATCCAAATATCCTTCTGTATATAACTTAGTCAACCTTCTCTCATTGATGTGACCCAGTCTACAATGCCATATGAAAGTCTGATTGATATCTTGAGACTTTCTTTTGTGTGTATTCTGGACATTGAAAATCTGTGGTTGGTTTAATACGTATATACCATTGCTCAGTGTACCTGACCCAATCAGAACTTGATTAAGGTGAATGTTTACAACATTACTTACAAACGCAAATTCATAACCTTCTTTAGAAACCAAAGATACAGAAATGATATTACAAGTTGCGTTGGGTACAAAAAAGCAATTACGCAAAACCAAAACATGCCCATCTGACATTCCCAGGTGATAGTCCCCCACGGCTTTAGCATCCATGCTAGCTCCGTTCGCAATTCTGAGGGTCATGTCACCTGCCTTCAAAAACCTACGGTTTCTCAACGCCTGCAAAGAATTACAGATATGAGATCCTGATCCGGTATCCAATACCCAGGAAGTAGAGTTTATAGAAAGACAGTTCTCAATAACATACACACCTGAAGCTGAAGCCGCAACCTGCTTCAGTTCCTGTGTCCTGGCCTTCCAAGCCCTGCAATCCTTTTTCCAGTGTCCACTCTTGTGACAATAGAAGCATTCCTCTTTACCAACAAGCTTCCCCGCAATCTTTGTTGCCTTTTCCTTTCCCTTCGTACCCACTTTACTAACACCGCCTCTTGGTTTGGCGGGGGCTTTCTTCCTCTTTCCCTTGGCTTTTGCCTTGGACCTAGAGGAAGAAGATCCTCCTACAAACAAAGCGGGTGTTTCCCTACCCTTCTGTAAGGTGCCCTCTGCGCTCCTCAGCATGTTGAGGAGTTCTGAAAGTTCAACTTCCTTTTCTTGCAAGTTGAAATTCAGTATGAACTGGGCGTAAGTGGATGGAAGGGACTGGAGAATTAAATCCGTATAAAGTTCACTGTCCAACGTGGTCCCAAGTTCCGCGAGCTCCTCAGTGTAGCCAATCATCTTAAGCACGTGGTCCGCTACCGATGATCCGACGGCCAACTTTGTCGAAAATAACTTCTTCGACACTTCGTATCTTGCGATACGAGACTGCTCTCCATACAGTTCTTTTGTATGGAGAAATATGGACTCGAGGTCCATATTCTCATGCCTCCTCTGATGTTCGTTGTCCATAGAGGCAAGCACGAGGCACCTGGCCTTCGCGCAATCAATCTCCCAAGTCTTACGGATTTCCTTATCCGCGACGCTGGAGGTGGGACCTGGGACGGGGGGAGCTTTGGTGGTAAGAAGATACCCCAGCTTGTCGTAAGTGATTGCCAATTTTACATTCCTGAGCCAATCTTTGTAGTTTGGCCCTGTCAGTATGTTTTTATCTAGAAGTAACTTAAGTCCAGTCATTTCGATTTGGTCGCTGCAGGGGGAGAGAAGAAACACTTAGCACGATGCTCTTGCAAGTTTAGAATGGTTTTTAATTTGTCTAAACAGGATGGCTCCCACTGTCTCTCGAATCCCTCCTCAAACCACAAAGGAAGAATTAGCCGGGATCAATCCCACCGCACAATACTTGCTTAACCGTTCAGCCAGGCCAGTGTCGGTACTTCGAGGGAGGTTTTCCAACGCTTTCGCGAAGTTCCTTAATTTAAGAACCTCTTTTCCCTGGGGGCGTAGCCCCGCTAACACCTTTCTAGGCACCTACTAGGTTTATAGCATTGATCGTTTAGTGAGAAATTTCCCGAGGAGTAGCATATACTCACAGTAGGATCGGGATCCAAATATCATCGCGTGACGAAAATGAAGGAATCCTACCATAATCATCACACTCCAAATGGTATGCAAATCTAGCAAGTTTCAGTACTTATGAAACTCCCGATGTGGATTTTTGCCCCATGCTCTTATGACCTTGACTTTGGCCAAAATATCATAAGTCACATGTCAAGTTCTACCCGTCACTTTCCAGGTTAATTTGGATCCATCCGTACATACCCTTGACTTTGGCCAAAATGGCAGCACGACTGTCCCAAACCAACGCATCTATCTATGCTACACATGAACACCCAATAGCTACCAATCACTATGCCTTGACTTTGGCCAAAATACACAGCTTGAATACTATTGCCTATTCATGCGAAACGACGGAGGGCTACGAATGGTTTTGGTAAAACCGTGAACGTAGTGAACTTGATATAATCGATGGAACGAGATAGCTTTTAGAAGGAGTGGCTCAAGCTCCGCATTTAAAAGTTAGTTTTGAAAAGAACCGAGTGGTTTTTTCGAAAGTGTTACAACGACTTTAACTTGGTTTATTATCTTGCATTAGTTCTTTAAATGCGTGATATTCTTGCATTAGTTCTTTTAATGCGTCCCGTCATTTAATCCTACCATTGCAGAAAACAACCAAAATATGACGTACGCTTATGCCATTCGCATTCGCCACGGGGTCCCGTCATCATCCGTTAGGTTACTTAACTAACGACAGAGCGGGGGCTGGGCTAGCGCGGCTGTAAAACATAAGCAACGCCTAAATAGAAAGCAATGATAGACATTACAGATCACAGATGAATACATTGGATATACTAGTAATCCGCAATCCTTTCGAGCCTGCAACGAAAAGCGGATTACACGGTCGCGGTGAATAGCCAATACCCCACCCAAGACCCCTACGGGTGCGGCAAACTACCCGCCAAGTACCTGGTAGTTTATGCACCCCTCCATGGGTCTATCCTAGGAGCAAAAACAGTAAAAAGAATTATACAATGACGGCTACAACCCCGACCCGGTTGTGCGGCCATACAAATAATATTATTACATTAATTTACATTTACAAATGAATGAAAGAAAAACAAAAGCTCATCTCACATCCACCCCGGCTATTCACCCGCGACAGTCCAACACATTCATATACACATTCCAATATCAAACACAGATCACAGAGATGTATAACCCCGACTAATCGACTTATAGCGATTAGCCGACGTTCAATACATGCAAACATCACAGATATAACCATCATAGTCAAAGTGCAGTGAAGTTCGGAAAAAAATACGGAATTATAGGACCCCAAAAGTAAATTTCAGTTCTGGAAAATCTGGGCACATATAATATATCTTAAAAAACCCAAAATCCTACCAGAAGAACACTGCACTAAAAACGATCACAAGAGGAAACAAAACGGCGGCGGTTCCGCGGCCTAAGCCACCTATTGCCGCGGAACCGCGGCGCTTTAAGGGAATCATGCGATCGTTTTTCTTGGGTGTTCTCACAAAACCCTGAGCCGATTTTAGGTGTATAACAAATCTTGTTTTGACCAGAAAATTTTTAACAGAAACTAGGGTTTTGTAAAAGTTGGATTTTGGATTTTTTTCGGTTCCGAACTTCGTTACACTTCACTACCAAGCTAGTTTAAGTTTAGTTAGGCTCTGATACCACTGTAAGTCCACGTTGCGACCACCGGTTATTACGGGGAGGCGGAAACGGTATAAAAATCAAATTTTTAGCGCATGGGGCAACATGGACTAACAAAGTCGGGATCTTTTCCTAAACTAAAACTAGCAAACTTGCTAAAGAGAGTTAGCTACTCGGAAAGATGGTTATACCTAAACTTGAACTCCTTCTTCTTCAAACTTTGTAGAGGTTGATGGTTCTTTCCTCGTCGCCTTCTTCCGTCGAAGATGGATCCACCTGAGGGTTCAACCTTCGGGCTCTTACTCGAACTTTGAGTGAACTAGGATCTCCGGCTTGCTAAACCTTGAACCCTAGAGAGAGTAGAGAGTATCTATGGGGTGCTTTCTTTTTCAAGGTGAGGGATTCTCAACACATGAGAAGGAATCACCTTGAGCTTGAGGAAGAAGAAGATGAATTGAGGAGAGAGAATGGTTATGAAAGAATGAGCTCTTTTCTTTTTGCAACCATGACTAAAAGAAAAGGAATTATCTAATTAATAATAATAAATCAAAAATGAAATAGTTGATGGTTGTATTTGGAATGACCACTATCATAACTTTCAATAAATGAGTGTAAGCATGAATCAAGGAGAATCCTTTCAAAGCATGATGGTGGTCAACATTCAACCATGGTCAACAAGTCAACAAAATCAACCATAACAATATTTCATTTAATTACTATTATTAATTGATATTTCATAAATGTATTAGGGTTTGGAAAATGACGACTGTCAATTGTACAAACGCACCCGTTCTGAAACCCTAATGAAAAACCTCATCCTCCGCCTCAAGCAACTGTGCATACACACCTGCATTCTCGTTCCGAGGAACAAGAATACCGAGATATAAAAGCAACCCCAAAACATATACCAGTATCTGGCTCAAACCAGAGCCTGCCAGTATAATCCGTCCGGACTCCAAACGTGCACAAGTGCGCGGATGAGAACGAACCCTGCCGCAAAACCATGCGACCTCTACTCTGTTTTGCCCAGAGGCGAATACCCTCTGTGTGGGACTCTAAAGACTCGACACTACGCTGGCAATGGGTTTAACCACAGACTGCAAGCGGCACTAGCTGTGCGTAACGGTCCCCAGGTAGATGCCGACAAGAAGGCTGACGAGGTGAACCCCATCTGAACTCCTACTGAGTCTGAATGTGACATTCTCCGTACAGTCCGGTCTGTTCGTCTGATACATCGCATGTCGGGCCTAGGGGGCGGTAAAACGTCAATCCCCCAATAGCGGTACAAGTCGTGTCAGAGTGAAGCCCAAAACACCCTGAGATAACACTGGAAGCCTACCAGTATATCTCGCTTGCCCTGGCCAGGGACTACTTGTGTAATGGCTCTCCTAGACACAGCGCGATGTCAACCCCCAATACCGGGAGAGACGAATCCTGTCTAACCGTCACTGCCTCCAAGTGCTTCGGGACTGCACCCAACCACTACCTGTTTGCATGACTCCTTTGAGCCGTGGTAGGGTAGTGATCAAAGTGCAGTGGGAACACACTCGAGGCGAAGTGCCAGTGTCAAGTCAGCGGACTAAGCTGTACTCATGTCACCTGGGAACTGATAACTGACGATAGGTATAATACCAACCTGTCAGTTCCCGACGAGTCCTGTCCAGTGTACTCGTAACCTAACGAGCACCCGTATACTATCTCCAGTACGACGTACTGATGGCTGTGGGACAGACCATCTCCCACACTGGGATGAGAAGCGCATACGCTAGTCTACTCCGGAGTATCGATGCCCTGTCTCGATAGTCCTGCGACTAGGGACCTGTATAAGGATGTGCTTATAGATTACCCAGCCCCCACTAGTGTGACTTCCATCACAACGCTGGTAATCAAGCAAAGATCCTAAGGGCTCCACTAATGCGTATAGGTGATATCGCAAAATAAACACATGTACACATTGAAGTAGAAACAAACCAAGTAGCATACTACTATATTGAGCAAGATTGTTTATACAAGGTGAATATCCCAAGCTTCCATTAAGTAATATACAAACTAGTATGATACAGTAATGGCCTCTAGGGCATATACACTAACAGTACTGGCATATCGAAGACCTATCATCTCGATCTGCCGCTCGAACTGATCTGGGGTAAGGCCTTCGTGAGTGGATCAGCAGTGTTATCTTCCGTAGCAACTCTCCGAATCTCGATCTCCTGGCGACCCACGATCTTTCTGATCAGGTAATACCGCCTCAAGATGTGTCTGGACCTCTGATGGGACCTGGGTTCCTTCGCTAAATCTATAGCCCCGTTGTTGTCGCAATACAGAGGTATTGGATAACAATGGACGGAACCACCAGAAGTTCTGTCAAGAACTTGCTTATCCAGACGGCTTCTTTTGAGGCATCTGCAGCAGCGATATATTCCGCTTCCATCGTCGAGTCAGCAACGGTTTCCTCTTTGGAACTCTTCCAACACACCACCCCTCCATTGAGGGTAAAGACATAACCCGACATGGACTTGGAATCATCCTTGTCACTCTGGAAGCTGGAGTCAGCAAAGGTCTCGATCTGGAGGTCTTTTCCGCCATACACCAAGAACATCTCCTTAGTCCTTCTTAGGTACTTGAGAATGTTCTTTACCGCTATCCAGTGTTTCTCCCCAGGGTTTGACTGATACCGGCTTACCACACTCAGTGCATAACCTACATCCGGTCTGGTACACAACATTGCATACATTATAGAGCCTACCGCAGAAGCGTAGGGTATAATAGACATGCGGTCCCTTTCCAAATTAGTCTTGGGAGACATCTCTTTGGAGAGGGTGATCCCTTGACAAGCCGGTAGATTACCGCGCTTGGAATCTTCCATACTGAATCTTTTCAGTATGGTGTCGATGTACCTGGAATGTGAGAGTCCTAATATCCTCTTGGATCTGTCACGATAGATCCGGATCCCCAGAATGTAAGAGGCATCACCCAGGTCTTTTATGGAGAACTTGTGTGATAAGAACCCTTTGACAGATTGTAGCATAGGAATGTCATTTCCTATCAAGAGAATGTCATCCACGTATAAAACGAGGAATACAACAGTTCTTGCTACAAATCTACTATAGATGCATGGTTCATCTTGATTTTTGATAAATCCAAATTCTTTGACCGTATCATCAAAACAGATGTTCCAACTCCGCGATGCCTGCTTTAGTCCATAAATGGACTTAAGCAACTTGCACACCTTTCCGCTGCTCCCACTCTGAATGAAACCCTCTGGCTGGTCCATATAGACACACTCCTCTAAATTTCCATTTAGAAAAGCGGTCTTTACGTCCATCTGCCAAATCTCATAATCGTGGAAGGCAGCAATGGCAAGAAGGATCCGAATGGATTTCAGCATAGCCACTGGAGAAAAGGTTTCGTCATAGTCCAAACCAGGTCTTTGACGAAAACCCTTTGCAACAAGTCTAGCCTTATAGGTCTCAACCTGTCCATCTACACCAATCTTCCTTTTGAAGATCCACTTGCATCCTACGGGTTTTACCCCATCTGGAGCAATGTCCAACGTCCATACTTTGTTGGTGTACATGGACTCCATTTCGGTCCGTATTGCATCCAGCCATTTTACCGAGTCAACGCTCTGAATGGCCTGCTAGAAGCTAGTCGGCTCATCACTATCAATGATGCAATCCTCTCTATCCCCGTCTATGAGAAAACCGTAGTATCTCTCGGGTGGATGAGACTGCCTACTACTTCTGCGGAGCGGCGTAGGAATGTCCTGATCTTTCGAACCCTCTGGTTCTACTAAGCTTTCAGTAATAGCTCATGGTTCTGGAATTTCTTCCAGTTCTATTGCGCTCCCACTAATCTGTTTTTCCAAAAACTGAGTTTCCAAGAAGTGGGCATGACGAGAAACAAAAACCTTTTGTTCCTCTTCGCAATAGAAGAAATATCCCTTGGAGTTCTTTGGATATCCCACAAACTTGCACTGTACTGAGCGTGCCTCGAGTTTGTCCGCATGCTGCTTTTTGACAAAAGCTGGACATCCCCATGTCTTAATGTGATTAAGATAGGGTCTCTTCCCACACCACATCTGATATGGTGTAGTAGGCACAGTCTTAGTTGGAACTCGGTTCAAAAGGTATGCAGCTGATTCTAGTGCATATCCCCAGAATGATCGCGGTAACTCAGCGTTACTCATCATGGACCGTACCATATCCAATAGGGTTCGGTTCCGTCTCTCCGATACACCGTTATATTGCGGAGTGTATGGAGGAGTAAGCTGAGAGAGAATTCCATTCTCTTTTAAGTAATCCAGGAACTCGGCACTCAAGTATTCACCACCTCGATCAGATCTCAGTGTCTTGATACTTTTGCCTGTTTGTTTTTCTACTTCATTCTTATATTCCTGGAATTTTCCAAAGGCTTCGGATTTATGTTTCATTAAGAAGACATATCCGTACCTTGAAAAGTCATCCGTAAAAGTAATGAAGTAAGAATAACTGCTTCATGCATGCGTAGACATTAGACCGCACACGTCGCTGTGTACGAGTCCCAAGAGCTCGCTCGCTCTTACTCCGTGTCCAGTGAACGGAGTTTTTGTCATCTTTCCTTTGAGACATGATTGACAAGTTGCATATGATTGATATTCGAACGGATCCAAATATTCTTCTGTATGTAACTTCGTCAACCTTCTCTCATTGATGTGACCCAGTCTACAATGCCATAAGAAAGCCTTATTTGTTTCCGAAGACTTTCTTTTGTGTGTATTCTGGACATTGAAAATCTGTGGTTGGTTTAATACGTATATACCATTGCTTAATGTACCTGACCCAATCAGAACTTGATTAAGGTGAATGTTTACAACATTACTTACAAACGCAAATTCATAACCTTCTTTAGATATTAAAGATACAGAAATGATATTACAAGTTGCAATGGGTACAAAAAAGCAATTACGTAAAACCAAAACATGTCCATCTGACATTCCCAGGTGATAGTCCCCCACGGCCTCTGCATCCATGCTAGCTCCGTTTGCAACTTTGAGGGTCATGTCACCTGCCTTCAAAAACCTACGCTTTCTCAACGCCTACAAAGAATTACAGATATGAGATCCTGATCCGGTATCCAATACCCAGGAAGTAGAGTTTATTGATAGACAGTTTTCAATAACATACACACCTGAAGCTAAAGCCGCAACATGCTTCAGATCTTGGGTTCTGGCCTTCCAAGCCCTGCAATCCTTTTTCCACTGTCCACTCTTGTGACAGTAAAAGCATTCTTCCTTTCCCACAAGCTTTCCCGCTACCTTTGTTGCCTTTGTCTTTCCCTTCGTATCCACTTTACTAACACCGTCCCTTGGTTTGGCGGGGGCATTCTTCTTCTTTCCCTTGGCTTTCGCCTTGGATCTAGAAGAGGAAGATCCTCCTACAAACAAAGTGGATGTTTCCCTACCTTTCTGTAGGGTGCCCTCTGCATTCCTCAGCATGTTGAGGAGTTCTGAAAGTTCAACTTCTTTTTCTTGCAAGTTGAAGTTCAGGATAAACTGGGCGTAAGTGGAAGGAAAGGACTGGAGAATCAAGTCTGTATAGAGCTAGTTCTCTAACGTGGTCCCAAGGTCCACGAGCTCCTCAATGAAGCCAATCATCTTAAGTACGTGTTCCGCTACCGATGATCCGACGGCCAATCTTGTCGAAAATAGCTTTTTCGACACTTCGTATCTGGCGATACGAGATTGCTCTCCATACAGTTCTTTTGTATGGAGAAATACGGATTCGAGGTCCATATTCTCGTGCCTCCTCTGATGTTCATTGTCCATAGAGGCAAGCACGAGGCACTTGGCCTTCGCGCAATCGATTTCCCAGGTTTTACGGATTTCCCTATCCGCGACGCTGGTTTTGGGACCTGGGACAGGGGGAGCTTTAGTGGGAAGAAGATACCCCAATTTGTCATAAGTGATTGCCATTTTGACATTCCTGAGCCAATCTTTGTAGTTTGGCCCTGTCAGTATGTTTTTATCTAGTAGTAACTTAAGTCCAGTCATGATGTTTGGTCGCTGCAATTAGGAGAGAGAGAAGAAACACTTTAGCATGATGCTCTTGCAAGTTTAGAGTGGTTTTTAATTTGTCTAAACAGGATGGCTCCCACTGTCTCTCGAATCCCTCCTCAAACCAAAAAGGAAGAATTAGTCAGGATCAATCTCACCGTACAATACTTGCTTAACCGTTCAGCCAGGCTAGTGTCGGTACTTCGAGGGAGGTTTTCCAACGCTTTCGCGAAGTTTCTTAATTAAATAACCTCTTTTCCCTGGGGGCGTAGCCCCGCTAACACCTTTCTAGACACCTACTTGGTTTATAGCATTGATCGTTAAGTGAGAAATTTCCCGAGGAGTAGCATATACTCACAGTAGGATCGGGATCCAAATATCATTGTGTGACAAAACTGAAGGAATCCTACCAGAATCATCACACTCCAAATGGTATGCAGCGCTAGCAAGTTTCAGTTCTTTTGAAACTCCCGATGTGGATTTTTGCCCCATGCTCTTATGACCTTGACTTTGGCCAAAATATCATAAGTCGCATGTCAAGTTCTACCCGTCATTCTCCAGGTTAATTTGAACCCACCCGTACCTATCCTTGACTTTGGCTAACATGGCAGTACGACTTCCCCAAACCAATACATATATCTATGCTGCACATGAATACCCAATAGCTACCAATCACTATGCCTTGACTTTGGCCAACATACATGGCTTGAATACTTATTGACCATTCATGTGAAACGACGGAGGGCTACAAATGGTTTTGGCAAAACCGTGAACGTAGTGAACTTGATATAATCGAAGGAACGAGATAGCTTTCAAAAAGGAGTGGTTCATGCTCCGCATTTAAAATTTGGTTTTGAAAAGAACCGAGTGGTTTTGAAAGTGTTCCAATGATTTTTACTTGGTTTATTTTTCTTGCATTAATTTTAATGCGTCCCATCATTTAATCCTACCATTGCAGAAAACAACCAAAATACGACGTACGCTTATGCCATCCGCATTCGCCACGGGGCCCCGTCATTACCCGTTAGGTTACTTAACTAACGACAGAGCGGGGGCTGGACTGGCGCGGATGCAAAATATAAGCAACGCCTAAATAATATCATATATAGATATATAGCAATGATAGCCATTCCAGATCACAGATGAACACATTGGATATACTAGGAATCCGCAATTCGTACGAGCCTGTAACGAAAAGCGGATTACACGGTCGTGATGAATAGCCAATACCCCACCCTAGACCCCTACGGGTGCGGCAAACTACCCGCCAAATATCCGAAGCGGAGCAACCTCCCTCAACGACGTGAGTAGGCTACTCGGCACTTCGAGATACCCGGTAGTTTGTGCACCCCATCTTGGGTCTATCCTAGGAGCAAAAACAGTAAAAGAAATTATACAACGACGGCTGCAACCTCACTCCGGCTACAACCTCACCCCGGTTGTGCGGCCAAAAAAAATAATATTACATCAATTACAAATTTACATGAATTGAAAGAAAAAGAAAAACTCTCATCTCACAACCCCCCGGCTATTCATCCGCGACAATCCAATGAATTCATATACACATACCATCAACATTACAGATCACAGATATGTATAACCCCCACTAATCGACGTATAGCGATTAGCAGACATTCAATACATATAACACATAACAGATATATACCCGTCAGCTTAAGTCATTAGAAGTTCGATCAAAATACGGATTTTTAAGCCCCAAAAACAAATTTTTCTTTCTGCAAAATCTGGGCAGAAAAATCATATTGTAAAAATCCCAAAACAACCCCAGAAACACACTGCAGGAAATTTGTGCCACGGCCGAGTCAACTCGGCCGCGGATCCGCGGCGGGAGCATGCTCCTGCCGCGGTTCCGCGGCGCTTTGACCGAGCCAGTGGACAAAATTTCTTGGGTGTATTTTAAAAAGCCTGAGTCGATTTTTGGTGCAAGATTTATTATTTTTTGAACAGAATACATAATCGACAGAAACTTGATTTTTCGGGTGTGTTTCGTGACTTTTTCTCCGATCGAACTTCTAGTTACTTTGCTAACATGTTAGATAGTGTTTAACCTGGCTCTGATACTACTGTAAGTCCATGCTACCCTTCCCCGGTTCTTTGGGGTTGTGGAAATGATGAAAAACGATTTTTCTTGGGTGGTAACATGGACTCAAAATACGGATCTTTGTTAAACAACTACCTAACAACCTAACTAGGAGTTTTACCTACTCGGTTAGGGGGTTATACCTTAACTTGAACTCCTTCGTCTTCAAATCCTTGCGGTGGTCGGATCGGCCTCACCTCGTCGTCTTCTCGCGCCGAAGATAGATCCACCCGAAAGCTTCTACCTTTTGGCTTCTACTTCAAACTAGAAGAAACTAGAACACTTGGTTTGCTAAACCTTGTGAACTAGGATGAGTAGAGAAGTGATATGGGTTTTCTTTTATCTCTAAGGCAATGGTTCTCAACTCATGAGAGGGAGTTGCCTTGAACTAGAGAGAGAGCAAGAGGGAGAGGGAGAGAGCTTGAGCAAGAGAGAGAAAGCAAATGAAAGAATGAGCAAGTCTTTTGCCATCCAAGCTCTCATAATCCAAAATCATCATAACAAATAATAGTAATTGAGTATTATGTGATGGTTCAAGTCAAAATGGCCATATCATTTCATACACTCATTTTGCAAAAAGAAACAAGCAAGCAAAAAGTCTTTGCCATGAAATGATAGCCATTGTAATGATGAAGGTCAACAAGTCCAACCTAGTCAACCGATCAACTAAGTCAACAAAGTCAACCATCAACAACCATGTCACAATAATACTTAATATTATTGTTAATCATATTTCTTATTCTCATTAGGGTTTAGCAAAAAGTCAACAGTCAACAACCCTAATGAGAATCCTCTGCCTCTGTCTCTCTGTCAACTGTGCATACACACCCGCATCCGCGTTTCGAAGAACAGGAATACAAACGAGAGAAAACCAATCTCAAAACGTACACTAGAATCTGGCTTAAACCAAAGCCCGCTAGTGATAACTGCCCGGACACTAAACGTGCACAAGTGCACGGATGTGACCGAACCGTGTCGCAAAACCATGCGACCTCTACTCTTTTGCCTAAAGGCGAATAGCTCTCTGTGTGGGACTCTAAAGACTCGACACTATGCTGACTGTGGGTTTAACCACAGACCGCAAGTGGCACTAGCTGTGCGTAACGGCCCCCAGGTAGATGCCGATAAGAAGACTGACGAGGTGAAACCCATCTGAACTCCTACTGAGCCTGAATGTGACAATCTGCGTACAGTCCGGTCTGTTCGTCTGAGAATATCGCATGGCGGGCCTAGGGGGGCGGTAAACGTCAGTCCCCTAATAGCGGTACAAGTCGTGTCGGAGTGTAGCCCAGAACACCCTGAGACAACACTGGAAACCTACCAGTATATCTCGCTTGCCCTGGCCAGGGACTTTGTGTAATGGCTCTCCTAGACAAAGCGCGATATCAACCCCCAATACCGGGAGAGACGAATCCTGTCTAACCGTCACTGCCTCCAAGTGCTTCGGGACTGCACCCAACTACTACCTGTTTGCATGACTCCTTTGAGCCGTGGTAGGGTAGTAATCTAAGTACAGTGGGAACACACTCGAGGCGAAGTGACAGTGTCAAGTCAGCGGACTAAGCTGTACTCATGTCACCTGAGAACTGATAACTGACGATAGGTATAGTACCAACCAACAGTTCCCGATGAGTCATGTCCAGTGTACTCGTAACCTAACGAGCACCCGCATACTATCTCAAGTACGACGTACTGACGGCTGTGGGACAGACCGTCTCCCCTGCTGGGATGAGAAGCGCATACGCTAGTCTACTCCGGAGTATCGATGCCCTGTCTCGATAGTCCTACGACTAGGGACCTGTATAAGGATGTGCTTGTGGATTACCCAGCCCCCACCAGTGTGACTACCATCACAACGCTGGTAATCAAGCAAAGATCCTAAGGGCTCCACTAATGTGTATAGGTGATATACTAAAATAAACACATGTACACATTAAAGCAGAAGCAAACCAAGTAGCATACTACCATTTTGAGCAAGATTGTTTATACAAGGTGAATATCCCAAGCTTCCATTAAGTAATATACAAACTAATATGATACAGTAATGGCCTCTAGGGCATATACACTAACACATATGGTATGGAGTGTGTATCAATGAAATGCTCAGATATGAAACAGTGCGACGCTCCAGAAGCAAATAGTACTCTAGCTGGACAGGAATGTACGAGTAGAGTACCTGTAACAACTTCCCCTGAAGCCTCTGCCTGCTCGGCGGTCAAGGTGAAAGCCCGTCCCTGACCGCGACCTGTATAGGGTTGCCTCTGCTCCTGTGGCCTATGATGCTGCGGTCCAGAACCTCCCTGTATCTCTGCCCGCTCGGGCAACCGCTGATCCTGTGCTGACTGGATCCACAAATCAAGCACTGTCCCTTGGCGCGGCGACAGTCCTTCTGGGTATGCCCATCTCTATTGCAGTAGCCGTAAACTACGTTCTGTCTCTGGGGGCGATGCTGTGGCATAAATGGGCGCTTCATCTGAGTTGTTCCAGGCCTATGGACCGGTATGGCTCCTCGAGAAGGTGCATGGGTATGTGCTGGAACGACTGGGGGCTTCCTGAACTTGTTGATCAATTGCTCCTGAATTCTCGCCGCGTTGAGTACCTGTGCAAAAGTCTGCAACTCCAGTGATGCGATCAACTGCTGCAGCTCGAAATCAAGCCCCTGCAAGAAGCGTCTGGACCTGGTGGCCTCTGAAGTGACCATGTATGGAGAAAAACGGCTCAGACGGTTGAACTCTGTCGCATATACGTCCACTGGATGTCCATTCTGCTTCAAAATAATGAATCTTTCCTCCATCTCTGCCTTGGCGGTGGAAGGGAAATAATGGTCCAGGAAGCACTCCTTGAATTTACTCCATTCGATCGGCCTCTCCAGTCTGCTTTCTTCCACTGTCCACCAAGTACGGGCCTCATCTTCCAACTGAATCTTTATCACGTTCACCCTATCTTCATCTGGTACCCTGGAGGCCGTCAGTAAGTTCTCCATGTTCACTAGCCATTGCTCGGCCTCTAGTGGTTCGGCTAGCCCTGTGAATGCAGTTGGATGCAACCTCCAGAAATCTGATACGGTGCCAGCCCAAGCAGAGTAAGCTGGTAGAACAGTTCCCTCAGAGGCGGTGATGAGTGCGGAGGGTCCTCCTACAGCGGTAATAGCCCTGAGTCCCTCGACGAGTAAGTCTGTCTTCCTCTCCTGAGCTTCTGCGAGAGAGGTCAGTGCACTAAGTATTCTTTCCGTGCGGTCCTGAGAACTTGAGTCCGAGGAGTGGTCTTTCGGGGACGTCATATCGCTGGAAGATTCAAAAGGATGAGGTTAGGTTCAAGGATGAAAATCAAGAATAGTGAAGTGAAAATAATGTAATACAGTGTACTTAATGTTATCCCTTGTTACTAAACCTGGCTTTGATACCAACAAAACCATGTCATGCCCCGCTTCCCCAAATACGGAAAACGAGGGATGACTAGGCCAGCCATGCTCTTACGGTCAAGGAATAATCCCGCCGTAGTCACACTTCGGCTTCTGACATTACATGGTAATCAGTAAATAAAGCACAGCGGTAAAGGAAACGCATCACTAATATATTACATCAAATCCTATTGTTCACAAATTACAAATAAACAAGAAGAGCTACTAACCAAGTTCAATTACACGATCTCTTTTAGGGAAAGAAGAAAAGAAGGAAAAGGTACTCCAGCCTAGATCTCCGTCACCTCGAAAGGTAAATCCGACTCCCGCGCTGGTCCTTCCTCGAGGTCTGAGCATGCACACTCAGGACGTCAGAGCGACGTAATAGCAATCTTTATATTAATGGCATGAAACAGGTATATAAGGTAATAACTGAGAAAGTAAAATGCTGATAATCGCTATGTCACTAAATGATGCAAAGTATGATCTGTGTCCCTACCAGTCTCTAGGTCATGTTTGAAATCGTATAGTGGAAAGGAGAATCATGTTTAACAGGAGTCTCGTACATACCCGAGACAACGGCCCATATGCCCGGGACATAACCCTGTCAGCCCGATCGCTAGATCCTACCTAATATATATATCACTGCTTGAATGATCATCCTCTAAAACACGGTCCCGCTAAATACGATGCTCTTTCCACTTCGATTTCCCCTTTACCCTCAGGTTTACACTATTGATGATTATAATTTAGTCGTGTACAAGTATACCAATAGCACGGTTTTGTCAATGTTCACTGTATTTATCACTGTCACGAATCATTCACTTTCCATTGGTGTACTTAACACTCCTAAACCATTATCATTCACGCGCGATAATGCAATGTCCACTGAATAATAATGCGCACTAATACCATGTATATGTCAATTGGGTCAGGTATGTGTATATATGCAATTAACAAGTCATGTATGATGTGAACCAATATGCACGTCATTAGCTTACAAAAATTTGCAGTAATTCATATGTTCAGAATTCAACGAAATGATACAAATACGATAACAAGTACACTCTGTTAGAAGTTCATCAATATTTGTTTCTGTTCAATCGGGTTTCCGGTATTCAAGTTACAGCCATTTCATTTTAAGTGCTCGCTGCAGGAAATTCAATTTCTGAACTGAACGTCCGTTTCGCGACACGATTTTCACCTAGTTGGGATCAGAATTTAGCGACGCTACAGTTGAATTAAATATAGTATTCTCAATAGGGTTTTCAACGGAATAGACGGATTCTCAATTTCATCTGTACATCAAAAGTTATGCACTGTTCAACACTAGTATGTCAATTATGTTTCTGTTTGGGACTGCTAGACGTCCTAATCTTTTAAATTGTAGTTTAAATAACAAACGACGATATAACGGGGTGAAATCACTTGCATTATTTAGCAAACAGATTGATATTCAATAAAATGCAGGGTTCCGCAACATACGAGTTCAGAAATCAAGGTGGTAAACATTACGGGGCAGAACACAATAAACAGAGTTGCTCTGAACTGCAGTCCAGAGCCGCTCTCCGAACCAATTCTTGTCATAATTACAGATCGTCGAGTCGGCTTTGATTTGAGTGCTCGAACGCATCATTTCAATATGTACACATTTATGGTGATTTTAACAATTTTCAGGTGCGGGAAATTCCCATTTTTTACGGGTGTATTTGGGGGTGTTCGTTTAAGTCGTTAACAGTCATATTATTCAGTGAAATTTCTACACGGTATTCATTATCACACGGGCCAGCATATGCGATCAAATTCCGTCAAATTAAATAAAGATTTTCATTGGGATCTTGCATCGAACTGTTATGTCATATAATTTATCGAGAATTGTAAACATGAAATTTATACGATTTTAGTTTGTAACAGGAATAAATTAGCATGTAGCAAGTAGGGTACTTGCCTGGAAATGTTTTGGCGATGAACGACAATGACAACGTCATGAACGCGCGACGAACGGCGTGGTTTGGATTCACGGCCTCGGCTCGCGATTCGGGTTCGGCATCGGAGTTTCCCGGAGATGGCTTGTGCTCGCTGGAAGCGGAAGGGGCTCTGTGGTTCTCCTGGGATGTGCTGGGATCGACGATGGTCGGCGGTGTCGCTCCGGCGACGCGCACAGTGGGGTCGAAGCTTGGGTTTTAGGGTTTGAAAGAGAGAGAGAGAGAGAGAGAGAGACAGTGGGCTCGGGTTTGTAGGTTTTGGAGTGATGGTGATGATGCTGATGACGTTGGGGCGTCGATGAGGTGGTTCTGGTCGGTTGGGGGCTCGCCGGCGTCGAGTGCAAGGGTGGCTGTGGTGGTGTGCAGTGAGGTTCCAGCTCGAGTGAGGGGGTGAGTCAGGGGCTCTGTTGGTGGAGAGGAGTGAGCGAGTGAGGAGGGTGAGGGGTTGTAGTCTTCGCCGTCGGGGGTGAGCGGTGAAGTTGGCAGTGGTTCGAGGTTGGGTTTTAGGTGAACGAGAGAGAGATTTGGGAAGTTTTAGATCGAGAGGGTGAGGGAGAAAGGAGTTTGAGAAGAGGTTGAGGGAGTCGTGGCCGAGGTCGCGGGGGCATGGGCAACGGCGCGGCGACGTGGGCGTGTGGGTCGGCGACGTGGGCAAGAAGCAAGAACAAAATCGAGCGGGAAATGAAAGTGGACATTGGGGAAGAAGGATTACGAAGCGGGTCGGGTCGGTTTGGTGTGGGAGCTGGGCTTGGGCTGAAGGGTCGGAGGAAATTTTGGGGGTTTTATTATATGTTTTAAGTTTAGGCTAGTGAGGGAAAACATACAAATAAATTTGTTTTGGGCTGGGGTTGGGTTAAGGTTTTAATTACTATATTTGGTCTTAAGTTTTCAGTTGGGCAGGGGATTAATTAAAAGGGAATTTAATTTATTTGGTTTTGGTTTTAATCTAGGTTTAGTCTTTGATTGGTTTATAGGTTTTGGAAAAAATTTAAACATTGAAACTTAAGCAACCAATTATTACACAGGGTAATAATGCGGGAGAAATGGGATACCATTTGGGGACTTGGGAACTGTAGGGAAAATTTCATAGATGGGAACGGGGATTTACATCATACCCCCCTTACAAAAATTTCGTCCTCAAAATTTAACAAGGATACAATGAAACAAAAGTACTAAACAAAGAGATGTGGAAAACGTGCGCGGATATCTTCCTCCCACTCCCAGGTGGATTCTCCTGGGGAACGACCGCCCCAAGACACTCGGACTAACGGAATGACCTTGTTCTTCAGCACTTTCTCTCCGCGGTCGAGGATGGTAGTAGGCTGCTCCTCGTATGATAGATCGGTACCCAAAACTAGCTCCGAATAGTCTAGAACATGGCTTTCATCCCGAACATAACGCCTCAACTGTGACACGTGGAAGGTATTGTGCACACCAGCTAGCAATGGAGGCAAGGCAAGTCGGTAGGCCACCTCTCCTACTTGCTCTAGCACCTCAAAAGGTCCGATGAAACGGAGACTGAGCTTTCCCCGACCTTCGAACCTGATAACTCCACGGGTAGGGGAAATCTTCAGGAACACGTGGTCTCCGACTTCAAACTCTAGTGCTCTCCTGCTGGTATCTGTCCAACTCTTCTGTCGATCCTGAGCCGTCTTAATTCGCTGCCTGATCATTTGGACCTTGTCGACTGTCTGAACAATGAGCTCGAGACCCAGTAATCTTCGCTCTCCCACATCATCCCAACACACTGGGGATTGACACTTCCGCCCGTAAAGTGCTTCGAAAGGAGCCATCTGGATGCTAGCTTGGTAACTGTTGTTATAGGAAAACTCAACTAGATGCAGATGATCTTCCTGAAAACCCTGAAAGTCCAACATACAGGCTCTCAACATATCCTCGAGCGTCTGAATCGTAGCTCGGATTGTCCATCCGTCTGCGGGTGATAAGCTGTGCTGAACTTGAGGCGGGTACCCAAACTCTCCTGTAAGCTCCTCCAGAAGTGCGACACGAATCTGGTGTCTCGATCTGATACAATGCTTACCGGAACACCGTGAAGTCGCACTATCTCCTGCATGTATCTCTTTACCAGTGACTCCGTCGACTGTCCCACTCGGAATGGTAAGAAGTGTGCAGCTTTCGTGAGGCGGTCGACGATAACCCAAATGGCGTTGTTACCTCTAGGGCTCCGTGGTAAGGACGTCACGAAATCCATGGTAATGTGCTCCCACTTCCATTCTGGTATCGGAAGTGGTTGCAACAATCCCGCTGTCCTCTAATGTTCCGCCTTCACCTGCTGGCATACCAAGCACCTGGATACGAACCTCGCAATTTCCCGCTTCATTCCGTTCCACCAAAAATGTTGCTTTAGGTCCCGATACATCTTCATACCTCCCGGATGCACAGAATAAGCTGAACTATGCGCTTCAGCCCGTACCTCTTCTCGAACATCTCCCTTGGGTACGCAGAGTCTGCTACCGAATCTCAAAGAGCCATCTTCATGTATGATTAAGTCCGATCTCAGCCCGGCTTCTACTTGCGCTCTGAACTTCTACAATTGAGGATCATCCGCTTGTGCAGCCTTGATGCGATCTACAAGGGAAGACTGCACCTGTAGTTGCCAAAGTTGACTGAGTGCACTCGGTGTAATGACTTCAAGCTCGAGTCTCTGAAAGTCCTCAATAATACTCCTCTGGCTGGTCAACATCATGACCGCTGGCTTGCGACTGAGCGCATCTGGTACAACATTCACCTTCCCCGGATGATACTGAAGATCCAAGTCATAATCTGCCATCAGCTCTAGCCATCGGCGCTGCCTCATGTTTAGTTCCTTCTGAGTGAAGACGTACTTCAGACTTTTATTATCCGTGTACACCTCCACTTTCTCGCCCAATAGGTAGTGCCTCCAAATCTTCAACGCAAAAACCACTACAGCTAACTCCAATTCTTGCGTAGAATAGTTCTTCTTGTGAGTTCTCAGCTGTCGAGAGGCGTAGGCAACCACTCGGTCGTGCTGCATAAGAACACAGCCTAATCCCTTCCCTGAGGCATCACTATGTATCACCAAACCACCGGAATCATCTGGTACTGTGATAATAGGCGCCGTGATTAACTTCTGCTTCAGTGTGTCAAAAGCCTGAGTACACTCCTCTGTCCATGCAAACGGTACATCCTTTCGTGTCAGCCTCGTCAATGGTTCAGCGATTCTTGAGAAATCTTGGACAAACCTCCGATAATAACCTGCCAATCCTAGAAAGCTTCTGATCTCGGCCACTGACTTCGGCGTTGGCCAATCTCTGACAGATTCTTTCTTTGCCGGGTCCACTGAGATGCCTTCGCCCGAAACGATGTGTCCCAAGAACTGAACCTTGTCGAGCCAGAATTCACACCTGCTTAATTTCGCATACATCTTCTCTTCCCGAAGAATTTGTAGAACCGTGCGCAAATGCTCAACATGCTCCTCCCAGGTCTTCGAGTAGACAAGTATGTCGTCGATAAATATAACGACAAACGTGTCCAAGTACTTTGCAAACACCCTGTTCATCAAGTCCATGAATATCGCTGGAGCATTGGTAACACCGAACGGCATCACAAGGAACTCGTAGTGTCCGTATCGGGTCCTGAAAGCCATCTTGCATACATCCTCGGCTGCCACTCTGATCTGATGATATCTAGAACGGAGATCCAACTTCGAGAATACCTTATCGAAAAGGTCGTCGATGCGCGGAATTGGGTACTTGTTCTTTATTGTGACCTTGTTGAGCTCCCGATAATCTATACACATCCGCAGCGATCCATCCTTCTTCTTCACTAACAGGACTGGTGCACCCCACGGTGAAGCGCTCGGCCGGATAAATCCCTTCTCCAATAGTTCTTCAATTTGCTTCTTCAACTCCGCCAACTCAATCGGTGCCATTCTGTACGGGGCCTTGGATTCTGGTGCCGTACCTGGAGTTAAATCGATCGAGAACTCCAAGACGCGTGGAGGTGGTAGACCTGGTAAATCCTCAGGAAATACGTCCAAAAAGTCCCGAACAATCTCTGGAGCTGCGCTATCATCAATCTCCATAACAGTCAGCTCCTTTGGCTTGGCTCTATACTTGGCTGGCTCCAAAGATTCGCTTCCGCCCTCGAAAATAAACTCCGGGTGATTAGGAATGCGGAAGATCACATTCCTCGCCCGGCAGTCAATAACTGCATGGAAGGTACTCATCCAATCCATCCCGAGAATTGCGTCGTAACTACCTGTCCCGATCAAAAGAAAATTCGCATAGAATTCCCTGCCACACACTACAACCGGACATGATCTACATTCTCGACTAGATATTATAATGCCATTACCCGTATGTATCTCCCAGCCCTTGGTTAGTGGTTCATATGGTATGGAGTGTTTATCAATGAAATACTCAGATATGAAACAGTGCGACACTCCAGAATCAAATAGTACTCTAGCTGGACAGGAATGTACGAGTAGAGTACCTGTAACAACTTCCCCTGAAGCCTCTACCTGCTTGGGGGTCAAGGTGAAAGCCCGTCCCTGACCGCGACCTGTATAGGGTTGCCTCTGCTCCTGTGGCCTCTGCTGCTGCGGTCCAGAACCTCCCTGTATCTCTGCCCGCTCGGGGCAACCGCTGATCCTGTGCTGACTGGATCCGCAAATCAAGCACTGTCCCTTGGCACGGCGACAGTCCTTCTGGGTATGCCCATCTCTATTGCAGTAGCCGCAAACTACGTTCTGTCTCTGGGGGCGATGCTGTGGCACAAATGGGCGCTTCATCTGAGTTGTTCCAGGCCTGTGGACCGGTATAGCTCCTCGAGAAGGTGCATGGGTACGTGCTGGAACGACTGGGGGCTTCCTGAACTTGTTGATCAATTGCTCCTGAATTCTCGCCGCGTTGAGTACCTGTGCAAAAGTCTGCAACTCTAGTGATGCGATCAACTGCTGCAGCTCGAAATCAAGCCCCTGCAAGAAGCGTCTGGCCGTGGTGGCCTCTGAAGCGACCATGTATGGAGCAAAATGACTCAGACGGTTGAACTCTGCCGCACATACATCCACTGGACGTCCATTCTGCTTCAAAAGAATGAATCTTTCCTCCATCTCTGCCTTGGCGGTGGAAGGGAAATAATGGTCCTGGAAGCACTCCTTGAATTTACTCCATTCGATCGGCCTCTCCAGTCTGCTTTCTTCCACTGTCCACCAAGTACGGGCCTCATCTTCCAACTGAATCTTTATCACGTTCACCCTATCTTCATCTGGTACCCTGGCGGCCGTCAGTAAGTTCTCCATGTTCACTAGCTATTGCTCCGCCTCTAGTGGTTCGTCTAGCCCTGTGAATGCAGCTGGATGCAACCTCCAGAAATCTGATATGGTGCCAGCCCTAGCAGAGTAAGCTGGTGGAGCAGTGCCCTCGGGGGTGGTGATGAGTGCGGAGGGTCCTCCTATAGCGGTAATAGCCCTGAGTCCCTCGGCGAGTAAGTCTGTCTTCCTCTCTTGAGCTTCAGTGAGAGAGGTCAGTGCACTAAGTATTCTTTCCGTGCGGTCCTGAGAACTTGAGTCCGAGGAGTGGTCGTTCGGGAACGTCATATCGCTGGAAAATTCAAAAGGATAAGGTTAGGTTCAAGGATAAAAATCAAGAATAGTGAAGTGAAAATAATGTAATACAGTGTAGTTAATGTTATCCCTTGTTACTAAACCTGGCTTTGATACCAACAAAACCATGTCACGCCCCGCTTCCCCAAATACGGAAAACGAGGGATGACTAGGCCAGCCATGCTCTTACGGTCAAGGAATAATCCCGCCGTAGTCACACTTCGGCTTCTGACATTACATGGTAATCAGTAAATAAAGCACAGCGGTAAAGGAAACACATCACTAATATATTACATCAAATCCCATTGTTCACAAATTATAAATAAACAAGAAGAGCTACTAACCAAGTTCAATTACATGATCTCTTTTAGGGAAAGCAGAAAAGAAGGAAAAGGTACTCCAGCCTAGATCTCCGTCAGCTCGAAAGGTAAATCCGACTCCCGCGCCGGTCCTTCCTCGAGGTCTGAGCATGCACACTCAGGTCGTCAGAGCGACGTAATAGCAATCTTTATATTAATGGCATGAAACAGGTATATAAGGTAATAACTGAGAAAGTAAAATGCTGATAATCGCTATGTCACTAAATGATGCAAAGTATGATCTGTGTCCCTACCAATCTCTAGGTCATATTTGAAATCGTACAGTGGAAAGGAGGATCATGTTTAACAGAAGTCTCGTACATACCCGAGACAACGGCCCACATGCCTGGGACATAACCCTGTCAGCCGGATCGCTAGATCCTACCTAATATATATATCACTGCTCGAATGATCATCCTCTAAAACACGGTCCCGCTAAATACGATGCTCTTTCCACTTCGATTTCCCCTCTACTCCCAGGTTTACACTATTGATGATTATGATTTAGTCGTGTACAAGTATACCAATAGCACGGTTTTGTCACTATTCACTGTATTAATCACTGTCACGAATCATTCACTTTCCATTGGTGTACTTGACACTCCTAAACCATTATCATTCATGCACGATAATGCAATGTCCACTGAATAATAACGCGCACTAATACCATGTATATGTCAATTGGGTCAGGTATGTGTATATATGCAGTTAACAAGTCATGTATGATGTGAACCAATATGCACGTCATAAGCTTACAAAAATTTGCAGTAATTCATATGTTCAGAATTCAATGAAATGATGCAAATACGATAACAAGTACACTCTGTCAGCATTTCATCAAAATTTGTTTCTGTTCAATCGGGTTTCCGGTATTCAAGTTACAGCCGTTTCATTTTAAGAGCTCGCTGCAGGAAATTCAGTTTCTGAACTGAACGTCCGTTTCGCGACACAATTTTCACCCAGTTGGGATCAGAATTTAGCGACGCTACAGTTGAATTAAATCTAGGATTCTCAATAAGGTTTTCAACGAAATAGACAAATTCTCAATCGCGTCTGTACGTCAAAAGTTATGCACTGTTCAACACTAGTATGTCAATTATGTTTCTGTTTGGGACTGCTAGACGTCCTAATCTTTTAAATTGCAGTTTAGATAACAAACGACGATATAACGGGGTGAAATCACTTGCGTTATTCAGCTAACAGATTGATATTCAATAAAATGCAGGGTTCCGCAACATACGAGTTCAGGAAATAAGGTGGTAAACATTACGGGACAGAACACAATAAACAGAGTTGCTCTGGACTCCAGTCCAGAGCCGCTCTCCGAACCAATTCTTGTCATAATTTCAGTACAGAAACCATTAAAAACTTGCATAGGGTTACAGGTCGTCGAGTCGGCTTTGATTTGAGCCCTCGAATGTATCATTTCAATATGTACACATTTATGGTGATTTTAACAATTTTCAGGTGCGGGAAATTCCCAGTTTTTACGGGTGTATTTGGGGGTGTTCGTTTAAGTCGTTAACAGTCATATTATTCAGTGAAATTTCTACACAGTGTTCATTATCACACGGGCCAGCATATGCGACCAAATTCCGTCAAATTAAATGTAGATTTTCATTGGTATCTTGCATCGAACAGTTATGTCATATAATTTATCGGGAATTGTAAACATGGAATTTATATGATTTTAGTTTATAACTGTCACGCCCCGCTTCCCGGTGTACGGCAAAGTGGACCCGACGAGGTCCGCTACGTATATACTTAGAAGTACATACGCTAAGCGTATCTAAGAAATATAAAAGTAAATCACAAGAGACAAGAGATATAGAAATAACAGCAACTTCATTAATAACATTCTTTTGTACAATGCATGAAAAGTAAATACAACTGGAATGAGAAGTGATGCCTAAACAATGGCATAATAGGAAATGAAAGTACTGAATAGAACAAGGTACAATGTCTAGAGCTCGGGGTCTTCGTGAAACTGATCCAAGTCTTCACCGGTGGGCCCGATCTCTGCTGGGTCCAAAGCACCTGACGACATTCAAAGAAAAAAGAAACAGAATGCCGTCAGCGAACAGGTCGCTCGGTAAGTCCCAAAGATAGGGAGAAATAGACAAAGAGTAGAAGAGAGAGAGAGTAGCTTTTAATGTTGTATTGTATTGTTGTAATGTTGTATTAACGCTGTTGTTTGTAGCTTGGTACAGAAGAATGCCAATGTATACGAGAGGGGTCTCTATATGCTAGAGACCATGGCAAACGGAATATAGAGTACAAGGCTCCGTTAGAAGGTCCGGAACAACGGCAATTGGATACATGTTAGGTGTCTTAAATCTGACCGTCTCGTGCTACTGTTAACATCTTCCGTACCAATCTACCCCTTAAACCCCATAGTGTTTTGATTATATTGTAGTATTGCATTGTATAAGTTGGATGACTGACCAAAACCATGATATCAATAAACAGATTGTAACTGCATAATCAGGTAAATGGAATAACGGAATAATGGATGTATATCCATGGTTTGATTCAGTCAAGCTATATAGATTGATAACTGGATTCTGGAATTCATGTGTTCATATTGAGTTGGAATATTAAAGAATGTAGATTGACTTGAATCATATTCAAGTCAGAAATAATCAGACTCAAATCCGAGTCAGACCAAAAGAAATGTAAGTCGAAGTTCTATAATTGCTAGGGTCCTTATTGTAATTTATAAAACTTGAGGGGGTTTTATGTAAAATTACTTTTGTATAGTTTTCAAGATACACCCCAAGTATTTATTATTCGTCTTTATAGTTATAATGAGTGTGATTTTATTTTGTCTTATTTCTAGTGAAAATATCCTAATTACATAATTAAATGGTATTAATTTGTAATATTGATTTATTTGAAATTCATGGTATTTTAATGTAATTTTTAATCTTGTAATTTTTAGAAAAGGTGGAAGCTTTATCTTATAATAAAATAGGTGTTTAAATGATAAATATATATATGTTTATACAAGAATAATTTTTAATAAATATTTTATTTTCCAAAAATCTCATTTTTCTTAAATGTCGTATTTTAAACCTTTCGAGACCGAATGCTCCTTGCGGAGGTCTGAATCTCGCACTACTAAGTCCGAGGGTACACGATAAACCGCATTATCCCTAACGAGTTCCCCAAGGTGGGTTGTAGTGGCGCTTTGCAAAGATTTATTAAATACTAGTCATTTAGAAAACGGTTTTATAAAGATAGGTATTTATTTGAAAAAAGGTGTAAATTTCCGTATTTTAGATTCTAGGTTTTCCTAAGCAAACTAACCTATTTCTAAATGGTCTAAACGATAAGTCATTAGAAGCCTCAAATCGCCTCTTCACCGTCAATTGCGGCCAGGTAAGTGCCAGGTGAGTGGGAGGCTCTCCACTACAAGTAGTGGTCCTAATTAAGTAACCACTCACCTTAGACACACTTACCTAGACACCACAAAGTCAGGTTTAGATAAACGATTGATGTCCACGACATAACGTATTTTCCTTTAAAAAGATATTGTTTTAAAATTGTATATAACTTAGAACTTTTAGAAAATGTTTTAATAAGAAATTGGTATTTCAATGTAAAATCTTGTTTTGTCGTATTCTAAATTTTCAAGGTAGCGTGTTATGATTGCATATGAGTGTGTGTGGAGGTAGGTCATTACCTCGTGATCTATTTTAAGGTATAGCAATGTTAAAGGGTTAAATGTGATAAACTAAACATGGTGGTATTTAAGTGAAAGAATACGATATATTGCAAAAGCTATCATTTCATGTGTGAAAACCTGTTCAAATTAATTTTTAAGTGATTAGTAGTCAACATGAATATGTTTAAGCATTATGGAATTAGTGATAAGTGAGTTTTGATAGAAAACCGAATCGAAAATCGGTTTGTTTCGATTTCCGTCGGGTTTGAAAAATCGTATTTTAATGGAAGAAAAGAAAGGTAAAAAAGAGGGAATTATGGGTTTGGACAATGCTAGAGAGGGAGAGGGAAGTAGAGGGTTTGCTGGCGCGTCGAATCGTCGACGTTGAGAGCTCCTAGCACGATCACCGGGATTTCGCCGTCGATTTCGTCAGCGCTTCGCCTTTCGCTCGTTTTCTAACGTACCAAAGTTCTCTTGGAATTTTGGGAGAGTGGACTTAGAAAAAGTGATGAGAGGGTAGAGGGTATGGGGGGTTTATATAAGGTTAGGCTAGGGTTAGGGTTTTAATTAAAAAATATATAAAAATATATTAAAAAAACATTAAAAATCATTAAATTTTTGGAGTAAAAGGGATTTATTGAGCAATTGATAACCGATCCAAAAATTTAAAGTGTGCAGGTGAGAAGACCAGGTCAACACGGAATTTTTCTGTGTTGACGACTCGGCCGTCCGGCCGAGTCGGGGTGTCGTTGGGTGGGGGTTTTCCTGGGGGGATTTATGGTATATCTAACTTTTTACGTTCAGTACAAATTTTGTGAGTTATGACGTTTTGACTGTTGACTTTCCAAAAATTTTAAAACAAAATAAATATAAAAATAATGTGGGGCATGGGATTTGACCTCTGGTGGCTTGGTTCAGCGGTGCAAGGTATTACCAATGAGCTACAAGCTCCTTCTTGTAATTAATGTGGGAAAATAACTACTTAAAGTGGTAACAGCAACATTAAATACCCCAAGTACACTTTAATTTTAAAACAATTTTATGTACACTAAAAATGGAGTTATTTAAAAACAAAATAATTACTTATATATATATTGTGCTCAGGTTAAAATACTCCTTTATGGATTTTTAAAAATTTTGTATAGAAAAGTGTATAGGAAAAATTAGGGTTGTTACATTCTACCCTCCTTAAAAATAATTCGTCCTCGAAATTTGAAAAAGGAAAGTGTAACAGATCCAAGGAAAGTTTGGTGCTGGTGTACTAAAAATATGTGAAAAATAATAAGGTGGTGCAAGGGTTTTAAAAATGTGAAGAATGTATGAAGGAATGAAAGAATGCGAAGGTTTTGATAAAATTGTAAAAGAGGTGAGAGAATTTTGGGCTAGGACAGATTCAAAGTATATGATTCAAGGAATATGAAAGAAAGGATTCAAGGAATATGATTGTAAAGAATGTTTTAGTTGCCGGTTCTTTTGTTATATTGCTTAGGTTGTTCACGCAGACCAGAACTGCATAGTATGGTTCTATACAGCTCAGACCTGCATGGGCCACCAACAAAACCTGTCACGCCCCGCTTCCCGGTGTACGGCTGTAAGGTTCCTAGGCACCCTAGTGAGGTCTCGCAAGTCATCATCCATGCAAATTTCTAAAAAATACGGTGCCGAGAAACCCTAGAACGGATCGTTAACTAGATATATAAGCGAAGCGAGTAAGTAAACGGAAATATAGCTAAAGGAAAGTGACTACAACCTTTGTAGATCCGGTCCACCACTTCCTAAGCTCCGCGATGATCTCCTTCCGCTGTCCAAATCGAACCCTTGACTCTAGCATTGGCATCATCGAAGAATGGGCGGGCTTGATCATCGGTTCGATGCCGAAGATGATCTACGTCGAGGCATCACAAGAACAAGCTCCAACTTCACCAAGCTTTGAAAACTTGTGAAGTAAACACCCTATACAACTTGGCAAGAGGTAGAGGATGAAAAAATAGGAAGTGGGTAGACTTTAGAATTGGATTTCTCACTTGATTTCACTAGTTGTCATTGATGGTCACTAGCTTTCTTCATGGAAGAAGAAGATGAAGAAGAAGAAGAAGAAGAAGAAGAAGAAGATATGATAAGTTAATTAAAAAGGAAAATAAAAAGAATACTTATCATAACTTCAACCATGGTTTTGTGTAGAGATTTAACTAAGGTTTAGATGAGTGGTTAGGGTTAAAGAAGAGACAAGAATGGTAGACTTGTTCAAAGCTTCAAGAAGCTTCAAAGAAAAAACAAAATAAGCTACCATTTCTTTTTCTCTTTATCTTTTCCAAAACAATAATAAATGGATAAATAAATAAGAGAAAAGAAACCCTAACCATTCACTAAACATGGTTTAATCTTTACACAAACCCAAAAGAGCAAGTATCATCAAACATGATACAATTTTGTGCACAAAAGTATATCACATATACAACTTGCACAATTCAAGTGAGAAAATCCTTTTAAAGTGAACCAATACTAGTTAATGTAAATTAATATATCAAATATATATAATTATGCATTAAATCATTAAATCAACACTTGATTCAATGATCCGGTCATATCGCATATAACCGGCTAGTATCCAATGTATCGGCTTATCGAATCAATCCTTGATTCGATAACTAGGTTATATCGCATATAACTAATTGATACATTCATCGCGAGAATAGAATACGGTATCACATACACGCATTATTCTCAGTCCCGCACATATCTCATATGCGCTCCTATTTCATTTCGCTTGAGCCAGGAAACCTCTGTGTAGGACTCTAAAGACTCGTCAATACGCCGGCAGCAGATGTTGATCATATCAAACACCCACAAGCCGCAAGCGGTCTGCTAAACGTAACGGCCACCCGGGTATTGAGCGATCAGAAGATCGACGAGCAAGCCCGCTCACACTCCTGTGAATCCAACCAGTAACACTTACCGTACAGTCCGGTCTGTTCGTCTGATATGTCGCATATCTCGCCTAGGGGTGGTAAACGTCAGACCCCAGTAGCTCGATAAGTCATGCCGACTTGAGGTCCATAACATTCGTGAAACTACTGATAACTCTTACCAGTATATCACTGCAACCCTGGCCAGGGATTTCCTGTTATGGCCAGTCGTGCATTGCGCAACATCAACCCTCAATACCGGGAGAGACGAGTCCCCTCCTATCGCTCATTGCCTCCATGTGAATCGGGACTGTACCCAAAAACCACCTGTTTGCACGACTCAGTAGAGCCGTGGTAAGGTGAAAATCAAAGCACAGTGGGAGACACACAAGACTCTATGACGATCTCGGGTCAACAGACTAAGCTGTACCAGTGTCACCAGAGAACTGCCATCTGACGTGAGGTATAATACCATCTGGGAGTTCTCGGCGAGTCTGTTCAGTGTACCCAGTCTCTACTGAGCACCCGCATACCATCTTCGATGTCAAACACCAATGGATATGGGATCATCCATCGCCCATCACATGGGTCGAGAAGATATACGCTAGTCTACTCTGGAATATCGATGCCCCGTCTCGATATTCCCACGACTAGGAACAATGAAGGATGTACTCATTGACTACCCAGGCCCCACTAGTATGATCTGCATCATAGTCCTGGAAGTCGGGTACACATCCTAAGGGCTTTATCAACATGTAATCAGAGAGACAGAAAGTATACATGTTAAGATAAAGAGCAACCAGATAGCGTACTATCATGTTGAGCAAGAAAGTCCTACCTATATATGTCCCAGCATCCACTACAATATACATCCAATGTACAGTAATGGCCTCTAGGGCATACATATAACTAACAACGGCGAAGTGGACGCGACGAGGTCCGCTATGTATATACTTAGAAGTACATACGCTAAGCGTATCTAAGCAATATAAAAGTAAATCACAAGAGACAAGAGATATAGAAATAACATCAATTTTATTAATAACATTCTTTTGTACAATGCATGAAAAGTAAATACAACTGGAATGAGAAGCGATGCCTAAACAACGGCATAACAGGAAATGAAAGTACTGAATAGAACAAGGTACAATGTCTAGAGCTCGGGGTCTTCGTGAAACTGATCCAAGTCTTCACCGGTGGGCTCGATCTCTGCTGGGTCCAAAGCACCTGACGACATTCAAAGAAGAAAGAAATAGAATGTCGTCAGCGAACAGGTTGCTCGGTAAGTCCCAAAGATAGGGAGAAATAGACAAAGAGTAGGAGAGAGAGAGAGTAGCTTTTAATGTTGTATTGTATTGTTGTAATGTTGTATTAACACTGTTGTTTGTAGCTTGGTACAGAAGAATGCCAGTGTATACGAGAGGGGTCTCTATATGCTAGAGACCATGGCAAATGGAATATAGAGTACAAGGCTCCATTAGAAGGACCGGAACAACGGCAATTGGATTCATGTTAAGTGTCTTAAATCTGACCGTCTCGTGCCACTGTTAACATCTTCCGTACCAATCTACCCCTTAAACCCCGTAGTGTTTTGATTGTATTGTAGTATTGCATTGTATAAGTTGGATGACTGACCAAAACCATGATATCAGTAAACAGATTGTAACTGTATAATCAGGTAAATGGAATAACGAAATAATGGATGTATATCCATGGTTTGATTCAGTCAAGCTATATAGATTGATAACTGGATTCTGGAATTCATGTGTTCATATTGAGTTGGAATATTAAAAAATATAGATTGACTTGAATCATATTCAAGTCAGAAATAATCAGACTCAAACCCGAGTCAGACCAAAAGAAATGTAAGTCGAAGTTCTATAATTGCTAGGGTCCTTATTGTAATTTATAAAACTTGAGGGGGTTTTATGTAAAAATACTTTTGTATAGTTTTCAAGATACACCTCAAGTATTTATTATTCGTCTTTATAGTTATAATGAGTGTGATTTTATTTTGTCTTATTTCTAGTGAAAATATTCTAATTACATAATTAAATAGTATTAATTTGTAATATTGATTTATTAGAAATTCATGGTATTTTAATGGAACTTTTAATCTTGTAATTTTTAGAAAAGGTGGAAACTTTATCTTATAATAAAATAGGTGTTTAAATGATAAATATACATATGTTTATACAAGAATAATTTTTAATAAATATTTTATTTTCCAAAAATCTCATTTTTCTTAAATGTCGTATTTTAAACCTTTCGAGACCGAATACTCCTTGCGGAGGTCTGAATCTCGCACTACTAAGCCCGAGAGTGCACGATAAGCCGTACTATCCCAAACGAGTTCCCCAAGATGGGTTGTAGTGGCGCTTTGCAAAGATTTATTAAATACTAGTCATTTAGAAAATGGTTTTATAAAGATAGCTATTTATTTGAAAAAAGGTGTAAATTTCCGTATTTTAGATTCTAGGGTTTACTAAGCCAACTAACCTATTTCTAAATGGTCTAAACGATAAGTCATTAGAAGCCTCAAATCGCCTCTTCACCGCCAATTGCGGTCAGGTAAGTGCCAGGTGAGTGGGAGGCTCTCCACTACAAGTAGTGATCCTAATTAAATAACCACTCGCCTTAGACAAACTTGCCTAGACACCACAAAATCAGGTTTAGATAAACGATTGATGTCCATGACATATCGTATTTTCCTTTTAAAAGATATTGTTTTAAAATTGTATATAACTTAGAACTTTTAGAAAAGGTTTTAATAAGAAATTGGTATTTTAATGTAAAATCTTGTTTTGTCGTATTCTAAATTTTCAAGGTAGTGTGTTATGATTGCATATGAGTGTGTGTGGAGGTAGGTCATTATCTCGTGATCTATTTTAAGGTATAGCAATGTTAAAGGGTTAAATGTGATAAACTAAACATGGTGATTTTTAAGTGAAAGAATACGATATATTGCAAAAGCTATCATTTCATGTGTGAAAACTTGTTCAAATTAATTTTTAAGTGATTAGTAGTCAACATGAATATGTTTAAGCATTATGGAATTAGTGATACGTGAGTTTTGATAGAAAACTGAATCGGAAATCGATTTGTTCCGATTTCCGTCGGGTTTGAAAAATCGTATTTTAATGGAAGAAAAGAAAGGTAGAAAAGAGAGACTTACGGGTTTGGACAGCGCTAGAGAGCGAGAAGGAAGTAGAGGGTTTGTCGGCGCATCGAATCGTCGTTGAGAGCTCCTAGCACGATAACCGGAATTTCGCCGTCGATTTCGTCAGCGCTTCGCCTTTCGCTCGTTTTCTAATGTACCAAAGTTCTCTTGGAATTTTGTGAGAGTGGACTTAGAAAAAGTGATGAGAAGGTAGAGGGTATGGGGGGTTTATATAAGGTTAGGCTAGGGTTAGGGTTTTAATTAAAAAAAATATAAAAATATATAAAAGACATTAAAAATCATTAAATTTTTTGAGTAAAAGGAATTTATTGAGCAATTGATAACCGATCCAAAAATTTAAAGTGTGCAGGTAAGAAGACCAGGTCAACACGGAATTTTTCCGTGTTGACGACTCGGCCGTCCGGCCGAGTCCGGCCGAGTCGGGGTGTCGTTGGGTGGGGTTTTTCCTGGGGGGATTTATGGTATATCTAACTTTTTACGTTCAGTACAAATTTTGTGAGTTATGACATTTTGACTGTTGACTTTCCAAAAAATTTAAAACAAAATAAATATAAAAATAATGTGGGGCATGGGATTTGAACTCTGGTGGCTTGGTTCTGCAGTGCAAGGTATTACCAATGAGCTACAAGCTCCTTCTTGTAATTAATGTGGGAAAATAACTACTTAAAGTGGTAACAGCAACATTAAATACCCCAAGTACACTTTAATTTTAAAAAAAATTTATGTACACTAAAATTGGAGTTATTTAAAAACAAAATAATTACTTATATATATATTGTGCTCAGGTTAAAATACTCCTTTATGGATTTTTAAAAATTTTAAAAATTTTGTATAGAAAAGTGTATAGGAAAAATTAGGGTTGTTACAGTAACAGGAATAAATTAGCATGTAGCAAGTAGGGTACTTGCCTGGAAACGTTTTGGCGATGCACGACAGCGGCAACATCACGAACGCGTGACGAACGGCGTGGTTTGGATTCAAGGCCTCGGCTCGCGATTCGGATTCGGTGTCGGAGTTGCCCGGAGATGGCTTGTGCTCGCTGGAAGCGGAGGGGGCTCTGTGGTTCTCCTGGGATGTGCTGGGATCGATGATGGTCGGCGGTGTCGCTCCAGCGACGCGCACAGTCGGGTCGGAGCTTGGGTTTTAGGGTTTGAAAGAAAGAGAGAGAGAGAGATAATAGGCTCGGGTTTGTAGGTTTTGGAGTGATGGTGATGATGCTGATGACGTTGGGGCGTCGATGAGGTGGTTCTGGTCGGTTGGGGGCTCGCCGGCATCGAGTACAAGGGTGGCTGTGGTGGTGTGCAGTGAGGTTCCAGCTCGAGTGAGGGGGTGAGTCAGGGGCTCTGTTGGTGGAGAGGAGTGAGCGAGGGAGGAGGGTGAGGGATTATAGTCATCGCCGTCGGGGGTGAGCGGTGAAGTTGGCAGTGGTTCGAGGTTGGGTTTTGGGTGAACGAGAGAGAGATTTGGGAAGTTTTAGATCGAGAGGGTGAGGGAGAAAGGAATTTGAGAAGAGGTTGAGGGAGTCGTGGCCGAGGTCGCGGGGGCGTGGGCAACGGCGGGGCGACGTGGGCGCGTGGGTTGGCGACGTGGGCAAGAAGAAAAAACAAAATCGAGCGGGAAATGAAAGTGGACGTTGGGGAAGAAGGATTACGAAGCGGGTCGGGTCGGTTTGGTGTGGGAGCCGGGCTTGGGCTGAAGGGCCGGAGGAAATTTTGGGGGTTTTATTATATGTTTTAAGTTTGGGCTAGTGAGGGAAAACATACAAATATATTTGTTTTGGGCTGGGGTTGGGTTAAGGTTTTAATTACTATATTTGGTCTTAAGTTTTCAGTTGGGCTGGGGATTAATTAAAAGGGAATTTAATTTATTTGGTTTTGGTTTTAATCTAGGTTTAGTCTTTGATTGGTTTATAGGTTTTGGAAAAAATTTAAACATTGAAACTTAAGCAACCAATCATTACACAGGGTAATAATGCGGGAGAAATGGGATACCATTTGGGGACTTGGGAACTGTAGGGAAAATTTCATAGATGGGAACGGGGATTTACACTAGGCGAGATATGCGACATATCAGACGAACAGACCGGACTGTGCGGTAAGTGTTACTGATTGGATTCGCAGGAGTGTGAGCAGGCTTGCTCGTTGATCTTCTGATCGCTCAATACCTGGGTGGCCGTTACGTTTAGCAGACCGCTTGCGGCTTGTGGGTGATTGATATGATCACCACCTACTACCGGCGTATTGACGAGTCTTTAGAGTCCTACACAGAGTTTTTCTGGCTCAAGCGAAACGAAATAGGAGCGCATATGTGATTTGTGCGGGACCGAGAATAATACCAGTCTGCGATACTGTATTCTATTCTCGCGATTTGTATCATCGGTCGGTTATATGAGATATAGCCGGGTTACCGATTCAAGTGTTGATCCGATATATTGATATACTAGATATTAGTCGGTTATATTTAATATGACCGGATCATTAAATCAAGTGTTGATTTAATGATTTAATGTATAATTATATATTTGATATATTACTTTACATTAACTAGTATTGGTTCACTTAAGATTGATTTTCTCACTTGTTGTGCACAAGTTGTATATGTGATATATGTTTGTGCACTAGTTTGTATCATAGTTGATAATACATGCAAACTTGGGTGTGTGTATGACTTACACCATATTTAGGTTAGTGGATATGGTTTATATTTATTTTGTAATTCAAAATTAGTGTACACTTTGTCATGCTTAAAGCTTCATGAAGCTTTTAGCATTATTTGACCAAGTCCACTAACTTTGTCTCACTAAGGATATTTATTAACCAACCCACTAACTTAAACTATGATTTAGTCTCTACAAAGGTTAACTCATCCATGGTTGCATTATGATAGACTTCACTTGATTATTCTTTTTAGATAATTCATTATTCATATTCTTTCTTCTTCTTCTTCTTCATTCAAGAAGAAAAGCTTGCTAGAAAATTTTCAAGTGAAGAAATAAAGTGAGAAATCAAAATCCAAAGTGAACCCACTTCCTATTTCATCATCCTCTACTACTTGCCATTTAGTTTAGGGTGTTCTCTTCACAAAGTTCATGACCTAGTGAAGATGGAGCTTGAGTTTGAGTCTCCTCGACGTAGATCATCTTCAGCCTCGAAGTCAACGAGCTAGCCCGTTCATCTCTCCGAGGAAACCATCACAAGAGTCCGGGATCTCGATGATCGCAGCGAAGGGACGTCAACACGGAGCTTTAGAAGTGAAAGACCGGACTACAAAGGTTGTAATCCCAAACTTTTAGAAGTAAAGTTGTTTACTTGCTTAGTTTCGCCTAATCTCTAGTCTAAGATCTTGGTTAGGGTTGTTCGGCACGTCTAAATTTTGAATCGGGCATGGTTGATGCCTTGTAGAACCTTGTAAGAGTGCCTAGTAACCCTACAGTGGTATCAGAGCCAAGCTAGAGTTTTAGACGAAGTCTAGACGAAGTTTACAGTCCGATCGAACCCCGAAACCCCTGTTTAGACCCCTCTCTCGATATTTTTTAAAATTGTGATTTTTTCTGCATTAAAAATACTAAAAAAATCAGCAGGAAATTCTAAGGATAACAGTGCAATACGAGCCCCCAACTCCCTCTAACGGCCGTGGAACCGCGGCACGAACATGCTTGCCACGGCGGTTCCGTGGCCATATGAAGGAATTGGGGACTCGTATTTGGAGGGTTCATCCGTAGGTGTTTGTACATGCTTCTGGGTATTTTTAATCTTGCTCAAGTGTTGAGTTTTCTGGAGATCTTTTGTATTCGTTGATTCGATCGGATATTTTAACTTCGTTTAGTTGGTCCGGATAACTTTTAGAACATGTTAAAAAGTTCGACCGAATATCAATAACTCACTTTTTCCCCTGCCGGAAAATTTCCAAATGTTGGATTTTTCCGTAGTTTAAAAACGTTTTAAGTCGTGCAAGTAACGCGGTGGACCCTCTAGAAGACAACAAACATTAACTCGATTATGTGACCGTCTTGAACTGCCTCTAAACCTTAGGGTTTGGGGCAGTACGACGTTTCCACATGTGAGGCGTTGGCTTGACCCTTCTACGGCTGGACCATTGGTACTATGGCATGTGATGGATATTTTTTGAACCCCGCTCAAGTGTTGAGCTATTTGGGAAATCTTGGGTGTTTTTTTATTCGATCGGAAAGTTCAACATTGTCTATTTATCTGGAATGTGATACAATATTTGGAATGCACAAGTAGTTATGAGATAACTAATTTGAATGTTATAAATCTAGCACTTTAGTCTCATTTGATCGGTTGCCACGGGATTTTGATATGATCAAAAGTCTGTTGCAATCACGTAAAGTACGTGGATACTCGCCGGGTAAACTTAATAGATAGCCATGTCCCATAGCCCCGACCAAGTGACTGTAGGAGAACCCCGTCGCCAAAAGCATCCGTTCGGGTGTTCGTGGCAGCGGTGTTCCGCCTTAGTGCACTTCGTCGACGACGTCGGGGGTGCGGCCGTCTACTAAAGTTTCCGACGAGCATTCGATCAGGATGTCGGGAATCTTGTTGAATTGCTCGACTTGATATTGAAAAGAGTTTTCGATATTGAGACTAAAATGCGGGGTTTATAATAGTTAGGCATGTGATGTCTAAGGAATTCATATGGTTAGGCATGAGATGTCTAAGAAGGTTGCGGATTCCAACTGTTGTAGTTTTACACTTTCTTTTCTGCGACCGTAAGTGTAATATGTGGTGTATCGCCGGTTTCGTTGCTATACATCAACGACAATTGGGATACACATATTTACTTACGTTGATGACATATGATGTTATGTGTTGCTGGATGTGTTATATTGGATCGTCGTGTTTGAATAGCCTGGGTTTTTTTATGTGAGATGAGTGTTTTTCATTTTCATTCATGTAAAATTCATTGTATGTAATATTCTCATATTGGGGCACTTCCGGGCTGAGGAAGATGTCACCGTTGGTGTATATTATTTACTTTTCCGCATTAGGATAGACCCAGGAGGGGAGCACAAGTAACCGGGTTCTAGGGTCCAGTGGGAGACCATCTCGAGAAGTCGAGTCCGGTCTCCTAACTCTAGAATTGGTAGGGTTTCTTGCCGCTCTCGTAGGGGCCTAGGGGTGTAGGATTGGCTATTCATCACGACGGTGGAATCCGTGTTTTATACAGGCTCAAAATAAAATACGGACGTCCTAATATATCCAATATTTCAAATGTTGTTTTCTACTGCGTTATCTGTGATGTGATCATGTGATATATTCAGATAGATACTGTATATAGTATATATGCTATATTATATAGACGTTGCTTATGTTTTACACCCGCACTAGCCCTGCCCCGCTATGCCGTTAGTTACCTAACCTAACGGTGCATGATGGGACATCGAGGCGAATGCGGATGGCATAAGCGTACGTTGTATTTATCTGTGATGATTAGGTGACTTAAATGATGGGACATTCATTAATGAGATTAATGAAAGAAAATAAACCTAAAAGATGTTGTGGAATCGAATTTCAAAAATTAGATAGCTCTAGTTGTTGCTTTGCATAGCGGTATTCATTGTGAATATCATGCACCTCATTCGATGAGGAAAGAGGCGAGATCCCTTCACCGGGAGTGACCTCTTTAGCAATAACTTGCAGATGCTACAACCTTCGGTTTGTCTTTTGACTGCTTTTCTGGTTCTTGCTTTTCATAGTGGTATTGTGAATATCCTGCACCTCATTCGACGAGGAAAGAGCCGAGATCCCTTCACCGGGAGTGACCTCTTTAGCGAAACTAGCAAAAGCCTCAAAAACAATCCATTTAAAACCATTTGATTCTGCAGCGAGATCAAGTTCAAAGCGTTAAAGGTTTTCTTAAAAAACATCCGCAACCCTCCGTCATTTTAGGAAGTAGAGTACTTATTATTCGTGCTGCGTTTGTCGACCATAGCCAAGGCGTAGTGTACGGTAGCTAAGTGATATCTTCCTACACAGCATATGATGCGATTAGTTAGGACAGGCATGTGACTTTGTTGACCTTAGCCAAGGGTCATGTGGGTAGGTCTAATTAATCACGAAATGACGGGTAGAACTTCACTAGTGCTTATGATTTGTTGACCATAGCTGTAACGTTTCAGAAAATATAAAATATTATTTTTGGAATTTAATATTAAAATAATATTTTTCCCGAAAACTGCCGATTTGCGAAATTGGGGTTTTCGGAAAAAGGTATAAATATATACCAATAATTATGAAATAAATAGAAATTAAAATGATTTATTCATTTAATAATATAATTAAAGGATTTGGCATTTTTAAAATTTATTATACGCAGTTTCGATAAAAACCCGATTAGTACACTGCTAATCGCGATTAAGCCAGATCCGCGTTTTTACAGTTTCCATGGTTAGTGCACCATGACATGTTCATTTTGTTACATGTTTCATTTCATTTGGGCTTTATATTATGGTTTTTGGTGGGAAAAAGAGTGGAAAAGGGGGTCATGATGAGTGAGGAGAGAGAAAGGAGACAAAATGATGACATGTGAAGAGAGTGGGTGAGAATTATAGAGAGAGAGAGAAGGGGGCTGCTGCCTTAGCCATTCCCACCTCATTTTCCATCATCCTCTTCATCTCCTCAAGCTCCCAACCCTCCTCAAATAATCCCTAGATCCATCTCCTAACAATCCCCAAAACCCTACACACCTTTCACAAAAATTAATCCCCTCTTCAATCTCTACACATGGGACCAAGAAAAATTCAGTTTTGATGATCTTGGGGGATTCATGGGTGCTTTATGAGGTAATCCCTTCACTAATTGGGTAGTTTTCCATTTACTTAAGTTTTTATATGTGTTTAGATGTGATATTGTGGAGGTAGTGAACATTGGGAAACCCTAGTGAGGAATTGAGTGTTGGTTTGAATTGGGTGATTCCTAGTAGCTGTTAACTAAACTTAGATGCTGTTTAGTGACTTAGACCAGACCTTAGAAACCCCAAAACACGGATTTAGAAACCCGACATCAGGTAAATGTGTGATCTGTGAAGGTGTTCTGGAATCTGGAGCAACCCGGGGGCACCAAAAATTAAATTGAGCTGACAGTGAGTCGTGCAGGCACCTAGGAAGCTACCACCAAGACCCGAGCCCCTAATTCAAAGTCCTGGCCACAGATATATTAATTCTGGCCGCAATTTGCGGCCAGAGCAGGGTAGAATTGTTCCAGATTTGGTCCATGGCTCATTTTGCACTAAAATAGACCCCTCCTATATGTAGTTTTGGCTAATTGTCATCTAGGGAAAATCTGGGAGCATTTTGGTGTGTTTTAGGCGATATTTTCCGTATTTTTAAATGCACTTTCTTGATATTTGGATTTGTATTTGGTTGTCGGGTGTTCGTACATCGACAACAGGGGTGGTTTGATTAAATTGCACGTTTTGGCCATAGGTTCTAACCTGTGAGCACACTGTGCGCTGTATCGGTTTTCTGCATCGATTTTAATACGTATTGTGATTGGTTATTATTGTAGGTACCCTCGCATGGATTCCAAGGCGAAGAAGCGTAGCGTCATCGATTTCGGCGAGCGAAGACAGATGAGTAGATCTATATCTACCAGGGAAGTCGGGTGGATGGCGTATAGCACCCCCGCAAACTTCTGATGGAAACCGATTTATAGATTATGGTTAGGAAACCTAGATTAGGAAACTAGGGTTAGAATATAGATAGCTATGTAGTCACATTAGAAATTAGAGGTTAGTTAAGTGTGATAGGCTACTACTACCCTAGGATGATGTTTAGCGATATTACCGCTTAGGGTTCTGTAGGTCTAGATAGTCGATGTAGATGCGTCATTCGAACCATACATTTTTCTAAACTAAGGAATCGTATGTATCTTTTAAATGTATATCTTGAGGGATGTTACGGATTTTCAAATGATATCTTTTCCTTAAAAGCACCGTAACCCCTGTTTCCAAAACTACGATTCACTTCTTTAAAAATCTGATTGTATGGTTCGGAAGTGTTTGTTAGATTAGATACTATACATAGTAGAGATAGCATGTTTATGTAAATTCGACATGATATGAGATATAAATGCGATGGATGAATACAAGATGAATTTGATGATATGATGAGATGATGATATGATATGATGGTATACGGATACGAGTCGATCGAGATGACTTATACCCTGCCGGTCCCTTGATATGAGATTATTGCAGATGCGACCCGGGACATAGGTATATAGGGTTATATATATATGGAATGTTGTGAATCATGGATGATAGGCCGTATGTGATATTAGGCCGTACCCTCATTTGTCTTATAGGATGATAGGATCCCTATTAGCTTAATGCCGCCGCACCATGATATTCCGTGCGTGATGAGTTGACTTGATGATTGATCCTTACCCTTGACTAGAGGTTGCCATACGATGGATATTATACCGTACGCGATGTTATTGCGCTAGATGCCGATTGATAGATTCACCGACTCAGACATATGATAGTTGTGTATACTATATATGTTAGTTATATGTATGCCCTAGAGGCCATTACTGTACATAGGATGTATATTGTAGTGGATGCTGGGACATATATAGGGAGGACTTTCTTGCTCGACATGATAGTATGCTATCTGGTTGATCTTTACCTTAACGTGTACACTGATTGTCTCCCTGTTACATGTTGGTAAAGCCCTTAGGATCTGTGCTTGACTACCTGGACTATGATGCGGATCATACTAGTGGGGACATGGTAGTCCATAAGTACATCCTTCAAAGTCCCTAGTCGTGGGTGTATCGAGACGGGGCATCGATATACCAGAGTAGACTAGCGTATACCTTCTCGACCCATACAGATGGGCGATGGATGATCCCATATCCATCGGTGTTTGACATCAGAGATGATATACGGGTGCTCAGTAGAGACTGGGTACACTGGACGGACTCACCGAGAACTCCCAGATGGTATTATACCTCACGTCAGATGGCAGTTCTCTGGTGACACTGGTACAGAGTAGTCTGTTGACCCGAGATCGTCATAGAGTCTTGTGTGGTTCCCACTGTGCTTTGATTTCCATCTTACCACGTCCAAGAGGGCGTGCAAAACGGTGGTTTTTGGGTACAGTCCCGAGTCACATGGAGGCAATGAGCGATAGGAGGGGATTCGTCTCTCCCGGTATAGGGGGTTGATGTTGCGCTGTGTTCGATTGGCTATAACAGAAAATCCCTGGCCAGGGTTGCTGAGATTTACTGGTAAGTGTTACCATTAGTTTCTCGAACAGTTAGAGACCTCATATCGACACGACTTATCAAGCTATTGGGGTCTGACATTTACCACCCCTAGGCGAGATATGCGACATATCAGACGATCAGACCGGACTGTACGGTGGTGTTACTGGTTGGATTCACTGGAGTGTGAGCGGGCTTGCTCGTCGATCTTCAGATCGCTCAATACCCCGGTGGCCGTTACGTTTAGCAGACCGCTTGCGGCTTGTGGGTGTTTGATATGATCATCGCCTGCTGCCGGCGTATTGACGAGTCTTTAGAGTCCTACACAGAGGTTTCCTGGCTCAAGCGAAACTAAATAGGAGCGCATATGAGATATGTGCGGGACCGAGAATAATGCGTGTATGTGATACCGTATTCCATTCTCGCGATGAATGTATCGATTAGGTTATATGCGATATACCCTAGTTGTCGAATTAAAGGTTGATTCGATAAGCCGGTACATTGGATACTAGTCGGTTATATGCAATATGACCGGATCGTTAAATCAAGTGTTGATTTAATGATTTAATGCATAATTATATATTTGATATATTACTTTGCGTTAACTAGTATTGGTTCACTTTAGATGGATTTTCTCACTCGGATGTGTGCATTGCATATGCGATATGATTTTGTGCACATGTTTGTATCATGTTTGATGATGCATGCTTTTTGGTTAAGTATAAAGAATTAAACCAAGATTAAGTTGTTGATTAGGGTTTTACTTATTCATTTATCTTATTTATTTATTCATTTTGAATAAATTGGAAGATAAATGAATGGTGGCTACTTTTGTTTTTAGTTGAAGTTTCATGAAGCTTTGACTTATTGACCTTTTGTTCTCATCCTTAACCCTAACCATTCAACCCAACCTTAGTCAATTCTCTACACTTAACTAAGGTTAAGATTATGATAAGTATTCTCTTATTTTTCTATTTTCTATTTAACTTATCATATTCTTCATCTTCTTCTTCTTCTTCACTTCAAGAAAAAGCTTCACAAGCTTTAATAGCAAAGTGAGAATTAGAGTGAGAAATCCAATTCTAAAGTTTACCCACTTCCTATTTCTTCATCCTCCACCTCTTGCCAAGTAGTAGAGTGTGTTTCCTTCACAAGTTTTCAAGGCTTGGAGAAGGTGGAGCTTGATTTAGCGATGCCTCGACGTAGATCATCTTCGGCATGGACATCGACGACCTAGCTCGCTTTTTCTCCGACGAAGCCGACTCTAGAGCCCTGATTCCTTTTGGACAGCGGAGACGACTTCGTTGCGGAGCTATGGAGGTGGAGCACCGGATCTACAAAGGTTGTATTTCCATTAAACTTTTAGTTAAGTGTTAACTAGTTAGCTTTTCGCCTAGTTTTCTAGCAAACGATCCGTAGTCTAGGGTTTCTCGGCACCATAATTTTTGAAATTGGCATGGTTGATGTCTTGTGAGACCTCTTGAGAGTGCCTAGGAACCCTACAGTGGTATCAGAGCCTAGCTAGAGACTTAGGCGATGCGTAGACGGAGTTTGAAGTCCGATCGAACAGAAACCCAAACCTTAGAATGCTCTCTGTACTTTTTTGAAATTCGTGGATTTTTGAGAATTAAAAATATGCATAAAAATCAGCAGGAAATTATAAGAATTACGGTGCAAAAAGTAACTAATGATCCCTCAAAAGTGCGGCGGAACCGCGGCATTAGCATGCTAATGCGGCGGTTCCGCGGCCGTTTTGTCTTATTAGGCATTCAATTTTGCACAGTAATTCCTATCTTGCAGTGTTGGTTTTCCTCGAATATTTTTTTTCTGAAATAAAGAGTTGAGTATTTTGGGTTGTATAGGGGGTTCGTACATTCGATTGGATTGTCAAATTTTGTCTATGTGTTTTTCCGGATAAATTTTAGAATATGTTAAAAAGTTCGACCGGATATAAATACCCAACTTTTCCCCTGTCGGGAAATTTCCAAGTGTTGGATTTTTCCGTAGTTTAACGACGTTCTAAGTAGTGCAAGTAACGCGATGGTCCCTCTAGAAGACAACAAACCTTAACTCGATTATGTGACCGTCTTGAACTGCCCTTTGAACCTTCGGGTTTGGGGTAGTACGGCGTGCCACATGTGAGGCGTTGGCTTGACCCTTCTACGGCTGGACCGTTGGTACTGAGGCACGAACTGAATGTTGTTAGACTTATTTCATGTGTTGATCAGTATTGGGAAAACTTGGGTGTTCGATTGTTCGATCGGAAAGTTTGACATTTTCTATTTATCCGGAATGGGATACAATAATTGGAATTCACAATTCGTTATGAGATAACTGAATGAATGTTATAAACATAGCACTTTAGTCTCACTTGATCGGTTGCCACGGAATTTTGATGCGATCAAAAGTCCGTCGCAATCACGTAGCGTACGCGGATATTCGCCGGACAAACTTAATAGACAGCTACATCCCATAGCCCCGACCAAGTGACCGTAGGAGAACCCCGTCGCCGAAAGCATCCGTCCGGGTGCTCGCGGTAGCGGTGTTCCGCCTTGGTGCACTTCGTCGACGGTATCTGGGGTGCAGCCGCCTACTGAAGTTTGCGACGAGTATTCAATCAAGATGTCGGGAATCTTGTTGAATTGCCCGACTTGATATTGAAAAGTGTTTTCGATTTTGAGACTAAAATGCGGGGTTTATAATTGTTAGGCATGTGATGTCTAAGGAATTCATTAGGTCAGGCATGCGATGTCTGAGGTGGTTGCGGATTCCAACTGTTGTAGTTTTACACTTTCTTTTCTGTGACCGTAAGTGTAATATGTGATATCGCCGGTTTCGTTGCTATATGTCAACGACAATTGGGATGCGCATATTTACTTACGTTGATGACATGTGATGTTATGTGTTGCTGGATATGTTATATTGGATCGTCGTGTTTGAATAGCCGGGGGTTTTTATGTGAGATGAGTGTTTTTCATTTTCATTCATGTAAAAACTTGTATGTAATATTCTTTTATTGGGGCGCTTCCAGGTTGCGGAAGTTGTCACCCTTTGTATATTATTTACTTTTTCGCACTAGGATAGACCCAAGGAGGAGGGCACAAGTAACCGGGTTCTGGAGTCCAGTGGGAGACCAACTCGAGGAGTCGAGTCCGGATCTCCTAACTCTAGAATTGGTAGGGTTGCTTGCCGCTCTCGTAGGGGTCTTGGGGTGTGGGATTGGCTATTCATCACGACCGTGGAATCCGTGTTTTATACTGGCTCGTATTGAAAACACGAACGTCCTAGTATATCCAATATTTCATATGTTTCTTCTGCTGTGATTTATCTGTGATCATGTGATGTTCTGTGACAGGTATTATATATAGTATATATGATATATTATATAGACGTTGCTTATGTTTTACACCCGCGCTAGCCCTGCCTCGCTCTGGCGTTAGTTACCTAACCTAACGGTGCAGACGGGACATCGAGGCGAATGCGGATGGCATAAGCGTACGCTATATTTATCTGTGATGGTTAGGTGGACTTAAATGATGGGATATTCATTAATGAGATTAATGAAAGAAAATAAACCTAATTGATGTTGTGGAATCGAATTTCAAAATAAAAAGGTAGCTACAGTTCTTGCTTTGCATCGCGGTGTTCATTATAGAACATCCTGCACCTTATTCGATGAGGAAAGGACCGAGATCCCTTCACCGGGAGTGACTCCTTTAGCAATAACTGGCAGATGCTACAGCCCTCGGTTTGTCTTTGATCGCTTCTATAGTTTCTGCTTTGCACAGTGATATATATGATATATCCCGCACCTCATTCGATGAGGAAAGGGCCGACGATCCCTTCACCGGGAGTGACCCCTTTAGCAAAACTAGCAAAGCCTCGAAAACATTCCATTTAAAAACCATTTGATTCCGCAACGAGATCAAGTTCAAAGCGTTAAAGGTTTTCACAAAAACCATTCGCAACCCTCCGTCATTTTAGGAAGTAGATTACTTAGTATTCGTGCTACGTTTGTCGACCATAGCCGAGGCGTAGTGTGCGGTAGCTAAGTGATGTCTTCCTACACAGCATATGATGCGATTAGTTAGGACAGTCATGTGGCTTTGTTGACCTTAGCCAAGGGTCATGTGGGTGGGGCTGATTAATCACGAAATGACGGGTAGAACTTGACTAGTACCTATGATTTGTTGACCTTAGCCAAGGTCATAGGTGCTAGGGGTAAAAACCTTTATCGGGAGTTTCAAGTGTTGAAATTTGCAATGAGATTGCATACCTTCTATATGATAGTTGGATCCCGATACCCACTGCGAGTAATTGTTACTCCTGGGAGAGTTTTGCACTTTGCAATTAGCCGATCAAGTAGGTGTCTAGAAAGGTGTCAACGGGGTTACGCCTCTGGGAAAACGAGGTTTACAGTAATTAGGTCCGTGCGAAAGCACGGGGAACCTCCCTCAAAGTACCGACACTGGCCTGGCTGAAAGACTGGCGAACTTGTAGAGTGTAATTAATCCCGGCTAGTCTTTCCTTTTAGAGTTTGAAGGAAGATTTGATAAAAACAGTGAGAGCCATCCTGATTAGATAAAATACATAACCAATCTGATCTTGACAGAGCGCACGCAGAGTGTTTTCTTCTCTCTCTCTCCTGGTAGCGACCATATCATGCCTTAATCAAGATAATAATACGGATTATTGACCGAACCCGCTTGTTATACTGAGCTGGGGAACGTTGGTCCCGCTCCAACTTATAATTGTTATAAGACAGAGCAGGAAATTAGGGATTACCAGAATTCCCGTGCCGCCCAAACGAAGAGAGTGCATGCTGATGCATCATCTTCGGGTGTGTTCATTACAGAACTGTTTCTCAGTATCCTCTACGTCCTGGGTATGTGATATCAGATCAGGATCCCAAAATGTAATCTGTTACATAGGGCTATGAAAGGGTAGAAAAACTGAGAACGGGTGATAAGTTTCATGAGACAGAAAACGGGGCAGGAGTTGCAGCCAAGTCTGTCGGTCACTGTCACCCTGTATTACCAATACATTGATTCTGAACGAATGTTATTAGATACCGAACCTGATATACCAAATCATATCACTCTCTTTGTTAGAAAAGAAAGGATATAATTTTGTATTGATGGATAATGTTTTGAACATTTCCTATATCAAAAGTTGATCGGTTCAGGCAAGTTATCTAAAAGCATTGGAGTTCTAAATCAAACTACAGTTCTTAGTATATGGAACACACACAAGTGGAAGAGTTCAGAAATGAACGGATCCTTCTTGAGGTGTTGTAGACTGGGTCAGATCAATGTGACCCGACTAGCTGAAGTTACATATAGATGCATATTTAAATCAGTTTGAATTTACATCTTGTGAAACTCGCCAGTCATGTCACAAAGTAAAGATGACTATAGCTCCGTTTATTGGAAACAGAGAAAGAGTTAGTGAACTCTTGGGATGATACATGTTGATGTATGTAGGTCCCCTGTCTACATATGCCAGGACTGGTTCTTTGTACTTCGTTATATTCTCTGATAATCTCTCAAGATTCAGACATATGTTCCTGTTGAAACACAAGTCCGAACCTTTTGAGATATTCACGGAATATAAGTTAGAAGTAGAGAACCAAAACGGGTATAAGTATTATGTCCTTTGATGTGATCAAGGAGGAGAATACTTGTGCACGGAATTCCTGGACTTTTCTAAAGGAGAATGAGATTCTCTCTCAGCATTACTCCTCCGAATACACCATAGCACGATGGTATTTCGGGGCGGAGCAATCACACCCTATATGATAAGGTGTGCTCTATGATTAGTACTACTGAGTTACCTATTTCCTTTTGGGAGTTATGCACTTGAGAAGCTGCATACCTATTGAATAGGGTTCCAATCAAATCAGTTGCCTACCACTTCATATGTGATATGGAAAGGGAAGAGCCCATATCTTAAGTTAGTTAAGATTTGGGGTTGTCCGGCCTATGTCTAAAAGCAAAATCCGGACAGGCTCGAGGCAAGGTCTGTTATGTAGAACTGGAAATGTTCCAGCTATACAAAACTGCAGCTGAAGATTTGACAGAACCAAAGGATTCAATAGTTACCGACGAACCTCAGCCTCTCCGCCGATCTAGTAGGATTCCTCACCCACATGAGTGATACTTCGGTTTCTCTATGACAGTGGGAGCGAGGATTACATCATGAGATGATGACCCAACTAGTTTCGAGCTGGCCATCGAGAGTAAGACTCTGTAAGAATGGCTGGATGCTTAGTGATCTGAGATGGAATCCATATACACCAACAAAGTATGGACTTTAGTTGCTATATCTGAAGGGTTAAATCCCCATCAGGAGCAAGTATATCTTGAGAAGATTACTAGGTGTAGATGGAAAAGTTGAGACTTTCAAAGCTAGACTTGTTAAAGGTTTGCATCATTGACCAGGTGTGGATCATGAGGAAACCTTTTTCTAAGGAGCTATGCTTAAGTCCATCCAGATCCTACTTGCCACGGCTACATACCATGACTACAATCTCTGGTGGTTGGGTGTCTTGACTGCTTTTCTAAATGATGATTTGGAAAAGAGCGTCTATAAGTACACAGCCAGAGGGCTTCGTAGACAGTGGGAGCAGCGGAAACGTATGCAAGATATTTTATAGGATAAAGCAGGCATCGCGGAGTTGGAACATCTGTTTTGATGTATTAGTCAAAGAAGTTGACATCATCAAAATGGTAGATGAACTTTGTATAAACAAAAAGGTAGTAGGGAGTATGGTGATGATCCTCGTAGAGTACGTGGATAACATACTCTTGATAGGGAAGGAGTTTCCTATGCTACGCTCGATCAATCTCCGCTTATCACTATAATTCTCCATATAGGATCAAAGTGATACCTCTTAAATCCTGGGTTTTGGATCTATGAGATAGATCTAAATGGATGTTAGGATTCTCACTAGTTGTAGTGAGATGGTATCAATCGATCCTGGGGAGAATCACTGGAAGTGTTCCAGGGTGATAAAGACGACTGAATGTCAGTCGCAGGCATTGTCTTTACCCTCAGTAAAGGGACGGTATGTTGGAAGAGTTCCAAGCTAGATACCGTGACATACTAGACGATAAAGGCTGGATACATCGCTACTTAAGATGCTACCAAAGAGGCTGTTTGGGTGTATATTAGTTCATGAGATGAACTACGTTCCTACCATTGTGAGACAATGGAGTTGTGGCTTATGCCAAGGAACGCCGGTCCCATCAGTGATCCAGACATATTCTAAGGCAGTATCACCTGATCATGGAGATGGTTGATCTCCAGGGAGATCGAGGTTTAGAGAGTAGACTCAGAGGACAACACAGCGGATCCACTCACAAAGGCCTGATCCCAGAGAGAGACTCTTTTATGGGATGATTGAGTATGAGATACTACAACCACTGTTACAGATGGCCCTAGTGCAAGTGGGAGATTGTTAGTTATATGTATGCCCTAGAGGCCATTACTGTACATAGGATGTATATTGTAGTGGATGCTGGGACATATATAGGGAGGACTTTCTTGCTCAACTTGATAGTATGCTATCTGGTTGATCTTTACCTTAACGTATACACTGATTGTCTCCCTGTTACATGTTGGTAAAGCCCTTAGGATCTGTGCTTGACTACCTGGACTATGATGCGGATCATACTAGTGGGGACATGGTAGTCCATAAGTACATCCTTCAAAGTCCCTAGTCGTGGGTGTATCGAGACGGGGCATCGATATACCAGAGTAGACTAGCGTATACCTTCTCGACCCATACAGATGGGCGATGGATGATCCCATATCCATCGGTGTTTGACATCAGAGATGATATACGGGTGCTCAGTAGAGACTGGGTACACTGGACGGACTCGCCGAGAACTCCCAGATGGTATTATACCTCACGTCAGATGGCAGTTCTCTGGTGACACTGGTACAGAGTAGTCTGTTGACCCGAGATCGTCATAGAGTCTTGTGTGGTTCCCACTGTGCTTTGATTTCCATCTTACCACGTCCAAGAGGGCGTGCAAAACGGTGGTTTTTGGGTACAGTCCCGAGTCACATGGAGTCAATGAGCGATAGGAGGGGATTCGTCTCTCCCGGTATAGGGGGTTGATGTTGCGCTGTGTTCGATTGGCTATAACAGGAAATCCCTGGCCAGGGTTGCTGAGATTTACTGGTAAGTGTTACCAGTAGTTTCTCGAACAGTTATAGACCTCATATCGACACGACTTATCAAGCTATTGGGGTCTGACGTTTACCACCCCTAGGCGAGATATGCGACATATCAGACGATCAGACCGGACTGTACGGTAGTGTTACTGGTTGGATTCACTGGAGTGTGAGCGGGCTTGCTCGTCGATCTTCAGATCGCTCAATACCCGGGTGGCCGTTACGTTTAGCAGACCGCTTGCGGCTTGTGGGTGTTTGATATGATCATCGCCTGCTGCCGGCGTATTGACGAGTCTTTAGAGTCCTACACAGAGGTTTCCTGGCTCAAGCGAAACGAAATAGGAGCGCATATGAGATATGTGCGGGACCGAGAATAATGCGTGTATGTGATACCGTATTCCATTCTCGCGATGAATGTATCGATTAGGTTATATGCGATATACCCTAGTTGTCGAATCAAAGGTTGATTCGATAAGCCGGTACATTGGATACTAGTCGGTTATATGCAATATGACCGGATCGTTAAATCAAGTGTTGATTTAATGATTTAATGCATAATTATATATTTGATATATTACTTTGCGTTAACTAGTATTGGTTCACTTTAGATGGATTTTCTCACTCGGATGTGTGCATTGCATATTTGATATGATTTTGTGCACATGTTTTTATCATGTTTGATGATGCATGCTTTTTGGTTAAGTATAAAGAATTAAACCAAGATTAAGTTGTTGATTAGGGTTTTACTTATTCATTTATCTTATTTATTTATTCATTTTGAATAAATTGGAAGATAAATGAATGGTGGCTACTTTTGTTTTTAGTTGAAGTTTCATGAAGCTTTGACTTATTGACCTTTTGTTCTCATCCTTAACCCTAACCATTCAACCCAACCATAGTCAATTCTCTACACTTAACTAAGGTTAAGATTATGATAAGTATTCTCTTATTTTTCTGTTTTCTATTTAACTTATCATATTCTTCATCTTCTTCTTCTTCTTCACTTCAAGAAAAAGCTTCACAAGCTTTAATGGCAAAGTGAGAATTAGAGTGAGAAATCCAATTCTAAAGTTTACCCACTTCCTATTTCTTCATCCTCTACCTCTTGCCAAGTAGTAGAGTGTGTTTCCTTCACAAGTTTTCAAGGCTTGGTGAAGGTGGAGCTTGATTTAGCGATGCCTCGACGTAGATCATCTTCGGCATGGACATCGACGACCTAGCTCGCTTTTTCTCCGACGAAGCCGACTCTAGAGCCCGGATTCCTTTTGAACAGCGGAGACGACTTCGTTGCGGAGCTATGGAGGTGGAGCACCGGATCTACAAAGGTTGTATTTCCGTTAAACTTTTAGTTAAGTGTTAACTAGTTAGCTTTTCGCCTAGTTTTCTAGCAAACGATCCGTAGTCTAGGGTTTCTCGGCACCATAATTTTTGAAATTGGCATGGTTGATGCCTTGTGAGACCTCTTGAGAGTGCCTAGGAACCCTACAATATAGCTGTTAGCTGATGATTTACTAGCTGCATTCATGATATTATTATTGCATCGCATATACCTGTGATAGTACACCTGCACCATTATCGATGATGCGTATGTTACACGTACACATATTTGCCGGCTCACACACTTCATCATCGATAATTGCCATGTCACTACACAGTAGGGTTGCTGCATCATGGCATATACATTGATACCTTCATACTTGTGCATATACATATTGTACCTACATAAATAACCGGTTTTATTGTAAAATTGGGAACCGCATGTTATATTTTAAAAACTGGAATCATTTTAAAAGAGCGGTTTTCCCTTAATATGTCGTATCGCTATTCCATATTGCATGATACACGGATATGCTCGCATTTCTTTTTACATGTCGCATACATCATGCTCTATTATTTTACGCATCGAGATATGCTGTTTTTATGAGATTTCTGGATTTGAGAACTGTGGCTATTTCAAAAGGAAGCATGTTATATTTTAAAAACCCGGTTTCTCTTGATATGATATTTCAGTGCGTCCACCATACGTTTTCTCGGTTATGAGAGTGGCATGGGAAACCCGATTCGAGGAGTGGTAGGCACCGATTGCGGGTACATGGTGGACCCGGTGAGGTACCCGTGGCAAGAAGACTCGTATATGTTAGACGGTGAGCCCGGCAGGGGGAGCACTACCTACCGGTGATAGTATCTAGACTCGGCGGTTATCCGGAGGATACCGACCGGAGTAGCGAGATGGATATGAGGGCCGACCAGGGAGTGCGGCGCCTGAGGGCCGATCTGAGGATGCGGCGCCTGAGATATATGAGGATTTACGTGCTGATGCTTGGCACGGTTTTCATGATGTTTTCGAGTGTCGATGCTAGGCACTCAGGTTCCATGATTTGATGTGTCGGGAGGGACACCGTTGATATATATATCCTCATACTTTCATGCACACTCTTTTATGATATTTACATACATGATATTGTTGCGTCAGTGGTTGACGCGTGGATTAGATCCACATACATACATACATACATACATACACTGATGTTACTATGGGAGATTATACACATGCTTATAGACATTGATTTATGGGTGGACGAGATCCACATATCCGCATACATTGATTATTACTGTTGGATGTTATCCACATGCATACAGATAATGACTACCTTGTTGGAACATATACGACCCGGTCATCCTAGATATCATAGTATTACCAGATGATATAGTTGACCTAGGAGTCGTTGTTTATTCGATTTCTACTTGTAGATATATTTCTATTCACGAGTTGGCAACTCACCCCCGTTGTGCCACAGTTCTTGCAGGTTGACCGCTTGGATCAGTAGCGGATTCGCTGGCACACAGATTCATTTGGGTGTTTTGCATTGGTAGGTGGGGCATTTGTATCATACCCACTCTTGTATTTTATTTCATATTGTATCTAGTTAACTCCATCAATCAACCAAAAGTTGTATTTGTATAAGTGTTGAGACTTAGTGAGACTTGTAGTTGCGAGATTTGAGCGATGGGTTTTATTTTCCCTTTGGGGTTATATCTTGCTCTTTTCTTTATCTTTTGTGGTGAACTTCGCCGTTGGGCGTCGTATACTCATTTATACGGTATTGCGTGGTTGTGATCCGCCGTTTGGCGAAGAGCTTGCTCCCGCTTGGGGATGCCATTATTCTTGTTATGTATTGTGGTTTTGGATCAAAATATACAAAGGAGGTGCTGCCAAAATTTTTCAAAAGACGAAACATGTTTTCAATCTGATAAATTTCACTTGCATCATTCATAATTCTTTCTATGCACTAAGAAAACTTGTTTTCATTATACCTTTATTTCAAAACCTCACCTCCTTTATTTTTCTAAAAAGGTTTAGATTTCTGGGTTTCAGCTTACTTGAATTCCGTTACGCCTTTAGACGTGGCGTGATTCAAGTGCTGGTCACGAGCTAATATTTTGGGTCGTGACAAAGTTGGTATCAGAGCGCTAGGTTTAATCTTTGTTCGAGTCTATGTTTGACTATGCGGAGTCTAAGGCGGGAGTGTATTTCGGAACCTAGGCTTGACCTTACGGAACTTAGACTTGAACGGGGGGGGTATTAGACCCGAACTTTCGTTTCATAGGCTGACCCTGATTGATGGAGTAGGTAGCTTGAGTAGAGTAACGTACCGTACGTATGTTCCGCGGCATTTTTACGATACGATACTCCACTTAAGAAACCTTAGGATGTACATATTTTTGAGACTAGTGATTCTCTTCGTATCCATGATTATACATCCCTTGGAGATCCTCGATTCTATTAGTTCCCTGATCATACTTTCATTGATGCTGTTCCTTCTTATGATCATGTATCCATACTGGATTTGTCGTTTCCTTTCATGCCGTTGATCTGCTCTCTTTGATACTCGATTGAGGTTCCTGTTACCATTGTTTGAGCGCAGTTGAGCTGCTGCTAGTGTTACGGTCAGGGCGAGCTCGTCTGGTACGAGGGCCGACCATTGTGTTTTCTGGTGACATGCGAACGTCTCGAGTTAGTATTGATGATTGTGACCTCTTATGGAGGCGAGTGCTTGGTTTCACACCGGATGATCGGGCCTTTGTCAGAGCTGCAGTTGAGAGAGGACTGTTGATGTACAGCATACCTCAGAGTTTATGGTGTCGCCTACCGTGCAGACAGATGGCCCAGCTGTTGCTGAGATTGATAGGATGTTGCTTCCGGAGCTTACGAGCTGAGACCGCCAGGGCTTCCAGGTAGAAATGCGACAGATGATAGCTAGTCTACCCATATTTGAGAGACGAAGGTGATTCGTCAGATTGATGCGCCGACGCAGGCCCAGTTGAGTTGAAGATTTCCAGTGTGGAGAGTCTTACTCAGATTTAGAGCAGACCGATTTAGAGATGACCGCCGATGTATCCCCTTTCCGGGAGGATTGAGGCGCTGTTCAGCGTACAGACGAATGAGCCAGTTGTTGCTGCAAATGACGAGGTATCGCCCAGAGGTTGGAGCTACTGCAGCATAAGTATATACTTAGAGGTATGATGGAAGGTCGCTAGCCACCCAAGGGTGAAGGACTAGGACTTGTGGTTCGTTCGCTACCCGATGCGAGGTCATCTGATAGATTGATTCCAGCTAGAGACAACTTCATGCAAATTCGTTGAGAGTCGATAGAGACGATCGAATGTCAGGGAACCATATTCCAAGTTTAAAGTATTCGGAAAGACGTGCAAGCAATTCTATGGACCCTCTAGAAGAATGAAACCCTAACTCGACATAATGACCGTGTGAAAGCCTTTGAACCTTAGTGTTTACGGCAGTTCCACGGCGCCATTAGTGAGGCTTGGGTTTGCCCTTCTACGGCTGGACCACCGGTGCTGTGGCATGTACTCGATACTATTAAACTGTACCCAAGATGTTGATCTCTCGAGGGATTATGAGGTTTTGACATGTCGATCGGATGGTTCGACATCATTCGGATATCTTGCAATGGGATGCATTGCTTGGGAGACTCCGGATACGAGCAGAGCCATTGGAGCGCAGTCCTTGCAGCCACGAGAAGACGAGTCTGAATCAGTCGACATTAGAGCCGAGTGAAGTAAAGAGTTCGCACGAGGATTCGATGAGGTGACGTTCCACTCCGCTGATATCAGAGATATGATACGCATGCAGAGGCGTAGTATATGGACATACCTTCCAGAAGGAGTCGCGAGGGGTATGCAGCCATTCCGGAATAAGAAACAGATATAGAAAAGATAATAACTTCCGAGCGATTCGGCAGAAATGAGATTTGAGAGAGACCTCGACAGGACCTTTCTGGAATACTATACGAGAAGACCTGGACCAGGAGTGGTCATTTTGCGCACACCCAGAAGGCCAGCGTTCGGCATCGTCGACGAGATAGTTGACCAGGTTCGGATAGAAGACCTCATCCAGATGCGTTGTGAGTTGATCGAGGACGGACGAACATTGAGTATTTCTCCGATGGTTGGGACGAGTTTCCGAGGACGTGTTCGGCCTGATATCTTCTACCGAGTGATGAAGATACCGAGTTCGTGACTTCGAGTCCGTGTGAGAGACTTCGGATTGACCGTGGCCGAGAACAGTTGTAGCACGCAGATAGCATGGCTTGACGTCATAGTGGACGATGGTAAAGACAAGTGGAACCAAAAGTTCGTGCGAGACGCTGACGAGCTGTTATTACTCTCCGTCAAGATCAAAGGCCTGATATGCAATAGAGATGTTGGGATACGACCAATTTTCAAGGAAATGTGTGAGGCACAAGCAGAGGTCCAGAAAACAAGGAAAGATTATGTAAGAGTACCTGCCTCCGTACAGTTCGGCATAGGCGAGATCGGAAGGGACCCTGAGCAAGATTCCTTCCAGGACACTGCTGCAGTAAGATTTGCACTCAGGATCAGAGGTGTCGCGTGTATTCAGAGAGCCAGAGGCTGACACCATTGACGTGCTGCTTTACGAGGAATCATGACGATTGACCGAGAGATGACCAGAGAAGTGCTAGAGTGGAATCGTCCCCGTTAGCACACCTGACAAGGCCGATAAGCCGATAGATTGCGAGATTGGTAATCCGCAGAGAAGATAAGGACCCAGAGACCGAGGATGACAGACCGTGATCAAGAGGCAAGCGGATGTTCTTGTTCTACCGGTTTCTAGGCGCACCGGTTTATTTTTTCGACATTGTAGGAGGTGTACCTCGATGTCCATTATTGCGATTTGCGTTGTGATCCGAGTATCACGCTTATATCGCTTGGATTTGAGTTTGATGACGAGTTTTCCTGATATTGATTTCCTGCACCATGGTTGCACCTACTGAGTATTTACATTTTGTGCATAGTTATTGCACTTGAGATATGTTTTTATACACCTTAGTGTACTCGGTGTTGCTGTTTATGCATTTGAGTTATTGATTGGTATTTCGTGCACTAGATGCACTGTATTTGTATTTCGTGCACTGGATGCACTGTATTTGTATTTTATGCACTAGATTGCATTCTACATTTGTTGCACCGGACGGGTATTTATGCGTTGTCGTACTGGATTTATACCCCGTACCTAGGTTGCACCCGATTTATATCCGTGAGCATTCGTTTTACCAGATTTGTATTTTCGTACGCGTTGGCACTTGTCGTTCGTCTTCGTGCATGTTACTGCACTATATGCTTTTACGGACCCGACGCGCTTTGGTTGGATTTTCGCGTATATTGGGCGCATGATATGAGATGCAATTCTGTGCACACTAGATGCACTGGATTGAGATTTTAGTGCACTTTAGATGCACTTGGTATGATTGTCGTGCACACCCGTTGCACTGGACAGATGTTTTTGTGCACACCCGTTGCACTTAGTTTTTCTTGTGTGTATTATAGCACCTGTATTTGGATTTGATTTCCATGCGCACCAGACGCATGTGATTATTGGATAAGCCTTTTGAGGCTGATTTTGCTTTTGAACACTTTATTTTCATGTTGGGCACTATATTGTGTTATAGCCAAACATGACTGACCTGAGGACAGTACCTGAGTACTTTGCATGCATTAAAGGATTACCAAAAGGTTTTCAAGAGGAGCTATAGTCTCGCTATTTTCTTAAGTGTCCGTGAGCGACACGAACGTTTATAAAGGAAAACCTTTTGGGATGTTTTGAAAACGACGGAACGTGTATTTAAGAAAACATATGTGGACATATATTATTATTTTAAAATGAGCGTCCGTCAGTTATGCCGTGAGTTACGCATCCACGCGGCGATTTAGGAAAGATTTTGCATGTATTTCATTCAGATTTTTGAGTTTTTCAAAGATGCGTACTATACACGTATTATAATATTTGACTAGTGTATATTGGATTTCAGTAGTGGATTTCGAGATCTGTATCTCTATTCGTAACTCCGAGGATATGCGTGCAAATCCGATGATTTGCGTGACGCTTGACGGAGTTCGGTTTTGAGTTTTTACTCGTTTTCATGGGCACTTGACGCGCTGTGTTATTTCTACGATTTCCATGATTTCGGAGCCCCGTGATTTGAGCCGATTATTGAAATGTTTTAGATTTTGGGGGTTTAAATTTAAATTCGGGGACCGAATTTATTTAAGTGGGGAAGATTGTAACGTTTCAGAAAATATAAAATATTATTTTTGGAATTTAATATTAAAATAATATTTTTCCCGAAAACTGCCGATTTGCGAAATTGGGGTTTTCGGAAAAAGGTATAAATATATACCAATAATTATGAAATAAATAGAAATTAAAATGATTTATTCATTTAATAATATAATTAAAGGATTTGGCATTTTTAAAATTTATTATACGCAGTTTCGATAAAAACCCGATTAGTGCACTGCTAATCGCGATTAAGCCAAATCCGCGTTTTTACAGTTTCCATGGTTAGTGCACCATGACATGTTCATTTTGTTACATGTTTCATTTCATTTGGGCTTTATATTATGGTTTTTGGTGGGAAAAAGAGAGTGGAAAAGGGGGTCATGATGAGTGAGGAGAGAGAAAGGAGACAAAATGATGACATGTGAAGAGAGTGGGTGAGAATTATAGAGAGAGAGAGAAGGGGGCTGCTGCCTTAGCCATTCCCACCTCATTTTCCATCATCCTCTTCATCTCCTCAAGCTCCCAACCCTCCTCAAATAATCCCTAGATCCATCTCCTAACAATCCCCAAAACCCTACACACCCTTCACAAAAATTAATCCTCTCTTCAACCTCTACACATGGGACCAAGAAAAATTCAGTTTTGATGATCTTGAGGGATTCATGGGTGCTTTATGAGGTAATCCCTTCACTAATTGGGTAGCTTTCCATTTACTTAAGTATTTATATGTGTTTAGATGTGATATTGTGGAGGTAGTGAACATTGGGAAACCCTAGTGAGGAATTGAGTGTTGGTTTGAATTGGGTGATTCCTAGTAGCTGTTAACTAAACTTAGATGCTGTTTAGTGACCTAGACCAGACCTTAGAAACCCCAAAACACGGATTTAGAAACCCGACATCAGGTAAATGTGTGATCTGTGAAGGTGTTCTGGAATCTGGAGCAACCCGGGGGCACCAAAAATTAAATTGAGCTGACAGTGAGTCGTGCAGGCACCTAGGAAGCTACCACCAAGACCCGAGCCCCTAATTCAAAGTCCTGGCCACAGATATATTAATTCTGGCCGCAATTTGCGGCCAGAGCAGGGTAGAATTGTTCCAGATTTGGTCCATAGCTCATTTTGCACTAAAATAGACCCCTCCTATATGTAGTTTTGGCTAATTGTCATCTGGGGAAAATCTGGGAGCATTTTGGTGTGTTTTAGGCGATATTTTCCGTATTTTTAAATGCACTTTCTTGATATTTGGATTTGTATTTGGTTGTCGGGTGTTCGTACATCGACAACAGGGGTGGTTTGATTAAATTGCACGTTTTGGCCATAGGTTCTAAACTGTGAGCACACTGTGCGCTGTATCGTTTTTCTGCATCGATTTTAATACGTATTGCGATTGGTTATTATTGTAGGTACCCTCGCATGGATTCCGAGGCGAAGAAGCGTGGCGTCATCGATTTCGGCGAGCGAAGACAGGTGAGTAGATCTATATCTACCGGGGAAGTCGGGTGGATGGCGTATAGCACCCCCGCAAACTTCTGATGGAAACCGATTTATAGATTATGGTTAGGAAACCTAGATTAGGAAACTAGGGTTAGAATATAGATAGCTATGTAGTCACATTAGAAACTAGAGGTTAGTTAAGTGTGATAGGCTACTACTACCCTAGGATGATGTTTAGCGATATTACCGCTTAGGGTTCTGTAGGACTAGATAGTCGATGTAGATGCGTCATCCGAACCATACCTTTTTCTAAACTAAGGAATCGTATGTATCTTTTAAATGTATATCTTGAGGGATGTTACGGATTTTCAAATGATATCTTTTCCTTAAAAGCACCGTAACCCCTGTTTCCAAAACTACAATTCACTTCTTTAAAAATCTGATTGTATGGTTCGGAAGTGTTTGTTAGATTAGATACTATACATAGTAGAGATAGCATGTTTATGTAAATTCGACATGATATGAGATATAAATGCGATGGATGAATACAAGATGAATTTGATGATATGGTGAGATGATGATATGATATGATGGTATACGGATACGAGTCGATCGAGATGACTTATACCCTGCCGGTCCCTTGATATGAGATTATTGCAGATGCGACCCGGGACATAGGTATATAGGGTTATATATATATGGAATGTTGTGAATCATGGATGATAGGCCGTATGTGATATTAGGTCGTACCCTCATTTGTCTTATAGGATGATAGGATCCCTATTAGCTTAATGCCGCCGCACGATGATATTCCGTGCGTGATGAGTTGACTTGATGATTGATCCTTACCCTTGACTAGAGGTTGCCATACGATGGATATTATACCGTACGCGATGTTATTGCGCTAGATGCCGATTGATAGATTCACCGACTCGGACATATGATAGTTGTGTATACCATATAGCTGTTAGCTGATGATTTACTTGCTGCATTCATGATATTATTATTGCATCGCATATACCTGTGATAGTACACCTGCACCATTATCGATGATGCGTATGTTACACGTACACATATTTGCCGGCTCACACACTTCATCATCGATAATTGCCATGTCACTACACAGTAGGGTTTCTGCATCATGGCATATACATTGATACCTTCATACTTGTGCATATACATATTGTACCTACATAAATAACCGGTTTTATTGTAAAATTGGGAACCGCATGTTATATTTTAAAAACTGGAATCATTTTAAAAGAGCGGTTTTCCCTTAATATGTCGTATCACTATTCCATATTGCATGATATACGGATATGCTCGCATTTCTTTTTACATGTCGCATACATCATGCTCTATTATTTTACGCATCGAGATATGCTGTTTTTATGAGATTTCTGGATTTGAGAACCGTGGCTATTTCAAAAGGAAGCATGTTATATTTTAAAAACCCGGTTTCTCTTGATATGATATTTCAGTGCGTCCACCATGCGTTTTCTCGGTTCTGAGAGTGGCATGTGAAACCCGATTCGAGGAGTGGTAGGCACCGATTGCGGGTACATGGTGGACCCGGTGAGGTACCCCGGGGCAAGAAGACTCGTATATGTTAGACGGTGAGCCCGGCAGGGGGAGCACTACCTACCGGTGATAGTATCTAGACTCGGCGGTTATCCGGAGGATACCGACCGGAGTAGAGAGATGGATATGAGGGCCGACAAGGGAGTGCGGCGCCTGAGGGCCGATCTGAGGATGCGGCGCCTGAGATATATGAGGATTTACGTGCCGATGCTTGGCACGGTTTTCATGATGTTTTCGCGTGTCGATGCTAGGCACTCAGGTTCCATGATTTGATGTGTCGGGAGGGACACCGTTGATATATATATCCTCATACTTTCATGCACACTCTTTTATGATATTTACATGCATGATATTGTTGCGTCAGTGGTTGACGCGTGGATTAGATCCACATACATACATACATACATACATACACTGATGTTACTATGGGAGATTATATACATGCTTATAGACATTGATTTATGGGTGGACGAGATCCACATATCCGCATGCATTGATTATTACTGTTGGATGTTATCCACATGCATACAGATAGTGACTACCTTGTTGGCACATATACGACCCGGTCATCCTAGATATCATAGTATTACCAGATGATATAGTTGACCTAGGAGTCGTTGTTTATTCGATTTCTACTTGTAGATATATTTCTATTCACGAGTTGGCAACTCACCCCCGTTGTGCCACAGTTCTTGCAGGTTGACCACTTGGATCAGTAGCGGATTCGCTGGCATACAGATTCATTTGGGTGTTTTGCATTGGTAGGTGGGGCATTTGTATCGTACCCACTCTTGTATTTTATTTCATATTGTTTCTAGTTAACTCCATCAATCAACCAAAAGTTGTATTTGTATAAGTGTTGAGACTTAGTGAGACTTGTAGTTGCGAGATTTGAGCGATGGGTTTTATTTTCCCTTTGGGGTTATATCTTGCTCTTTTCTTTATCTTTTGTGGTGAACTTCGCCGTTGGGCGTCGTATACTCATTTATACGGTATTGCGTGGTTGTGATCCGCCGTTTGGCGAAGAGCTAGCTCCCGCTTGGGGATGCCATTATTCTTGTTATGTATTGTGGTTTTGGATCAAAATATACAAAGGAGGTGCTGCCAAAATTTTTCGAAAGACGAAACATGTTTTCAAACTGATAAATTTCACTTGCATCATTCATAATTCTTTCTATGCACTAAGAAAACCTGTTTTCATTATACTTTTATTTCAAAACCTCACCTCCTTTATTTTTCTAAAAAGGTTTAGATTTCTGGGTTTCAGCTTACTTGAATTCCGTTACGCCTTTAGACGTGGCGTGATTCAAGTGCTGGTCACGAGCTAATATTTCGGGTCATGACAATAGCCAAGGTCATAGGTGCTAGGGGTAAAAACCATTATTAGGAGTTTCAAGTGTTGAAATTTGCAATGAGATTGCATACCTTCTATATGATAGTTGGATCCTGATACCCACTGCGAGTAATTGTTACTCTTGGGAGAGTTTTGCACTTTATAATTAGCTGATCAAGTAGGTGTCAAGAAAGGTGTCAACGGGGTTACGCCCCTGGAAAAACGAGGTTTATTTTAATTAGGTCCGTGCGAAAGCACGGGGAACCTCCCTCAAAGTACCGGCACTGGCCTGGCTGAAAGATTGGCGAACTTGTAGAGCGTAATTAATCCCGGCTAGTTTTTCCTTTTAAGGTTTGAAGGAAGATTTGATAAAAACAGTGGGAGCCATCCTGATTAGATAAAAATATATATAACCAATCTAATCTTGTAAGAGCGCACGCAGAGTGTTTTCTTCTCTCTCTCTCCAGGAAGCGACCATGTCACGCCTTAATCAAGATAATAAAATGGATGTATTGGCCGAACCCGCTTATTATACTAAGCTGCGGAATGTTGGTCCCGCTCCAACTTATAATTGTTATAAGACCGAGCAGGAAATGGGGGAATACCAAGATTCCTATACCGCCCAAACGAAGAAAGTGCATGATGATGCATCTTCTTCGGGTATATTTATTACAAAGAACTGTTTCTCAGTATCCTTTACGTCCTGGTTATGAGATACCGGATCAGGATCCCAAATATGTAATCTGTTACATGGGCTACAGGTAGGTAGAGAACTGAGAATGGGTGATAAGTTTCATGAGTTGGAAACAGTGCAATTGTTGCAGCCAAGTTGTTGGCAGTTATCACCCTGTATTACCAAATACATTGATTCTGAACAAATGCTATTAGATACCGAACCTGATATACAACATCATATCAATCTCTTTATTTAGTAAAGAAGGATATAATTTTGTATTGTTGGATAATGTTTTGAACATTTCCTATATCAATAGTTGATCGGTCCAGGTACACTATCTAAAAGCATATACATTCTAAATCAAATCACAGTTCTTAACGTACAGAACACATATAAGAGGAAGAGTTTAGAAATAAACGAATCCTTCTTGAGGCATTGTAGACTAGGTCATATCAGTGCGACCCGACTAGCTAAGTTACATTTAGATGCATATTTAAATCAGTTTGAATTTACATCTTGTGAAACTTGCCAGTCATGTCACAAAGATAAGATGACCATAGCTCTGTTTACTGGAAACAGAGAAAGAGTTTGTAAACTCTTAGGACTGATACATAGTAATGTATGTAGGTCTCCAGTCTACAAATGCCAGGACTGGTTCTTTATACTTCTTTACATTCACTGATGATCTCTCAAGATTCGGACGCATGTTCCTGTTGAAACACATGTCTGTAGCTTTTTGAGAACTTCAAAGAATATAAGATAGAAGTAGAGAACCAATACAGGTATAAGTATTATGTCCTTTGATAAGATCAGGGAGGAGAATACTTAGGCATGGAGATCCTGGACTATTCTAAAGGAGAATGAGATTCTCTCTCAGCATTACTCCTCCATATACACCACAGCACAACGGTGTATCGAGGCGGAGCAATTGCACCCTATGAGATATGGTGCGCTCTATGATGAGTACTACTGAGTTACCTATTTCCTTTTGGGGGTTATGCGCTTGGGGAAGCTGCATACCTATTGAATTAGGTTCCAACCAAATCAATGCCTACCGCTCCATATGTGATATGGTATGGGAAGAGCCCATCTCTTAAGTGAGTTAAGATTTGGGGTTGTCCAGCCTATGTCTAAAAACAAAATACGGACAGGCACGAGGCAAGGTCAGTTCTGTAGAACTGGAAGGAGTTCCAGCTATACAAACTACAGCTGATGATTTGACAGAACCAAAGGATTCAATTGTCCCCGACGAACCTCAGCCTCTCCGCCGATCTGGTAGGGTTCCTCATCCGCCTAAGAGATACTTCGGTTTCTCGATGACAGTGGGAGCGAGGAATGCATCATGAGATGATGAACCAACTAGTTTCGAGCAGGCCATCGAAAGTAGGGACTTTGTAAGAATGGCTGGATGCTTAGCGATCTAAGATGGAATCCTTATACACCAAAAAAGTATGGACTTTGGTTGCTTTATCTGAAGGGTTAAATCCCCATCAGGAGCAAGTACATCTTGAGAAGATTACTTGGTGTACATGGAAAGGTTGAGACTTTCAAAGCTATGCTTAAGTCCATCCAGATCCTACTTGCCACGGCTACATACCATGACTACAATATCTGGCGGTTGAGTGTCATGACTGCTTTTCTAAATGATGATTTAGAAAAGAGCGTCTATAAGTACACAGCCAGAGGATTTCGTAGACATTGGGAGCAGCGGAAATGTGTGCAAGATATTTTATGGGATAAAGCAGGCATCGCGGAGTTGGAACATCTGTTTTGATGTAGTAGTCAAAGAGTTTGACTTCATCAAAATGGTAGATGAACCTTGTATAAACAAAAGGGTAGTAGAGTGTAAGGTGAACATCCTCGTATTGTACGTGGACGACACACTCTTGATAGGAAAAGAGTTTCCTATGCTACGCACGGTCAATCTCCTCTTATCACAAGGATTCTCCATAAAGGATCTGGGTGATACCTCCTAAATCCTGGGTTTTGGATCTATGAGATAGATCTAAATGGATGTTAGGATTCTCACTAGGTGTAGTGAGATGGTATCAATCGATCCTGGGGAGGATCACTGGATAGCTTCCAGGGTGGTAAGGAACACTGAATGTCAGTCATAAGCATTGTCTTTACCCTCAGTAGAGGGGCGGTATGTTGGAAGAGTTCCAAGCTAGATATCGTAGCAAACTAGACGATAAAGGCTGGTGACATCGCTATCAAAGATACTACCAAAGAGGCAGTTTGGGTATATTTTAGTTCATGAGATGAACTAGGTTCCTACCATTGTGTGACAATGGAGGTGTGGCTTTGGCCCAGGAACCCTGGTCCCATCAGTGACCCAGACATATTCCAAGGCAGTATCACCTGATCATGGAGATAGTGTAAGTGCACGGCAGCGCCCCGGCCGTCTTTCCGAGGCCAAAATGCGGAAAAAAACATTTCTTTAAACAGAAACCGGCGCTACCGCGGACTATAAAACCGGATAGGACCATTAACCTACTACTAGCTAACTGAAGAAAGGGTAGAGAGCTATACCGAGCGATCCGTGTCCTTCGGTCTTCAGCCACCATCGCGATCTCCCCGTGGCATCTCCCGTCTCGATCTCCTCGTCGGAAAGGGCACCACATCACCGAGTCTTTTTATGGTCTCCCACCTATGGACCGAGGTAACTCGGACACGAAGTTGGCAGGCCGACGTGTCCAAGATTGCTGTAGACTGAGTGTAGAACGGTTTGTCTCAAGGGGTTAATTGAAGTTGCCTTTTGGATGGAGGAATGAACTATGGAGATGAACTAGAATTTTTGTTGCAAGCAAAAATGAGATCAACATTTTTCCCCCACCCCCAAAATTTGGACAGCCCACCCCCTTGAAGTGGCCGGCCCCTTGAATGAGAAGAGGAGGGAGTGTGCAATAATGCAAGAAAGAGAAAAGGGTGATCATGAGGAATAATGATCACAACAAACTCAAATCAAAAACCCATCTCATCTCAAAAAGCAAGTAATGATGGACCAAAAAAGTCAACCTCAATCATGAAGCAACCACTTACAAAAAACACCTTCCATTTTGCTAATTTGCACATTTGCAAATAAGCCCCTCCCATCAAAGGAATTTCAGCCAAGAAGGAACAAAGGAAAAATGGCCGAAACGGAATGCAAACTGGCAACTTCAAAAATTGATCCGGTAATAAATTACAGGAAAACCCCGCGACTGTATATACATACCCGTATTTGTATTGCGACCGAATACAAATGCAATGAGACAAAATCTATACTGTACAATACTAGGATCCGACTCAAACCAAAGCCCGCTAGTATTATCCGTCCGATCATGGTCCGTGCAATACCGCACGTACATGATCGAACCCTGCCATATATCCATACGGCCTCTACAGCGTTTCGCCCGAAACTTGAGAAACTGTCTGTGGGGGACTCTAAAGACTCGTCAACACATTGGCTGTGGATTTAACCACTACCACGCCAGAGGTATTAGCCGTACGTAACGGGCTATCAAGTATTGACCAAAAGGGACGTCGATGAGCGAACTCGTCCTGACACCCTACTGAGCCTGTCAGTGACAATATCCGTACAGTCCGGTCCGTTCGTCTATGAGCATCGCATGGCGGGCATAGGGGGTTGGTAAAAGTCAGACCCCCAAAAGCGGTACAAGTTGTGTCGGAGTGTAGCCCAGAACATCCTGAGATACTACTGGAATACCTACCAGTAAATTTCCTACCTTGGCCAAGGACTTCGTATAATGGCTCTCCTAGACACAGCGCGACCTTACCCCCAATACCGGAAGAGACGAACCCCTGCAGATCCGCTCACTGCCTCCATGTGGCTCGGGACTGTACCCAACTAAAACCTGTTTGCACGACTCCTTTGAGCCGTGGTAGGGTAGTAATCAAAATACAGTGGGAACTCACAAGAGACAAATGACGATCTCAGGTCGATGAACTAACCAGTACACATGTCACCAGGGAATTGCTATCTGACGTCAGGTATAAAACCAAGTAGCATGTTCCCGGCGACTCCTGTCCGGTGTACTCATAACCCAATGAGCACCTGTATACATCTTAGGTGAACCAACTGACACCAGTGGCTTGTGAGACCGGCCACCGCCCCTCGTCGGGGTCTCGACTGTATACACTAGTCTACTCTGGAGTATCGATGCCCTGTCTCGAAAACTCCCACGACTAGGGACCTTTTAAGGATGTGCTTATAGACCCCAGCTCCCACATATATGATCGCCATCATACTGCTGGCCGTCAAGCAAGAATCCTAAGGGCTCTATCAACGCGCAATAGTGACCTTTAAGGTCACCTAAAGCAGTACACGATGATAAAGATAATCCAGATAGCATACTATCATCTTGAGTAAGACTGTCCTACCGGCATAGGTCCTCCTTCAATCATTGCAATCACGTGCCTGTGATCCAATAATTGACTCTGAGGGCACTATATCCAACAATCTCCTACTTGCACTCAAGGCTAATTATTGTGATGTCGCATACTCACAGCCCGTGTGATACCGAACACCCAACTCCTCTACTAATCAGTCGAACAAAACCCGTTTGTGAAACTATTGCGTTCGAGGAATAGCCTCAGTGAGTGGATCCGCCCTGATGTTTCTTTCTATGTCTCTCTTTATCTCAAGTTCGCGGAGAAAGCCATCTCCCGAAATGAGCAATACGTGTCTTAGAATGTGTTTGGATATCTAATGGGACCTAGCTCATAAATGAACTCCAAATCCAAACTTCTTAGACTGTATCGTCAACTGAACTTAATCAGTATCATGCGCCATGCCTCCCTCGGTATTCGTCTGGACCACCTGTCCAAAATACTGCCCCTCGTCAGAGGGAAAACTATAACTCTGACAGTCACTCTGTCATCCAGGTCACCTCGGAAGCCTGGAATGATAACTGTCTCCCGAAAGAGGCTGCCGTTATCAAATCCCTAGAACGTCCACTTATGTTCTAAAACCGCTTCCGAATGTTTCTCCAGGATTGGATTAATACCAACTTACTGCATCTCGTGCAAAAACAATATCTGGTGTGGTACTTGACATCTCACGATCGACTCAATTGCCTAAGCAAATGATCTGCCAATCATGCGCATCCCTCTCCCCTTTAGTCTGTAAGACACCTTCAGAGAGGGTAACTCCATCACCTGCAGGTACACTACCATGCCAGGAGTCGTCCATTCTAAAAACACCTTTAGAATGCTGTCTAAATACCCAGATTGGGAAACTACCCAAATCTAGATCTAAAACCATAGATCTAGTAACCAGAATATCTGATATAATATCCAATTCCCATGTGGAGAAACCACTGTGTGACGACCAATGTATAACCGATTGTAGTATAGGAATTTCACTTCCTACTCTGTGTATGTTATCTAAATACCAAGACATCACACCCTACTACCTTCTTAACAGATCCATCCCCTATTCTGATGAAGTCAAACCTATGACTGTCACATCAGAAATAGATGATCTATCTCCGCTATATCTGCTTTAGTCCATAAATAGACATAAACTATCTGTTCAGTATGCTTCCGCTGCTCCCACTGACTACGACAACCCTCTGGCAGAGTCATATACACGTACGCTTCTAAAGCCAGTTCAGAACGACGCTATACTCATCCTCCTGCTGGGTCTCATAGTCTGGAACAATAGCAATGGCAAGTCTGGGTAAACAAGAACCTCCCTATCACCTTCCTTGAGGCTACCGGAACAGCTCTCGGGTGCCTGAGGTTACCCACTATATCTGCGGAGTGGCCAATGGAACGTCAAGCCAGATTGAATTTTTAGGTTCTTATCAAATTTTCAGTAATCGTTTGCGGTTCTGGAATCACTTCCAGTTCTACCATACTCCCACTACTGTTTTCTGAAAAAATCCATTTTTGTTAAAACTGTGTCGAGTCTAGAACAATATCACTATTGATCTTCCAGATGGTAGAAAGTCAACCTATGTCATAGCCCGAGTCAACCCACAAACAGCCATTACAGAAACGTGCCTTGAGTTATCCAGAGTCTGGTTTTAAGAATAAGCCGGATAACTCCCCGTACCTTAACAATGTCAAGATATGAACTGTTCTATATCCAATACAGAAACAGAGGCACTGATTTGATTGAACCAGATTCAAATCATGCAGCTGTCTCCAGTGCATATCAACTAAATGGAGAGAGGCCTATCAGCATTACTCAACTTAGGAATACATCCAGATATGAGTAACCTGAAAGAGAAGCAAGTTCTCATAATCATTACTATCAACTGAATACCATACACAAGTATCTACATCTTCGATCACCTTGAAGAATCCCGATACTTGCAATACCTGGTTCTCTACTTTATTCTTATACCTATAACTTCTCAAAACTTGGACCTTGCATTTCTACGAAACACATGTCTAAGAACTAGAGAAGTCATAAGTAAATAGAATACAGTACGAGTACCAACCCCTCTGTCCTCATGGACACTGGACAACATACAATACTCTGTGTAAGTCCCTTGAGTCTTATAACTCATTCCCTGTGTGTCGTAGGTTGAAAGCTGTACTTATGGTTAAGAAGAATTACACCGCTGTTTAATGCTCCTTACCTAACCATCAACTGATATAGGTAAATGTCATAGACATAATTTCAAAAAGTTATATCTCACTTTATAAAAATAAACGTACAGATATATCAATTTGAAATTGGTGCATAACAACGGATATTCAAAACCAAATATTTGCCGTCCGGCAAACCCAGGTGATTTCCTCAAATATCTCCAATTACAACGAATTCCGATATAATGAGGATGATCACCTAATTCCCAATAACATACACCCACTCATCATCTGTAAAACCATACAGATGTGAGAATCATACCTGGTAAATACATACCCTGGAGTAAGGGCTAATTGGGAAATCAGTTTTCTTTTAACAGTACACAGTGAAACTGAAACATTGAAATGTTTCGTAGGGGTATCCGGGTATTCCTAGTAATGCCTCTTCCATTATCCAGATTCACAACTGTAACCGTATATTTCTTTGCCATCTCTCCAAATCCCTTTATATGTGTTTAGTCATTACCTTCTGTACACCTTCGTTAGGCTAAATGGTTTTCTTCCTTCCCTACCGTTCGGCACCAGCCTATGGTTTGGAAGAAGACTATCCAATAAGCGTAATAGGTGTACTGTCCTAATCCTAGGAGAACTCGTAACCCGAGAGAAGGTAAAGATAAAAGACAACTGAATAAACCTTATTCCTATTTCTCCTGAACCAGAATCCATCCCCGAACTGGAACAAGTTCCTTTCGAGTTCGTATATAACCATACGATGGAGTATCCAAATAACTGTGGATCTTCGTAGTGATACGGAGTGTTCTGGAGAAATACAAAGGTGAAGTAGGAGTGGTAATGAAATACTTGGTTTGGTCGTGAATAGCAGTCGCAATTTACTTTGCCCTCTTTCTAATCCCTTTATTTGTCTTTACTTAATACCTTCTGTACACCTTTTAGGCTAAATGGTTTTCTTCATTCCCTACCATTCGGCACCTGCCTATAGTTTGGAAGAAGACTATCCAATTAGCGTAATAGGTGTATTGTCCTAATCCAAGGAACATTCGCAATCTGAGAGAAGGTAAAAGAAAAGACAACTGAATAGTCCTATTCGTTTTCTCCAGAACCGGAAACCATCCTCGAATCTGGAACAAGTCCCTTAGAGTTCGTATATAACCATACGATGGTTTTATCCAATGGAAGTGGACGTTCGTAGTAATACGGGGTGTTCTGGAGAAAAGGGTAAAAGTAGGAGTGGCAATGAGGTATGCAACTCTGACAATCCAAAAGCCAGTGTTTAAGAAGGTTCGGTTAATTTTGGTCACTGAGTCATAGTCAAGGGTCGGGCCATGGTCGCTGCCAAAGAGAGAGAGAAAAGAAACACTCAGCGTGCACTCTAACCTAGATCAGAATGGTTATCACTTTATCTAATCAGGAAACCTCCTACTGTAACCTCAAATTCTCCTCCAAACCTGAAAGAAGAATTAGTCGGGATCACCCGAGGAGTAAACCAACTCATCAGTGGGAATCGGGATCCAACTATCATCGCATGATAACGTGATGGAATCCACTCACGTTATCACACTCCAGAAGGTATGCGCATATCTGGCAAGTTTCAGTTTCTTTAGAAACTCCCGATGTGATTTTTACTCCATGCTCTTATGACCTTGATGAAGGCCAACAAATCATAAGTCACATGTTAAGTTCTACCCGTCATTGTCCAGGTTAATTTGAACCCACCCGTACAAGCCCTTGACAAGGGCCAACAAGGCTGTACGACTGTCCCAAACCAACGCATCTATCTATGCTGCAGAAAAGTAACAAATAGCTACCATTCACTATGCCTTGACTAAGGCCAACAAACATAGCATGAATACTAAGTGCTACCTTTCTGAAATGATGGAGGGTTACGAATGGTTTTTTGGCGAAAAACCTTTAACGTAATAAAATTGATATCGTTGAAGGAACCGGATAGCTTTTTATAAAAATATAATGGCGAAAACCTTTGCTAAAGAGGTCACTCCCGGTGAAGGGATCTCGGCTCTTTCCCCGTAGAATGAGGTGCAGGATATTCCAACTGAATACCACGATGCAAAGCAAAAGTAATTGACTATAGTGAAGTTATTGCCCTGACGCAAACTTCTGTCCAAGGGGTCACTCCCGGTGAAGGGATCTCGGCCCTTGCCTCGTCGACTGAGGTGCTGGATATTCATAACCGAATACCACTGTGCAAAACAAAAGAGAACGTCCTTGCAATAATAGCTTTTTGAAAATTGTTCCAACAACATCAGAATAGGTTTGTTTAGCTTGCATTGATCCGAATCAACGCTGTCCCATCAATTGATCACACCACAAAAGAATGAAAATAATGATGTACGTATATGCCATCCGCATTCACCGCTGGGTCCCGTCATCACCTGTTAGGTTACTTAACTAACGACAGAGCGGGGACTGGACTAGCGCGGATGCAAAACATATACAACATCTACTAGTATATGTATCAATATATAATAATCGCTCAAGGCGTGATAAAATGCAACATCACAGAAATGTAATAAGTATCACAGAACAATACAGATATCTGGGATCCCCGGGTTTCATAGAGCCGCTACTGAAACCCGACGTTCCCTTGGTCGTGTGGATAGCCTGTGCAATGAAAACCTAGACCCCTATGGGTGCGACAAGTTATCCGCCAAAACCTGAAGCGAGGCAGCCCCCTTCAACAACGTGAATGGACCACCCAGCACTTCACGGAATTCGGTAACCTGAGCACCCCTCCTTGGGTCAACCTGTACCCCCTACGAATGCGGCGAATAGCCCGCCAATTCTAGAGTGAAGCCCCCTTCGTCTCAACGCCATGAGATGCGGGCCCGTTGCCCTCTAGAACCCGGCTATCCGTGCACCCCTCCGCGGGGTAATCCTAGTACAGAAAGTAAAATATATACAACGGGTACATCGACCTCAGCCCGGTCGTGCCCCAAAAGAATAATATACAAACGGGCAGTGACGGCAGTCCACATGTCGGACGCTCGCCCCGCAATATCAAATGTACATATACAATCAAACTGTACTAACATTGCATCTAGGCTATCCACCACGACAAATCCGCAATATCACAGCACAACACAGAACATCAACGTGAATGTCACGGTCGCAAATCCGTCTAAAAGTGCTATAGTAGTCAAACAGGATTTACCGATCAAGTGACATTCACGGTCGCAGATATAATGTAAATACTGTGAACTAACATTTTTAAAAGTTTCGATCGACTAAATTTCCCGAAGTAGGCCCCAAATACAATACTCAGTACACAAAATAAATCTGGGCCCAAGCAGAATATACCAAAAACCCCAATTCCAACACAGAGACCTACTGAAGAAATTTGGTGCACTGCGGCTACAGTACAGCCGCGGATCCGTGGCCAAAAGGTGGTTACGGCCGTGGATCCGCCGCGCTACAGTAAAATCAGTCGACCAAATTTCTTCAGTTCTCTTGAAAAAGCCTTTACATATTTCTGCAACATACCAAATAATTTTTTGACGACTGGAAAAATTCGACAGAAACTGATGCTTGGAAAATGTGGTTTTTGGAAATTTTTGTTCGATCGAAATTCTAAACACGCTAGAGCAAGCTAGTAAAGGTTAACGGCCTGGCTCTGATATCAATGTAAGTGCACGGCAGCGCCCCGGCAGTCTTTCCGAGGCCAAAATGCGGAAAAAAAAACTTTTCTTTAAACAGAAACCGGCGTTACCGCGGACTATAAACCCGGATCGGACCATTAACCTACTACTAGCTAACTGAAGAAAGGGTAGAGAGCTATACCGAGCGATCCGTGTCCTTCGGTCTTCGGCCACCATCCCGATCTCCCCACGGCATCTCCGGTCTCGATCTCCTCGTCGGAAAGGGCACCACATCACCGAGTCTTTTTACGGGCTACCGCCTCGGGACCGAGGCAACTCGAACATGAAGTTGGCAGGCCGACGTGTCCAAGATTGCTGTAGACTGAGTGTAGAACGGTTTGTCTCAAGAGGTTAATTGAAGTTGCCTTTTGGATAGAGGAATGAACTATGGAGATGAACTAGAATTTTTGTTGCAAGCAAAAATGAGATCAACATTTTTCCCCCACCCCCAAAATTTGGACAGCCCACCCCCTTGAAGTGGCCGGCCCCTTGAATGAGAAGAGGAGAGAGTGTGCAATAATGCAAGAAAGAGAAAAGGGTGATCATGAGGAATAATGATCACAACAAACTCAAATCAAAAACCCATCTCATCTCAAAAAGCAAGTAAGGATGGACCAAAGAACTCAACCTCAATCAAGAAGCAACCACTTACAAAAAACACCCTCCACTTTGCTAATTTGCACATTTGCAAATAAGCCCCTCCCATCAAAGGAATTTCAGCCAAGAAAGAACAAAGGAAAAATGGCCGAAACGGAATGCAAACTGGCAACATCAAAAAGTGATCCGGTAATAAATTACAGGAAAACCCTGCGGCTGTATATACATACCCGCATTTGTATTGCAACTAAATACAAATGCAATGAGACAAAATCTACACTGTACAATACTAGGATCCGTCTTAAACCAAAGCCCGCTAGTATTATCCGTCCGATCATGATCCGTGCAATACCGCACGTACATGATCGAACCCTGCCATATATCCATACGGCCTCTACAGTGTTTCGCCCGAAACTTGAGAAACTGTCTGTGGGGGACTCTAAAGACTCATCAACACATTGGCGGTGGATTTAACCACTAGCACGTCAGAGGTATTAGCCGTACGTAACGGGCTACCAAGTATTGACCAAAAGGGACGTCGATGAGCGAACTCATCCTGACACCCTACTGAGCCTGTCAGTGACAATATCCGTACAGTCCGGTCCGTTCGTCTATGAGCATCGCATGGCGGGCCTAGGGGGTTGGTAAAAGTCAGACCCCCAAAAGCGGTACAAGTCGTGTCGGAGTGTAGCCCAGAACACCCTGAGATACTACTGGAATACCTACCACCAAATCTCCTGCCTTGGCCAAGGACTTCGTGTAATGGCTCTTCTAGACACAGCGCGACCTCACCCCCAATACCGGGAGAGACGAACCCCTGCAGATCCGCTCACTGCCTCCATGTGGCTCGGGACTGTACCCAACTAAAACCTGTTTGCACGACTCCTTTAAGCCATGGTAGGGTAGTAATCAAAGTACAGTGGGAACTCACACAAGACAAATGATGATCTCATGTCGATGAACTAACCTGTATACATGTCACCAGGGAACTGCTATCTGACGTCAGGTATAAAACCAAGTAGCATGTTCCCGGCGAGTCCTGTCCGGTGTACTCATAACCCAATGAGCACCTGTATACATCTTAGGTGAACCAACTGACACCAGTGGCTTGTGAGATCGGCCACCGCCCCTCGTCGGGGTCTCGACTGTATACACTAGTCTACTCTAGAGTATCGATGCCCTGTCTCGAAAACTCCCACGACTAAGAACCTTTTAAGGATGTGCTTATAGACCCCAGCTCCCATGTATATGATCGCCATCATACTGCTGGCCGTCAAGCAAGAATCCGAAGGGCTCTATCAACGCGCAATAGTGACATGTAAGGTCACCTAAAGCAGTACACGATGATAAAGATAAACCAGATAGCATACTATCATCTTGAGTAAGACTGTCCTACCGGCATAGGTCCTCCCTCAATCATTGCAATCACGTGCCTGTGATCTAATAATTGACTCTGAGGGCACTATATCCAACAGATAGATGATCTCCACGGAGATCGAGGTTAGGAGAGGAGACTCAAAGGACAACACGGCGGATCCACTCACAAAGGCCTTTTCCCAGAGAGAGACTTTTATGGGATGGTTAAGTATGAGATACTATAACCACTGCTATAGTGGGCCCTAGTGCAAGTGGGAGATTGTTAGTTATATGTATGCCCTAGAGGCCATTACTGTACATGAGATGTATATTGTAGTGGATGCTGGGACATATATAGGAAGGACTTTCTTGCTCGACATGATAGTACGCTATCTGGTTGCTCTTTATCTTAACATGTACACTTATTGTCTCTCTGTTATATGTTGATAAAGCCCTTAGGATGTGTACTCGACTTCCAGGACTATGATGCAGATCATACTAGTGGGGCCTGGGTAGTCCAAGAGTACATCCTTCAATGTTCCTAGTCGTGGGAATATCGAGACGGGGCATCGATATTCCAGAGTAGACTAGCGTATATCTTCTCGACCCATGTGATGGGCGATGGATGATCCCATATCCATTGGTGTTTGACATCAGAGATGTTATGCGGGTGCTCGGTGGAGACTGGGTACACTGAACGGACTCACCGAGAACTCCCAGATGGTATTATACCTCACGTCAGATGGCAGTTCTCTGATGACACTGGTACAGCTTAGTCTGTTGACCCGAGATCGTCATAGAGTCTTGTGTGTCTCCCACTGTGCTATGATTTCCACCCTACCACCACTCTACTGAGTCGTGCAAACAGGTGGTTTTTGGGTACAGTCCCGAGTCATATGGAGGCAATGAGCGATAGGAGGGGATTCGTCTCTCCCGGTATTGGGGGTTGATGTTGCGGTATGCTCGACTGGCCATAACTGGAAATACCTGGCCAGGGTTGCAGTGTTTTACTGGTAAGTGTTATCAGTAGTTTCACGCTTGTTATGGACCTTATATCGGCATGACTTATCAAGCTACTGGGGTCTGACGTTTACCACCCATAGGCGAGATATGCGACATATCAGACTAACAGACCGGACTGTGTGATAAGTGTTACTGATTGGATTCGCAGGAGTGTGAGCAGGCTTGCTCGTTGATCTTCTGATCGCTCAATACCCGGGTGGCCGTTACGTTTAGCAGACCGCTTGCGGCTTGTGGGTGATTGATATGATCACCACCTACTGCCAGCGTATTGACGAGTCTTTAGAGTCCTACACAGAGGTTTCCTGGCTCAAGCGAAACGAAATAGGAGCGCATATGAGATATGTGCGGGACCGAGAATAATACCAGTATGTGATACTGTATTTTATTCTCGCGATTTGTATCATCGGTCGGTTATATGAGATATAGCCGGGTTACCGAATCAAGTGTTGATCCGATATATTGATACACTAGATATTAGTCGGTTATATTTAATATGACCGGATCATTAAATCAAGTGTTGATTTATGGATTTAATGTATAATTATATATTTGATATATTACTTTACATTAACTAGTATTGGTTCACTTAAGTTTGATTTTCTCACTTATTGTGCACAAGTTGTATATGTGATATATGTTTATGCACTAGTTTGTATCATAGTTGATGATACATGCAAACTTGGGTGTGTGTATGACTTACACCATATTTAGGTTAGTGGATATGGTTTATATTTATTTTGTAATTCAAAATTAGTGTGCACTTTGTCATGCTTAAAGCTTCATGAAGTTTTTAGCATTATTTGACCAAGTCCACTAACTTTGTCTCACTAAAGATATTTATTAACCAACCCACTAACTTAAACTATGGTTTAGTCTCTACAAAGGTTAACTCGCCCATGGTTGTATTATGATAGACTTCACTTGATTATTCTTTTTAGATAATTCATTATTCATATTATTCAAGAAGAAAGCTTGCTAGAAAATTTTCAAGTGAAGAAATAAAGTGAGAAATCAAAATCCAAAGTGAACCCACTTCCTATTTCATCATCCTCTACTACTTGCCATTTAATTTAGGGTGTTCTCTTCACAAATTTCATGACCTAGTGAATATGGAGCTTGAGTTTGAGTCTCCTCGACGTAGATCATCTTCGGCCTCGAAGTCAACGAGCTAGCCCGTTCATCTCTCCGAGGAAACCATCACAAGAGTCCGGGACCTCGATGATCGCAACGAAGGGACGTCAACACGGAGCTTTAGAAGTGAAGAACCGGAATACAAAGGTTGTAATCCCAAACTCTTAGAAGTAAAGTTGTTTACTTGCTTAGTTTCGCCTAATCTCTAGTCTAAGATCTTGGTAAGGGTTGTTCGGCACGTCTAAATTTTGAATCGGACATGGTTAATACCTTGTAGAACCTTGTGAGAGTGCCTAGTAACCCTACATGAAGATCTCGACGACACTAGCACATCAATGTTTGATCTTGCACATCTTAGTGAGGACACTCTTTCCACTCCTGATTCTGACACTCTTGACTCATTACTTTCCGAGTCTGTATCCTATGCAGGCTACGAGCTTCTTTGTGACTCCGAATATCATTCGATGACCCCACCTTCTATAATTTCTCCGCCAGCATTAGATCTCAAACTTTTACCTTCTCATCTTAAATATGCATATTCAGGTGAGAATGAGTCTTTACCTGTGATTATATCCGCTTCTCTAGCCTCAGAGCAAGAGAATGCACTTTTGACGGTATTGAGATCTAATAGGCAGGCATTTGGTTGGACTATAGCTGACATCAAAGGGATTAGTCCCTTTATTGTTGAACATCATATACATCTGATGGATGAAGCCAAGCCAACCCGAGCACTATAGAGACAGTTAAACCCCGTCATGAAGGATGCGGTGAAGAAAGAAATCGTTAAATGCCTTGATAATGGTATCATTTACCCAATCTCTGGTAGCCAATAGGTAAGTCCAATTCATGTCGTCCCTAAGAAATCTGGCATCACGGTCATAACAAATGAGGCTAATGAGTTAATCCAGACACGCGCTCAAACTGGGTGGCGTGTATGTATTGATTATAGAAAACTCAATGCCGCAACGAGGAAAGACCACTTTCCTCTTCCTTTCATTGACCAGATGTTAGAACGCTTAGCTGGACGTGAATATTATTGCTTCATGGACAGATACTCTGGCTATAACCAGGTCCCTATTGCCAAAATGGATCAAGATAAAACCACATTTACTTTTCCTTTTGGTACTTTTGCTTATAGACGCATGCCCTTTGGGGTATGCAATGCTCCCGCTATATTTCAGCGATGTATGATGGGGATATTCTCGGACATGGTCGAGAATTTTCTGGAGATTTTCATGGACGATTTCTCGATATTCGGAGATTCTTTTGCTGACTGCCTATCTCATCTTGACGCAGTTCTTACTCGTTGTAAAGAGAAGAACTTAACCTTGAATTGGGAAAAATGCTATTTCATGGTCCAAGAGAGAATTGTGCTTGGACATGTTATTTCACAAAAAGGCATTGAGGTTGACAAGGCCAAAATAGATGTCATTCAAAACCTTCCTCATCCCAAATGCGTCAAGGATATACGATCTTTTCTTGGCCATGCAGGCTTTTACAAGAGATTCAGTAAGGATTTTAGCAAAATTGCTAGACCTTTAACTTTTCTCTTGGCTAAGGACACAACCTTTCACTTTGACTCAGATTATGAGGCAGCATTTGACTCACTCAAACACTCTCTCACTACAGCCCCCATTCTATCATCTCCAAATTGGAACCACCCTTTTAAGCTTATGTGTGATGCATCAGATTTTGCAGTTGGTGCAGTCTTAGGACAACACATTGAATAGATGCCACGCGTGATCTATTATACAAGTAAGACTCTGAATGATGCTCAAATTAATTATACAACTACCGAGAAAGAACTCTTGGCAGTTTTATTTGCATTAGAAAAATTTAAGCCTTACTTGATTGGCTCTCCTATTGTTGTGTACACTGACCACTCCGCCTTGAAACATCTTTTAGCAAAGAAGGATGCTAAAGGTAGGATAATACGTTGGATCCTTCTATTACAAGAATTTGATCTTGTTATTAAAGATAAGAAAGGATGTGAAAACGTTGTAGCCGACCATCTTTCGCGCATCTCTTCTTCACCTGTGACCCTGCCGATCAATGATTCTTTTCCAGACGAACAACTCTTGAATATATCCGACGAACCTTGGTTCAAGGATATTGTAAATTATCTTGCTACGGGACTTATTCCCCGCGAATGGTCAAAACAGGACAAACATCGATTTCTATCCCAAGTAAAACATTTTTACTGGGATGAACCCTATCTGTTTAAGTATTGTCCTGACCAGATCATTCGCAGATGTGTCCCTAATGATGAATTCAAGAGTGTTCTATCATTTTGTCATGAACAGGCATGTGTGGGTCATTTCGGTCCTCGAAAGACGGCGGAGAAGGTTTTGCAATGCGGTTTTTACTGGCCGACTTTATTCAAAGATGCATTTGATCATTGCAAAACCTGTGCACAGTGTCAACACACGGGTAGGATTTCCCGGAGAAATGAAATGCCACTTCAACCCATCTTGGTGGTTGAAATTTTCGACGTTTGGGGTATTGACTTTATGGGTCCTTTTCCCAACTCCTTTGGGAATTTGTATATATTGCTTGCGGTTGATTACGTCTCGAAATGTGTTGAAGCTATTCCTTGTCGCACTAATGACAAAAAGGTTGTCATTAAGTTTTTAAAAGAAAACATCTTTTCGCGATTTGGACACCCACGCGCTATCATTAGCGATAACGGGACGCATTTCTGCAATTGGTCTTTCGAGACTTTGATGCAGAAATATGCAATCAACCACAAACTTTCCACACCCTATCATCCCCAAACGAGCGGGCAAGCTGAGGTTTCAAACAGACAAATCAAACAAATTTTGGAGAAAACTGTTTCTAAAAATCGAAAAGATTGGTCAACCAAATTGACGGATGCTCTTTGGGGGTTCCGAACTGCATATAAAACCGATCTAGGTATGTCTCCTTACAGACTAGTGTTTGGAAAGGCTTGTCACCTTCCGGTCGAGATTGAGCACAAAGCAATGTGGGCCATTAGAAAACTTAACTTTGACTTAAATCAAGCCTTTAACTTTCGGAAGCTGCAATTAAACGAGCTAAGCGAACTCCGCGATGAAGCTTACGATAATACTGTGATTGTAAAGAACCGGACTAAGGTATTTCACGATAAAAACATTTTGAGAAAAACTTTTACACCTGGTCAACAAGTCCTTCTTTATGATTCACGACTCCATCTTCATGCGGGTAAGCTACGATCTCGGTGGAAAGGACCTTTTGTTGTGCGGTATGTATACCTGCACGGGGCAGTTGAGGTTGAAAATGTTGAAAACGGTACATTTTTCAAAGTAAATGGATATAGATTAAAACCGTATTTTTCCACTGACCCCACGGAGGAACTTCTGTTTTTACAGGAGCCGCTTTATCTTGATTAAAATTCCTCCGTCTCACCTCCATGTCTTGTAAAATACTGTATCATCTTTAGAATGGAGGTGGGTGAAAAGAATAAGTTTGGCGGAGAGTTTCACGATCATATTTATTGCCCCCATTAATAAATTTCCTCCCAAGCTTACATGTTTTTGAGATTTATCAGAAGACAACAGTGAGGATACTGTTGAAAACAAGTTTGGGGGAGGTTTGTGCTTATTTATGCATCATTTTGTATCATACTTTGCATAAGCACAACACATATAAAAATATATAAAAAATTAATTTTTTTTAAAAAATGATAAAAATATTTAATATTTAACTTTATAATAAAAGATTAGATAGTGAAAAATTACATCCAAAAGATTGGAAAAATTTAAGAAAACCAAGAAAATTAGAAGTTTTCTTAAACGAACTAGTAATAAGTAGTTATGAGCCGTTGTCCCAAGGGTTAGTAAGATGAAAGAAGTCACTAATCTGAGCATAAAAATAAGTCTGAAAAATAGTTCCTATTGTGTAAGCCAAACATTTGAATGTTGATACCCTACTATTCGCACTTACACACGTCTTGAAGCTCGGGATAGTAGAGGATACCTTGAAATACTCTTGTCTAAAAGCCAAAGTATGAAGGAAATTATAAATGAATAAAATATAAAATGGTGTAGAAAATGAACACTGGTTTTGTTATCACCAAGGAAGAAATAAAAAAATATAGCGATGGTGTTTCATCACCTAGTGCCTTAGACCAACTGGTTTAGGAGTCACTGCTAAGCCTTAGGTGGTGCAAGACAGGGAAGGTACTAATATGCCTAATAAGCAAGCACATGAGTAATCGGTCGATTAGTACCTCAAGAAGTATTAACGGTCGCATGAAAAATGTGTGAGCAATCTCATCTAAATATTCATTTGATTAAAAAGTACTGAGGCAGATAGACAAGAGTATGATAGTTTGAATTGAATTCTCCGAGTGTAGGGATGTCTTTTACACACACGTAGGGGTATATGATCGGTGTTTGGAAGAACGGTAGGAATGAAGAATAAAGATGATGTTTTATTGAGGGATGATGTGATTTCCAACATCTTTTCATGGCTATTAAGATAGGGCTCATGACAACCGAAAAGCTAGTGTAGTTGGAAACTCTAATTTTCAAAGTTTTTCTTTTACAATTCTTATCTTTATATGTAACTTTCACGGTATTCTTTTTATTATTGGATTATATGGGTGCAATCCGCTGAAAACCCTCAGGAGACAACACTCCTCCTACTAGGGACACCTAGAGGTTTAAAGCTTGTTGCACGTGCTCAGTGCAATCGTGTTGCCTACGAAAGTGTGCTAGTTAGTTTTTCTTTTTTTATATTTTCTCCTTCTCTTTAATAAAACAAGTTTGCTCGAGACGACCAAAATTAAGTTTGGGAGAATTTGATCAGTCGAAAATATTGCATTTTTAACACATCAATTTCCCTACTCTTTGTATTCATCTAAAGGTGTTTGGTATAAATATAGCACATATTAGCAATTTGTCTGCAAAATACCAAATAACATGTGTTATACATTATAACCAGCATTATGAGGGAAATTGTGTGTTTATTATTGCATACATGATCTTTGTATATCAAACACTTGTCTCGAGATTGTGTGCAGGAAATTCTCCAGGTTAAAGAGCCGGAATCATAAAAGTGCTGATAAAATACGTCAAGTCCAAGACTTGAAATCTGGCAGTGAACAAGAAAGTAGAAAAATATTCCAGACATCAGAAAAGTGCCATAAAGCCAATACAAATAAACACTGGAAGTTTCATGCAGCAAATCCACCAAACGGCTGTGGATCCGCGGCCGAGTCAGACCGATCCGCCGCAGATCCGCGGCCGCGTTGACTCGTCGGCAGTTGGTCATTTTTCCAGAGGTCTCCTTTGTAGGGTTCCTAGGCATACTAACGAGGTTCTACAAGGCATCAACCATGCCACAATCAAAATTTTTACGTGCCGAACAACCCTATGCAAGATCGTCTACTAGAGATTAGACGAAACTAAAAGAAAGCAAACAACTTTACTACTAAGTAAAAAGGATTACAACCTTTGTAGATCCGGTCCTTCACTTCTTTAGCTCCATGTAGATGTCCCCATCTCTGCGATCGTTAACTCCGGACTCTAGAGAAGCTTCACAAGAAGAACGAACGTGCTTACTTCGATGACTTTGAGGCCGAAGATGATCTACGTCGAGGAGACACTAAATCAAGCTATTCCTTCACTAGGTCATGAACTTTATGAAGAGAACACACTCTACTACATGGCAAGTGGTAGAGGACGAAGAAGTAGGAAGTGGGCTCACTTTAGAATTAATTTTCTCACACTTTTTCTCATGGCACCATTGGAGCTAGTAAGCTTTTGATGGAGCTTGATGAAGAAGAAGATGAAAGGATAATTCATCCAAATGAAAACTTATCCAATGAATTATGGCATCATGTTTGAGTTAAGCCCTCATGCTTAACTCATGTAGAGAATTAACCAAGGTATGAGGTTAAGGGTTGGGTTAACTAATATCCTAAGGAATGACAAAAGAGTTGACTTTGTCAATGTTTCTTCAAGCTTCATGAAGCTTGATAACTTTGACCAAAGTCTCACCTCTTTTGTTATTTGTTAGGAAATAAGTATAACCTAATTTAATCTAAACTTGAGATAAGTTTTATACACACAACTTGTATGTATCATCAAGCATGATACAAACATGTACACTTGCATATATCACATATAAACAATGTGCACATACTAGTGAGAAAATAAATCTTAAGTGAGCTAATACTAGTTAATACAATGTAATATATCAAATATATAATTATATATTAAATTATTAAATCAACTCTTGATTTAATAACCCGGCTATAACCGACTAATATCATGTGTAATAACTTATCGAATCAACACTTGATCCGATAACCCGGCTATATCGCATACAACCGATCAATGTCACGAATCGCGAGAATAGAATACGTTATCTCATATCGTATCAATCTCGGTCCCGCACATATCACATATGTGCTCCTACTCCGTTTCGCTTGAGCCAGGAAACCCCTGTGTAGGACTCTAAAGACTCGTCAATACGCCAGTAGTAGGTGATGATCATATCAAACACCCACAAGCCGCAAACGGTCTGCTAAACGTAACGGCCACCTGGGTATTGAGCGATCAGAAGATCAACAAGCAAGCCCGCTAGTACTCCTGCGAATCCAATCAGTAACACTTACCGTACAGTCCGGTCTGTTCGTCTGATATATCGCATATCTCGCCTAGGGGTGGTAAACGTCAGACCCCAGAAGCTTGATAAGTCATGCCGATGTAAGGTCCATAACAAGCATGAAACTACTGATAACACTTACCAGTAAATCAGTGCAACCATGGCCAGGGATTTCCAGTTATGGCCAGTCGAGCATAGCGCAACATCTACCCTCAATACCGGGAGAGACGAATCCCCTCCTATCGCTCATTGCCTCCATGTGAATCGGGACTGTACCCAAAAACCACCTGTTTGCACGACTCAGTAGAGCCGTGGTAGGGTGGAAATCAAAGCACAGTGGGAGACACACAAGACTCTTTGACGATCTCGGGTCAACAGACTAAGCTGTACCAGTGTCACCAGAGAACTACCATCTGACGTAAGGTATAATACCATCTGGGAGTTCTCGGCGAGTCCGTTCGGTGTACCCAGTCTCCACTGAGCACCCGTATACCGTCTCTGATGTCAAACACCAATGGATATGGGATCATCCATCGCCCATCACATGGGTCGAGAAGATATACGCTAGTCTACTCTGGAATATCGATGCCCCGTCTCGATATTCTCATGACTAGGAACTTCGAAGGATGTACTCATTGACTACCCAGGCCCCACTAGTATGATCCACATCACAGTCCTGGAAGTCGAGTAAACATCCTAAGGGCTTTATCAACATGTAATAGAGAAACATCAAGTATACATGTTAAGATAAAGAGCAACCAGATAGCGTACTATCATGTCGAGCAAGAAAGTCCTACCTATATATATCGCAGCATCCACTACAATATACATCTCATGTACAGTAATGGCCTCTAGGGCATACATATAACTAACAATCTCCCACTTGCACTGGGGCCATTTGTAGCAGTGGTTGCAGTATTTCATACTCAACCATCCCATATAAGTCTCTCTCTGGGAAAAGGCCTTTGTGAGTGGATCCGCCGTGTTGTCCTCTGAGTCTACTCTCCTAACCTCGATCACCCTGGAGATCAACTATCTCCTTGATCAGGTGATGCTGCCTCAGAATTTTTCTGGGTCACTGATGGGACCGGGGTTCCTGGGCCAGAGCCACACTTCCATTGTCACACAATGCTAGGAACCTAGCTCATCTCATGAACTAATATACACCCAAACTTCCTCTTTAGTATTATCTTTGATAGCGATGTCATAAGCCTTTATCGTCTAGTTTGCCACGGTATCTAGCTTGGAACTCTTCCAACATACCGTCCCTCCACTGAGGGTAAAGACAATGCCTGCGACTGACATTCAGTCGTCCTTATCACCCTGGAACTTTTCCAGTGATTCTTCCCAGGATCGATTGATACCATCTCACTATACCTAGTGAGAATCCTAATATCCATTTAGATCTATCTCATAGATATAAAAACTAGGATTTAGGAGGTATCACATTGATCCTATATAGAGAATCCATGTGATAAGAGGAGATTGACCGAGCGTAGCATAGGAAACTCTTTTCCTATCAAGAGTATGTTGTCCACGTACAATACGAGGATGACCACCTTACTCTCTACTACTTTTTTGTATATACAAGGTTCATCTACTATTTTGATGAAGTCAAACTCTTTGACTATCACATCAAAACAGACGTTCCAACTCCGCGATGCCTGTTTTATCACATAAAACATCTTGCTTACGTTTCCGCTGCTCCCACTGTCTACGAAGACCTTTGGCTGTGTACTTATAGACGCTCTCTTCTAAATCAATATTTAGAAAAGCATTCATGACACTCAACCACCAGATATCGCAGTTATGCTATGCAGCAATGGCAAGTAGGATCTGGATGGACTTAAGCGCAGTCGCTGAAAAAGGTTTCATCATTATCCATGCCTGGTTGATGACGAAAACCTTTAACAAGTCTAGCTTTGAAAGTCTCAACTTTTCCATATACACCAACTAATCTTCTCAAGATATACTTTCTCCTGATGGGGATTTAACCCTTCAGATATAGCATCCAAAGTCCATACTTTGTTGGTGTACATGGATTCCATCTCAGATCGCTAAGCATCCAGCCATTCTTACAGAGTCCCCACTCTTGATGGCCTGCTCGAAACTAGTTGGGTCATCATCTCATGATGCAATCCTCGCTCCCACTGTCATCGAGAAACCGAAGTATCTCTCAGGCGGATGAGGAACCCTGCTAGATCGGCGGAGAGGCCGAGGTTTGTCGAGGACTATTGAACCCTTTGGTTCTACCAAATCATCGGCTGTAATTTGTATAGCTGGAACTCCTTCCAGTTCTACAGAACTGACCTTGCCTCGATCTTGTCCGGATTTTGCTTTTGACATAGGCCGGACAACCCCAAATCTTAACTTGCTTAAGAGATAGGCTCTTCCCATACCATATCTCATATGGAGTGGTAGGCAGTGATCTGATTCGAACCTAATTCAATAGGTATGCAGCTTCTCAAGTGCACAACCCCCAAAAGAAAATAGGTAACTCAGTAGTACTCATCATAGAGCGCACCATATCTCATAGGGTGTGATTGCTCCGCCCCGATACACCGACGTGCTGTGGTGTATACGGAGGAGTAATGCTGAGAGAGAATCTCATTCTCCTTTAGAACAGTCCAGGAATCCCGTGCTCAAGTATTCTCCTCCCTGATCAGATCAAAGGACATAATACTTATACTCGTTTTTGTTTCTCTACTTCTGACTTATATTCGGTGATTATCTCAAAAGTTTCGGACTTGTGTTTCAACAGGAACATATGTCTGAATCTAGAGAGATCATCAGTGAATGTAATGAAGTACAAAGAACCGGTCCTGGCATATGTAGACTGGGGACCTTTATACATCACTATGTATCAGTCCTATGAGTTCATTAACTCTTTCTCTGTTTCCAGTAAACGGAGCTATGGTCATCTTATCTTTATGACATGACTGGCAAGTTTCATAAGATGTAAATTTAAACTGATTTAAATATGCATCTAAATGTAACTTAGCTAGTCGGGTCGCATTGATATGACCTAGTCTACAATGCCTCAAGAAGAATTCATTCATTTCTGAACTCTTCCTCTCATGTGTTTTCTGTATACTAAGAACTGTAGTTTGATTTAGAACATCAATGCTTTTAAATAACGTGCCTGAACCGATCAACTCTTGATATAGGAAATGTTCCAACAATACAAAATTATATCCTTTCTTTACTAGTAAAGAGACTGATATGATGTTGTATATCAGGTTCGGTATCTAATAACATTCGTTCAGAATCAATGTATTCTGGTAATACAGGGTGATAGTGACCAACAGACCTGGCTGCAACACTTGCACCGTTTTCTGTCTCATGAAACTTATCACCTGTTCTCAGTTCTCTACCTTTCTGTAGCCCATGTAACAGATTACATATGTGGGATCCTGATTCGGTATCTAATACCCAGGACGTAGGGGATACAGAGAAACAGTTCTCTGTAATGAACACACCCGAAGAAGATGCATCATCATGCACTTTCTTCGTTTGGGCGGCACGGGAATTCTGGTAATCCCCAATTTCCTGCTCGATCTTATAACAATTATAAGTTGGAGCGGGACCAACGTTCCTCAGCTCAGTATAACAAGCGGGTTCGGTCAATACATCCATATTATTATCTTGATTAAGGCGTGACATGGTCGCTACCTGGAGAAAGAGAGAAGAAAACACTCTGCGTGCGCTCTTTCAAGACTAGATTGGTTATATATTTTATCTAATCAGGATGGCTCCCACTGTTTTTATCAAATCCTCCTTCAAACCCTAAAAGGAAAGACTAGCCGGGATTAATTACACTCTACAAGTTCGCCAATCTTTCAGCCAGGCCAGTGCCGGTACTTTGAGGGAGGTTCCCCGTGCTTTCGCACGGACCTAATTAAAATAAACCTCGTTTTCCCAGGGGCGTAACCCCGTTGACACATTTCTAGACACCTACTTGATCGGCTAATTGTAAAGTGCAAAACTCTCCCAGGAGTAACAATTACTCGCAGTGGGTATAAGGATCCAACTATCATATAGAAGGTATGCAATCTCATTGAAAATTTCAACACTTGAAACTCCCGATAATGGTTTTTACCCCTAGCACTTATGACCTTAACTATGGTCAACAAATCATAAGCACTAGTCAAGTTCTACCCGTCATTTCGTGATTAATTAGACCCACCCACATGACCCTTAACTAAGGTCAACAAAGTCACGCGACTGTCCTAACTAATCGCATCATATGCGGTGTAGGAAGACATCACTTAGCTACCGTACACTGTGCCTTGATTATGGTCAACAAACACAGCACGAATACTAAGTACTCTAGTTCCTAAAAGGACGGAGGGTTGCGGATGGTTTTTAAGAAAACCTTTAACGCTTTGAACTTGATCTCGTTGCGGAATCAAATAGTTTTAAATGGAGTGTTTTTGAGGCTTTTGCTAGTTTCGCTAAAGAGGTTACTCCCGGTGAAGGGATCTCGGCTCTTTCCTCGTTGAATGAAGTGCAGGATATTCACAATACCACTATGAAAAGCAAGAACTAGAAAAAGCAGTCAAAAGACAAACCGAAGGTTGTAGCATCTGCTAGTTATTGCTAAAGAGGTCACTCCCGGTGAAGGGATCGTCGGCTCTTTCCTTATCGAATAAGGTGCTGGATGTTCTACAAGGAACACCGCTATGCAAAGCAACAACTAGAGCTACCTAATTTTTGAAATTCGATTCCACAACATCTTTTAGGTTTATTTTCTTTCATTAATCTCATTAATGAATGTCCCATCATTTAAGTCCACCTAAACATCACAGATAAATAAAACATACGCTTATGCCATCCGCATTCGTCTCGATGTCCCGTCTGCACCGTTAGGTTAGGTAACTAACGGCAGAACGGGGCAGGGCTAGCGCGGGTGTAAAACATAAGCAACGTTTATATAATATATCATATATACTATATACAATATCTATCTGAACAAATCACATGATCACATCATAGATAACGCAGCAGAAAATATCATATGAAATATTGGATATACTAGGACGTCCGTGTTTTATTTTGAGCATGTATAAAACACGGATTCCACGGTCGTGATGAATAGCCAATCCCACACCCCTAGACCCCTATGAGAGCGGCAAGCAACCCTACCAATTCTAGAGTTAGGAGACCTGGACTCGACTCCTCAAGATGGTCTCCCACTGGACCCTAGAACCCGGTTACTTGTGCTCCCCTCCTTGGGTCTATCCTAATGCGGAAAAGTAAATAATATACAATGGTGACATCATCCTCAACCCGGAAGTGCCCCAACAAAAGAATATTACATACAAGTTTTTTACATGAATGAAAATGAAAAACACTCGTCTTACATAAAAAAACCCGGCTATTCAAACACGACGATCCAATATAACATATCCAGCAACACATAACATCACATGTCATCAACGTAAGTAAATATGCCCATCCCAATTGTCGTTGACATATAGCAACGAAACCGGCGATATCACATATTACACTTACGGTCGCAGAAAAGAAAATGTAAAACTACAACAGTTGGAATCCGCAACCTCCTTAAACATCGCATGCCTAATCAAATGAATTCCTTAGACATCGCATGCCTAACTATTATAAAGCCCGCATTTTAGTCTCATTATCGAAAACTCTTTTCAATATCCAGTCGGGCAATTCAACAAGATTCCCGACATCCTGATCAAATGCTCGTCGCAAACTTTAGTAGACGGCCGCACCCCCGTATGCCGTCGACGAAGTGCACTAAGGCGGAACACCGCTGCCGCGAGCACCCGAACGGATGCTTTTGGTGACGGGGTTCTCCTACAGTCACTTGGTCGGGGCTATGGGGCGTGGCTGTCTATTAAGTTTACCCGGCGAGTATCCGCGTACGCTACGTGATTCCGACGGACTTTTGATCACATCAAAATTGAAAGGTTCCTAGGCACCCTATAGATGTCTCACAAGGCATCGAACATGCCATTTTACAAAAATTATGGTGCCGAGAAACCCTAACACGGATCTTAGACTAGAATTCTAGGCGAAAAACTAAACAAGTTAGCAAATTAACCAAAGGTCGGAAGCTACAACCTTTGTAGATCCGGATTTCCACCTCCTTAGCTCCACGTGGTCGTCCCCTCGCTGTCCATCACGAACCTCGGACTCTCGCGACGGCTTCATCGGAGAAGTGAGCGGAATAGTTCGTCGGCTTCGTGTCAAAGACGATCTACGTCGAGGTTGCACTAGTTCAAGCTCCAACTTCACCAAGTAGTGAAACTTGTGAAGAAAACACCCAAAACCACTTGGCAAGAGGTAGAGGATGAAGAAATAGGAGGTGGGTTCACTTTAGATTTGGATTTCTCTCACTAAATCTCAAGTTGCCATTGATGTAGCAAGCTTGAAGAAGAAGAAGAAGAAGATGGTTATGATAAGTTCTATATCAAAAGAAATAGAAAATCAATACTTATCATAACTTAAACTAGGGTTAAGTGTAGAGAATAAACCATGGTCATTTGAGTGGGTTAGGGTTAAGCATGAAGACAAGAATGGTTAGCAAAGTCAAAGCTTCATGAAGCTTCAACATAAAACAAATAAAGCCACCATTCTTATCTTAAACTTATCCAAATAAATGAATAAACAAATAAATGAATAACTAAATATGCAAAACCCTAATTATCATAATAACCATGGTTTAATTCTATTCACTTAACCATATGATCAAGTATCATCAAACATGATACAAAAAAGTGCACAAAAGTATATCACATATACAATGTGCAATCCAAGTGAGAAAAATCCGTTTAAAGTGAACCAATACTAGTTAATGCAAAGTAATATATCAAATACATTAAATCATTAAATCATTAAATCAACACTTGATTCAATGATCCGGTCATGTCGCACAAGACCGACTAGTATTCAATGTATCGGCTTATCGAATCGATCTTCGATTCGATAACTAGGTTATATCGAATATAACCATTTGATACATATATCGCGAGAATGGAATACGGTATCACATATACGCATTATTCTCGGTCCTGCACATATCTCATATGCGCTCCTATTTCGTTTCGCTTGAGCCAGGAAACCTCTGTGTAGGACTCTAAAGACTCGTCAATACGCCAGTAGCAGATGATGATCATATCAAGCATCCACAAGCCGCAAGCGGTCTGCTAAACGTAACGGCCACTCGGGTATTGAGCGATCAGAAGATCGACGAGCTAGCCCGCTCACACTCCTGCGAATCCGACCAGTAACACTTACCATACAGTCCGGTCTCTTTGTCTGATATGTCGCATATCAAGTCTAGGGGTGGTAAACGTCAGACCCCAATAACCCGATAAGTCATGCCGATGTGAGGCTCGTAACGGGTCGAGAAACTACTGGTAACACTTACCAGCAAATCTCTGATCAGCCCTGGCCAGGGACTTCCCTGTTACGGCCAATCGAGCACAGCGCAACATCAACCCCCAATACCGGGAGAGACGAAACCCCTCCTATCGCTCATTGCCTCCATGTGACTCGGGACTGTACCTAAAGACCACCGTTTTGCACGCCCTCATGGACGTGGTAAGGTGGAGATCAAAGCACAGTGGGAATCACACAAGACTCTATGACGATCTCGGGTCTACAGACTAACCTGTACAAGTGTCACGTGAGAACTGCCATCTGACGTGAGGTATAATACCATCTGGGAGTTCTCGGCGAGTCCGTCCAGTGTACCCAGTCTTCACTGAGCACCCGTATACCATCTCTGATGTCAAACACCAATGGATATGGGATCATCCATCGCCCATCTCATGGGTCGAGAAGCGTATACGCTAGTCTACTCTGGTATATCGATGCCCCGTCTCGATACACCCACGACTAGGGACCTTGAAGGATGTACTTATGGACTGCCATGTCCCCACTAGTATGATCTGCATCATAGTCTAGGTAGTCAAGTACACATCCTAAGGGCTTTACCAACATGTAACTACAAGACAGTATAAAGAGACTAGTGTACATGTTAAGATAAAGAGTAACCAGATAGCATACTATCATATCGAGCAAGAAAGTCATCTCTATATATGTCCAAGCATCCAATATAATATACAACATCTGTACAATACTGGCCTCTAGGGCATACATACAACTAACAAAAATCCCGTGGCAACCGATCAATTGAGACTAAAGTGCTATGTTTATAATATTCAAATCAGTTATCTCATAACTATTTGTGGATTCCAAATATTGTATCACATTCCAGATAAATAGACAATGTTAAACTTTCCGATCGAATAATCAAACACCCAAGTTTTCCTAAATTGCTCAACACTTGATGGGGGTTTAAAAACATCCATTTCATACCACAGTACCAACGGTCCAGCCGTAGAAGGGTCAAGCCAACGCCTCACATGTGGCACGCCGTACTTCCCCAAACCCTAAGATTCAAAAGGCAGTTCAAGACGGTCACATAATCGAGCTAAGGTTTGTTGTCTTCTAGAGGGTCCATCGCGTTACTTGCACGATTTAGAACGTTCTTAAACTATGGAAAAATCCAACACTTGGAAATTTTCCGGGTCGGCAAAAAGTGAGTTATTAATATCCGTTCGAACTTTTTAACAGTTTCTAAAAATATCCGGAACAAACTAAACAAAGTTAAATTATCCAATAGAATCAACGAGTCCCCAATACAACCCTAGATAACTCAACACTTAAGTGGAATAAAAAAATTCCCAGAAAAAATTGACAAGAAAGGACCTAAGAATAAATATATGAAATATTAGGGACTAAGTCAAATTGTGGCCGCGGAACCGCCGCGGAACCCTTGGTTTTGCCGTAGTTCCGCGGTCATTTCAGGGACTTAGTGGACCGTACTTCACAGTAATTCTTAGTTTTCCTGCTTGTTTTTCTGAGCATTTTTAATTCATAAAAAATCACATTTTTAAAAAATGTACAGAGAAGGGTTTACATCGGGGTTTTCGGGTTCGATCGGACATTAAACATCGCCAAGACTTCGCCTAAAGCTCTAGCTTGGCTCTGATACCACTGTAGGGTTCCTAGGCACACTAACGAGGTTCTACAAGGCATCAACCATGCCACAATCAAAAATTTTATGTGCCGAACAACCCTATGCAAGATCGTTTACTAGAGATTAGACGAAACTAAAAGCAAGCAAACAACTTTACTACTAAGTAAAAGGGATTACAACCTTTGTAGATCCAGTCCTTCACTTCTTTAGCTCCATGTAGATGTCCCTATCGCTGCGATCGTGAACTCCGGACTCTAGAGAAGCTTATCAAGAAGAACGAACGTGCTTGCTTCGATGACTTTGAGGCCGAAGATGATCTACGTCGAGGAGACACTAACTCAAGCTATTCCTTCACTAGGTCATGAACTTTGTGAAGAGAACACACTCTACTACATGGCAAGTGGTAGAGGATGAAGAAGTAGGAAGTGGGCTCACTTTAGAATTAATTTTCTCACACTTTTTCTCATGGCACCATTGGAGCTAGTAAACTTTTGATGGAGCTTGATGAAGAAGAAGATGAAAGGATAATTCATCCAAATGAAAACTTATCCAATGAATTATGGCGCCATGGTTCAGTTAAGCCCTCATGCTTAACTGATGTAAATAATTAACCAAGGTATGAGGTTAAGGGTTGGGTTAACTAATATCCTAAGGAATGACAAAAGAGTTGACTTTGTCAATGTTTCTTCAAGCTTCATGAAGCTTGATAACTTTGACCAAAGTCTCACCTCTTTTGTTATTTGTTAGGAAATAAGTAAACCCTAATTTAACCTAAACTTGAGATAAGTCTCATACACACAACTTGTATGTATCATCAAGCATGATACAAACATGTACACTTGCATATATCACATATAAATAATGTGCACATATTAGTGAGAAAATAAATCTTAAGTGAGCTAATACTAGTTAATGTAATGTAATATATCAAATATATAATTATACATTAAATTATTAAATCAACTCTTGATTTAATAACCCGGCTATAACCGACTAATATCATGTGTAACAACTTATCGAATCAACACTTGATCCGATAACCCGGCTATATCGCATACAACCGATCAATGTCACGAATCGCGAGAATAGAATACGGTATTTCATATCGTATCAATCTCGGTCCCGCACATATCACATATGTGCTCCTACTCCGTTTTGCTTGAGCCAGGAAACACCTGTGTAGGACTCTAAAGACTTGTCAATACGCCGGTAGTAGGTGATGATCATATGAAACACCCAGAAGCCGCAAGCGGTCTGCTAAACTTAACGGCCATCCGGGTATTGAGCGATCAGAAGATCAACAAGCAATCCCGCTAGTACTCCAGCGAATCCAATCAGTAACACTTACCGCACAGTCCGGTCTGTTCGTCTGATATGTCGAATATCTCGCCTAGGGATGGTAAACGTCAGACCCCAGAAGCTTGATAAGTCATGCCGATGTAAGGTCCATAACAAGCATGAAACTACTGATAACACTTACCAGTAAATCAGTGCAACCATGGCCAGGGATTTCCAGTTATGGCCAGTCGAGCATAGCGCAACATCTACCCCCAATACCGGGAGAGACGAATCCCCTCCTATCGCTCCTTGCCTCCATGTGAATCGGGACTGTATCCAAAAACCACCTGTTTGCACGACTCAGTAGAGCCGTGGTAGGGTGGAAATCAAAGCACAGTGGGAGACACACAAGACTCTTTGACGATCTCTGGTCAACAGACTAAGCTGTACCAGTGTCACCAGAGAACTGCCATCTGACGTAAGGTATAATACCATCTGGGAGTTCTCGGCGAGTCCGTTCGGTGTACCCAGTCTCTATTGAGCACCCGTATACCGTCTCTGATGTCAAACACCAATGGATATGGGATCATCCATCGCCCATCACATGGGTCGAGAAGTTATACGCTAGTCTACTCTGGAATATCGATGCCCCGTCTCGATATTCCCACGACTAGGAACTTTGAAGGATGTACTCATTGACTACCCAGGCCCCACTAGTATGATCCACATCACAGTCCTGGAAGTCGAGTATACATCCTAAGGGCTTTATCAACATGTAATAGAGAGACAGCAAGTATACATGTTAAGATAAAGAACAACCAGATAGCGTACTATCATGTCGAGCAAGAAAGTCCTACCTATATATGTCCCAGCATCCACTACAATATACATCTTATGTACAGTAATGGCCTCTAGGGCATACATATAACTAACATCCTTTTAACGGCCAAGCTTCTCCAAGTCGATTCGAATTTTGTAGATTTCTCCAGAAGCTTCCCCTCAAACAGCCAAGCTTCTTGTGCAAGTTTCATAACCACCAAGCTTCTCATGCAAGCTAGATAACTACATTAATCTAGAAACTTTTACATAACTACCTAGCTTTCTATGCAAGCTTCATAAAACTAAGCTTCCAAGGGAAGCTAGATCTAGCTTCTAGGGAAAGCTAAAGGGGAAAGCTATAAAAAGGGATTTAGGGCTTCATTACAAGGGTTGTTCATTAGTTTGTTAGTTGTTGAATATTGAGCAAAAATTCCGCAAGTTGAGTGAGACAACTTGCAACTTAAAACCCTAGCCCAAATCTAATTCCAAAGCCAAATCAAGATTCATCGAGTACCAAATCAAGCAAGCATTCGACGAGCCTTTGAAGCAACGCCGATCTTCATCCGAACAAGAGATCCACGACGATCCGCGACTCACGACGATCGAGACACACAAAGATCAACGCCAAATTCCTTCTCAATTGAGTGAGCTAGAGCTAGTCTTGTAAACTTGAGTGAGAGTTGTAATTTGAAGAAAATCTAAATAAAGGTGAAAATCTCTATTCTTGCTTTCTCTTCATTCTCGTATTATGATATTCTTAGTTCTTGATTGCTTTATAATGATGCGTGAGTAAATTCTCTGCTTGTATCGAAATCGAGAAAATAGTTAGATGATGATGATTAAATTCTTGAACGATTCTTAAGTCTTATGAGTTTTGTAAAGTTTAGGAAATTGAATCATCGAAAACCTAATTTGAGTGAGATCGATTTTTTCGCTCCAAATTAGAGATCAACGATCGATGATTTAATTTGCTAGAGGCTAGAATTTGAATGATAATCAATGAAAGGACAAGGGATGATGATGAAGAAACCTTAGTTTCTTCAATAGATCCCTAAAGCTCGTTGATCGTCATCGATCTAGCAACAAATTTGTTGGAGATAGTGCCCTCATAGTCAATTATTGGATCGCAGGTACGTGATTGCAATGATTGCGGAGGACCTATACCGGTAGAACAGTCTTACTCGAGATAATAGTATGCTATCTGGTTTGCCTTTATCAGTCGTGTACATGTTCAGGTGACTGATTGCATGTTATACTTTGATAGAGCCCTTAGGATCTTGCTTTACTACCAACAGTATGATGGCGATCATATACGTGAGAGTTGGGTAGTTTATATGCATATCCTTAATTGTGGTCCCTAGTCATGGGAGTTTCGAGACAGGGCATCGATACTTCGGAGTAGACTAGTGTATACAGTCGAGACCCCAACGAGGGGCGGTGGCCGGTCTCACAAGCCACTGGTGTCAGTTGGATCACCTAAGATGTATACAGGTGCTCATTGGGTTATGAGTACACCGGACAGGACTCGCCGGGAACCTGCTAGTTGGTATTATACATATCGTCAGATAGCAGTTCCCTGGTGACATGTGTACAGGTTAGTTCATCGACCTGAGGTCGTCATTTGTCTCGTGCGAGTTCCCACTGTGCTTTGATTTCTACCCTACCACGGCTCAAAGGAGTCGTGCAAACAGGTAGTTTTTGGGTATAGTCCCAAGCCACATAGAGGCACGTGAGCGGATCGGCAGGGGATTCGTCTCTCCCGGTATTGGGGGCGAGATCGTGCTGTGTCTAGGAGAGCCATTACACAAAGCCCGCGGCCGTGGCAGGAGATTTACTGGTAGGTACTCCAGTAGTATCTCAAGGTGTTATTGGGCTACACTCCGACACGACTTATACTGCTATTGGGGGTCTGACGTTACTAGCCCCCTAGGCAGATATGCGATACTCATAGACGAACGGACCGGACTGTATATACATTGTCACTGTTAGGCTCAGTAGGGTTTCCGGATGAGTTCGCTCATCGGTCTCCCTTAAGGTCAGTCCATGGGCAGCCGTTACGCATAGCTAGTGCCGTTGACGGTTTGTGGTTAAACCCACTGCCAGGGTACTGACGAGTCATTAGAGTCCTCCACAGACAGTTTCCCAAGTTCGGGCGAAACGTTGTAGAGGCCGTATGGTTTTATGGCAGGGTTCGGAAAATGCACGTGTGTTTACGCACGTGTCATATTTCGGGCAGATGATACTGGTGGGCTTTGGTTTAAGCCGGATCAGAGTATTATATTGAGTAGATATAATATCTTTGTCTCAGTTGCATTTGTATTCGGTCGTAATACAAATGCGGGTATATTTATACAGTTACGGGGTTATCTTGAAATTCGTTTCGGGATCACTTTTCGAAGTTGCCAGTTTCCAGTTTTCTATCAGCCGTCTTTTAACATTCGGTTAAAGATGGATTTATCTTTTCTTGAGATGAGTGTGGAAGGTTCTAGAAGTTTCTAGAAGAGGTGACTAGGTTAGAATGTGTAGGGTTCCTAGGCACACTATAGAGGTCTCACAAGGCAACAACCATGCCAATTTCAAATTTTATGGGTGCCGAGAAACCCTAATACGGATCGTCGACTAGAAATTTAGGCGAAAACTAAACTAGTTAACATCTTAACTAAAAGAGAGAGGCTACAACCTTTGTAGATCCGGTTCTCCATTTCCTTAGCTCCACGTAGGCGTCCTCTCGCTGTCCATCTCGAATCCCGGACTCAATCGTCGGCTTGATCGGAGAAATGGGCGGACTAGGTCGTCGGCTTCGTGCCGAAGATGATCTACGTCGAGGCATCACAAGTTCAAGCTCCGACTTCACAAATTTGTGAAACTTGTGAAGAAAACACCCAAAACAACTTGGCAAGAGGTAGAGGGTGAAGAAATAGGAGGTGGGTTCACTTTAGAATTGGATTTCTCACTTTAGAACTCAAGTTGCCATTGATGGCATCAAGCTTTCTTTCTTGAAGAAGAAGATCAAGAAGAAGGAAATATTATGATAAGTTCTTTCAAAATGAAAAAGAAATGAATACTTATCATAATAGGAACCATGGTTAGGTGTAGAGAATTGACCAAGGTTAGAAGAGTGGTTAGGGTTAAGCATGAAGACAAATTGGTCACTTTGGTCAAAGCTTCATGAAGCTTCACAAAGGTTCAAGAATGAAAGCAACCATTTTGTATTCTTATCCCATTCTTTTTCCTAAATCAATAAATAAAAGAATGGATAATTAAAACCCTAATCACTTTCTTAACCTAGGTTTAATTCTTTACACTTAACCAAATGAGCAAGCATCATCAAACATGATACAAAGATGTGCACAAAAGTATATCACATATACAACTTGCACATCAAGTGAGAAAATCCATTTAAAGTGAACCAATACTAGTTAATGCAAAATAATATATCAAATATATAATTATACATTAAATCATTAAATCAACACTTGACTTAACGATCCGGTCATATCGCATATAACCGACTAGTATCCTATGTATCGGCTTATCGAATCAATCGTTGATTCGATATCTAGGTTATATCGAATATAACCAATCGATACATTCATCGCGAGAATGGAATACGGTATCACATACACGCATTATTCTCGGTCCTGCACATATCTCATATGCGCTCCTATTTCGTTTCGCTTGAGCCAGGAAACCTCTGTGTAGGACTCTAAAGACTCGTCAATACTCCGGTAGCAGATGATGATCATATCAAGCACCCACAAGCCGCAAGCGGTCTGCTAAACGTAACGGCCATCCGGGTATTGAGCGATCAGAAGATCGACGAGCTAGCCCGCTCACACTCCTGTGAATCCAACCAGTAACACTTACCGTACAGTCTGGTCTGTTCGTCTGATATGTCGCATATCAAGTCTAGGGGTGGTAAACGTCAGACCCCAATAACCGATAAGTCGTGCCAATGTGAGGCTCATAACGGGTCGAGAAACTACTGGTAACACTTACCAGCAAATCTTTGATCAGCCCTGGCCAGGGACTTCCCTGTTACGGCCAATCAAGCACAGCGCAACATCAACCCCCAATACCGGGAGAGACGAAACCCCTCCTATCGCTCATTGCCTCCATGTGACTCGGGACTGTGCCCAAAGACCACCGTTTTGCATGCCCTCATGGACGTGGTAAGGTGGAGATCAAAGCACAGTGGGAATCACACAAGACTCTATGACGATCTCGGGTCTACAGACTAATCTGTACAAGTGTCACCTGAGAACTGCCATCTGACGTGAGGTATAATACCATCTGGGAGTTCTCGGCGAGTCCGTCCAGTGTACCCAGTCTCTACTGAGCACCCGTATATCATCTCTGATGTCAAACACCAATGGATATGGGATCATCCATCGCCCATCTTATGGGTCGAGAAGCATATACGCTAGTCTACTCTAGTATATCGATGCCCCGTCTCGATACACCCACGACTAGGGACCTTGAAGGATGTATCTATAGACTACCATGTCCCCACTAGTATGATCTGCATCACAGTCCAGGTAGTCAAGTACACATCCTAAGGGCTTTACCAACATGTAACTATAAGACAGTGCAAAAAGACAAGTTTACATGTTAAGATAAAGAGTAACCAGATAGCATACTATCATATCGAGCAAGAAAGTCATCTCTATAAATGTCCAAGCATCCAATATAATATACATCATCTGTACAATACTGGCCTCTAGGGCATACGTACAACTAACAATCTCCCACTTGCACTAGGGCCAGCTGCTGTAGTATCGCATACCGAGCATCCCGAAGAGTCTCTCAAACTGTATCTGGGGAATGGCCTTCGTGAATGGATCTGCCGTGTTGTTCTTCGTGTCAACTCTCCTGACCTCGATCTCCCGGCGATCAACTATCTCCCGGATCAGGTGATACCGCCTCAGAATATGCCTGGATCGCTGATGGGACCTGGGTTCCTTGGCCAAATCCACCGCTCCATTGTTATCGCAATACAAAGGTATTGGATGCTCAATGGATGGAACCACTCCAAGTTCAATAATGAACTTCTTGATCCAGACAGCCTCTTTAGCAGCATCGTTGGCAGCGATGTATTCAGCCTCCATCGTCGAGTCTGCCACGGTTTCCTGCTTGGAACTCTTCCAGCTAACCGCCCCTCCGTAAAGGGTAAAGACAAATCCCGACTGCGACTTAGAGTCGTCCTTATCACTCTGGAAGCTCGAATCGGTAAAGGACTCCACTTGGAGTTCTCCGTTACCATACACCAAGAGCATCTCTTTAGTCCTTCGCAAATACTTGAGAATGCTCTTCACAGCTGTCCAGTGATTCTTTCCAGGATCAGCTTGATACCTGCTCACTACACTTAGTGAGTATGCTACATCGGGTCTGGTACATAGCATCGCATACATGATAGAGCCTACAGCCGAAGCATAGGGTATCCCTTGCATGCGAGCTCTCTCCAAATCAGTCTTGGGAGACATCTCTTTGGAGAGAGTGACTCCAGAGATCGTGGGCAAGTTCCTACGCTTGGAATCTTCCATACTAAACCTTTTTAGTATGGTGTCAATGTACCTGGATTGGGACAATCCCAATATCCGTTTGGATCTATCTCTATAGATCCTAATTCCCAATATGCAGGAGGCATCACCAAGATCTTTCATTGAGAATCTTTGTGATAAGAAGAGCTTGACCGCTTGCAGCATAGGAATATCATTTCCTATCTAGAGTATGTCGTCCACGTACAATACGAGGAAGACAACCTTACTCTCTGCCACCTTCTTGTAGATACAAGGTTCATCTGGATTTTTGACGAAATCAAACTCTTTGATAACGACGTCAAAGCAGATGTTCCAACTCCCGATGCTTGCTTTAATCCATAAATGGATTTAAGCAGCTTGCACACCTTCCCGCTGCTCCCACTGTCTACGAAGCCCTCTGGCTGAGTCATGTACACGCACTCTTCTAAATTACCATTTAGAAAGGCGGTCTTAACATCCATTTGCCAGATTTCGTAGTCATGATATGCAGCGATGGCAAGCATGATTCGGATGGATTTAAGCATAGCCACTGGAGAAAAGGTTTCGTCATAGTCCACACCTGGTCTTTGACGAAAACCCTTTGCTACAAGTCTAGCTTTGAAAGTCTCCACTTTCCCATCTACACCAAGTTTTTTCTTGAAGATCCACTTGCTCCCAATGGGTTTTACCCCTTCAGGAGCAACTTCCAAAGCCCATACTTTGTTGGTGTACATGGATTCCATCTCGGACCGCATAGCATCCAGCCATTTCACTGAGTCCCCACTCGTGATGGCTTGCTCGAAGCTAGTTGGGTCATCATCCTTCATGATGCAATCCTCGCTCCCACCATCCATGAGAAAACCGTAGTATCTCTCAGGTGGGTGAGGAACCCTACTAGATCGGCGGAGAGGCTGAGGTTCATTTGGAGCTACTGAATCTTCTGGTTCCACTAAATCTTCAGTTACGGTTTGTGTATCTGGAACTTCTTCCAGCTCTACCACTTTGCCACTAATTTCTTTTTCAAGGAATTCCTTTTCTAAAAAGGTGGCATATTGAGAAACAAACACCTTTTGTTCTTCAGTATGGTAGAAAAAATATCCCTGTGAATTCTTAGGATATCCCACAAACTTGCAAAAAACTGGCCGTGCCTCGAGTTTGTCTGGATTTTGCCTTTTGACATAGGCCGGACAACCCCATATCTTAACTCGTTTAAAATATGGTCTCTTCCCACTCCATATCTCATATGGTGTGGTAGGTACAGATTTTGATGGAATTTGATTCAATAGGTATGCAGCTGTCTCCAGCGCATATCCCCAGAAGGAAATAGGTAACTCAGCTGTGCTCATCATAGAGCGCACCATATCTAATAGGGTGCGATTCCTCCGTTCTGATACACCGTTGTGCTGTGGTGTATATGGAGGAGTCTGCTGAGAGAGAATCCCATTCTCTTTTAGGAAGTCCAGGAATTCATTGCTCAAGTATTCACCTCCTCGATCGGATCGTAGGATTTTAATACTTTTTTCCGGTTTGGTTCTCAACTTCTTGTTTATATTCTCTAAATTTCTCAAAAGCTTCTGATTTGTGTTTCATCAGGAATACATACCCGAACCTAGAGAGTTCGTCAGTGAATGTAATGAAGTATGAAGAACCATCCCTGGCATGTGTAGACATAGGACCGCATACATCACTATGTATTAGTCCTAAGAGTTCGGTAACTCTTTCTCCGTGTCCCGTAAACGGAGTTTTGGTCATCTTGCCTTTGAGACATGACTGGCAAGTGTCATAAGATGAAAATTCGAATGGTTTCAAATATCCATCCTTATGCAACTTAGCCAGTCGTGTCACATTGATGTGACCCAGTCTACAATGCCACAAGAACGATTCGTTCAGTTCTGAACTCTTCCTCTTGTGTTTGTTTGTTATGCTCAGAACTGTTGATTGATTTTGAACATAAATGCCATTGCACAACGTGCCTGATCCAACCAACTTTTGGTTACGGAAAATGTTCATAACATTGTCCTGTAATACAAAATTATATCCCTCTTTACTCAACAAAGAAACCGATATAATGTTGCATATCAGGTTCGGCATGTAATAGCATTCGTTCAGAACCAATGTATTACCAGTTGGTAATACAAGGTGATATTCCCCGACAGTCTTAGCTGCAACAATTGCACCATTTCCAACTCTAATGTCTTTATCACCTTCTCCAAGTTCTTTACCTTTCCTTAGCCCATGTAACTGATTACATATATGGGATCCTGACCCGGTATCTAATACCCAGGACGTAGAGCAAATGGAGAAACAGTTCTCTGTAACGAACACACCCGAAGAAAATGCATCATCATGTACTTTCTTCATTCGGGTGGCATGGGAATCCTGGCATTCCCCTATGTCCTGTTCATTCCTATAACTCTTATAAGAAAGAACGGAACCAACGTTCCCCAGCACAGTATAACATGCGGGTTCGGTCAATACATCCATATTATTATCTTCATTAGGGCATGAAATGGTCGCTACCTGGAGAGAGAGAGAAGAAAACACTTTAGCGTATGCTCGTGCAAGATCAGATTGGTTATTATCTTATCTAATCAGGATGGCTCCCACTGGTTTTTATCAAATCTTCCTTCAAACCCTAAAAGGAAAGATTAGCCGGGATTAATTACACACTACAAGTTCGCCAATCTTTCAGCCAGGCCAGTGTCGGTACTTTGAGGGAGGTCCCCCGTGCTTTCGCACGAACCTAATTAAAGTAAACCTCGTTTTCCCAGAGGCGTAACCCCGTTGACACCTTTCTAGACACCTACTTGATCGGCTAATTGTAATGTGTAAAACTCTCCCAGGAGTAACTCTTACTCGCAGTGGGTATCGGGATCCAACTATCTCATAGAAGGTATGCAATCTCATTGCAAATTTCAACACTTGAAATTCCCGATAATATTTTGCCCCTAGCAGCTATATGATCTTAACATAGTCAACAAATCACAAGTGCTAGTCAAGTCCAACCTGTCATTTCTCGATTGAATTAAACCCACCCGCACGACCCTTAACATAGTCAACAAAGTCGCACGACTACCCTAATCCAATCGCATCATATGCTTATGCAGATAAGCACTAATTAGCTACCGCACACTACGCCTTAACATAGTCAACAAACGTAGCACGAATACTAACTAGTACTTATCTGAAATGACGGAGGGCTACGACAGGTTTTTCTGAAAACCTATTGCGTAATGAACTTGATATCGTTGTAGGATCAAATGAAGTTTTGAAATGGAATGATTTTGAGGCTTTTCTAGTTTTGCTAAAGGGGTCACTCCTGGTGAAGGGATCGTCGGCCCTTTCCTCGTCGAATGAGGTGCTGAATATATCATATATATCGCTATGCAAAGCAAAAAACCAAAAGCAGTCAAAAGCAAACCGAGTGTGTAGCATCTGCCAGTTATTGCTAAAGGAGTCACTCCCGGTGAAGGGATCTCGGTCCTTTCCTCATCGAATAAGGTGCAGGATATATCACATATACCGCTGTGCAAAGCAAGAACTGTAGCTACCTGTTTTATTTAAAATTTGATTCTACAACATCATTTGGTTTCTTTTCTTTCATTAATCACATTAATGAAGTCCCATCATTTAAGTCACCTAAACATCACAGATAAATACGACGTACACTTATACCATCCGCATTCGCCTGGATGTCCCCTCGTGCACCGTTAGGTTAGGTAACTAACGACAGAGCAGGGCAGGGCTAGTGCGGGTGTAAAACATAAGTAACGTCTATATAATATATCATATATACTATATAAAGTATCTATCACAGAACATTACATGATCATATCACAGATATCGCAGCAGAAGAAATATATGAAACATTGGATATACTAGGACGTCCGTGTTCTCAATACGAGCCAGTATAAAACACGGATTCCACGGTCGTGATGAATAGCCAATCCCACACCCCTAGACCCCTACGAGAGCGGCAAGCAACCCTACCAATTCTAGGGTTAGGAGACCTGGACTCGACTCCTCGAGATGGTCTCCCACTGGACCCTAGAATCCGGTTACTTGTGCTCCCCTCCTTGGGTCTATCCTAGTGCAGAAAAGTAAATAATATACAAAGGGTGACAACTTCCGCAACCTGGAAGTGCCCCAATAAAAGAATATTACATACAAGTTTTTACATGAAAGAAAATGAAAAACACTCATCTCACATAAAAAAAACCCGGCTATTCAAACACGACGATCTAATATAACATATCCAGCAACACATAACATCACATGTCATCGACGTAAATAAATATGTGCATCCTAATTGTCGTTGACATATAGCAATAAAACCGACGATATCACATATTACACTTACGGTCACAGAAAAGAAAGTGTAAAACTACAACAGTTGGAATCCGCAACCTCTTTAGACATCACATGCCTAATCAGTTATAAACCCCGAATTTTAGTCTCATTATCGAAAACTCTTTTCAATATCAAATGAAACTAAACCGCTAGATTTATAACATTCATTCAGTTATCTCATAACTGTTTGTGAATTCCAATTATTGTATCCCATTCCGGATAAATAGAAAATATTAAACTTTCCGATCGAACATTTGAACACCCAAGTTTTGCCGAAACCGTCCAACACATGAAATAGGTTCAAAGACATTCACTTCATGCCTCAGTACCAACGGTCCAGCCGTAGAAGGGTCAAGCCAACGCCTCACATATGGCACGCCGTACTGCCCCAAACCCGAAGGTTCAAAGGGCAGTTCAAGACTGTCACATAATTGAGTTAAGGTTTGTTGTCTTCTAGAGAGACCATCGCGTTACTTGCACTAATCAGAACGTCCTTAAACCACACAAAAATCCAACATTTGGATATTTTCCGGCAGGGGAAAAGTTGGGTATTTATATCCGGTCGGACTTTTTAACATATTCAAAAAATTATCCGGAAAGCACTTAGACAAAGTTCGATAATCCGATCGAAATACCGAGTCCCCAATACAACCCAGAATACTCAACTCTTGAATAAATATTAAAAATTTCCAGAAAACTCAGCACTGAATAAAAGAAGTTACTGTGCAAAATTGGGTGGGTGACGTCATCATACGGCTGCAGAACCGCCGCGGAAGCCAGGCTTCTGCCGCGGTTCCGCCGCACTTTGGAGGAATTGGGTGATCGTGTTTCACAGTAATTCTTATAAAGTCCTGCTGAATTTTCTGCACATTTTTAATTTGGAAAAAACCCAGTTTTTAAAAAATGTACAGAGAGCAACTTTGATATTAGGGTTTCGGTTCGATCGGACTTCAAACTCCGTCTGGACTTCGCCTAAGGCTCTAGCTAGGCTCTGATACCACTGTAGGGTTCCTAGGCACACTATAGAGGTCTCACAAGGCATCAACCATGCCAATTTCAAATTTTATGGGTGCCGAGAAACCCTAATCCGGATCGTCGACTAGAAATTTAGGCGAAAACTAAACTAGTTAACATCTTAACTAAAAGAGAGAGGCTACAACCTTTGTAGATCCGGTTCTCCACTTCCTTAGCTCCACGTAAGCGTCCTCTCGCTGTCCATCTCGAATCCCGGACTCAATCGTCGGCTTGATCGGAGAAATGGGCGGATTAGGTCGTCGGCTTCGTGCCGAAGATGATCTACGTCGAGGCATCACAAGTTCAAGCTCTGACTTCACAAATTTGTGAAACTTGTGAAGAAAACACCCAAAACAACTTGGCAAGAGGTAGAGGGTGAAGAAATAGGAGGTGGGTTCACTTTAGAATTGGATTTCTCACTTTAGAACTCAAGTTGCCATTGATGGCATCAAGCTTTCTTTCTTGAAGAAGAAGATCAAGAAGAAGGAAATATTATGATAAGTTCTTTCAAAATGAAAAAGAAATGAATACTTATCATAATAGGAACCATGGTTAGGTATATAGAATTGACCAAGGTTAGAAGAGTGGTTACGGTTAAGCATGAAGACAAATTGGTCACTTTGGTCAAAGCTTCATGAAGCTTCACAAAGGTTCAAGAATGAAAGCAACCATTTTGTATTCTTATCCCATTCTTTTTCCTAAATCAATAAATAAAATAATGGATAATTAAAACCCTAATCACTTTCTTAACCTAGGTTTAATTCTTTACACTTAACCAAATGAGCAAGCATCATCAAACATGATACAAAGATGTGCACAAAAGTATATCACATATACAACTTGCACATCAAGTGAGAAAATCCATTTAAAGTGAACCAATACTAGTTAATGCAAAATAATATATCAAATATATAATTATACATTAAATCATTAAATCAACACTTGACTTAACGATCCGGTCATATCGCATATAACCGACTAGTATCCTATGTATCGGCTTATCGAATCAATCGTTGATTCGATATCTAGGTTATATCGAATATAACCAATCGATACATTCATCGCGAGAATGGAATACGGTATCACATACACGCATTATTCTCGGTCCTGCACATATCTCATATGCGCTCCTATTTCGTTTCGCTTGAGCCAGGAAACCTCTGTGTAGGACTCTAAAGACTCGTCAATACTCCGGTAGCAGATGATGATCATATCAAGCACCCACAAGCCGCAAGCGGTCTGCTAAACGTAACGGCCATCCGGGTATTGAGCGATCAGAAGATCGACGAGCTAGCCCGCTCACACTCCTGTGAATCCAACCAGTAACACTTACCGTACAGTCTGGTCTGTTCGTCTGATATGTCGCATATCAAGTCTAGGGGTGGTAAACGTCAGACCCCAATAACCGATAAGTCGTGCCAATGTGAGGCTCATAACGGGTCGAGAAACTACTGGTAACACTTACCAGCAAATCTTTGATCAGCCCTGGCCAGGGACTTCCCTGTTACGGCCAATCAAGCACAGCGCAACATCAACCCCCAATACCGGGAGAGACGAAACCCCTCCTATCGCTCATTGCCTCCATGTGACTCGGGACTGTGCCCAAAGACCACCGTTTTGCATGCCCTCATGGACGTGGTAAGGTAGAGATCAAAGCACAGTGGGAATCACACAAGACTCTATGACGATCTTGGGTCTACAGACTAACCTGTACAAGTGTCACATGAGAACTGCCATCTGACGTGAGGTATAATACCATCTGGGAGTTCTCGGCGAGTCCGTCCAGTGTACCCAGTCTCTACTGAGCACCCGTATATCATCTCTGATGTCAAACACCAATGGATATGGGATCATCCATCGCCCATCTTATGGGTCGAGAAGCATATACGCTAGTCTACTCTAGTATATCGATGCCCCGTCTCGATACACCCACGACTAGGGACCTTGAAGGATGTATCTATAGACTACCATGTCCCCACTAGTATGATCTGCATCACAGTCCAGGTAGTCAAGTATACATCCTAAGGGCTTTACCAACATGTAACTATAAGACAGTGTAAAAAGACAAGTTTACATGTTAAGATAAAGAGTAACCAGATAGCATACTATCATATCGAGCAAGAAAGTCATCTCTATATATGTCCAAGCATCCAATATAATATACATCATCTGTACAATACTGGCCTCTAGGGCATATATACAACTAACCGAATGGTGTTGATGTTTCATTGGTTGCATTTAATGTGTTCATACTTTGTGTTCACACTTTGTGTTTACACTAGATATTTCTTCATGATCTTTTCTTGTGGTCACCCTCTCCCTCCTCCTACACTCACCCCCCATTCCTATATATATATGGCCGGCCCCCTCCTCTCTCCAAAAAGATATGCTTGATTCATTTGGTGAAAAGGTTATGATAGTTTTAGGGTGTATGGAAATTTCATAGCTCATTTCATTCCATCACCCGAATCAATTGGCAACTTCATTAACCGTTCGTCCATAGATTTGGACGGAACGAGACAAAGTCTTCTACTCATTCTCTACACAAATCTTGGTCGTCTCTTTTAGCAAACTTGACGACCGAGTTGCCTCGAGTCAGAGGCGGGAGCCCGTTTAAAGAATCGTTGACGTGGTGTCACCTGGACGGGCAGATCGGAGATCGACGAGATCGGAGCAGCCGCGACGGAGCGTGGGATGATGGTTAAAGAACGAAGGACTCGGATCATTCGGTATAACCTTTCTACACTCTTTACAGTTTGTTAGTTTAGCAATAATGGCAGATCCGGGTGAAAGTATACGATAGCGCCAGTTAAAAAGTTTTTGTTCCGCATTTGGCGTCTGTAGACGGCCGGGGCGCTACCGTAGACTTACAGTGGTATCAGAGCCTCACCATTTTGCTTTACTAACTTGTGCTAACGCGTTTAAAATATCGATTGAACCGGATATCAAAAACTACAAAATTCAAATTCTGAGTTTCTGTTGATTTTTAAAGGGTTCTAAAAATAATTTTACATATCACAGAAAATTCAGCAGGGTTTTCTAAGAACACCGTACAAATTTGGGCACGTGATTCGACAAGACCGCCGCGGAATCGCGGTCAAACCTATGGTTTGACCGCGCTTCCGCGGCCATTCAGTGAGATCGTGGCCCCAAATTTGCACAGTGGGTTCTTGTCTGGAATTTGGGGTTTTTGGTATATATCTTTTAGGCCCAGATTTTGTTACTGTTCAACAGATGTTCGTGGGGCCCACTTCGTGATATTTGGTCGATCGAAATTTAAACATGTTAGTTTACAGTACTTACATTATATCTCCGACCGGGAATGTCATTTGATCGGTAAACCGCGTCTGATTGCTATAGTTCTTTTAGACGGGTTTGCGAACGTGACATTCGCGTTGATGTTCTGTGTTGTGCTGTGATGTTGCGGATTTGTCGTGGTGGATAGCAGTATGCAATGGTAGTGCAGTTTGGATTTATTTGTACATTTGATATTGTGGGGCGAGCGTCCAACATGTGGACTGCCGTCACTGCCTGTTGTATAATATTCTTTTGGGGCACGGCCAGGTTGCGGTCGATGTACCTGTTGTACTATTTTTCCATTTCTGTACTAGTTTTACCCCGCGACGGAGTGCACGGATAGCCGGGTTCTGGAGGGTAACGGGTCCACATCTCATGGCTTTGAGAGGCAGAGAGGCCTTACTCTAAAATTGGCAGACTATTCGCCGCACTCGTAGGGGGTACAGGCTGACCTAAGAAGGGGTGCTCAAGCTACCGGATTCCGTGAAGTGCAGGGTGGTCCATTCACTTTGCTGTAGGGGGGCTGCTTTGCTTCAGGTTTTGGCGGGTAACTTGCCGCACCCGTAGGGGCCTAGGTTTCATTGCACAGGCTATCCACACGACCAGGGGAACGTCGGGTTTCAGCAGCAGCTCTCTGAAACCCGGGGATCCCAGTTATCTGTATTGTTCTGTGATGCTTATTACTTTTCTGTAATGTTGCATATTATCACACCTGGAGCGATTATTGTATATTGGTTTATATACTATTAGATGTTGTATATGTTTTACACCCGCGCTAGTCCAGTCCCCGCTCTGTCATTAGTTAAGTAACCTAACGGATGATGACGGGACCCAGTGACGAATGCGGATGGCATATACGTACATTTTATTTTCGTTCTTTTCTGGTGTGATTAAATTAATGGGACTGCGTTGATTCTGATCAATGCAAAGGAAAACAAACCTATTTGGCAGTTGTTGGAACAAATTTAAAAAGTGTTATTACAAAGACGTTTCCTTTTGTTTTGCATAATGGTATTCAGTGGAATATCCTGCACCTCATTCGACGGGGCAAGGGCCGATATCCCTTCACCGGGACTGACCCCTTGGGCAGAAGTTTGAGTCAGGGTAATAACTTCACTATAGTCGATTACAAGTTGCTTTGCACTGCGGTATTCAGTGGAATATCCTGCACCTCATTCCACGGGGAAAGAGCCGAGATCCCTTCACCGGGAGTGACCTCTTTAGCAAAAGGTTTTCTCCACTATATTATAAAAAGCTATCAGGTTCCTTCAGCGATATCAAGTTCGTTACGTTAAAGGTTTTTCGCCAAAAACCAGCCGTAGCCCTCCGTCATTTCTTTTGGGTATTCAATAGTATTCAAGCTATGCATTTTAGCCAAAGTTAAGGCATAGTGTTTGGTAGCTGCTGGGTATTCAGTTGTTGCATAGATAGACGAGTTGGTTTGGGACAGTCGTTCTGCCGATTGGCCAAAGTCAGGGGCATGTGCGGGTGGGTTCAAATTGACAAGATAGTGACGGGTAGAACTTGGCATGTGACTTATGACATTTTGACCAAAGCCAAGGTTATAAGAGCATGGGGCAAAAATGTTAGTGTATATGCCCTAGAGGCCATTACTGTATCATACTAGTTTGTATATTACTTAATGGAATCTTGGGATATTCACCTTGTATATACAATCTTGCTCAAAATAGTAGTATGCTACTTGGTTTGTTTCTACTTCAATGTGTACATGTGTTTATTTTAGTATATCTCCTATACACATTAGTGGAGCCCTTAGGATCTTTGGTTGATTACCAGTGTTGTGATGGCAGTCACACTAGTGGGGGCTGGGTAATCTATAAGCACATCCTTATGCAGGTCCCTAGTCGCAGGACTATCGAGACAGGGCATCGGTACTCCGGAGTAGACTAGCGCATGCGCTTCTCATCCCAGAGTGGGAGATGGTATGTCCCACAGCCATCAGTACGTCATACTGGAGATAGTATGCGGGTGCTCGTTGGGTTACGAGTACCCTGGACAGGACTCGTCGGGAACTGACCGGTTGGTAATATACCTATCGTCGGTTATCAGTTCCCAGGTGACATGAGTACAGCTTAGTCCGCTGACTTGACACTGTCACTTCGCCTCGAGTGTGTTCCCACTGTACTTTGATTACTACCCTACCACGGCTCAAAGGAGTCGTGCAAACAGGTAATAGTTGGGTGCAGTCCCGAAGCACTTGGAGGCAGTGACGGTTAGACAGGATTCGTCTTTCCCGGTATTGGGGGTTGACATCGCGCTGTGTCTAGGAGAGCCATTACACGAGTAGTCCCTGGCCAGGGCAAACGAGATATACTGGTAGGCTTCCAGTGTTATCTCAGGGTGTATTGGGCTTCACTCCAACACGACTTGTACCGCTATTAGAGGACTGACGTTTACCGCCCACCTAGGCCCGCCATGCGATGTATCAGACGAACAGACCGGACTGTACGGAGATTGTCACAGTCAGACTCAGTAGGAGTTCAGATGGGTTTCACCTCGTCAGTCTTCTTGTCGGCATCTACCTGGGGTCCGTTACGCACAGCTAGTGCCGCTTGCGGTCTGTGGTTAAACCCACTGCCAGCGTAGTGTCGAGTCTTTAGAGTCCCACACAGAAAGCTATTCGCCTTTAGGCAAAAGAGTAGAGGTCGCATGGTTTTGCGACAGGGTCCGGTCACATCCGTGCACTTGTGCACGTACAGTGTCCGGACAGTTAACACTAGCAGGCTTTGGTTTAAGCAGGATCCTAGTGTACGTTTTGGGATTGATTTTATCTTGTTTGTATTCGTGTTCCTCGGAACGCGGATGCGGGTGTGTATGCACAGTTGACAGAGAGACAGAGGCAGAGTATTCTCATTGGGGTTGTTGACTGTTGACAGTTGACTGTTGACCATTGACTTTTGCTTAACCCTAATGAGAATAAGATATATGATTAACATTAATATTAATTAAGTATTGTAGTGACATGGTTGTTGAGGGGTTGACTTTGTTGACTTGTTGACTTTGTTGACCGGTTGACTAGGTTGGACTAGTTGACCATCATCATGACAATGGCTATCATTCTATGGCAAAGACTTTTGCTTGCTTGTTTATTTATGCAAAATGAGTGCATGAAATGATATAGCCATTTTGACTTAAACCATTTTACACAATACTTGATTACTATTTTTGTGATGATGGCTTTTGGATTATGAGAGGTGAGAATGAGATGAGTATGGTTCATTCTATCATTTGCTTTCTCTCTCTTGAGCTCTCTCATTCTCAAGCTCTCCCTCTTCCTCTTGCTCTCTCTACCTCAAGGCAAACCATTCTCATGTGTTGAGACTCATTGCCTTAGAGATAAAAAGACACCAAAACATTCCTCTACTCATTCTAGTTCACAAGGCCTAGCAAGCCAAGTGATCTATTTTCTTCAAAGTTCGAAGAAGAAGCCAAAGGTAGAAGCTTTCGGGTGGATCCATCTTCGGCGCAAGGAGACGACGAGGTGAGGCCGATCCGTACACCGGAAGGAGTCAAAGACGAAGGAGTTCAAGAAAGGTATAGCCCCCTAACCGAGTAGGTAAACTCTTGTTAGGTTGTTAGTTAGTAGTTTAACAAAGATCCGGCTTTTGAGTCCATGTTACCGCCTCTTGAAAATTGTTTTTCACCAAATTCAGCATGCCCGAAAGTACCGGGAGAGGTAGCTTGAACTTACAGTGGTATCAGAGCCTAGTTAAACTCTATCTAACATATTAGCAAAGTAACTAGAAGATCGATCAAAGAAAAAGTCACGAAACGAATCCGAGTTGTCAAGTTTCTGCCGATTTTTATTCTGTTCAAAAGTTGATAATTTTCATCTTAAAAATCGACTCAGGCTTTTATTTGAATAACCACCAAATTTGATCCCACGAACCGTTCAAAGAGCCGCAGAAACGCGGCGGGAGCACGCTCCCGCCGCGGTTCCGCGGCCGAGTTGACTCGGCCGAGGTCCAAATTTGGTGCAGAGTATTTCTGGGGTTGTTTTAGGATTTTTGGAATATGTATTTTCTGCCCAGATTTTCCAGAACGAAAATTTTGTATTTGGGGCCTATAAATCCGTATTTTTGATCGAACTTCTAAAAGACTTAAGCTGACGGGTTTTTCTGTGATGTGATATTTGTATTGAACGTCTGCTAATCGCTATATGTCGATTAGTGGGGGTTATACAAATCTGTGATCTGTAATGTTATTGGAATGTGTATATGAATTCATTGGATTGTCGCGGGTGAATAGCCGGGGGTTGTGAGACGAGAGTTTTCTTTTCTTTCAATTCATATAAATTTGTAAATTGATGTAATTATTATTTGTATGGCCGCACAACCGGGTCGGGGTTGTAGCCGTCATTGTATAATTTCTTTTTACTGTTTTTGCTCCTAGGATAGACCCATGGAGGGGGTGCACAAACTACCGGGTATGCCGAAGTGCCGAGTGGCCTACTCACGGAGTTGAGGGAGGTTGCTTCGCTTCGGGTACTTGGCGGGTAGTTTGCCGCACCCGTAGGGGTCTTGGGTGGGGTATTGGCTATTCACCACGACCGTGTAATCTGCTTTTCGTTACAGGCTCGTACGAATTGCGGATTCCTAGTATATCCAATATGTTCATCTGTGATCTGAAATGGCTATCATTGCAGTATATCTATATATGATATTATTTAGGCGTTGCTTATGTTTTACAGCCGTGCTAGCCCAGCCCCCGCTCTGTCGTTAGTTAAGTAACCTAACGGGTAATGACGGGGCCCCGTGGCGAATGCGAATGGCATAAGCGTACGTCATATTTTGGTTGTTTTCTGCAATGGTAGGATTAAATGATGGGACGCATTAAAAGAACTAATGCAAGAATATCACGCATTAAAAGAACTAATGCAAGAAAATAAACCACGTTAAAGTCGTTGGAACACTTTCGAAAAACCACTCGGTTCTTTTCAAAACTAACTTTTAAATGCGGAGCTTGAGCCACTCCTTTTAAAAGCTATCTCGTTCCATCGATTATATCAAGTTCACTACGTTCACGGTTTTGCCAAAACCATTCGTAGCCCTCCATCATTTCAGTTAAAAATTCGGTAGTATTCAAGCTATGTATTTTGACCTCACGCCAAGGCATAGTGATTGGTAGCTGCCGGATATTTATCTGTTGCATAGATAGAATGCGTTGGTTTGGGACAGCCGTACTGCCATTTTGGCCTACGTCAAGGGTAGGTACGGGTGGGTTCAAATTAACCTGGATAATGATGGGAAGAACTTGACATGTGACTTATGACATTTTGACCTCACGCCAAGGTCATAAGAGCATGGGGAAAAAATCCACATCGGGAGTTTCATAAGTACTGAAACTTGCTAGAGTTGCATACCATTTGGAGTGTGATGATTCTGGTAGGATTCCTTCAGTTTCGTCACGCGATGATATTTGGATCCCGATCCTACTGTGAGTATATGCTACTCCTCGGGAAATTTCTCACTTAACGATCAATGCAATAAACCAAGTAGGTGTCTAGAAAGGTGTTAGCGGGGCTACGTCCACAGGGAAAAGAGGTTATTTAATTAAGGAACTTCGCGAAAGCGTTGGAAAACCTCCCTCGAAGTACCGACACCAGCCTGGCCGAACGGTTAAGCAAGTATTGAACGGTGAGATTGATCCTGACTAATTCTTCCTTTTTGGTTTGAGGAAGGATTCGAGAAACAGTGGGAGCCATCCTGTTTAGACAAACTAAAAACCATTCTAAACTTGCAAGAGCATCATGCTGAGTGTTTCTTCTCTCTCCTAATTGCAGCAACCAATCGACATGACTGGACTTAAGTTACTTCTAGATAAAAACATACTGACAGGGCCAAACTACAAAGATTGGCTCAGGAATGTCAAGATGGCAATCACTTACGACAAGCTGGGGTATCTTCTCACCACCAAAGCTCCCCCTGTCCCAGGTCCCAAAACCAGCGTCGCGGATAAGGAAATTCGTAAGACCTGGGAACTAGACTGCGCGAAGGCCAAATGCCTCGTGCTTGCCTCTATGGACAATGAACATCAGAGGAGGCACGAGAATATGGACCTGGAATCCATATTTCTTCATACAAAAGAACTGTATGGAGAGCAATCTCGTATCGCAAGATACGAAGTGTCGAAGAAGTTATTTTTGGCAAGATTGGTCGTCGGATCATCGGTTGCGGAACACGTGCTTAAGATGATTGGCTACATTGAGGAGCTCGCGGACTTTGGGACCACGTTGGAGAATGAGCTCTATACGGACTTGATTCTCCAGTCCCTTCCTTCCACTTACGCCCAGTTCATACTGAACTTCAACTTACAAGAAAAGGAAGTTGAACTTTCAGAACTCCTCAACATGCTGAGGAGCGCAGAAGGCACCCTACAGAAAGGTAGGGAAACATCCACTTTGTTTGTAGGAGGATCTTCTTCTTCTAGGTCCAAGGCAAAAGCCAAGGGAAAGAAGAAGAAAACCCCCGCCAAACCAAGGGGCGGTGTTAGTAAAGTGGATACGAAGGGAAAGGCAAAAGCAATAAAGAAAGTGGGAAAGCTTGTGGATAAGGAAGAATGCTTCTATTGTCATAAGAAAGGACACTGGAAGAATGATTGCAGGGCTTGGAAAGCCAGGACACAGGAATTGAAGCAGGTTGCAGCTTCAGCTTCAGGTGTGTATGTTATTGAAAACTGTCTTTCAATAAACTCTACTTCCTGGGTATTGGATACCGGATCAGGATCTCATATCTGTAATTCTTTGCAGGCATTGAGAAACCGTAGGGTTTTGAAGGCAGGTGATATGATCCTCAAAGTTGCAAACGGAGCTAGCAGGGATGCTAAGGCCATGGGGGACTATCACCTGGGAATGTCAGATGGACATGTTTTGGTTTTGCGTAATTGCTTTTTTATACCCAACGCAACTTGTAATATCATTTCTGTATCTTTGGTTTCTAAAGAAGGTTATGAATTTGCGTTTGTAAGTAATGTTGTGAACATTCACCTTAATCAAGTTCTGATTGGGTCAGGTACATTGAGCAATGGTATATACGTATTAAACCAACCACAGATTTTCAATGTCCAGAATACACACAAAAGAAAGTCTCCGGAAATAAATCAGACTTTCTTGTGGCATTGTAGACTGGGTCACATCAATGAGAGAAGGTTGACGAAGTTACATACAGAAGGATATTTGAATCCGTTCGAATATCAATTGTATGCCACTTGTCAATCCTGTCTCAAAGGAAAGATGACAAAGACTCCGTTTACTGGACACGGAGTAAGGGCGAGCGAGCTCTTGGGACTCGTACACAGCGACGTGTGCGGTCCAATGTCTACACATGCGCGAAGCGGTTTTTCTTACTTCATTACTTTTACGGATGATTTTTCAAGATTCGGACATGTCTTCTTAATGAAACATAAGTCCGAAGCCTTTGGAAAATTCCAGGAATATAAGAATGAAGTAGAAAAACAAACCGGCAAAAGTATCAAGATCCTAAGATCGGATCGAGGTGGTAAATACTTGAGTGCCGAGTTCCTGGACTATTTAAAAGAGAATGGAATTCTCTCTCAGCTTACTCCTCCATACACTCCGCAACATAACGGTGTATCGGAGAGACGGAACCGAACCCTATTGGATATGGTACGGTACATGATGAGTAACGCTGAGTTACCGCGATCATTCTGGCGGTATGCACTAGAATCAGCCGCATACCTTTTGAACCGAGTTCCCACTAAGACTGTGCCTACCACACCATATGAGTTATGGAGTGGGAAGAAACCCTATCTTCAATATCTGAAGATCTGGGGATGTCCAGCTTTTGTCAAAAAGCAGCATGCGGACAAACTCGAGGCACGCTCAGTACTGTGCAAGTTTGTGGGATACCCAAAGAACACCAGGGGGTATCTTTTCTACCACGCAGAGGAACAAAAAGTCCTTGTTTCTCATAATGCCCACTTTCTAGAACACCAGTTCTTGGAAAAGGAAATTAGTGGGAGCGCAGTAGAACTGGAAGAAATTCCAGAACCACAGACTATTACTGAAAGCTTAGTGGAACCAGAGGGTTCAAAAGAACAGGACATTCCTACGCCGCTCCGCAGAAGTAGTAGGCAGTCTCATCCGCCCGAGAGATACTACGGTTTTCTCATAGACGGGGATAGAGAGGATTGCATCATAGATTATGATGAGCCTACTAGCTTCCAGCAGGCCATTCAGAGCGTAGACTCAGTAAAATGGCTAGATGCAATGCGGACCGAAATGGAGTCCATGTACACCAACAAAGTATGGACGTTGGACATTGCTCCAGACGGGGTAAAACCCGTAGGATGCAAGTGGATCTTCAAAAGGAAGATTGGTGTAGATGGACAGGTTGAGACCTATAAAGCTAGACTTGTTGCAAAGGGTTTCCGTCAAAGACCTGGCTTGGACTATGACGAAACCTTTTCTCCAGTGGCTATGCTGAAATCCATTCGGATCCTTCTTGCCATTGCTGCCTTCCACGATTATGAGATCTGGCAAATGGACGTAAAGACCACTTTTCTTAATGGAAATTTAGAGGAGTGTGTCTATATGGACCAACCAGAGGGTTTCATTCAGAGTGGGAGCAGCGAAAAGGTGTGCAAGTTGCTTAAGTCCATCTATGGACTAAAGCAGGCATCGCGGAGTTGGAACATCTGTTTTGATGAGACGGTTAAGGAATTTGGCTTTATCAAAAATCCAGATGAACCATGCATCTATAGTAGATTTGTAGCGAGAACTGTTGTATTCCTCGTTTTATACGTGGATGACATTCTCTTAATAGGAAATGACATTCCTATGCTACAATCTGTCAAGGGGTTCTTGTCACACAGGTTCTCCATGAAAGACCTGGGTGATGCCTCATACATCCTAGAGATCCGGATCCATCGTGATAGATCCAAGAGGATATTAGGATTTTCGCAGTCCAGGTACATCGACACCATACTGAAAAGATTCAGTATGGAAGATTCCAAGCGCGGTAACCTACCGGCTTTAAGGTTCCTAGGCACCTTATAGAGGTCTCACAAGGCATCAACCATGCCAATTACAAAAATTCTAGGTGCCGAGAAACCCGACTACGGATCGTTTGCTAGAAATCTAGGCGAAACTAAAACTAGTTAACAACTTAACTAAAGAGAATACGGAAATACAACCTTTGTAGATCCGGTGCTCCACCTCCATAGCTCCGCAATGAAGTCCCTCGCTGTCCATATCGAGATCCAGGCTCTTGCGTCGGCTTCATCGGAGAAGAAGCGGGCTAGGTCATCGACAACGTGCCGAAGATGATCTACGTCGAAGCATCACTAGATCAAGCTCCACCTTCACCAAGCCATGAAAACTTGTGAAGGAAACACACTCTACTACTTGGAAAGAGGTAGAGGATGAAGAAATAGGAAGTGGGTAGACTTTAGAATTGGATTTCTCACTCTAATTCATCAATCACCATTGATGGAATCTAGTTTTCTCTTCTTTGAGGAAGAAGAAGAAGAAGAAGATAAAGAATGATTTTCAAATGAAAAGAATAATCCATTCTTATCATAAGTGAACCATGGTTAGTTGTAGAGAGTGAACTAGGGTTAGTGGAGTGGTTAGGGTTAAGCATGAGACAAAAATGGTGACAAAGTCAAAGTGTTCATGAAACTTCATGAACAAAACAAAAATTGCCACCATTTTCTCATATGCTTATTCTTTTTCCAAAAAGAAAAAGAATAAAATATAAATAAGGAAATCAAAAACCCTAATCATCCACTTAACTATAGTTTGATACTTTACACTTAACCAAAAAGCATGTATCATCAAACATGATACAATCAAGTGCACAAAATCATATCGCATATGGAATGCGCACACCCGAGTGAGAAAATCCATTCAAAGTGAACCGATACTAGTTAATGCAAAGTAATATATCAAATATATAATTATGCATTAAATCACTAAATCAACACTTGATTCAAAGATCCGGTCATGTCACACATAACCGACTGGTATCATCAGTAACAACTTATCGAATCAACACTTGATCCGATAACCCGGCTATATCGCATATAACCGATCAATGTCACATCGCGAGAATGAAATACGGTATCACATACACGCATCATTCTCGGTCCCGCACATATCTCATATGCGCTCCTATTTCGTTTCGCTTGAGCTAGGAAACCTCTGTGTAGGACTCTAAAGACTCGTCAATACGCCGGCAGCGGATGATGATCATATCAAACATCCACAAGCCGCAAGCGGTCTGCTAAACGTAACGGCCACCCGGGTATTGAGCGATCTGAAGATCGACGAGCAAGCCAGCTCACACTCCAGTGAATCCAACCAGTAACACTACCGTACAGTCCGGTCTGATTGTCTGATATGTCGCATATCTCGCCTAGGGGTGGTAAACGTCAGACCCCAATAGCTCGATAAGTCGTGTCGATATGAGGTCTATAACAATTCGAGAAACTACTGGTAACACTTACCAGTAAATCTCAGCAACCCTGGCCAGGGATTTCCTGTTATAGCCAATCGAACACAGCGCAACATCAACTCCCTATACCGGAAGAGACGAATCCCCTCTTATCGCTCATTGCCTCCATGTGACTCGGGACTGTACCCAAAAACCACCGTTTTGCACTCCCTCTTGGACGTGGTAAGATGGAAATCAAAGCACAGTGGGAACCACACAAGACTCTATGACGATCTCGGGTCAACAGACTACTCTGTACCAGTGTCACCAGAGAACTGCCATCTGACGTGAGGTATAATACCATCTGGGAGTTCTCGGCGAGTCCGTCCCGTGTACCCAGTCTCTACTGAGCACCCGTATATCATCTCTGATGTCAAACACCGATGGATATGGGATCATCCATCGCCCATCTGTATGGGTCGAGAAGGTATACGCTAGTCTACTCTGGTATATCGATGCCCCGTCTCGATATACCCTCGACTAGGGACTTTGAAGGATGTACTTATGGACTACCATGTCCCCACTAGTATGATCCGCATCATAGTCCAGGTAGTCAAGCACACATCCTAAGGGCTTTACCAACATGTAACAGAGAGACAATTAGTATACACGTTAAGGTAAAGAGCAACCAGATAGCATACTATCATGTCGAGCAAGAAAGTCCTCCCTATATACGTCTCAGCATCCACCACAATATACATCCTATGTACAGTAATGGCCTCTAGGGCATACATATAACTAACAATCTCCCACTTGCACTAGGACCATCTGTAGCAGTAGTTGTAGTATCTCATACTCAACCATCCCATAAAAGTCTCTCTCTGGGAACAGGCCTTTGTGAGTGGATCCGCTGTGTTGTCCTCTGAGTCTACTCTCCTAACCTCGATCTCCTTGGAGATCAAGCATCTCCATGATCAGGTAATACTGCCTTAGAATATGTCTGGATCACTGATGGGATGGGCGTTCCTTGGCAAAAGCCACAACTCCATTGTCACACAATGGGAGGAACTAAGTTCATCTCATGAACTAATATACACCCAGACAGCCTCTTTGGTAGCATCTTAAGTAGCGATGTATTCAGCCTTTATCGTCTAGTATGCCACGGTATCTAGCTTGGAACTCTTCCAACATACCGTCCCTTTGCTTAGGGTAAAGACAATGCCTGTGACTGACACTCAGTCGTCTTTATCACTCTGGAACCTTCCAGTGATTCTCCCCAGGATCAACTGATACCATCTCACTATATCTAGTGAGTATCCTAACATCCATTTAGATCTATCTCATAGATCCAAAGTCCAGGATTTAGTAGGTATCACTTTGATCCTATATGGAGAATCATGGTGATAATCGGAGATTGATCGAGCGTAGCATAGGAAACTCTTTCCTTATCAAGAGTATGTCATCCACGTACTCTACGAGGATCGTCACCATACTCCCTACTACCTTTTTGTATATACAAGGTTCATCTACCATTTTGATGATGTCAAACTGTTTGACTATTTCATCAAAACAGACGTTCCAACTCCGCGATGCCTGCTTTATCATATAAAACATCTTGCACACGTTTCCGCTGCTCCCACTGTCTACGAGGCCCTCTGGCTGTGTACTTATAGATGCACTCTTCTAAAACATCATTTAGAAAAGCAGTCATGGCACCCAACCGCCAGATATCGTAGTTATGGTATGTAGCCGTGGCAAGTAGGATCTGGATGGACTTAAGCATAGATCCTTAGAAAAAGTTTCATCATGATCCACACCTGGTCAATGATGCAAACCTTTAACAAGTCTAGCTTTGAAAGTCTCAACTTTTCTATGTACACTTAGTAATCTTCTCAAGATATACTTGCTCCTGATGGGGATTTAACCCTTCAGATATAGCAACCAAAGTCCATACTTTGTTGGTGCATAAGGATTCCATCTCAGATCGCTAAGCATCCAGCCATTCTTACAGAGTCTCACTCCTGATAGCCAGCTCGAAACTAGTTGGGTCATCATCTCATGATGCAGTCCTCGCTCCCACTGTCATAGAGAAACCGAAGTATCTCTCAGGTGGGTGAGGAACCCTACTAGATCGGCGAAGAGGCTGAGGTTCGTTGGTTACTACTGAATCCTTCGGTTCTACCAAATCATCAGCTGCTGTTTGTATAGCTGGAACATTTCCAGTTCTACATAACAGATCTTGCCTCGAGCTTGTCCGGATTTTGCTTTTAGACATAGGCCGGACAACCCCAAATCTTAACAAACTTAAGACATGGGCTCTTCCCTTTCCATATCACATATGAAGTGGTAGGCATTGATTTGATTCGAACCCTATTCAATAGGTATGCAACTTCTCAAGTGCATAACACCCAAAAGGAAACAGGTAACTCAGTAGTACTCATCATAGAGCACACCTTATCATAAAGGGTGTTATTGCTCCATCCCGATATACCATCGTGCTATGGTGTATACGGAGGAGTAATGCTGAGAGATAATCCCATTCTCCTTTAGAATAGTCCAAGAATTTCGTGCTCAAGTATTCTCCTCCTTGATCTCATCAAAGGACATAATACTTATACCCGTATTGGTTCTCTACTTCTAACTTATATTCTGTGAATATCTCAAAAGGTTCGGACTTATGTTTCAACAGGAACGTATGTCTGAATCTTGAGAGATTATCATAGAATGTAATGAAGTAAAAGAACCGGTCTTGGCATGTGTAGACAGGGGACCTACATACATCAACATGTATCATCCCAAGAGTTCACTAACTCTTTCTCTGTTTCCAGTAAACGGAGCTATGGTCATCTTATCTTTGTGACATGACTGGCGAGTTTCACAAGATGTAAATTCAAACTGATTTAAATATACATCTAAATGTAACTTCAGCCAGTCGGGTCGCATTGATCTGACCTAGTCTACAATACCTCAAGAAGAATCCGTTCATTTCTGAACTCTTCTTCTTATGTGTGTTCTGTATAGTAAGAACTGTAGTTTGATTTAGAACATCAACGCTTTTAGATAACGTGCCTGAACCGATCAACTTTTGATATAGGAAATGTTCAAAACATTATCCAACAATACAAAATTATATCCTTTCTTTACTAATAAAAAGACTGATATGATTTTGTATATCAGGTTCGGTATCTAATAACATTCGTTCAGAATCAATGTATTGTAATACAGGGTGACAGTGACCAACAGACTTGGCTGCAACACTTGCCCCGTTTTCTGCCTCATGAAACTTATCACCCGTTCTCAGTTCTCTACCTTTCTATAGCCCTATGTAACAGATTGCATATCTGGGATCCTGATCCGGTATCATATACCCAGGACGTAAAGGATACTGAGAAACAGTTCTGTATAATGAACAAACCCGAAGATGATGCATCGGCATGCACTCTCTTCGTTTGGGCGGCACGGGAATTCTGGTAATCCCCAATTTCCTGCTCTGTCTTATAACAATTATAAGTTGGAGCGGGACCAACGTTCCCCAGCTCAGTATAACAAGCGGGTTCGGTCAATTATCCGTATTATTATCTTGATTAAGGCGTGATATGGTCGCTACCTGGAGAGAGAGAGAAGAAAACACTCAGCGTGCGCTCTTGCAAGAATAGATTGGTTATTATTTTATCTAATCAGGATGGCTCCCACTGCTTTTTATCAAATCTTCCTTCAAACCCTAAAAGGAAAGACTAGCCGGGATTAATTACACACTACAAGTTCGCCAATCTTTCAGCCAGGCCAGTGTCGGTACTTTGAGGGAGGTCCCGCGTGCTTTCGCACGAACCTAATTAGTGTAAACCCCGTTTTCCCAGAGGCGTAACCCCGTTGACACCTTTCTAGACACCTACTTGATCGGCTAATTGTAATGTATAAAACTCTCCCAGGAGTAACACTTACTCGCAGCGGGTATCGGGATCCAACTATCTCATAGAAGGTATGCAATCTCATTGCAAATCTCAACACTTGAAATTCCCGATAATATTTTGCCCCTAGCTCGCTATGACCTTGACGCATGCCAAACAACCCATAGTCTGCTAGTCAAGTTCAACCCGTACATTTCTTGATTGAATTAAACCCACCCGCACGACCCTTGACGCATGCCAAACAACGCCGTACGAATACCCTAATCCAATCGCATCATATGCTGGCAGATAAGCACTAGTTAGCTACCGTACACTACGCCTTGACGCATGCCAAACAACCGCAGCACGAATACTAACTAATACTTATCTGAAATGACGGAGGGCTACGACAGGTTTTTCTGAAAACCTATTGCGTAATGAACTTGATATCGTTGTAGAATCAAATGATTTTGAAATGGAGTGCTTTTGAGGCTTTTCTAGTTTTGCTAAAGGAGTCACTCCCGGTGAAGGGATCGTCGGTCCTTTCCTCGTCGAATGAGGTGCGGGATATATCATATATATCTCTGTGCAAAGCAAAAACACTTAAAAGCAATCAAAAGACAAACCGAGGGGCGTAGCATCTGCCAGTTATTGCTAAAGGAGTCACTCCCGGTGAAGGGATCTCGGTCCTTTCCTTATCGAATAATGTGCAGGATATATCATATATACCGCTGTGCAAAGCAAGAACTGTAGCTACCTGTTTTATTTTGAAATTCGATTCTACAGCATCTTAGGTTTCTTTTATTTCATTAATCACATTAATGAAGTCCCATCATTTAAGTACCTAAACATCACAGATAAATACGACGTACACTTATGCCATCCGCATTCGCCTCGATGTCCCCTCGTGCACCGTTAGGTTAGGTAACTAACGGCAGAGCGGGGCAGGGCTAACGCGGGTGTAAAACATAAGTAACGCCTATATAATATATCATATATACTATATACTGTATCTATCACAGAACATCACATGATCACATCACAGATATCGCAGCAGAAGAATCATATGAAATATTGGATATACTAGGACGTCCGTGTTTTCAATACGAGCCAGTATAAAACACGGATTCCACGGTCGTGATGAATAGCCAAACCCACACCCCTAGACCCCTACGAGAGCGGCAAGCAACCCTACCAATTCTAGAGTTAGGAGACCCGGACTCGACTCCTCGAGTTGGTCTCCCACTGGACTCCAGAACCCGGTTACTTGTGCTCTCCTCCTTGGGTCTATCCTAGTGCAGTAAAGTAAATAATATACAAACGGTGACATCTTCCGCAACCTTGAAGTGCCCCAATAAAAGAATATTACATACAAGTTTTTACATGAATGAAAATGAAAAACACTCATCTCACATAAAAAAAACCCGGCTATTCAAACACGACGATCCAATATAACATATCCAGCAACACATAACATCACATGTCATCAACGTAAGTAAATATGCGCATCCCAATTGTCGTTGACATATAGCAACGAAACCGGCGATATCACATATTACACTTACGGTCACAGAAAAGAAAGTGTAAAACTACAACAGTTGGAATCCGCAACCACCTCAGACATCGCATGCCTGACCAAATGAATTCCTTAGACATCGCATGCCTAACAATTATAAACCCCGCATTTTAGTCTCAAAATCGAAAACACTTTTCAATATCAAGTCGGGTAATTCAACAAGATTCCCGACATCCTGATCGAATACTCATCGCAAACTTTAGTAGGCGGCCGCACCCCCGATACCGTCGACGAAGTGCACCAAGGCGGAACACCGCTACCGCGAGCACCCGAACGGATACTTTCGGCGACGGGGTTCTCCTACAGTCACTTGGTCGGGGCTATGGAGTGAGGCTGTCTATTAAGTTTACCCGGCGAGTATCCGCGTACGCTACGTGATTGCGACGGACTTTTGATCACATCAAAATTCCGTGGCAACCGATCAAGTGAGACTAAACTGCTATGTTTATAACATTCATTCAGTTATCTCATAACTTCTTGTGAATTCCAATTATTGTATCCCATTCCAGATAATTAGAAAATGTTAAACTTTCCGATTGAACATTCGAACACCCAAGTTTTCCCGATACAGATCAACACATGAAACAAGTCTAAAAACATTCAGTTCGTGCCTCAGTACCAACGGTCCAGCCGTAGAAGGGTCAAGCCAACGCCTCACATGTGGCACGCCGTACTGCCCCAAACCCGAAGGTTCAAAGGGCAGCTCAAGACGGTCACATAATCGAGTTAAGGTTTGTTGTCTTCTAGAGGGTCCATCGTGTTACTTGCAATACTTAGAACGTCGTTAAACTACGGAAAAATCCAACACTTGGAAATTTCCCGACAGGGGAAAAATTGGGTATTTATATCCGGTCGAACTTTTTAACATATTCTAAAATTTATCCGGAAATCCACATAGACAAAATCTGATACTCCGATCGAAACACCGAATCCCCAAAACAACCCCAGAAAATTCAACTCTGGAAAAAATATTAAAAATTCCCAGAAAATCCAACTTCAGAAAATAAGAATTACTGTGCAAACTAGGGAAGCTGACGTCATCAACTTGCCGCTGAACCGCCGCATCAGTCACTCTTCTGCCGCGGTTCAGCCGCGGTTTTTACTGTTCACAAGAAACTTTTTGCGCCGTAATTCTTAGATTTCCCTGCTGAATTTTTTAGCAATTTTTAATTTGAAAAAATCCCAGATTTTAGAAAAAGGACAGAGAGCATTTTCCGGGTTGGGTTTTCGGTTCGTTCGGACTTCAAATTCCGTCTAGACTTCGCCTAAGACTCTAGCTAGGCTCTGATACCATTTTAGGGTTCCTAGGCACCTTATAGAGGTCTCACAAGGCATCAACCATGCCAATTACAAAAATTCTAGGTGCCGAGAAACCCGACTACGGATCGTTTGCTAGAAATCTAGGCGAAACTAAAACTAGTTAACAACTTAACTAAAGAGAATACGGAAATACAACCTTTGTAGATCCGGTGCTCCACCTCCATAGCTCCGCAATGAAGTCCCTCGCTGTCCATATCGAGATCCGGGCTCTTGCGTCGGCTTCATCGGAGAAGAAGCGGGCTAGGTCATCGACAACGTGCCGAAGATGATCTACGTCGAAGCATCACTAGATCAAGCTCCACCTTCACCAAGCCATGAAAACTTGTGAAGGAAACACACTCTACTACTTGGCAAGAGGTAGAGGATGAAGAAATAGGAAGTGAGTAGACTTTAGAATTGGATTTCTCACTCTAATTCATCAATCACCATTGATGGAATCTAGTTTTCTCTTCGTTGAGGAAGAAGAAGAAGAAGAAGATAAAGAATGATTATTATCATAAGAATTATTTTCAAATGAAAAGAATAATCCATTCTTATCATAAGTGAACCATGGTTAGTTGTAGAGAGTGAACTAGGGTTAGTGGAGTGGTTAGGGTTAAGCATGAGACAAAAATGGTGACAAAGTCAAAGTGTTCATGAAACTTCATGAACAAAACAAAAATTGCCACCATTTTCTCATATGCTTATTCTTTTTCCAAAAAGAAAAAGAATAAAATATAAATAAGGAAATCAAAAACCCTAATCATCCACTTAACTATAGTTTGATACTTTACACTTAACCAAAAAGCATGTATCATCAAACATGATACAATCAAGTGCACAAAATCATATCGCATATGGAATGCGCACACCCGAGTGAGAAAATCCATTCAAAGTGAACCGATACTAGTTAATGCAAAGTAATATATCAAATATATAATTATGCATTAAATCACTAAATCAACACTTGATTCAATGATCCGGTCATGTCACACATAACCGACTGGTATCATCAGTAACAACTTATCGAATCAACACTTGATCCGATAACCCGGCTATATCGCATATAACCGATCAATGTCACATCGCGAGAATGAAATACGGTATCACATACAAGCATCATTCTCGGTCCCGCACATATCTCATATGCGCTCCTATTTCGTTTCGCTTGAGCCAGGAAACCTCTGTGTAGGACTCTAAAGACTCGTCAATACGCCGGCAGCGGATGATGATCATATCAAACATCTACAAGCCGCAAGCGGTCTGCTAAACGTAACGGCCACCCGGGTATTGAGCGATCTGAAGATCGACGAGCAAGCCAGCTCACACTCCAGTGAATCCAACCAGTAACACTACCGTACAGTCCGGTCTGATCGTCTAATATGTCGCATATCTCTCCTAGGGGTGGTAAACGTCAGACCCCAATAGCTCGATAAGTCGTGTCGATATGAGGTCTATAACAATTCGAGAAACTACTGGTAACACTTACCAGTAAATCTCAGCAACCCTAGCCAGGGATTTCCTGTTATAGCCAATCGAACACAGCGCAACATCAACTCCCTATACCGGGAGAGACGAATCCCCTCCTATCGCTCATTGCCTCCATGTGACTCGGGACTGTACCCAAAAACCACCGTTTTGCACGCCCTCTTGGACGTTGTAATATGGAAATCATAGCACAGTGGGAACCACACAAGACTCTATGACGATCTCGGGTCAACAGACTACTCTGTACCAGTGTCACCAGAGAACTGCCATGTGACGTGAGGTATAATACCATCTGGGAGTTCTCGGCGAGTCCGTCCAGTGTACCCAGTCTCTACTGAGCACCCGTATATCATCTCTGATGTCAAACACCGATGGATATGGGATCATCCATCGCCCATCTGTATGGGTCGAGAAGGTAAACGCTAGTCTACTCTGGTATATCGATGCCCCGTCTCGATATACCCTCGACTAGGGACTTTGAAGGATGTACTTATGGACTACCATGTCCCCACTAGTATGATCCGCATCATAGTCCAGGTAGTCAAGCACACATCCTAAGGGCTTTACCAACATGTAACAGAGAGACAATTAGTATACACGTTAAGGTAAAGTTCAACCAGATAGCATACTATCATGTCGAGCAAGAAAGTCCTCCCTATATACGTCCCAGCATCCACTACAATATACATCCTATGTACAGTAATGGCCTCTAGGGCATACATATAACTAACACTGGCTTGTCACGGGATCACCCTCTCTAAAGAGATGTCTCCCAAGACTGATTTGGAGAGGGATCGCATGTCTATTATACCCTACGCTTCTGCGGTAGGCTCTATAATGTATGCGATGTTGTGTACCAGACCGGATGTAGCTTATGCACTGAGTGTAGTAAGCCGGTATCAATCAAACCCCAGGGAGAAACACTGGATAGAGGTAAAGAACATTCTCAAGTACCTGAGAAGGACTAAGGAGATGTTCTTGGTGTATGGTGGAAAAGACCTCCAGATCGAGGCCTTTGCTGACTCCATCTTCCAGAGTGACAAGGATGATTCCAAGTCCATGTCGGGTTTTGTCTTTACCCTCAATGGAGGGGCGGTGTGTTGGAAGAGTTCCAAACAGGAAACCGTTGCAGACTCGACGATGGAAGCGGAATACATCGCTGCATCTGATGCCGCAAAGGAAGCTGTCTGGATGAGGAAGTTCTTGAAAGAACTTCAGGTGGTTCCGTCCATTGTTGATCCAATACCTCTGTATTGCGACAACAACGGGGCTATAGCTTTAGCGAAGGAACCCAGGTCCCATCAGAGATCCAGACACATCTTGAGGCAGTATCACCTGATCAGGGAGATCGTGGATCGCCAGGAGATCGAGGTTCGGAGGGTTGCTTCAGAAGATAACACTGCAGATCCATTCACCAAGGCCTTGCCCCAGACTCAGTTCGAGCGGCTGATCGAGATGATAGGTCTTCGATACGCCAGTACATGGCCTTAGTGCAAGTGGGAGATTGTTAGTGTATATGCCCTAGAGGCCATTACTGTATCATACTAGTTTGTATATTACTTAATGGAAGCTTGGGATATTCACCTTGTATATACAATCTTGCTCAAAATAGTAGTATGCTACTTGGTTTGTTTCTACTTCAATGTGTACATGTGTTTATTTTAGTATATCGCATATACACATTAGTGGAGCCCTTAGGATCTTTGCTTGATTACCAGCGTTGTGATGGCAGTCACACTAGTAGGGGCTGGGTAATCTATAAGCACATCCTTATGCAGGTCCCTAGTCGCAGGACTATCGAGACAGGGCATCGGTACTCCGGAGTAGACTAGCGCATGCGCTTCTCATCCCAGAGTGGGAGATGGTCTGTCCCACAGCCATCAGTACGTCGTACTGGAGATAGTATGCGGGTGCTCGTTGGGTTACGAGTACACTGGACAGGACTCGTCGGGAACTGACCGGTTGGTATTATACCTATCGTCAGTTATCAGTTCCCAGGTGACATGAGTACAGCTTAGTCCGCTGACTTGACACTGTCACTTCGCCTCGAGTGTGTTCCCACTGTACTTCGATTACTACCCTACCACGGCTCAAAGGAGTCGTGCAAACAGGTAGTAGTTGGGTGCAGTCCCGAAGCACTTGGAGGCAGTGACGGTTAGACAGGATTCGTCTCTACCGGTATTGGGGGTTGACATCGCGCTGTGTCTAGGAGAGCCATTACACGAGTAGTCCCTGGCCAGGGCAAACGAGATATACTGGTAGGCTTACAGTGTTATCTCAGGGTGTATTGGGCTTCACTCTGACACGACTTGTACCGCTATTAGGGGACTGACGTTTACCGCCCCCCTAGGCCCGCCATGCGATGTATCAGACGAACAGACCGGACTGTACAGAGATTGTCACAGTCAGACTCAGTAGGAGTTCAGATGGGTTTCACCTCGTCAGTCTTCTTGTCGGCATCTACCTGGGGTCCGTTACGCACAGCTAGTGCCACTTGCGGTCTGTGGTTAAACCCACTGCCAGCGTAGTGTCGAGTCATTAGAGTCCCACACAGAAAGCTATTCGCCTTTAGGAAAAAGAGTAGAGGTCGCATGGTTTTGCGACAGGTTGCATGGTTTTGCGACAGGGTCCGGTCACATCCGTGCACTTGTGCACGTACAGTGTCCGGACAGTTAACACTAGCAGGCTTTGGTTTAAGCAGGATCCTAGTGTACGTTTTGGGATTGATTTTATCTTGTTTGTATTCGTGTTCCTCGGAACGCGGATGCGGGTGTGTATGCACAGTTGACAGAGAGACAGAGGCAGAGTATTCTCATTGGGGTTGTTGACTGTTGACTGTTGACAGTTGACTGTTGACCATTGACTTTTGCTTAACCCTAATGAGAATAAGATATATGATTAACATTAATATTAATTAAGTATTGTAGTGACATGGTTGTTGAGGGGTTGACTTTGTTGACTTGTTGACTTTGTTGACCGGTTGACTAGGTTGGACTAGTTGACCATCATCATGACAATGGCTATCATTCTATGGCAAAGACTTTTGCTTGCTTGTTTATTTATGCAAAATGAGTGCATGAAATGATATAGCCATTTTGACTTAAACCATTTTACACAATACTTGATTACTATTTTTGTGATGATGGCTTTTGGATTATGAGAGGTGAGAATGAGATGAGTATGGTTCATTCTATCATTTGCTTTCTCTCTCTTGAGCTCTCTCATTCTCAAGCTCTCCCTCTTCCTCTTGCTCTCTCTACCTCAAGGCAAACCATTCTCATGTGTTGAGACTCATTGCCTTAGAGATAAAAAGACACCAAAACATTCCTCTACTCATTCTAGTTCACAAGGCCTAGCAAGCCAAGTGATCTTTTTTCTTCAAAGTTCGAAGAAGAAGCCAAAGGTAGAAGCTTTCGGGTGGATCCATCTTCGGCGCAAGGAGACGACGAGGTGAGGCCGATCCGTACACCGGAAGGAGTCAAAGACGAAGGAGTTCAAGAAAGGTATAGCCCCCTAACCGAGTAGGTAAACTCTTGTTAGGTTGTTAGTTAGTAGTTTAACAAAGATCCGGTTTTTGAGTCCATATTACCGCCTCTTGAAAATTGTTTTTCACCAAATTCCGCATGCCCGAAAGTACCGGGAGAGGTAGCATGGACTTACAAAAAAATCATATCGGGAGTTTCTAAAGAAACTGAAACTTGCCAAGTATGCGCATACCTTCTGGAGTATGAGTAACGTGGATGCATTCCATCACGTTATCATACGATGAGAGTTGGATCCCGATTCCCACTGATGAGTTGGATTACTCTTCGGGTGATCCCGATTGATTCTTCTTTTAGGTTTGGAGGAGAATTTGACAGGACAGTGGGAGTTTTCCGGATTTGACAAAGTGATAACCATTCTGATCTAGGTTAGAGTGCACGCAGAGTGTTTCTTTTCTCTCTCTCCTTGGCAGCGACCTTTGACTGACCCTAGACTATGACTCAATGACCAAGTTGACCGAACCTTCTTAAAATACTGGCTTTTGGATTGTCCGAGTTGCATAAGTCATTGCCACTCCTTCTTTTACCCTTTGCATTTCTCAGAACACCCCGTATTACTATGGACATCCACTTCCATTGGATAGATCCATCGTATGGTTATATACGAACTCGGAAGGACTTCTTCGAGGATGGATCAAGGTTCAGGAGAAATAGAATTGGTTTATTCAGTTGTCTTTTATTATCACCTTCTCTCTGGTTGCGAGGGCTCCTTGGTTTAGGAGAGTACACCTATTACGCTTATTGTATAGTCTTATTCCAAACCATAGGCAGGTGCCGAAAAGTAGGGAATGAAGAAAACCAATTAGCCTAAGTAGGGTGTGTAGAAGGCAATAACTAAAGACAAAATAAAGGGATTAGAAAGAGGGCAAAGTAAATTGCGACTGTTATCATTCACGACCAAAACCGCGTACTTCATCGCCACTCCTATTTCACCTTTAAAGGAATAAGGTATTATTCAGTTGTCTTTTATCATCACCTTCTCTCAAGATGCGAGTACTCCTTGGTTTAGGAGGGTACACCTATTATGCTTATTGGATAGTCTTCTTCCAAACCATAGGCTGGTGCCGAACGGTAGGGAAGGAAGAAAACCATTTAGCCTAACGATGGTGTACAGAAGGTAACGACTAAAGACAAATAAAGGGATTTGGAGAGATGGCAATAAAATATACGGTTAAAGTCATGAATTGGATTATGGAAGAGGCATTACTAGGAATACCAAGATACCCCTACGAAACATTTTTATATTTCAGTGCATTGTTAAAGAAAAACTGTTTTCCCGATTAGATACTTACTCCAAGGGTATGTATTTACCAGGTTTCATTCTTATATCTGTATGGTTTTACAGATGATGAGTGGGAGTAAGTTATTGGGAATTAGGTGATTATCCTCATTATATCGGAATTCGTTGTAATTGGTGATATTTGAGGAAATCGCCAGGGTACAGTTTCCAACCTACGACGCACAGGTTTTGAGTTGTTCGACTCAGCGGACTTATACAGAGTATTGTATGTTGGCCAAGTGTCCATCAGGACAAAGGGGTAGGTCCTCGTACTATGTTCTATTTACTTATGACTTCTCTAGTTTTTAGACAAGTGTTTCATAGAAATACAAGGTCTAAGTTTTGAGAAGTTGTGGGTATAAGAATAAAGTAGAGAACCAGGTATCACAAGTATCGGGATTCTTCAAAGAGATCGAAGATGTAGATTCTTGTGATTGGTATTCAGATGATAGTAATGGTTTTGAGAAACTTGTTTCTCTTTCAGGTTACTCATAATTGGATGGATTCCTAAGTTGAGTAATGCTGATTAGCCTCTTTTTCATTTAGTTGATATGCACTGGAGACAGTTGCATGATTTGAATCTAGTTACAATTAAATAAGTGCCAAAGTTTCAATATTGAATATAGAATGGTTCATACCTTAAAAGATGTTAAGGTACGGGGAGTTGTCCAGCTTATGCTTAAAACCAGACTCTGGATAACTCAGGGCACGTTTCTGTAATGGCTGTTTGTGGGTTGACCCTGGCTATGACAAGGGTTGATATTCTACCATTTCGAAGATCAATAGTGATATTGTTCTTGACTCGCCACAGTTTTAGTAAAATGGATTTTTTCAGAAAAACAGTAGTGGGAGTATGGTAGAACTGGAAGTGATTCCAAAACCGCGAACGATTACGGAAAATTTAATAGGACCTATATATTCAATCAGGTTTGATATTCCATTAGCCACTCCACAGATATGGTGGGTAACCTCAGACACCCAAGAGGTACTCCGGTAGCCTTAAGGACGGTGACAGGGAGGTTCTTATCTACCCAGACTTAACACTACTGTTGTTCCAGGCTATGAGACCCGGTAGGAGGGTTGTCGTAGTCAGTGGGAGCAGCGGAAGCATAGTGGGCAAGTAGCTTATGTCTATTTATAGACTAGAGCAGTTATAGCGGAGATAGATCATCTATTTTTGATGTGACAGTCATGGGTTTGACTTCATCAGAATAGGGGATGGATCTGTTAAGAAGGTAGTAGGGTGTGATGTCATGGTATTTGGATGACATACACAGAGTAGGAAGTAAAATTCCTATACTACGATCGGTTGTACTGTGGTCGTCACACAGTTGTTTCTCCAGACAGGATATGGATATAATATTTGACATTCTGGTTTCTAGATCTATGGTTTTTGATCTGGATTTGGGTAGTTTCCCAATGTGGGTACTTTGACAGTATTCTAATGGTTTTTAGAATAGATGACTCCTGGCATGGTGGTGTACCTGCAGGTGATGGAGTCACCCTCTCTAAAGGTGTCTTACAGACTAAAGGGGAGAGGGATGTGCATGATTGACAGATCACTTGCTTAGGCAACTGAGTTAATCATGAGATGTCAAGTACCACACCAGATATTTTTGCACTAGATGCAATAAGTTTGTATTAATCCAATCCTGGAGAAACATAAGGAAGCAGTTTTAGAACATAAGTATATGTTCTACGGATTTGATGATGGCAGCCTCCTTCGGGAGACGATTATCATTCCAGGCTTCAAAGGTGACATAGTTGACAGAGTGATTGTCAGAGTTATAGTTTTTCCCTCTGACGAGGGACAGTATTATGGACAGGTGGTCCAAGAGGATACTGTGGGTGGCATGGTGCCGGATACTGATTAGGTTCAGTGATCGATACAGTCTAAGAAGTTTGGATTTGGAGTTCATTTATGAACTAGGTCCCATCAGATATCCAGAGATATTCTAAGACAGGTATTACTCAATTCGGGAGATGGCTTTCTCCGCGAACTTGAGATTAAGAGAGATATAGAAAGAAACATCTAGGCGGATCCACTCACTGAGGCTATTTCTCGAACACAATAGTTTTACAAACGGGCTTTGTGAAACTGATTAGTAGAGAAGTTGGATGTTCGGTTTCACACGGGCTGTGAGTAGTCGGCATCGCAATAATTAGCCTTAAGTGCAAGTGGGAGATTGTTGGAGATAGTGCCCTCATAGTCAATTATTGGATCGCAGGTACGTGATTGCAATGATTGCGGAGGACCTATATCGGTAGGACAGTCTTACTCGAGATAATAGTATGCTATCTGGTTTTCCTTTATCAGTCGTGTACATGTTCAGGTGACTGATTGCATGTTACACTTTGATAGAGCCCTTAGGATCTTGCTTTACTACCAACAGTATGATGGCGATCATATACGTGAGAGTTGGGTAGTTTATATGCATATCCTTAATTGTGGTCCCTAGTCGTGGGAGTTTCGAGACAGGGCATCGATACTCCGGAGTAGACTAGTGTATACAGTCGAGACCCCGACGAGGGGCGGTGGCCGGCCTCACAAGCCACTGGTGTCAGTTGGATCACCTAAGATGTATACAGGTGCTCATTGGGTTATGAGTACACCGGACAGGACTCGCCGGGAACCTGCTAGTTGGTATTATACATATCGTCAGATAGCAGTTCCCTGGTGACATGTGTACAGGTTAGTTCATCGACCTGAGGTCGTCATTTGTCTCGTGTGAGTTCCCACTGTGCTTTGATTTCTACCCTACCACGGCTCAAAGGAGTCGTGCAAATAGGTAGTTTTTGGGTACAGTCCCGAGCCACATGGAGGCACGTGAGCGGATCGGCAGGGGATTCGTCTCTCCCGGTATTGGGGGAGAGATCGTGCTGTGTCTAGGAGAGCCATTACACAAAGCCCATGGCTGTGGCAGGAGATTTACTGGTAGGTACTCCAGTAGTATCTCAGAGTGTTATTGGGCTACACTCCGACACGACTTATACTGCTATTGGGGGTCTGACGTTACTAGCCCCCTAGGCAGATATGCGATACTCATAGACGAACGGACCGGACTGTATATACATTGTCACTGTTAGGCTCAGTAGGGTTTCCGGATGAGTTCGCTCATCGGCCTCCCTTAAGGTCAGTCCATGGGCAGCCGTTACGCATAGCTAGTGCCGCTGACGGTTTGTGGTTAAACCCACTGCCAGGGTACTGACGAGTCATTAGAGTCCCCCACAGACAGTTTCCCAAGTTCGGGCGAAACGTTGTAGAGGCCGTATGGTTTTATGGCAAGGTTCGGAAAATGCACGTGCGTTTACGCACGTGTCATATTTCGGGCAGATGATACTGGTGGGGTTGGTTTAAGCCGGATCCGAGTATTATATTAAGTAGATATAATATCTTTGTCTCAGTTGCATTTGTATTCGGTCGTAATACAAATGCGGGTATATTTATACAGTTACGGGGTTATCCTGAAATTCATTTCGGGATCACTTTTGGAAGTTGCCAGTTTCCAGTTTTCTATCAGCCGTCTTTTAACATTCGGTTAAAGATGGATTTATCTTTTCTTGAGATGAGTGTGGAAGGTTCTAGAAGTTTCTAGAAGAGGTGACTAGGTTAGAATGGTGTTGATGTTTCATTGGTTGCATTTAATGTGTTCACACTTTGTGTTCACACTAGATATTTCTTCATGATCTTTTCTTGTGGTCATGATTGGAAGAATTAAAGTTAACCGCAATCAAGACGGTGTCGCTATGCAGCTAGCCGGTTGAGCACGGGTCAATCCACAGGGAGATGGTTGTATGTCCTTTCTTGTTTTAGAAGAGTCAATAAAGAATTGTATGAGTTTGTTCAAGCTAACCTATGTGTATTTATTTGCAAGTATGAAGTTGTTAAGAAAATATACGAAAGTGTAAGCTAAAGATATCCGTACACAAAACCTTTGAGCCGAGTCTTGACCGATTGAAGCTAGAGCAATCGGCAACACGTGGATTAGGGGATTTAAGCGCGGTATTCGTGGAATCCGGCTTATTTACCCTTGTCCTTCCGTTCTTGTCTCTTGCTTTCGCCTCCGGCCAAACCGAACGCAACCGGTCACGGTTAGGAATCACCGCTTCCTTGTCAGGGTAGGGTGCCTAACGGAGCGCTTGAGTATGGTTCGGGCGGAGTTCAATGGAAAATAACGGGAAAAGGAAATGAGAAAAGAAAATCTTAACTTACAATACCGTATTTATTCTTAACAACGATAATTACATTCATTCACAAAAGGAACCAAAAAGAGAGCAAAAGAAAAGGACAAAGAAAAGAAAAGATTACAAGTAATTAAGTGCATGAATATAAATTGCAAGAAAGTAAAGCAAGATAATAATAAGCAAGTAATAAAAAGCGATAAAAAGAACAAGAAACTAGAACTCAAGACAAGCATGTGATCAATAGCCAACCCTTAAACTTGCAAGCTCAATCAAGAGGTTGCAAGATCAAGGGAAGGGTAGAGAACGCATGTGAAATGAAGCGCTAATTCCATAAGAAAATACGACCCTTGAGATCAATAACTAACCCTTAACCATTCAACCTCAATGAAGAGGTTGAATGATCAAGAGAAAGCAAGAATCTCAAGGGGAAGAAGAAACAAAAGAGAATGATACAAAAAGCCCTCATCTTCATTGATCTCCCACTCAAAAAGCTCTCACTACAATTTTCATGGAAAAAGAATGAAGAAGAAGAAGAAGAACTACACAAAAAACTACAAAAGAGGAACAAAGAATGAACACAAAATTGGACCCTTGGCTTAGCTCAATTCTAGAGTATTTATAGGCAGGGAGCTGGAAATCTAGGGCAACATTCAGAACCTACATAAAAAGACCAAATAGCCCCTGAAATTTCACCATGTGAGGCGCCAGTACGGCCGCGGATCCGCGGCCTATACCCCCTATTGGCCGCGGATCAGCGGCCCTATGGTGGAGTCAGGGCATGGGCTTTCTTGTACTGCCCTGATCTGCTGTCCCCTTTTGTCTGGTACATGTATTTTCTGATAATCTTTCCAGAATATCTTCAGAATTCTTAGTCCAAGATTGCTTTCTTTTCTTTACTTTTGACTTTATCTCCCTCGAGCTCCGCGCACCCATTGATTCTTGTGCAGCCCCTCTCGTGCTCTGTGCATGTCCGAGACACGAATGACCACTGTCATATGTCTTGTCTCTGGAACTGGTACTCGGCACTGGACGGATATGGATGACCGGAACCCGGCTTTTATCTGCTGTGACAGATGTTCTGTATTTGGTGTAACTGTGGAGATTTTGTCTTGATTTGCAATATTTGTACTGGAAACCTGTATTCTGTAAATATGTAACAAACACGGATTACAAGCACCTACCTATAAACACACGAGCATAAGAATGGGCGGTATAAAATGCAATATTCTGGTATGAACAAATACCCCCAAACTTAACTTTTGCTCGTCCCGAGCAAAACCAATTATTCACACAAATAAAATCCTAACCGCACTTTCGCAGGGAACGCGATTGCACTGAGCGCGTGCAACAAGCCGTTAAACCTCTAGGTGTCCCTAGTAGGAGGAGTGTTGTCTCCTGAGGGTTTTCAGCGGATACTACCCACAAAATCCCGTCAAGCTAGTTTCGTAAGTTAACATCGATTCTACTCCTACAGTTTAGTATTTACGTTAGAAATTCTATCATCCTAAGTTAGAAATATCCAACCCTTATGTTTCACACCTCCTATCTGTTTTAACTTTAGATCCTATACGTTCCAAAAAAGTTTAGAAAGATATTGGTTCTCCTGAGTTTTCCTTCTAAAGTGCGGCCTCAAATCAGGGATTTTTATCAACTTTACAGAAAACACAAGTCTTATTCTTTATTTCTATCTTTTATTCAAACATCGATTGTATACCCCTACGTGTGTGTATATTTGCACCCCTACACTCAAGAATTCAATTCAAGCTATAATACCCTTGCCCTAATACCTAATACTACTTCTTTTCATTAAGGATGGACGGATTTTCTTACACACCTTTCATGCGACTATTAATGCTTCTTGAGGAACTAACGACCGATTACTGAATGTGTGAACTTTAAAGCGTAAATAGCAGTTTCCAGGTCTTGACTTTATTCTATTTTTCTTTTTTTCTTTTTCTTTTTCTTTTTCAAGACCGGATATATTTTCAACATGCTCTTTTGGTGTTTAGCTTTAAATACCGTTTTTTCTTTCATACTAGGCTTTCAGGCAAGAGTATTTCAAGGTATCCTATACTATCTCAAGTTTCAAGGTGCGTGTAAGTGCAGTTTGTAGGGTATATACTTTCTAAATTTAAACTCGAGAAAAGAAACTATTTTTCAGACTTATCCTCCAGTAAAACTTCAATACTTTCCCTTCATCTTGACTTAACTCAAGAACTGAACTCAAGATTACCTATTTCTCAAAAAAAACTGTAAGGACGTATACTTACCAAAGTTAGACAGAATGAGGGTTATTTTTAGGGTTTTCAATCCCTAAGCCTAGAATTTAGTTATTTCTATCATATCAACTAAACTTTCGGAATAAAGATCTAAGTTACCCTATTAGCTAACTTGACGACAAAGTTTTTATATTTTTTGGAAAATTTTTAATTTTTGTTGGTTTTTAATAAGGTATGCAAATGCAAAATATACAAATGAATGCGAAGGAAGAAAGCTTACCGAGCACACCCCCAAACTTAAACTTGACAGTGCCCTCACTGTCAGGTTATACCAAGAGGGTCAAAATTGTCGGCGCTCCCCCTAAAAACAAATTATATACAAAAAGAAAAACCAAAAATATATACAAAAAAGGTGTTCCCCCCAAACTTAAGTAAAACAGTGTTTCCACTGTTAGGCGTTGAAGTTCAGGTTTAGGGGGGAAAGAACAGTATCAAGCTATACAAGGCCTTACACAGGCCAAAAGTTAGTACCAACCATTGAAAGATCTTATCGTGATAAAGCAGTGGCTGGTGAAAGAAGGTGAAGAGGAAAGAAATGGAGAATACGCGAGACCGTATGCGGAGAGAAGCGGGATACGGTCTCGGTATATGAGAGGAAAAAGAATGGCGGAAGGGAAAAAGAAGTGGAATACGAACTTGAGGGAGGAAATGGAGTGAATAGATTAGCACAATTTGTGATGAGCGATGTGTAAAAAGCGATTGTGCTAATCTATTAACCCGGCGAGAGATTGGGTCAAATCCCTCAAGATTCGTAAGAACCCATGGGTACGCCGAACTTGGTAAACCAAACATATGAAATGAAAGTGAGACGGGTTCTTGCAAGGTCGGAACGATGGAAAGGATGGAGGTAGGTGATTGAGGAAGGTCATCGGTTAAAGGTTCAGGAGGGTGTACACAGTCAATGAAAGGAACAGGATGAATTGGAAAATCCGACTCATTAATTAAAACTGGTTCATCCTCAAAGCTATCCTCAAAATTCTCCTCCAAATTTAGCACATCCATGCATTTGTCTTCAAAATCCAGACGCATATGGGGTTCGGGAAAAATATTTAATGACTCGGGATGATGAATTGGAGAGAAAAACTCTGCCAGATCTACAGGTTCATCATCCAAAATATTCCCGGCGTCAATATCCTTAATCAAGTGAAAGTCAATTTTCTCCGACATCTCATCAAAAGCATGGATTTCAATCAATTCAGGTTCTAAGATGGAGGTGTAGAGGTCAAAAGGATTGTTTGTGGTTTCACTTGGCAAGGTCCCTTCATAATCTGGCAAATCAAACCCTACAACGTCGCACAACTCATTAAACATTCTATCTTCAATTGATAATTCAGTTGGGACACTTGATAGACTTTCAACACAGGAGTTGTGGGATTCAATTTGAAACGGGTAGGCTTGATTTGGAAGGGGGTACAGCTCACTCTCTCCACTCAAATTCATAGCCTATCCGACCGCCTCTTCATACATTGGAAAATTTGGAGCTAGTTGAAAACTAGCTACCGGGTCACTAGGTTGTATGAGGGCGGCCATGGACGCATTCAAATCCATCATCTGTTGGCTTGACGCTACCCTAAAGTCTTCCAACGACTGTTCCAGACTAGACATAAGTTGTGAAGGGGTTTCAGTAAAAGATTCAAAGTTGTTTGGATACTGAAAACTCCCAAATGGCGGTTCTGAAGCAATGTCTAGGGAAGGTGCAAAAGTCGGGTAGGACTGGTAGGAATTGAATGGCTGGACAGGAGCAGGATCAACATTTGGATAAGAAGGTGAATGGAATTGTTGATCCCAAGAATCTGTAGTGGTGAAAGGAGTGAAAGATCGGCTACAGGATTGTTCAATATGTTCAGCGATGGACAAAGGACGACTTGCAAAAGGGGTATCAACATAAGAGGGTGGGGGAGGTTGAAAAGGTTGATACAAAGTGGATTGCGAAGGGCAAGTGTTTGTCCTAGACGCGTCTATCCGATCATTCAAAGAGATTTTGGGCATGGAGGGATCGTTTGACGTTTGGCCAAAGCAAGAACCGTAAGAAGTAATGTCTGGTTGTGGGTACCAAAGTTCGGCAAGAGTTTTGCGAGGTGGGGTACACATGATATGAAGAGAGAAAGAAAGAAAGGCAGAGAAAAGGAGGGGGGAAAATGAATGTTTTTTTTTTTTTTAATTTTTTTTTTATTAACAAAAGAATGAAATATACACACAAAAAAAAAGAATATGGACAAAAACAATCACGACACAAAAATACCACACACCTAATCGTTCTAGGGTTCACCTAGGTCAACTAGACCTGCTCCAGAACTTGATTGTCGAAGTAAAACTGTGTCGAGAAACGGGCTCATGATACACTGATCACGAGGCCAGGTAAGTGCAGAGATAAGGGGAGGTTTTCCAACGCTTTCGCGAAGTTCCTTAATTAAATAACCCTTTCTCTTTTGGCGGTTGCGCCGTTAACACTTTCCTAGACACCCCGTAAACAATATACCGTTAAGCGAGGTTCTAAACACAGTTAACTTCTCCTAGTGAGCGCGAAGTCCTTAAGGCTTAAAGTCTAATTTCTTTTAAAATTTGTGCGGGTAAACGTTATGCTCAAGTTCGTGATTTGTGGGCCACGAAAAAGGTGATGAAATCCTTTACCGTATGTTGTGGGGTTCGCTTGCCCTTAAGTCCGTATTAATGTATGCAATGCACAATTCAATAAAAATTCGATAAAGAATCAAACAATCGTTTTTTAGTTTAAGCGCGGCACTGCAACAAATACGGGTTAGTCAATTTTTAGCGTTTGCTAGCGAACTTGCAAAGAATCCTGCAAAGAATAGAATATTGGATGCGTCGGATTTGAGAAGAAGGTGTTAGTAAAGTACGTACCGTTAAGTTTTTGGGTTAGGAAACCCCCGTTGAATCAAAACCGGTAAGCTTGAAAAGTTCGCTTGCGCGGGTCAAACTACCCGGATCTTTGGCACTGTACTTTGCAATCACCTTAGCCTTGAACGTACACTTTGCTCCCCACAATCGCAGTTTGCAAATCCGCAAAAATCTGCACTCTTGCCCACAAAAATGATCAAAAAAAAAGAAGATTTTTGTATTTATAAATATATACAAAAAGAATATTAACCCGAATAACAAGAAAGAAAATACGCTACCGTCTCCCCGGCAACGGCGCCATTTGATTGGAAGAATTAAATTTAACCGCAATCAAGACGGTGTCGCTATGCAGCTAGCCGGTTGAGCACGGGTCGATCCACAGGGAGATGGTTGTATGTCCTTTCTTGTTTTAGACGAGTCAATAAAGAATTGTATGAGTTTGTTCAAGCTAACCTATGTGTATTTATTTGCAAGTATGAAGTTGTTAAGAAAATATACGAAAGTGTAAGCTAAAGATATCCGTACTCAAAACCTTTGAGCCGAGTCTTGACCGATTGAAGCTAGAGCAATCGGCAACAACGTGGATTAGGGGATTTAAGCGCGGTATTCGTGGAATCTGGCTTATTTACCCTTGTCCTTCCGTTCTTGTCTCTTGCTTTCGCCTCCGGTCAAACCGAACGCAACCGGTCGCGGTTAGGAATCACCGCTACCTTGTCAGGGTAGGGTGCCTAACGGAGCGCTTGCGTATGGTTCGGGCGGAGTTCAATGGAAAATAACGGGAAAAAGAAATGAGAAAAGAAAATCTTAACTTACAATACCGTATTTATTCTTAACAATGATAATTACAGTCATTCACAAAAGGAACCAAAAAGAGAGCAAAAGAAAAGGACAAAGAAAAGAAAAGATTACAAGTAATTAAGTGCATGAATATAAATTGCAAGAAAGTAAAGCAAGATAATAATAAGCAAGTAATAAAAAGCGATAAAAAGAACAAGAAACTAGAACTCAAGACAAGCATGTGATCAATAGCCAACCCTTAAACTTGCAAGCTCAATCAAGAGGTTGCAAGATCAAGGGAAGGGTAGAGAACGCGTGTGAAATGAAGCGCTAATTCCATAAGAAAATACGACCCTTGAGATCAATAACTAACCCTTAACCATTCAACCTCAATGAAGAGGTTGAATGATCAAGAGAAAGCAAGAATCTCAAGGGGAAGAAGAAACAAAAGAGAATGATACAAAAAGCCCTCATCTTCATTGATCTCCCACTCAAAAAGCTCTCACTACAATTTTCATGGAAAAAGAATGAAGAAGAAGAAGAAGAACTACACAAAAAACTACAAAAGAGGAACAAAGAATGAACACAAAATTGGACCCTTGGCTTAGCTCAATTCTGGAGTATTTATAGGCAGGGAGCTGGAAATCTAGGGCAACATTCAGAACCTACATAAAGAGACCAAATAGCCCCTGAAATTTCACCATGTGAGGCGCCAGTACGGCCGCGGATCCGCGGCCTATACCCCCTATTGGCCGCGGATCAGCGGCCCTATGGTGGAGTCAGGGCATGGGCTTTCTTGTACTGCCCTGATCTGCTGTCCCCTTTTGTCTGGTACATGTATTTTCTGATAATCTTTCCAGAATATCTTCAGAATTCTTAGTCCAAGATTGCTTTCTTTTCTTTACTTTTGACTTTATCTCCCTCGAGCTCCGCGCACCCATTGATTCTTGTGCAGCCCCTCTCGTGCTCTGTGCATGTCCGAGACACGAATGACCACTGTCATATGTCTTGTCTCTGGAACTGGTACTCGGCACTGGACGGATATGGATGACCGGAACCCGGCTTTTATCTGCTGTGACAGATGTTCTGTATTTGGTGTAACTGTGGAGATTTTGTCTTGATTTGCAATATTTGTACTGGAAACCTGTATTCTGTAAATATGTAACAAACACGGATTACAAGCACCTACCTATAAACACACGAGCATAAGAATGGGCGGTATAAAATGCAATATTCTGGTATGAACAGGTCACCCTCTCCCTCCTCCTACACTCACCCCCCCATTCCTATATATATATGGCCGGCCCCCTCCTCTCTCCAAAAAGATATGCTTGATTCATTTGGTGAAAAGATTATGATAGTTTTGGGGTGTATGGAAATTTCATAGCTCATTTCATTCCATCACCCGAATCAATTGGCAACTTCATTAACCGTTCGTCCATAGCTTTGGACGGAACGGGACAAAGTCTTCTACTCATTCTCTACACAAATCTTGGTCGTCTCTTTTAGCAAACTTGACGACCGAGTTGCCTTGAGTCAGAGGCGGGAGCCCGTTTAAAGAATGTTGACGTGGTGCCACCTGAACGAGCAGATCAGAGATCGACGAGATCGGAGCAGCCGCAACGGAGCGTAGGATGATGGTTAAAGAACGAAGGACTCGGATCGTTCGGTATAACCTTTCTACACTCTTTATAGTTTGTTAGTTTAGTAATAATGGCAGATCCGGGTGAAAGTATACGATAGCGCCAGTTAAAAAGTTTTTGTTCCGCATTTGGCGTCTGTAGACGGCCGGGACGCTACCGTAGACTTACAAAATCTTCAATAGATAAAAATTTGTAATCATTCGTATTCATCATCACTATCAATTGGATCGATTTCGACAAGCCTCTTTACAAATCTTGATAACTAAATCGATTGGGACATTTCTTGATTCTTGATTCTAGATCTATATTCTTTATGTTTTCTTAAAATCAAAACTCATAAATCTTGAATCAATTTTTCTTGCAATTTTCTTTTAATTTTCAACTCAACTAAAACGATAACGAACAAATCACACTTTCTCAGTGGACGATCCGCATTCACCGACGAAACTACAATAGACACCGTCAATTGATTGCAGTATAAATTTCTTTGGTTGTGATCTTTTACACTTTTCAAAACACGACACACAAAGATGATCAATCAAGCGCCGATAATTTTGACCCTCTTGGTGTAGCCTGATAGTGAGGGCACTGTCAAGTTTAAGTTTGGGGGTGTGCTCGGTAAGCTTTCTTCCTTCGCATTCATATGCATATTTTTGCATTTGAAAACTTATTTTAAAAGCCATAAAAATAAAAAAATTTAAAAAAATTATAAAAATTGAAAAAATTCAATTTTGGCCATATTTGACTTAAGTTCGACAAGACGGTTGACTAGCTAAGAAAAACTAGATTCTAAACTTAGTAAATTAAAAAAAACCTAAAAATAATCTTTCTTAAAGTTTAACTATAGAAAATATATGTCCTTGTAGATTATTTAGAAATAGGCAAATTTTGAGTTCAGTTCTTGGGCTAGGTCAAAATAAGGGAAGAGTATTGAAATTTTTATTTGAAATGTAGGTCTGAAAAATATTTCTGAACCTTGAATCTAAAATTCTGAAAATATATACCCTACAACTACCACATACACGCACCTTGAAACTTAGAATAGTAGATGATACCTTAAAATGCTCTTGTCTAAAATCCTTAGTATGAAGGAAAAGAAAATAAAAGTACAAGTGTGAATAAAGAAAAAAATAAACACTGGATTTGTAACTACTTAAGGCTACATAAATAAAAAATATAGCGAGGGTGCTTTATCACCTAGTACCTTAGACCAACTGGTTTGGGAGTTACTGCTAAGCCTTAGGTATTACAAGACGAGGAATTACGCCTAAATGCGCAAGCACATTTTGTAATCGGTCGTTTAGTACCTCAAGAAGTATTAACGGCCGCATGAAGGATGTGTGAGCAATTTCATCTAAAATTCACCAACTAAAACTACTTTGGATGATGGACAAGGGTATGATAGCTTGAATTGAATTTCCAAATGTAGGGGTGATACATACACACATCTAGGGGTATGTGATTGGGATTTGGATAAGAGATAGGAATGAAAGATAGGGCTTATACCTTTAGTAGAGATGATGAAAATTCCTAAGTTGAAATGGAACCTTAGAAGGAAAATTCAAAAGATGCTGAAAGCTTAATAAGTTTGCAAAACATATACGATCTTAAGTTAAATGATAAGTGAGTGTGAAAAATACGGGTTGACGATTTCTAAGTTGAAGATAATAGAATTTCTTGCTAGAACACCGAATTGAAGAATGAAAGTCAATAGGCCAAATTGATCGGATTTTGTTGGTAGTTGTTCATATCAGATTTTTGCATTTTTATACCGCCCAATTTTTATCACATTGCTTATCGGTAGATACTCTTGAGCCGTGTTTGCTAGTCAATTGCAGGATACAGGTTCTTGGCTCTAAACGGTGAAATCCATGGAAAAATACGACAAAATCCGAGTTCCTGCCAACCACAGATAAAACACGGGTCTCCGCTCTTTATCCGTCTGTTGCCACACTCCAGTTTAGAAGACAAAATGACAAATCAATTGTCACCTTCATGCACAAAGCACTATGGCAACACCAAGACCAAGACATCTACGCGGAGCTCAAGAAAATCCATGTCCAAAGTCCACCTTTCCCTCAACAGAAATTCTGGAAAAATTGTGAAGATAAATTGAGAAAATACATATACCAGAATTAAGTACAATGAAGACCAGGGAAGCACCAAAAAACAGAGCCTCCAACTCATCATTATGGCCGCGGAAACGCGGCCTAAGCATGCTTAGGCCGCGGTTCCGCGGCCGTATTGGCGCCACAGACAGAGACTTTTCAGGGGTAGTTTGGTATTTTTACAAGGGTTCTGATTGTTGCCCTAGGTTTTCCTTCTCCAGCCTATAAATACTCCAGAACTTTGAGAAGGAAAGGGGTCCATAATCTTGTATTCTCTTTTGTAAGGTTTAGTTGTGTTTCTTCTTTCTCTTCTCATCTCTTCTCCATTAAAACTTGTAATGAGCTTGGTGAGTGAAGAATGGTAAATAAAGAAGATCATTTTATTATCATGCTTGTCTTGCTTTTTCTATAATTGTTGTAATTTTAATTTGTTAACTAGTTGTTGTTATTTCTTGTTGTTTCTTTCTTCTCTCTTTTTCTTTATCCTTAATACGACCATGATGCTTACGCTCGATCCTCGCCAAGGTGAGGTCGCAAATAGCTAGTCGTTATCTTCTAATCTCTTTCTTTCTATCTTCCTCTTTTGTTTTGTTTTATTTTTCCGTATCATGATGTGTGAGTAGTTCATACTTGTTAGGGTAGGATAAGGGAAGTTTGAGAGAAGGAAATCTCTCTCACTCTTTCCTTGCCCAACAGCTTAATTCGACACCCGTTAATTGAACCACAATCCGCTCCTTACGGCACCCTATCCTACATGATAGTGGTGATTCCGTAGTGAGACCGGTTGTGGTTGAATTAACCGAAGGTTATGGCTAAGAGCCAAGAACGGACGGACAAGCACCAAAAGGAAGAACTTATGCGTTGGAAAGCCTAGCTTATACTCGCAAGTTCCTTCCTAGTCGTGCTAATCCCCGTTGTTGCCGATTACCGTAACACCGATATTAAGAGGGGCAACGAAAGATGTGGAGACTCCTAACTCAAACTAACCTAATCCTAACCCTAACAAACTCTCTTTACATATCATTTTACCGCTTAACTAATCACAACAAAATCTGAAAAACTGGACTTAACTCGTTAAAGCACATAGAAAAAGATTCCCATCTCCCTGCGGACGACCCGTACTCAACCGGCTAGCTACGAGCGAAACCGTCTTGATTGCGGTATTTAACTAAAACTTGAACACGCAGAATCGCTAACAGCCAAATGGCGCCGCTGCCGGGGAGACGGTAGTTTATTTCCTTATGTAATTTCGAGTTAACTTGTGAATATAACCAAAAAAAAAACAAAACAAAAAATATACATTGTAAAAAAAAAACCATCTTGTTGTTTTTTGATTAGCTTTTGTGCAAGTGTGCAGGAAAATACGAAGTTCAAGATCGACGCCAAAGACGTCGGATAATACGGAGTTCAAGTACAGTGCCAAAGACGTGGGAAGATAGACCCACATTTCGCGACTACACCGCGACGGACAAAACGAAGCATCCGGTCTACTGTAAAAATCTGGAGCAGATACAGTGAGCAAATCAGAATTCAGCAAATCCAAACAAGCAGAGCACTCCTAGAACAACACACCCAAGAAGTTTGGTAGCATGAACCCTCAACTTAGCCGCGGAACCGCGGCCTAAGCAGGTGTTTGGCCGCGGAACCGTGGCCATTTAGTGCCTTCAGGGTGCAAATTGTTTTTCTGGTGAGTCTCTCTCTTCTCTCCGCTCCTCTGGACTCCACTGAATTGTGTTTTCTGCAGCCTTCTTTGCGTAAATTCTTCTCCCCCTTCCAATAAACTGTTCTTGTGCAGGATTCTTTGCGCCGCAAATAAAAAAATTGTTTGCAGTTGATTTGTTACTGCTTTGCATTTCTTTAATACGGACTTAAGGGGCTTGAAACCAATCCAGATTGGGTGGGGATTTCATCACCCTTCCCAGGACCCAAAAAATCACAAAAGCATATGCATAGTCCATTGTAAATTAAAAAATACTAGACTTCAGCCCTAAGGACTTCGCGCTCATTAGGAGAAGATAAACCGTGTTTAGAACCTCGCTTAACGGTATATTGTTTACGGGGTGTCTAGGAAAGTGTTAAAGGCGCAACCGCCGAAAGAGAAAGGGTTATTTAATTAAGGAACTTCGCGAAAGCGTTGGACAACCTCCCCTTATCTCTGCACTTACCTGGTCTCGTGATCAGTGTATTTTTAAGCCCGTTTCTCGACACTGTTTAACTTCGACAATCAAGTTCAGGAGCAGGTCTAGTAGACCTAGGTTACCCTAGATCTAGGTGTGATTGTGCATATCTTGTTTGTGATTACTTAAGCCGTATTTCTGTACATATTTCTGTAAATCTCTTTCTAAAAAAAAAAAGAAAAAAAAATCAAAAACCTTTATAAAAACTTGCCCTTTGTCGCCAAATCCATTTTTCACCCACCACCCATCACCTTTCTCCATTGACGTTTTCTTACCCTCACCTTCTCCGCTTTGACTATACTAAACTCGTTTAGTGTATGTCCGCTTGGACTCGGGACACTAGCGCCCGTCTAGTCCGCGTTACGTTAGTCGCTACCGACTACGCGATCGACTCCGAAGTCAATACTCCGTCCACTTCTCTTTCACCCCTTCCTTTGCCGGCCAACTCCGACGTTGACCGGAATTCTGTTCATACATCTTCACCTTCACCTTCACCAACCTCTTCTTCCGCGATGTCGGGATTTAATCCGAACATCTCTTTGACCACCCCTGGATTGGCTCCACCTCCTACGGAGACCAATAACCCACCACACCCGCCTGTTGTAGCGCCGCAGCGAATTGCGCTCCAGGATCGTTTCTATCCCACCCGTTCTGCACTCCCCACCTGCCTTTCTCTTCAACCGGCCAATGGGGATAATTTTGAAATTAAGCCCCACTTCATCAACATGCTTCCACGATTTCATGGGCTTGAATCTGAAGATTCCTATATCTTCATCAACAAATTTCAAAACGTCTGTGCCATGATGAAAACCACCCAGCTGTCGGACGATGCTATACGTCTATGGGTCATTCCGTTCACTTTATGCGATCTTGCTGAAAAATGGCTGTATAGCACCGCTTCCCACTCAATCACCAGCTGGGACGAGTTTGTTAAAGCGTTTCTAAAAAAATTCTATCCGAATCATAAGACCGCAAGGATTCGAAATGAAATCAACCAATTCTCCCAGCTTCCTTCTGAACCCTTCTGGAAGTGCTTTGACCGGTACAAAGACCTTCTTGTTCAGTGTCCTCACCACGGTATAGAGAAATGGCAACTCTGCCAAACCTTATATGAGGGCCTGAACCCAGCAACGAAGCAGTTGTTGGAAACCATCTGTCAGGGCCACTTCCTATCGAAATCTGACGAGGAAGCGTGGCAGTTCTTTGACGACCTTGCGGAGCAAACGCTACAATGGGAGAGCACCAGACCGACTTCTTCTTCTTCTACCTCCACTTCTACCGGTCAGTCTAGGGTAGGAATCCACCAACTCGATGTCTCGATCGCGATGAAAGCTGAAATGGTTGCGATAACAAGAAAGCTTGAAGCGATAGAGAGCAAATTTTCTTCTCATGCTCCTGCCCCTGTTCTTCCCCTTCGTACCATCTGCGCTTGTTGTTCCGATCCTTCTCACTTGACCGAAGAGTGTCCTTACAATCCACCCTCACAAGGACAGGATCAGGTCAATGCTGCATTTCAGCAAAGACCAAGGAATGATCCATACTCTTCCACCTACAATCCCGGTTGGAGGAACCATCCCAATTTCGCCTGGAATCAGAATCAGAATCAATTCCAAGGCAACAACTTCCAGCGGCCCCCTCCGCCGCAACAACAAGCGCAACAACAAACTCAACATCAATATCAGCAGCCCTTCCAACCCCAACCTTTCCAAAATCAGACGAACAACTTTGCACCCAACAATTCTTTTCCACCAAACAACTTTGTTCCGTCAAACAACGATAAGGTTTCCTCGCTCGAGCAAAGTCTGGAGGCGTTCGTTAAACAATCGACTCAATCCACCGCCAACATCCAGTCTTCCATTCAATCCTTAGTGCAACACACTGCCGCACACGGGCAAAGCATCAAGACCATCGAGGCCCAGATTGCACAGCTGAACGCGGCCTTAAGCGAGCGAGAGAAGGGGAAGCTCCCATCTCAGCCACTCCCAAATCCCGGTCACCCACATAATGCACATGTTGCTCTTGAACAACAGAACCATAATGTGAGTGCCGTGACCACATTGAGATCGGGAAGGATGCTGCAAAACAACATTGGCAAATGAATCAACGATGACACCCCGGCCGCTTCTTCTTCTTCTTCTTCTTCTTCTTCGTCTTCTGAGCCTATTCTCCGTTCTTCACAAGGCTCACTTTCCTCTTCTTCTGCTCCGAATGGACCCACTTCTCACTCCACGAAAACACCTATTCTGGGATCCATTCCGACTCCACAATCTCCTCCTCCAGCATTAGACTCAACCAATTTTCAAAATGTTCCATTTCCAAACCGGTTGAGATCTAACAAACAAAATCCACAAATGGAGAAGATTCTGGAGTTATTTAAGCAAGTTAATATTAACATTCCTCTTTTAGATGCTGTCCAACAAGTCCCGTCTTACGCGAAAATCTTAAAGGACTTGTGCACGAAAAAGAGGAAGTCTCAGGTACCCAAGAAAGTTTTCTTGGCTAGTGCTGTGAGTGATGCCCTTACCTAATCTTTACCACAAAAACGGAAGGACCCTGGCTGTCCTACGATTTCAATTACTATTGGGGATAAGAACATCAACCGCGCACTATTAGATCTTGGTGCCAGTGTTAACCTGCTTCCGTATTCAGTATACGAGCAATTAGGCGTCGGAGAGCTAAAACCCACGCACTGCACTCTCCAAATGGCCGACCGATCGATCACCCATCCTAGGGGTGAGCTAGAGGATGTGTTAATAAAAGTCGGGGACTTCATATTCCCCGTTGACTTCATTGTCTTAGATACACAGCCTGTAGCTAACCCCCGGAATCAAATTCCGGTGATACTTGGTCGCCCATTTCTCGCAACCTCAAATGCTGTGATCAATTGTCGCAATGGTTCGATGAACCTCTCTTTTGGAAATATGACGATTGAACTCAACATTTTTAGGTTGGGGAATCAGCCCGCCGAACCTAATGCTCATATACTGGACGTCTGCTCGATCCAGGAGATCACCCCAGAAGAGTGTGAATTCGAGGAGTTTCTGTTTGATCACGATAATCTTGACGCCACTAGTGCGTTTCTCTTCGAACCTGCTGCTGTTTCTGCGCCCGACAACGACTACGAGTGTTTCACATTCTCGAACGATCTTAGCCGCGCACAACCCGAGTTTGAATCTTTCGAATTTCCGGATGAGTTACCTGAACCATCCGACTCGGTCGCCTACACTCGTTTCGAACCTTTGCTGGAGTCCTTTGAGTTCGAGACCTCTGCACCAATCCTGCCTTCCATCGTTTCACCTCCAACGCTCGAACTCAAGCCTTTTCCGTCTCACCTTAAGTACGCTTACTTAGGTGAGAACGAGACCCTCCCTGTCATCATCTCGGCTTCTCTAGCTCCAGAGCAAGAGAAAGCCCTTCTCGCGGTCTTGCACAGCAACAGGCAAGCTTTTGGCTGGTCCATGGCGGACATCAAGGGGATTAGTCCCCTGATCGTCGAGCATCACATTCATCTGATGGATGATGCCAAACCAGCCCGGGATCCACAAAGACGTCTCAATCCAGTCATGAAAGAGGCTGTGAAGAAGGAGATCGTAAAATGTCTAGATAGTGGTGTCATTTACCCTATCTCTGATAGCCTATGGGTTAGCCCCATTCATGTTGTCCCCAAGAAGTCGGGCATCACGGTCATGACTAACGAGGCGAACGAGTTAATCCCTACTCGCACCTAAACTGGGTGGCGAGTGTGCATTGATTACAGAAAACTCAACGCCGCAACGCGGAAAGACCACTTTCCGCTACCTTTCATTGACCAGATGCTTGAACGATTGGCCGGACACGAGTACTACTGCTTTCTTGATGGCTACTCCGGCTATAATCAAATTCCCATCGCCGAAAAAGACCAGGACAAGACCACTTTCACTTGTCCTTTCGGCACATTTGCATATCGTCGCATACCCTTTGGGTTATGCAATGCGCCCGCTACCTTCCAGCGGTGTATGATGGGAATTTTCTCAGACATGGTGGAAAAATTTATGGAGATTTTCATGGATGATTTCTCCATCTTCGGCGATTCCTTCAACGAGTGTTTGCTGCATCTTGACGCTGTCCTTACCCGATGTAAGGACAAGAATCTCACTTTGAACTGGGAGAAATGCCACTTCATGGTGCGCGAAGGTATTGTCTTAGGACATATCATCTCGCAAAATGGCATAGAGGTTGACAAAGCAAAGATTGAGGTCATTTCCAATCTGCCTCCTTCCCGATGCGTCAGAGATATCCGAGCCTTCCTTGGCCATGCCGGTTTCTATAGACGGTTCATCAAGGACTTTAGCAAGATTGCTAGACCCTTGACTCTTTTGCTGGCCAAGGACACGCCATTCGACTTCAACTCGAGCTGTGTGACTGCCTTCGAGTCATTGAAACGCTCACTCACTTCCGCTCCCGTTCTTTCCTCACCTGACTGGACACACCCATTTGAGATTATGTGCGATGCATCCGACTTTGCCATCGGTGCTGTCCTTGGACAACACATCAACAAGATGCCGCACGTAATCTATTATGCGAGCCGAACCCTGAACGACGCCCAACTCAATTATACAACAACTGAGAAGGAATTCTTAGCTGTTGTATTTGCTTTAGAAAAGTTCAGGCCCTACCTCATCGGCTCTCCAGTCATTGTCTACACCGACCATTCTGCTCTGCGCCATCTTTTTGCGAAGAAAGATGCAAAATCTCGGTTAATCCGTTGGATCCTCTTGCTTCAAGAGTTTGACCTTGTCATTAAGGACAAACGAGGATGTGAAAACGTGGTTGCCGACCATCTCTCACGACTTCCTTCTTCGCCTTCGCTTCCAATTCCGATCAACGACGTTTTCCCGGATGAACAGCTCTTGACAGTATCGTGCGAACCCTGGTTCGCAGATATTGTGAACTATTTGGCCACAGGATTACTACCGACTGAATGGTCGAGTCAGGACAGACTTCGCTTCTTATCCCAAGTAAAACACTTTTACTGGAACGAACCCTACTTGTTCAAGTACTGTCCCGACCAGATTACTCGTCGGTGTGTCCCTAACGAGGAATTAAGAGTGTGCTGTCATTTTGCCACGATCAAGCGTGTGGCGGGCATTTTGGGCCCAGAAAGACAGCTGAGAAGATCTTGCAATGTGGTTTCTACTGGCCACAACTTTTCAAAGATGCTCATGACTATTGCAAGACTTGCTCCCGGTGCCAACACATGGGCCGGATATCCCGAAGGAACGAGATGCCGCTCCAACCGATCTTGGTTGTGGAGATTTTCGATGTTTGGGGGATAGATTTCATGGGGCCGTTTCCCAGCTCTTTTGGGAACTTGTACATCCTTCTCGCTGTTGATTACGTCTCTAAATGGGTCGAGGCTGTGCCCAGCCGGACTAACGACAACAAGGTTGTCGTCAGGTTCCTTAAAGAAAACATTTTCTCTCGTTTTGGGCACCCCCGAGCGATCATTAGCGACAATGGGAGTCATTTCTGCAACAAGACTTTCGAGGCCTTGATGCGGAAATACTCCATTAATCATAAGCTATCTACGCCCTACCACCCCCAAACCTGCGGGCAGGCCGAAGTTTCAAATCGGCAAATCAAGCAGATACTGGAGAAGACGGTTTCCAAGAACCGTAAGGATTGGTCGCTGAAACTCACTGATGCCCTTTGGGCATTTCGCACCGCTTATAAGACCGACCTTGGCATGTCTCCCTATCGGCTTGTGTACGGAAAAGCCTGCCACCTACCTGTCGAAATAGAGTATCGCGCATTTTGGGCGATAAAGGAGCTGAATCTGTCTCTCGAGGATGCGGGCAGCCATCGGAAGCTGCAGCTGAACGAATCAAGCGAGCTTAGGGATGAGGCTTACGATAACGCGGTTGTCGTTAAGAATCGAACGAAGGTGTTTCACGATAAACACCTTTTGCGCAAAACCTTCGTACCTGGTCAGCCGGTACTGCTTTACGACACTCGACTTCACTTCCATCCAGGAAAGCTCAGATCTCGCTGGAAAGGCCGTATTTTGTGCGGAATGTGTATCCGCAGGGCGCTGTGGATTTGGAAAATCCAAAGGACGGTTCACTTTTCAAAGTAAACGGACACCGATGAAAACCGTACCTTAGCGCCGAACCATCAGAGGAGCTCCTGTTCTTACAGGAGCCGGTTTACCCTGCCTAATCTTCCTCTGCCTACCTCCAAACTTCGGTTATCCAGCCAAGAACAGTGGACACTGTTCCAAATAAGTTTGGGGGTATGTACAAACCATTCTGTATATATTTGTATATATTCTTTTTTCATTTTCTTTTTTCTTTAAAAACAAAAACAAAAAAATTGTGTTTCGCTAACCGACAATTTTGACCCTTCAAATGATCTCTTCATGCAATGACAGTGAGGACACTGTCCAGTTTAAGTTTGGGGGTACGCTCGGTACGCATTTCTTACCTTCGCATTCATATGTATATTTTGCATCTGCATATTAAAATCCATAAAATCCATAAAAATCTGAAAATTTTCTAAAAAAAAAACATAAAAACTTTTCTGTTAAGTTAGCTAGCGGGAGGACTCTGATTCAACATTTCGACGGTTTTGTTTGATAAAATAAGAATAACTAAATCTTATGTTTAGATTTTGAAAACCTGAAAGATAACCCTCCTTTAAGGTTACCTATAGCTGATATACGTCTTTACATCACACTACATGTGTCGTGAGTTTTTGGAAATTAGATGACAAGTCCTTTTATGTCTAAAAACTTTTAAACAGGTAAATGATTTTCTGAGGATCAAATAGGTTTGTTCGAAAATAAGTAATGTCAAGAATAGTTTATGAAGTAAAGCGAATATGAAGGAATGTTATTGATGCCTTAATTGGAACTAAGTCTGAAAAATAACCCATCTGGAACTTGATTGGAATGATTACACACCAAAACCCACTAAACACGTCTTTTATCCAAAAAAATAACTGAACTGCCGGTTATATCTCCGTTCGTATTAAATCATCTGATTTTCACGCCAAACTGTCTTTTGTTTTTGGACCTAGGTAACTTGAGTAATTAAGTCCGCTGGGGTGTTTCTACACCTAATGCCCTAAAACCAACTGGTTTGGGTGCATTGGCCCAAAGCTCGCTAAGAAGCCTAGAAAGTCCAGATTAAAACAAAATCAAGCAAGTGTTCTCTCCGAGTTAAAATTCCTAACGGTTCTTTGTGTGAGAATAATCTTGATAAAAGACAGGCTTTTATAAAAAAAAATTTAGCGGAGATATGAAGGTTTTACTCTATGATAAAGACTATTGCACGATCACAGAGGTGTGTATGAAATGAAAACAAGAAAAAGGTGGAGTGAAGAATAAGACCTAGTTTCCTGTTACGGAAGATAGAAAGTCTGAAGTTGAAACTTTACTGGAAAACGAAACTTGAAAAATGCTTAACTCTTTATAAAACTTATGTGATCCTTTTAAAATTGTTATCTGGGCTTTATTGTGTGACATAATGACTTTATTCGACCCTTCTGGAACTTAACGACACTATTTGCACTGCACGTAAAGACATATAAAATCTGTAGTTAAATAAGAAGCGAGGTGTGAAAAATAAAGGTTCGATAGTCTAGACTTAGGATCATAGAATTGTTATTTTCTGAAACAAAACTTTAGGGGTTTGAATCTTAGTTATTTTACAAAACTAGCTTGACCGGATTTTGTGAGTAGTATCCGCTGAAAACCCTCAGGAGACAACACTCCTCCTACTAGGGACACCTAGAGGTTTAACGGCTTGTTGCACATGCTCAGTGCAATCGTGTTCCCTGCGAAAGTGAGGTTAGGAAATTTTTTGTGAATAAATTGGCTTTGCTCGGGACGAGCAAAGGATAAGTTTGGGGGTATTTGTTCATATCAGATTTTTGCATTTTTATACCGCCCAATTTTTATCACATTGCTTATCGGTAGATACTCTTGAGCCGTGTTTGCTAGTCAATTGCAGGATACAGGTTCTCGGCTCTAAACGGTGAAATCCATGGAAAAATACGACAAAATCCGAGTTCCTGCCAACCACAGATAAAACACGGGTCTCCGCTCTTTATCCGTCTGTTGCCACACTCCAGTTTAGGAGACAAAATGACAAATCAATTGTCACCTTCATGCACAAAGCACTATGGCAACACCAAGACCAAGACATCTACGCGGAGCTCAAGAAAATCCATGTCCAAAGTCCACCTTTCCCTCAACAGAAATTCTGGAAAAATCGTGAAGACAAATTGAGAAAATACATATACCAGAATTAAGTACAATGAAGACCAGGGAAGCACCAAAAAATAGAGCCTCCAACTCATCATTATGGCCGCGGAAACGCGGCCTAAGCATGCTTAGGCCGCGGTTACGCGGCCGTACTGGCACCACAGACAGAGACTTTTCAGGGGTAGTTTGGTAATTTTACAAGGGTTCTGATTGTTGCCCTAGGTTTTCCTTCTCCAGCCTATAAATACTCCAGAACTTTGAGAAGGAAAGGGGTCCATAATCTTGTATTCTCTTTTGTAAGGTTTAGTTGTGTTTCTTCTTTCTCTTCTCATCTCTTCTCCATTAAAACTTGTAATGAGCTTGGTGAGTGAAGAATGGTAAATAAAGAAGATCATTTTATTATCATGCTTGTCTTGCTTTTTCTATAATTGTTGTAATTTTAATTTGTTAACTAGTTGTTGTTATTTCTTGTTGTTTCTTTCTTCTCTCTTTTTCTTTATCCTTAATACGACCATGATGCTTACGCTCGATCCTCGCCAAGGTGAGGTCGCAAATAGCTAGTCGTTATCTTCTAATCTCTTTCTTTCTATTTTCCTCTTTTGTTTTGTTTTATTTTTCCGTATCATGATGTGTGAGTAGTTCATACTTGTTAGGGTAGGATAAGGGAAGTTTGAGAGAAGGAAATCTCTCTCACTCTTTCCTTGCCCAACAGCTTAATTCGACTCCCGTTAATTGAACCACAATCTGCTCCTTACGGCACCCTATCCTACATGATAGTGGTGATTCCGTAGTGAGACCGGTTGTGGTTGAATTAACCGGAGGTTATGGCTAAGAGCCAAGAACGGACGGACAAGCACCAAAAGGAAGAACTTATGCGTTGGAAAGCCTAGCTTATACTCGCAAGTTCCTTCCTAGTCGTGCTAATCCCCGTTGTTGCCGATTACCGTAACACCGATATTAAGAGGGGCAACGAAAGATGTGGAGACTCCTAACTCAAACTAACCTAATCTTAACCCTAACAAGCTCTCTTTACATATCATTTTACCGCTTAACTAATCACAACAAAATCTGAAAAACTGGACTTAACTCGTTAAAGCACATAGAAAAAGATTCCCATCTCCCTGCGGACGACCCGTACTCAACCGGCTAGCTACGAGCGAAACCGTCTTGATTGCGCTATTTAACTAAAACTTGAACACGCAGAATCGCTAACAGACAGTAGTATCCGCTGAAAACCCTTAGGAGACAGCACTCCTCCTACTAGGGACACCTAGAGGTTTAACGGCTTGTTGCACGAGCTCAGTGCAATTGCAATTCCCTGCGGAAGGGAGGTTAGTTTTTTTTAGAATAAAAATAGCTTTGCTCAGGACGAGCAAAAGATAAGTTTGGGGGTATTTGTTCATATCAGAATTTTGCATTATTATATTCCCCATTCTTAATCATTTTACGAATAAAAAGGTGCTTTTGATCCATGTCTGCTAAATAGTTGCAGGTTACAGATTCTCAGAACAATATAGTGAAATTCATGAAAAGACACTACAAATGTGAGACTACGACCAACAATAGATGAATCTATATGATGTCGCCTAACAGTTCAAGAAACAAATGAAAATCAACAAACAATTCAATTGCACAAAGCACAAGGGTAGCTCAAGATTCAAAACTTCAACGCGAAGCTAACGGTAAAAGTCCACAAATTCTGCACTATTGGAAATCTGGAAGAAAGTAGAAAAGATTCTGAGGAACCAAGTGAAGAAAACAGAAGGAAAAAAGCAACATGAAGCGGCCCTGAGAAGTTGAACTCAAGATCTCACCATATGGCCGCGGAACCGCGGCCAAACATGGCATTCTGCCGCGGATCCGCGGCCGTGCAGTGCATGTGTCGGTGCACGTGTCGGTGGGTGTCGGTGCTTTGACCCGGATTTCTTAGGGTAGTCTTGTAATTTCAAGTATGGACCATATGTAAAACCTAGGGTTTCTCCTATTTATAAATAGGAAAGCCTACAGCCTCTTTTGGGGCATGCCTCTTTTTATTTTTCTAGATTAAATTTTATTCCATTATAATCGTCAAGAGGTGTCAAATAAAGTAAGTTTTTTTTTCTATCTTGCAATTTTCCATTTGAATTTATTTTTCTGCAATTTTTTTATCTGTCTTTATTTATCTGCAAGTTAATTAGTAAATTAAAAAGAAAATTATAAAAAATGAATTTCATCGTAACTTCCCTAATGAGTGAGTAATTTCTCACTTGTCAGGGTTAGGATTGGGTAGGTTTGAGAGATGGAAATCTCTCACTCCTTTCTTGCCCATGTAACATTTTAATTAGGACTCTATTTGAATCAAACACACACCGCTCACTACGGCACCCTATCCTATGAGATAGCGGTGATTCCCTAGTTAGACCGGTTGTGGTTGATTTACATAGAGCTTAGGGCTAAGAGTTAAGAAAGGACGGACAAGGACCAAAAGGAAGAAACGAAGTTTCTTCCTATTCGTGCTAATCCCCTATGTTGACTATTACCCTAACACCTATGTTCTTAATTTGGGCAAAGGAAGCAGTGAGTAGAGTTATTTTTCCAAACTAACCTAATCCTAACCCTAGCAAGGTTTTAAATCAAATTAAATTCAATCTTAGATTTTTAAATTCAATCTTAGATTTTTTAAATCAAAACCAACAAAAAATAGGACTTAACTCGTAAGAACTTAAAGAAAGAACACTTTTTTCCTGTGGACCGACCCGTACTCAACCGGTTAGCTACCAAGCGACACCGTTATTGATTGCGGTATATTCTTAATTTTGATTTTAAAACGCACGTACGCAAAAGACAACCAATCATCTCCACCATGGGGCGGCCGACGGCTGATGCTTGGATCATCGCGGTGACCGCTTGCTATGTAGTCGAGATTGGAAGATGAACTTTTGGTTGAGTGGAACAAACTTCCCACATACGGCGCCAACTAATGGAGCACTGGATCTCCTTTAGATGTTATCTTCCGTTAATCTCTTCATGCGCTGATGGACGGCTGAGAATGAGTTGGAGGATTGACTCCTGGAGCGTATGGATCTCAATGGGTTTTGTGTGGTTGTGGCCGAGCTACCTGCAAAGAAGTCCCGGGGTGGTTGTGCCACCGAGGACCCTCCGACGATCAAGTTAGATGGGGTATTTTGGCAGAGTAACGGTGTAGTAGAGTAAAAAATGGCATATCTCGATCGTCTGAGAGAGGGGTTTATATAGCGGCAGCAATGGGCAGTCAGGCACGAGATTCACGCCGGCCATTATGCCCCTGGCGTCACGCCCACGTGATAGGCGGGATCCCGCATTAATGACGAGACAGGCTCATTAATGGGGAATCGTGATGGCATGGAACGCGGGATCATAGGCGGCGGATATTTCGCGCATGGTGTTGGAGATAATGCCCTCAAAGTCAATTATTGGATCACAGGCACGTGATTGCAATGATTGAGGGAGGACCTATCCCAGTAGGACGGTCTTACTCAAGATGATAGTATGCTATCTAGTTTATCTTTATCATCGTGTACTGCTTCAGGTGACCTTACAGGTCGCTATTACACGTTGATAGAGCCCCTAGGATTCTTGCTTGACTGCCAGCAGTATGAGGGCGATCATATATGTGGGAGTTGGTAGTCCATAAGCACATCCTTAAATGGTCCCTAGTCGTGGGAGTTTCAAGACAGGGCATCGATACTCCAGAGTAGACTAGTGTATACAGTCAAGACCCCGACGAGGGGCGGTGGCCGGTCTCACAAGCCATTGGTGTCAGTTGGTTCACCTAAGATGTATACAGGTGCTCATTGGGTTATGAGTACACCGGACAGGACTCGCCGGGAACATGCTAGTTGGTCTTATACCTGACGTCAGATAGCAGTTCCCTAGTGACACGTGTACAGGTTAGTTCATCGACCTGAGGATCGTCATTTGTCTCGTGTGAGTTCCCACTGTACTTTGATTACTACCCTACCACGCTCAAAGGAGACGTGCAAACAGGTTTTAGTTGGGTACAGTCCCGAGCCACATGGAGACAGTAAGCGGATCTTTAGGGGTTCGTCTCTACCGGTATTGGGGGTGAGGTCGCGCTGTGTCTAGGAGAGCCCTTACACGAAGTCCTTGGCCAAGGCAGGAGATTTACTGGTAGGTATTCCAGTAGTATCTCAGGGTGTTCTGGGCTACACTCCGACACGACTTGTACCACTTTTGGGGGTCTGACTTTTACCAACCCCCTAGGCCCGCCATGCGATGCTCATAAACGAACGGACCGGACTGTACGGATATTGTCACTGACAGGCTCAGTAGGGTGTCAGGATGAGTTCGCTCATCGACGTCCCTTTTGGTCAATACCTGGTAGCCCGTTACATATAGGCTAATACCTCTGACGTGCTAGTGGTTAAATCCACAACCAAAGTATTGACGAGTCTTTAGAGTCCCCCACAGACCATTTTCTCAAGTTTCGGGCGAAACGCTGTAGAGGCCGTATGGAGATATGGCAGGGTTCGATCAGATACGCGCGGTATTGCACGGATCGTGATCGGACGGATTTTACTAGCCGGCTTTGGTTTAAGCCGGATCCTAGTATTAGACAGTGTAGATTTTGTCTCATTGCATTTGTATTTCGGTCGGAATACAAATGCGGGTGTGTATACACAGTAGCGGGGTTTTCCTGTAATTTGTTACGGGATCAGTTTTTTTGGAGTTGCCAGTTTGCTTTCCGTTTCGGCCATTTTCCTTTGTATCTTTCATTGGCTGAAGATTGGTGGAGGAGGGCTTATTTGCATTTGTGCAAATAAGCATTTGTGGAGGGTGGTATTTTCATATTATTGTATCATGATAGTTCCACCACCCTTGACTTTCCTTTGTTCATGATGGTTCATGATTCCTTGACTTTGGAGTAATGATGATGGTTGGTGGAGTGTGGTTTTGTTTTTGTGATCATTTCTTTTCATGATAACATTTGATCTCTCTCTTGCATTATGGTTGCTCTCTCTCTCACACATACACAACCTCTCTCATTCTCACTCCCTCTCCCATTCATGCATGGCCGGCCAAGCCAAGGGGAGGGATGTCCCATTTTTGGTGGGGAAAGTTTTTGATCTCATATCATTTTTGCTTCACCAAAAATCCCAAATTCAACTCCAAAGTTCATCCCTCCACTAAAAGGCAACATCCACTACCCCAAATGAGACATAGCTCACTACACTATTCTACAGCAAACCTTGGGCACATCGACTCGCCAACTTCGTGCCCGAGTTGCCTCGGACCAGTGGTGGGAGCCCATAAAAGAAGCCGGCGATGTGGTGCCATTCCGGCGAGGAGAAGAAGACCGGAGATTCCGCGGGAGATCGGGACGACGACGAGAAGACCGAAGGACACGGATCGCTCGATATATCTCTCTAACCGTTATTTAGTTAGCTAGGACTATTTTAATGGCCCGATCCGGGTTTTAGTGCGCGGTGGTGCCGGTTCAAAAGTTTAAAGTAAAATCATCGCTTCCGCATTCCGGCGTCGGATTGACGGCCGGGGCACCGCCGTGCACTTACAGTAGTATCAGAGCCTCGCCATTAACCTAGTCTAGCTTGGTCTAACGTGTTTACAAGTTCGATCGATCGGATTTTCAAAAACCGCATTTTCAATGTGCACCAGTTTCTGTCGAATTTTTTTTAGCTCCAAAAATTTTTCAGGTTGTTTCAGAATACTTTGCAGGAAATTCTAAGACATCTGTGAAAATTTGGTAGAGTGATACTGTAGAACCGCCGCGGAACCGCGGCCAAAACCCCCTTGGCGCCACGGTTCCGCCGCAGTTCAGTGAGTTCACTGCACCATTTTTCCACAGTGATCTTTTTACAGTGAAATTGGGGTTTTGGAATATTCTTTTAAGGTCCAGAATTTCTTTAAGTGCTACAGTAGTGCTTGGGGGCCCACTTGGGTAAATTTGATCGATCGAAAATTTTAAACACATTAGTTCACAGTATTTACATTATATCTGCGACCGTGAATGTCACTTGATCGGTAAATCCTGTCTAACTGCTATAGCCCGGTTAGACGGATTTGCGAACGTGACATTCACGTTGATGTTCTGTGATTGTGCTGTGATGTTGCGGATTGGTCGTGGGGGATAGCCTGGATGCAATGTTAGTACAGATTTGGTTGTATTATGTACATTTAATATTGCGGGACGAGCGTCCGACATGTGGACTGCCGTCACTGTCTGTTTGTATATTATTCTTTTAGGGCACAACCAGGTTGCGGTCGATGTACCCGTTGTATGTATATTTTACTTTCTGTACTAGGATTGCCCCACGGAGGGGTGCACGGATAGCCGGGTTCTAGAGGGCAACGGGCCCGCATCTCATGGCGTTGAAACGGAGGGGGCTTCACTCTAGAATTGGCGGGCTATTCGCCGCACTCGTAGGGGGTACAGGTTGACCCAGGAGGGGTGCCCAAGTTACCGGATTCCGTAAAGTGCTGGGTGGTCCATTCACGTTGCTGAAGGGGGCTGCCTTGCTTCAAGTTTTGGCGGGTAACTTGCCGCGCCCGTAGGGGTCTAGGATTTCATTGCACAGGCTATCCACACGACCAGGGGAACGTCGGGTTTCAGTAGCGGCTCTGTGAAACCCGGGGATCCCAGATATCTGTATTGTTCTGTGATGCTGTACATTTCTGTGATGTTGCATTTTATCACGCCTTAAGCGAAATATTATATATTGATATATATACTAGTAGATGTTGTATATGTTTTGCATCCGTGCTAGTCCAGTCCCCGCTCTGTCGTTAGTTAACTAACCTAACGGGTAATGACGGGACCCAGTGGCGAATGCAGATGGCATATACGTACGTCATTATTTTCGTTCTTTATTGGTGTGATCAATTGATGGGACTGCGTTGATTCGGATCAATGCAAGTTAAAAACAAACCTAATCTGATGTTGTTGGAACACTTTTCAAAAAGCTGTTATTGCAAGGACGTTCACTTTTGTTTTGCACAGTGGTATTCAGTTGGAATATCCTGCTCCTCAGTCGACGAGGCAAGGGCCGAGATCCCTTCACCGGGAGTGACCCCTTGGACAGAAGTTTGCGTCAGGGCAATAACTTCACTATAGCCGATTACTTTTGCTTTGCATCGTGGTATTCAGTTGGAATATCCTGCACCTCATTCTACGGGGAAAGAGCCGAGATCCCTTCACCGGGAGTGACCTCTTTAGCAAAGGTTTTCGTCACTATATTTTTAAAAGCTATCCGGTTCCTTCAACAATATCAAGTTCATTACGTTAAAGGTTTTTGCCAGAAACCATTCGTAGCCCTCCGTCGTTTCATATGGATAGTCAATAGTATTCAAGCTGTGTTTGTTAGCCAAAATCAAGGCACAGTGTTTGGTAGCTATTGGTTATTCATATGCAGCATAGATAGATGCGTTGGTTTGGGACAGTCGTATAGCCTTGTTGGCCAAAGTCAAGGGCTTGTACGGGTGGGTTCAAATTAACCTGGAGAATGACGGGTAGAACTTGACATGTGACTTATGATTTGTTGGCCAAAGTCAAGGTCATAAGAGCATGGGGCAAAAATCACATCGGGAGTTTCTAAAGAAACTGAAACTTGCCAGATATGCACATACCTTCTGGAGTGTGATAACGTGAGCGGATTCCGTCACTTTATCATGCGATGATAGTTGGATCCCGATTCCCACTGATGAGTTGGTTTACTCCTCGGGTGATCCCGACTAATTCTTCTTTCAGGTTTGGGGAAGAATTTGACGGTACAGTGGTAGGTTTCCAGATTAGATAAATTGGTAACCATTCTGATTTAGTTTAGAGTGCACGCTGAGTGTTTCTTTTCTCTCTCTCTTTGGCAGCGACCATTGACCTGACCCTAGACTATGACTCGGTGACCAAGTTGACTGAACCTTCTTAAACACTGGCTTTTGGATTGTCAGAGTTGCATACCTCATTGCCACTCCTACTTTTACCCGTTTCTCCAGGACACCCCATATTACTACGAACGTCCACTTCCATTGGACAAAACCATCGTATGGTTAGATACGAACTCGAAGGAATTTATTCGATGATGGTTTCCGGTTCTGGAGAAAACGAATAGGACTATTCAGTTGTCTTTTCCTTTTTACCTTCTCTCAAGTTGCGAGTACTCCATGGTTTAGGAGATAGTGCACCTATTACGCAAATTGGATAGTCTTCTTCCAAACCATAGGCAGGTGCCGACCGATAGGGAATGAAGAAAACCAATTAGCCTAACGATGGTGTACAGAAGGTATTATGTAAAGACAAAGAAAGGGATTAGAAGGAGGGCAAAGTAAATTGCGACTGCTATTCACGACCAAACCAAGTATTTCATTACCACTCCCACTTCACCTTTGTATTTCTCCAGAACACTCCGTATCACTACGAAGATCCACAGTTTATTGGATATTCCATCGTATGGTTATATACGAACTCGAAAGGAACTTGTTCCAGTTCGGGGATGGATTTTGCAGGAGAAATAGGAATAAGGTTTATTCAGTTGTCTTTTATCTTCACCTTCTCTCACATTGCGAGTGCTCCTAGGATTAGGACAGTACACCCATTATGCTTATTGGATAGTCTTCTTCCAAACTATAAGCTGGTGCCGAACGGTAGGGAAGGAAGAAAACCATTTGGCCTAAAGGGGTGTACAGAAGGTAATGACTAAAGACAAATGAAGGATTTGGAGAGATGGGAAAGAATTATACGGTTACAGTTGTGAATCTGGATAATGGAAGAGGCATTACTAGGAAGACCAGGATACCCTATCGAAACATTTCAATGTTTCAGTTTCACTGTGTACTGTTAAAAGAAAACTGATTTCCCAATTAGACACTTGCTCTAGGGTATGTATTTACCAGGTATGATTCTCACATCTGTATGGTTTTACAGATGATGAGTGGGAGTAAGCTATTGGGAATTAGGTGATCATCCTCATTATATCGGAATTCGTTGTAATTGGTGATATTTGAGGAAGTCACCTGGGTTGTTTGCCGGACGGCGAATATTTGGTTTTGAATATCCGTTATAATGCACCAATTTCAAATTGATATATCTGTACGTCTATTTTTATAGAGTGAGATATACCTTTTTGAAATTATGTCGATGACATTTACCTATATCAGTTGATGGTTAGGTAAGGAGCATTAAACAGCGGTGTAATTCTTCTTAACCATAAGTACAGTTTTCAACCTACGACATACAGGGAGTGAGTTATTAGACTCAAGGGACTTGTACAGAGTATTGTATATTGTCCAGTGTCCATCAGGACAGAAGGGATGGTCCTCGTACTATATTCAGTTTACTTATGACTTCTCTAGTTCTAGACAGGTGTTTCGTAGAAACACAAGGTCTAAGTTTTGAGAAGTTATAGGTATATGAATAAAGTAGAACCAGGTGTTGCAAGTATCGGGATTCTTCAAGGTGATCGAAGATGTAGATACTTGTGTGTGGTATTCAGTTGATAGTAATGATTAAGAGAACTTGCTTCTCTTTCAGGTTACTCATAATTGGAAGCATTCCTAAGTTGAGTAACGCTGATCGGCCTCCTTCTATTTAGTTGACATGCACTGGAGACAGCTGCATGATTTGAATCTGGTTCAATTAAATCAGTGCCTCTGTTTCTATATTGGATATAGAACAGTTCATATCTTAACGATGTTAAGGTACGGGGAGTTGTCCGGCCTATGCTTAAAACCAGACTCTGGATAACTCAAGGCATGTTTCTGTAATGGCTGTTTGTGGGTTGACCCAGGCTATGACGAGGGTTGACTTTCTACCATCTGGAAGATCAATGGTGATATTGTTCTAGACTCGCCACAGTTTTAATAAAAATGGATTTTTTCAGAAAACAGTAGTGGGAGTATGGTAGAACTGAAAGTGATTCCAGAACCACAAACGATTACTGAAGATTTTGATAGGAACCTAAAGATTCAATCTGGTTTGACATTCCATTGGCCACTCCGCAGATAAGGTGGGTAACTTTAGGCACCCGAGAGGTACTCCGGTAGCCTCAAGGACGGTGACAGGGAAGTTCTTGTTTACCCAGACTTGCCATTACTGTTGTTCCAGACCGTGAGACCCGGCAGGAGGATGAGTATAGCGTCGTTCTAAACTAGCTTTAGAAGTGTACGTCTATATGACTCTGCCAGAGGGTTGTCGTGGTCAGTGGGAGCAACGGAAGCATTGGTGGACAAGTGGCTTATGTCTATTTATAGACTAAAGCAGATGTAGTGGAGATAGATCATCTATTTCTGTCATGACAGTCATAGGTTTGACTTCATCAGAATAGGGGATGGATCTGTTAAGAAAGTAGTAGGGTGTGATGTCCTGGTATTTGGATGACATACACAGAGTAGGAAGTGATATTCCTATACTACGATCGGTTATACTTTGGTCGTCACACAGTGGTTTCTCCACATGGGACTTGGACATTATATCAGACATACTGGTTACTAGATCTATGGTTTTAGATCTAGATTTGGGTGGTTTCCCAATTAAGGGTACTTAGACAGCATTCTAAGAGTATTTAGAATGGACGACTCTTGGTACGGTAGTGTACCTACAGGTGATGGAGTCACCCTCTCTAAAGGTGTCTTACAGACTAAAGGGGAGAGGGATGTGCATGATTGGCAGATCACTTGCTTAGGCAATTGAGTCAATCATGAGATGTCAAGTACCACACCAGATGTTGTTTTTGCACTAGATGCAATAAGTTGACATTGATCCAATCCTGGAGAAACAGTCGGAAGCAGTCTTAGAACATAAGTGGATGTTCTAGGGATATAATAACGACAGCCTCATTCGGGAGACAGTTATCATTCCAGGCTTCCAAGGTGACTTGGACGACAGGGAGGTTGTCAGAGTTATAGTTTTCCTTCTGACGAGGGGCAGTATTTTGGACAGGTGGTCCAAGGAAATACTGATGGAGGCATGGCGCAGGATACTGATTAAGTTCAGTTGACGATACAGTCTAAGAAGTTTGGATTTGGAGTTCATTTATGAGCTAGGTCCCATCAGACATCCAGACACATTCTAAGACAGGTATTGCTCATTTCGGGAGATGGCTTTCTCCGCGAACTTGAGATATAGAGAGACATAGAAAGGAACATCAAAGCGGATCCACTCACTGAGGCTATTCCTCGAACGCAATAGTTTTGCAAACGAGCTTTGTGAGACTGACTAGTAGAAGAGTTGGGTGTTCAGTATCACACGGGCTGTAAGTATGCGACATCGCAATAATTAGCCTTGAGTGCAAGTGGGAGATTGTTGGAGATAGTGCCATCAGAGTCAATTATTGGATCACAGGCACGTGATTGCAATGATTGAGAGAGGACCTATCCCAGTAGGACAGTCTTACACAAGATGATAGTATGCTATCTGGTTTATCTTTATCATCGTGTACTGCTTTAGGTGACCTTACAGGTCGCTATTACACGTTGATAGAGCCCTTAGGATTCTTGCTTGACTGCCAGCAGTATGAGGGCGATCATATACGTGGGAGCTGGTAGTCCATAAGCACATCCTTAAATGGTCCCTAGTCGTGGGAGTTTCGAGACAGGGCATCGATACTCCAGAGTAGATTAGTGTATACAGTCGAGACCCCGACGAGGGGCGGTGGCCGGTCTCATAAGCCACTAGTGTCAGTTGGTTCACCTAAGATGTATACAGGTGCTCATTGGGTTATGAGTACACCGGACAGGACTCGCCGGGAATATGCTAGTTGGTCTTATACCTGACGTCAGATAGCATTTCCCTGATGACATGTGTACAGGTTAGTTCATCGACCTGAGGATCGTCATTTGTCTCGTGTGAGTTCCCACTGTACTTTGATTACTACTCTACCACGCTCAAAGGAGACGTGCAAACAGGTTTTAGTTGGGTACAGTCCCGAGCCACATGGAGGCAGTGAGCGGATCTTTAGGGGTTCGTCTCTCCCGGTATTAGGGGTGAGGTCGCGCTGTGTCTAGGAGAGCCCTTACACGAAATCCTTGGCCAAGGCAGGAGATTTACTGGTAGGTATTCCAGTAGTATCTCAGGGTGTTCTGGGCTACACTCCGACACGACTTGTACCGCTTTTAGGGGTCTGACTTTTACCAACCCCCTAGGCCCGCCATGCGATGCTCATAGACGAACGGACCGGACTGTACGGATATTGTCACTGACAGGCTCAGTAGGGTGTCAGGATGAGTTCGCTCATCGACGTCCCTTTTGGTCAATACCTGGTAGCCCGTTACGTATAGGCTAATACCTCTGACGTGCTAGTGGTTAAATCCACAACCAAAGTATTGACGAGTGTTTAGAGTCCCCCACAGATCAGTTTCTCAAGTTTCGGGCGAAACGCTGTAGAGGCCGTATGGAGATATGGCAGGGTTCGATCAGAAACGCGCGGTATTGCACGGATCGTGATCGGACGGATTTTACTAGCCGGCTTTGGTTTAAGCCGGATCCTAGTATTAGACAGTGTAGATTTTGTCTCATTGCATTTGTATTTCGGTCGGAATACAAATGCGGGGGTGTATACACAGTAGCGGAGTTTTCCTGTAATTTGTTACAGGATCAGTTTTTTTGGAGTTGCCAGTTTGCTTTCCGTTTCGGCCATTTTCCTTTGTATCTTTCATTGGCCGAAAATTGGTGGAGGAGGGCTTATTTGCATTTGTGCAAATAAGTATTTGTGGAGGGTGGTATTTGCATATTATTGTATCATGATAGTTCCACCACCCTTGACTTTCCTTTGTTCATGATGGTTCATGATTCCTTGACTTTGGAGTAATTATGATGGTTGGTGGAGTGTGGTTTTGTTTTTGTGATCATTTCTTTTCATGATAACATTTGATCTCTCTCTTGCATTATGGTTGCTCTCTCTCTCACACATACACAACCTTTCTCATTCTCACTCCCTCTCCCATTCATGCATGGCCGGCCAAGCCAAGGGGAGGGCTGTCCCATTTTTGGTGGGGAAAGTTTTTGATCTCATATCATTTTTGCTTCACCAAAAATCCCAAATTCAACTCCAAAGTTCATCCCTCCACTAAAAGGCAACATCCACTATCCCAAATGAGACATAGCTCACTACACTATTCTACAGCAAATCTTGGGCACGTCGACTCGCCAACTTCGTGCCCGAGTTTTCTCGGACCAGAGGTGGGAGCCCGTAAAAGAAGCCGGCGATGTGGTGCTTTTCCGGCGAGGAGAAGAAGACCGGAGATTCCGCGGGAGATCGGGACGACGACGAGAAGACCGAAGCACACGGATCGCTCGGTATATCTCTCTAACCGTTCTTTAGTTAGCTAGAACTAGTTTAATGGCCCGATCCGGGTTTTAGTGTGCGGTGGTGCCGGTTCAAAAGTTTAAAGTAAAATCATCGCTTCCGCATTCCGGCGTCGGATTGACGGCCGGGGCGCCGCCGTGCACTTACACATGGCTAGATTCGCGGAGCCGTGGCGGAGGCGCCAGTGATCAGCGCTGCGGGTCGGCCGGTGAGACCGAGGAAGATGAGCTTGGCGGGAGGCTCGGGCACAAGCGGGAGGTCGAGATATCTTGGTTCTGTGATAGCTCGGAGACGAGCTGGGGGTGGTTTGGAAGGCCACCGAAGGTCGAGAGGTTCCTCGGGCCGGATTCCCGAGGTGTGATCCCAACTGAAGTTCTTGATCCTTTCTTATGGGTTCTGGGACACGTCATTTGCAACGTGTCAGCATCTGGAGAGTCGCCGATATCGAGCCTCATCAGGAGGGAATTTCCTCCTATGGCGTCGGAAAAATGCACCCTCCATGATTTTTTTCGACGATCGGCATACAACACCTCCATATTTATCATCTAAAATATGGACACACCAAATTTCATGTGATTATACCATTTTTTTACCGTTGATTTAGTTGGTGCAAAATTAATGGTTTACCGACAATATAACATTTTATATTGCTAAATGGTGAAAAAGTGATGGAATCACATGAATTTTGGTGTATGCACATCTTAGACGATAACGATGATGATGATGGATGCCGATCGTCGGAAAAAATGATGGAGGTTGTATTTTTTCCGACGCCATAGGAGAAAATCCACTCCTATAGTATATTTTCTTCATATAATATATATATATATATATATATATATATATATATAATTGGTGCCCCTGCGTTTGCGCATGCTCTGTGCCAGTAAACAAATAAAAATCAGTAGGTTTTAGAGGCCTATGTATTTATTATTTTAATTATAAAGTAGATCTTTACTTTAAAATACATAGCAATCTCTTGAAAGGAGAAAAGAAAAAACCCCAATAAGATTTAGAAATACATATACCATCATGATTTTACTGCCTTTGGTTATACTATGTAAGAATACATATAGAATCAAAATGATGATATAAGCCATTTCGGTAAAAGGATTTGTATTCAGTAAAAGGAAGAAGAAGAAAAGGAAAAGGAGAGAAAATAAAGAACTTCAGCAATATATAGTGACAGGCATGCTATTAAAGACAGCTATTTGTCAATGAGTATGATTACTTGGCAATGAAAGAATGAAAAATGTCATAATTATGATTAGTATGTGATTAGAAAAAGAATTTTTCATCTCATAATGTGTTGCATGCATTCATAGACCCACAACAAACTTAGACCCAGCTAAGGCCACTAACAGAATGTGGGCCCAAATCCATTGGATTCCCATGTTCACATAGCTTTAAAGCCTTTAATATTTTTTACTTTTTATTTTTGTTATATATTAGAGCATTTTTTGTGCATTATTTAACAACTCTTTTGGACCCCAACGCAGCCCCCTTAAAAAAAGGAAAAGGAAAAAAATGGTCGTCTGCACGCAATGATGGGCCCATTAGAACTCCTAGCTCAACTTTAGAAAAGCAGGGGCTGGTTTGATATGAACCCGCTATGAACCCAACCCTAAAGAATTGGATTTTTAAGACCCTTCAAATTCGATCGGTATGGATGTGGTTGGGAATCCGTTATAACAAGTCCTATCTCAACTTTATAAAAGCGCTGGATGGGTTGTTAAACAGGTTGGGGTTGATGCGGAAAAACACTGGATTTTTGACACCCCAAGTCCAATCGGTATGAATGCAGATGAGAATCTGTATGAACGAGTTTAAACCAACTTATAAGCATCCAACGTTCCAACAACTCTCTATATTAAATAAAACAAAAAAAACATTTATGTATTATCATGTCATATTTGACAACCCAAATCTGACCTTAGCTAATGCTATTGTTCGTTTTAATCTGACGTGGAATTAATATTCGCTATTTGTTTCGTCAGAATTGAAGCCTATTCAATGTTTGTGGAGTATATCAAATTAGGTTAAAACAGAAAAAAGAACTAAGTAGGGTTAGTCACATTGTATCCTTCACCTGTGCCTTCATCATTTCCAAACAACATAACTAAGAACAAATAAGCTGGATTTGCAAATTTTACGACATGATTAGATTCAAAGAAACACCATAATTGCAATTTCGAGAAAACAAGTTCATAAAGATGTGTAAGGCACATCCAACTTTTTTAGTTTTTACTTCTCAAAGCAAAACAACCCAAGGCTATGTTAGTCTATAATGAAAACTTCATATGTAATCGGAACCTTTGAATCGAAACCGTATCAATAACTTTTGTGGAACTAAAACCTTTTTATAGTATTTTGGACTATTAGAATTACTAGAACTGAAAAATTAAACTATCCTTGAAGTTATGGGATGGCTATATGCTGGATGAGATATGCTTGAAATGTGTTATGCAATTTTATCTAAACTAGTATTTTCTATGAGGTTAATGGAGGAAATGTGCCATAGGAGAGAATTTCCTTTTATGGTGTCGGAAAAATACATCCTCCATGATTTTTCTCGACGATCGGCATACATCACCTCCATCTTTATCATCTAAGATATGGATACACCAAATTTCATGTGATTATACCATATTTTCACCGTTGATTTAGTTGGTGCAAAATTAATGGTTTACCGACAATAGAACTTTTTACATTGCTAATTCAACGGTGAAAAAATGGTGGAATTACGTGAAATTTGGTATAAGCACATCTTAGATGATAACGATGATGATGATGTCTGCCGATCGTCAAAATAAATGACGGAGGCTGTATTTTTTCGACGCCATAGGAGGAAATCCACTCCGGTCTCTTTCCTCCATTATTCTCTCTCTCTCTTTATATATATATTTCGATTAGAATACTATCGGAAGGATTTGAAAACAAATTCTTCATGTTTTTTCACCATTAGATTAAATTTAAGATTTATGAATTCAATTATATTGTATTTGGTAATAAATGAAACTTTTATTTATAATTATCTGCACACATTTCAAAATTAATCTATTTTTTGAAAAGCATATAGAATTTGTTTCCAAATACTTCCTCGTAGGATACCAGTCCAACTCTCTCACTTTATATATATATATATTACCAACACGAATGAATCTGTTTCTCCTTTCTCTCTTCTCAACAATGAATCCGTCTCTCAAACGCCGAACCACCCCCGCGCCGCCGCCGACGCCGATCGCCACCGGAAGAGGGATCCGCTCCGCCGCCGTGGACGACATCATCCTCACCAGGTATCTCGAGAGCTCGCTCAAGATCCCCGATCTCACCCTTCCCCCAAAATTTCCCGCCAAAATCAACTTCGATGCCCTAGTCGCCGGCGAAAGCGATCCTGTTGAAAAGGCGATGGCGGCGATCAAAGAGATGGGCGCGTTCTTGATCGATTGCGAGGAGGCGATCGAAGTCGGAAGGGAGTTGTTTGAGGCGAGAGAAGACGAACAGGATCTGGGATTTGTTGAAGTAGGGGTGAGGCCAGAGACTTATCGGATTCAGATCTTTAGGTACGTCGCTCTACAATCGAATTAGCTAGTGATGTGATTTTTGTAACGATTTATTGATTGATCTTGGCTCATTATTTACGTAAAGATTGAGCATTTTTCGTATAGCAATTGGGGAAAAAAAACTTCAGAACTGAATGCAGTTTAGTTTTACATGAATTTAATGTAAATTAATTTGGCTAATTTTTGGAAACAAATACCCCAATGTTATGGTATGCCTTATTTCTTTTTGTTGCTCTTAAATATCCTATTGCTTAGAAGCTAGCTAAATCCTAAACACTGCTAACGATATTAAAATGCATCTGGTGTGTTAAACTGATACATATGTTTATATTGCTGAAAATAATTGAAATTTCATCAAATGTGAACTTATATGTATGATCATGATGGATGTTAGGAATTATCCCAAGCTACCCGAGGTATGCTAAGATTCATTGCAATAAAAGATTAAAAAAAAAGTAGAAATATAAACCTACAACAATGCACAGAAACATGACAATTCATTTGGTTTGACACAATGGCCTACTTCCTTGGGCAGTATCACTGTTACCCGAAATGCGAAACTTTTTTGGACGGGGGAATGAAAACTGGAATGCGGAACACCACTTATCAAAGAATGCGGTACGACAGGAGTAGTTTTCTTCGATACACTTGTACAGAAAGTTTTCCAATAAAGAAGACATTAAAGATGATCATTTTCTTCTACACCAGAGTTTTATTTGTACAAATTCAATGTTATGAGTCGCATACTCCAATTGGGATTTCTTTTTCATGGATAATTCCTATTCTGACTTAATGTTAGTCCCCAACTCATATTAGGATTGTTTTATCACAAAAGAATTCTATTTTGATTGAATTGCAATTAGTAGAATTTTCATAGGGATAAAATGCGTATTTGGTCACATGCAACTAATGTTACTAATCTCTAATCTTTAGGGCGATGCATTCTCTGCATCTTAATCGGATTAGAATTAAGCTTATAGCACAAAGCAAAAAATTGTTGCAGCCAATGCCCTTCTGGGTCATCATCCGCCGCCAAAATCACACCAACAAATTGTTCAATCAATTCATGAGCTTGCACAAAGTAACATTATAGTCATGAAATTTGTGGGATTTTCTACAAATGCCATTTTTCCACATGAAATTGTCGACTCTTGAACGAAGTAATGTCTATATTAATATGTTTTCTTCTTATACGATACATATCACATTAAATCAAATGTATAAAAAGCGTTGATAATCAAAGTAATCCAACAAATGCCCTGTATAATCCAAAAATTAATCAAGCATGTCAACTAGCTCTTTGGATTTTCTTACGCCATTTTGTAATTGCAATAAACATTTGTCTATTTTGTTGATAAAGCATCTACCTCCTCTACAGTAACTTTTCATCTAATGGCATATTCTTATAACATGAAGACATAGCCTCTCAAGGTTAAATCTTTATCCAAATTACATGCATCTCAGAATTTGATTGCAACTATCACGTCATATCGACTAATCTTGAACTAGCCTAATTTGTTTATGCGATGCAGAAAAAAGCTCATAATGGTCCATGTCAATCTATATGAGAGAGAATAGTACATCGATACATTGTCTCCAACTATCATACTAATTAAAACTTCATAATGCATTCCATAAGCACATCAAATGTAACCACTGAACAATTTCTTTTCTAGCCTTTTGTTCACAATATAGGAGAATTTTGAGGAATTATGATTATAATAGATCCCTTGCTTGTTTATTGTTCTTAACCAGGATTTTGATACTAATTAAGAGGGGTGATATCAGATTGATAACCGGTCATAAAACTTGGTCAAATATTCCATAGACATTGCATCAAGTCTTGTATAGACCCTATTATTATGGAAAAGGTTCTAAATAACATTCACATTTTTTAACACCCGCCATATTCTCTCTCAAGAGACTATCATAGTTTTTCTTCTTCTGAATTTATTAAAGCTTCATATATATATTTGCCAATTGATTATCTCAATCAATATATATCTTCCATGACTCACCTCCTTAATATAAAATGAATTTCATTTTAGACCCGTATTTCTTTGTTGGTCAGCATTTGATTGCTTTTTCTATCTATATCAATTTTTTATGGCTCATTTACTTGATTAGTGATAATGGGTTGAGAACTCTAATCCAATAGACGACATATAAAGTTGTAAAGGTTTTTGAAATATGCTGAAAAGAGATGGAAGGCAATACTGTATGGTGGAGAGAACTTCAAAAGTCATTTATTTTCCTTCCAAGTAGGTTGGAGTACTAAATTTTACACACTTCAAAACCTTGATATACTATGAGGTTTCATATAGGACTGGGTCGTATAAAATATAGAGGTTTCCTATTTTCCAATTCTCATAATACCACAAATAGATTCAAATATTTAAGTTCAAATATTTTTAAATTTAAATTCAAATAGAAACAACCTAATCTATTCAACTTGGATATATGCCATGGTTCTCTGAATCATGCACAACTCCTAATTTACTTATGAGTACGTGCAACGATCCACTGGATCAATTACATGATTGTACATGACTCTTTCATTTTTATTGATTGGGACCGATATTACTCTATTTTTTTCATTTTTCATGACGGAAGAGTGTTCATGTTACAATCATATGAGTTCGATATCTAATTGTCCAAAAAACTGACATTACCCTGTTTAACGGTTGCCCATGTTTGTCCGGCCTAATATACGGCTTCCTGACGCCTGTTACAACACTACATCGGTCATGGATTTAAGCTAGAGGCTAAAATCTAACTGTAGACATAATTTAGGCTAAATAAGGCTGCATCTGATACCTTTTAGGTCTTGACCTTACCATTTCAGTCCTTAAAGTTAAAACACATTAATGGCCTAAAATTTGGAGTTGGCTACCCTAATCTTATCTCTCTACCCATCTCTGTAAGTATCACGTCCTTTATCGGTTTGCAATAAATAACAGTTATCCTGCATGTAAATATGAAATAATATTCTGTGTTCACTCATCTATTTATCCATGACGTGGATAGTCACAAATATATTAATTTTCCCTTAGCAATTATACCTTAGAGGAAGTCAACTAGTCATTTAGGATTATGGAAAGCCTCCCTCTTGTTCTTAGGTTTTTTTTCAAGGAATTGAAAACTAATTAAGAGACGCTTGACTTAGAACTTGGTCATCTTTAATGATTTTTTTAAAAAAAAATTATAGCCCTCATCGTGACGAGAAAAGGCTTAGGCGATCACAATGATGATTCTCGATGTAAAATAGTTTGTATTAGATACGAGTAAATTTATGCATGCGATTAGGACTTCACAAATTCAACGGTTTCTTAGTCCCTACTTGCTTTGTTTTCATACATTTGATATATAGGATCTATAATTTCCTACATTCGAGTGATCCTCCTTCAAAAAGTCATACACTAGATACCAATTAAATCCTAAAACAGGTTCTTATTCTGCAGTACATTCATAAGCTTATTATGCACTATGCTTATTGTTTTACAGTTCCCAAAAGAGACTACTCATCAAGTAATCGGATGTGGTTTTTCCAGAGAAAAAGTAAAGAAAGTTACAAGTAAACTGGAAATGGTTGCTGAATCAATTGCCAAAGTGCTTTCAGAAAATATCAGATATCAAAACCAAGGTGCAAAGCTTCAAAAGGTGAATTCAGTCATATTTTTTAGAAAGAATGGAGATTCAAACATACACCATGGCCCTCGTTATCTAAGCCTCCACATTACGGGAGACGATCACAAGTTACGCATCAATTATCCAGATTCCACTTCGTTCACTCTTCCCACCAGTTCCATACTTGTCACCATCGGTAAACAATTCGAGGTAATAGCGAAGTTAAAGTTATTTTTATGTAATGTATTCCTGAATTCTCATAACAACTTAAGAGGTTGGTGGAGTGGCAAGGAGCATGTATCAGAATGAATTAATTAAAAGAATTGTAATTTTGCAAAAGCCTAGTTTTAAGCCTGTTAAAATGTTGAATTATATCCCTCAACCATCATTACAACTTTGGAGTTTTGGTGCAGTACCAGAGACATTAAAAAGCTACTAGAACAATCTCGTTTTGATTTCCACTGAACATGCAGTGAAATAAACGGATTGAAATTTAAAAAAATACCGCTGCTTAAAACCCTTTGCGTCATTGCACCCAAAAAAGGAGAGGGGTGGTGGTAGGGGGTTGGGTGGGGGGGGGCAGCTACGGGTGCGTGTTGGAATGTAAATTTATATTCCTCAATGTTCGCTCAAACTTTGGATATTTGATGGAGCAGGAACATTGAAAATGACTGCAAGAAAAGAACCCTCACCCTGAAGACTTATCATATAATTATATATTGCACAATCCTTATAAGAACTTCCAATTTCGGTGCTGTGGCAGTGACTTTAAGGGGCTGCTTCTTGCATATTACTAATCTTATACAAGAAAGCTGATGCTCTTTATTTCTCTTTCAGGAGTTCTCCGATGGCGAGTTGAAGAGTTTTAATGGTGAAATATTTCTGGAGCCAACTGACGACCGAATCACTCCTTTCTCTCTTGAGTTTATGTACTCTATGGCAGCCCTAAGCCACACGCCCAATAATAGTTCGTTGAAGAGACTCTCGATTTTGGACCAAATATCTATTCTGCTTATTCTCGCCTTCTTGTACAATTTGTGGAGTTAGTTTCATTTTTATGTGAAATATCTTTAAACATATCAATTTGTTGTTGCACACAAGTCTTAGCTGGGGCCATATGGATTGGCCTGTGCATGTTCTCGATCCAAGGCATCGAGGAGCGATTGAGTGTATAATTGCTTACAACGTGTGCATGTGATCTTTTTTGAGTGCTTGCAGAGCATAGAGTGCATGGTTTGATCTTATCTCATTCTCATGGAAGAGAATGGAGTGGAAGAGCTTGTTTGTGCTATTGAGATGTTGTTTTGGATTGAGTTTGGTTTTGATTCCTTCTTTCTTTTGGTTGAGATTGAGCGTATAGTGCTTCAATATTTGAGACACAGTTGGCTTCATTTATTTTATACTGAGAGAATGGTGTGGGTGTTTTGTGATATTTATGGGTAGGTTCTTTTCTATTTGTTCTTGTAAGTTGAGAGAGTGTTGAGTGGTGCAATGTGTGAGAACTGGGAAGGAATTGGTTCCATGTATAATTGGTTTTTTGTTAATATGAATAAAAGATGTTTGTGTATGCATCTTTATGCATAGATTTTGATATATTATGTCATCTGATAGAACTATAAGAACAACTTTATATAGTGATAAAGATATTTAACATATGGAAAAATTATATAAATTTCAAGGAAGAACTCTGCATTTGTGTTCTTGTACAATCAAATGAGCAGCAAGAGAAACAAATGACATCATATATTAATTAATTTGAGGAAACGGGTATCAGCTAGCTAGCTGATATTAAACCGTTGATTGGCCTATTATATAGCTCAATCCGACCGTCAAATCGACGATCTGATCCGGCCATCTAGTTCCACACATGGAATGATCTATGTGTGTGAAATTTTGATCGATATGATGCAATACAAACGACGGATCAAACATTTAAAAATTGGATGGCTATTAAACACAATAAATATGTCATATATTGAGGACACTTGATCGAAAACATAGATGGTGTCAAAGTGATTAAAATTTTATACGCATAGATCACTCTATGCGTAAAACAAGATGGCAGGAGCGAATTGTCAATTTGATGGTCAGATTGGGTTATATAATACGCTGGCTAACGGTTTAATATCAGCCAGCTAGCTGATAACCAGTTTACTCTAATTATTTTGTTGCATTGAAAACGAGGCTCGTTAAAATTTATACTCCTTTCGTATCACTGTACTTGTCTTTTTTTGCAATTTTACACCCCGAACTTATGTCCTTTTGCATTATCAAGAAGCATGCTTCAATTATCAATATACTTGAAAATACGAAATTACTACCCTAATCCTAAATTAGAAGAATAAATCAAGAAATTTTATTATGCATATTGGAGCTTCAATAAATTAATGAAAAATATCCTAAGGTTGACCTAAGGTTAAATAAGGAGTCTAACATCTATGGAATTTTACAGACTATATTATTAAACGAAGAGGGCGCTATGAAAGGAAATGGACAAGTTCCTTTGTTAAAATTGGTAACCAATCTCCGAGAATCATATTCAGCAGAATTTGTTCTGAAATGTTGGAATTTCTTTTTTCCTTTATAATGACATTTTTGCACTAGAAAAAGATATCCAAAAATTGAGACATCTTCGTAACTAGAACTCATAGGAGTATGAATTTTTTTCTTTAAAATAATGCAAAAAAGGGAGAGAATATCTTTATGGAACTCAACCCCAAAACCTACCAACTCATTTTTTTTTTAAAGTCATGCATTTATCTTTTTACCCTTTCAACATTTAAATTTAAAAGCAATTAAAAGCAATTAGTTAAGTTGGCCCAATTTTTTTTCAAAAAGAACCCCAACAAAAAGAACCCCAACAATTAACATATTTGTAACATAACCTATATATAAACCCTAAATTAATTTTTAATAGTATCATAAACTATTTTACATTTCATTCAAAAATAGAGTTGGCCATGATAATAAAATAGCATACTAATAGTAAGCAAAAACACATTTTTTAATGACTATATATATTTTAAGGTATACAAAATAAATTATAAATATGTATTTTGTATTTATATTCTTATAGGTACGTTTCAATATACACACGTGGACATGCAAAAATGCTAGTGAAAGTAACCTGATGATTTATATAAACCCTATCAAATTCTCCCTTCTCTCCTCTGGCCTCCTCAGCATTTTTTAAACAAACTTTCCTTCTTTTTTTGTATTTGTTTTTAGGGTTATTTACTGTTTAAGCTGTCCCCAGATTTATAACTAATTAGGCTGTACCCCGGTTTTTAAAAATTTACTTCATATCCCTAATTTCTATAAGTTGGTAACTTTTTACCTTCTGTCTGCCATCCAAAGTTAACGTTCGCTGTTATTGATATTTTAATAATCCTCAATTAACCCACAATTTCCACACATCTCTCCCACGCATCTCTCTCTTTTGGCATTGATTTGAGAATCTACGGCTTGATAGCAACGGAGAGAGTCAATCATCATGTACTGTGCCGAGCTAAGGTTTGCAAATTAGACCACGAGGGCACCGGCATTTGAGTGGAAGAATCCGACTCTATGACCAATTAAAATTTTTTCGAGCTCCAGAACGAATACTAGCTTGAGATTGGGGACCTAGGTCGACAGTCCCAGTTAACACTTTGAAGGAATCAAAGAACAGTCCCAAAATTATTCTATGTTGGAAGAGCTGTCAGGGTAGCTTAAAGGAATTCTGGGTGTGTGGGGGTATTGGATCCGGAGTCCTTACTGTTTTCACCCCGATGCTATTTCCTGCTATTAAGTTCAACGGACAGGAATTTTTTGATTTAAAAATCAACGATTACGATCGTTTGCCAAACAGTGTAAAATATGGGGCCTTTGATGTTGGTGTATCACATATGCGTTGCACGTGTGATGTACGGTCAGGATGTTTCCAGAGCACCATAATGGCAGCGAACCAAATAGCAGGAGTTCCAAATCCAGGGGAATCAGGAGGGCATGACATAGCTATATAGATCTGGGGATAAACAGTAAATAACCCTTGTTTTTAATTGCCAAACAGATACCTGATATTCTCTGTATATATCAAATCAACCCAATAGTGATGATTAGACTCAAGTTGCACAAAAGATCAAACAAAATCTCACTCGGGATATTGTAATCATTTATATCACAAACTAGACAGAGATAACAACATTAATGACACGTTAAGAAATGAAGCCTATTGCCCAACAAAAGCCAGCCCTAATTAGTAGGGCCTTGCAGCATGTATTTCTAATTAGGCCATTAAATGAGAGCAATCAAGATTCAAGCGCTAGCTGACTATATCACTGTTGATGATATGGCCACCAGTGAAAGCCGGGTTGGATTTGATCCGAGCCCAACCCGATATTTCCGGGTTTTTCGACATGTTATAGTTGTCCGAGCTCAATCAAATAAGTAGAGAATTAGATTCAAATTTTTTGGGTCGGATATAGATTTAGTATAAAACACGTCCGTCTGTACCCTAAACCCACCAATCAAACAGGTTTTCTATATGGGGTACGAATAGATATATACCGAACAAATAATTTTGAATGTTGTAATATACATACTGTAATGTGTTGTATGATGTTAGTTAATGCAATTTTTAAGTGTAACATATAAATCTATTCTTTGTAATTTATTTAGTTTTGACAAAATATATATTTTGTGGATAATACACAAGCTTTGGAGTGTATCTATAGGGTGCACCCAACAGCAAGCATATGTGGCAAGTTTGCATTGGACCCTGCATAGTTTTTTTGCACTTAAGTCCTTTCTCTTTTTCATTGGATTTTACACTTAAGTGAAAGAACACCGTGTAAACTCCAATACAAACATGCTACTATGCTTCAATATAGGGTACATCCTACGGAACATTGTAAGCCTCTTTTACCCATATATATGAGTACAGAGGTCCTGGAGTGCACCTACAAGATACACCATTCAATGTAGCATATGTGCATGTTTGTATTGGAATTTACGTGATAATTTTCCACTTAAATGCAAAGCCAAATGAAAAGAAGAAATGACTTGAAAGCAACCAATGCAAACACACCACATATGTTCTACTGTAGGGTGCATCCTGCAGGGACACTCTAGAGCCCGTGTGTGTTAAAACTCAACAAAAGCATTATAATTTCAAAATTTTAATAGTTTATAATGTGCCAAGTCAAAAAAATCCAAAAAAAAACTCCCAGCGCTTCTTGATCTGAAACCCGTCCGCAACCTGAATATACGGATTTTTGTTTAATTCATTGTAACCCTGTCGGGATCGGACGAGTTTTGGATTATACGTTATAAATTTTGTATGAAATATAAAAATTGTCAAAAACCCGTCCCTCCAACCCTAATTTCACCTCTAATGCCCACACAGAACACAAAGAGAGGAAGAGCACAGCGATACATATAAAATGATGGCTTATTTTTATGAAAATCCCTGAGAAGTTTCTAAAATGTCTTGTAATCGGATAATAGTCTCGTATTTAGCTTTCTCAATGGCAAACTGATTCACTTAGGAGTTTAATAGTACTTTATTTAGACAAATATATATTAAGATCCTACGACAGTACACGGTAAGAATTGTTATTACCCTTCTATGAAAGCCAAGTAGAAAATAGGATTGATCTGGTTAAGTTTTTTGGAATATTCTTGAAATATACTCATATGTGACAGACACATGACTTGTAGAAGTATTTTTATACTCAAATTACATTTCTTATTCTCTTTATGACATGAATATAAAAACAAAAGTAACTTTTCGAAACCATAGGGTTAGAAAGGTATTTTGAGTATAAAAATACTTATACAAGTCATATATATGTATGTTTCAAGAATATCCCAAAAAAATAGTATTCGGTTTTTTCCCGAAATCATAGGATGGTTTTTGCTAATGGAGCGAACCACATGAGATATTTTGTCAAAAAATAAACCAACACGGGTTTTTCATAAGAGAGTGAAACCCACGGCGGATTTTAATAAATTTGGATTGTTAATTGACAAATGGATACTTGGATACTATCTATCCCACAGAAAAAAGTCCAGATGTCATTTTTCTGCAGGATTAGCCCAATCCTACAAAAGTGGATATTTGGATGAATTTTTTGTTCTTTAATCTAGAAGGAAAAACCACTCTATTTTGGTCCTATCCACCGGATAGAAAAAATGTAGGGTTGCTGGGCACGCGCACAAGGATCTACGAGGCATCAACCATGCCCGATTAAAAAATTAGCGAACAACCCGAAACCGGATCTTTAAACTAGGGTTTAGGCGAAAACAAGCATGTTAAACACTTTAACACTAAGTGAGAGGGATTACAACCTTTGTAGATCCGGTCCTTCACTTCATAAGCTCCGTGTTGAGCTCCCTTCGCTGCGATCATCGTGTTCCGGACTCTCGAGAGGTTCCACGAAGAGAAAGATGCAGTCTTGCTTGCGATCTTCGATAGAAAGATGATCTACCTTGAAGTTTCGTTAACACAAGCCAACACTCATTAAACGAAGTGAACACCCTTATCTAAATGGTAAGGATAGATGAGGATGATGAAGTAGGATTTTTTCTCTCATTTGTTTTCTAATTCTCACTCATTTTTCATTACTTAGAAAAAGCTAGAAAGCTTTTTCATGAAAAGAAAGAAGGAAGAAGATGAACAATATCATTTGTGATGAATAATAAAATGTTGTCATAATCATTTATGCAACCATGATTGTAGTAACCTATGTAGAGAGTTTACTAGGGTTAGGGTTTGGGTTGAGTTATATGTGAGTCACTAGAAAATATCAAGACAAATATCTTCTTCATGACAAAAAGAAACCTTCTAGAATCTACTAGAAGGCTTAACCCTAATTCAAAGCCTAATCATGTTTAAACTCCACTAATTATGTTGCATTAATAATTATAACATGTTACAATATTATATATCACATATATAATATTTATTGTAACAAAATAAAATAATACATTTAACATATATCGCATATATATCAATGTATTACCCGAGTGAGAAAAAGAATCTTTTAGTGAGCTAATATTAGTGAATGTAATTTAATATATCATATATATTATTATACATTAAATTATCGAATCAACACTTGATCCGACAATCCGGCTATATCGCATATAACCGACTAATGTTTATCCGTACCGATTCATCGAATCAACACTTGATCCGATGACGCGGCTGATATCAAATATCACGAGAATAGAATACGGTATCTCATATCGTATTATCCTCGGTCCCGCACATATCACATATGTGCTCCTACTTCGTTTTGCCTGAGCCAAGAAACCTCTATGTAGGACTCTAAAGAATCGTCAATACGCCGGCAGTAGGTGATGATCATATCAAACACCCACAAGCTGCAAGCGGTCAGCTAAACGTAACAGCCACCCAGGTATTGAGTGCTCAGAAGATCAACAAGCAAGCCTGTACATTCTCCTGTGAATCCAAACAGTAACACTCCCGTACAGTCCGGTCTCGTCGTCTGATATGTCGCATATCTTGCCTAGGGGTGGTAAACGTCAGACCCCAGTAGCTCGATAAGTCGTGTCGATATGAGGTCTATAACAGTTCGAGAAACTACTGATAACAATTACCAGTAAATCTCAGCAACCCTGGCCAGGTATTTCCGGTTATAGCCAATCGAACACAGCACAACATCAACTCCCTATACCGGGAGAGACGAATCCCCTCCTATCGCTCATTGCCTCCATGTGATTCGGGACTGTACCCAAAAGCCACCTTTTTTCACGCCCTCTTGGACGTGGTATGATGGAAATCAAAGAACAGTGGGAATCACACAAGACTCTATGATGATCTCGGGTCAACAGACTACTCTGTACCAGTGTCACCGGAGAACTGCCATCTGACGTAAGGTATAATACCATTTGGGAGTTCTCGGCGAGTCCGTCCAGTGTACCCAGTCTCCACTGAGCACCCGTATACCATCCTTGATGTCAAACACCGATGGCTATGGGATCATCCATCGCCCATCATATGGGTTAAGATGCATATACGCTAGTTTACTCTGGTGCATCGATGCCCTGTCTCGATACACCCTCGACTAGGAACAGTTATAGGATGTACTCGTCGACCACCATGGCCCCACTAGTATGATCTCATCATAGTCCCAGTAGTCGAGTACATATCCTAAGGGCTTTATCAACATGTAATATAGAGATAATCAGAGTACATGTTAAGATAAAGTACAACCAGATAGCATACTATCATGTCGAGCAAGAAAGTCCTTCCTATATATGTCCAAGCATCCATTACAATATACATCGTATGTACAGGAATGGCCTCTAGGGCATACATATAACTAACAATCTCCCACTTGCACTGGGCCATCTGTTGTGGTATCACATACCCAACAATTAGCTGTGGTTGAAGTATCTCATACTCAACCATCCCATAAAAGTCTCTACTGGGAAAAAGGCCTTTGTGAGTGGATCCGCGCTGTCGTCCTCTGTGTCTACTCTCCTAACCTCGATCTCCCTGCAGATCAACCATCTCCATGATCAGGTGATACTGCCTAAGAATTATATCTGGATTTCTGATGGGACGGGGGGTTCCTTGGCTAAAGCCACAACTCCATTGTCACACAATGGTAGGAACGAAGTTCATCTCATGAATTTATATATATCCAGACTGCCTCTTTGGTAGCATCCTTGGTAACGATGTATCTTGCCTTTAATCGTCTAGTAAGTCACGGTATCTAGCTTGGAACTCTTCCAACATACCGTCCCCCCACTAAGGGTAAAGACAATGCCAGCGACTGACATTCAGTCGTCCTTATCACCCTGGAACCTTTCCAGTCATTCTCCCCAGGATCGATTGATACCATCTCACTACAACTAGTGAGAATCCTAACATCCAATTAGATCTATCTCATAGATCCAAAACCCAGGATTTATGAGGTATCACTTTGATCCTATATGGAGAATCCTTGTGATAAGCGGAGATTGACCGAGCATAGCATAGGAAACTCCTTTCCTATCAAGAGTATATTATCCACGTACTCTACGAGGATCACCACCATACTCTCTACTATTTTTTGTATATACAAGGTTCATCTACCATTTTGATGATGTCAAACTCTTTGACTACCACATAAAAACAGATGTTCCAACTCCGCGATGCCTGCTTTATCCTATAAAGCATCTTGCACACGTTTCCGCTGCTCCCACTGTCTACGAAGCCCTCTGGCTGTGTACTTATAGACGCTCTCTTCTAAAACATCATTTAGAAAAGCTGTCATGACACCCAACCACCAGATATCATAGTCATGGTATGTAGCCGTGGCAAGTAGGATCTGGATAGACTTAATGCTACACACTCGGTTTGTCTTTTGATTGCTTTTAAGAGTTTTTGCTTTGCACAGTGATATATATGATATATCCCGCACCTCATTCGACGAGGAAAGGACCGACGATCCCTTCACCGGGAGTGACTCCTTTAGCAAAACTAGAAAAGCCTCAAAAGCACTCCATTGTAGAATCATTATTGTTAGTTATATGTATGCCCTAGAGGCCATTACTATACATAGGATGTATATTGTAGTGGATGCTAGGACAAATATAGGGAGGACTTTCTTGCTCGACATGATAGTATGCTATCTGGTTGCTCTTTACCTTAACGTGTATACTGATTGTCTCTCTGTTACATGTTGGTAAAGCCCTTAGGATGTGTACTTGACTACCTGGACTATGATGCGGATCATACTAGTGGGGACAAGGTAGTCCATAAGTACATCCTTGAAAGTCCCTAGTCGTGGGTGTATCGAGATGGGGCATCGATATACCAGAGTAGACTAGCGTGTACCTTCTCGACCCATACAGATGGGCGATGGATGATCCCATATCCATCGGTGTTTGACATCAGAGATGATATACGGGTGCTCAGTAGAGACTGGGTACACTGGACGGACTCGCCGAGAACTTCCAGATGGTATTATACCTTACGTCAGATGGCAGTTCTCTGGTGACACTGGTACAGAGTAGTCTGTTGACCCGAGATCGTCATAGAGTCTTGTGTGGTTCCCACTGTGCTTTGATTTCTATCTTACCACGTCCAAGAGGGCGTGCAAAACGGTGGTTTTTGGGTACAGTCCCGAGTCACATGGAGGCAATGAGCGATAGAAGGGGATTCGTCTCTCCCGGTATAGGGAGTTGATGTTGCGCTGTGTTCGATTGGCTATAACCGGAAATCCCTGGCCAGGGTTGCTGAGATTTACTGGTAAGTGTTACCAGTAGTTTCTCGAACTGTTATAGACCTCATATCGACACGACTTATCGAGCTATTGGGGTCTGACGTATACCACCCCTAGGCAAGATATGCGACATATCAGACGATCAGACCGGACTGTACGGTAAGTGTTACTGGTTGGATTCACAGGAGTGTGAGCGGGCTTGCTCGTCGATCTTCTGATCGCTCAATATCCGGGTGGCCGTTACGTTTAGCAGACCGCTTGCGGCTTATAGATGTTTGATATGATCATCATCTGCTGCCGGCGTATTGACGAGTCTTTAGAGTCCTACACAGAGGTTTCCTGGCTCAAGCGAAACGAAATAGGAGCGCATATGAGATATGTGCGGGACCGAGAATAATACCAGTATGTGATACTTTATTCGATTCTCGCGATGTGACATTGATCGGTTATATGCGATATAGCCGGGTTATCGGATCAAGTGTTGATTCGATAAGTTGTTACTAATGATACCAGTCGGTTGTGTGCGTCATGACCGGATCGTTAAATCAAGTGTTGATTTAATGATTTAATGCATAATTATATATTTGATATATTACTTTGCATTAACTAGTATTGGTTCACTTAAGATGGATTTTCTCACTCGGATGTGCGCATTACATATGCGATATGATTTTGTGCACTTGTTTGTATCATGTTTAATGATACATGCTCATTAGGGTTTGTGTAAAGAATTAAACCTTGGTTAAAGAAATGGTTAGGGTTTTTATTTGCTTATTCATTTATTCATTTGTTTATTTTTTGGAAAAATATTAACATAAGATGAAATGGTGGCCTTCTTTGTTTTATTCATGAAGGTTCATGAAGTTTTGACCTTGTGACCATTTTGTCTCATGCTTAACCCTAACCATTCCTTTCAACCATGATTAATACTCTACACTAAACCATGGTTTCATGATGATAAGTATTCTTTTTATTTTCTTTTTGAAAAACAACTTATCATAATAATTATCATCTTCTTCTTCTTCTCCTTCAAGTTGAAGAAAACCTTGCTTCATCAATGGTGTTTGATGAAAAAGAGTGAGAAATCCAATTCTAAAGTGAACCCACTTCCTATTTCTTCATCCTCTACCTCTTGCCAAGTAGTAGAGTGTGTTTCCTTCACAAGTTTTCTAGACTTGGTGAAGTTGGAGCTTGATCTAGCGATGCCTCGACGTAGATCATCTTCGGCACGTCGTCGATGACCTAGCCCGCTCTTTCTCCGATGAAGCCGACGCTAGAGCCCGGGATTTGATTTGGACAGCGGAGAGGACTTCATCACGGAGCTGTGGAGGTGGAGTACCGGATCTACAAAGGTTGTATTTCCGTATTCTCTTAGTAAAGTAGTTTACTAGTTGCTTTTTCGCCTAGATTTCTAGTTAACGATCTTGTTAGGGTTTCTCGGCACCGTTAAAATTTGAAATTGGCATGGTTGATGCCTTGTGAGACCTCTTGAGAGTGCCTAGGAACCCTACAGTGGTATCAGAGCCAAGCTAGAGCCTTAGGCGAAGTCTAGACGACGTTTGAAACCCGAACGAACCCGAAACCCTAAAACCCAAGTGCTCTCTGGACTTTTTCTAAAATCTGGGATTTTTCAATATTAAAAATGCTTAAAAAATTCAGCAGGGAATTCTAAGAATTACGGTGCAATTTTTATTCAATGAACAGTGTAATGCGCGGCGGAACCGCGGCCTAAGCCAGCTTAGGCGGCGGTTCCGCGGCTAAAGAATGACGTCAGCCTTCCTCCTCTGCACAGTAATTCATAGTTTCTGCAGCTGAGTTTTATGGGTGTTTTTAATAATTATTCAAGAGTTGAATTTTCTGGGGTGTTTTAGAGCTTCGGTGTTTCGACTGGATTATCAAACTTCGTTTTTGTGTATTTCCGGATAAATATTAGAATATGTTAAAAAGTTCGACCGGATATTGTTAGTGTATATGCCCTAGAGGCCATTACTGTATCATACTAGTTTGTATATTACTTGATGGAAGCTTGGGATATTCACCTTGTATAAACAATCTTGCTCAATATAGTAGTATGCTACTTGGTTTGTTTCTACTTCAATGTGTACTTGTGTTTATTTCAGTATATCACTTATACGCATTAGTGGAGCCCTTAGGATCTTTGCTTGATTACCAGCGTTGTGATGGCAGTCACACTAGTGGGGGCTGGGTAATCTATAAGCACATCCTTATACAGGTCCCTAGTCGCAGGACTATCGAGACAGGGCATCGATACTCCGGAGTAGACTAGCGTATGCGCTTCTCATCCCAGTGTGGGAGATGGTCTGTCCCACAGCCATCAGTACGTCGTACTGGAGATAGTATACGGGTGCTCGTTGGGTTACGAGTACACTGGACAGGACTCGTCGGGAACTGACAGGTTGGTATTATACCTATCGTCAGTTATCAGTTCCCAGGTGACATGAGTACAGCTTAGTCCGCTGACTTGACACTGGCACTTCGCCTCGAGTGTGTTCCCACTGCACTTTGATCACTACCCTACCACGGCTCAAAGGAGTCGTGTAAACAGGTGGTGGTTGGGTACAGTCCCGAAGCACTTGGAGGCAGTGACGGTTAGACAGGATTCGTCTCTCCCGGTATTGGGGGTTGACATCGCGCTGTGTCTAGGAGAGCCATTACACGAGTAGTCCCTGGCTAGGGCAAGCGAGATATACTGGTAGGTTTCCAGTGTTATCTCAGGGTGTTTTGGGCTTCACTCCGACACGACTTGTACCGCTATTGGGGGACTGACGTTTTACCGCCCCCTAGGCCCGACATGCGATGTATCAGACGAACAGACCGGACTGTACGGAGACTGTCACATTCAGACTCAGTAGGAGTTCAGATGGGGTTTCACCTCGTCAGCCTTCTTGTCGGCATCTACCTGGGGACCGTTACGCACAGCTAGTGCCGCTTGCGGTCTGTGGTTAAACCCACTGCCAGCGTAGTGTCGAGTCTTTAGAGTCCCACACAGAGGGTATTCGCCTCTGGGCAAAACAGAGTAGAGGTCGCATGGTTTTGCGACAGGGTTCGTTCTCATCCGCGCACTTGTGCACGTTTAGAGTCCGGACGGATATTACTGGCTGGCTCTGGTTTGAGTCAGATACTGGTATATGTTTTTGGGGTTGCTTTTATCTCAGTATTCATGTTCCTCGGAATAAGGATGCAGGTGTGTATGCACGGTTATTTGAGGAAGAGGAAGATGACTTTCATTAGGGTTTCGGAACGGGTGCGTATGCACAGTTGACAGTCGTCTTTTTCCAAACCCTAATGGATTTGTATTATATCAATTAATAATATATAATAAAATGAAATTGTGTCATGGTTGGTTTTTGTTGACTTGTTGACCATGGTTGACTTGTTGACCATGGTTGAAGTTTTGACCATCATCATTACAAAAGAAAGATGCTCTTTGATTCTAGCAAATTCATTTAATGTTTGAAATGATAATGGTCATTCTAAAACTTTCCATCAACCTTTTCATTTTCATTATTATTATTGATAATTCTTTTTCTTTTGCATTATGGTTGCAAGAAAGAAAAAGGATAGCTCATTCTATCATATTCATTCTCTCTCTTCACTTCATCTTCTTCTTCCTCTAGCTAAAGAGAAACCTTCTCATGTGTTGAGAATCCTTCTCTTTAAAAAGAAAAGCACCCCTTAGACTCTCTCTACTCATTCTAGGTTCAAGGTTTAGCAAGCCGGAAACCCTAGTTCACTCAAAGATCGAGGAAGAGCCCAAAGGTCGAACCTTCGAGGTGGATCCATCTTCGACGGAAGAAGGCGACAAGAAGAGAACCATCAACCTCTACAAAAGTTTGAAGAAGAAGGAGTTCAAGTTTAGGTATAACCATCCTCATCCGAGTAGCTAACTTTCTTTAGCTTGTATGCTAGTTTTAGTTTAGTTAAAGATCCCGACTTTGCTTAGTCCATGTTGCCCCTTGCGCTAAAAATTTGATTTTTATACCGTTTCCGCCTCCCCGTAAGAACCGGGGGTCGCAACGTGGACTTACAGTGGTATCAGAGCCTAACTAAACTTAAACTAGCTTAGTAGTGAAGTGTAACGAAGTTCGGAATCGAAAAAAATCACAAAACCGGAAAAACAAAACCCTAAGTTTCTGTTGAAATTTTTTCTGCTCTAAATGAAAAACTTTATACTTGTAAATTCGGCTCAGGGTTTTGTGTGAACACCTAAGAAAAACGATGCAGTGATTCGTTCAAACCGCCGCGCTTCCGCCGCACAAGGTAGGCATGTGCCGCGGAAGCGCCGCGGTTTGTCGTCTTCTGTGCATCGTTTTTCGTGCAGTGTGTGTCTGTGTTGGTTTTTGGATTTTTAAAATATATTATATGTGCCCAGATTTTCCAGAACTGAAATTCACTTTTGGGGTCCTATAATTCCGTATTTTTTTCCGAACTTCACTGCACTTTGACTATGATGGTTATATTTGTGATGCTTGCATGTATTGAACGTCGGCAAATCGCTATAAGACGATTAGTCGGGGTTATACATGATCTGTGTTTGATATTGGAATGTGTATATGAATGTATTGGACTGTCGCGGGTGAATAGCCGGGGTGGATGTGAGATGAGCTTTTGTTTTTTCTTTCATTCATTGTAAATGTAAATTGATGTAATTATTATTTGTTTGGCCGCACAACCGGGTCGGGGTTGTAGCCGTCATTGTATAATTCTTTTTACTGTTTTTGCTCCTAAGATAGACCCATGGAGGGGTGCACAAACTGCCGGGTACTTGGCGGGTAGTTTGCCGCACCCGTAGGGGTCTTGGGTGGGGTATTTGGCTATTCACCGCGACCGTGTTATCCGCTTTTCGTTCCAGGCTCGAAAGGATTGCGGATTGCTAGTATATCCAATGTATTCATCTGTGATCTGTAATGTCTATCATTGCTTTCTATTTAGGCGTTGCTTATGTTTTACAGCCGCGCTAGCCCAGCCCCCGCTCTGTCGTTAGTTAAGTAACCTAACGAGTGATGACGGGACCCCGTGGCGAATGCGAATGGCATAAGCGTACGTCATATTTTGGTTGTTTTCTGCAATGATAGGAATTAAATGATGGGACGCATTAAAAGTACTAATGCAAGAATATCACGCATTAAAAGAACTAATGCAAGATAATAAACCAAGCTAAAATCGTTGGAACACTTTCGAAAAACCACTCGGTTCTTTTCAAAACTAACTTTTAAACGCGGAGATTGAGCCACTCCTTCTAAAAGCTATCTCGTTCCATCGATTATATCAAGTTCACTACGTTCACGGTTTTACCAAAACCATTCGTAGCCCTCCGTCGTTTCACATGAATACTCAATAGTATTCAAGCTGTGTTTGTTGGCCAAAGTCAAGGCATAGTGATTGGTAGCTATTGGGTATTCATGTGCAGCATAGATAGATGCGTTGGTTTGGAATAGTCATACTGCCTTGTTGGCCAAAGTCAAGGGTAGGTACGGGTGGATTCAAATTAACCTGGAGAACGACGGGTAGAACTTGACATGTGACTTATGATTTGTTGGCCAAAGTCAAGGTCATAAGAGCATGGGGCAAAAATCCACATCGGGAGTTTCATAAGTACTGAAACTTGCTAGATTTGCATACCATTTGGAGTGTGGTGATTCTGGTAGGATTCCTTCAGTTTCGTCACGCGATGATATTTGGATCCCGATCCTACTGTGAGTATATGCTACTCCTCGGGAAATTTCTCACTAAACGATCAATGCTATAAACCTAGTAGGTGCCTAGAAAGGTGTTAGCGGGGCTACGCCCCCAGGGAAAAGAGGTTATTTAATTAAGGAACTTCGCGAAAGCGTTGGAAAACCTCCCTCGAAGTACCGACACTGGCCTGGCTGAACGGTTAAGCAAGTATTGTGCGGTGGGATTGATCCCGGCTAATTCTTCCTTTGTGGTTTGAGGAGGGATTCGAGAGACAGTGGGAGCCATCCTGTTTAGACAAATTAAAAACCATTCTAAACTTGCAAGAGCATCGTGCTAAAGTGTTTCTTCTCTCCCCCCTGCAGCGACCAAATTCGAAATGACTGGACTTAAGTTACTTCTAGATAAAAACATATTGACAGGGCCAAACTACAAAGATTGGCTCAGGAATGTCAAATTGGCAATCTCTTACGACAAGCTGGGGTATCTTCTTACCACCAAAGCTCCCCCCGTCCCAGGTCCCACCTCCAGCGTCGCGGATAAGGAAATCCGTAAGACTTGGGAGATTGACAGCGCGAAGGCCAGATGCCTCGTACTTGCCTCGATGGACAACGACCATCAGAGGAGGCACGAGAATATGGATTTGGAATCCATATTTCTTCATACAAAAGAACTGTATGGAGAGCAGTCTCGTATCGCAAGATACGAAGTGTCGAAGAAGTTATTTTCGACAAAGTTGGCCGTCGGATCATCGGTAGCGGACCACGTGCTTAAGATGATTGGCTACACTGAGGAGCTCGCGGAACTTGGGACCACGTTGGACAGTGAACTCTATACGGATATAATTCTCCAGTCCCTTCCATCCACTTACGCCCAGTTCATACTGAACTTCAACTTGCAAGAAAAGGAAGTTGAACTTTCAGAACTCCTCAACCTGCTGAGGAGCGCAGAGGGCACCCTACAGAAGGGTAGGGAAACACCCGCTTTGTTTGTAGGAGGATCTTCTTCCTCTAGGTCCAAGGCGAAAGCCAAGGGAAAGAGGAAGAAAGCCCCCGCCAAACCAAGAGGCGGTGTTAGTAAAGTGGGTGCGAAGGGAAAGGAAAAGGCAACTAAGATTGCGGGGAAGCTTGTTGGAAAGGAAGAGTGCTTCTATTGTCATAAGAGTGGACACTGGAAGAAAGATTGCAGGGCTTGGAAAGCCCGGACACAGGAACTGAAGCAGGTTGCAGCTTCAGCTTCAGGTGTGTATGTTATTGAAAACTGTCTTTCTATAAACTCTACTTCCTGGGTATTGGATACCGGATCAGGATCTCATATCTGTAATTCTTTGCAGGCGTTGAGAAACCGTAGTGTTTTGAAGGCAGGTGACATGACCCTCAGAGTTGCAAACGGAGCTAGCATGGACGCTAAAGCCGTGGGGGACTATCACCTGGGAATGTCAGATGGGCATGTTTTGGTTTTGCGTAATTGCTTTTTTGTACCCAACGCAACTTGTAATATCATTTCTGTATCTTTGGTTTCTAAAGAAGGTTATGAATTTGCGTTTGTAAGTAATGTTGTAAACATTCACCTTAATCAAGTTCTGATTGGGTCAGGTACACTGAGCAATGGTATATACGTATTGAACCAACCACAGATTTTCAATGTCCAGAATACACACAAAAGAAAGTCACCAGATATTAATCAGGCTTTCTTATGGCATTGTAGATTGGGTCACATCAATGAGACACGGTTGACTAAGTTACATAAAGAAGGATACTTGGATCCGTTCGAGTATCAGTCTTATGTCACTTGTGAATCTTGTCTCATGGGAAAGATGACAAAGACTCCGTTCACTGGACACGGAGAAAGAGCGAGCGAGCTCTTGGGACTCGTACACAGCGACGTGTGCGGTCCAATGTCTACACATGCGCGAAGCGGTTACTCTTACTTCATTACTTTTACGGATGATTTTTCAAGGTACGGTTATGTCTTCTTAATGAAACATAAGTCCGAGGCTTTTGAAAAGTTCCAGGAATATAAGAATGAAGTAGAGAAACAGACCGGCAAAAGTATCAAGATTCTAAGATCGGATCGAGGTGGAGAATACTTAAGTGCCGAGTTCCTAAATTACTTAAAAGAGAATGGGATTCTCTCTCAGCTTACTCCTCCATACACTCCGCAGCACAACGGTGTATCGGAGAGACGGAACCGAACCCTATTGGATATGGTACGGTCCATGATGAGCAACGCTGAGTTACCGCGATCATTCTGGGGGTATGCGCTAGAATCAGCTGCGTACCTTTTGAACCGAGTTCCTACTAAGACTGTGCCTACTACACCATATGAGATGTGGAGTGGGAAGAGACCCTATCTTAAGCACATTAAGACATGGGGATGTCCAGCTTTTGTTAAAAAGCAGCATGCGGACAAGCTCGAGGCACGCTCAGTACAGTGTAAGTTCGTGGGATATCCAAAGAACTCCAAGGGATATTTCTTCTACTGTGAAGAGGAACAAAAAGTTCTTGTTTCTCGTCATGCCTACTTCTTGGAAACTGAGTTTTTGGAAAACCAGATAAGTGGGAGCACAGTAGAACTGGAAGAAATTCCAGAACCATGAGCTATTACTGAAAGCTTAGAGGAACCAGAGGGTTCAAAAGAACAGGACATTCCTACGCCGCTCCGCAGGAGTAGTAGGCAGTCTCATCCGCCCGAGAGATACTACGGTTTTCTCATAGACGGGGATCAAGATGATTGCATCATAGATTATGATGAGCCTACTAGCTTCCAGCAGGCCGTTCAGAGCGTTGACTCGGTAAAATGGCTGGATGCAATGCGGACCGAAATGGAGTCCATGTACACCAACAAAGTATGGACGTTGGACATTGCTCCAGATGGGGTAAAACCCGTAGGATGCAAGTGGATCTTCAAAAGGAAGATTGGTGTAGATGGACAGGTTGAGACCTATAAAGCTAGACTTGTAGCAAAGGGTTTCCGTCAAAGACCTGGCTTGGACTATGACGAAACCTTTTCTCCAGTGGCTATGCTGAAATCCATTCGGATCCTTCTTGCCATTGCTGCCTTCCACGATTATGAGATTTGGCAGATGGACGTAAAGACCGCTTTTCTGAATGGAAATTTAGAGGAGTGTGTCTATATGGATCAGCCAGAGGGTTTCATTCAGAGTGGGAGCAGCGGAAAGGTGTGCAAGTTGCTTAAGTCCATCTATGGACTAAAGCAGGCATCGCGGAGTTGGAACATCTGTTTTGATGAGACGGTCAAGGAATTTGGCTTTATCAAAAATCCGGATGAACCATGCATCTATAGTAGATTTGTAGCAAGAACTGTAGTATTCCTCGTTTTATACGTGGATGACATTCTCTTAATAGGAAATGACATTCCTATGCTACAATCTGTCAAGGGGTTCTTGTCACACAGGTTCTCCATGAAAGACCTGGGTGATGCCTCATACATCCTGGGGATCCGGATCCATCGTGATAGATCCAAGAGGATATTAGGACTTTCACAGTCCAGGTACATCGACACCGTACTGAAAAGATTCAGTATGGAAGATTCCAAGCGCGGTAACCTACCGGCTTGTCACGGGATCACCCTCTCTAAAGAGATGTCTCCCAAGACTGATTTGGAGAGGGATCGCATGTCTATTATACCCTACGCTTTTGCGGTAGGCTCTATAATGTATGCGATGTTATGTACCAGACCGGATGTAGCTTATGCACTGAGTGTGGTAAGCCGGTATCAGTCAAACCCTGGGGAGAAACACTGGATAGCGGTAAAGAACATTCTCAAGTACCTGAGAAGGACTAAGGAGATGTTCTTGGTGTATGGCGGAAAAGACCTCCAGATCGAGGCCTTTGCTGACTCCAGCTTCCAGAGTGACAAGGATGATTCCAAGTCCATGTCGGGTTTTGTCTTTACCCTCAATGGAGGGACGGTGTGTTGGAAGAGCTCCAAACAGGAAACCGTTGCAGACTCGACTATGGAAGCGGAATACATCGCTGCATCTGATGCCGCAAAAGAAGCTGTCTGGATAAGGAAGTTCTTAAAAGAACTTCAGGTGGTTCCGTCCATTGTTGACCCAGTACCTCTGTATTGCGACAACAACGGGGCTATAGCTTTAGCAAAGGAACCCAGGTCCCATCAGAGATCCAGGCACATCTTGAGGCGGTATCACCTGATCAGGGAGATCGTGGATCGCAAGGAGATCGAGGTTCGGAGGGTTGCTTCAGAAGAGAACACTGCAGATCTATTCACCAAGGCCTTACCCCAGACTCAGTTCGAGCGGCTGATCGAGATGATAGGTCTTCGATACGCCAGTACATGGCCTTAGTGCAAGTGGGAGATTGTTAGTGTATATGCCCTAGAGGCCATTACTGTATCATACTAGTTTGTATATTACTTGATGGAAGCTTGGGATATTCACCTTGTATAAACAATCTTGCTCAATATAGTAGTATGCTACTTGGTTTGTTTCTACTTCAATGTGTACTTGTGTTTATTTCAGTATATCACTTATACGCATTAGTGGAGCCCTTAGGATCTTTGCTTGATTACCAGCGTTGTGATGGCAGTCACACTAGTGGGGGCTGGGTAATCTATAAGCACATCCTTATACAGGTCCCTAGTCGCAGGACTATCGAGACAGGGCATCGATACTCCGGAGTAGACTAGCGTATGCGCTTCTCATCCCAGTGTGGGAGATGGTCTGTCCCACAGCCATCAGTACATCGTACTGGAGATAGTATACGGGTGCTCGTTGGGTTACGAGTACACTGGACAGGACTCGTCGGGAACTGACAGGTTGGTATTATACCTATCGTCAGTTATCAGTTCCCAGGTGACATGAGTACAGCTTAGTCCGCTGACTTGACACTGGCACTTCGCCTCGAGTGTGTTCCCACTGCACTTTGATCACTACCCTACCACGGCTCAAAGGAGTCGTGCAAACAGGTGGTGGTTGGGTACAGTCCCGAAGCACTTGGAGGCAGTGACGGTTAGACAGGATTCGTCTCTCCCGGTATTGGGGGTTGACATCGCGCTGTGTCTAGGAGAGCCATTACACGAGTAGTCCCTGGCCAGGGCAAGCGAGATATACTGGTAGGTTTCCAGTGTTATCTCAGGGTGTTTTGGGCTTCACTCCGACACGACTTGTACCGCTATTGGGGGACTGACGTTTTACCGCCCCCTAGGCCCGACATGCGATGTATCAGACGAACAGACCGGACTGTACGGAGACTGTCACATTCAGACTCAGTAGGAGTTCAGATGGGGTTTCACCTCGTCAGCCTTCTTGTCGGCATCTACCTGGGGACCGTTACGCACAGCTAGTGCCGCTTGCGGTCTGTGGTTAAACCCACTGCCAGCGTAGTGTCGAGTCTTTAGAGTCCCACACAGAGGGTATTCGCCTCTGGGCAAAACAGAGTAGAGGTCGCATGGTTTTGCGACAGGGTTCGTTCTCATCCGCGCACTTGTGCACGTTTAGAGTCCGGACGGATATTACTGGCTGGCTCTGGTTTGAGTCAGATACTGGTATATGTTTTTGGGGTTGCTTTTATCTCAGTATTCATGTTCCTCGGAATAAGGATGCAGGTGTGTATGCACGGTTATTTGAGGAAGAGGAAGATGACTTTCATTAGGGTTTCGGAACGGGTGCGTATGCACAGTTGACAGTCGTCTTTTTCCAAACCCTAATGGATTTGTATTATATCAATTAATAATATATAATAAAATGAAATTGTGTCATGGTTGGTTTTTGTTGACTTGTTGACCATGGTTGACTTGTTGACCATGGTTGAAGTTTTGACCATCATCATTACAAAAGAAAGATGCTCTTTGATTCTAGCAAATTCATTTAATGTTTGAAATGATAATGGTCATTCTAAAACTTTCCATCAACCTTTTCATTTTCATTATTATTATTGATAATTCTTTTTCTTTTGCATTATGGTTGCAAGAAAGAAAAAGGATAGCTCATTCTATCATATTCATTCTCTCTCTTCACTTCATCTTCTTCTTCCTCTAGCTAAAGAGAAACCTTCTCATGTGTTGAGAATCCTTCTCTTTAAAAAGAAAAGCACCCCTTAGACTCTCTCTACTCATTCTAGGTTCAAGGTTTAGCAAGCCGGAAACCCTAGTTCACTCAAAGATCGAGGAAGAGCCCAAAGGTCGAACCTTCGAGGTGGATCCATCTTCGACGGAAGAAGGCGACAAGAAGAGAACCATCAACCTCTACAAAAGTTTGAAGAAGAAGGAGTTCAAGTTTAGGTATAACCATCTTCATCCGAGTAGCTAACTTTCTTTAGCTTGTATGCTAGTTTTAGTTTAGTTAAAGATCCCGACTTTGCTTAGTCCATGTTGCCCCTTGCGCTAAAAATTTGATTTTTATACCGTTTCCGCCTCCCCGTAAGAATCGGGGGTCGCAACGTGGACTTACAGATATAAATACCCAATTTTTCCCCTGTCGGGAAATTTCCAAGTGTTGGATTTTTCCGTAGTTTAAAGACGTTCTAAGTAGTGCAAGTAACTCGATGGTCCCTCTAGAAGACAACAAACCTTAACTCGATTATGTGACCGTCTTGAACTGCCCTTTGAACCCTCGGGTTTGGGGCAGTACGGCGTGCCACATGTGAGGCGTTGGCTTGACCCTTCTACGGCTGGACCGTTGGTACTGAGGCACGAACTGAATGTTTTTGAACTTATTTCATGTGTTGAGCTGTATCGGGAAAACTTGGGTGTTTGAATGTTCGATCGAAAAGTTTAACATTTTCTATTTATCCGGAATGTAATACAATAATTGGAATTCACAATTAGTTATGAGATAACTGAATGAATGTTATAAACATAGCAGTTTAGTCTCACTTGATCGGTTGCCACGGAATTTTGATGCGATCAAAAGTCCGTCGCAATCACGTAGCGTACGCGGATACACGCCGGATAAACTTAATAGACAGCTTCACCCCTTAACCCCGACCAAGTGACTGTAGGAGAACCCCGTCGCCGAAAGCATCTGTTCGGGTGCTCGCGGTAGCGGTGTTCCGCCTTGGTGCACTTCGTCGACGGTATCGCGGGTGCGGCCGTCTACTGAAGTTTGCGACGAGCATTCGATCAGGATGTCGGGAATCTTGTTGAATTACCCGACTTGATATTGAAAAGAGTTTTCGATTTTGAGACTAAAATGCGGGGTTTATAATTGTTAGGCATGCGATGTCTAAGTAATTCATTTGGTCAGGCATGCGATGTCTGAGGTGGTTGCGGATTCCAACTGTTGTTGTTTTACACTTTCTTTTCTGTGACCGTAAGTGTAATATGTGATATCGCCGGTTTCGTTGCTATATGTCAACGACAATTGGGATGTGCATATTTACTTACGTTGATGACATGTGATGTTATGTGTTGCTGGATATGTTATATTGGATCGTCGTGTTTGAATAGCCGGGGGTTTTTATGTGAGATGAGTGTTTTTTATTTTCATTCATGTAAAAACTTGTATGTAATATTATTTTATTGGGGCACTTCCAGGTTGCGGAAGATGTCACCCTCTGTATATTATTTACTTTTCCGCACTAGGATAGACCCAAGGAGGGGAGCACAAGTAACCGGGTTCTGGAGTTCAGTGGGAGACCAACTCGAGGAGTCGAGTCCGGGTCTCCTAACTCCAGAATTGGTAGGGTTACTTGCCGCTCTCGTAGGGGTCTAGGGGTGTGGGTTTGGCTATTCATCGCGACCGTGGAATCCGTGTTTTATACTGGCTCGTATTGAAAACACGGACGTCCTAGTATATCCAATATTTCATATGTTTCTTCTGCTGCGATATCTGTGATGTGATCATGTGATGTTCTGTGATAGATACTGTATATAGTATATATGATGTATTATATAGATGTTACTTATGTTTTACACCCGCGCTAGCCCTGCCCCGCTCTGCCGTTAGTTACCTAACCTAACGGTGCACGAGGGGACATCGAGGCGAATGCGGATGGCATAAGTGTACGTCGTATTTATCTGTGATGTTTAGGTACTTAAATGATGGGACTTCATTAATGTGATTAATGAAATAAAAGAAACCTAAGATGTTGTAGAATCGAATTTCAAAATAAAACAGGTAGCTACAGTTCTTGCTTTGCACAGCGGTATATGTGATATATCCTGCACCTTATTCGATGAGGAAAGGACCGAGATCCCTTCACCGGGAGTGACTCCTTTAGCAATAACTGGCAGATGCTACACACTCGGTTTGTCTTTTGATTGCTTTTAAGAGTTTTTGCTTTGCACAGTGATATATATGATATATCCCGCACCTCATTCGACGAGGAAAGGACCGACGATCCCTTCACCGGGAGTGACTCCTTTAGCAAAACTAGAAAAGCCTCAAAAGCACTCCAGTTTAAAATCATTTGATTCTACAACGATATCAAGTTCATTACGCAATAGGTTTTCAGAAAAACCTGTCGTAGCCCTCCGTCATTTCAGATATGTACTAGTTAGTATTCGTGCTGCGGTAGTTTGGCATTCGTCAAGGCGTAGTGTACGGTAGCTAACTAGTATTTATCTGCTTGAGCATATGATGCGATTGGATTAGGGTATTCGTACGGCGTTGTTTGGCATTCGTCAAGGGTCGTGCGGGTGGGTTTAATTCGATCAAGAAATGTACGGGTTGAACTTGACTAGTGGACTATGGGTTGTTTGGCATTCGTCAAGGTCATAGAACACTAGGGGCAAAATATTATCGGGAATTTCAAGTGTTGAAATTTGCAATGAGATTGCATACCTTCTATGAGATAGTTGGATCCCGATACCCGCTGCGAGTAAGAGTTACTCCTGGGAGAGTTTTACACATTACAATTAGCCGATCAAGTAGGTGTCTAGAAAGGTGTCAACGGGGTTACGCCTCTGGGAAAACGAGGTTTACATTAATTAGGTTCGTGCGAAAGCACGGGGGACCTCCCTCAAAGTACCGACACTGGCCTGGCTGAAAGATTGGCGAACTTGTAGTGTGTAATTAATCCCGGCTAGTCTTTCCTTTTAGGGTTTGAAAGAAGATTTGATAAAAAGCAGTGGGAGCCATCCTGATTAGATAAAATAATAACCAATCTATTCTTGCAAGAGCGTATGCTGAGTGTTTTCTTCTCTCTCTCTCCAGGCAGCGACCATATCACGCCTTAATCAAGATAATAATACGGATTATTGACCGAACCCGCTTGTTATACTGAGCTGGGGAACGTTGGTCCCGCTCCAACTTATAATTGTTATAAGACAGAGCAGGAAATTGGGGAATACCAGATTTCCCGTGCCGCCCAAACGAAGAGAGTGCATGCTGATGCATCATCTTCGGCTGTGTTCATTACAGAGAACTGTTTCTCAGTATCCTTTACGTCCTGGGTATGTGATACCAGATCAGGATCCCAGATATGTAATCTGTTACATAGGGCTACAGAAAGGTAAAGAACTGAGAACGGGTGATAAGTTTCATGAGGCAGAAAACGGGGCAAGTGTTGCAGCCAAGTCTGTTGGTCACTGTCACCCTGTATTACCAATACATTGATTCTGAACGAATGTTATTAGATACCGAACCTGATATACAAAATCATATCCATCTCTTTATTATTAAAGAAATGATAAAATTTTGTATAGTTGGATAATGTTTTGAACATTTCCTATATCAATAGTTGATCGGTTCAGGCACATTATCTAAAAGCATTAATGTTCTAAATCAAACAACAGTTCTTTAGTATACGGAACACACACAAGAGGAAGAGTTCAGAAATGAACGAATCCCTCTTGAGGCATTGTAGACTAGGTCATATCAATGCGACCCGACTAGCTGAAGTTACATGTAGATGCATATTTAAATCAGTTTGAATCTACATCTTGTGAAACTTGCCAGTCATGTCACAAAGATATATTGACACCAGCTCTGTTTATTGGAAACAGAGAAAGAGTTAGTGAACTCTTGGGATGATACATGTTGATGTATGTAAGGTCCCCTGTCTACACATGCCAAGACCGGTTCTTTATACTTCATTACGTTCTCTGATAATCTCTCAAGATTCAGACATATGTTCCTGTTGAAACACAAGTCAGAACCTTTTGAGATATTCACAGAATATAAGTTAGAAGTAGAGAACCAATACGGGTATAAGTATTATGTCCTTTGATGTGATCAAGGAGGAGAATACTTCAGCACGGAAATCCTGGACTATTCTAAAGGAGAATGAGATTCTCTCTCAGCATTACTCCTCCGTATACACCATAGCATGATGGTATATCGGGGCGGAGCAAAAGCACCCTCTGTGATATGGTGTGCTCTATGATGAGTACTACTGAGTTACCTGTTTCCTTTTAAGGGGGTTATGCACTTGAGAAGCTGCATACCTATTGAATAGGGTTCAAATCAAATCAGTTGCTTACCACTTCATATGTGATATGGAAAGGGAAGAGCCCATTTCTTAAGTTAGTTAAGATTTAGGGTTGTCCGGCCTATGTCTAAAAGCAAAATCCGGACAAACTCGAGGCAAGATCTGTTATGTACAACTGGAAAGGTTCCAGCTATGCAAACTACAGCAGATGATTTGGTAGAACCGAAGGACTCAATAGAAACCAACGAACCTCAGCCTCTCCGCCGATCTAGTAGGGTTCCTTACCCACCTGAGAGATACTTCTGTTTCTCTATGACAGTGGGAGCGAGAATTGCATCATGAGATGATGACCCAACTAATTTCGAGCTGGCCATCAGGATTAAGACTCTGTTAGAATGGCTGGATGCTTAGCGATCTGAGATGGAATCCTTATACACCAACAAAGTATGGACTTTGGTTGCTATATCTGAAGGATTAAATCCCCATCAGGAGCAAGTATATCTTGAGAAGATTACTTGGTGTAGATGGAAAAGTTGAGACTTTCAAAGCTAGACTTGTTAAAAGTTTGCATCATTGACCAGGTGTGGATAATGATGAAACCTTTTCAAGTAGCTATGCTTAAGTCCATCCAGATCCTACTTGTCACGGCTACATACTATGTCTACGATATCTGGTGGTTGGGTGTCATGACTGCTTTTCTAAATGATGTTTTAGAAGAGTGCGTCTATAAGTACACAGCTAGAGGGCTTCGTAGACAGTGGGAGCAGCGGAAACGTGTGCAAGATGCTTTATAGGATTAAAGCAGGCATCGCGGAGTTGGAATATCTGTTTTGATGGATTTGTCAAAGAGTTTGACATCATCAAAATGGTAGATGAACCTTGTATAAACAAAAAGGTAGTAGGGAGTATGGTAGTGATCCTCGTAGAGTACGTGGATGACATACTCTTGATAGGGAAGGAGTTTCCTATGCTACGCTCGATCAATCTCCGCTTATCACAATGATTCTCCACATAGGATCAAAGTGATACCTACTAAATCCTGGGTTTTGGATCTATAAGATAGATCTAAATAGATGTTAGGATACTCACTAGTTGTAGTGAGATGGTATCAGTTGATCCTGGGGAAAATCACTGGAAGTGTTCCAGGGTGATAAAGACGACTGAATGTCAGTCACAGGCATTGTCCTTACCCTCAGTAAAGAGACGGTATGTTGGAAGAGTTCCAAGCTAGATACCGTGGCATACTAGACGATTAAAAGCTGAATATGTCGCTACTTAAGATGCTACCAAAGAGGCTGTTTGGGTGTATATTAGTTCATGAGATGAACTTCGTTCCTCCCATTGTGTGACAATGGAGTTGTGGCTTATGCCAAGGAACGCCGGTCCCATCAGTGATCCAGACATATTCTAAGGCAGTATCACCTGATCATGGAGATGGTTGATCTCCAGGGGATCGAGGTCAGGAGAGTAGACTCAGAGGACAACACGGCGGATCTACTCACGAAGGCCTATTCCCAGAGAGAGACTTTTATGGGATGGTTGAGTATGAGATACTGCAACCACTGCTATAGATGGCCCTAGTGCAAGTGGGAGATTGTTAGTTATATGTATGCCCTAGAGGCCATTACTATTCATAGGATGTATATTGTAGTGGATGCTAGGACATATATAGGGAGGACTTTCTTGCTCGACATGATAGTATGCTATCTGGTTGCTCTTTACCTTAACGTGTATACTGATTGTCTCTCTGTTACATGTTGGTAAAGCCCTTAGGATGTGTACTTGACTATCTGGACTATGATGCGGATCATACTAGTGGGGACTGTAAGTGCACGGCGGCGCCCCGGCCGTCAATCCGACGGCCAAATGCGGAAGCGGTGATAAACTTTAATTTTTCATGAACTGGCAAACCGCCGCGCACTAATACCCGGATCGAACCATTAATTAGTCCTAGCTAACTACAAGATGGGGAAGAGAGATATACCGACTGATCCAAGTCCTCCGGTCTTCTCGTCGTCGTCCCGATCTCCTGCGGAAGCTCCGGTCTCCACCTCGTCGCCGGAAGTGCACCACATCGCCTACTTCTTTTACGGGCTCCCACCTCAATGCCGAGGCAACTCGGGCACGAAGCTGGCTAGTCGACGTGTCCAAGGTTTGCTGTAGAATGTAGTGAAGATCTATATGTCTTTATTGGGGTATTGGAAGTTGCCATTTCAGTGGAGGGAAGATACAAGAACTATGTAGAGGAACATTTGGGGATTTTGGAACATGAAATGAACAAAACCCCACACACCAAAAATTGGGCAGCCCCCTCCTAATATGGCTGGCCAAAACAATGAGGAAGTGGAGAGAATTGAGAGTGACCAAAAATAATGGGAGCATAACTCATATCATGCAAGAGAGAGAGAGGAATCAAATGTGATCATGAAAGAATATGGTCACCAAAACAAAACCACACTCAACCACCAAATCATCTCCCATCATCTACACAAAGTCAAGGTATGGTCCACCCATCATGAACCATCATGAAGTCAAAAGGTCAAAGAAGAGTTGTCATGATAAAACAATATGCAAAGACCCCCTCCACAAAAACTTATTTGCAACAATGCAAATAAGCCCTCCTCCACCAATCTTCGGCCAATGAACGATACAAAGGAAATCGGCCGAAACGGAAAGCAAACTGGCAACTCCAGAAAACTGGTCCCGTAATAAATTACAGGAAAACCCCGATACTGTGCATACACACCCGCATTTGTATTTCGACCGAAATACAAATGCAATGAGACAAAATGTCCACTGTACTATACTAGGATCCGGCTTAAACCAAAGCCGGCTAGTAATATCTGTTCGATCCTGATCCGTGCAATACCGCACGTATCTGATCGAACCCTGCCATATACCCATACAGCCTGTAGTACAATCCGTCCTATCCTGATCCGTGCAATACCGTACGTATCTGATCGGACCTTGCCATATCTCCATACGGCCTCTACAACTTTTCGTCCGAAAGCTTGAGTAACTGAATGTGGGGGACTCTAAAGACTCATCAACATCTTGGTTGTGGATTTAACCACTAGCACGTTAGAGGTATAAGCCAATACATAACGGGCTACCAGGTATTGACTAAAAGGGACGTCTGTGAGCGAACTCAGCCTGACACCCTACCGAGCCTGTCAGTGACAATATCCGTACAGTCCGGTCCGTTCGTCTATGAGTATCGCATGGCGGGCCTAGGGGGTTGGTAAAAGTCAGACCCTAAAAAGCGGTACAAGTCGTGTCGGAGTGTAGCCCAGAACACCCTGAGATACTACTGGAATACCTACCAGTAAATCTCCTTGCCTCGGCCGAGGGCTTCATGTAATGGCTCTCCTAGACACAGCACGACCTCACCCTCAATACCGGGAGAGACGAACTCCTGAAGATACGCTCACTGCCTCCATGTGGCTCGGGACTGTACCCAACTAAAACCTGTTTGCACGACTCCTTTGAGCCATGGTAGGGTAGTAATCAAAGTACAGTGGTAACTCACACAAGACAAATGACGATCCCCAGGTCGATGAACTAACCTGTACACATGTCACCAGGGAACTGCCATCTGACGTCTGGTATATGACCAACTAGCATGTTCCCGGCGAGTCCTGTCCGGTGTACTCATAACCCAATGAGCACCTGTATACATCTTAGGTGATCCAACTGACACCAGTGGCTTGTGAGACCGGCCACCGTCCCTCGTCGGGGTCTCGACTGTATACACTAGTCTACTCTGGAGTATCGATGCCCTATCTCGAAACTCACACGACTAGGGACCATTTAAGGATATGCTTATAGACCCCCAGCTCCCACTTATATGATCGCCCTCATACTGCTGGTGGTCAAGCAAGAATCCTAGGGGCTCTATCAACGTGTAATAGCGACCTGTAAGGTCACCTAAAGCAGTACACGATGATAAAGGTAAACCAGATAGCATACTATCATCTCGAGTAAGACTGTCCTACCGGGACAGGTCCTTCCTCAATCATTGCAATCACGTGCCTGTGATCCAATAATTGACTCTGAGGGCACTATCTCCAACAATCTCCCACTTGCACTCAAGGCTAATTATTGCGATGTCGCATACTCACAGCCTGTGTGATACCGAACATCCAACTCCTCTACTTGTCAGTCTCACAAAGCTCGTTTGCGAAACTATTGCGTTCGAGGAATAACCTCAGTGAGTGGATCCGCTTTGATGTTTCTTTCTATGTCTCTCTATATCTCAAGTTCGTGGAGAAACCCATCTCCCGAAATGAGCAATACCTGTCTTAGAATATGTCTGGATGTCTGATGGGACTTAGCTCATAAATGAACTCCAAATCCAAACTTCTTAGACTGTATCGTCAACTGAACTTAATCAGTATCCTGCGCCATGCCTCCCTCAGTATTGCCTTGGACCACCTGTCCAAAATACTGCCCCTCGTCAGAAGGAAAACTATAACTCTGACAACCTCCTTGTCGTCCATGTCACCTTGGAAGCCTGGAATGATAACTGTCTCCCGAAAGAGGCGTCGTTATCATATCCCTAGAACATCCACTTATGTTCTAAAACTGCTTCCAACTGTTTCTCCAGGATTGGATTAATGTCAACTTATTGCATCTAATGCAAGAGCAACATCTGGTGTGGTACTTGACATCTCATGATTGACTCAATTGCCTAAGCAAATGATCTGCCAATCATGCACATCCCTCTCTACTCTAGTCTATAAGACACCTTTAGAGAGGATGACTCCATCACCTGCAGGTACACTACCGTGCCAGGAGTCGTCCATTCTAAATACTCTTATAATGCTGTCTAAGTACCCTTAATTGGAAAACCACCCAAATCTAGATCTACAACCATAGATCTAGTAACCAGTATGTCTGATATAATGTCCAAGTCCCATGTGGAGAAACCGCTGTGTGACGACCAAAGTATAACCGACTGTAGTATAGGAGTTTCTTTTCCTACTCTGTGTATGTCATCCAAATACCAGGATATCACACCCTACTACCTTCTCAACAGATCCATCCCCTATTCTGATGAAGTCAAACCCATGACTGTCACGTCAGAAATAGATGATCTATCTCCGCTACATCTGCTTTAGTCTATAAATAGACATAAGCTACCTGTCCACCAATGCTTCCGCTGCTCCCACTGACTATGACAACCCTCTGGCAGAGTCATACAAACATACACTTCTAAAGCAAGTTTAGAACGACGCTATACTCATCCTCCTGCCGGGTCTCACAGCCTGGAACAACAGCAATGGCAAACCTGGGTAAAGAAGAACTTCCCTGTCACCGTCCTTGAGGCTACCGGAGTACCTCTCGGATGCCTGAAGTTACCCACCGTATCTGCGGAGTGGCCAATGGAATGTCAATCCAGATTGAATCTTTAGGTTCCTTATCAAATCTTCAGTAATCGTTTGTGGTTCTGGAATCACTTCCAGTTCTACCATACTCCCACTACTGTTTTTCTGAAAAATCCAATTTTTAATAAAACTGTGGCGAGTCTAGAACAATATCGCTATTGTTCATCCAGATGGTAGAAAGTCAACCCTCGTCATAGCCTGGGTCAACCCACAAACAGCCATTACAGAAACGTGGCTTGAGTTATCCAGAGTCTGGTTTTAATCATAAGCCGGACAACTCCCCGTACCTTAACATCGTTAAGATATGAACTGTTCTATATCCAATATAGAAACAGAGGCACTGATTTAATTGAACCAAATTCAAATCATGCAACTGTCTCCAGTGCATGTCAATTAAATGGAAGGAGGCCGATCAGCGTTACACAACTTAGGAGCATTTCCAATTATGAGTAACCTGAAAGAGAAGCAAGTTCTCTTTATCATTACTATCAACTGAATACCTATACACAAGCATCTACATCTTCGATCACTTTGAAGAATCCCGATACTTGCTATACCTGGTTCTCTACTCTATTCAAATACCTATAACTTCTCAAAATTCGGACCCTGTGTTTCCACGAAACACCTGTCTAAAAACTAGAGAAGTCATAAGTAAACCGAATATAGTACGGGGACCAACCCCTCTGTCCTGATGGACGCTGGACAACATACAATACTCTGTATAAGTCCCTTGAGTCTGATAACTCATTCACTGTGTGTCGTAGGTTGAAAACTGTACTTATGGTTAAGAAGAATTACACCGCTGTTTAATGCTCCTTACCTAACCATCCACTGATATAGGTAAATGTCATAGACATAATTTCAAAAGGTATATCTCACTCTATGAAAATAGACGTACAGATATATCAATTTGAAATTGGTGCACAACAACGGATATTCAAAACCAAATATTTGCCGTCCGGCAAACAACCCAGGTGACTTCCTCAAATATCACCGATTACAACGAATCCCGATATAATGAGGACAATCACCTAATTCCCAATAGCTTACTCCCACTCATCATCTGTAAAACCATACAGATGTGAGAATCATACCTGGTAAATACATACCCTGCAGTAAGTGTCTAATTGGGAAATCAGTTTTCCATTAACAGTACACAGTGAGACTGAAACATTGAAATGTTTCGATGGGGTATCCCGGTATTCCTAGTAATGCCTCTTCCAGATTCACGACTATAACCGTATAGTTCTTTGCCACCTCTCCAAATCCCTTTATATGTCTTTAGTCATTACCTTCTGCACACCCCTTTAGGCCAAATGGTTTTCTTCCTTCCCTACCGTTCGGCACCAGCCTATGGTTTGGAAGAAGACTATCCAATAAGCATAATGGGTGTACTGTCCTAATCCTAGGAACACTCGCAATGAGAGAGAGTGAAGATAAAAGACAACCGAATAAACCTTATTCCTATTTCTCCTGGACCAGAATCCATCCCCGAACTGGAACAAGTTCCTTTCGAGTTCGTATATAACCATACGATGGAGTATCCAAATAAACTGTGGATCTTCGTAGTGATACGGAGTGTCCTGGAGAAATACAAAGGTGATTTAGGATTGGCGAAGGAATACTTGGTTTGGTCGTGAATAGCAGTCGCAATTTACTTTGCCCTCTTACTAATCCCTTGCTTTGTCTTAACTTAATACCTTCTGCACACCATCGTTATGCTAATTGGTTTTCTTCATTCCCTACCGGTCGGCACCAGCCTAAGGTTTGGAAGAAGATTATCTAATTTGCGTAATAGGTGTACTATCTCCTAAATCAAGGAGTGCTCGCAACCTGAGAGAAGGTAAAAGGAAAAGACAACTGAATAATCCTATCCGTTTCCTCCAGAACCTGAAACCATCCTCGAATAAATTCCTTCGAGTTCGTATCTAACCATACGATGGTTTTGTCCAATGGAAGTGGACATTCGTAGTAATACGGGGTGTCCTGGAGAAAAGGGTAAAAGTAGGAGTGGCAATGAGGTTTGCAACTCTGACAATCCAAAAGCCAGTGTTTAAGAAGGTTCGGTCAACTTGGTCACTGAGTCATAGTCTTTGGGTCGGGTCAATGGTCGCTGCCAAAGAGAGAGAGAAAAGAAACACTCAGTGTGCACTCTAACCTAGATCAGAATGGTTACCAATTTATCTAATCTGGAAACCTCCCACTGTACCGTCAAATTCTCCTCCAAACCTGAAAGAAGAATTAGTCGGGATCACCCGAGGAGTAAACTAACTCATCAGTGGGAATCAGGATCCAACTCTCATCGCATGATAACGTGACGGAATTCGCTCACGTCATCATACTCCAGAAGGTATGCGCATATCTGGCAAGTTTCAGTTCTTTTGAAACTCCCGATGTGATTTCTGCCCCATGCTCTTATGACCTTGGCGTGAGGTCAAAATATCATAAGTCACATGTCAAGTTCTACCCGTCATTATCCAGGTTAATTTGAACCCACCCGTACATACCCTTGACGTAGGCCAAAATAGTAGTACGACTGTCCCAAACCAACGCATCTATCTATGCTACAGATAAATACCCGGCAGCTACCAATCACTATGCCTTGGCGTGAGGTCAAAATACATAGCTTGAATACTACCGAATATTTAACTGAAATGACGGAGGGCTACGAATGGTTTCTGGCGAAAACCTTTAACGTAATGAACTTGATATCGTTGAAGGAACGGATAGCTTTTAAAATTATAGTGACGAAAACCTTTGCTAAAGAGGTCACTCCCGGTGAAGGGATCTCGGCTCTTTCCCCATAGAATGGGGTGCAGGATATTCCAATTGAATACCACGATGCAAAGCAAAAGTAATCGGCTATAGTGAAGTTAATGCCCTGACGCAAACTTTTGTCCAAGGGGTCACTCCCGGTGAAGGGATCTCGGCCCTTGCCTCGTCGACTGAGGAGCATGATATTCCAACTGAATACCACGATGCAAAACAAAAGAGAACGTCCTTGCAATAACAGCTTTTTGAAAAGTGTTCCAACAACATCAGATTAGGTTTGTTTTTAACTTGCATTGATCCGAATCAACGTAGTCCCATCAATTGATCACACCACAAAGAACGAAAATAATATGACGTACGTATATGCCATCCGCATTCGCCACTGGGTCCCGTCATTACCCGTTAGGTTAGCTAACTAACGACAGAGCGGGGACTGGACTAGTGCGGATGCAAAACATATACAACATCTACTAATATATATACCAATATATTATATTCGCTCAAGGCGTGATAAAATGCAACATCACAGAAATGTACAGCATTACAGAACAATACAGATATCTGGGATCCCCGGGTTTCATAGAGCCGCTGAAACCCGACGTTCCCCTGGTCGTGTGGATAGCCTGTGCAATGAAATCCTAGACCCCTACGGGCGCGGCAAGTTACCCGCCAAAACCTGAAGCGAGGCAGCCCCCTTCAGCGACGTGAATGGACCACCCGGCACTTCACGGAATCCGGCAACTTGGGCACCCCTCCTGGGTCAACCTGTCCCCCCTACGAGTGCGGCAAATAGCCCGCCAATCCCAGAGTGAAGCCCCCTCCGTCTCAATGCCATGAGATGCGGGCTTGTTGCCCTCTAGAACCCGGCTATCCGTGCACCCCTCCGCGGGGCAATCCTAGTACAGAAAGTAAAATATACATACAACGGGTACATCGACCGCAACCTGGCCGTGCCCTAAAATAATAATACAAACAGGCAGTGACGGCAGTCCACATGTCGGACGCTCGCCCCGCAATATCAAATGTACATAATACAACAAAAACTGTACTAGCATTGCATCCAGGCTATCCCCCACGACCGATCCGCAACATCACAGCAATACATAGAACATCAACGTGAAAGTCACGTTCGCAAATCCGTCTAACCGGGCTATAGCAGTTAGACAGGATTTACCGATCAAGTGACATTCACGGTCGCAGATATAATGTAAATACTGTGAAATAATGTGTTTAAAATATCCGATCAATCAAATTTTAACAAGTGGGCCCCAAAGTACTACTGTATCACATCAAGAAATTCTGGGCCCAATGTTATTATTCCAAAAACCCAATTTTCACCACAGAAAGATACTGTAGAAATTTGGTGCAGCGAGCCCAACAGTGTGCGGCGGAACCGCGGCCCAAAGGGGTGTTTGGCCGCGGTTCCGCGCTCTAACAGTGGACTTAGTGCATCGAATTTTCACAGAATTCTTATTTTTTCTAGTAGATCACTTTTCTGTAACCTGAAAAAATTTTCGACACCAAAAATTTTCAACAGAAAACTGATGCAAGCAAAAATGCGGATTTTAGAATTTTGGTCGATCGGAAATGTAAACACATTGCACAAAGCTAGACTAGGTTAATGGCGAGGCTCTGATACCACTGTAAGTGCACGGCGGCGCCTCGGCCGTCAATCCGACGGCCAAATGCGGAAGCGGTGATAAACTTTAATTTTTCATGAACTGGCAAACCGCCGCGCACTAATACCCGGATCGAACCATTAATTAGTCCTAGCTAACTACAAGATGGGGAAGAGAGATATACCGACTGATCCAAGTCCTCCGGTCTTCTCGTCGTCGTCCCGATCTCCTGCGGAAGCTCCGGTCTCCACCTCGTCGCCGGAAGTGCACCACATCGCCTACTTCTTTTACGGGCTCCCACCTCAATGCCGAGGCAACTCGGGCACGAAGCTGGCTAGTCGAAGTGTCCAAGGTTTGCTGTAGAATGTAGTGAAGATCTATATGTCTTTATTGGGGTATTGGAAGTTGCCATTTCAGTGGAGGGAAGATACAAGAACTATGTAGAGGAACATTTGGGGATTTTGGAACATGAAATGAACAAAACCCCACACACCAAAAATTAGGCAGCCCCCTCCCAATATGACCGGCCAAAACAATGAGGAAGTGGAGAGAATTGAGAGTGACCAAAAATAATGCGAGCATAACTCATATCATGCAAGAGAGAGAGAGGAATCAAATGTGATCATGAAAGAATATGGTCACCAAAACAAAACCACACTCAACCACCAAATCATCTCCCATCATCTACACAAAGTCAAGGTATGGTCCACCCATCATGAACCATCATGAAGTCAAAAGGTCAAAGAAGAGTTGTCATGATAAAACAATATGCAAAGACCCCCTCCACAAAAACTTATTTGCAACAATGCAAATAAGCCCTCCTCCACCAATCTTCGGCCAATGAACGATACAAAGGAAATCGGCCGAAACGGAAAGCAAACTGGCAACTCCAGAAAACTGGTCCCGTAATAAATTACAGGAAAACCCCGATACTGTGCATACACACCCGCATTTGTATTCCGACCGAAATACAAATGCAATGAGACAAAATCTCCACTGTACTATACTAGGATCCGGCTTAAACCAAAGCCGGCTAGTAATATCTGTTCGATCCTGATCCGTGCAATACCACACGTATCTGATCGAACCCTGCCATATACCCATACGGCCTGTAGTACAATCCGTCCTATCCTGATCCGTGCAATACCGCACGTATCTGATCGGACCTTGCCATATCTCCATACGGCCTCTACAACTTTTCGCCCGAAAGCTTGAGTAACTGAATGTGGGGGACTCTAAAGACTCATCAACACCTTGGTTGTGGATTTAACCACTAGCACGTTAGAGGTATAAGCCAATACATAACGGGCTACCAGGTATTGACTAAAAGGGACGTCTGTGAGCGAACTCAGCCTGACACCCTATCGAGCCTGTCAGTGACAATATCCGTACAGTCCGGTTCGTTCGTCTATGAGTATCGCATGGCGGGCCTAGGGGGTTGGTAAAAGTTAGACCCCAAAAAGCGGTACAAGTCGTGTCGGAGTGTAGCCCAGAACACCCTGAGATACTACTGGAATACCTACCAGTAAATCTCCTTGCCTCGGCCGAGGGCTTCGTGTAATGGCTCTCCTAGACACAGCACGACCTCACCCCCAATACCGGGAGAGACGAACCCCTGAATATACGCTCACTGCCTCCATGTGGCTCGGGACTGTACCCAACTAAAACCTGTTTGCACGACTCCTTTGAGCCGTGGTAGGGTAGTAGTCAAAGTACAGTGGGAACTCACACAAGACAAATGACGATCCCCAGGTCGATGAACTAACCTGTACACATGTCACCAGGGAACTGCCATCTGACATCTGGTATATGACCAACTAGCATGTTCCCGGCGAGTCCTGTCCGGTATACTCATAACCCAATGAGCACCTGTATACATCTTAGGTGATCCAACTGACACCAGTGGCTTGTGAGACCGGCTACCGCCCCTCGTCGGGGTCTCGACTGTATACACTAGTCTACTCTGGAGTATCGATGCCCTGTCTCGAAACTCACACGACTAGGGACCATTTAAGGATATGCTTATAGACCCCCAGCTCTCACTTATATGATCGCCCTCATACTGCTGGTGGTCAAGTAAGAATCCTAGGGGCTCTATCAACGTGTAATAGCGACCTGTAAGGTCACCTAAAGCAGTACACGATGATAAAGGTAAACCAGATAGCATACTATCATCTCGAGTAAGACTGTCCTACCGGGACAGGTCCTTCCTCAATCATTGCAATCACGTGCCTGTGATCTAATAATTGACTCTGAGGGCACTATCTCCAACAGGGACAAGGTAGTCCATAAGTACATCCTTGAAAGTCCCTAGTCGTGGGTGTATCGAGATGGGGCATCGATATACCAGAGTAGACTATCGTGTACCTTCTCGACCCATACAGATGGGCGATGGATGATCCCATATCCATCGGTGTTTGACATCAGAGATGATATACGGGTGCTCAGTAGAGACTGGGTACACTGGACGGACTCGCCGAGAACTCCCAGATGGTATTATACCTTACGTCAGATGGCAGTTCTCTGGTGACACTGGTACAGAGTAGTCTGTTGACCCGAAATCGTCATAGAGTCTTGTGTGGTTCCCACTGTGCTTTGATTTCCATCTTACCACGTCCAAGAGGGGGTGCAAAACGGTGGTTTTTGGGTACAGTCCTGAGTCACATGGAGGCAATGAGCGATAGGAGGGGATTCGTCTCTCCCGGTATAGGGAGTTGATGTTGCGCTGTGTTCGATTGGCTATAACCGGAAATCCCTGGCCAGGGTTGCTGAGATTTACTGGTAAGTGTTACCAGTAGTTTCTCGAACTGTTATAGACCTCATATCGACACGACTTATCGAGCTATTGGGGTCTGACGTATACCACCCCTAGGCAAGATATGCGACATATCAGACGATCAGACCGGACTGTATGGTAAGTGTTACTGGTTGGATTCACAGGAGTGTGAGCGGGCTTGCTCGTCGATCTTCTGATCGCTCAATACCCGGGTGGCCGTTACGTTTAGCAGACCGCTTGCGGCTTGTGGATGTTTGATATGATCATCATCTGCTGCCGGCGTATTGACGAGTCTTTAGAGTCCTACACAGAGGTTTCCTGGCTCAAGCGAAACGAAATAAGAGCGCATATGAGATATGTGCGGGACCGAGAATAATACCAGTATGTGATACTTTATTCGATTCTCGTGATGTGACATTGATCGGTTATATGCGATATAGCCGGGTTATCGGATCAAGTGTTGATTCGATAAGTTGTTACTAATGATACCAGTCGGTTGTGTGCGTCATGACCGGATCGTTAAATCAAGTGTTGATTTAATGATTTAATGCATAATTATATATTTGATATATTACTTTGCATTAACTAGTATTGGTTCACTTAAGATGTATTTTCTCACTCGGATGTGCGCATTACATATGCGATATGATTTTGTGCACTTGTTTGTATCATGTTTAATGATACATGCTCATTAGGGTTTGTGTAAAGAATTAAACCTTGGTTAAAGAAATGGTTAGGGTTTTTATTTGCTTATTCATTTATTCATTTGTTTATTTTTTGGAAAAATATTAACATAAGATGAAATGGTGGCCTTCTTTGTTTTATTCATGAAGGTTCATGAAGTTTTGACCTTGTGACCATTTTGTCTCATGCTTAACCCTAACCATTCCTTTCAACCATGATTAATACTCTACACTAAACCATGGTTTCATGATGATAAGTATTCTTTTTATTTTCTTTTTGAAAAACAACTTATCATAATAATTATTATCTTCTTCTTCTTCTCCTTCAAGTTGAAGAAAACCTTGCTTCATCAATGGTGTTTGATGAAAAAGAGTGAGAAATCCAATTCTAAAGTGAACCCACTTCCTATTTCTTCATCCTCTACCTCTTGCCAAGTAGTAGAGTGTGTTTCCTTCACAAGTTTTCTAGACTTGGTGAAGTTGGAGCTTGATCTAGCGATGCCTCGACGTAGATCATCTTCGGCACGTCGTCGATGACCTAGCCCGCTCTTTCTCCGATGAAGCCGACGCTAGAGCCCGGGATTTGATTTGGACAGCGGAGAGGACTTCATCACGGAGCCGTGGAGGTGGAGGACCGGATCTACAAAGGTTGTATTTCCGTATTCTCTTAGTAAAGTAGTTTACTAGTTGCTTTTTCGCCTAGATTTCTAGTTAACGATCTTGTTAGGGTTTCTCGGCACCGTTAAAATTTGAAATTGGCATGGTTGATGCCTTGTGAGACCTCTTGAGAGTGCCTAGGAACCCTACAGTGGTATCAGAGCCAAGCTAGAGCCTTAGGCAAAGTCTAGACGACGTTTGAAACCCGAACGAACCCGAAACCCTAAAACCCAAGTGCTCTCTGGACTTTTTCTAAAATCTGGGATTTTTGAATATTAAAAATGCTTAAAAAATTCAGCAGGGAATTCTAAGAATTACGGTGCAATTTTTATTCAATGAACAGTGTAATGCGCGGCGGAACCGCGGCCTAAGCCAGCTTAGGCGGCGGTTCCGCGGCTAAAGAATGACGTCAGCCTTCCTCCTCTGCACAGTAATTCATAGTATCTGCAGCTGAGTTTTATGGGTGTTTTTAATAATTATTCAAGAGTTGAATTTTCTGGGGTGTTTTAGAGCTTCGGTGTTTCGACTGGATTATCAAACTTCGTTTTTGTGTATTTCCGGATAAATATTAGAATATGTTAAAAAGTTCGACCGGATATAAATACCCAATTTTTCCCATGTCGGGAAATTTCCAAGTGTTGGATTTTTCCGTAGTTTAAAGACGTTCTAAGTAGTGCAAGTAACTCGATGGTCCCTCTAGAAGACAACAAACCTTAACTCGATTATGTGACCGTCTTGAACTGCCCTTTGAACCCTCGTGTTTGGGGCAGTACGGCGTGCCACATGTGAGGCGTTGGCTTGACCCTTCTACGGCTGGACCGTTGGTACTGAGGCACGAACTGAATGTTTTTGAACTTATTTCATGTGTTGAGCTGTATCGGGAAAACTTGGGTGTTTGAATGTTCGATCGAAAAGTTTAACATTTTCTATTTATCCGGAATGTGATACAATAATTGGAATTCACAATCAGTTATGAGATAACTGAATGAATGTTATAAACATAGCAGTTTAGTCTCACTTGATCGGTTGCCACGGAATTTTGATGCGATCAAAAGTCCGTCGCAATCACGTAGCGTACGCGGATACTCGCCGGATAAACTTAATAGACAGCTTCATGTTAGTTATATGTATGCCCTAGAGGCCATTACTGTACATAGGATGTATATTGTAGTGGATGCTGGGACATATATAGGGAGGACTTTCTTGCTCGACATGATAGTATGCTATCTGGTTACTCTTTACCTTAACGTGTACACTGTTTGTCTCTCTGTTACATGTTGGTAAAGCCCTTAGGATCTGTACTTGACTACCTGGACTATGATGCGGATCATACTAGTGGGGACATGGTAGTCCATAAGTACATCCTTCAAAGTCCCTAGTCGTGGGTGTATCGAGACGGGGCATCGATATACCAGAGTAGACTAGCGTATACCTTCTCGACCCATACAGATGGGCGATGGATGATCCCATATCCATCGGTGTTTGACATCAGAGGAGATATACGGGTGCTCAGTAGAGACTGGGTACACTGGACGGACTCGCCGAGAACTCCCAGATGGTATTATACCTCACGTCAGATGGCAGTTCTCTGGTGACACTGGTACAGAGTAGTCTGTTGACCCGAGATCGTCATAGAGTCTTGTGTGGTTCCCACTGTGCTTTGATTTCCATCTTACCACGTCCAAGAGGGCGTGCAAAACGGTGGTTTTTGGGTACAGTCCCGAGTCACATGGAGGCAATGAGCGATAGGAGGGGATTCGTCTCTCCCGGTATATGGGGGTTGATGTTGCGCTGTGTTCGATTGGCTATAACAGGAAATCCCTGGCCAGGGTTGCTGAGATTTACTGGTAAGTGTTACCAGTAGTTTCTCGAACAGTTATAGACCTCATATCGACACGACTTATTGAGCTACTGGGGTCTGACGTTTACCACCCCTAGGCGAGATATGCGACATATCAGACGATCAGACCGGACTGTACGGTAGTGTTACTGGTCGGATTCACTGGAGTGTGAGCGGGCTTGCTCGTCGATCTTCAGATCGCTCAATACCCGGGTGGCCGTTACGTTTAGCAGACCGCTTGCGGCTTGTGGATGTTTGATATGATCATCATCCGCTGCCGGCGTATTGACGAGTCTTTAGAGTCCTACACAGAGGTTTCCTGGCTCAAGCGAAACGAAATAGGAGCGCATATGAGATATGTGCGGGACCGAGAATAATGCGTGTATGTGATACCGTATTCTATTCTCGCGATAAATATATCGAATGGTTGTATGCGATATAACCTAGTTATCGATTCAAGCGTTGATTCGATAAGCCGATATATTAGATACCAGTCGGTTATGTGCGCATGACCGGATCATTGAATCAAATGTTGATTTAATGATTTAATGCATATTTATATATTTGATATATTACTTTGCATCAACTAGTATCGGTTTACTTAAGATGGATTTTCTCACTCGGATGGGCGCATTGTATATGCGATATACTTTTGTGCATTTGCTTGTATCATGTTTGATGATACATGATTGTTTAAGTGTAAGTTAAGAATAAACCATGGTTATTAATATGATTAGGGTTTTATTTCCTTTTATTATTTATTTATCTATTTATTTATTTTGGAAATAATTAGAAAAGGAATAAGAAGAAAATGGTGGCTATTTTTGTTTTATATTGAAGCTTCTTGAAGACTTTGACCTAGTGACCATTTTGTTCTTATCCTTAACCCTAACCATTCAATTAACCATGGTCTTTTCTCTACACTTAACTAGGGTTCAAGTTATGATAAGAATGGTTTTTCTTTTCATTATTTTTAAGAGAAATCATAACAATGATCTTCTTCTTGCTCTTCTTCTTCTTCATGAAAAGCAAGCTCCATCAATGGTGGATTGATGGAAAGAGTGAGAAATCCAATTCTAAAGTTAACCCACCTCCTATTTCTTCATCCTCTACCTCTTGCCAAGTAGTAGAGTGTGTTTCCTTCACAAGATTTTAGGGTTTGGTGAAGGTAGAGCTTGATTCATCGATGCCTCGACGTAGATCATCTTCGGCATGGACATCGACGACCTAGCTTGCCCATTCTCCGACGAAGCCGATCCTAGAGCCCGGATTTGATTTGGACAGCGGAGAGGGTCTCGTTGCGGAGCTATGGAGGTGGAGCACCGGATCTACAAAGGTTGTATTTCCGTATTTTATATAGTTAACTGTTAACTAGTTCTTGTTCGCCTAGAAATCTAGTAAACGATCCGTACTTTAGGGTTTGTAGGCACCATAATTTTTGAAATTGCCATGGTTGATGGCTTGGGAGACCTCACTAGAGTGCCTAGGAACCCTGCAGTGGTATCAGAGCCTAGCTAGAGCCTTAGGCGAAATCCAGACGGAAATTGAAGTCCGATCGAACCGAAACCATACCCGGAAAATTGCTCTCTGTCCAATTTTTAAAATCTGGTATTTTTCCACATTAAAAATGGTCAGAAAAATCAGCAGGTGAATATATGAGGTACTGTGAAATTCGTGCCGATAATTCATTCTTCCTGCCGCGCTTCCGCGGCACGAGCTAGCCTCGTGCGGCGGTTGCGCGGCGGTACGGCATGATTATTTAATATTTTTTACATAGTATCTCATAATTATTAGTGCTGGTATTCCTGGGTATTTTTAATATTTTTTCCAGAGTTGAATTTTTCTGAGTTGATTTGGGGATTCGGTATTTCGATCGGGTATCAAATTTTGTCTGTGTGGCTTTCCGGATAAATTTTAGAATATGTTAAAAAGTTCGACCGGATATAAATACCCAATTTTTCCCCTGTCGGGAAATTTCCAATTGTTGGATTTTTCCGTAGTTTAACGACGTTCTAAGTAGTGCAAGTAATGCGATGGTCCCTCTAGAAGACACAAACCTTAACTCGATTATGTGACCGTCTTGAACTGCCCTTTGAACCTTCGGGTTTGGGGCAGTACGGCGTGCCACATGTGAGGCGTTGGCTTGACCCTTCTACGGCTGGATCGTTGGTACTGAGGCACGAACGGAATGTTGTTAGACTTGTTTCATGTGTTGATCTGTTTCGGGAAAACTTGGGTGTTCGATTGTTCGATCGGAAAGTTTAACATTTTCTATTTATCTGGAATGGGATACAATAATTGGAATTCACAATAGTTATGAGATAACTGAATGAATGTTATAAACATAGCAGTTTAGTCTCACTTGATCGGTTGCCACGGAATTTTGATGTGATCAAAAGTCCGTCGCAATCACGTAGCGTACGCGGATACTCGCCGGGTAAACTTAATAGACAGCCTCACTCCATAGCCCCGACCAAGTGACTGTAGGAGAACCCCGTCGCCGAAAGCATCCGTTAGGGTGCTCCCGGTAACGGTGTTCCGCCTTGGTGCACTTCGTCGACGGTATCGGGGGTGCGGCCGCCTACTGAAGTTTGCGACGAGCATTCGATCAGGATGTCGGGAATCTTGTTGAATTCCCCGACTAGATATTGAAAAGTGTTTTCGATTTTGAGACTAAAATGCGGGGTTTATAATTGTTAGGCATGCGATGTCTAAGAAATTCATTTGGTCAGGCATGCGATGTCTGAGGAGGTTGCGGATTCCAACTGTTGTAGTTTTACACTTTCTTTTCTGTGACCGTAAGTGTAATATGTGATATCGCCGGTTTCGTTGCTATATGTCAACGACAATTGGGATGCGCATATTCACTTACGTTGATGACATGTGATGTTATGTGTTGCTGGATATGTTATATTGGATCGTCGTGTTTGAATAGCCGGGGGTTTTTATGTGAGATGAGTGTTTTTCATTTTCATTCATGTAAAAACTTGTATGTAATATTCTTTTATTGGGGCGCTTCCAGGTTGCGGGAGTTGTCACCTGTTGTATATTATTTACTTTTCCGCACTAGGATAGACCCAAGGAGGGGAGCACAAGTAACCGGGTTCTGGAGTCCAGTGGGAGACCAACTCGAGGAGTCGAGTCCGGGTCTCCTAACTCCAGAATTGGTAGGGTTGCTTGCCGCTCTCGTAGGGGTCTAGGGGTGTGGGTTTGGCTATTCATCACGACCGTGGAATCCGTGTTTTATACTGGCTCGTATTGAAAACACGGACGTCCTAGTATATCCAATATTTCATATATTTCTTCTGCTGCGATATCTGTGATGTGATCATGTGATGTTTCTGTGATGGATATAGTATATAGTATATATGATATATTATATAGACGTTACTTATGTTTTACACCCGCGCTAGCCCTGCCCTGCTCTGCCGTTAGTTACCTAACCTAACGGTGCACGAGGGGACATCGAGGCGAATGCGGATGGCATAAGTGTACGTCATATCTATCTGTGATGATTAGGTACTTAAATGATGGGACTTCATTAATGTGATTAATGAAATAAAAGAAACCTAAGATGTTGTAGAATCGAATTTCAAAATAAAACAGGTAGCTACAGTTTTTGCTTTGCACAGCGGTATATGCGATATATCCTGCACCTTATTCGATGAGGAAAGGACCGAGATCCCTTCACCGGGAGTGACTCCTTTAGCAATAACTGGCAGATGCTACACACTCGGTTTGTCTTTTGATTGCTTTTAAGAGTTTTTGCTTTGCACAGTGATGTATATGATATATCCCGCACCTCATTCGACGAGGAAAGGACCGACGATCCCTTCACCGGGAGTGACTCCTTTAGCAAAACTAGAAAAGCCTCAAAAACACTCCATTTCAAAATTCATTTGATTCTACAACGATATCAAGTTCATTACGCAATAGGTTTTCATAAAAACCTGTCGTAGCCCTCCGTCATTTCAGATAAGTATTGGTTAGTATTCGTGCTGCGTTTGTTGGCCTTTGTCAAGGCGCAGTGTGCGGTAGCTGACTGGTGCTTATCTGCTTATGCATATGATGCAGATTGAGTTAGGGTAGTCGTGCGACCTTGTTGGCCTTTGTCAAGGGCCGTGCGGGTGGGTTTAATTCAATCAGGAAATGACGGGTTGAACTTGACTAGCATCCTATGGTTTGTTGGCCTTTGTCAAGGTCATAGGAGGTTAGGGGCAAAATATTATCGGGAATTTCAAGTGTTGAAATTTGCAATGAGATTGCATACCTTCTATGAGATAGTTGGATCCCGATACCCGCTGCGAGTAAGAGTTACTCCTGGGAGAGTTTTATACATTACAATTAGCCGATCAAGTAGGTGTCTAGAAAGGTGTCAACGGGGTTACGCCTCTGGGAAAACGAGGTTTACATTAATTAGGTTCGTGCGAAAGCACGGGGGACCTCCCTCAAAGTACCGACACTGGCCTGGCTGAAAGATTGGCGAACTTGTAGTGTGTAATTAATCCCGGCTAGTCTTTCCTTTTAGGGTTTGAAGGAAGATTTGATAAAAAGCAGTGGGAGCCATCCTGATTAGATAAAATAATAACCAATCTATTCTTTACAGAGCGCACGCTGAGTGTTTTCTTCTCTCTCTCTCCTGGTAGCGACATATCACGCCTTAATCAAGATAATAATACGGAATATTGACCGAACCCGCTTGTTATACTGAGCTGGGGAACGTTGGTCCCGCTCCAACTTATAATTGTTATAAGACAGAGCAGGAAATTGGGGAATACCAGATTTCCCGTGCCGCCCAAACAAAGAGAGTGCATGCTGATGCATCATCTTCGGGTGTGTTCATTATACAGAACTGTTTCTCAGTATCCTCTACGTCCTGGGTATGTGATACCAGATCAGGATCCCAGATATGTAATCTGTTACATAGGGCTACAGATAGGTAGAGAACTGAGAACGGGTGATAAGTTTCATGAGGCAGAAAACGGGGCAAGAGTTGCAGCCATGTCTGTCGGTCACTGTCACCCTGTATTACCAATACATTGATTCTGAACGAATGTTGTTATATACCGAACCTGATATACCAAATCATATCACTCTCTTTGTTAGTAAAGAAAGGATATAATTTTGTATTGTTGGATAATGTTTTGAACATTTCCTATATCAAAAGTTGATCGGTTCAGGCACGTTATCTAAAAGCATTAATGTTCTAAATCAAACTACAGTTCTTAGTATATAGAACACACATAAGAGGACGAGTTCAGAAATGAACGAATCCTACTTGAGGCATTGTAGACTAGGTCAGATCAATGTGACCCGACTAGCTAGAGTTACATAAAGATGCATATTTAAATTAGTTTGAATTTACATCTTGTGAAACTTGCCAGTCATGTCACAAAGATAAGATGACCATAGCTCCGTTTACTGGAAACAGAGAAAGAGTTAGTAAACTCTTGGGATGATACATGTTGATGTATGAAGGTCCCCTGTCTACACCTGCCAAGACTGGTTCTTTATACTTTATTATATTCTCTGATAATCTCTCAAGATTCAGACATATGTTCCTATTGAAACACAAGTCCGAACCTTTTGAGATATTCACGGAATATAAGTTAGAAGTAGAGAACCAGAATACGGGTATAAGTATTATGTCCTATGATGAGATCAAGGAGGAGAATACTTGAGCACGAAAATCCTGGATTATTCCAAAGGAGAATGAGATTCTCTCTCAGCATTACTCCTCCGCATACACCATAGCACGATGGTATATCGGGGCGGAGCAATCACACCCTATGTGATAAGGTGTGCTCTATGATGAGTAATACTGAGTTACCTTTTTCCTTTTGGGTGTTATGCACTTGAGAAGCTGCATACCTATTGAATAGGGTTCGAATCAAATTAGTTGCCTACCATTTCATATGTGATGTGGAAAGGGAAGAGCCTATGTCTTAAGTTAGTTAAGATTTAGGGTTGTCCGGCCTATGTCTAAAAGCAAAATCCGGACAAGCTCGAGGCAAGGTCTGTTATGTAGAACTGGAAGTGTTCCAGCTATACGAACTACAGCAGATGATTTGATAGAACCAAGGGATTCAGTAGATACCAACGAACTTCAGCCTCTCCGCCGATCTAGTAGGGTTCCTCACCCACCTGAGAGATACTTCGGTTTCTCTATGACAGTGGGAGCGAGGATTACATCATGAGATGATGACCCAACTAGTTTCGAGCTGGCCATCAGGAGTAAGACTCTGTAAGAATGGCTGGATGCTTAGTGATCTGAGATGGAATCCTTATACACCAGCAAAGTATGGACTTTAGCTGCAAGATCTGAAGGGTTAAATCCCCATCAGGAGCAAGTATATCTTGAGAAGATTACTTGGTGTACATGGAAGAGTTGAGACTTTCAAAGCTAGACTTGTTAAAGCTTTTCGTCATTGACCAGGCGTGGATCATGATGAAACCTTTTCAAGTGACTATGCTTAAGTCCATCCAGATCCTACTTGCCACGGCTTCATACCATGACTACGATATCTGGCGGTTGGGTGTCTTGACTGCTTTTCTAAATGATGATTTAGAGCGCGTCTATAAGTACACAGCCAGAGGGTCTCGTAAACAGTGGGAGCAGCGGAAACGTGTGCAAGATGCTTTATAGGATAAAACAGGCATCGCGGAGTTGGAACATCTGTTTTGATGAAGCAGTCAAAGAGTTTGACATCATCAAAATGGTAGATGAACCTTGTATAAACAAGAAGGTAGTAGGGAGTATGGTGACGATCCTCGTAGAGTACGTGGATGACATACTCTTGATAGGAAAGGAGTTTCCTATGCTACGCTCGATCAATCTCCGCTTATCACAATGATTCTCCATATAGGATCAAAAGTGATACCTACTAAATCCTGGGTTTTGGATCTATGAGATAGATCTAAATGGATGTTAGGATACTCACTAGATGTAGTGAGATGGTGTCAATCGATCCTGAGGAGAATCACTGGAAGTGTTCCAGGGTGATAAAGACGACTGAATATCAGTCGCAGGCATTGTCTTTACCCTCAGTAAAGGGACGGTATGTTGGAAGAGTTCCAAGCTAGATACCGTGACATACTAGACGATAAAGGCAGGATACATCGCTACTTAAGATGCTACCAAAGAGGTTGTTTGGATGTATAATGGTTCATGAGATGAACTATGTTCCTCCCATTGTGTGACAATGGAGTTGTGCCTTATCCCGAGGAACGATGGTCCCATCAGTGATCCAGACTTATTCTAAGGCAGCATCGCCTGATCATGGAGATGGTTGATCTCCAGGGTGATCGAGGTTTGGAGAGTAGATTCTGAGGACAACACAGCGGATCCACTCACAAAGGCCTGTTCCCAGAGAGAGACTTTCATGGGATGGTTGAGTATGAGATACTGCAACCACTGCTACAAGATGGCCCTAGTGCAAGTGGGAGATTGTTAGTTATATGTATGCCCTAGAGGCCATTACTGTACATAGGATGTATATTGTAGTGGATGCTGGGACATATATAGGGAGGACTTTCTTGCTCGACATGATAGTATGCTATCTGGTTACTCTTTACCTTAACGTGTACACTGTTTGTCTCTCTGTTACATGTTGGTAAAGCCCTTAGGATCTGTACTTGACTACCTGGACTATGATGTGGATCATACTAGTGGGGACATGGTAGTCCATAAGTACATCCTTCAAAGTCCCTAGTCGTGGGTGTATCGAGACGGGGCATCGATATACCAGAGTAGACTAGCGTATACCTTCTCGACCCATACAGATGGGCGATGGATGATCCCATATCCATCGGTGTTTGACATCAGAGGAGATATACGGGTGCTCAGTAGAGACTGGGTACACTGGACGGACTCGCCGAGAACTCCCAGATGGTATTATACCTCACGTCAGATGGCAGTTCTCTGGTGACACTGGTACAGAGTAGTCTGTTGACCCGAGATCGTCATAGAGTCTTGTGTGGTTCCCACTGTGCTTTGATTTCCATCTTACCACGTCCAAGAGGGCGTGCAAAACGGTGGTTTTTGGGTACAGTCCCGAGTCACATGGAGGCAATGAGCGATAGGAGGGGATTCGTCTCTCCCGGTATATGGGGGTTGATGTTGCGCTGTGTTCGATTGGCTATAACAGGAAATCCCTGGCCAGGGTTGCTGAGATTTACTGGTAAGTGTTACCAGTAGTTTCTCGAACAGTTATAGACCTCATATCGACACGACTTATTGAGCTACTGGGGTCTGACGTTTACCACCCCTAGGCGAGATATGCGACATATCAGACGATCAGACCGGACTGTACGGTAGTGTTACTGGTCGGATTCACTGGAGTGTGAGCGGGCTTGCTCGTCGATCTTCAGATCGCTCAATACCCGGGTGGCCGTTACGTTTAGCAGACCGCTTGCGGCTTGTGGATGTTTGATATGATCATCATCCGCTGCCGGCGTATTGACGAGTCTTTAGAGTCCTACACAGAGGTTTCCTGGCTCAAGCGAAACGAAATAGGAGCGCATATGAGATATGTGCGGGACCGAGAATAATGCGTGTATGTGATACCGTATTCTATTCTCGCGATAAATATATCGAATGGTTGTATGCGATATAACCTAGTTATCGATTCAAGCGTTGATTCGATAAGCCGATATATTAGATACCAGTCGGTTATGTGCGCATGACCGGATCATTGAATCAAATGTTGATTTAATGATTTAATGCATATTTATATATTTGATATATTACTTTGCATCAACTAGTATCGGTTTACTTAAGATGGATTTTCTCACTCGGATGGGCGCATTGTATATGCGATATACTTTTGTGCATTTGCTTGTATCATGTTTGATGATACATGATTGTTTAAGTGTAAGTTAAGAATAAACCATGGTTATTAATATGATTAGGGTTTTATTTCCTTTTATTATTTATTTATCTATTTATTTATTTTGGAAATAATTAGAAAAGGAATAAGAAGAAAATGGTGGCTATTTTTGTTTTATATTGAAGCTTCTTGAAGACTTTGACCTAGTGACCATTTTGTTCTTATCCTTAACCCTAACCATTCAATTAACCATGGTCTTTTCTCTACACTTAACTAGGGTTCAAGTTATGATAAGAATGGTTTTTCTTTTCATTATTTTTAAGAGAAATCATAACAATGATCTTCTTCTTGCTCTTCTTCTTCTTCATGAAAAGCAAGCTCCATCAATGGTGGATTGATGGAAAGAGTGAGAAATCCAATTCTAAAGTTAACCCACCTCCTATTTCTTCATCCTCTATCTCTTGCCAAGTAGTAGAGTGTGTTTCCTTCACAAGATTTTAGGGTTTGGTGAAGGTAGAGCTTGATTCATCGATGCCTCGACGTAGATCATCTTCGGCATGGACATCGACGACCTAGCTTGCCCATTCTCCGACGAAGCCGATCCTAGAGCCCGGATTTGATTTGGACAGCGGAGAGGGTCTCGTTGCGGAGCTATGGAGGTGGAGCACCGGATCTACAAAGGTTGTATTTCCGTATTTTATATAGTTAACTGTTAACTAGTTCTTGTTCGCCTAGAAATCTAGTAAACGATCCGTACTTTAGGGTTTGTAGGCACCATAATTTTTGAAATTGCCATGGTTGATGGCTTGGGAGACCTCACTAGAGTGCCTAGGAACCCTGCACTTCACCCCTTAACCCCGACCAAGTGACTGTAGGAGAACCCCATCGCCGAAAGCATCTGTTCGGGTGCTCGCGGTAGCGGTGTTCCGCCTTGGTGCACTTCGTCGACGGTATCGGGGGTGCGGCCGTCTACTGAAGTTTGCGACGAGCATTCGATCAGGATGTCGGGAATCTTGTTGAATTACCCGACTTGATATTGAAAAGAGTTTTCGATTTTGAGACTAAAATGCGGGGTTTATAATTGTTAGGCATGCGATGTCTAAGTAATTCATTTGGTCAGGCATGCGATGTCTGAGGTGGTTGCGGATTCCAACTGTTGTTGTTTACACTTTCTTTTCTGTGACCGTAAGTGTAATATGTGATATCGCCGGTTTCGTTGCTATATGTCAACGACAATTGGGATGTGCATATTTACTTACGTTGATGACATGTGATGTTATGTGTTGCTGGATATGTTATATTGGATCGTCGTGTTTGAATAGCCGGGGGTTTTTATGTGAGATGAGTGTTTTTTATTTTCATTCATGTAAAAACTTGTATGTAATATTATTTTATTGGGGCACTTCCATGTTGCGGAAGATGTCACCCTCTGTATATTATTTACTTTTCCGCACTAGGATAGACCCAAGGAGGGGAGCACAAGTAACCGGGTTCTGGAGTTCAGTGGGAGACCAACTCGAGGAGTCGAGTCCGGGTCTCCTAACTCCAGAATTGGTAGGGTTACTTGCCGCTCTCGTAGGGGTCTAGGGGTGTGGGTTTGGCTATTCATCGCGACCGTGGAATCCATGTTTTATACTGGCTCGTATTGAAAACACGGACGTCCTAGTATATCCAATATTTCATATGTTTCTTCTGCTGCGATATCTGTGATGTGATCATGTGATGTTCTGTGATAGATACTGTATATAGTATATATGATGTATTATATAGATGTTACTTATGTTTTACACCCGCGCTAGCCCTGTCCCGCTCTGCCGTTAGTTACCTAACCTAACGGTGCACGAGGGGACATCGAGGCGAATGCGGATGGCATAAGTGTACGTCGTATTTATCTGTGATGTTTAGGTACTTAAATGATGGGACTTCATTAATGTGATTAATGAAATAAAAGAAACCTAAGATGTTGTAGAATCGAATTTCAAAATAAAACAGGTAGCTACAGTTCTTGCTTTGCACAGCGGTATATGTGATATATCCTGCACCTTATTCGATGAGGAAAGGACCGAGATCCCTTCACCGGGAGTGACTCCTTTAGCAATAACTGGCAGATGCTACACACTCGGTTTGTCTTTTGATTTCTTTTAAGAGTTTTTGCTTTGCACAGTGATATATATGATATATCCCGCACCTCATTCGACGAGGAAAGGACCGACGATCCCTTCACCGGGAGTGACTCCTTTAGCAAAACTAGAAAAGCCTCAAAAGCACTCCATTTTAAAATCATTTGATTCTACAACGATATCAAGTTCATTACGCAATAGGTTTTCAGAAAAACCTGTCGTAGCCCTCCTTCATTTCAGATATGTACTAGTTAGTATTCGTGCTGCGGTAGTTTGGCATTCGTCAAGGCGTAGTGTACGGTAGCTAACTAGTATTTATCTGCTTGAGCATATGATGCGATTGGATTAGGGTATTCGTACGGCGTTGTTTGGCATTCGTCAAGGGTCGTGCGGGTGGGTTTAATTCGATCAAGAAATGTACGGGTTGAACTTGACTAGTGGACAATGGGTTGTTTGGCATTCGTCAAGGTCATAGAACACTAGGGGCAAAATATTATCGGGAATTTCAAGTGTTGAAATTTGCAATGAGATTGTATACCTTCTATGAGATAGTTGGATCCCGATACCCGCTGCGAGTAAGAGTTACTCCTGGGAGAGTTTTACACATTACAATTAGCCGATCAAGTAGGTGTCTAGAAAGGTGTCAACGGGGTTACGCCTCTGGGAAAACGAGCTTTACATTAATTAGGTTCGTGCGAAAGCACGGGGGACCTCCCTCAAAGTACCGACACTGGCCTGGCTGAAAGATTGGCGAACTTGTAGTGTGTAATTAATCCCGGCTAGTCTTTCCTTTTAGGGTTTGAAGGAAGATTTGATAAAAAGCAGTGGGAGCCATCCTGATTAGATAAAATAATAACCAATCTATTCTTGCAAGAGTGTACGCTGAGTGTTTTCTTCTCTCTCTCTCCAGGTAGCGACCATATCACGCCTTAATCAAGATAATAATACGGATTATTGACCGAACCCGCTTGTTATACTGAGCTGGGGAACGTTGGTCCCGCTCCAACTTATAATTGTTATAAGACAGAGCAGGAAATTGGGGAATACCAGATTTCCCGTGCCGCCCAAACGAAGAGAGTGCATGCTGATGCATCATCTTCGGGTGTGTTCATTACAGAGAACTGTTTCTCAGTATCCTTTACGTCCTGGGTATGTGATACCAGATCAGGATCCCAGATATGTAATCTGTTACATAGGGCTACAGAAAGGTAAAGAACTGAGAACGGGTGATAAGTTTCATGAGGCAGAAAACGGGGCAAGTGTTGCAGCCAAGTCTGTTGGTCACTGTCACCCTGTATTACCAATACATTGATTCTGAACGAATGTTATTAGATACCGAACCTGATATACAAAATCATATCCATCTCTTTATTATTAAAGAAATGATAAAATTTTGTATAGTTGGATAATGTTTTGAACATTTCCTATATCAATAGTTGATCGGTTCAGGCACGTTATCTAAAAGCATTAATGTTCTAAATCAAACAACAGTTCTTTAGTATACGGAACACACACAAGAGGAAGAGTTCAGAAATGAACGAATCCCTCTTGAGGCATTGTAGACTAGGTCATATCAATGCGACCCGACTAGCTGAAGTTACATGTAGATGCATATTTAAATCAGTTTGAATCTAAATCTTGTGAAACTTGCCAGTCATGTCACAAAGATATATTGACACCAGCTCTGTTTATTGGAAACAGAGAAAGAGTTAGTGAACTCTTGGGATGATACATGTTGATGTATGTAAGGTCCCCTGTCTACACATGCCAAGACCGGTTCTTTATACTTCATTACGTTCTCTGATAATCTCTCAAGATTCAGACATATGTTCCTGTTGAAACACAAGTCAGAACCTTTTGAGATATTCACAGAATATAAGTTAGAAGTAGAGAACCAATACGGGTATAAGTATTATGTCCTTTGATGTGATCAAGGAGGAGAATACTTCAGCACGGAAATCCTGGACTATTCTAAAGGAGAATGAGATTCTCTCTCAGCATTACTCCTCCGTATACACCATAGCATGATGGTATATCGGGGCGGAGCAAAAGCACCCTATGTGATATGGTGTTCTCTATGATGAGTACTACTGCGTTACCTGTTTTCTTTTAAGGGGGTTATGCACTTGAGAAGCTGCATACCTATTGAATAGGGTTCAAATCAAATCAGTTGCTTACCACTTCATATGTGATATGGAAAGGGAAGAGCCCATTTCTTAAGTTAGTTAAGATTTAGGGTTGTCCGGCCTATGTCTAAAAGCAAAATCCAGACAAACTCGAGGCAAGATCTGTTATGTACAACTGGAAAGGTTCCAGCTATGCAAACTACAGCAGATAATTTGGTAGAACCGAAGGATTCAATAGAAACCAACGAACCTCAGCCTCTCCGCCGATCTAGAAGGGTTCCTCACCCACCTGAGAGATACTTCTGTTTCTCTATGACAGTGGGAGCGAGGATTGCATCATGAGATGATGACCCAACTAGTTTCGAGCTGGCCATCAGGAGTAAGACTCTGTTAGAATGGCTGGATGCTTAGCGATCTGAGATGGAATCCTTATACACCAACAAAGTATGGACTTTGGTTGCTATATCTGAAGGGTTAAATCCCCATCAGGAGCAAGTATATCTTGAGAAGATTACTTGGTGTAGATGGAAAAGTTGAGACTTTCAAAGCTAGACTTGTTAAAAGTTTGCATCATTGACCAGGTGTGGATAATGATGAAACCTTTTCAAGTAGCTATGCTTAAATCCATCCAGATCCTACTTGTCACGGCTACATACCATGACTATGATATCTGGTGGTTGGGTGTCATGACTGCTTTTCTAAATGATGTTTTAGAAGAGTGCGTCTATAAGTACACAACCAGAGGGCTTCGTAGACAGTGGGAGCAGCGGAAACGTGTGCAAGATGCTTTATAGGATTAAAGCAGGCATCGCGGAGTTGGAACATCTGTTTTGATGGATTTGTCAAAGAGTTTGACATCATCAAAATGGTAGATGAACCTTGTATAAACAAAAAGGTAGTAGGGAGTATGGTAGTGATCCTCGTAGAGTACGTGGATGACATACTCTTGATAGGGAAGGAGTTTCCTATGCTACGCTCGATCAATCTCCGCTTATCACAATGATTCTCCACATAGGATCAAAGTGATACCTACTAAATCCTGGGTTTTGGATCTATGAGATAGATCTAAATAGATGTTAGGATACTCATTAGTTGTAGTGAGATGGTATCAGTTGATCCTGGGGAAAATCACTGGAAGTGTTCCAGGGTGATAAAGACGACTGAATGTCAGTCACAGGCATTGTCCTTACCCTCAGTAAAGGGACGGTATGTTGGAAGAGTTCCAAGCTAGATACCGTGGCATACTAGACGATTAAAAGCTGAATATGTCGCTACTTAAGATGCTACCAAAGAGGCTGTTTGGGTGTATATTAGTTCATGAGATGAACTTCGTTCCTCCCATTGTGTGACAATGGAGTTGTGGCTTATGCTAAGGAACGCCGGTCCCATCAGTGATCCAGACATATTCTAAGGCAGTATCACCTGATCATGGAGATGGTTGATCTCCAGGGGATCGAGGTCAGGAGAGTAGACTCAGAGGACAACACGGCGGATCCACTCACGAAGGCCTATTCCCAGAGAGAGACTTTTATGGGATGGTTGAGTATGAGATACTGCAACCACTGCTACAGATGGCCCTAGTGCAAGTGGGAGATTGTTAGTTATATGTATGCCCTAGAGGCCATTACTATACATAGGATGTATATTGTAGTGGATGCTAGGACATATATAGGGAGAAACCAAAGTATCTTTCAGGTGGGTGAGGAACCCTACTAGATCGGCGGAGAGGCTGAGGTTCGTTGGAAACTATTGAATCCTTTGGTTCTACCAAATCATCAGCTGCAGTTTGTATAGCTGGAACCTTTCCAGTTCTACATAACAGACCTTGCCTCGAGCTTGTCCGGATTTTTCTTTTAGACATAGGCCGGGCAACCCCAAATCTTAACAAGCTTAAGATATGGGCTCTTCTCTTTTCATATCACATATGAAGTGGCAGGCAACTAATTTGATTTGAACCCTATTCAATAGGTATGCAGCTTCTCAAGCGCATAACTCCCAAAAGGAAATAGGAAACTCAGTATTACTCATCATAGAGCACACCATATCACATAAGGTGCTATTGCTCCGCCCCGATATACCATCGTGCTATGGTGTATACGGAGGAGTAATGCCGAGAGAGAATCTCATTCTCCTTTAGAATAGTCCAGGAATTCCGTGCTCAAGTATTCTCCTCCTTGATCACATCAAAGGACATAATACTTATACCCGTTTTTGGTTCTCTACTTCTAATTCATATTCTATGAATATCTCAAAAGTTTCGGACTTGTGTTTCAACAGGAACATATGTCCGAATCTTGAGAGATCATCAGAGAATGTAATGAAGTACAAAGAACCGGTCTTGGCTTGTGTAGACATGGGACTTTCATATATCAGCATGTATCAATCCCAAGAGTTCACTAACTCTTTCTCTGTTTCCAATAAACAGAGCTATGGTCATCTTATCTTTGTGACATGACCGGCAAGTTTCACAAGATGTAAATTCAAACTAATTTAAATATGCATCTATATGTAACTTCAGCTAGTCGGGTCCCATTGATATGACCTACTCTACAATACCTCAAGAAGGATTCGTTCATTTCTGAACTCTTCCTCTTGTGTGTGTTCTGTATACTAAGAACTGTAGTTTGATTTAGAACGTCAATGCTTTTAGATAACGAGCCTGAACCGATCAACTCTTGATATAGGAAATGTTCAAAACATTATCCAACAATACAAAATTATATCCTTTCTTTACTAATAAAGAGACTGATATGATGTTGTACATCAGGTTCGGTATCTAATAACATTCGTTCAGAATTAATGTATTCTGGTAATACAGGGTGATAGTGACCAACAGACTTGGCTACAACACTTGCACCGTTTTCTGTCTCATGAAACTTATCACCCGTTCTCAGTTCTCTACCTATCTGTAGCCCATGTAACTGATTACATATGCGGGATCCTGATCCGGTATCTCATACCCAGGACGTAAAGGATACGGAGAAACAGTTCTATGTAATGAACACACCCGAAGATGATGCATCAACATGCACTTTCTTCGTTTGGGCGGCACCGGAATTCTGGTAATCCCCAATTTCCTGCTCTGTCTTATAACAATTATAAGTTGGAGCGGGACCAACGTTCCCCAGCTCAGTATAACAAGCGGGTTCGGTCAATACATCCGTATTATATCTTGATTAAGGCGTGATATGGTCGCTACCTGGAGAGAGAGAGAAGAAAACACTCAGCGTATGCTCTTGCAAGATTAGATTGGTTATATAATATATCTAATCAGTATGTCTCCCACTATTTTAATCAAATCATCCTTCAAACCCTAAAAGGAAAGACTAACCGGGATTAATTACAAGCTACAAGTTCGCCAATCTTTCAGCCAGGCCAGTGTCGGTACTTTGAGGGAGGTCCCCCGTGCTTTCGCACGAACCTAATTAATGTAAACCTCGTTTTTCCAGGGGCGTAACCCCGTTAACACCTTTCTAGACACCTACTTGATCGGCTAATTGTAATGTGTAAAACTCTCTCAGGAGTAACCCTTACTCGCAGCGGGTATCGGGATCTAACTGTCTTATAGAAGGTATGCAATCTCATTGCAAATTTCAACACTTGAAATTCCCGATACTATTTTACCCCTAGCGTCCCATGACCTTAACGCAGGCCAACAAACCACAGTGCGCTAGTCAAGTTCAACCCGTCATTTCTTGATTGAATTAAACCCACCCGCACGACCCTTGACGCAGGCCAACAAAGTCGCACGACTACCCTAATCCAATCTGCATCATATGCATAAACAGATAAATACTAGTTAGCTACCGCACACTACGCCTTGACGCAGGCCAACAAACGTAACACGAATACTAAGTAGGACTTATCTGAAATGACGGAGGGCTACGACAGGTTTTTTTGAAAACCCTTTGCGTAATGTGTTAGTTATATGTATGCCCTAGAGGCCATTACTATATATAGGATGTATATTGTAGTGGATGCTTGGACATATATAGGGATGACTTTCTTGCTCGATATGATAGTATGCTATCTGGTAACTCTTTTCCTTAACGTGTACATTGATTGTCTCTCTGTTACATGTTGGTAAAGCCTTTAGGATATGTACTTGACTACCTGGACTATGATGCGGATCATACTAGTGGGGACATGGTAGTCCATAAGTACATCCTTCAAGGTCCCTAGTCGTGGGTGTATCGAGACGGGGCATCGATATACCAGAGTAGACTAGCGTATAGTTTCTCGACCCATACAGATAGGCGATGGATGATCCCATATCCATTGGTGTTTGACATCAGAGATGATATACGGGTGCTCAGTGGAGACTGGGTACACTGGACAGACTCGCCGAGAACTCCCAGATGGTATTATACCTTACGTCAGATGGCAGTTCTCTGATGACACTGGTACAGGTTAGTATGTAGACCCGAGATCGTCATAGAGTCTTGTGTGATTCCCACTGTGCTTTGATTTCCACCTTACCACGTCCAAGAGGGCATGCAAAACGGTGGTTTTTGGGTACAGTCCCGAATCACATGGAGGCAATGAGCGATAGGAGGGGATTCGTCTCTCCCGGTATAGGGAGTTGATGTTGCGCTGTGTTCGATTGGCTATAACCGGAAATCCCTGGCCAGGGTTGCTGAGATTTACTGGTAAGTGTTACCAGTAGTTTTTCGAACTGTTATAGACCTCATATCGACATGACTTATCGAGCTACTGGGGTCTGACGTTTACCACCCCTAGGCGAGATATGCGACATATCAGACGAACAGACCGGACTGTACGGTAAGTGTTACTGGTTGGATTCACAGGAGTGTGAGCGGGCTTGCTCGTTGATCTTCTGATCGCTCAATACCCGGGTGGCCGTTACGTTTAGCAGACCGCTTGCGGCTTGTGGGTGTTTGATATGATCATCACCTGCTGCCGGCGTATTGACGAGTCTTTAGAGTCCTACACAGAGGTTTCCTGGCTCAAGCGAAACGAAATAGGAGCACATATGAGATATGTGCGGGACCGAGAATAATACCAGTATGTGATACTGTATTCTATTCTCGCGATTTGTATCATTGGTCGGTTATATGTGATATAGCCGGGTTACCGAATCAAATGTCGATTCGATACATTGATACACTTGATATTAGTCGGTTATATGCAGTATGACCGGATCATTGAATCAAGTGTTGATTTAATGATTTAATGTATAATTATATATTTGATATATTACTTTACATTAACTAGTATTGGTTCACTTAACATTATTTTCTCACTTGATTGTGCACATTGTATATATGATATATGTTTGTGCACTAGTTTGTATCATGTTTGATGATACATGCAAACTTGGGTGTGTGTTTACTTTAAACCATGTTTGGTTAATGGTTAGGGTTTCCATTACCTTATTTATTTATTTACTTATTTATTTTGGCAAGAATAAAATGGTGGCTAATTTTGTTTCATTCTTGAAACTTCATGAAGTTTTGAAAGCTTTGACCATTTTGTTTCTTTCCTTAACCTAACCATTACCTAAACTAGGGTTTGCTCTCTACATGAGTTATCTTCACCCATGGTTACAATATGATAAGGCATCACTTGATTTTCTATTTAATTAATTCATTCATTATTCATTTCTTTCTTCTTCTTCTTCTTGATGAAGAAAGAAAACCTTTGCTAGATTTTTCCAAGTGATGATTCCAAGTGAGAAATCCAAATCCAAAGTGAACCCACTTCCTATTTCTTCATTCTCTATCACTTGCCATGTAGTAGAGGGTGTTTTCTTCACAAGTTTCTTGACCTAGTGAAGATGGAGCTTGAGTTTGAGTCGCCACGACGTAGATCATCTTCGGCATCGAAGTCAATGACCTAGCCCGCCCATTTCTCCGATGAAACCGACGCTAGAGTCCGGAATTCCGATGATCGCAGCGGAGGGACGTCAACACGGAGCTAGAGAAGTGGTGGACCGGATCTATAAAGGTTGTATTTCCATTCACTTAGCAATAAAGTTGTTTAATTGCTTGTTTCGCCTTTGCCTCTAGTTATCGATCTATCATTAGGGTTTCTCGGCACAAGAAAATTTTGATTTTGCCATGGTTGATCAGTTGTGGAACCTCTTTAGTGTGCCTAGGAACCCTACAGTGGTATCAGAGCCTAGCTAGAGCCTTAGGCGAAGTGTAGACGATGTTAGAAGTCCGATCGAACCCGAAACCCTAGTTTAAAACCCTTCTTTGTACAACTTTTGAAACTGTGGATTTTTCCAGATTAAAAATACTTAAAAAATTCAGCAGGGAGTTTTAAGAAATACAGTGCAAAACGACAAAATGATACGCCCAAAGCGCCGCGGAACCGCGGCACAAGCTGGCTTATGCGGCGGTTCCGCGGCCAAATGATGACGTAATCCATTTCTTTTTGCACAGAATTTCTTTATGTACATGCTGTATTTTCTGGGAATTTTTAATGTTTACTCAAGAGTTGAGTTTTCTGGGTTGTATTGGGAGTTCGTAGATTCGATCGGATTGTCAAACTTTGTCTATGTGTTTTTCCGGGTAATTTTAGAATATGTTAAAAAGTTCGACCGGATATAAATACCCAATTTTTCCCCTGCCGGAAAATTTTCAATTGTTGGATTTTTCCATAGTTTAATAACGTTCTAAGTAGTGCAAGTAACGCGATGGACCCTCTAGAAGACAACAAACCTTAACTCAATTATGTGACCGTCTTGAACTGCCCTTTGAACCTTAGGGTTTGGGGCAGTACGGCGTGCCACATGTGAGGCATTGGCTTGACCCTTCTACGGCTGGACCGTTGGTACTGAGGCATGAAGTGAATGTTTTTAAACTTATTTCATGTGTTGAGCTGTTTCGGGAAAACTTGGGTGTTTGACTGTTCGATCGGAAAGTTTAACATTTTCTGTTTATCTGGAATGTGATACAATATTTGGAATTCACAAGTAGTTATGTGATAACTAATATGAATGTTATAAATCTAGCACTTTAGTCTCAAATGATCGGTTGCCACGGAATTTTGATGCGATCAAAAGTCCGTCGCAATCACGTAGCGTACACGGATATTCGCCGGTAAACTTAATAGACAGCCACGCCCCATAGCCCCGACCAAGTGACTGTAGGAGAACCCCGTCGTCGAAAGCATCCGTTCGGGTGCTTGCGGCAGCGGTGTTCCGCCTTAGTGCACTTCGTCGACGGTATCGGGGGTGCGGCCGCCTACTAAAGTTTGCGACGAGCATTCGATCAGGATATCGAGAATCTTGTTGAATTGCCCGACTCAATATTGAAAACTGTTTTCGATAATGAGACTAAAATGCGGGGTTTATAATTGTTAGGCATGCGATGTCTAAGGAATTCATTTGATTAGGCATGGATGTCTATGCAGGTTGCGGATTCCAACTGTTGTAGTTTTACAGCTTCTTTTCTGTGACCGTAAGTGTAATATGTGATATCGCCGGTTTCATTGCTATATGTCAACGACAATTGGGATACGCATGTTTACTTACGTTGATGACATGTGATGTTATGTGTTGCTGGATATGTTATATTGGATCGTCGTGTTTGAATAGCCAGGTTTTTTTTATGTGAGATGAGTGTTTTTCATTTTCATTCATGTAAAAACTTGTATGTAATATTCTTTTATTGGGGCACTTCCAGGTTGCGGAAGATGTCACCATTGTACATTATTTACTTTTCCGCACTAGGATAGACCCAAGGAGGAGGGCACAAGTAACCGGGTTCTAGAGTCCAGTGGGAGACCAACTCGAGGAGTCGAGTCCGGGTCTCCTAACTCTAGAATTGGTAGGGTTGCTTGCCGTTCTCGTAGGGGTCTAAGGGTGTGGGTTTGGCTATTCATCGCGACCGTGGAATCCGTGTTTTATACTGGCTCGTATTAAAATGACGTCCTAGTATATCCAATGTTTCTTATGTTTCTTCTGCTGCGATATCTGTGATGTGATCATTTGATGTTCTGTGATAAATACTGTATATAGTATATATGATATATTATATAGACGTTACTTATGTTTTACACCCGCGCTAGCCCTGCCCCGCTCTGTCGTTAGTTACCTAACCTAACGGTGCACGAGGGGACATCGAGGCGAATGCGGATGGCATAAGTGTACGTCGTATTTATCTGTGATGTTTAGCTGTATTAAATGATGGGACTTCATTAATGTGATTAATGAAAGAAAAGAAACCTAAGATGTTGTGGAATTGAATTTTCAAAAACAGGTAGCTACAGTTCTTGCTTTGCATCGCGGTGTTCCTTGTAGAACATTCTGCACCTTATTCGATAAGGAAAGGGCCGAGATCCCTTCACCGGGAGTGACCCCTTTCGCAATAACTGGCAGATGCTACAACCCTCGGTTTGTCTTTTGATTGCTTCTACAGTTTCTGCTTTGCACAACGGTATATATGATATATCCTGCACCTTATTCGATGAGGAAAGGGCCGACGATCCCTTCACCGGGAGTGACCCCTTTAGCAAAACTAGAAAAGCCTCAAAAACACTCCATTTTAAAATCATTTTATTCTACAACGATATCAAGTTCATTACGCAATAGGTTTTCAGAAAAACCTGTCGTAGCCCTCCGTCATTTCAGATAAGTAGTAGTTAGTATTCGTGCTGCGTTTGTTGGCCTTTGTCAAGGCGTAGTGTGCGGTAGCTGACTAATGCTTATCTGTTTATGCATATGATGCAGATTGAGTTAGGGTAGTCGTGCGACCTTGTTGGCCTTTGTCAAGGGTCATGCGGGTTGGTTTAATTCAATCAGGAAATGACGGGTTGAACTTGACTAGCAGCCTATGGTTTGTTGGCCTTTGTCAAGGTCATATGAGGCTAGGGGCAAAATATTATCGGGAATTTCAAGTGTTGAAATTTGCAATGAGATTGCATACCTTCTATGAGATATTTGGATCCCGATACCCACTGCGAGTAAGAGTTACTCCTGGGAGAGTTTTACACATTACAATTAGCCGATCAAGTAGGTGTCTAGAAAGGTGTCAACGGGGTTACGCCTCTGGGAAAACGAGATTTACTTTAATTAGGTCTGTGCGAAAGCACGGGGAACCTCCCTCAAAGTACCGACACTGGCCTGGCTGAAAGATTGGCGAACTTGTAGCGTGTAATTAATCCCGGCTAGTCTTTCCTTTTAGGGTTTGAAGAAAGATTTGATAAAAACAGTGGAAGCCATCCTGATTAGATAAAATAATAACCAATCTGATCTTGCAAGAGCGCACGCAGAGTGTTTTCTTCTCTCTCTCTCCATGTAGCGACCATATCACGCCTTAATCAAGATAATAAAACGGATATATTGACTGAACCCGCTTGTTATACTGAGCTGGGGAACGTTGATCCCGCTCCAACTTATAATTGTTATAAGACCGAGCAGGAAATAGGGGAATGCCAGAATTCCTATACCGCCCAGACGAAGAAAGTGCATGTGATGTATCTCCTTCGGGTGTGTTCATAATATAGAACTGTTTCTCAGTATCCTTTACGTCCTGAGTATGTGATACCGGATCAGGATCCCAGATATGTAATCTGTTACATGGGCTACAGAAAGGTAGAGAACTGAGAACGGGTGATAAGTTTCATGAGACAGAAAACAATGCAAGTATTGCAGCCAAGTCTGTTGGTCACTGTCACCCTGTATTACCAATACATTGATTCTGAACAAATGCTATTAGATACCAAACCTGATATACAAAATCATATCAATCTCTTTATTTATTAAAGAAGGATACAATTTTGTATGGTTGGATAATGTTTTGAACATTTCCTATATCAATAGTTGATCGGTTCAGGCATGTTATCTAAAAGCATTGACGTTCTAAATCAAACTACAGTTCTTAGTGTACGGAACACACACAAGAGGAAGAGTTCAGAAATGAACGAATTCTTCTTGAGGCATTGTAGACTAGGTCATATCAATGTGACCCGACTGGCTGAAGTTACATTTAGATGCATATTTAAATTAGTTTGAATTTACATCTTGTGAAACTTTCCAGTCATGTCACAGAGATAAGATGACCATAACTCTGTTTACCGGAAACAGAGAAAGAGTTAGTGAACTCTTGGGATGATACATGTTGATGTATGAAGTGTTAGTGTATATGCCCTAGAGGCCATTACTGTATCATACTAGTTTGTATATTACTTGATGGAAGCTTGGGATATTCACAGTTGTATATACAATCTTGCTCGAAATGGTAGTATGCTACTTGGTTTGTCTCTGTTTTAATATGTGCATGTGTTTCTTTTAGCATATCGCTGATATACATATTAGTAGAGCCCTTAGGATCTTTGCTTGATTACCAGCGTTGTGATGGCGCTCACACTCGTGGGAGCTGGGTGATCTATAAGCACATCCTTATACAGGTCCCTAGTCGTTGGACTATCGAGACAGGGCATCGATACTCCGGAGTAGACTAGCGTATGCGCTTCTCATCCCAGCGTGGGAGACGGTCTGTCCCACAGCCGTCAGTACGTCGTACTTGAGATAGTATGCGGGTGCTCGTTAGGTTACGAGTACACTGGACATGACTCGTCGGGAACTGTTGGTTGGTATTATACCTATCGTCAGTTATCAGTTCCCAGGTGACATGAGTACAGCTTAGTCCGTTGACTTGACACTGTCACTTCGCCTCGAGTGTGTTCCCACTGCACTTTGATTACTACCCTACCACGGCTCAAAGGAGTCGTGCAAACAGGTAGTTTTTGGGTGCAGTCCCGAAGCACTTGGAGGCAGTGACGGTTAGACAGGATTCGTTTCTCCCGGTATTGGTGGTTGACACCGCGCTGTGTCCAGGAGAGCCATTACACGAGTAGTCCCTGGCCAGGGCAAGCGAGATATACTGGTAGGTTTCCAGTGTTATCTCAGGGTATTCTGGGCTACACTCCGACACGACTTGTACCGCTATTAGGGGACTGACGTTCACCGCCCCCTAGGCCCGCCATGCGATGTATCAGACGAACAGACCGGACTGTACGGAGACTGTCACATACAGGCTTAGTAGGAGTTCAGATGGGGTTCACCTCGTCAGTCTTCTTATCGACATCTACCTGGGGACCGTTACGTACAGCTAGTGCCGCTTGCGGTCTGTGGTTAAACCCACTGCCAGCGTAGTGTCGAGTCTTTAGAGTCCCACACAGAGAGCTATTCGCCTTTAGGCAAAATGAGTAGAGGTCGCATGGTTTTGCGACAGGGTTCGTTCACATCCGCGCACTTGTGCACGTTTGCTGTCCGGACAGCTTATACTAGCGGGCTTTGGTTTAAGCCAGATCCTAGTATAGATTAGGGATTGGTTTTTTCTCATTGTATTCGTGTTCCTCGGATCACGAATACGGGTGCGTATGTACAGTTACTTGAGACAGAGGGAGAGGACTTTGATTAGGGTTAATGACCATTGTCATTTTATTAACCCTAATACTTATGTGTGTATTATGGTTAATTGATATTAGTTTAAATAATTGTGCATGGTTATGGTTGTTGACCATTTGACCTCCTTGACTTGTTGACCTAGGTTGATACTTTGACCATCATCATTTCATTTGAAAGATGCTCTTTGATCCTTGCAAATTGCATTAAAAATGAAATGATAATGGTCATGTCTTGATTAACCATGACAATTATCTAGCTAATTATCTAATTACAATAATTCACACATATATGTGAGAATACTTCATATTTTCTCTCATTCTATTATTGACTTTCTCTCTCTTGTTCTTCCTCTCCCTCAAGCTCTCCCCTCTCATGTGTTGAGAAACACTTGAGCTTGAGAAAAACCTCTTCTTGATAATCTCTACTCTCATCTAGGGTTCAAGGATTAGCACTTCTTGCACCCTAGTTACTTCTAGCTTGGAGTTGAAGCCAAAGGTCGAGGCTTTCGGGTGGATCTTTCTTCGACGTGAGAAGACGACTAAGGTGACCTCCTTCCACCACTCCAAGGAGCAAGGAGAGAAGGACATAAAGCCCAAGGTATAACCTTTCTAGCACTTAGCTAGTTTCTAGTTAGTTTTAGCTTGTTTTTGTTTAGCAAAGATCCTTCTTTGTCTAGTCCATGTTGCCTAAGTTGATAAAAATTTGATTTTTATTCCGTTTTCCGCCTCCCCGCAAGTACCGGGGTGGGCAACGTGGACTTACAGTGGTATCAGAGCCTAACTAAACATAAACTAGCTAGGTAGTAAAGTGTATGGAAGTTCGAATCGGAAAAATCGAAAAACCGAGTTTTCAAAAACCCAACTTTCTGTTAAATTTTTTCCTGCTCAAAATAAAATTTATTATAATCTAAAAATCGTCTCAGGGTTTTGTGAAGAATGCCACCAAACCCGGTCCAGTGACTCGACCAAGGCGCCGCGGTTTCGCGGCAATAGCAAGCTATTGCCGCGAAACCGCGGCCAAGTTGGCTTGTCTCTGGGTCGAGTTTGGTGCAGTGTTCTTCTGGCATGGTTTTGGGATTTTTACGATGGTTTATATGTGCCCAGATTTTCCAGAATAGAAATTTGCTTTTGGGGGCCTATAAATCCGTATTTTTATCGAACTTCACTACACTTTGACTATAAGGGTTATATCTGTGATGTTTATATGTATTGAACGTCGGCTAATCGCTATATGTCTATTAGTCGGGGTTATACATATCTGTGATCTGTGTTTGATGATGGTATGTGTATATGAATGTGTTGGATTGTCGCGGGTGAATAGCCGGGGTGGATGTGAGATGAGTGTTTCTTTTTCTTTCATTCATTGTAATATGTAAATTGATGTAATAATATTTGTATGGCCGCACAACCGGGTCGGGGTTGTAGCCGTCATTGTATAATTCTTTTTACTGTTTTTGCTCCTAGGATAGACCCATGGAGGGGGTGCACAAACTACCGGGTATCTCGAAGTGCCGAGTGGCCTACTCACGGTGGTGAGGGAGGTTGCTTCGCTTCGGGTACTTGGCGGGTAGTTTGCCGCACCCGTAGGGGTCTTGGGTGGGGTATTGGCTATTCACCGCGACCGTGTAATCCGCTTTTCGTTGCAGGCTCGAACGGATTGTGGATTCCTAGTATATCCAATGTATTCATCTGTGATCTGTAATGTCTATCATTGCTATATATTTATATATGATAACTATTTAGGCGTTGCTTATGTTTTACAGCCGCGCTAGCCCAGCCCCCGCTCTGTCGTTAGTTAAGTAACCTAACGGGTGATGACGGGGCCCCGTGGCGAATGCGAATGGCATAAGCGTACGTCATATTTTGGTTGTTTTCTGCAATGGTAGGATTAAATGATGGGACGCATTAAAAGAATTAATGCAAGAAAATAAACCAAGTAAAAGTCGATTGGAACACTTTGAAAACCACTCGGTTCTTTTCAAAACTAAACTTTTAAACGCGGAGCTTGAACCACTCCTTTTAAAAGCTATCTCGTTCCATCGATTATATCAAGTTCACTACATTCACGGTTTTGCCAAAACCATTCGTAGCCCTCCGTCATTCAACATGAATGGTCAAAAGTATTCAAGCTATGTATTTTGGCCAAAGTCAAGGCATAGTGATTGGTAGCTATTGGGTATTCATGTGCAGCATAGATAGATGCGTTGGTTTGGGACAGTCGTGCTGCCATTTTGGCCAAAGTCAAGGGTAGGTACGGGTGGGTCCAAATTAACCAGGAGAATGACGGGTAGAACTTGACATGTGACTTATGATATTTTGGCCAAAGTCAAGGTCATAAGAGCATGGGGCAAAAATCCACATCGGGAGTTTCATAAGTACTGAAACTTGCTAGCGCTGCATACCATTTGGAGTGTGATAATTCTGGTAGGATTCCTTCGGTTTTATCACACAATGATATTTGGATCCCGATCCTACTGTGAGTATATGCTACTCCTCGGGAAAACTCTCACTTAACGATCAATGCTATAAACCTAGTAGGTGTCTAGAAAGGTGTTAGCGGGGCTACGCCCACAGGGAAAAGAGGTTACTTAATTAAGGAACTTCGTGAAAGCGTTGGAAAACCTCCCTCGAAGTACCGACACTGGCCTGGCTGAACGGTTAAGCAAGTATTGTACGGTGATATTGATTCTGACTAATCCTTTCTTTACGGTTTGAGAAGGGATTCGAGAGACAGTGGGAGCCATCCAGTTTAGAAAAACTAAAAACCATTCTAAACTTGCAAGAGCATCATGCTAAAGTGTTTCTTTTCTCTCTCCTAATTGCAGCGACCATTCAACATGACCGGACTTAAGTTATTACTAGATAAAAACATATTGACAGGGCCAAACTACAAAGATTGGCTCAGGAATGTCAAGATGGCAATCACTTACAACAAGTTGGGGTATGTCCTTACCACCAAAGCTCCCCCTGTCCCAGGTCCCAAAACCAGTGTCGTAGATAGGGAAATCTACAAGACCTGGGAAATAGATTGCGCGAAGGCCAGATGCCTCGTACTAACCTCGATGGACAACGAACATCAGAGGAGGCACGAGAATATGGACCTAGAGTCCATATTTCTTCATACAAAAGAACTGTATGGAGAGCAGTCTCGTATCGCAAGATACGAAGTGTCGAAGAAGTTGTTTTCGGCAAGGTTGGCCGTCAGATCATCGGTAGCGGAACACGTGCTTAAGATGATTGGCTACATAGAGGAGCTCGCAGACCTTGGGACCACGTTGGAGAATGAACTCTATACTGAGTTGATTCTCCAGTCCCTTCCTTCCACTTACGCCCAGTTTATCCTTAACTTCAACATGCAAGGAAAGGAGGTTGAACTTTCCGAACTTCTGAATATGTTGAGGAGTGCTGAGGGCACCCTACAGAAGGGTAGGGAGACATCCACTTTGTTTGTAGGAGGATCTTCCTCTTCTAGGTCCAGGGCGAAAGCCAAGGGCAATAAGAAGAAAGCCCCCGCCAAACCAAGAGGCGGTGTCAGTAAAGTGGATACGAAGGGAAAAGGAAAAGCAACAAAGGTAGCGGGAAAGCTGGTGGGGAAGGAAGAATGCTTCTATTGTCACAAAAGTGGTCACTGGAAACAGGATTGTAAGGCTTGGAAGGCCAGAACACAGGATTTGAAGCGAGTTGCAGCTTCAGCTTCAGGTGTGTATGTTATTGAAAACTGTCTATCAATAAACTCTACATCCTGGGTATTGGATACCGGATCAGGATCTCATATCTGTAATTCTTTGCAGGCGTTGAGAAAGCGTAGAGTTTTGAAGGCAGGTGACATGACCCTCAGAGTTGCAAACAGTGCTAGCATGGATGCTGAGGCCGTGGGGGACTATCACCTGGGATTGTCGGATGGACACTTTTTGGTTTTGCGTAGTTGTTATTATGTACCAAATGCAACCTGTAATATCATTTCTGTATCTTTATTATCTAAAGAAGGTTATGAATTTGCATTTGTAAGTAATGTAGTGAACATTCACCTTAATCAAGTTTTGATTGGGTCAGGTACATTTAACAACGGTATATACGTATTAAACCAACCACAGATTTTCAATGTCCAGAATACACACAAAAGAAAGTCTCCAGAAATCAATAAAACTTTCTTATGGCATTGTAGACTGGGTCACATCAGTGAGAGAAGGTTGACTAAGTTACATACAGAAGGATATTTGGATCCGTTCGAATATCAATCGTATGCAACTTGTCAATCCTGTCTCAAGGGAAAGATGACAAAGACTCCGTTCACTGGACACGGAGTAAGAGCGAGCGAGCTCTTGGGACTCGTACACAGCGACGTATGCGGTCCAATGTCGACACATGCGCGAAGCGGTTATTCTTACTTCATTACTTTTACGGATGACTTTTCAAGGTACGGTTATGTCTTCTTAATGAAACATAAATCCGAGGCTTTTGAAAAATTCCAGGAATATAAGAATGAAGTAGAAAAACAAACAGGCAAAAGTATCAAGGCACTGAGATCTGATCGAGTTGGTGAATACTTGAGTGCCGAGTTCCTGGGTTACTTAAAAGAGAATGGAATTCTCTCTCAGCTTACTCCTCCATACACTCCGCAACATAACGGTGTATCGGAGAGACCGAACCAAACCCTATTGGATATGGTACGGTCCATGATGAGTAACGCTGAGTTACCGCGATCGTTCTGGGGATATGCGCTAGAATCAGCTGCATACCTTTTGAACCGAGTTCCAACTAAGACTGTACCTACTACACCATATCAGATGTGGTGTGGGAAGAGATCCTATCTTAATCACATTAAGACATGGGGATGTCCAGCTTTTGTAAAAAAGCAGCATGCGGACAAGCTCGAGGCACGCTCAGTACAGTGCAAGTTTGTGGGATATCCAAAGAACTCCAAGGGATATTTCTTCTATTGCGAAGAGGAACAAAAGGTGTTTGTTTCTCGCCATGCCCACTTTCTAGAACACCAGTTCATAGAAAAAGAATTAAGTGGGAGCGCAATAGAACTGGAAGAAATTCCAGAACCACGAGCTATTACTGAAAGCTTAGTAGAACCAGAGGGTTCGAAAGATCAGGAAATTCCCATGCCACTCCGCAGGAGTAGTAGGCAGTCTCATCCGCCCGAGAGATACTACGGTTTTTTCATTGACGGGGATAGAGAGGATTGCATCATAGACTGTGATGAGCCTACTAGCTTCCAGCAAGCCATTCAGAGCGTCGACTCGGTAAAATGGTTGGATGCAATGCGGACCGAAATGGAGTCCATGTACACCAACAAAGTATGGACGTTGGACATTGCCCCAGATGGGGTAAAACCCGTAGGATGCAAGTGGATCTTCAAAAGGAAGATTGGTGTAGATGGACAGGTTGAGACCTATAAAGCTAGACTGGTTGCAAAGGGTTTTCGTCAAAGACCTGGTTTGGACTATGACGAAACCTTTTCTCCAGTAGCTATGCTGAAATCCATTCGGATCCTTCTTGCCATTGCTGCCTTCCACGATTATGAGATTTGGCAGATGGACGTAAAGACAGCTTTTCTAAATGGACATTTAGAGGAGTGTGTCTATATGGACCAGCCAGAGGGTTTCATTCAGAGTGGGAGCAGCGGAAAGGTGTGCAAGTTGCTTAAGTCCATTTATGGACTAAAGCAGGCATCGCGGAGTTGGAACATCTGTTTTGATGAGACGGTCAAGGAATTTGGCTTTATCAAAAATCCAGATGAACCATGCATCTATTGTAGATTTGTAGCGAGAACTGTAGTATTCCTCGTATTATACGTGGATGACATTCTCTTAATAGGAAATGACATTCCTATGCTACAATCTGTCAAGGGGTTCTTATCACACAGGTTCTCCATGAAAGACCTGGGTGATGCCTCATACATCCTGGGGATCCGGATCCATCGTGATAGATCCAAGAGGATATTAGGACTTTCACAGTCCAGGTACATCGACACCATACTGAAAAGATTCAGTATGGAAGATTCCAAGCGCGGTAACCTACCGGCTTGTCACGGGATCACCCTCTCTAAAGAGATGTCTCCCAAAATTGATTTGGAGAGGGATCGGATGTCTATTATACCCTACGCTTCTGCGGTAGGCTCTATAATGTATGCGATGTTGTGTACCAGACCGGATGTAGCTTATGCACTGAGTGTGGTAAGCCGGTATCAGTCAAACCCTGGGGAGAAACACTGGATAGCGGTAAAGAACATTCTCAAGTACCTGAGAAGGACTAAGGAGATGTTCTTGGTGTATGGCGGAAAAGACCTCCAGATTGAGGCCTTTGCTGACTCCAGCTTCCAGAGTGACAAGGATGATTCCAAGTCCATGTCGGGTTTTGTCTTCACCCTCAATGGAGGGGCGGTGTGTTGGAAGAGCTCCAAACAGGAAACCGTTGCTGACTCGACTATGGAAGCGGAATACATCGCTGCATCTGATGCCGCAAAAGAAGCTGTCTGGATGAGGAAGTTCTTGAGAGAATTTCAGGTGGTTCCGTCCATTGTTGACCCAATACCTCTGTATTGCGACAACAACGGGGCTATAGCTTTAGCGAAGGAACCCAGGTCCCATCAGAAATCCAGACACATCTTAAGGCGGTATCACCTGATCAGGGAGATCGTGGATCGCCAGGAGATCGAGGTTCGGAGGGTTGCTTCAGAAGATAACACAGCAGATCCATTCACCAAGGCCTTGCCCCAGACTCAGTTCGAGCGGCTGATCGAGATGATAGGTATTCGATACGCCAGTACATGGCCTTAGTGCAAGTGGGAGATTGTTAGTGTATATGCCCTAGAGGCCATTACTGTATCATACTAGTTTGTATATTACATGATGGAAGCTTGGGATATTCACAGTTGTATATACAATCTTGCTCGAAATGGTAGTATGCTACTTGGTTTGTCTCTGCTTTAATATGTGCATGTGTTTCTTTTAGCATATCGCTGATATACATATTAGTAGAGCCCTTAGGATCTTTGCTTGATTACCAGCGTTGTGATGGCGTTCACACTCGTGGGAGCTGGATGATCTATAAGCACATCCTTATACAGGTCCCTAGTCGTTGGACTATCGAGACAGGGCATCGATACTCCGGAGTAGACTAGCGTATGCGCTTCTCATCCCAGCGTGGGAGACGGTCTGTCCCACAGCCGTCAGTACGTCGTACTTGAGATAGTATGCGGGTGCTCGTTAGGTTACGAGTACACTGGACAGGACTCGTCGGGAACTGTTGGTTGGTATTATACCTATCGTCTGTTATCAGTTCCCAGGTGACATGAGTACAATTTAGTCCGTTGACTTGACACTGTCACTTCGCCTCGAGTGTGTTCCCACTGCACTTTGATTACTACCCTACCACGGCTCAAAGGAGTCGTGCAAACAGGTAGTTTTTGGGTGCAGTCCCGAAGCACTTGGAGGCAGTGACGGTTAGACAGGATTCGTCTCTCCCGGTATTGGTGGTTGACATCGCGCTGTGTCCAGGAGAGCCATTACACGAGTAGTCCCTGGCCAGGGCAAGCGAGATATACTGGTAGGTTTCCAGTGTTATCTCAGGATGTTCTGGGCTACACTCCGACACGACTTGTACCGCTATTAGGGGACTGATGTTCACCGCCCCCCTAGGCCCGCCATGCGATGTATCAGACGAACAGACCGGACTGTACGGAGACTGTCACATACAGGCTCAGTAGGAGTTCAGATGGGGTTCACCTCGTCAGTCTTCTTATCGATATCTACCTGGGGACCGTTACGTACAGCTAGTGCCGCTTGCGGTCTGTGGTTAAACCCACTGCCAGCGTAGTGTCGAGTCTTTAGAGTCCCACACAGAGAGCTATTCGCCTTTAGGCAAAATGAGTAGAGGTCGCATGGTTTTGCGACAGGGTTCGTTCACATCCGCGCACTTGTGCACGTTTGCTGTCCGGACAGCTTATACTAGCGGGCTTTGGTTTAAGCCAGATCCTAGTATAGATTAGGGATTGGTTTTTTCTCATTGTATTCGTGTTCCTCGGATCACGAATACGGGTGCGTATGCACAGTTACTTGAGACAGAGGGAGAGGATTTTGATTAGGGTTAATGACCATTGTCATTTTATTAACCCTAATACTTATGTGTGTATTATGGTTAATTGATATTAGTTTAAATAATTATGCATGGTTATGGTTGTTGACCATTTGACCTCCTTGACTTGTTGACCTAGGTTGACACTTTGACCATCATCATTTCATTTGAAAGATGCTCTTTGATCCTTACAAATTGCATTAAAAATGAAATGATAATGGTCATGTCTTGATTAACCATGACAATTATCTAGCTAATTATCTAATTACAATAATTCACACATATATGTGAGAATGCTTCATATTTTCTCTCATTCTATTATTGACTTTCTCTCTCTTGTTCTTCCTCTCCCTCAAGCTCTCCCCTCTCATGTGTTGAGAAACACTTGAGCTTGAGAAAAACCTCTTCTTGATAATCTCTACTCTCATCTAGGGTTCAAGGATTAGCACTTCTTGCACCCTAATTACTTCTAGCTTGGAGTTGAAGCCAAAGGTCGAGGCTTTCGGGTGGATCTTTCTTCGATGTGAGAAGACGACTAAGGTGACCTCCTTCCACCACTCCAAGGAGCAAGGAGAGAAGGACATAAAGCCCAAGGTATAACCTTTCTAGCACTTAGCTAGTTTCTAGTTAGCTTTAGCTTGTTTTTGTTTAGCAAAGATCCTTCTTTGTCTAGTCCATGTTGCCTAAGTTGATAAAAATTTGATTTTTATTCCGTTTTCCGCCTCCCCGCAAGTACCGGGGTGGGCAACATGGACTTACATGAAGGTCCCCTGTCTACACATGCCAAGACCGGTTCTTTATACTTCATTACATTCTCTGATGATCTGTCAAGATTCTGTCATATGTTCCTGTTGAAACATAAGTCCGAACCTTTTGAGATATTCACAGAATGTAAGTTAGAAGTAGAGAACCAATATACGGGTATAAGTATAATGTCCTATGATAAGATCTGGGAGGAGAATACTTGAGCACGGGATTCCTGGACTATTCTAAGAATGAGCTTAGCATTACTCCTCCGTATACACCATATCACGATGGTATATCGAGGTGGAGCAATAGCACCCTATATGATATGGTGTGCTCTATAATGTGTACTACTGAGTTGCCTATTTTCTTTTGGGTGTTATGCACTTGAGAAGCTGCATATCTATTGAATAGGGTTCAAATCAAATCAGTTGCCTACCACTTCATATGAGATGTGGAAAGGGAAGAGCCCATATCTTAAGTTTGTTAAGATTTTGGGTTGTCCGGCCTATGTCTAAAAGCAAAATCCGGACAAGCTCGAGGCAAGATCTGTTATGTAGAACTGGAAATGTTTCAGCTATACAAACTGCAGCTGATGATTTGGTAGAACCAAAGGATTCAATAGTTACCAACGAACCTCAGCCTCTCCGCCGATCTGGTAGGGTTCCTCATCCGCCTGAGAGACACTTCGGTTTCTCGATGACAGTGGGAGCGAGGATTGCATCATGAGATGATGACCCAACTAGTTTCGATCAGGCCATCGAGAGTAGGGACTCTGTAAGAATGGCTGGATGCTTAGCGATCTGAGATGGAATCCATGTACACTAACAAAGTATGGACTTTGGTTGTGATATCTGAAGGGTTAAATCCCCATCAGGAACAAGTATATCTTGAGAAGATTACTAGGTGTAGATGGAAAAGTTGAGACTTTCAAAGCTAGACTTGATAAAGGTTTTCGTCATCAACCAGGCGTGGATAATGATGAAACCTTTTCAAGTAGCCATGCTTAAGTCCATCCAGATCCTACTTGCCACGGCTACATACCATGACTACGATATCTGGCGGTTGGGTGTCATGACTGCTTTTCTAAAGTGATGTTTTAGAAGAGAGCGTCTGCAAGTACACAGCCAGAGGGCTTCGTAGACAGTGGGAGCAGTGGAAACGTGTACAAGATGCTTTATGTGATAAAGCAGGCATCGCGGAGTTGGAACATCTGTTTTGATGTGTTACTCAAAGAGTTTGACATCATCAAAATGGTAGATGAACCTTATATAAACAAAAAGGTAGTAGGAAGTATTGTGGTGATCCTCGTAGAGTACGTGGATGACATACTCTTGATAGGGAAGGAGTTTCCTATGCTACGCTCGATCAATCTCCACTTATCACAAGGATTCTCCATAAAGGATCAAAGTGATACCTATTAAATCCTGGGTTTTGGATCTATGAGATAGATCTAATTGGATATTAGGATACTCACTAGTTGTAGTGAGATGGTATCAATTGATCCTGGGGAGAATCACTGGAAAGGTTCCAGGGTGATAAGGATGACTGAATGTCAGTCACAGGCATTGTCTTTACCCTCAGTAAAGGGACGGTATGTTGGAAGAGTTCCAAGCTAGATACCGTGGCATACTAGACGATAAAGGCTGTCGCTACTTAAGATGCTACCAAAGAGGTAGTCTGGGTGTATAATAGTTCATGATATGAACTTAGTTCCTCCCATTGTGTGACAATGGAGTTGTGGCTTATGCCAAGGAACGTCCATCCCATCAGTGATCCAGACATATTCTAAGGCAGTATCACCTGATCATGGAGATGGTTGATCTCCAGGGGATTGAGGTTAGGAGAGTAGACTCAGAGGACAACACGACGGATCCACTCACAAAGGCCTTTTCCCAGAGAGAGACTTTTATGGGATGGTTGAGTATGAGATACTATAACCACTGCTATCAGATGGCCCTAGTGCAAGTGGGAGATTGTTAGTTATATGTATGCCCTAGAGGCCATTACTATACATAGGATGTATATTGTAGTGGATGCTTGGACATATATATGGATGACTTTCTTGCTCGATATGATAGTATGCTATCTGGTAACTCTTTACCTTAATGTGTACACTGATTGTCTCTCTATTACATGTTGGTAAAGTCCTTAGGATGTGTACTTGACTACCTGGAATATGATGCGGATCATACTAGTGGGGACATGGTAGTCCATAAGTACATCCTTCAAGGTCCATAGTCGTGGGTGTATCGAGACGGGGCATCGATATACCAGAGTAGACTAGCGTATACTTTCTCGACCCATACAGATGGGCAATGGATGATCCCATATCCATTGGTGTTTGACATCAGAGATGATATACGGGTGCTCAGTGGTGACTGGGTACACTGGACGGACTCGCCGAGAACTCCCAGATGGTATTATACCTTACGTCAGATGGAAGTTCTCTGGTGACACTGGTACAGGTTAGTCTGTAGACCCGAGATCGTCATAGAGTCTTGTGTGATTCCCACTGTGCTTTGATTTCCACCTTACCACGTCCAAGAGGGCGTGCAAAACGGCGGTTTTTGGGTACAGTCCCGAATCACATGGAGGCAATGAGCGATAGGAGGGGATTTGTCTCTCCCGGTATAGGGAGTTGATGTTGCGCTGTGTTCGATTGGCTATAACCGGAAATCCCTGGCCAGGGTTGCTGAGATTTACTGGTAAGTGTTACCAGTAGTTTCTCGAACTGTTATAGACCTCATATCGACACGACTTATCGAGCTACTGGGGTCTGACGTTTACCACCCCTAGACGAGATATGCGACATATCAGACGAACAGACCGGACTGTACGGTAAGTGTTACTGGTTGGATTCACAGGAGTGTGAGCGGGCTTGCTCGTTGATCTTCTGATCGCTCAATACCCGGGTGGCCGTTACGTTTAGCAGACCGCTTGCGGCTTGTGGGTGTTTGATATGATCATCACCTGCTGCCGGCATATTGACGAGTCTTTAGAGTCCTACACAGAGGTTTCCTGGCTCAAGCGAAACGAAATAGGAGCACATATGAGATATGTGCGGGACCGAGAATAATACCAGTATGTGATACTGTATTCTATTCTCGCGATTTGTATCATTGGTCGGTTATATGTGATATAGCCGGGTTACCGAATCAAATGTTGATTCGATACATTGATACACTTGATATTAGTCGGTTATATGCAGTATGACCGGATCATTGAATCAAGTGTTGATTTAACGATTTAATGTATAATTATATATTTGATATATTACTTTACATTAACTAGTATTGGTTCACTTAACATTATTTTCTCACTTGATTGTGCATATTGTATATATGATATATGTTTGTGCACTAGTTTGTATCATGTTTGATGATACATGCAAACTTGGGTGGTGTTTACTTTAAACCATGTTTGGTTAATGGTTAGGGTTTCCATTACCTTATTTATTTATTTACTTATTTATTTTGGCAAGAATAAAATGGTGGCTAATTTTGTTTCATTCTTGAAACTTCATGAAGTTTTGAAAGCTTTGACCATTTTGTTTCTTTCCTTAACCTAACCATTACCTAAACTAGGGTTTGCTCTCTACATGAGTTATCTTCACCCATGGTTGCAATATGATAAGGAATCACTTGATTTTCTATTTAATTAATTCATTCATTATTCATTTCTTTTTTCTTCTTTTTCTTGATGAAGAAAGAAAACCTTTGCTAGATTTTTCCAAGTGATGATTCCAAGTGAGAAATCCAAATCCAAAGTGAACCCACTTCCTATTTATTTATCCTCTATCACTTGCCATGTAGTAAGGGGTGTTTTCTTCACAAGTTTCTTGACCTAGTGAAGATGGAGCTTGAGTTTGAGTCTCCTCGACGTAGATCATATTCGGCATCGAAGTCAATGACCTAGCCTGCCCATTTCTCCGATGAAACCGACGCTAGAGTCCGGGATTCCGATGATCGCAGTGGAGGGACGTCAACACGGAGCTAGAGAAGTGGTGGACCGGATCTACAAAGGTTGTATTTCCATTCACTTAGCAATAAAGTTGTTTAATTGCTTGTTTCGCCTTTGCCTCTAGTTATCAATCTATCATTAGGGTTTCTCGGCACAAGAAAAATTTGATTTTGCCATGGTTGATCAGTTGTGGAACCTCTTTAGTGTGCCTAGGAACCCTACATAATGAACTTGATATCGTTGTAGAATCGAGTGATTTTAAATGGAGTGTTTTTGAGGCTTTTCTAGTTTTGCTAAAGGGGTCACTCCCGGTGAAGGGATCGTCGGCCCTTTCCTCATCAAATAAGGTGCAGGATATATCTTATATACCACTATGCAAAGCAAGAACTATAGAAGCAATCAAAAGACAAACCGAGTTTGTAGCATCTGCTAGTTTCAGTAAAGAGGTCACTCCCGGTGAAGAGATCTCGTCTCTTTCCTTATCGAATAAGGTGCTGGATGTTCTGCTAGGAACACCGCTATGCAAAGCAAGAACTAGAGCTACCAGTTTTTAAACAAGTTTCTACAACATCTTAGGTTTCATTTAGTTTCATTAATCTCATTAATGAAGTCCCATTTTTATATACTTCACAAGCATCTCTTTTGAAACGAAATCTGCAATATAACATATATCTCATATATATAATATAAACATTCGTCTCAGGCAGTAATATGATCTTATCACAGAACATTGCAGCAGAAGAACATATATGAAATATTGGATATACTAGGACGTCCGTGTTTTCAATACGAGCCTGTATAAAACACGGATTCCACGGTCGCGATGAATAGCCAAACCCACATCCCTAGACCCCTACGAGAGCGGCAAGTAACACTTGTTGGAGATAGTGCCCTCAGAGTCAATTATTGGATCGCAGGTACATGATTGCAATGATTGCGAAGGACCTATACCGGTAGGACAATCTTACTCAAGATGATAGTATGCTATCTGGTTTGCCTTTATCAGTCGTGTACATGTTCAGGTGACTGATTACATGTTACACTTTGATAGAGCCCTTAGGATCTTGCTTTACTACCAACTGTATGATGGCGATCATATACGTGAGAGTTGGGTAGTTTATACGCATATCCTTAATTGTGGTCCCTAGTCGTGGGAGTTTCGAGACAGGGCATCGATACTCCGGAGTAGACTAGTGTATACAGTCGAGACCCCGACGAGGGGCGGTGGCCGGTCTCACAAGCCACTGGTGTCAGTTGGATCACCTAAGATGTATACAGGTGCTCATTGGGTTATGAGTACACCGGACAGGACTCGCCGGGAACCTGCTAGTTGGTATTATATATATCGTCAGATAGCAGTTCCCTGGTGACATGTGTACAGGTTAGTTCATCGACCTGAGGTCGTCATTTGTCTTGTGTGAGTTCCCACTGTGCTTTGATTTCTACCCTACCACGGCTCAAAGGAGTCGTGCAAACAGGTAGCTTTTGGGTACAGTCCCGAGACATATGGAGGCACATGAGCGGATCGGCAGGGGATTCGTCTCTCCCGGTATTGGGGGCGAGATCGTGCCGTGTCTAGGAGAGCCATTGCACAAAGCCCACGGCCATGGCAGGAGATTTACTGGTAGGTACTCCAGTAGTATCTCAGGATGTTATTGGGCTACACTCCGACACGACTTATACTGCTATTGGGGGTCTGACGTTACTAGCCCCCTAGGCAGATATGCGATACTCATAGACGAACGGACCGGACTGTATATACATTGTCACTGTTAGGCTCAGTAGGGTTTCCGGGTGAGTTCGCTCATCGGCCTCCCTTGAGGTCAGTCCATGGGCAGCCGTTACGCATTGCTAGTGCCGCTGACGGTTTGTGGTTAAACCCACTGCCAGGGTACTGACGAGTTATTAGAGTTCCCCACAGACAGTTTCCCAAGTTCGGGCGAAATGTTGTAGAGGCCGTATGGTTTTATGGCAGGGTTCGGAAAATGCACGTGCGTTTACGCACCTGTTATTTTTCGGGCAGATGATACTGGTCGGCTTTGGTTTAAGCCGGATCCGAGTATTGTATTGAGTAGATAAAATATCTTTGTCTCAGTTGCATTTGTATTCGGTCGTAATACAAATGCGGGTATATTTATACAGTTACGGGATTATCCTGAAATTCGTTTCAGGATCACTTTTGGAAGTTGCCAGTTTCCAGTTTTCTATCAGCCGTATTTAACATTTGGTTAAATACGGATTTTATCTTTTCTTGGATGAGAGTGAGTCATGCTTCTAGAAGGTTCTAGAAAGGGTGACTTGGCATGGTGAGTCATTAGTGCATTAATGGAGCCATTAATGCAATGGTGACTAGGTTAATGAATCACCATTTGCATTAATGAGGTTTTGTTTGCATGAAGGATATTTGTGGTTGATCTTTTCTCTTATTGTTACTTCCCCCTCTCCTACACTCACCCCCCCACCTCCTATATATGTCCGGCCCCCTCCCCTCACTCTCACACACTCTCACTTGATGTTTCATTTGAAAAGATATGATAGATTTTGGGGTGTATGGAATTTCACAGCTCATTTCATTCCATCACCCGATTCCCATGGCAACTTCATTTACCGATCGTCCACGGACTTGGACGAAGTGAGACAAAGTCATCTACTCATTCTCTACATCATTCTTGGTCGTCTCTTTTAGCAAACTTGACGACCGAGTTGCCTCGAGTCAGAGGCGGGAGCCCGTTTAAAGAATCAGTGACGTGGTGCCACTTGGACGACCAGATTGGAGATCGATGAGATCGGAGCAGCCGCAACGGAGCGTGGAATGATGGTTAAAGAACGAAGGACTCGGATCGTTCGGTATAACCTTTCTACTCACTTTACAGTTTGTTAGTTTAGCAATAATAGCAGATCCGGGTTAAAGTATACGATAGCGCCAGTTAAAAAGTTTTTGTTCCGCATTTGGCGTCTGTAGACGGCCGGGGCGCTACCGTAGACTTACAGTGGTATCAGAGCCTCACCATTTTGCTATACTAACTTGTGCTAACGCCTTTAAAATATCGATCGAACCGGATATCGAAAAACACAATTTTCAAGCTTCACAGTTTCTGTCGATTTTAAATGATGTCCTAAAATTATTCTACATATCTCAGAAAACTGTGCAGGGTATTATAAGAACACTGTACAAATTTGGGCACATGAATCTACAAGACTGCCGTGGAATCGCGGCCAAACCTATGGTTTAGCCGCGCATCCGCGGCCATTCTGTGTGATCGTGCCCCCAAATTTGCACAGTGTATTCTTCTCTGGAAATTGGGGTTTTTGGTACATATCTTTTGGGCCCAGATTTTGTTACTGTTCACCAGTTGTTCGTGGGGCCCACTTTGTGATATTTAGTCGATCGAAATTTAAACATGTTAGTTTACAGTGCTTACATTATATCTCCGACCGGGAATGTCATTTGATCGGTAAACCGCGTCTGATTGCTATAGTTCTTTTAGACGGGTTTGCGAACGTGACATTCGCGTTGATGTTCTGTGTTGTGCTGTGATGTTGCGGATTTGTCGTGGTGGATAGCAGTGTGCAATGGTAGTGCAGTTTGAATTTATTTGTACATTTGATATTGCGGGGGAGCGTCCAACATGTGGACTGCCGTCACTGCCTGTTGTATAATATTCTTTTGGGGCATGACCAGGTTGCGGTCGATGTACCTGTTGTACTATTTTTCATTACTGTACTAGGTTTTGCCCCGCGACGGAGTGCACGGATAGCCGGGTTCTGGAGGGCAACGGGTACGCATCTCATGGCTTTGAGAGGCAGAGGGGCCTCACTCTAGAATTGGCAGACTATTCGCCGCACTCGTAGGGGGTACAGGTTGACCCAAGGAGGGGTGCCCAAGATTACCGGATTCCGTGAAGTGCTGGGTGGTCCATTCACTTTGCTGTAGGGGGCTGCCTCGCTTCAGGTTTTGGCGGGTAACTTGCCGCACCCGTAGGGGTCTAGGTTTCATTGCACAGGCTATCCACACGACAGGGGAACGTCGGGTTTCAGCAGCGGCTCTGTGAAACCCGGGGATCCCAGATTATCTGTATTGTTCTGTGATGCTTATTACTTTTCTGTAATGTTGCATATTATCACGCCTGGAGCGATTATTGTATATTGGTTTATATACTATTAGATGTTGTATATGTTTTACACCCGCGCTAGTCCAGTCCCCGCTCTGTCGTTAGTTAAGTAACCTAACGGGTGATAACGGTACCCAGTGACGAATGCGGATGGCATATACGTACATTTATTTTCGTTCTTTTCTGGTGTGATTGATTGATGGGACTGCGTTGATTCTGATCAATGCAAAGGAAAACAAACCTGTTTGCAGTTGTTGGAACAAATTTAAAAAGTGTTATTGCAAAGACGTTTCCTTTTGTTTTGCATAGCGGTATTCAGTGGAATATCCTGCACCTCATTCGACGGGGCAAGGGCCGATATCCCTTCACCGGGACTAACCCCCTTGGGCAGAAGTTTGCGTCAGGGTAATAACTTCACTATAGTCGATTACAAGTTGCTTTGCATCGCGGTATTCAGTGGAATATCCTGCACCTCATTCCACGAGGAAAGAGCCGAGATCCCTTCATCGGGAGTGACCTCTTTAGCAAAAGGTTTTCGCCACTATATTTTAAAAAAGCTATCAGGTTCCTTCAGCGATATCAAGTTCATTACGTTAAAGGTTTTTTGCCAAAAACCAGCCGTAGCCCTCCGTCACTTCTTTTGGGTATTCAGTAGTATTCAAGCTATGTATTTTGACCAACGCCAAGGCATAGTGTTTGGTAGCTGCTGGGTATTCAATTGTTGCACAGATAGATGAGTTAGTTTGGGACAGTCGTTCTGCCATTTTGGCCAACGTCAAGGGCATGTGCGGGTGGGTTCAAATTGACAAGATAGTGACGGGCAGAACTTGGCATGTGACTTATGACATTTTGACCAACGCCAAGGTTATAAGAGCATGGGGCAAAAATCATATCGGGAGTTTCTAAAGAAACTGAAACTTGCCAAGTATGCGCATACCTTCTGGAGTATGAGTAACGTGGATGCATTCCATCACGTTATCATGCGATGAGAGTTGGATCCCGATTCCCACTGATGAGTTGGTTTACTCTTCGGGTGATCCCGATTGATTCTTCTTTAGGTTTGGAGGAGAATTTGACAGGACAGTGGGAGGTTTCCGGATTAGATAAAGTGATAACCATTCTGATCTAGGTTAGAGTGCACGCAGAGTGTTTTCTTTTCTCTCTCTCTTTGGCAGCAACCTTTGACTGACCCTAGACTATGACTCAGTGACCAAGTTGACCGAACCTTCTTAAAATACTGGCTTTTGGATTATCTGAGTTGCATAAGTCATTGCCACTCCTTCTTTTACCCTTTGAATTTCTCAGAACACCCGTATTACTACGGATATCCACTTCCATTGGATAGATCCATCGTATGGTTATATACGAACTCGAAGGGACTTCTTCAAGGATGGATCCAGGTTCAGGAGAAATAGAATTGGTTTATTCAGTTGTCTTTTATTATCACCTTCTCTCAGGTTGCGAGGTCTCCTTGGTTTAGGAGAGTACACCTATTACGCTTATTGGATTGTCTTATTCCAAACCATAGGCAGGTGCCGAAAGGTAGGGAATGAAGAAAACCAATTAGCCTAAGTAGGGTGTGCAGAAGGTAATATGTAAAGACAAAATAAAGGGATTAGAAAGAGGGCAAAGTAAATTGCGACTGTTATCATTCACGACCAAAACCGCGTACTTCATCGCACTCCTATTTCACCTTTAAAGGAATAAGGTATTATTCAGTTGTCTTTTATCATCACCTTCTCTCAAGATATGAGTACTCCTTGGTTTAGGAGGGTACACCTATTATGCTTACTGGATAGTCTTCTTCCAAACCATAGGCTGGTGCCGAACGGTAGGGAAGGAAGAAAACCATTTAGCCTAACAATGGTGTACAGAAGGTAATGACTAAAGACAAATAAAGGGATATTGGAGAGATGGCAATAATATATACGGTTGAAATCATGAATTGGATTATGGAAGAGGCATTACTAGGAATACCAAGATACCCCTACGAAACATTTTCATGTTTCAGTGCATTGTTAAAACAAAACTGTTTTCCCGATTAGATACTTACTCCAAGGGTATGTATTTACCAGGTTTCATTCTCATATCTGTATGGTTTTACAGATGATGAGTGGGAGTAAGTTATTGGGAATTAGGTGATTATCCTCATTATATCGGAATTCGTTGTAATTGGTGATATTTGAGGAAATCGCCAGGGTACAGTTTTCCACCTACGACACACAGGTTTTGAGTTGTTTAAACTCAGCGGACTTATACAGAGTATTGTATGTTGTCCAAGTGTCCTTCAGGACAAAGGGGTAAGTCCTCGTACTATGTTCTGTTTACTTATAACTTCTCTAGTTTTTAGACAAGTATTTCGTAGAAATACATGGTCTAAGTTTTGAGAAGTTGTGGGTATAAGGATAAAGTAGAGAACCAAGTATCACAAGTATCGGGATTCTTCAAAAAGATCGAAGATGTAGATTCTTGTGATTGGTATTCAGACGATAGTGATGGTTTTGAGAAACGTGTTTCTCTTTCAGGTTACTCATAATTGGATGGATTCCTAAGTTGAGTAATGCTGATTAGCCTCTTTCCATTAAGGTGATATGCACTGGAGACAGCTGCATAATTTGAATATGGTTCCAATTAAATTAGTGCCAAAGTTTCTATATTGGATATAGAATGGTTCGTATCTTAAAAGATGTTAAGGTACTGGGAGTTGTCCAGCTTATGCTTAAAACCAGACTCTGGATAACTCAGGGCACGTTTCTGTAATGGCTGTTTGTGGGTTGACCCTGGCTATAACAAGGGTTGATATTCTACCATTTGGAAGATCAATAGTGATATTGTTCTTGACTCGCCACAGTTTTAGTAAAATGGATCTTTTTCAGAAAACAGTAGTGGGAGTATGGTAGAACTGTAAGTGATTCCAGAACCACAAACGATTATGGAAAATTTAATAGGACCTATATATTCAATCAGGTTTGACATTCCATTAGCCACTCCGCAGATATGGTGGGTAACCTCAGACACCCGAGAGGTACTCCGGTAGCCTCAAGGACGGTGACAGGGAGGTTCTTATCTATCCAGACTTGACACTACTGTTGTTCCAGGCTATGAGACCCGGTAGGAGGGTTGTCGTAGTTAGTGGGAGCAGCAGAATCATAGTGGGCAAGTAGCTTATGTCTATTTATAGACTTGAGCAGTTATAGCGGAGATAGATCATCTAATTTTGATGTGACAGTCATAGGTTTGACTTCAATCAGAATAAGGGATGGATCTGTTAAGAAGGTAGTAGGGTGTGATGTAATGGTATTTGGATGACATACACAGAGTAGGAAGTAAAATTCCTACACTGCGATCAGTTGTACTGTGGTCGTCACACAGTTGTTTCTCCAGACAGGATATGGATATAATATTTGACATTCCGGTTTCTAGATCTATGGTTTTAGATCTGGATTTGGGTAGTTTCCCAATGTGGGTACTTTGACAGTATTCTAATGGTTTTTAGAATAAGATGACTCCTAGCATGGTGGTGTACCTGCAGGTGATGGAGTCACCCTCTCTAAAGGTGTCTTACAGACTGAAGGGGAGAGGGATGTGCATGATTGGCAGATCACTTGCTTAAGCAATTGAGTCAATCATGAGATGTCAAGTACCACACCAAATGTTGTTTTTGCACTAGATGCAATAAGTTTGTATTAATCCAATCCTGGAGAAACATAAGGAAGCAGTTTTAGAACATAAGTGGATGTTCTACGGATTTGATGACGGCAGCCTCCTTCGGGAGACGATTATCGTTCCAGGCTTCAAAGGTGACATGATTGACAGAGTGATTGTCAGAGTTATAGTTTTTCCCTCTGACGAGGGACAGTATTATAGACAGGTAGTCCAAGAGGATACTGTGGGAGGCTTGGTGCTGGATACTGATTAGGTTCAGTAATCGATACAGTCTAAGAAGTTTGGATTTGGAGTTCATTTCTGAACTAGGTCCCATCAGATATCCAGACATATTCTAAGACATGTATTACTCAATTCGGGAGATGGCTTTCTCCGCGAACTTGAGATTAAGAGAGATATAGAAAGAAACATCTAGGCGGATTCACTCACTGAGGCTATTTCTCGAACACAATAGTTTTACAAACGGGCTTTGTGAAACTGATTAGTAGAGGAGTTAGATGTTCGGTTTCACACGGGCTGTGAGTAGTCGACATCGCAATAATTAGCCTTGAGTGCAAGTGGGAGATTGTTGGAGATAGTGCCCTCAGAGTCAATTATTGGATCGCAGGTACGCGATTGCAATGATTGCGAAGGACCTATACCGGTAGGACAATCTTACTCAAGATGATAGTATGCTATCTGGTTTGCCTTTATCAGTCGTGTACATGTTCAGGTGACTGATTACATGTTACACTTTGATAGAGCCCTTAGGATCTTGCTTTACTACCAACTGTATGATGGCGATCATATACGTGAGAGTTGGGTAGTTTATATGTATATCCTTAATTGTGGTCCCTAGTCATGGGAGTTTCGAGACAGGGCATCGATACTCCGGAGTAGACTAGTGTATACAGTCGAGACCCCGACGAGGGGCGGTGGACGGTCTCACAAGCCACTGGTGTCAGTTGGATCACCTAAGATGTATACAGGTGCTCATTGGGTTATGAGTACACCGGACAGGTCTCGCCGGGAACCTGCTAGTTGGTATTATACATATCGTCAGATAGCAGTTCCCTGGTGACATGTGTACAGGTTAGTTCATCGACCTGAGTTCGTCATTTGTCTCGTGTGAGTTCCCACTGTACTTTGATTTCTACCCTACCACGGCTCAAAGGAGTCGTGCAAACAGGTAGCTTTTGGGTACAGTCCCGAGCCATATGGAGGCACGTGAGCGGATCGGCAGGAGATTCGTCTCTCCCGGTATTGGGGGTGAGATCGTGCTGTGTCTAGGAGAGCCATTACACAAAGCCCACGGCCGTGGTAGGAGATTTACTGGTAGGTACTCCAGTAGTATCTCAGGGTGTTATTGGGCTACACTCCGACACGACTTATACTGCTATTGGGGGTCTGACGTTACTAGCCCCCTAGGCAGATATGCGATACTCATAGACGAACGGACCGGACTGTATATATATTGTCACTGTTAGGCTCAGTAGGGTTTCCGGGTGAGTTCGCTCATCGGCCTCCCTTGAGGTCAGTCCATGGGCAGCCGTTACGCATTGCTAGTGCCGCTGACGGTTTGTGGTTAAACCCACTGCCAGGGTACTGACGAGTCATTAGAGTTCCCCACAGACAGTTTCCCAAGTTCGGGCGAAACGTTGTAGAGGCCGTATGGTTTTATGGCAGGGTTCGGAAAATGCACGTGCGTTTACGCACGTGTTATTTTTCGGGCAGATGATACTGGTCGGCTTTGGTTTAAGCCGGATCCGAGTATTGTATTGAGTAGATATAATATCTTTGTCTCAGTTGCATTTGTATTCGGTCGTAATACAAATGCGGGTATATTTATACAGTTACGGGGTTATCCTGAAATTCGTTTCAGGATCACTTTTGGAAGTTGCCAGTTTCCAGTTTTCTATCAGCCGTATTTAACATTTGGTTAAATACGGATTTTATCTTTTCTTGGATGAGAGTGAGTCATGCTTCTAGAAGGTTCTAGAAAGGGTGACTTGGCATGGTGAGTCATTAGTGCATTAATGGAGCCATTAATGCAATGGTGACTAGGTTAATGAATCACCATTTGCATTAATGAGGTTTTGTTTGCATGAAGGATATTTGTGGTTGATCTTTTCTCTTATTGTTACCTCCCCCTCTCCTACACTCACCCCCCACCTCCTATATATGGCCGGCCCCCTCCCCTCACTCTCACACACTCTCACTTGATGTTTCATTTGAAAAGATATGATAGATTTTGGGGTGTATGGAATTTCACAGCTCATTTCATTCCATCACCCGATTCCCATGGCAACTTCATTTACCGATCGTCCACGGACTTGGACGAAGTGAGACAAAGTCATCTACTCATTCTCTACATCATTCTTGGTCGTCTCTTTTAGCAAACTTGACGACCGAGTTGCCTCGAGTCAGAGGCGGGAGCCCGTTTAAAGAATCAGTGACGTGGTGCCACTTGGACGAGCAGATTGGAGATCGATGAGATCGGAGCAGCCGCAACGGAGCGTGGGATGATGGTTAAAGAACGAAGGACTCGGATCGTTCGGTATAACCTTTCTACTCACTTTACAGTTTGTTAGTTTAGCAATAAAGGCAGATCCGGGTTAAAGTATACGATAGCGCCAGTTAAAAAGTTTTTGTTCCGCATTTGGCGTCTGTAGACGGCCGGGGCGCTACCGTAGACTTACAACACTGCCAATTCTAGGGTTAGGAGACCCGGTCTCGACTCCTCGAGATGGTCTCCCTCTGGACCCTAGAACCCGGTTACTTGTGCTCCCCGCCTTGGGTCTACCTAATGCGGAAAAGTAAATAATATACATCAACGGTGACATCTTCCGCAACCTGGAAGTGCCCCAATAAAAGAATATTACATACAAATGAATTTTACATGAATGAAAAATAAAAAACTCTCATCTCACATAAACCCCCGGCTATTCAAACACGATGATCCAATATAACATATCACAGCAACACATAATATCTCATATCTTCAACGTAAGCAAGTATGCGTATCCCGATTGTCGTTGATGTATAGCAATGAAGCCGGCGATACACCATATATTACGCTTACGGTCACAGAAAAGAAAGTGTAAAACTACAACAGTTGGAATCCGCAACCTCCTTAGACATCACATGCCTAACCAAATGAATTCCTTAGATATCGCATGTCTAACAATTATAAACCCCGCATTTTAGTCTCATCATCGAAAACTCTTTTCAATATCAAGTCGGGCAATTCAACAAGATTCCCGACATCCTGATCGAATGCATGTCGCAAACTTTAGTAGACGGCCGCACCCCCGGATGCCGTCGACGAAGTGCACTAAGGCGGAACACCGCTGCCGCGAGCACCCGAACGGATGCTTTTGGCGACGGGGTTCTCCTACAGTTACTTGGTCGGGGCTATGGGGGCGTGGCTGTCTGTTAAGTTTACCCGGCGAGTATCCGCGTACGCTACGTGATTGCGACGGACTTTTGATCACATCAAAATTCCGTGGCAATCGATCATCTGAGACTGAACTGCTAGATTTATAACATTCAAATTAGTTATCTTATAATTACCTGTGGATTCCAAATATTGTATCACAATCCAGATAAATAGACAATGTTAAACTTTCCGATCGAATAATCAAACACCCAAGATTTCCCAATATATCTCAACACTTGAAATCAGTTTAAAAACATCCATCACATGCCACAGTACCAATGGTCCAGCCGTAGAAGGGTCAAGCCAACGCCTCACATGTGGCACGCCGTACTGCCCCAAACCGTAAGGTTTAGAGGCAGTTCAAGACGGTCACATAATCGAGTTAAGGTTTGTGTTCTTCTAGAGGGTGTACCGCGTTACTTGCACGACTTAGAACGCTCTTAAACTCGAGAAAAAAATCCAACTTTTGAAAAAAATTCCGACTGGGGAAAAAGTGAGTTATTGATATCCGTTCGAACTTTTTAACAGTTTCTAAAATTATCCGGAAAAACTAAACAAAGTTAAATTATCCGATCGAATCTTTAAGTCCCCAATACAACCCAGAAAACACAACACTGGAGTGAAAATAAAAAATTCCCAGAAGAATCAGGCATCACCTACGGAGATTACTGTAGAAACAGAATTCCCTGATCTTTACATACGGCCGCGGAACCGCCGCAAAAAGCAGGCTATGGCCGCGGTTCCGCGGCGCTACAGTGGATTCAGGGGGTCGTTTTCTACAGTAATCCTTATATTTACCTGCTCTATTTTCTGAGCATTTTTAATTCATAAAAATCAACATTTTGAAAAATTATCCAGAGAAGGGGTTTTATCGGGGTTCTCGGGTTCGATCGGACTATAAACTTCGTCTAGACTTCGCCTAAAGCTTTAGCTTGGCTCTGATACTACTGTAGGGTTGCTGGGCACGCGCACAAGGGTCTACGAGGCATCAACCATGCCCGATTAAAAAATTAGCCATGCCGAACAACCCGAAGCCGGATCTTTAAACTAGGGTTTAGGCGAAAACAAGCATGTTAAACACTTTAACACTAAGTGAGAGGGATTACAACCTTTGTAGATCCGGTCCTTCACTTCATAAGCTCCGTGTTGAGGTCCCTTCGCTGCGATCATCATGTTCCGGACTCTCGAGAGGTTCCGCGAAGAGAAAGATGCAGTCTTGCTTCCGATTTTCGATACAAAGATGATCTACCTTGAAGTTTCGTTAACACAAGCTAACACTCATTAAACGAAGTGAACACCCTCATCTAAATGGCAAGGATAGATGAGGATGATGAAGTAGGATTTTTGCTCTCATTTGTTTTCTAATTCTCACTCATTTTTCATCACTTCGAAAAAGCTAGAAAGCTTTTTCATGAAAAGAAAGAAAGAAGAAGATGGACAATATCATTTGTGATGAATAATAAAATGTTGTCATAATCATTTATGCAACCATGGTTGTAGTAACCTATGTAGAGAGTTTACTAAGGTTAGGGTTTGGGTTGAGTTATATGTGAGTCACTAGAAAATATCAAGACAAATATCTTCTTCATGACAAAAAGAAACCTTCTAGAATCTACTAGAAGTCTTAACCCTAATCCAAACCCTAATCATGTTTAAACTCCACTAATTATATTGCATTAATAATTATAACATGTTACAATATTATATATCACATATATAATATTTATTGTAACAAAATAAAATAATACATTTAACATATATCGCATATATATCAATGTATTACCCGAGTGAGAAAAAGAATCTTTTAGTGAGCTAATATTAGTTAATGTAATTTAATATATCATATATATTATTATACATTAAATTATCGAATCAACACTTGATCCGACGATCCGGCTATATCGCATATAACCGACTAATGTTTATCTGTACCGATTCATCGAATCAACACTTGATCCGATGACGCGGCTGATATCAAATATCACGAGAATAGAATACGGTATCTCATATCGTATTATCCTCGGTCCCGCACATATCACATATGTGCTCCTAGTTCGTTTTGCCTGAGCCAAGAAACCTCTGTGTAGGACTCTAAAGAATCGTCAATACGCCGGCAGTAGGTGATGATCATATCAAACACCCACAAGCTGCAAGCGGTCAGCTAAACGTAACAGCCACCCAGGTATTGAGTGCTCAGAAGATCAACAAGAAAGCCTGTACATTCTCCTGTGAATCCAAACAGTAACACTCCCGTACAGTCCGGTCTCGTCGTCTGATATGTCGCATATCTCGCCTAGGGGTGGTAAACGTCAGACCCCAGTAGCTCGATAAGTCATGTCGATATGAGGTCTATAACAGTTCGAGAAACTACTGATAACAATTACCAGTAAATCTCAGCAACCCTGGCCAGAGATTTCTGGTTATAGCTAATCGAACACAGCACAACATCAACTCCCTATACCGGGAGAGACGAATCCCCTCCTATCGCTCATTGCCTCCATGTGATTCGGGACTGTACCCAAAAGCCACCTTTTTGCACGCCCTCTTGGACGTGCTATGATGGAAATCAAAGCACAGTGGGAATCACACAAGACTCTATGACGATCTCGGGTCAACAGACTACTCTGTACCAGTATCACCGGAGAACTGCCATCTGACGTAAGGTATAATACCATCTGGGAGTTCTCGGCGAGTCCGTCCAGTGTACCCAGTCTCCACTGAGCACCCGTACACCATCCTTGATGTCAAACACCGATGGATATGGCATCATCCATCGCCCATCATATGGGTCAAGATGCGTATACGCTAGTCTACTCTAGTGCATCGATGCCCTGTCTCGATACACCCTCGACTAGGAACAGTTATAGGATGTACTCGTCGACTACCGTGGCCCCACTAGTATGATCTCATCATAGTCCCAGTAGTCGAGTACATATCCTAAGGGCTTTATCAATATGTAATATAGAGACAATCAGAGTAGATGTTAAGATAAAGTACAACCAGATAGCATACTATCATGTCGAGCAAGAAAGTCCTCCCTATATATGTCTAAGCATCCATTACAATATGCATCGTATGTACAGTAATGGCCTCTAGGGCATATATATAACTAACAAAAAATTAACCCAGAGTCAATTTTTTTCTTCCCAACTTTGGTTCCTCCCTCTCCCTCTCTTCTTCTTCCTTCTCTCCCCTCAAAAAAAGTTCGCATCTTTTCAGAAATGCCCTGCCACCTCTTCCAACTCAAAATCAAAAAGAAAAAGAAAGACAGGAAAATCAAAATCAACAACAAATCTTCCAGAACCCTACATCCTCAAATCGAAGAAGAAGAATTCTAAGAGGAGGAAGAAGAAGAGATATCAGTGTTTAGTCACAAATCCTCATCTTGTTCCCAATCGCACTCAATTCAACCCTTCGACGATCTCTTGCTCGCTGATTCATCGTCCAACATTCGAAATTCTGGCCCCGGATCGCTCCAAGTTTTCGCCGACGATCTCATTCTTGACCTTCTCGTGTTCCTCGACCTCAAAAACCATAACGATTCTGTCAACCGCCAGCAAATCTGTTTACTTTTTCGCCATCCACGACCTTCTATGGAGAAATCTCGTGGAACACCTCAAAAGAATTATTTTTCACTGGGTCATGGCCATCCACGTTCGTTTCTTGTATCAATTACCATTCTGTTCCTTATTCTAAGCTCAAAATTAGGAGTTTTTACTCGGATTATTTTTGATATAATTCAAGAATACCCAACCGTTGATTTTATGCAATTTTGATTTGAAAGTGTAAAGCATCACAATAGTTTTTTGGATGCGGTTGAAATGTTTATGGATAATGAAGGAAATTATGGATAAGCCATGGCAATTTAAAAAAAAAGTGAATATTCTTATCTCAAACTATCCAAACGCTCAAACCCCTACACTTTCAGCCAAAAGGAATGCAAGTCCGGGATATTCTAATCCCAAATTAAATCTTACGGAATTTAATGCTAATTATTGCCTAAATCAACCCAATAGTGATGATTAGTCTCAAGTTGCACAAAAGATAAAACAAAATCTCACTATTGACATTGCAATCATTTATAGCACAAACTGGACAGAGATAACCGCACTAATTGCAACTTACAAAATGAAGCCTATTGCCAACTTAAGCCGCTCTTAATTAGCAGGCCTTGTAGCATATATTTGTAATTTGGCCCACATATGATTTCATGAAGACAAATGTGCAATCTAGAGCTAGCTAACTATATCACTGTTGATGTGCCCACTATTGAAAGTGGGGTCGGGTTTGACTGAACCCATCCAGATATTTCTAGGTTTTTTTGACATCTTATAGTTGTCTGGGCCCGATCAAATAGATAGAGAATTAGATTCAAAATTTTCGGATCGGATATAGATTTAGTATAAAAACCCGTCCTCTTGTATCTAAACCACCGAATCAAACCCGCTTCTGTATCTGATCAGACTTGATATATATTTTACATATTATAATATACATATTGTAATTTGTTGCCTGATATTTAGTTGGTGCAATTTTCAAGTGTAATATATAAAACTATCATATATAATATATATAGCTTTGACAAAATATAAATTTTGTGGATAATACACGAGCTTTGGAGTGTCCCTATAGGTTGCATCTTACAGTGGAGCATATATAACATGTTTATATTGGATTTTGCATTGTGTTTCTATACTTGACCCCTTTCTCATTTTCATTGGATTTTGCGTTTAAGTGGAAGAATACCATGCAAAATCCAATACAAACATGCTACTATACTCCACTGTATCCACTGTAGGGTACATCCTACAAGAACACTGTAGGTCCTTTTTAACCATATACATGAGAACATGGGCCTTGGAGTGTACCTGCAAGATGCACCATTCAATGGAGCATAGGTGCATGTTTGTATTGGAATTTGTGTGCCGCTTTTCCACTTAAATGCAAAACCAAGTGAAAAGAAAAAATTACTTAAACGCAAAAGGGCATGCAAAGTCCAATACAAAATGTCATTTATGCTTCACAGTAGGTTGCATTCTACAAGGATACGCTAAAAACCTGTCTGTTGTTAAAGCGAAAAATTCAACATTTAAAGAAAGACGATACTTCATTAAAAACAATTGAGTACATTCTCCGAAGTACAAGGTTGACAAAGCAATACTCAAAGTTTTGAAGTTCCTTATCAGCTTCGGCCACCACGTCAAAATGCTGCTCCTCTCGAGGAGAGTCGGCCCACCTGTCATCATCGCATCCTCTAGCAAAAGCGGACATGACAACACAACTCAGAAGTCGAATTGAACGGGCCTTCAATGCCTCAGAAATCAAACCCGCCGCATAGACGAAATTAACCTTATCTTTCGCAATATCTGCAGGGTTGTCTAGCACGGCAACAAGGTTTCGGGAGGCATCATCCATACCATATTTAAATTTTTTCCGTATTAGCTAACCTTAACCCTAGAATCGAAACTAGAAAAATCCGACGATACAAAATATAAACACTTTACATAGAAAGTGAATGAGGAATACAACTTTTGTAGACCGGTCCTTCACTTCTAAAGCTCCATTATGTAGTCCCTTCGCTGCGAATGGTGAACTCCCAGACTGTAGAGAGGGTTCACTTGAAGAAACGAACAAGCTTTCTCAATGTCTTCAAGGCCGAAGATGATCTACGTCGAGGAGACTCGAGCTCATGCTATCTCTTCATTAATTGTAGATTAGTGAAGCAAACACCCTAAAATAAATAGCTAAAAGTAGAGGATGATGAAGTAGGAAGTGGGCTCACTTTAGTTTTATTTTTCTCACAATTTTTTCATCACATTTCATGAAGCTAAAAAGCTTCAATGATAGGAAGAAGAAGATGATGAAGTGAAGAACTAAAGAAATTCACATGAGATTAGAAATGCAACCATGGTGAGTGTATATCATGCACTAACCATTGTAGAGACTAAACCATAGCTATGAGTTAAGGTTGGGTTAAGAAATATCTTAAGCTAGACAAAAGAGTGGACTAAGTCAATGAAACCTACAAGCTTCTACAAGTTTTGAACCATGACAAAAACTCCACAAATTTTGAATTTGCTTAAAAATAATTATGAACCTTAACTTTAACTCTAGCATGGTATAAGTCTCATACATACATATTGCATGTGTAATCTAGCATGACACAACAATATATATCACATATATGTTTTATGCAAAAAGAAAACAATACATTTAACATATATCACATATATATCAATGTATCATAAGTAAGAAAAATGAATACTTAAGTGAGCTAATATTAGTTAATGTAATGTAATATATCAAATATATAATTATACATTAAATTATTAAATCAACTCTTGATTTAATAATCCGGCTATATTATATACAACCGAGTAATATCAAATGAATCAACTTATCGAATCAACACTTGATCCGATAACCCGGCTATATCACATATACCCGTCTGATATCACATATCGCGAGAATACAATACAATATCACATACTCGTATCAATCTCGGTCCCGCACATATCACATATGTGCTCCTACTTCATTTCGCATGAAGCAGGAAACCTCTGTGTAGAACTCTAAAGACTCATCAATACGCCGGCAGTAGGTGATGATCATATCAAACACCCACAAGCCGCAAGCGGTCTGCTAAACGTAACGGCTACCCGGATATTGAGCGATCAGAAGATCAACAAGCAAGCCTGCTCATACTCCTGCGAATCCAATCAGTAACACTACCGTATCGTCCGGTCTCTTCGTCTGATATTTCGCATATCACAGCCTGAGGGTGGTATAACGTCAGACCACAATAACCTGATAAGTCATGCCGATGTAAGGTCCATAACGGTTCGAGAAACTACTGATAGCACTTACCAGTAAATCTCAGCAACCCTGACCAGGAATTTCCTGTTATGGCCAATCGAGCATAGCGCAACATTAACTCCCAATACCGGGAGAGACGAAACCCCACCTATCGCTCATTGCTTCCGTATGACTCGGGACTGTACCCAAAAACCACCTTTTTGCACGATCTCTTGACCGTGGTATGGTGGAAATCAAAGCACAGTGGGAATCACACAAGACTCTATGACGATCTCGGGTCTACAGACTAACCTGTACCAGTGTCACCAGAGAACTGCTATCCGACGATAGGTATAATACCATCTAGGAGTTCTCGGCGAGTCCGTTCAGTGTACCCTGTCTCCACTGAGCACCCATGTTCCTTCTCTGATGTCAAACACCAATAGATATGGGATCATCCATCGTCCATCATATGGGTCGAGAAGCGTATACGCTAGTCTACTGTGGAGTATCGATGCCCTATCTCGATACTCCCACGACTAGGAATAATTATAGGGTGTACTTGTGGACTACCCTTGGCCCCACTAGTATGATCTCCATCATAGTCCTGGTAGTCAAGTACACATCCTAAGGGCTTTATCAACATGTGAGAGAGAGACAATAAGTGTACATGTTAAGTTAAAGTGCAACCAGATAGCATACTATCATGTCGAGCAAGAAAGTCCTCCCTATATATGTCCAAGCATCCACTATAATATACATCACATGTACAATAATGGCCTCTAGGGCATACATATAATTAACATTTTCCCACTTGCACTAAGGCCATCTGTTGTAGTATCCTATACCCAACAATTTAGCAGTGGTTGTAGTATCCCATACTCAACCATCCCAAAAATCTCTCAAATAGTATTTGGGGAAGCAAGCCTTGGTAAGTGGATCCGCCGTGTTAACCTCAAAATCTGCTCTCCTTACCTCAATCCCTTGGAGATCAACCATTTCCCTGATCAGGTGATACTTGCCTCAGAATATGTCTGGATCGCTGATGGGAACGGTGTTCCTAGGCCAAAACCACAACTCTATTGTTGTCACAATAACAGTTATTGGACACTCAATGGTAGGAACCTTGTTCATCTCATGAACAAGAAATGCCCAGACAACCACTTTAGCAGCATCATTGGTAGCAATGTATTCAGCCTTTACCGTCTATTATGTCACGGTATCTAAATTGGAACTCTTCCAACATACCGTCCCTTCACTGAGGGTAAAGACAATGCCTGTGACTGACTCTCAGTCGAACTTATCACTCTGGAAGCTGGAACCAAGAACTTTCTTTTAGTGCTTCTCAAGAACTTAAGAAGGTCCTCCACAGCTGTCCAGTGATTTTCCCAAGATCCGATCGATTCCTGATCACTACACCTAGTGAGTCATCTACATCTGGTCTGGTAGATAACATCCTGAGTAAGTGGACGAACCACCATGCTTAGAATCTTCCATACTAAATCCTTTAGTATGGTGTTAATGTTCCTGGATTTGGGACACTCCCAATATCCACTTAGATCTATCACCATAGATCATAATCCACAAGATGTAGTAGGTATCATCCAGATCTTCCATGGAGAATCCTCATGACAAGAGGAGCTTGACCGAGTGTAGCATAGGAAACCATTTCCTATCAAGAGTATGTCATCTGCGTACAATACGTGGAGGACAACCTTACTCTCTACAACCTTCTTGTATATACAAGGTTCATCTTTATTTTTGATGAAGTCAAACTCTTTGACTGCCACATCAAAACAGATGTTCCATCTCCGCGATACTTGCATTGATCCTGATGGACTTAAGCATAACTTTGAAAGTCTCAACTTTTCCATTTACACCAAGAATCTTCTCAAGATCCAATTTGCTTCCAATAGGTTTTACCCCTTCAGGTGCAATATTCAAAGTCATACTTTGTTGGTGTACATGGATTCCATCTTTGATCGCATAGCATCCAGCCTTTTCACAAAGTCTCCACTTATGATGGCCTGCCTGAACCTAGTTGGGCCATCATCTATCATGATGCAATCCTCACTCCTACTGTCACCAAGAAGACCGTAGTATCTCTCAAGTGGATGAGGAACCCTACCAGATTCGCGGAGAGGCCGAGGTTCATTGGAGACTATTGAATTCTTTGGTTTCACCAAATCATCAGCTGTTAGTTTGTCTAGCTGGAACTCCTTTCAGTTCTACCTCATGACCACTAATTTCTTCACAAGAAATTCCTTTTCTAAAAGGTGGCATGCTGAGAAACAAAATATCTTTTGCTCCTCAGTGTGGTAGAAGATATTCCCTCGCAAATGTTAGGGATATCCAACAAACTTATATAGAACTGACCTTGCCTCGAGCTTGTCCGGATTCTGCCTTTCAACATAGGCCGGAAAACCCCATATCTTAACTCATTTAAGATATGGTCTCTTCCCATTTCATATCTCATATGTAGTGGTAGGCCCTGATTTGGATGGAACCTCATTCAATAGGTATGCAACTTCTTAAGTGCATAACACCCAAAAGATAATAGGTAACTCAGTAGTACTCATCATAGAGCGCACCATATCTCATATGGTGCGATACCTCCGTCCCAATACACCGTTGTGCTGTGGTGTACTCGAAGGAGCAAGCTAAGAGAGAATCTCATTCTCCTTTTAGAAACTCCAGGAACTCCATGCGCAAGTATTCACCTCCTCGATCTCATCGAAGGACTTTAATACTTCCACCCGTCTGGTTCTCAACTTCAAGCTTATATTCCTTGAATTTCTCAAAAGTTTCAGACTTGTGTTTCAATAGGAACACATGTACAAATTTTGAGAGATAGTCGATGAATGTAATGAAGTACAAAGAACCAACCCTGGCATTTGTAGACATAGGACCGTATACATCATCATGTATCTGTCCCAAGAGTTCACTAACTCTTTCTCCGTTTCCAGTAAATGGAGTATTGGTCATTTTACCTTTGAGACAAGACTGCCAAGTATCATAAAATGAAAATTCGAACAGATTCTAATATTCATCCTTATGTGACTTAGCTGGTCGTGTCGTATTGATATGACCTAGTCTACAATGCTTCAAGAAGGATTAGTTCATTTCTGAACTACTCCTGTTGTGTGTGTTCTATCTACTTTGAACTGTGGTTTGATTTAGAACGTATATGCCATTTCATAACGTGCCTGATCCAATCAACTCTTGATTCGTGAAAATGTTCACAACATTATCCTCAATACAGAATTATACCCTTCTTTAACTTAATAAAGAATCTGATGTAATGTTGTATATCATGTTCGGTATGTAATAACATTCATTCAAAATTAATGTATTTACCATTTGGTAATACAAGGTGATATCTGCCAACTGACTTGGCTGCAACAATTGCACCATTCTCCAACACTTAGAGATATATTATCTAATCTCAGTTTTCTACCTTTCTGTAGCCCATGTAACTCTTACCTATGTGGGATCCTGATCCGGTATCACATACCCGGGGCGTAGAGGATACTGAGAAACAGTTCTTGGTAATGAACACACCCGAAGAATATGCATCAACATGCTTATTCCTCGATTGTGTCGCGTGGAAATCTGAATATTCCCCTATTTCCTGTTCGGACTTATAACAGTTATAAGATAGAGCGGAACCAACGTTCTTTAGCTCAGTATAATAAGCAGGTTCGGTCAATGTATCTATATTATTATCTTGATTAAGACGTGACTTGGTCGCTACCAGGAGAGAGAGAGAAGAAAACACTCCGCGTGCGCACTTGCAGGATTAGATTGGTTATTAGTTTATCTAATCAGGATGGCTCCCACTGTTTTAGTCAAATCTACATCCAAACCCTAAAAGGTAAGACTAACCAGGATTAATTACACCCTACAAGTTCGCCAATCTTTCGGCCAGGTCAGTATCGGTACTTTGATGGAGGTTCCCCATGCTTTCGCACGGACCTAATTAAAATAAACCTCGTTTTTCCAGGGGCGTAACCCCGTTAACACCTTTGTAGACACCTACTTGACCGGCTATTTGTAATGTGTAAAACTCTCCCAGGAGTAACTCTTACTCGCAGTGGGTATCGGGATTCAACTATCTCATAGAAGTTATGCAATCTCATTGCAAATTTCAACACTTGAAATTCCCGATAATATTTTACCCCTAGCGTCCTATGACTTTGACGAAAGCCAACAAACCATAGTCCACTAGTCAAGTCAACCCGTGCATTTCATGATTAAATTAAATCCACCTGCACGACCCTTGACGAAAGCCAACAAAGTCGTACAACTACCCTAATCCAATCGCATCACATGCTTAAGCAGATAAGCACTAGTTAGCTACCGCACACTTCACCTTGACGAAAGCCAACAAACGTAGCACGAATACTAAGTAGTACTTATCTGAAATGACGGAGGGCTACGACAGGTTTTTAAGAAAACCCTTTGCGTAATGAACTTGATATCGTTGTAGAATCGAGTGATTTTGAAAAAGGAGTGTTTTTGAGGCTTTTACTAGTTTTGCTAAAGAGGTCACTCCCGGTGAAGAGATCTCGGCTCTTACCTTATCGAATAAGGTGCAGGATATTTCACAAATACCACTATACAAAGAAAAAACTATAGAAGCAATCAAAAGACAAACTGAGTGGGTTGTAGTATCTTCTAGTTTCGCTAAAGAGGTCACTCCCGGTGAAGGGATCTCGGCTCTTTCCTTATCGAATAAGGTGCTGGATATTCTACAAGGAATATCGCTATGCAAAGCAAGAACTAGAGCTACCGGTTTTTAAAACAAGTTTCTACAACATCTTTAGGTTTCTTTTATTTCATTAATCTCATTAATGAAGTCCCATCAATTTTATGCTTCCAAAGAATCACAGAAGAAACGAAAGCAGCAATATTTATTATATCTCATATATATAATATAGGCATTCATCTCAAAACATATCAAGTGATCACATCACAGAATATCAGCAGCAGAAGAATCACATATGAGATATTGGATTACTAGTAATTCCGTGTTTTATTTAAGCCAGTAAAAACGCAGATTCCACGGTCGTGATGAATAGCCAAATCCATATCCCTAGACCCCTACGAGAGCGGCAAGCAACCCTACTAATTCTAGAGTTAGGAGACCCGGTCTCGACTCCTCGAGATGGTCTCCCACTGGACCCTAGAACCCGGTTACTTGTGCTCCCCGCCTTAGGTCTATCCTAATGCGGAAAAGTAAATAATATACATCAATGGTGACATCATCCTCAACCCGGAAGTGCCCCAATAAGAGAATATTACATACAAGCTTTTACATGAATGAAAATGAAAAACTCTCATCTCACATAAAAACCCCCGGCTATTCAAAACACGACGATCCAATACAACATATCACAGCAACACATAACATCAACGTAAGTAAATATGCATATCCCAATTGTCGTTGACATATAGCAACGAAACCGGCGATACACCACATATTACGCTTACGGTCGCAGAAAAGAAAGTGAAAAACTACAACAGTTGGAATCCGCAACCACCTTAGACATCATAAACCTAATGTATCACATACTTTGGATTTCATGCCTAACCAAATGAATTCCTTAGACATCACATGCCTAACAATTATAAACCTCACATTTTAGTCTCGATATTGAAAACACTTTTCAATAACCTGTCGGGTAATTCAACAAGATTCCCGATAATATGATCGAATGCTCGTCGGAAACTTTAGTAGACAGTCGCACCCCTGATGCCGTCGACTAAGTGCACTAAGGCGGAACGCCGCGGCCGCGAGCACCCGAACGGATACTTTTGGCGACGGGGTTCTTCTACAGTCATTTGGTCGGGGCTATAGGCGTGGCTATCTAGTAAGGTTACCCGGCGAGTATCCGCATACACTACGTAATTGCGACGGACTTTTGATCAACATCAAAATCCCATGGCAACCGATCAAATGAGACTAAACTGCTCGATTTATAAAATTCAAACTAGCTATCTCATAACTACTTTTGTGGATTCCAAATATTGTATCACAATCACAGATAGCTAGACGAAGTTAAACTTTTCGATCGAATAAGCAAGCACCCAAAATTTCCCAACAAGCTCAACACTTGAGCGGAGTTCAAAAAGTACCCAGAACATGCTACAGCTCCTATGAACCAGCCGTAGAAGGGTCAACCAATACCTCACCCGTGGCACCGCTGAACTACCACAAACCCTAGGGTTTGATGGCGATTCTTACGGTCACAGAATCGAGTTAGGGTTTCGTTCTTTTAGAGGGTCCACAGAATCGCTTGCAAGATTTTCTGAAAATTTTAAACTCGGAAAAAATCCAACTCTTGAAAAATTTCCAGCGGGGGAAAAATTGGGTTATTGATATCCATTCAAACATTTTAACATCGTCTAAATAACCCGAATACATGTTAGAATTACGACTACGAAACACTCCGAGTTGCCTTTGCAGAAAGTTAACATCACATGCAAATTTAGCAAAAACAAACAACACCTGAAACACCAAAACCCAGAGACTGGAACACCATGAAAATTTGAAGTAAAAACTCTAAAATTGGGCCGAGGAGGTTGGTTTTTAGCATGATGTGGCCGGCCACTTTTGCACAAAACCCCCTCAAATTTTCTTAGTGTTCATGTCATATCTCATACAACATTCTGCAGTTGTTTAAAAAATTTTTAGAGCCTTTTAAAAATTCGACAGAAACTAGGTCATCGTATCGGGTGTTTCGGAGTAGTTTCGGTTTCGTAATCCTAACAAACATTGTCTAATTTTGTAGCATGGCTCTGATACCACTGCAGGGTTGTCTAGCACAGCAACAAGGTTTCGGGAGGCATCATCCATGCCATATTTAAATTTTTGCCCTATTAGCTAACCCTAGAATCAAAACTAGAAAATCCGACGATACAAAATGTAAACACATTACATATAAAGTGAATGCGGAATACAACCTTTGTAGACCGGTCCTTCACTTCTAAAGCTCCTTGATATAGTCCCTTCGCTGCGAATGGTGAACTCCCGGACTCTAGAGAGGGTTCACTTGAAGAAACGAACAAGCTTGCTCAATGTCTTCGAAGCCGAAAATGATCTACATCGAGGAGACTCGAGCTCATGCCACCTCTTCACTAATTGTAGATTAGTGAAGCAAACACCCTAAACTAAATAGCTAATAGTAGAGGATGATGAAGTAGGAAGTGGGCACACTTTAGTTTTATTTTTCTCACAATTTTTTCGTCACTTTTCATGAAGCTAGAAAGCTTCAATGAGAGGAAGAAGAAGATGATGAAGTGATGAACTAAAGAAAATCACATGAGATTAGAAATGCAACCATGGTGAGTGTATGTCATGCACTAACCATTGTACAGACTAAACCATAGTTATGAGTTAAGGTTGGGTTAAGAAATATCTTAAGCTAGACAAAAGAGTGGACTAAGTCAATGAAACCTACAAGCTTCTACAAGTTTTGAACCATGACAAAAACTCCACAAATTTTGAATTTGCTTAAAAATAATTATGAACCCTAACTTTAACTCTAGCATGGTATAAGTCTCATACATACATGTTGCATGTGTAACCTAGCATGACACAACAATATATATCACATATATATTTTGTGCAAAAAGAAAACAATATATTTAACATATATCACATATATATCAATGTATCATAAGTGAGAAAAATGAATACTTAAGTGAGCTAATATTAGTTAATGTAATGTAATATATCAAATATATAATTATACATTAAATTATTAAATCAACTCTTGATTTAATAATCCGGCTATATTATATACAACCGATTAATATCATATGAATCAACTTATCGAATCAACACTTGATCCGATAACCCGGCTATATACCCGTCCGATATCACATATCGCGAGAATACAATACGATATCACATAATCGTATCAATCTCGATCCCGCACATATCACATATGTGCTCCTATTTCGTTTCACATAAACCAGGAAACCTCTGTGTAGGACTCTAAAGACTCGTCAATATGCCGGCAGTAGGTGATGATCATATCAAACACCCACAAGCCGCAAGCGGTCTGCTAAACGTAACGGCCACCTTGGTATTGAGCGATCAGAAGATCAACAAGTAAGCCTGCTCATACTCCTGCGAATCCAATCAGTAACACTACCGTACAATCCGGTCTCTTCGTCTGATATGTCGCATATCACAGCCTGGGGGTGGTATAACGTCAGACCCCAATAGCCTGATAAGTCATACCGATGCAAGGTCCATAACGGTTCGAGAAATTACTGATAACACTTACCAGTAAATCTCAGCAACCCTGGCCAGGGATTTCCTGTTATGGCCAATCGAGCATAGCGCAACATCAACTCCCAATACCGGGAGAGACGAAACCCCTCCTATCGCTCATTGCCTCCATGTGACTCATGACTGTACCCAAAAACCACCTTTTTGCATGATCTCTTGACCGTGGTATGGTGGAAATCAAAGCACAGTAGGAATCACACAAGACTCTATGATGATCTCGGGTCTACAGACTAACCTGTACCAGTGTCACCAGAGAACTGCTATCCGACGATAGGTATAATACCATCTAGGAGTTCTCGGCGAGTCCGTTCAGTATACCCAGTCTCCATTGAGCACCCATGTACCTTCTCTGATGTCAAACACCAATGGATATGGGATCATCCATCGCCCATCATATGGGTCGAGAAGCGTATACGCTAATCTACTCTGGAGTATCGATGTCCTGTCTCGATACTCCCACGACTAGGAACAATTATAGGGCGTACTTGTGGACTACCCTTGGCCCCACTAGTATGATCTCCATCATAGTCCTGGTAGTCAAGTACACATCCTAAGGGCTTTATCAACATGTGAGAAAGAGACAATAAGTGTACATGTTAAGATAAAGCGCAACCAGATAGCATACTATCATGTCGAGCAAGAAAGTCCTCCCTATATATGTCCAAGCATCCACTACAATATACATCACATGTACAGTAATGGCCTCTAGGGCATACATATAACTAACAATATCAAGCATCTCTAGGGTCATTTTCGCAGGATGAATGGGAATGGCGTCAAGGATAGCGAGAAAGATCATCTGAAGCAACGGCGAATCGAGAGAGATGGCCGACCCAACATGACCCTTTTTCTTAGCCAGCTAGCCTCACACCGGGCGTTGGTGAAGTCAGCATTCACCAAACTTGCGGCGGAAGAAAGAAAAATACTACTAATCGGAATCACACCCGATTAAGAGGATCCAGCCGATTCTGTATTATTATCCATTGGCTTTTCTCTTGAAGAATGAGGAAGAAGAGAGAAGCTCCCATCCAATTTATGGAGGAAAAGACATCCAATAAAGGTTATAGGAATCCTTCGCAAAATACAAGGCATGTCACGCCAAAGAAAAGAACTCCCAAGGCACTGACCAAGAAAATCTCGAAGAAGGGGATCAAATCCCCTTCCTTTGGATAGCCTAGATGTGGATACCACATCTTGGGGATATCCACCCCAAATAAAGGCAGCGGCAGATACCTCAAAAGGAGCTATCAGCCCTAAATTCCTAAACCACCAAGGCAAAAGGAAGCTACTGCTAAAGCAAAATCATCACTTAAAAAGAAAATACACTTTATTTATTAATAATTGATTTAGGATACACTTTCCGGGAGACGTGTGTGTACAAAAATACTCTTTGTCTCCCCCAACTGAGTATGCAGCCTTTCTACGTAAAACGTTGTCGAATCCCTAGCAGCACCATGCACTACATGGAGAGAGGATAAGAAATTCCTCTTGCAATAGTTGTACCGGAAAAGCCGGAAGGAACGATCCCACCCCTCTATCAATCCTGTCCCATGAATGGACAGAATCTTCTTATCAGCATTGTTCAGAATCTGAAGAGTCATAACTACAGGGTATGCAGGGATGGCGTTGCGAATGGCGAGGAAAATGATATAGAGCACAAGGGAATTCATGGGTAAAACCGTCCCAACATGGCCCTCCATTTGGGTCAGAACTCCTTCACATTGGGCGTCAATGTAGTTCCAATGCAAGAGCTGAACAACGACAAGGGAAATGATGTCCCTGATAAGGATCATGCTTGGTTGAGAAGAGCCAATAGATTCAATGACTGACATGGTTTTCTCTAAAATGAGAAAAAAGAAGGAGATATCCCCTCATTTTATAGAAAGAAAAGCATTAAGGAAAGCCTAAAAATTTGGCAAGAAGACCAATGAGAAGGCCTGCGAATTCCCAAGCCATTGACCAAAGAAGCCTTGGGAAGGGGTTTAATCCTCCAAGGGCGGATACCCCTAGCGGGTGTATCCGAGACAGATACCTCATCTCTCACTCTATTATGCTCTAGACCCGAAATGGAACACTTGTAGAACTCAATTGAGTTCTCCGCAAAGGTGTGTTCTCTGTGGTCAGAGTTGATGGACCCGGAGGAAACTCTGCATTCTGTTTATAGAAATGGGGAAACTTAATTTTTGGTATGAAAATGGGCCGAAAAGTTTACTTTCTAGAGATCAAGTCTTAACGACAAGTCTCACAAGCCATGGAAGTGAAAATGGGAAAAAGAAACCTATTTTCTCATGCATGACTAAATCTTGAGAACGGGGAATACCCTACTCTCCGCATATGAAATCAGAATGAAGAACTTTAACAACACCAAAGCATGGAAACAAAGTTTAAAGAACTTAATATAGTAGAAAACCAATAAAAAAAATGCCAAGAAACGCTGTGTCAGACACCCAAAAAGGGGTATTCGACCCTATAGAGTGTTGTTGGATACCCAAAATAGGGTATCTGACCCCTATAGCTTGGCGTCGGATATCCAAAATAGGTATCTGACCTTATAGAAGTGCTGTCGGATACTTGAAATAGGGTATCCAATCCCTATAGCTTGGTGTTGGATACACCAGGCGAGGGTATCCGACTCGGTGTGGGGGCTCAATGTTAGGTTATTTTATAGTCCTAATTTATTACTGCAAGTGCACGATGTACAATAATAGCACATATGAAAATTACGGGTTGATCCACAGGGAAGATGGTAATCTAACTAAATTTAGGTGAATTAAAAGAAAGATTATAAATTTCACTTATTACTAACTAATTAAATAAAGCAAATTGAATCAATATTTTTAGAAAATAAATTAAAGAAAAGCAATATACCTAGGTATTTAATCTCCTAGATCTAATCATTAATCAATCAAACTACCCATTCTCTCTTTATTTTTACCATCCTATAGCATTTATAGATCTATGATTATAAGCATAAAATATTGGTTCATCGCAATGGTCTATCAAACCCCAGAGAAGTATAAACTATACGATATTTGATTTACTCTATCAAACACACCAATCTCTACAATTATTCTTGAATATAGTTCTAATTAGTTTAGTATTAACCTAGTCTAAATCTTCTCCTAAATAGATCTAATACTTGTCATCATAGAGATCTACCTAAGTTTATCGATTAGTAAGTATTAACTTAGAAACTAAATAGATCAAACCTAGTCAATATTAATCAACTTATCCTCTACTTTTCTTAAATTAAATCTATGGTTGTTAATCATAAATTCTAATCTATTTTACCAATAGATATTTTATTAAGATTAAATTAACACATCTAAATCTGTATTAACACACAGAGAAAACACAAGATAATAAGATCAATTCATGAATAACCTAGGTTAATCAACCAAGTATATTTAAAATTAACTATGCATAATAAATTAAAAGGAAATCAAAGCAATAGTTCAAAAACATTAAAATAATAAAAGAGAAAATTGTGCTTACAACCCTTGATCTTGCTCTCAAACCCTAACCACAAAATTTTAAAGTGAAGATAGATTTTAGCTTTCTGTATACGATGAATATATATAACATTATCGAATACAGGGAACCAACAGAATTATAACAAAATAATAAAACCCTAGAACAAAATACGACCCAATTGAGGCTAGTAGGCCCGCTAAACAGCTGGGTTTGACCGCTACTTGGCGGTTTGACTTTGCCTAAGTGGGCCCCACTTTTTGTGATGATTTGTTATGCTGAATTGGTTGTATTTAGCCCTTTAAATCTTTGTAACTCTGATCCATACGCTTCTGTTCTCTTTTTAACTTATTTTGCAACGTGAATCGCACGTCTTGGCTTCTTTTCTTCTATTTTTTGCAATTAGGAACCCGCGACCTGCAAATATCACAAAATACCCTCGATAAGTATTAAATGTGATAGAATAAAACTAAGTATGGATATAAAATATGCATTAAAATGCACCAATCACTCAACTTGGAGTTCTTCTACTGCGCGTGGGTGGGTCCCAATTTTGGGAATCCGCTCATGCTCTTAGTGTCTCATCTGGCACTGACTTCACGTGCTCTGGCTATTCGCTCCAAAACCCAAGTTTACGAGTATTTATTTGCTTTACTCTTGTACAATGTAATATTCTGTAAGCCGATATCGCGCACCCCGCGGGTTCACGGGAAGGCGGGATTTTCAAAAACGATTTTTACAAACTACGCAACACCGGCTAACTCCAGGATCTATACTAAAACCTTAACTAACTAAACTATCTTGGAGGTTTAGCTACTCGGTAAGAGTGTTATACCTCCGTGTACTAGTCCTTCGGTTTTCTTTGCCTCCTCTCCATGACTCCTCGAAGAAAGGATCGAGCTTGCGACATCGGCCTCCTCACGTCAAAGATGATCCATTCGAGAGAATGTGCATCAAGCTCCAACCTCTAAACCGAGATAACTAGGGTAGATGGTTCGCTAATCCAACTATCCAAGATGATGTAGAGAATGCTAATGGATTTTTTAGTCTCACTAAACCCTATGGCTCACAACATATGTGAAGAATTAGAGTTTAGTTTGAGGAAGAAGGAGTTGGAGAAATCAAGAGAGAGAATGAGGAGAAGAAAAATGAACCAACATCTAGCATGAAGTGTAGAGAATGGCTAAGTAATGATCTCAATTATTCAAGCCTGCACTATTTCATAATAAGAAATATCACCCTTGCTTGAATAGTGAGTCAAGACCAATATAATAACCCCTTAGCCATACTTTGCACCATGCCACAAATATCTCTTTCTTTTCTCCAATATCCACCTCATTAATCCATTTACCAAACTGGATAAAACTAAATAATGAGGTGTCTCCTTCTAGAAGCATATCTTGCTAAATTACAAGAATGCCCCTCACCGTATATATATACCCGTATCCGTATTCCGAAAAATACGAATGCACTGAGACGATAACAATCCAATAATACAATACCAGGATTCTGCTTAAACCAAAGCCCACTAGTATTGTCCGCCCGATCAGCATCCGTGTATAAGTACACGTATGTGATCGATGCAGGGATTCTCTAGCACCATCCTATGTTTTGGGTTGCATCACACATGCTATATTAAAATTTTAGGGGATGCTAAACAATACCAACCATGAATCGAACTAGAAAAATAGAGTAACAAACTATAGTATCACATACTACTAGTGCCTAACACTAAGTGGGGAGAAATACAACCTTTGTAGAACTCCTTTAGTGACTCCTTGGATCGAGTGGGGTTTGAACCGGTTCGCTTGAATCCTTCCGAGTCCACAATGATCCCCCACGAAATCCCTTTGCTCAAGCTCCTAGCTACACTTGATCTATGAAGAAGTGGAGCAAACAACCTATACTAATGGGCTATACTAGTATAAATTAGTGATGTGGTTTGGATCTCACTTAAAAACCTTTTCTTTTTAATTTCTTCTCTTTCTTTTTAAACCCTAGAGAGCTTTGTGGAGAGAGAGGAAGAAGGAGATGGCTCAAGCTTGACTCAAGTGAATAATAACATTATCTCAAACATAATCCCAAGTCAATGAGAGCTATGTCATGCTAAACTATGGTTACAAAATATCTAGATATTTTGTGACTTGAGGTTAAGCAAAACCATGGGCTACAAAACCATGGGCAATGAAACCATTGACTTTTGTCAACTCAAAAGAGTTGAATAGTCAACCATGATTTTGTTCCCATTTTGCTTTTCTCAAATAATCAATATATCTAAATATGTTATTATGTGAGTCTTGCATTGCCACCACCAATGTATCATTAACCATGACACATTTATGGTTGCATGTGTGCATCCATATCAACATATACATACACTCATGCATGCATCATAAAGAAATAGGTTTTAATAAATGAGCTAATGGACTTAATATTAAATCAAAACTTGATTTAATAACCCGGTCATATCACATACGACCCGTCCAATAGTAAACGCCCGATTAAAATACGGTATCAACTACACGCATTTAATCGAGCTCCCGCACATATCTCATATGCACCCCACATCGTTTCGCCTGAGCTAGGTGACCCCTTTGTGGGACTCTAAGACTCGTCAATATGCTAGTAGTGATCACATCACATGCCCACAAACCGTCAGTGGCACAAGCTGTACGTAACGACTCCCAGGTATTGAGCGATCAGAAGAAACACATGCAAACCTACTAAAACTCCCGTCGAGCCAACTGGTAACACTTACCGTACAGTCCGGTCTCTTCGTCAAATGTGCTGCATATCAAGTCTAAGGGTGGTATCGTTGACCCTATTAACCCAATAAGTTATGCCGGTATATGGCTAATAACAGATCGAGAAACTACTGATAAGACTTATCAGTAAATCTCAGCAGCCCTGGCCAGGGACTTCCTGTTATAGCCAATCGGACATAGCGCAACAACAACCCCCAATACCGGGAGAGACGAAACCCCTCCTATCGCTCATTGCCTCCATGTGCCTCGGGACTGTACCCAAAATCCACCTGTTTGCACGACTCAGTAGAGCCGTGGTAGGGTGGAGATCAAAGTATAATGGGAGGACACACAAGACTAACCTGTACCAGTGTCACCTGAGAACTGTTATCCAGCGATAGATATAATACCACATAGGAGTTCTCGACGAGTCCGTTCAGTGTACCCAGTCTCACTGAGCACTCGTATACGGTCTTTGGTGTCACCACACCAATGGATATGGGATCATCCATCACCCATCATATGGGACAAATAACGTATACGCTAGTCTACTCTGGTGATATCGATGCCCTCTGTCGATACACCCACGACTAGGAACATTTCAAGGATATGCTCATAAACTACACATGTCCCACTAGTATGATCCTCATCATAATCTCAGTAGTCAAGCATATCCTAAGGGCTATATCAACATGTACTAAATGAGTGAAAGCATGATCAAATGAACATGTCAAGATAAAGTACAACCAGATAGCATACTATCATGTCGAGCAAGAATGTCCCCTGAATACACACACACACACACATACACATACCGATACATACACTATCATATAATGGCCTCTAGGGCATACATATATCCAACAATCTCCCACTTGCATTAAGGCCAATTATTGGCGTATCTCATACCCAACATCTAAAAAAGTCGCTCATGCTGCAGCTGAGGGAGGGCTTTGGTGAGTGGATCCGCGGTGTTATTCCTTGTATCTACTTTCCGAATCTCGATCTCGCGGCGATCAACCATCTCCCGGATCAGATGATATCGCCTAAGGATGTGTCTGGATCGCTGATGGGACCTGGGCTCTTTGGCCAACGCCATAGCCCCATTATTATCACAATACAAAGGCATTGGATCAATAATGGTCGGAACTACTCCTAGCTCCGAGATGAACTTCCTCATCCAGACGGCTTCCTTGGCAGCATCATTGGCAGCAATATACTCAGCTTCCATCGTGGAGTCTGCAACGGTATCCTGTTTGGAACTCTTCCGACACATCGCCCCTCCATTGAGGGTAAAGACAAACCCTGAGATAGATTTGCTGTCATTCTTATCACCCTAGAAGCTCGAATCTGTAAAGGCCTCCATTTGGAGATCTCCGTTACCATACACCAAGAACATTTCTTTAGTCCTTCGCAAGTACTTAAGAATTTTCTTCACAGCTGTCCAGTGATTCTCCCCTGGGTTGGATTGATACCTGCTTACTACACCCAGTGCATAAGTTACATCAGGGTGTGTACATAACATCACATACATTATAGATCCTACAGCAGAAGCGTAGGGTATAATGCTCATGCGAGCTTTCTCCTTATCAGTCTTTGGGCAAAAGTCCTTGGAGAGAGTGACTTCATGGCTAGTGGGTAAGGCACCCCGCTTGGAGTCTTCCATACTAAACCTCTTTAGGATAGTGTTAATGTACCTGGTTTGGGACAATCTCAGTAACCGTTTAGATCTATCCCTATAGATCTTCATGCCCAATATGTACGAGTCATCACCCAGGTCCTTCATGGAGAACCTTTGTGATAAGAATAGTTTGACCGATTGTAGCATAGGAACATCGTTTCCTATCAGAAGAATGTCATCCACGTACAATACGAGGAATGCGACAGTACTTTCTACAATCTTCTTATAAACACAAGGTTCATCTGGATTTTTGACGAAATCAAACTCTTTGATAACATCATCAAAACAGATGTTCCAACTCCATGATTCCAGCTTTAATCCATAAATGGATTTAAGCAACCTACATGCTTTCCCGCTACTCCCACTATCGATGAAGCCCTCTGGCTAATCCATATAAACGCATTCTTCTAAATCACTATTTAGAAAAGCAGTTTTAACGTCCATCTGCCATATTTCATAGTCGCAGTGAGAAGCAATTGTTAGTGTATATGCCCTAGAGGCCATTACTGTATCATACTAGTATGTATATTACTTGATGGAAGCTTGGGATATTCACAGTTGTATAGACAATCTTGCTCGAAATAGTAGTATGCTACTTGGTTTGTCTCTGCTTTAATGTGTACATATGTTTCTTTATTGTATCACCTATACGCATTAGTGGAGCTCTTAAGATCTTTTGCTTGATTACCAGCGTTGTGATGGCAGTCACACTCGTGGGGGCTGGGTAATCTATAAGCACATCCTTATATATATACACGTCCCTGGTCGTGGGATTATCGAGACATGGCATCGATACTCCGGAGTAGACTAGCGTATGCGCTTCTCATCCCAGCTTGGGAGACGGCCTGTCCCACAGCCGTCAGTACGTCGTACTTGGGATAGTATGCGGGTGCTCGTTAGGTTACGAGTACACTGGACAACACTCGTCGGGAACTGTTGGTTGGTATTATGTAGGGTTCCTAGGCACACTATAGAGGTCTCACAAGGCATCAACCATGCCAATTTCAAATTTTATTGGTGCCGAGAAACCCTAATACGGATCGTCGGCTAGAATTCTAGGCGAAAAACGAATCTAGTTAACACTTTAACTAAAGGAGAGAGGCTACAACCTTTGTAGATCCGGTTATCCACTTCCTTAGCTCCACGTAGACGTTCTCTCGCTGTCCTAGTCGGATCTCGGACTCTCGCATCGGCTTCATCAAAAGGAATGAGCGAAATAGGTCGTCGGCTTCGTGCCGAAGATGATCTACGTCGAGGTTGCACAAGTTCAAGCTCCAACTTCACCAAGTTGTGAAACTTGTGAAGAAAACACCCAAAACAACTTGGCAAGAGGTAGAGGGTGAAGAAATAGGAGGTGGGTTCACTTTAGAATTGGATTTCACTCACTTTTGCTCAAGTTGCCATTGATGGCATCAAGCTTTTTTCTTGAAGATGAAGATGAAGAAGAAGAAAGAATATGATAAGTGTTGAGATAAAATAAAAATAAATCAATACTTATCATAATGTGAACCATAGTTAAGTGTAGAGAATTAACTAAGGTTAGAAGAATGGTTAGGGTTTAGTGTGAAGACAAAATGGTCACAAAGTCAAAGCTTCATGAAGCTTCAACAATGTTCAAGAATGAAAGCAACCATTTTGTATTCTTATCCCATTCTTTTTCCAAAAATGAATAAATAAAAGAATGGATAAATAAAAACCCTAATCACTTTCTTAACCTAAGTTTAATTCTATACACTTAACCAAATGAGCATGCATCATCAAACATGATACAAACATGTGCACAAAAGTATATCACATATACAATTTGCACATCAAGTGAGAATATCCATTTAAAGTGAACCAATACTAGTTAGTGCAAAGTAATATATCAAATATATAATTATACATTAAATCATTAAATCAACACTTGACTTAACGATCCGGTCATATCGCATATAACCGACTAGTATCCTATGTATCGGCTTATCGAATCAATGATTCGATAACTAGGTCATATCAAATATAACCAATCGATACATCCATCGTGAGAATGAAATAAGGTATCACATACACGCATTATTCTCGGTCCTGCACATATCTCATATGCGCTCCTATTTCGTTTCGCTTGAGCTAGGAAACCTCTGTGTAGGACTCTAAAGACTCGTCAATACGCCGGTAGCAGATGATGATCATATCAAGCACCCACAAGCCGCAAGCGGTCTGCTAAACATAACGGCCATCCGGGTATTGAGCGATCAGAAGATCGACGAGCTAGCCCGCTCACACTCCTGTGAATCCAACCAGTAACACTTACCGTACAGTCCGGTCTGTTCGTCTGATATGTCGCATATCAAGTCTAGGGGTGGTAAACGTCAGACCCCAATAACCGATAAGTCGTGCCGATGTGAGGCTCATAACGGGTCGAGAAACTACTGGTAACACTTACCAGCAAATCTCTGATCAGCCCTGGCCAGGGACTTCCCTGTTACGGCCAATCGAGCACAGCGCAACATCAACCCCCAATACCGGGAGAGACGAAACCCCTCCTATCGCTCATTGCCTCCATGTGACTCGGGACTGTACCCAAAGACCACCGTTTTGCATGCCCTTATGGACGTGGTAAGGTGGAGATCAAAGCACAGTGGGAATCACACAAGACTCTATGACGATCTCGGGTCTACAGACTAACCTGTACAAGTGTCACCTGAGAACTGCCATCTGACGTGAGGTATAATACCATCTGGGAGTTCTCGGCGAGTCCGTCCAGTGTACCCAGTCTCCACTGAGCACCCGTATACCATCTCTGATGTCAAACACCAATGGATATGGGATCATCCATCGCCCATCACATGGGTCGAGAAGCGTATACGCTAGTCTACACTGGTATATCGATGCCCCGTCTCGATACACCCACGACTAGGGACCTTGAAGGATGTACTTATGGACTACCATGTCCCCACTAGTATGATCTGCATCATAGTCCAGGTAGTCAAGTACACATCCTAAGGGCTTTACCAACATGTAACTATAAGACAGTATTAAAGAGACTAGTGTACATGTTAAGATAAAGAGCAACCAGATAGCATACTATCATGTCGAGCAAGAAAGTCATCTCTATATATGTCCAAGCATCCAATATAATATACATCATCTGTACAATACTGGCCTCTAGGGCATACATACAACTAACAATCTCCCACTTGCACTAGGGCCAGCTGCTGTAGTATCGCATACCGAGCATCCCGAAGAGTCTCTCAAACTGTATCCGGGGAATGGCCTTCGTGAGTGGATCCGCCGTGTTGTTCTTCGTGTCAACCCTCCTGACCTCGATCTCCCAGCGATCAACTATCTCCCGGATCAGGTGATACCGCCTCAGAATATGCCTGGATCGCTGATGGGACCTGGGTTCCTTGGCTAAGGCCACTGCTCCATTGTTATCGCAATACAAAGGTATTGGATGCTCAATGGATGGAACCACACCAAGTTCAGTAATGAACTTCTTGATCCAAACAGCTTCTTTAGCAGCATCGTTGGTAGCGATGTATTCAGCCTCCATCGTCGAGTCTGCCACGGTTTCCTGCTTGGAACTCTTCCAGCTAACCGCCCCTCCGTAAAGGGTAAAGACAAATCCCGACTGCGACTTAGAGTCGTCCTTATCACTCTGGAAGCTCGAATCGGTAAAGGACTCCACTTGGAGTTCTCCGTTACCATACACCAAGAGCATCTTTTTAGTTCTTCGCAAGTACTTGAGAATGCTCTTCACAGCTGTCCAGTGATTCTCTCCAGGATCAGCTTGATACCTGCTCACTACACTTAGTGAGTATGCTACATCGGGTCTGGTACATAGCATCGCATACATGATAGAGCCTACAGCAGAAGCATAGGGTATCCCTTGCATGCGAGCTCTCTCCAAATCAGTCTTGGAAGACATCTCTTTGGAGAGAGTGACTCCAGAGATCGTGGGCAAGTTCCCACGCTTGGAATCTTCCATACTAAATCTCTTTAGTATGGTGTCAATGTACCTGGATTGGGACAATCCCAATATCCTTTTGGATCTATCTCTATAGATCCTGATTCCCAATATGCAGGAGGCATCACCAAGATCTTTCATCGAGAATCTTTGTGATAAGAAGAGCTTGACCGAATGCTGCATAGGAATATCATTTCCTATCAAGAGTATGTCGTCCACGTACAATACGAGGAAGACAACCTTACTCTCTGCTACCTTCCTGTAGATACAAGGTTCATCTGGGTTTTTGACGAAATCAAACTCTTTGATAACGACGTCAAAGCAGATGTTCCAACTCCGCGATGCTTGCTTTAATCCATAAATGGATTTAAGCAGCTTGCACACCTTGCCGCTGCTCCCACTGTCTACGAAGCCCTCTGGCTGAGTCATGTACACGCACTCTTCTAAATCACCATTTAGAAAGGCGGTCTTAACATCTATTTGCCAGATTTCGTAATCATGGTATGCAGCGATGGCAAACATGATCCGGATGGATTTAAGCATAGCCACTGGAGAAAAGGTTTCGTCATAGTCCACACCTGGTCTTTAGCGAAAACCTTTTGCAACAAGTCTAGCTTTGAAAGTCTCCACTTTCCCATCTACACCAAGTTTCTTCTTGAAGATCCACTTGCTCCCAATGGGTTTTACCCCTTCAGGAGCAACGTCCAAAGTCCATACTTTGTTGGTGTACATGGATTCCATCTCGGACCGCATAGCATCCAGCCATTTCACTGAGTCCCTACTCGTGATGGCCTGCTCGAAGCTAGTTGGGTCATCATCCTCCATGATGCAATCCTCGCTTCCACCGTCAATGAGAAAACCGTAGTATCTCTCTGGTGGACGAGAAACCCTACTAGATCGACGGAGAGGCTGGGGTTCGTCGAGTTCTACTGAATTCTCTGGTTCTACCAAGTCTTCTGTTATAGTTTGTGTTGCTGGAACCTCTTCCAGTTCTACCTCAATGCTACTTGTCTGTTTCATAAGAAAACTCTTTTCTAAGAAAGTGGCATGTCGAGAAACAAACACTTTTTGTTCCTCGGAGTGGTAGAAGATATACCCTCGCGAATGTTTGGGATATCCAACAAACTTACATAGAACAGACCTTGCCTCGAGTTTGTCCGGATTTTGTGTTTTAACATAGGCCGGACAACCCCATATCTGAATAAAATTAAGACATGGTCTCTTACCATTCCATATCTCATATGGAGTGGTAGGCACAGATTTGGTTGGAACTCTATTCAATAGATATGCAGCAGTCTCCAGTGCATATCCCCAGAAGGAAATAGGTAACTCAGCTGTACTCATCATAGAGCGCACCATATCTAATAGGGTGCGATTTCTCCGCTCCGATACACCGTTGTGCTGTGGTGTATAAGGAGGAGTAAGATGAGAGAGAATCCCATTCTCTTTTAGATAATCTCTGAATTCGTTACTTAAGTATTCTCCTCCTCGATCAGATCGAAGGATCTTAATACTTTTGCCCGTTTGGTTCTCTACTTCTTGTTTATATTCTCTAAATTTCTCAAAAGCTTCTGATTTGTGTTTCATCAGGAACACATATCCGAATCTAGAGAGATCGTCAGTGAATGTAATGAAGTACGAAGAACCATCCCTGGCATGTGTAGACATGGGACCGCATACATCACTATGTATTAGTCCCAAGAGTTTGGTAACTCTTTCTCCGTGTCCTGTAAACGGAGTTTTGGTCATCTTGCCTTTGAGACATGATTGGCAAGGGTCATAAGATGAAAATTCAAATGAATTTAAATATCCATCCTTATGCAACTTAGCAAGTCGTGTCACATTGATGTGACCCAGTCTACAATGCCACAAGAAAGATTCGTTCAGTTCAGAACTCTTCCTCTTGTGTGTGTTTTGTAAATTGAGGACTGTATTTTGATTGAGAATGAATATGCCATTATACAACGAGCCTGATGTAACCAACTTTTGATCTAGGAATATGTTCATAACATTACCCTGTAATACAAAATTATATCCTTCTTTACTTAATAAAGAAACTGATATAATGTTGCACATCATGTTCGGTATATAATAGCATTCATTTAGAATCAGTGTATCACCACTTGGTAATACAAGGTGATATTCGCCAACTGCTTTGGCTGCAACATTTGCCCCATTCTCAACTTGAACGGAATGATCACCTTTTCCCAGTTCTCTACTTTTTCGTAGCCCATGTAACTGTTTACATATGTGGGATCCTGATCCGGTATCTAATACCCAGGACGTAGGGTGAACTGAGAAACAGTTCTCAATAACTAACACACCTGTAGAAGATGCATCAACATGCATGTTCTTTTGGGCGGCTTGAGAATCCAGATATTCTCCTGTTTCCTGTTCATTCTTATAACACTTATAAGATAGAACGGGTTCAACGTTCTCCTGCACAATATAACATGCGGGTTCGGTCAATACATCCATATTATTATCTTCATTAGGGCATGAAATGGTCGCTACCTGGAGAGAGAGAGAAGAAAACACTTTAGCGTATGCTCGTGCAAGATCAGATTGGTTATTATCTTATCTAATCAGGATGGTTCCCACTGCTTTTTATCAAATCTTCCTTCAAACCCTAAAAGGAAAGATTAGCCGGGATTAATTACACACTACAAGTTCGCCAATCTTTCAGCCAGGCCAGTGTCGGTACTTTGAGGGAGGTCCCCCGTGCTTTTGCACGAACCTAATTAATGTAAACCTCGTTTTCCCAGAGGCGTAACCCCGTTGACACCTTTCTAGACACCTACTTGATCAGCTAATTGCAATGTGTAAAACTCTCCCAGGAGTAACTCTTACTCGCAGTGGGTATCGGGATCCAACTATCTCATAGAAGGTATGCAATCTCATTGCAAATTTCAACACTTGAAATTCCCGATAATGCTTTTGCCCCTAGCGTCCTATGACCTTGACGGAGGCCAAACAACCCATAGTCCGCTAGTCAAGTTCAACCCGTCATTTCCTGATTGAATTAAACCCACCCGCACGACCCTTGACGGAGGCCAAACAACGCCGTACGAATACCCTAATCCAATCGCATCATATGCAAGCAGATAAGCACTAGTTAGCTACCGTACACTGCGCCTTGACGGAGGCCAAACTACCGCAGCACGAATACTAACTAGTACTTATCTGAAATGACGGAGGGCTACACAGGTTTTTCATAAAAACCATGAGCGTAATGAACTTGATATCGTTGTAGAATCAAATGAAGTTTTGAAATGGAGTGATTTTGAGGCTTTTCTAGTTTTGCTAAAGGGGTCACTCCCGGTGAAGGGATCGTCGGCGCTTTCCTCGTCGAATGAGGTGCGGGATATATCATATATATCACTGTGCAAAGCAAAAACTCAAAAGCAATCAAAAGCAAACCGAGTGTGTAGCATCTGCCAGTTATTGCTAAAGGAGTCACTCCCGGTGAAGGGATCTCGGTCCTTTCCTCATCGAATAAGGTGCAGGGCATATCATATATACCGCTATGCAAAGCAAGAACTGTAGCTACCTGTTTTATTTAAAATTCGATTCTACAACATCATTTGGTTTCTTTTCTTTCATTAATCACATTAATGAAGTCCTATCATTTAAATACCTAAACATCACAGATAAATACGACGTACACTTATGCCATCCGCATTCGCCTCGATGTCCCCTCGTGCACCGTTAGGTTAGGTAACTAACGACAGAGCAGGGCAGGGCTAGTGCGGGTGCAAAACATAAGTAACGTCTATATAATATATCATATATATCATATACTGTACCCATCACATGATCACATCACAGATATCGCAGCAGAAGAAACATATGAAATATTGGATATACTAGGACGTCCGTGTTTTCAATACGAGCCAGTATAAAACACGGATTCCACGGTCGTGATGAATAGCCAATCCCACACCCCTAGACCCCTACGAGAGCGGCAAGCAACCCTGCCAATTCTGGGGTTAGGAGACCCGGACTCGACTCCTCGAGTTGGTCTCCCACTGGACCCCAGAACTTGGTTACTTGTGCTCCCCTCCTTGGGTCTATCCTAATGCGGAAAAGTAAATAATATACAAAAGGTGACAACTTCCGCTACCTGGAAGTGCCCCAAATAAAAGAATATTACATACAAGTTTTTACATGAATGAAAATGAAAAACACTCATCTCACATAAAAACCCCCCGGCTATTCAAACACGACGATCCAATATAACATATCCAGCAACACATAACATCACATGTCATCAACGTAAGTAAGTATGCATACTCCAATTGTCGTTGACGTATAGCAATGAAACCGGCGATATGAACATACTACACTTACGGTCACAGAAAAGAAAGTGTAAAACTACAACAGTTGGAATCCGCAGCCTCTTTAGACATCACATGCCTAATCAAAGGAATTACTTAGACATCACATGCCTAACAATTATAAACCCCGCATTTTAGTCTCATTATCGAAAACTCTTTTCAACATCAAGTGAGACTAAACGGCTAGATTTATAACATTCATTCAGTTATCTCATAACTACTTGTGAATTCCAATTATTGTATCACATTCCAGATAAACAGAAAATGTTAAACTTTCCGATCGAACAGTCGAATACCCAAGTTTTCCCGATACAGCTCAACACATGAAATAAGTCTAGCAACATTCAGTTCGTGCCTCAGTACCAAAGGTCCAGCCGTAGAAGGGTCAAGCCAACGCCTCACATGTGGCACGCCGTACTGCCCCAAACCTGAAGGTTCCAAGGGCACTTCAAGACGGTCACATAATCGAGTTAAGGTTTGTTGTCTTCTAGAGGGTCCATCGCGTTACTTGCACTACTTAGAACGTCGTTAAACTACGGAAAATCCAACACTTGGAAATTTCCCGACAGGGGAAAAATTGGGTATTTATATCCGGTCGAACCTTTTAACATATTCTAAAAATTATCCGGAAATACACAAAGACGAAATTTGATAATCCGATCGAAACATCGAAGCTCTAAAACACCCCAGAAAATTCAACTCTTGCATAAATTTTAAAAATTCCCAGAAAATCCAACACCAGAAGATATCAGTTACTGTGCAAAAATTATATAATAATTTAATAAAGTTGCCGCGGAACCGCCGCCTAAGCAGGCTTAGGCCGCGGTTCCGCCGCACTGTAGACTGTTCATGAAGAAATTTTTGCACCGTAATTCATATATTTCCCTGCCGAATTTTTTAGCAATTTTTAATCTGGAAAAATCCCAGAATTTAGAAAAAGTCCAGAGAGCATCATGTGTTAGGGTTTCGATGCGTATTCGGGTTTCAAACGTCGTCTAGACTTCGCCTAAGGCTCTAGCTAGGCTCTGATACCACTGTAGGGTTCCTAGGCACACTATAGAGGTCTCACAAGGCATCAACCATGCCAATTTCAAATTTTATTGGTGCCGAGAAACCCTAATACGGATCGTCGGCTAGAATTCTAGGCGAAAAACGAATCTAGTTAACACTTTAACTAAAGGAGAGAGGCTACAACCTTTGTAGATCCGGTTATCCACTTCCTTAGCTCCACGTAGACGTTCTCTCGCTGTCCTAGTCGGATCTCAGACTCTCGCATCGGCTTCATCAAAAGGAATGAGCGAAATAGGTCGTCGGCTTCGTGCCGAAGATGATCTACGTCGAGGTTGCACAAGTTCAAGCTCCAACTTCACCAAGTTGTGAAACTTGTGAAGAAAACACCCAAAACAACTTGGCAAGAGGTAGAGGGTGAAGAAATAGGAGGTGGGTTCACTTTAGAATTGGATTTCACTCACTTTTGCTCAAGTTGCCATTGAGGGCATCAAGCTTTTTTCTTGAAGATGAAGATGAAGAAGAAGAAAGAATATGATAAGTGTTGAGATAAAATAAAAATAAATCAATACTTATCATAATGTGAACCATAGTTAAGTGTAGAGAATTAACTAAGGTTAGAAGAATGGTTAGGGTTTAGTGTGAAGACAAAATGGTCACAAAGTCAAAGCTTCATGAAGCTTCAACAATGTTCAAGAATGAAAGCAACCATTTTGTATTCTTATCCCATTCTTTTTCCAAAAATGAATAAATAAAAGAATGGATAAATAAAAACCCTAATCACTTTCTTAACCTAAGTTTAATTCTATACACTTAACCAAATGAGCATGCATCATCAAACATGATACAAACATGTGCACAAAAGTATATCACATATACAATTTGCACATCAAGTGAGAATATCCATTTAAAGTGAACCAATACTAGTTAGTGCAAAGTAATATATCAAATATATAATTATACATTAAATCATTAAATCAACACTTGACTTAACGATCCGGTCATATCGCATATAACCGACTAGTATCCTATGTATCGGCTTATCGAATCAATGATTCGATAACTAGGTCATATCAAATATAACCAATCGATACATCCATCGTGAGAATGAAATACGGTATCACATACACGCATTATTCTCGGTCCTGCACATATCCCATATGTGCTCCTATTTCGTTTCGCTTGAGCTAGGAAACCTCTGTGTAGGACTCTAAAGACTCGTCAATACGCCGGTAGCAGATGATGATCATATCAAGCACCCACAAGCCGCAAGCGGTCTGCTAAACGTAACGGCCATCCGGGTATTGAGCGATCAGAAGATCGACGAGCTAGCCCGCTCACACTCCTGTGAATCCAACCAGTAACACTTACCGTACAGTCCGGTCTGTTCGTCTGATATGTCGCATATCAAGTCTAGGGGTGGTAAACGTCAGACCCCAATAACCGATAAGTCGTGCCGATGTGAGGCTCATAACGGGTCGAGAAACTACTGGTAACACTTACCAGCAAATCTCTGATCAGCCCTGGCCAGGGACTTCCCTGTTACGGCCAATCGAGCACAGCGCAACATCAACCCCCAATACCGGGAGAGACGAAACCCCTCCTATCGCTCATTGCCTCCATGTGACTCGGGACTGTACCCAAAGACCACCGTTTTGCACGCCCTTATGGACGTGGTAAGGTGGAGATCAAAGCACAGTGGGAATCACACAAGACTCTATGACGATCTCGGGTCTACAGACTAATCTGTACAAGTGTCACCTGAGAACTGCCATCTGACGTGAGGTATAATACCATCTGGGAGTTCTCGGCGAGTCCGTCCAGTGTACCCAGTCTCCACTGAGCACCCGTATACCATCTCTGATGTCAAACACCAATGGATATGGGATCATCCATCGCCCATCACATGGGTCGAGAAGCGTATACGCTAGTCTACACTGGTATATCGATGCCCCGTCTCGATACACCCACGACTAGGGACCTTGAAGGATGTACTTATGGACTACCATGTCCCCACTAGTATGATCTGCATCATAGTCCAGGTAGTCAAGTACACATCCTAAGGGCTTTACCAACATGTAACTATAAGACAGTATTAAAGAGACTAGTGTACATGTTAAGATAAAGAGCAACCAGATAGCATACTATCATGTCGAGCAAGAAAGTCATCTCTATATATGTCCAAGCATCCAATATAATATACATCATCTGTACAATACTGGCCTCTAGGGCATACATACAACTAACAATCTCCCACTTGCACTAGGGCCAGCTGCTGTAGTATCGCATACCGAGCATCCCGAAGAGTCTCTCAAACTGTATCTGGGGAATGGCCTTCGTGAGTGGATCCGCCGTGTTGTTCTTCGTGTCAACCCTCCTGACCTCGATCTCCCAGCGATCAACTATCTCCCGGATCAGGTGATACCGCCTCAGAATATGCCTGGATCGCTGATGGGACCTGGGTTCCTTGGCCAAAGCCACTGCTCCATTGTTATCGCAATACAAAGGTATTGGATGCTCAATGGATGGAACCACACCAAGTTCAGTAATGAACTTCTTGATCCAAACAGCTTCTTTAGCAGCATCGTTGGTAGCGATGTATTCAGCCTCCATCGTCGAGTCTGCCACGGTTTCCTGCTTGGAACTCTTCCAGCTAACCGCCCCTCCGTAAAGGGTAAAGACAAATCCCGACTGCGACTTAGAGTCGTCCTTATCACTCTGGAAGCTCGAATCGGTAAAGGACTCCACTTGGAGTTCTCCGTTACCATACACCAAGAGCATCTTTTTAGTTCTTCGCAAGTACTTGAGAATGCTCTTCACAGCTGTCCAGTGATTCTCTCCAGGATCAGCTTGATACCTGCTCACTACACTTAGTGAGTATGCTACATCGGGTCTGGTACATAGCATCGCATACATGATAGAGCCTACAGCAGAAGCATAGGGTATCCCTTGCATGCGAGCTCTCTCCAAATCAGTCTTGGAAGACATCTCTTTGGAGAGAGTGACTCCAGAGATCGTGGGCAAGTTCCCACGCTTGGAATCTTCCATACTAAATCTCTTTAGTATGGTGTCAATGTACCTGGATTGGGACAATCCCAATATCCTTTTGGATCTATCTCTATAGATCCTGATTCCCAATATGCAGGAGGCATCACCAAGATCTTTCATCGAGAATCTTTGTGATAAGAAGAGCTTGACCGAATGCAGCATAGGAATATCATTTCCTATCAAGAGTATGTCGTCCACGTACAATACGAGGAAGACAACCTTACTCTCTGCTACCTTCCTGTAGATACAAGGTTCATCTGGGTTTTTGACGAAATCAAACTCTTTGATAACGACGTCAAAGCAGATGTTCCAACTCCGCGATGCTTGCTTTAATCCATAAATGGATTTAAGCAGCTTGCACACCTTGCCGCTGCTCCCACTGTCTACGAAGCCCTCTGGCTGAGTCATGTACACGCACTCTTCTAAATCACCATTTAGAAAGGCGGTCTTAACATCCATTTGCCAGATTTCGTAATCATGGTATGCAGCGATGGCAAACATGATCCGGATGGATTTAAGCATAGCCACTGGAGAAAAGGTTTCGTCATAGTCCACACCTGGTCTTTAGCGAAAACCTTTTGCAACAAGTCTAGCTTTGAAAGTCTCCACTTTCCCATCTACACCAAATTTCTTCTTGAAGATCCACTTGCTCCCAATGGGTTTTACCCCTTCAGGAGCAACGTCCAAAGTCCATATTTTGTTGGTGTACATGGATTCCATCTCGGACCGCATAGCATCCAGCCATTTCACTGAGTCCCTACTCGTGATGGCCTGCTCGAAGCTAGTTGGGTCATCATCCTCCATGATGCAATCCTCGCTTCCACCGTCAATGAGAAAACCGTAGTATCTCTCTGGTGGACGAGAAACCCTACTAGATCGACGGAGAGGCTGGGGTTCGTCGAGTTCTACTGAATTCTCTGGTTCTACCAAGTCTTCTGTTATAGTTTGTATTGCTGGAACCTCTTCCAGTTCTACCTCAATGCTACTTGTCTGTTTCATAAGAAAACTCTTTTCTAAGAAAGTGGCATGTCGAGAAACAAACACTTTTTGTTCCTCGGAGTGGTAGAAGATATACCCTCGCGAATGTTTGGGATATCCAACAAACTTACATAGAACAGACCTTGCCTCGAGTTTGTCCGGATTTTGTGTTTTAACATAGGCCGGACAACCCCATATCTGAATAAAATTAAGACATGGTCTCTTACCATTCCATATCTCATATGGAGTGGTAGGCACAGATTTGGTTGGAACTCTATTCAATAGATATGCAGCAGTCTCCAGTGCATATCCCCAGAAGGAAATAGGTAACTCAGCTGTACTCATCATAGAGCGCACCATATCTAATAGGGTGCGATTTCTCCGCTCCGATACACCGTTGTGCTGTGGTGTATAAGGAGGAGTAAGATGAGAGAGAATCCCATTCTCTTTTAGATAATCTCTGAATTCGTTACTTAAGTATTCTCCTCCTCGATCAGATCGAAGGATCTTAATACTTTTGCCCGTTTGGTTCTCTACTTCTTGTTTATATTCTCTAAATTTCTCAAAAGCTTCTGATTTGTGTTTCATCAGGAACACATATCCGAATCTAGAGAGATCGTCAGTGAATGTAATGAAGTACGAAGAACCATCCCTGGCATGTGTAGACATGGGACCGCATACATCACTATGTATTAGTCCCAAGAGTTCGGTAACTCTTTCTCCGTGTCCTGTAAACGGAGTTTTGGTCATCTTGCCTTTGAGACATGATTGGCAAGTGTCATAAGATGAAAATTCAAATGAATTTAAATATCCATCCTTATGCAACTTAGCAAGTCGTGTCACATTGATGTGACCCAGTCTACAATGCCACAAGAAAGATTCGTTCAGTTCAGAACTCTTCCTCTTGTGTGTGTTTTGTAAATTGAGGACTGTATTTTGATTGAGAATGAATATGCCATTATACAACGAGCCTGATGTAACCAACTTTTGATCTAGGAATATGTTCATAACATTACCCTGTAATACAAAATTATATCCTTCTTTACTTAATAAAGAAACTGATATAATGTTGCACATCATGTTCGGTATATAATAGCATTCATTTAGAATCAGTGTATCACCACTTGGTAATACAAGGTGATATTCGCCAACTGCTTTGGCTGCAACATTTGCCCCATTCTCAACTTGAACGGAATGATCACCTTTTCCCAGTTCTCTACTTTTTCGTAGCCCATGTAACTGTTTACATATGTGGGATCCTGATCCGGTATCTAATACCCAGGACGTAGGGTGAACTGAGAAACAGTTCTCAATAACTAACACACCTGTAGAAGATGCATCAACATGCATGTTCTTTTGGGCGGCTTGAGAATCCAGATATTCTCCTGTTTCCTGTTCATTCTTATAACACTTATAAGATAGAACGGGTTCACCGTTCTCCTGCACAATATAACATGCGGGTTCGGTCAATACATCCATATTATTATCTTCATTAGGGCATGAAATGGTCGCTACCTGGAGAGAGAGAGAAGAAAACACTTTAGCGTATGCTCGTGCAAGATCAGATTGGTTATTATCTTATCTAATCAGGATGGCTCCCACTGCTTTTTATCAAATCTTCCTTCAAACCCTAAAAGGAAAGATTAGCCGGGATTAATTACACACTACAAGTTCGCCAATCTTTCAGCCAGGCCAGTGTCGGTACTTTGAGGGAGGTCCCCCGTGCTTTTGCACGAACCTAATTAATGTAAACCTCGTTTTCCCAGAGGCGTAACCCCGTTGACACCTTTCTAGACACCTACTTGATCAGCTAATTGCAATGTGTAAAACTCTCCCAGGAGTAACTCTTACTCGCAGTGGGTATCGGGATCCAACTATCTCATAGAAGGTATGCAATCTCATTGCAAATTTCAACACTTGAAATTCCCGATAATGCTTTTGCCCCTAGCGTCCTATGACCTTGACGGAGGCCAAACAACCCATAGTCCGCTAGTCAAGTTCAACCCGTCATTTCCTGATTGAATTAAACCCACCCGCACGACCCTTGACGGAGGCCAAACAACGCCGTACGAATACCCTAATCCAATCGCATCATATGCAAGCAGATAAGCACTAGTTAGCTACCGTACACTGCGCCTTGACGGAGGCCAAACTACCGCAGCACGAATACTAACTAGTACTTATCTGAAATGACGGAGGGCTACACAGGTTTTTTATAAAAACCATGAGCGTAATGAACTTGATATCGTTGTAGAATCAAATGAAGTTTTGAAATGGAGTGATTTTGAGGCTTTTCTAGTTTTGCTAAAGGGGTCACTCCCGGTGAAGGGATCGTCGGCGCTTTCCTCGTCGAATGAGGTGCGGGATATATCATATATATCACTGTGCAAAGCAAAAACTCAAAAGCAATCAAAAGCAAACCGAGTGTGTAGCATCTGCCAGTTATTGCTAAAGGAGTCACTCCCGGTGAAGGGATCTCGGTCCTTTCCTCATCGAATAAGGTGCAGGGCATATCATATATACCGCTATGCAAAGCAAGAACTGTAGCTACCTGTTTTATTTAAAATTCGATTCTACAACATCATTTGGTTTCTTTTCTTTCATTAATCACATTAATGAAGTCCTATCATTTAAATACCTAAACATCACAGATAAATACGACGTACACTTATGCCATCCGCATTCGCCTCGATGTCCCCTCGTGCACCGTTAGGTTAGGTAACTAACGACAGAGCAGGGCAGGGCTAGTGCGGGTGCAAAACATAAGTAACGTCTATATAATATATCATATATATCATATACTGTACCCATCACATGATCACATCACAGATATCGCAGCAGAAGAAACATATGAAATATTGGATATACTAGGACGTCCGTGTTTTCAATACGAGCCAGTATAAAACACGGATTCCACGGTCGTGATGAATAGCCAATCCCACACCCCTAGACCCCTACGAGAGCGGCAAGCAACCCTGCCAATTCTGGGGTTAGGAGACCCGGACTCGACTCCTCGAGTTGGTCTCCCACTGGACCCCAGAACTTGGTTACTTGTGCTCCCCTCCTTGGGTCTATCCTAATGCGGAAAAGTAAATAATATACAAAAGGTGACAACTTCCGCTACCTGGAAGTGCCCCAAATAAAAGAATATTACATACAAGTTTTTACATGAATGAAAATGAAAAACACTCATCTCACATAAAAACCCCCCGGCTATTCAAACACGACGATCCAATATAACATATCCAGCAACACATAACATCACATGTCATCAACGTAAGTAAGTATGCATACTCCAATTGTCGTTGACGTATAGCAACGAAACCGGCGATATGAACATACTACACTTACGGTCACAGAAAAGAAAGTGTAAAACTACAACAGTTGGAATCCGCAGCCTCTTTAGACATCACATGCCTAATCAAATGAATTACTTAGACATCACATGCCTAACAATTATAAACCCCGCATTTTAGTCTCATTATCGAAAACTCTTTTCAACATCAAGTGAGACTAAACGGCTAGATTTATAACATTCATTCAGTTATCTCATAACTACTTGTGAATTCCAATTATTGTATCACATTCCAGATAAACAGAAAATGTTAAACTTTCCGATCGAACAGTCGAATACCCAAGTTTTCCCGATACAGCTCAACACATGAAATAAGTCTAGCAACATTCAGTTCGTGCCTCAGTACCAAAGGTCCAGCCGTAGAAGGGTCAAGCCAACGCCTCACATGTGGCACGCCGTACTGCCCCAAACCCGAAGGTTCCAAGGGCAGTTCAAGACGGTCACATAATCGAGTTAAGGTTTGTTGTCTTCTAGAGGGTCCATCGCGTTACTTGCACTACTTAGAACGTCGTTAAACTACGGAAAATCCAACACTTGGAAATTTCCCGACAGGGGAAAAATTGGGTATTTATATCCGGTCGAACCTTTTAACATATTCTAAAAATTATCCGGAAATACACAAAGACGAAATTTGATAATCCGATCGAAACATCGAAGCTCTAAAACACCCCAGAAAATTTAACTCTTGCATAAATTTTAAAAATTCCCAGAAAATCCAACACCAGAAGATATCAGTTACTGTGCAAAAATTATATAATAATTTAATAAAGTTGCCGCGGAACCGCCGCCTAAGCAGGCTTAGGCCGCGGTTCCGCCGCACTGTAGACTGTTCATGAAGAAATTTTTGCACCGTAATTCATATATTTCCCTGCCGAATTTTTTAGCAATTTTTAATCTAGAAAAAACCCAGAATTTAGAAAAAGTCCAGAGAGCATCATGTGTTAGGGTTTCGATGCGTATTCGGGTTTCAAACGTCGTCTAGACTTCGCCTAAGGCTCTAGCTAGGCTCTGATTCCACTGTAGGGTTCCTAGGCACACTATAGAGGTCTCACAAGGCATCAACCATGCCAATTTCAAATTTTATTGGTGCCGAGAAACCCTAATACGGATCGTCGGCTAGAATTCTAGGCGAAAAACGAATCTAGTTAACACTTTAACTAAAGGAGAGAGGCTACAACCTTTGTAGATCCGGTTATCCACTTCCTTAGCTCCACGTAGACGTTCTCTCGCTGTCCTAGTCGGATCTCGGACTCTCGCATCGGCTTCATCAAAAGGAATGAGCGAAATAGGTCGTCGGCTTCGTGCCGAAGATGATCTACGTCGAGGTTGCACAAGTTCAAGCTCCAACTTCACCAAGTTGTGAAACTTGTGAAGAAAACACCCAAAACAACTTGGCAAGAGGTAGAGGGTGAAGAAATAGGAGGTGGGTTCACTTTAGAATTGGATTTCACTCACTTTTGCTCAAGTTGCCATTGATGGCATCAAGCTTTTTTCTTGAAGATGAAGATGAAGAAGAAGAAAGAATATGATAAGTGTTGAGATAAAATAAAAATAAATCAATACTTATCATAATGTGAACCATAGTTAAGTGTAGAGAATTAACTAAGGTTAGAAGAATGGTTAGGGTTTAGTGTGAAGACAAAATGGTCACAAAGTCAAAGCTTCATGAAGCTTCAACAATGTTCAAGAATGAAAGCAACCATTTTGTATTCTTATCCCATTCTTTTTCCAAAAATGAATAAATAAAAGAATGGATAAATAAAAACCCTAATCACTTTCTTAACCTAAGTTTAATTCTATACACTTAACCAAATGAGCATGCATCATCAAACATGATACAAACATGTGCACAAAAGTATATCACATATACAATTTGCACATCAAGTGAGAATATCCATTTAAAGTGAACCAATACTAGTTAGTGCAAAGTAATATATCAAATATATAATTATACATTAAATCATTAAATCAACACTTGACTTAACGATCCGGTCATATCGCATATAACCGACTAGTATCCTATGTATCGGCTTATCGAATCAATGATTCGATAACTAGGTCATATCAAATATAACCAATCGATACATCCATCGTGAGAATGAAATACGGTATCACATACACGCATTATTCTCGGTCCTGCACATATCCCATATGTGCTCCTATTTCGTTTCGCTTGAGCTAGGAAACCTCTGTGTAGGACTCTAAAGACTCGTCAATACGCCGGTAGCAGATGATGATCATATCAAGCACCCACAAGCCGCAAGCGGTCTGCTAAACGTAACGGCCATCCGGGTATTGAGCGATCAGAAGATCGACGAGCTAGCCCGCTCACACTCCTGTGAATCCAACCAGTAACACTTACCGTACAGTCCGGTCTGTTCGTCTGATATGTCGCATATCAAGTCTAGGGGTGGTAAACGTCAGACCCCAATAACCGATAAGTCGTGCCGATGTGAGGCTCATAACGGGTCGAGAAACTACTGGTAACACTTACCAGCAAATCTCTGATCAGCCCTGGCCAGGGACTTCCCTGTTACGGCCAATCGAGCACAGCGCAACATCAACCCCCAATACCGGGAGAGACGAAACCCCTCCTATCGCTCATTGCCTCTATGTGACTCGGGACTGTACCCAAAGACCACCGTTTTGCATGCCCTTATGGACGTGGTAAGGTGGAGATCAAAGCACAGTGGGAATCATACAAGACTCTATGACGATCTCGGGTCTACAGACTAACCTGTATAAGTGTCACCTGAGAACTGCCATCTGACGTGAGGTATAATACCATCTGGGAGTTCTCGGCGAGTCCGTCTAGTGTACCCAGTCTCCACTGAGCACCCGTATACCATCTCTGATGTCAAACACCAATGGATATGGGATCATCCATCGCCCATCACATGGGTCGAGAAACGTATACACTAGTCTACACTGGTATATCGATGCCCCGTCTCGATACACCCACGACTAGGGACCTTGAAGGATGTACTTATGGACTACCATGTCCCCACTAGCATGATCTGTATCATAGTCCAGGTAGTCAAGTACACATCCTAAGGGCTTTACCAACATGTAACTATAAGACAGTATTAAAGAGACTAGTGTACATGTTAAGATAAAGAGCAACCAGATAGCATACTATCATGTCGAGCAAGAAAGTCATCTCTATATATGTCCAAGCATCCAATATAATATACATCATCTGTACAATACTGGCCTCTAGGGCATACATACAACTAACATATTATACCTATCGTAAGTTATCAGTTCCCAGGTGACATGAGAACAGCTTAGTCCGTTGACTTGACACTGTCACTTCGCCTCGGGTGTGTTCCCACCGTACTTTGATTACTACCCTACCACGGCTCAAAGGAGTCGTGCAAACAGGTAGTTTTTAGGTGCAGTCCCGAAGCACTTAGAGGCAGTGACGGTTAGACAGGATTCGTCTCTCCCGGTATTGGGGGTTGACATCGCGCTGTGTCCAGGAGAGCCATTACACAAGTAGTCCCTGGCCAGGGCAAGCGAGGTATACTGGTAGGTTTCCAGTGTTATCTCAGGGTGTTCTGGGCTACACTCCGACACGACTTGTACCGCTATTAGGGGACTGACGTTTACCACCCCCTAGGCCCGCCATGCGATGTTATCAGACGAACAGACCGGACTGTACGGAGACTGTCACATTCAGGCTCAGTAGGAGTTCAGATGGGTTTACCTCGTCAGTCTTCTTATCGGTATCTACCTGGGGACCGTTACGTATAGCTAGTGCCGCTTGCGGTCTGTGGTTAAACCTACTGCCAGCGTAGTGTCGAGTCTTTAGAGTCCCATACAGAGGGTCATTCGCCTTTAGGCAAAATGAGTAGAGGTCGCATGGTTTTGCGACAGAGTTCGTTCACATCCGCGCACTTGTGCACGTTTTGTGTCCGGACAGCTTATACTAGCGGGCTTTGGTTTAAGCCGGATCCTAGTATATGATTTAGGATTGGTTTTATCTCATTGTATTCGTGTTCTTCGGAACACGGATACGGGTGTGTATGCACAGTTAACTGAGACAGAGGCAGAGGACTTTGATTAGGGTTGATGACCATTGTCATTTTCTTAACCCTAATGTTTTGTGTGAATTATGATTTATTAATATTAGTTAATTATAATTGTGCATGGTTAGGGCTGTAGACCATTTGACTATACTTGATTTGTTGACCTAGGTTGACAAGTTGACCATCATCATTCCATATGAAAGATGCTCTTTGATCCTTGCAAAAGCATTTAATATGAAATGATAATGGTCATTTCTTGATTAACCATGACAATTATCTTAGCTAATTATTTATTTTCCATAATTCACACATATATGTGAGAAGGTTGAGATATTCTTCTCACTTGTTCATTTCTATTCTCTCTCCTCCTCTTCCTCTCTCTCTAGCTCTCCCCTCTCATGAGTTGAGAACCATTTGAGCTTGAGATAATCCCTTCAAAAATACTCTCTACTCTTTCTAAGGTCCTAGGTCTAGCACACCAAGCACCTTAGTTACTTCTAGTTTGAGGTTGGAGCCAAATGTTGAAGCCCTCGGGTGGATCTTTCTTCGGCAAGAGAAGCGACAAGGAGAACCCGTTCTTTCACTCCAAGGAGTAACAAGAGAAGGACTTGAAGACCTAGGTATAACCCCCTTTCCGAGTAGCTAACTCTCTTTAGCTTTGTAGTTAGTTTTGTTTAGAAAAGATCCCTCCTTTAGCTAGTCCATGTTGCCTAGTGTTGTAAAAATCCGATTTTTCATAACGTTTCCGCCTTCCCGCAAGCACCGGGGTGGGCAACGTGGACTTACAGTGGTATCAGAGCCTAACTAAACATAAACTAGCTAGTAAGTAAAGTGTATAGAACTTCGATCGAAAAAATCGCAAAACACTTTTTTCAAAACCCTAAGTTTCTGCCGATTTTTAAACCTTCTTTAAAATCAATAAATCTTATCTTAAAAATCGGCTCAGGGTTTTTACAGAACAAACAAGGAAAACGATCCACTGACTCGGCCGACTCACCGTGTTTCCGTGGCAGAAGCTTGCTTCTGACGCGAATCCGCGGCCGAGTTGACTCGGCCGTGGATCGTTTTTCCTGCAGTTTACTTCTGGGGCTGTTTTGTGATTTTTGATGTATTTTATTTCTGCCCAGATTTTCCAGAAAAGAAATTTGTATTAGGGGTGGTTATAAATCCGTATTTTGATCGAACTTCCCTATACTTTGGCTAATGGGTTATATCTGTGTTGTTATATATGTATTGAACGTCTGCTAATCGCTATACGTCGATTAGTGGGGGTTATACATATCTGTGATCTGTAATGTTGATGGTTTGTATATGAACTTCTTGGATTGTCGCGGATGAATAGCCGGGGGGTTGTGAGATGAGAGTTTTCTTATTCTTTCAATTCATGTAATTTGTAATTTGATGTAATATTATTTGCATGGCCGCACAACCGGGTCGGGGTTGTAGCTGTCATTGTATAATTTCTTTTTACTGTTTTTGCTCCTAGGATAGACCCAAGGTGGGGTGCACAAACTACCGGGTATCTCGAAGTGCCGAGTGGCCTACTCACGGGGTTGAGGGAGGTTGCTTCGCTTTGGGTACTTGGCGGGTAGTTTGCCGCACCCGTAGGGGTCTAGGGTGGGGTTTGGCTATTCATCGCGACCGTGTAATCCGCTTTGCGTTGCAGGCTCGAACGAATCGCGGATTCCTAGTATATCCAAAGTGTTCATCTGTGATCTGGATTGACTATCATTTCTATATATCTATATATGATATCTATTTAGGTGTTGCTTATGTTTTACATCCGCGCTAGTCCATCCCCCGCTCTGTCGTTAGTTAAGTAACCTAACGGGTGATGATGGGGCCCCGTAGCGAATGCGGATGGCATAAGCGTACGCCATATTTTGGTTGTTTTCTGCAATGGTAGGATTAAATGATGGGACGCATTGTAATTAATGCAAGAAAAAATAAACCAAGTAAAAGTCGTTGGAACACTTTCAAAACCACTCGGTTCTTTTCAAAAACCAACTTTTAAATGCGGAGCTTGAACCACTCCTTTTAAAAGCTATCTCGTTCCATCGATTATATCAAGTTCACTACGTTCATGGTTTCGCCAAAACCATTCGTATCCCTCCATCATTTCAGTTAAATATTCGGTAGTATTCAAGCTATGTATTTTGACCTCACACCAAGGCATAGTGATTTGTAACTGCCGGATATTTATCTGTTGCATAGATAGAATGCATTGGTTTGAGACAGTCGTACTGCCATTTTGGCCTACGTCAAGGGTTGGTACGGATGGGTTCAAATTAACCTGGATAATGATGGGTAGAACTTGAAATGTGACTTATGACATTTTGACCTCACGCCAAGGTCATAAGAGCATGGGGCAAAAATCCACATCGGGAGTTTCAAAAGAACTGAAACTTGCTAGCGCTGCATACCATTTGAAGTGTGATGATTCTGGTAGGATTCCTTCAGTTTTGTCACGCGATGATATTTGGATCCCGATCCTACTGTGAGTATATGCTACTCCTCGGGAAATTTCTCACTTAACGATCAATGCTATAAACCTAGTAGGTGTCTAGAAAGGTGTTAGCGGGGATACACCCACAAGGAAAAGAGGTTACTTAATTAAGGAACTTCACGAAAGCGTTGGAAAACCTCCCTCGAAGTACCGACACTGGCTTGGCTGAACGGTTAAGCAAGTATTGTACGGTGAGATTGATCCCGACTAATTCTTCCTTTATGGTTTGAGGAGGCATTCAAGAGACAGTGGGAGCCATCCTGTTTAGACAAACTAAAAACCACTCTAAACTTGCAAGAGCATCATGCTAAAGTGTTTCTTTTCTCTCCCCTACTTGCAGCGACCAATCAATATGACCGGACTTAAGTTATTACTAGATAAAAACATACTGAAAGGGCCAAACTACAAAGATTGGCTCAGGAATGTCAAAATGGCAATCACTTACGACAAGTTGGGGTATATCCTTACCACCAAAGCTCCCCCTGTCCCAGGTACCACCTCCAGCGTCGCGGATATAGAAATCCGTAAGACATGGGAGATCGATTGCGCGAAGGCCAAGTGCCTCGTGCTTGCCTTTATGGACAATGAACATCAGAGGAGGCACGAGAATATGGACCTAGAGTCCATATTTCTTCATACAAAAGAACTGTATGGAGAGTAATCTCGTATCGCCAGATACGAAGTGTCGAAGAAGCTGTTTTTGGCAAGATTGGCCGTCGGATCATCGGTAGCGGAACACGTGCTTAAGATGATTGGCTACATAGAGGAGCTCGCGGACCTTGGGACCACGTTGGAGAATGAACTCTACACTGACTTGATTCTCCAGTCCCTTCCTTCCACTTACGCCCAGTTTATCCTAAACTTCAACATGCAAGGAAAGGGGGTTGAACTTTCCGAACTTCTGAACATGTTGAGGAGTGCTGAGGGCACCCTATAGAAAGGTAGGAAAACATCCACTTTGTTTGTAGGAGGATCTTCCTCTTCTAAGTCCAGGGCGAAAGCCAAGGGAAAGAAGAAGAAAGCCCCCGCCAAACCAAGGGGCGGTGTTAGTAAAGTGGATATGAAGGAAAAGGCAAAAGCAACAAAGGTAGCGGGGAAGCTTGTGGATAAGGAAGAATGCTTTTACTGTCACAAGAGTGGACACTGGAAGAAAGATTGCAGGGCTTGGAAGGCCAGAACACAGGATCTGAAGCAGGTTGCGGCTTCAGCTTCAGGTGTGTATGTTATTAAAAACTGTCTATCGATAAACTCTACATCCTGGGTATTGGATATCGGATCAGGATCTCATATCTGTAATTCTTTGCAGGCATTGAGAAAGCGTAGGTTTTTGAAAGCAGGTAACATGACCCTCAGAGTTGCAAACGGAGCTAGCATGGATGCTGAGGTCGTGGGGGACTATCACCTGGGAATGTCAGATGGACATGTTTTGGTTTTACGTAATTGCTTTTTTGTACCCAATGCAACTTGTAATATCATTTCTGTATCTTTAGTTTCTAAAGAAGGTTATGAATTTGCGTTTGTAAGTAATGTTGTAAACATTCACCTTAATCAAGTTCTGATTGGGTCAGGTACATTGAGCAATGGTATATACGTATTAAACCAACCACAGATTTTCAATGTCCAGAATACACACAAAAGAAAGTCTCCAGAAATCAAATAGGCTTTCTTATGGCATTGTAGACTCGGTCACATCAATGAGAGAAGGTTGACGAAGTTACATACAGAAGGATACTTGGATCCGTTCGAATATCAATCGTATGCAACTTGTCAATCCCGTCTCAAAGGGAAGATGACAAAAACTCCGTTCACTGGAAACGGAGTAAGAGCGAGCGAGCTCTTGGGACTCGTACACAGCGACGTGTGCGGTCCAATGTCTACACATGCGCGAAGCGGTTATTCTTACTTCATTACTTTTACGGATGATTTTTCAAGGTTCGGACATGCCTTCTTAATGAAACATAAATCTGAAGCCTTTGAAAAGTTTCAAGAATACAAGAATGAAGTAGAAAAATAAACAGGCAAAAGTATCAAGACACTGAGATCGGATCGAGGTGGTGAATACTTGAGTGCCGAGTTCCTGGATTACCTAAAAGAGAATGGAATTCTCTCTCAGCTTACTCCTCCATACACTCCGCAACATAACGGTGTATCGGAGAGACAGAACCGAACCCTATTGGATATGGTACGGTCCATGATGAGTAACGCTGAGTTGTCGCGATCATTCTGGGGATATGCGCTAGAATCAGCCGCATACCTTTTGAACCGAGTTCCCACTAAGACTGTGCCTACCACACCATATGAGTTATGGAGTGGGAAGAAACCCTATGTTCAATACCTGAAGATTTGGGGATGTCCAGCTTTTGTCAAAAAGCAGCATGCGGACAAACTAGAGGCACGCTCAGTACTGTGCAAGTTTGTGGGATACCTAAAGAACTCCAGGGGGTATCTTTTCTATTACGCAGAGGAACAAAAGATCTTTGTTTCTCGTAATGCCCACTTTCTGGAACACCAGTTCTTATAAATGGAAATAAGTGGGAGCGCAATAGAACTGGAAGAAATTCCAGAACCACAAGCTATTACTGAAAGCTTAGTAGAACCAGAGGGTTCGAAAGATTAGGATATTCCTACGCTGCTCCGCAGGAGTAGTAGGCAGTCTCATCCGCCCGAGAGATACTACGGTTTTCTCATAGACGGGGATAGAGAAGATTGCATCATTGATAATGATGAGCCGACTAGCTTCCAGCAGGCCATTCAGAGCGTTGACTCAGTAAAATGGCTGGATGCAATGCGGACCGAATTGGAGTCCATGTACACCAACATAGTATGGACTTTGGACGTTGCTCCAGATGGGGTAAAACCCGTAGGATGCAAGTGGATCTTCAAAAGGAAGATTGGTGTAGATAGACAGGTCGAGACCTATAAAGCTAGACTTGTTGCAAAGGGTTTTCGTCAAAGACCTGGTTTGGACTATGACAAAACCTTTTCTCCAGTGGCTATGCTGAAATCCATTCGGATCCTTCTTGCCATTGCTGCCTTCCATAATTATGAGATTTGGCAGATGGACGTAAAGACCGCTTTTCTAAATGGAAATTTAGAAGAGTGTGTCTATATGGACCAGCCAGAGGGTTTCATTCAGAGTGGGAGCAGCGGAAAGGTGTGCAAGTTGCTTAAGTCTATCTATGGACTAAAGCAGGCATCGCGGAGTTGGAACATCTGTTTTGATGAGACGGTCAAAGAATTTGGCTTTATCAAAAATCCAGATGAACCATGCATCTATAGTAGATTTGTAGCGAGAACTGTAGTATTCTTCGTTTTATATGTGGACGACATTCTCTTGATAGGAAATAACATTCCTATGCTACAATCTGTTAAAGGGTTCTTGTCACACAGGTTCTCCATGAAAAACCTGGGTGATGCCTCCTACATTCCGGGGATCCGAATCTATCGTGATAGATCCAAGAGGATATTAGGACTTTCGCAGTCCAGGTACATCGACACCATACTGAAAAGATTCAGTATGGAAGATTACAAGCACGGTAATCTATCGGCTTGTCACGGGATCAACCTCTCCAAAGAGATGTCTCCCAAGACTGATTTGGAAAGGGATCACATGTCTGTTATACCCTACGCTTCTGCGGTAGGCTCTATAATGTATGCGATGTTGTGTACCAGACCAGATGTGGCTTATGCACTGAGTGTGGTAAGCAGGTATCAGTCAAATCCTGGGGAGAAACACTGGATAGTGGTAAAGAACATTCTCAAGTACCTGAGAAGGACTAAGGAGATGTTCTTGGTGTATGGCGGAAAAGACCTCCAGATTGAGGCCTTTGCTGATTCCAGCTTCCAGAGTGACAAGGATGATTCCAAGTCCATGTCGGGTTTTGTCTTTACCCTCAATGGAGGGGCGGTGTGTTGGAAGAGTTCCAAACAGGAAACCGTTGCTGACTCGACTATAGAAGCGGAATATATCGCTGCATCTGATGCCGCGAAAGAAGCCGTCTGGATGAGGAAGTTCTTGAAAGAACTTCAGGTGGTTCCGTCCATTGTTGATCCAATACCTCTGTATTGCGACAACAACGGGGCTATAGCTTTAGCGAAGGAACTCAGGTCCCATCAGAAATCCAGACACATCTTGAGGCAGTATCACTTGATCAGGGAGATCGTGGATCGCAAGGAGATCGAGATTCGGAGGGTTGCTTCAGAAGATAACACTGCAGATCCATTCACGAAGGCCTTACCCCAGACTAAGTTCGAGCGGCTGATCGAGATGATAGGTCTTCGATATACCAATACATGGCCTTAATGCAAGTGGGAGGTTGTTAGTGTATATGCCCTAGAGGCCATTACTGTATCATACTAGTATGTCTATTACTTGATGGAAGCTTGGGATATTCACAGTTGTATATACAATCTTGCTCGAAATAGTAGTATGCTACTTGGTTTGTCTCTGCTTTAATGTATACATGTGTTTCTTTATTGTATCACCTATACGCATTAGTGGAGCCCTTAGGATCTTTGCTTGATTACCAGCGTTGTGATGGCAGTCACACTCGTGGGGGCTGGGTAATCTATAAGCACATCCTTATATATATACACGTCCCTGGTCGTGGGATTATCGAGACAGGGCATCGATACTCCGGAGTAGACTAGCGTATGCGCTTCTCATCCCAGCTTGGGAGACGGCCTGTCCCACAGCCGTCAGTACGTCGTACTTGGGATAGTATGCGGGTGCTCGTTAGGTTACGAGTACACCGGACAAGACTCATCGGGAACTGTTGGTTGGTATTATACCTATCGTCAGTTATCAGTTCCCAGGTGACATGAGTACAGCTTAGTCCGTTGACTTGACACTGTCACTTCGCCTCGGGTGTGTTCCCACCGTACTTTGATTACCACGGCTCAAAGGAGTCGTGCAAATAGGTAGTTTTTGGGTGCAGTCTCGAAGCACTTAGAGGCAGTGACGGTTAAACAGGATTCGTCTCTCCCGGTATTGGGGGTTGACATCGCGCTGTGTCCAGGAGAGACATTACACAAGTAGTCCCTGGCCAGGGCAAGCGAGGTATACTGGTAGGTTTCCAGTGTTATCTCAGGGTGTTCTGGGCTACACTCCGACACGACTTGTACCGCTATTAGGGGACTGACGTTTACCACCCCTTAGGCCCGCCATGCGATGTTATCAGACGAACAGACCGGACTGTACGGAGACTGTCACATTCAGGCTCAGTAGGAGTTCAGATGGGTTTACCTCGTCAGTCTTCTTATCGGCATCTCCTGGGGACCGTTACGTACAGCTAGTGCCGCTTGCGGTCTGTGGTTAAACCCACTGCCAACGTAGTGTCGAGTCTTTAGAGTCCCATACAGAGGGTCATTCGCCTTTAGGCAAAATGAGTAGAGGTCGCATGGTTTTGCGACAGGGTTCGTTCACATCCGCGCACTTGTGCACGTTTTGTGTCCGGACAGCTTATACTAGTGGGCTTTGGTTTAAGCCGGATCCTAGTATATGATTTGGGATTGGTTTTATCTCATTGTATTCGTGTTCATCGGAACACGGATACGGGTGTGTATGCACAGTTGACTGAGACAGAGGCAGAGGACTTTGATTAGGGTTGATGACCATTGTCATTTTCTTAACCCTAATGTTTTGTGTGAATTATGATTTATTAATATTAGTTAATTATAATTGTGCATGGTTAGGGTTGTAGACCATTTGACTATACTTGACTTGTTGACCTAGGTTGACCAGTTGACCATCATCATTCCATATGAAAGATGCTCTTTGATCCTTGCAAAAGCATTTAATATGAAATGATAATGGTCATTTCTTGATTAACCATGACAATTATCTTAGCTAATTATTTATTTTCTATAATTCACACATATATGTGAGAAGGTTGAGATATTCTTCTTACTTGTTCATTTCCATTCTCTCTCCTCCTCTTCCTCTCTCTCTAGCTCTCCCCTCTCATGAGTTGAGAACCATTTGAGCTTGAGATAATCCCTTCAAAAATACTCTCTACTCTTTCTAAGGTCCTAGGTCTAGCACACCAAGCACCTTAGTTACTTCTAGTTTGAGTTTGGAGCCAAAGGTTGAAGCCCTCGGGTGGATCTTTCTTCGGCAAGAGAAGCGACAAGGAGAACCCATTCTTTCACTCCAAGGAGCAAGAAGAGAAGGACTTGAAGACCTAGGTATAACCCCCTTTCCGAGTAGCTAACTCTCTTTAGCTTTGTTTAGAAAAGATCCCTCCTTTAGCTAGTCCATGTTGCCTAGTGTTGTTGTTGCGCCACGGCAGCGCCCCGGCCTCGTACTCGAGGCCAAAATGCGGAATCAAAAATTTTTCCTTACTCGGAAACCGGCGCTACTGCGGACAATGAAAACCCGGATCGTAACCATTAACCTAATGCTAGCAATCAAGAGATAGGGTGAGAAGTATACCGAGTGATCCGTGTCCTCCGGTCTTCTCGTCATCGTCCCGATCTCCCGCGGAAAGTCTTGCCTCCACATCGTCCCCTCCTCGCCGGAAAGGGCACCACAACGCCTGCGTCTTTTACGGGCTCCCGCCTCAATACCGAGGCAACTCGGGCATGAAGCCGGCAACTCGACATGCTCAAGATATGCTGTAGAATGTATAGTAGATCATGCTAGTCTCATTTGGGGTTTGTAGTTGCCATGATGGAGGAATGGGGTTAGGAAAAATGGTGCTTTCATTTTTCCGAAACAAGAAGAAGAAGGAGATGAAGAATTCCTCCCATAACAAAGATGAACTCTCTCATTCTTTTTTTTTTCTCTCTTTCTTTTTCTTCTTCTCTCTTTTCTAATGAAAAACTTATCATCTAAATGAGAATGGTGGAGGAGGTAATATGAAGCAAGAAGGGAGGTGAGTGTAGGATCAATTAAGAGGTGACCACAAACAAACACTATCATAACAAAAGCACATCCTAACCATACCCTCTCAAATCACCATTAAAGCAAGTGATGGTGCAAGATAAGAATGATATCAAAAAAGATGCTTTCATAATAAATCCTTATGCAAATAAAACCTCCACCAAATATAATTTGCAAAACTGCAAATTACCCCCTCCATCAGAAAAGTCCGGCCGGGAAAGAACAAAGAAAAACCGGCCGGAATGGAATGCAAACTGGCAACTCCAGAAAACTGGTCCCGTAATAAATTACAGGAAAACCCCGATACTGTGCATACACACCCGCATCTGTATTCCGACCGGATACAAATGCAATGAGACAAAATCTACACTGTACTAAACTAGGATCCGGCTTAAACCAAAGCCGGCTAGTAATATCCGTTCGATCCTGATGCGTGCAATACCGCACGTATCTGATCGAACCCTGCCATATTTCCATACGGCCTCTACAGCGTTTCGCCCGAAAGCTTGAGTAACTGAAAGTGTGGTGGACTCTAAAGACTCGTCAATACTATGGCTGTGGATTTAACCACTAGCACGTCAGAGGTATAAGCCAATACGTGACGGTCCACCAGCTATTGACCAAAAGGGACGTCGATGAGCGAACTCATCCTGACACCCTACTGAGCCTGTCAGTGACAATATCCGTACAGTCCGGTCCGTTCGTCTATGAGGATCGCATGTCGGGCCTAGGGGGTTGGTAAAAGTCAGACCCCCAAAAGCGGTACAAGTCGTGTCGGAGTGTAGCCCAGAACGCCCTGAGATACTACTGGAATACCTACCAGTAAATCTCCTGCCTCGGCCGAGGGCTTTGCGTAATGGCTCTCCTAGACACAGCGCGACCTCACCCCCAATACCGGGAGAGACGAACCCCTGAAGATCCGCTCACTGCCTCCATGTGGCTCGGGACTGTACCCAACTAAAACCTGTTTGCACGACTCCTTTGAGCCGTGGTAGGGTAGTAATCAAAGCACAGTGGGAACTCACACGAGACAAATGACGATCCTCAGGTCGATGAACTAACCTGTACACATGTCACCAGGGAACTGCTATCTGACGTCAGGTATAAGCCCAACTAGCAGGTTCCCGGCGAGTCCTGTCCGGTGTACTCATAACCCAATGAGCACCTGTATACATCTTAGGTGAACCAACTGACACCAGTGGCTTGTGAGACCGGCCACCGCCCCTCGTCGGGGTCTCGACTGTATACACTAGTCTACTAATGGAGTATCGATGCCCTGTCTCGAAACTCCTACGACTAGGGACCTTTTAAGGATGTGCTTATAGACTACCAGCTCCCACGTATATGATCGCCATCATACTGCTGGTAGTCAAGCAAGAATCCTAGGGGCTCTATCAACGTGTAATAGCGACATGTCAGGTCACCTAAAGCAGTATACGATGATAAAGATAAACCAGATAGCATACTATCATCTCGAGTAAGACTGTCCTACCGGGATAGGTCCTCCCTCAATCATTGCAATCACGTGCCTGTGATCCAATAATTGACTCTGAGGGCACTATCTCCAACAATCTCCCACTTGCACTCAAAGCTAATTATTGCGATGCCGCATACTCACAGCCCGTGTGATACCGAACACCCAACTCCTCTACTAGTCAGTCTCACAAAGCTCGTTTGCGAAACTATTGCGTTCGAGGAATAGCCCCAGTGAGTGGATCCGCTGTGATGATTCTTTCTATGTCTCTCTATATCTCAAGTTCGCGGAGAAAGCCATCTCCCGAAATGAGCAATACCTGTCTTAGAATGTCTGGATGTCTGATGGGACCTAGTTCATAAATGAACTCCAAATCCAAACTTCTTAGACTGTATCGTCAACTGAACTTAATCAGTATCCTGCGCCATGCCTCCTTCAGTATCTGCCTTGGATCACCTGTCCAAAATACTGCCCCTCGTCAGAGGGAAAACTATAACTCTGACGATCACCCTGTCGTCCATGTCACCTTGGAAGCCTGGAATGATAACTGTCTCCCAAAAGAGGCTGTCGTTATCATATCCCTAGAACATCCACTTATGTTCTAAGACTGCTTCCAACTGTTTCTCCAGGATTGGATCAATATCAACTTATTGCATCTAGTGCAAGAACAACATCTGGTGTGGTACTTGACGTCTCATGATTGACTCAATTGCCTAAGCAAGTGATCTGCCAATCATGAGTATCCCTCTCCCCTTTAGTCTATAAGACACCTTTAGAGAGGGTGACTCCATCAACTGCAGGTGCACTACCGTGTCAGGAGTCGTCCATTCTAAATACTCATAGAATGCTGTCAAGGCACCCAGATTGGAAAACCACCCAAATCTAGATCTAAAACCATAGATCTAGTAACCAGTATGTCTGATATAATATCCAAGTCCCTTGTGGAGAAACCACTGTGTGACGACCAAAGTATAACCGATCGTGGTATAGGAATATCACTTCCTACTACCTTCTCAACAGATCCACCCCTATTCTGATGACGTCAAACCTATGACTGTCACATCAGAAATAGATGATCTATCTCCGCTACATCTGCTTTAGTCTATGAATAGACATAAGCCTGATGTCCACCAATGCTTCCGCTGCTCCCACTGACTACGACAACCCTCTGGCAGAGTCATATAGACGTGCACTTCTAAAGCTAGTTTAGAATGACGCTATACTCATCCTCCTGCCGGGTCTCGCAGCCTGGAACAACAGCAATGGCAAGTGTGGGTAAACAAGAACTTCCCTGTCACCGTCCTTGAGGCTACCGTAGCACCTCTCGGGTGCCTGAAGTTACCCACCTTATCTGCGGAGTGGCCAATGGAATGTCAATCCAGATTGAATCTTTAGGTTCCTTATCAAATCTTCAGTAATCGTTTGTGGTTCTGGAATCACTTCCAGTCCTACCATACTCCCACTACTTTTTCTGAAAAAAAATCCATTTTTAATAAAAACTGTGGCGAGTCTAGAACAATATTGCTATCGTTCATCCAGATGGTAGAAAATCAACCCTCGTCATAGCCTGGGTCAACCCACAAAACAGCCATTACAGAAACGTGCCTTGAGTTGTCCAGTGTCTGGTTTTAAGCATAAGCCGGACAACTCCCCGTACCTTAACAACGTTAAGATATGAACTGTTCTATATCCAATATAGAAATAGAGGCACTGATTTAATTGAACCAGATTCAAATCATGCAGCTATCTCTAGTGCATGTCAACTAAATGGAAGGAGGTCGATCAGCGTTACTCAACTTAGGAATGTTTCCAATTATGAGTAACCTGAAAGAGAAGCTAGTTCTCTTAATCATTACTTTCAACTGAATACCATACACAAGTATCTACATCTTCGATCACTTTGAAGAATCCCGATACTTGCTATACCTGGTTCTCTACTCTATTCAAATACCTATAACTCCTCAAAACTTAGACCCTGTGTTTCCACGAAACACATGTCTAAGAACTAGAGAAGTTAAAAGTAAACAGAATATAGTATGAGGACCAACCCCTCTGTCCTGATGGACACTGGACAACATACAATACTCTGTATAAGTCCGCTGAGTCTAACAACTCTTTCACTGTGTGTCGTAGGTTGAAAACTGTACTTATGGTTAAGAAGAATTACACCGCTGCTTAATGCTCCTTACCTAACCATCCACTGATATAGGTAAATGTCATCGACATAATATCAAAAGGTATATCTCACTCTATGAAAATAGACGTACAGATATATCAATTTGAAATTGGTGCATAACCGCGGATATTCAAAACCAAAAAATTGCCGTCCGGCAAACAACCCAGGTGACTTCCTCAAATATCACCGATTACAACGAATCCCGATATAATGAGGATGATCACCCAATTCCCAATAACTTACTCCCACTCAGCATCTGTAAAACCATACAGATGTGAGAATCCAACCTGGTAAATACATACCCTGGAGCAAGTGCCTAATCAGGAAATCAGTCTTCTTTTAACAGCACACAGTTGAAACTGAAATATTGAAATGTTTCGTCGGGGTATCCTGGTATCCCTAGTAATGCCTCTTCCATTATCCAGATTCATAACTATAACCGTATAATTCTTTGCCACCTCTCCAAATCCCTTTATATGTCTTTAGTCATTACCTTCTGCACACCCCTTTAAGCCAAGTGGTTTTCTTCCTTCCCTACCGTTCGGCACCAGCCTATGGTTTGGAAGAAGACCATCCAATAAGCATAAAGGGTGTACTGTCCTAATCCTAGGAGCACTCGCATCGCGAGAGAAGGTGAAGATAAAAGACACCTGAATGTACTTTATTTCTATTTCTCCTGAACCAGAATCCATCCCCGAACTGAAACAAGTTCCTTTCGAGTTCGTATATAACCATACGATGGAGTATCCAATAAACTGTGGATCTTCGCAGTGATACGGAGTGTCCTGGAGAAATACAAAGGTGATTTAGGATTGGCGAAGAAATACTTGGTTTGGTTGTGAATAGCAGTCGCAATTTACATTGCCCTCTTACTAATCCCTTGCTTTGTCTTAACTTAATACCTTCTGCACAACATAGTTATGCTAATTGGTTTCCTTCATTCCCTACCGGTCGGCACCAGCCTAAGGTTTGGAAGAAGACTATCCAATTTGCATAATAGGTGTACTATCTCCTAAACCAAGGAGTACTCACAACTTGAGAGAAGGCAAAAAGGAAAAAACAACTGAATAATCCTATCCGTTTTCTCCAGAACCGGAAACCATCCTCGAATTCCTTCGAGTTCGTATCTAACCATACGATGGTTTTGTCCAATGGAAGTGGACGTTCGTAGTAATACGGGGTGTCCTGGAGAAAAGGGTAAAAGTAGGAGTGGCAATGAGGTTTGCAACTCTGACAATCCAAAAAGCCAGTGTTAAGAAGGTTCGGTCAACTTGGTTACTGAGTCATAGTCTTAGGGTCGGGTCAATGGTCGCTGCCAGAGAGAGAGAAAAGAAACACTCAGCGTGCACTCTAACCTAGATCAGAATGGTTATCACTTTGTCTAATCTGGAAACCTCCCACTGTACCTCAAATTCTCCTCCAAACCTGAAAGAAGAATTAGTCGGGATCACCCGAGGAGTAAACCAACTCATCAGTGGGAATCGGGATCCAACTCTCATCGCATGATAACGTGACGGAATCCACTCACGTCACCACACTCCAGAAGGTATGCGCATGCCTGGCAAGTTTCAGATCTTTTGAAACTCCCGATGTGATTTTTACCCCTAGGACCCAAGTGACCTTGACTGAGCCAACATATCAAAGGATCCTAGTCAAGTTCAACCCGTCATTATCTTGATTGCATTAGACCCACCCGCACGAGTCCTTGACTGAGCCAAAATGACCGTACGACTGTCCTAACCAATCACATATCCATGCAACAGAAAAGCACTACAAAGCTACCGAACACTACGCCTCGGCTGAGCACGACATACGCAGCACGAATACTAAGTAATACTAATCTGAAATGACGGAGGGCTACGACTGGTTTTTGGCGAAAAACCTTTAACGTAATGAACTTGATATCGTTGAAGGAACTGCACAACTTTTTATAAAATATAGTGACGAAAACCTTTACTAAAGAGGTCACTCCCGGTGAAGGGATCTCGGCTCTTTCCCCGTAGAATGAGGTGCAGGATATTCCAAATGAATACCACGATGCAAAGTAAAAGTAATCGGCTATAGTGAAGTTAATGCCCTGACGCAAACTTCTGTCCAAGGGGTCACTCCCGGTGAAGGGATCTCGACCCTTGCCTCGTCGACTGAGGAGCAGGATATTCCAAATGAATACCACGATGCAAAACAAAAGTGAACGTCCTTGCAATAACAGCCTTTTGAAAAATGTTCCAACAACATCAGATTAGGTTTGTTTATCTTGCATTGATCCGAATCAACGCAGTCCCATCAATTAATCACACCACAAAGAACGAAAATATACTGACGTACGTATATGCCATCCGCATTCGCCACTGGGTCCCGTCATCACCCGTTAGGTTAGCTAACTAACGACAGAGCGGGGACTGGACTAGCGCGGATGAAAAACATATACAACATCTACTAATATATATACCAATATATTATATTTCGCTCAAGGCGTGATAAAAAGCAACATCACAGAAATGTACAACATCACAGAACAATACAGATATCTGGAAGCCCCGGGTTTCACAGAGCCGCTGCTGAAACCCGACGTTCCCCTGGTCGTGTGGATAGCCTGTGCAATGAAATCCTAGACCCCTACGGGCGCGGCAAGTCACCCGCCAAAACCTGAAGCGAGGCAGCCCCCTCCAGCACCGTGAATGGACCACCCAGCACTTCACGGAATCCGGTAACTTGGGCATCCCTCCTGGGTCAACCTGTACCCCCTACGAGTGCGGCGAATAGCCCGCCAATCCTAGAGCGAAGCCCCCTTCCGTCTCAATGCCATGAGATGCGGGCCCGTTGCCCTCTAGAACCCGGCTATCCGTGCACCCCACCGCGGGGCAACCCTAGTACAGAAAGTAAAATATACATACACCGGGTACATCGACCGCAACCAGGTCGTGCCCCAAAAGAATAATACAAACAGGCAGTGACGGCAGTCCACATGTCGGACGCTCGCCCCGCAATATCAAATGTACATAATACAACAAAACTGTACTAGCATTGCATCCAGGCTATCCCCCACGACCGATCCGCAACAACACAGCATAAACATAGAACATCAACGTGAAAGTCACGTTCGCAATTCCGTCTAACCGGGCTATAGCAGCTAGACCGGATTTACCGATCGAGTGACATTCACGGTCGCAGATATAATGTAAATACTGTGAAATAATGTGTTTAAAATTTTCCGATTGACCAAAAATTAACAAGTGGGCCCCCAATCAAAACTGTAGCACTCACAGAAAACCTGGGCCCAATTTTAATATTCCAAAACCCCTAAAATAAGCCCACAAGCCCACTGAAAAAAGTTGGTGAAGTGAAGCCTACTTTCTGCGGCGGATGCACGGCCAAAAGGGGGTTTTGGCCGCCCTTCCGCGGTCGTACGGAGTGATCGCTTTACCAAATTTTTGCAGTATTCTTAGAACTCCCTGCACATCATTCTGAGACCACCTGAAAAATTTTTATACTCCAAAAAATTTCGACAGAAACTGATTGTGCTAGAAAAATACGGTTTTTGGAAATTTTGGTCGATCGGAAACGCAAACACATCAAACGAAGCTAGGTAAGGTTAATGGCCTGGCTCTGATACCATGTTGCGCCACGGCAGCGCCCCGGCCTCGTACTCGAGGCCAAAATGCGGAATCAAAAATTTTTCCTTACTCGGAAACCGGCGCTACCGCGGACAATGAAAACCCGGATCGTAACCATTAACCTAATGCTAGCAATCAAGAGATAGGGTGAGAAGTATACCGAGTGATCCGTGTCCTCCGGTCTTCTCGTCATCGTCCCGATCTCCCGCGGAAAGTCTTGCCTCCACATCGTCCCCTCCTCGCCGGAAAGGGCACCACAACGCCTGCGTCTTTTACGGGCTCCCGCCTCAATACCGAGGCAACTCGGGCATGAAGCCGGCAACTCGACATGCTCAAGATATGCTGTAGAATGTGTAGTAGATCATGCTAGTCTCATTTTGGGTTTGTAGTTGCCATGATGGAGGAATGGGGTTAGGAAAAATGGTGCTTTCATTTTTCCGAAACAAGAAGAAGAAGGAGATGAAGAATTCCTCCCATAACAAAGATGAACTCTCTCATTCTTTTTTTTTTCTCTCTCTTTCTTTTTCTTCTTCTCTCTTTTCTAATGAAAAACTTATCATCTAAATGAGAATGGTGGAGGAGGTAATATGAAGCAAGAAGGGAGGTGAGTGTAGGATCAATTAAGAGGTGACCACAAACAAACACTATCATAACAAAAGCACATCCTAACCATACCCTCTCAAATCACCATTAAAGCAAGTGATGGTGCAAGATAAGAATGATATCAAAAAAGATGCTTTCATAATAAATCCTTATGCAAATAAAACCTCCACCAAATGTAATTTGCAAAACTGCAAATTACCCCCTCCATCAGAAAAGTCCGGCCGGGAAAGAACAAAGAAAAACCGGCCGGAATGGAATGCAAACTGGCAACTCCAGAAAACTGGTCCCGTAATAAATTACAGGAAAACCCCGATACTGTGCATACACACCCGCATCTGTATTCCGACCGGATACAAATGCAATGAGACAAAATCTACACTGTACTAAACTAGGATCCGGCTTAAACCAAAGCCGGCTAGTAATATCCGTTCGATCCTGATGCGTGCAATACCGCACGTATCTGATCGAATCCTGCCATATCTCCATACGGCCTCTACAGCGTTTCGCCCGAAAGCTTGAGTAACTGAAAGTGTAGTGGACTCTAAAGACTCGTCAATACTATGGCTGTGGATTTAACCACTAGCACGTCAGAGGTATAAGCCAATACGTGACGGGCCACCAGCTATTGACCAAAAGGGACGTCGATGAGCGAACTCATCCTGACACCCTACTGAGCCTGTCAGTGACAATATCCGTACAGTCCGGTCCGTTCGTCTATGAGGATCGCATGTCGGGCCTAGGGGGTTGGTAAAAGTCAGACCCCCAAAAGCGGTACAAGTCGTGTCGGAGTGTAGCCCAGAACGCCCTGAGATACTACTGGAATACCTACCAGTAAATCTCCTGCCTCGGCCGAGGGCTTTGCGTAATGGCTCTCCTAGACACAGCGCGACCTCACCCCCAATACCGGGAGAGACGAACCCCTGAAGATCCGCTCACTGCCTCCATGTGGCTCGGGACTGTACCCAACTAAAACCTGTTTGCACGACTCCTTTGAGCCGTGGTAGGGTAGTAATCAGAGCACAGTGGGAACTCACACGAGACAAATGACGATCCTCAGGTCGATGAACTAATCTGTACACATGTCACCAGGGAACTGCTATCTGACGTCAGGTATAAGCTCAACTAGCAGGTTCCCGGCGAGTCCTGTCCGGTGTACTCATAACCCAATGAGCACCTGTATACATCTTAGGTGAACCAACTGACACCAGTGGCTTGTGAGACCGGCCACCGCCCCTCGTCGGGGTCTCGACTGTATACACTAGTCTACTAATGGAGTATCGATGCCCTGTCTCGAAACTCCTACGACTAGGGACCTTTTAAGGATGTGCTTATAGACTACCAGCTCCCACGTATATGATCGCCATCATACTGCTGGTAGTCAAGCAAGAATCCTAGGGGCTCTATCAACGTGTAATAGCGACATGTCAGGTCACCTAAAGCAGTACACGATGATAAAGATAAACCAGATAGCATACTATCATCTCGAGTAAGACTGTCCTACCGGGATAGGTCCTCCCTCAATCATTGCAATCACGTGCCTGTGATCCAATAATTGACTCTGAGGGCACTATCTCCAACAGTTGTAAAAATCCGATTTTTCATAACGTTTCCGCCTCCCCGCAAGCACCGGGGTGGGCAACGTGGACTTACAGCAATAGCAAGTAGGATCCAAATGGATTTAAGCATGGCTACAGGAGAAAAGGTTTTATCATAGTCCAGTCTTGGTCTTTGTCAAAATCTTTTCGCCACAAGCCTTGCCTTATAGGTCTCCACCTACCCATCTACACCGATCTTTCTTTTAAAGATCCATTTTCACCCTACGGGTTTTACCTCAGAGGGTTCAACATCCAAAGCCCATACTTTGTTGGTGTACATAGACTCCATTTCGGATCTCATGGCATCCAGCCACTTCACAGAGTCACCACTCGTGATAGCTTGCTGAAAACTGGTAGGGTCATCATCATCCATGATGCAATCTTCTCCATCACCATCAATGAGAAAACCGTAGTATCTCTCCGGTGGGCGAGAAGTCCTACCAGATCTACGGAGTAGCTGAGCTTCATTAGGTTCTGTTGCAACATCAGGTTCAACCAAGTCGTCATTTGTAACTTGTATCTCTAGAATCTCTTCTAGATCTACCACATTGCCATCAACATCATTTGGAAAAATCTCATTTTCCAAAAACGTGGCATTTCGAGAAACAAACACCCTTTGTTCTTCCTTGTGGTAGAAAAGATATCCATATGAACTTTTTGGATATCCCACAAATACACATTTGACTGATCGTGTCTCGAGTTTGTCCGGATTCTACTTTTTGGCAAAACATGAACAACCCCAAATCTTAACTCGCTTAAAAGATGGTCTCTTCCCATACCATATCTCATATGGAGTGGTAGACATGGTCTTGGTTGGAACCCTGTTCAATAGAAAAGCTGCAGTCTCCAATGCATGCCCCCAAAAGGAGAGGGGCAACTCAGCATCACTCATCATGGATCGTACCATATCTAATAGGGTTCGATTCCGCCGCTCTGACACACCGTTGTGCTGTGGTGTGTAAGGGAGAGTGAGCTAAGAGAGAATCCTATTCTCTTTTAGGAAGTTCGAAAACTCAGTACTAAGATACTCTCCACCTCGATCTGATCGAAGTATTTTGATGCTCATTCCAGTTTGTTTTTCTACTTCAAGTTTGTACTCCTTGAATTTCTCGAAAGCTTCAGACTTGTGCATTAATAAAAATACGTGACTGAATTTGGAGAAATCATCAGTAAAAGTTATGAAGTAAGAAAAACTGCCTCTCGCATGTGTAGACATTGGCCCACATACATCACTATGTATGAAGCCCAAGTGCTCAGTAGCTCTTTCTCCATGTCCAGTAAACGGAGTTTTGGTCATTTTCCCTTTGATACAAGACTGACAAGTCGCATATGATTTGTACTCAAAAGGATTTAAATATCCATCTTTATGAAGCTTGTTTAGTCTTGTTTCATTAATATGACCAAGTCTACAATGCCAAAGAAAAGCTTCATTTATATCTGAAAATTTTCTTTTATTTGTGTGTTGTATGTTGAAAATTGCGTGTTGATTCAGGACATATATCCCGTTATTAAGTGTACCATAACCAATCAACTCTTGATTTAGTTTAATGTTCATAACATTATGCTGCAATATAAAATGATATCCTTCATTGTCTAACAAAGAAACGGATACAATATTATAAAGCATGCTTGGTACAAAATAACATGGGTTCAAAACCAATAAACAACCCGATGGTAACCCTAGGTGATACTCTCCCACTGAAACTGCATTTACATTGGAACCATTTCCAACTCTGAGAGTATGATCACCGGTCTTCAAGACTCTGCTATTTCTCAACCCCTGCACAGAATTGCAGATATGAGAACCCGGACCGGTATCCAATACCCAGGAAGCAGAGTTTATAGAAAAACAGTTTTCAGTTACGAACACATCTGAAGTTGAAGCATCACCATGCTTTCTTTTCTTGAGAACAAGGTACTCAGTACAGTTCCGCTTCCAGTGCCCCGTCTTCTTGCAATAGAAACATTCTCCTTTTCCCGACTCCGCAGCTTTGGATTTGTCTTTCCCCTTCACCTTCTTAATTCCACCTCTCGGTTTGGTGGATTTCTTCTTATTCTTTCCCTTGGCCTTGGCTTTTGGGACGGAAAAGGAAGATTGTCCAACAATCAGAGAGGGAGAATTCTCTTTAAGCGTACTCTCCGTGTTTCTCAACATATTGAGAAGTTCGGGTAGTGATTTCTCCATGCAATGCATGTTGAAGTTCACTATGAATTGAGCAAAGGCAGATGGAAGAAACTGTAGAATAATATCCATATACTGCTCATTCTCCATTGTCCATCCGAGGTCCTCAAGCTCTTCAATAAGAGCTATCATCTTCAAAACGTGATCGCCAACTGGTATGCCAGGAGCCATCCGCATCTGAAACAGCTTTCGAGATGCTTCGTATCTGTAACATTTCAAAAAAATAAAATATTATTCTTAGGAATTTTTATAATTAAATAATAAATATTATGAATATTTTAATAGTGCGGTATAATTAATTTCCAATAAATTGGGAAATATTTGGAAAATTATAGGAATTACTGAAATGAGGGTGTTTTATATGATTTAAGCAAATTATAAATTCCTTATGATTAATTATATTCTATTTTAATGCCAATCGCGATTAAATATCGCTAATCGTGCATTAAGCTAGTTTTGTGCATGCGACATGCACAAAGTCATTTTTCACACTTGTTACATTTTCCTCCATGGCTTTTCTTTTCAAATGTATTGGTTTGGTTTTAAATGAGAGAAAAGAAAAGAGAAGAAAAGTAAAGAAAAGAAAAGAAAAAGGAAAAATATTAAAGAAAAGGGTATGGGAAAGAGAGAGAGAGAGAGAGAGGGTGAGGGGTCAACCTTGGACCATGGCTCATCATTCTCACTTCATCATCTTCATCATTTCTTCTCCTCTTTCCCCATGGCAGCCTTCCACTTCTTCCCTCCTCTACCTCCTCACAACTCCATAAAAAACACATCAAAACTTCATCCCCCCTTCACTAAAAACATGCACAAGCTCATCACAAACACTTTGGACCAAGAAAAATCGGATTTTGAGCACTTGGGGCAACTCAAGAATTTTCTTGAGTTGCCAAATGAGGTAATTCCTTTACCATTAGTATTGTATTTCATCCACTTTAGCATAAATGCATGTTTAGAACCGATTTAGTGTTGTTTAGTGAACTTTGAAAATTCCAAGTTGAGGATTGGGGTTTGAATTGAATCCAAAGGTGTAATTGAGGTTAGTAGAGGCCATACAATCCCCGTGGTGATGGTTTATTGGACTAAACCAGAGACTAGAACCCTATTTAGCAAACTTAGAAAACCCCGATATCGGGAATTTGTGGAAATTGTGAGGTTATTTAGAGATCTGCTAACACCCGGGGACACTAGGAATTATTTTGCAAACACAGTGAGTCATGCAGGTAACCTAGATGCTAACCCCAAGACTCGAGACCCCAATTACATGGCCAGGCCGTAGATTTATTCACTTTGGCCAGTAATTATGGCCAGGGCAGTGTGGAAATGATCCGTGTTTGGTCCAGGGTTTTATCTCCAGTAAATTAGACCCTCCACATGTGCAAAATTGGCTAATTTCACCTAGGGTAAAATCTGGGGCCATTTTCTTGAGTTGCTGCATTGTTTTGCGACTTCGTTTTAATTTGGAATTTGGTATTTGATATTGTGTACCGTCGTCTGATGTTTGTACGTCAGCGACGGGGGTTGTTTGGTGGTTTTGAAGGCGTAGGCTATAGGTTCTAACCTATAAGCGATTCGCATGCCGTTTTGGTTTTCATGTTCGATTCTTGATACTATATGACGCATTGGAAATTATAGGTACCCCACGCGGACTTCGAGACGATAAGGATGAGAGTGGCGTCATCAACTCCAGCAAGCGAGGATCGAGGTGAGTAGATATATATCTACGGGGGAAGTCGGGTAGATGGCGTATAGCACCCCCGCAGTTCGTAGTGTAGTATACGATATATATGTTATATATATATGATTATGTGTTGTGAAACTTGGATGATTAGTAAGTAAGATTTTAGATGTTCATGGGTTAGCTTTAGTGTATTAGAAGTAACTTAGGTATTTTCTTAGTCGCGAACCCTAGAATAAGATTTACACACACGCACACACACACGTATTCATTTTATTACTTGTGCGTATATGGGGATATGTATATATATATACACACATAGGTATGGGACTATGTATATATATATATATACGTATACGTATACATATACATGGACGATGAGGATAGTACTGGAGGGTCCCGACAGCGCCCCGGCCGTCGAAACGCGGCCAAAATGCGGAACAAAAATTTATTAAACCGGCGCTACCTTTACCCGATTTCTGGATCGACCTTATCCCCTATACTAGCGAACTAACTAAGAGTTAGGAAGGTTATACCGAGATGATCCAAGTCCTTCGGTCTTCATTCGAAGCTCCTAGCGATCTTTTGATGATGTTTGGTTGCCGGTTTTCCTCCATCTCCGGTGATCCACCCGAGAGAAACGGCGCAAGCTCCAACCTCGACAAACGAGATAATCGACGCTCCAAAGTTGCTAGCTATGGAGAAGGGGGGTGTATGAAAGTGTCACTACCATTTTCTCTCTTTTCTTGTGCTCAATGGAGCAACCATAGAAGAAGAATGAGGTGATGACGTCTTGGCATGAACCAAAATGGTGAAAGCTTTTGTGTGAATGAGAGAGTGGGAGTATAGCAAGCATAATCTCATCAAAATGAAATCCATCCTCTTCTAAAAGTGGCCGGCCCCCCTATATTCTCATTCCCACAAAAATGTAATTTGTTTAATTTCATTAAACAATGTGAACCATTAAACAAATGAGCACCATACTTTGCACCATGCCTCAAAACCATACCTCCTTTCCACCTCATTTCCCAAATGATTTTTAATAAAGAAAATCATTAATGAGGTGGCACCTTCTAGAAGCTATTCCGTATAAAATACGGAATACTTTCCGGTACATGTATCGAAATACATATACGCGTACTCGTACAAAGATATGCATAGCCAAGAGAGAAAATGAATAGTGAACAATAATACTAGAATACGTATATACAAATACATATATGAATTATTAAATCAAAACCTGATTTAATAAACTGGCTTAATCCGAAGCCGCTAGTATTATCAACCGTCCAATTAAAGTCGGCGCAGCAAGTACACATATTTAATCGGACATCTGTATGTATCAATATACCTCATGTACACCATATCGCCTGAATCGTGAAAACCCTCTGTGTGGGACTCTAAAGACTTGTCAATACGCTGGCAGTGAGTTTAACCACAAGCACGTCAGCGGCACTAGCTGTACGTAACGGCTACCTAGGTATTGAGCGAAAGAGAGGCTGACGAGCAAACTCATCCTAAATCCTTACTGAGCCTGTCAGTGACAATATCCGTACAGTCCGGTCTATTCGTCTAAGAATATCGCATATCGAGTCTAGGGGGGTGGATAAAGTCAGACCCCCACCAACGCGATATTTAGTGTCGGTATGAAACCCATCACCACCTGAGAAACTATCGATCCTGGATCGATAATTCTTGTCCACCGTGGCCACGGATTTATGGTGATGGCCATCCGTACACAACGTGACATCAACCCCTAATACCGGGAGAGACGAATCCCCGATGATCCGATCACTGCCTCTATGTGGCTTGGGACTGTACCCAACTAAAACCTGTTTACACGACTCCTTTGAGCTGTGGTAGGGTAGTAATCAAAGCACAGTGGGAACTCACACGATACAAATGACGATCTCAGGTTGACAGACTAACCTGTAAACATGTCACCTGGGAACTGCTATCTGACAATAGGTATAATACCAACTAGCAGGTTCCCAGCGAGTCCGTCCAGTGCACTCATAACCCAATGAGCACTTGTATACTATCTTAGGTGAACAAACTAACACCAATGGCTTGTGAGACCTGGACACCGCCCCTCGTCGGGGTCTCGATCAGTATACACTAGTCTACACTGGAGTATCGATGCCCGGTCTCGATACTCCCATGACTAGGGACATTTAAGGATGTGCTTATAGACCCCCAGCTCCCACGTATGTGATCGCTATCACAATGCTGTCAGTCAAGCAAGAATCCTATGGGCTCTATCAACATGTATATGATGATAAAGACAAACCAGATAGCATACTATCATCTTGAGTAAGACTGTTTCATCGGTATAGGTCCTGCCTCAATCATCATAATCCCAAGTCCGCGACTATGATAATTGCCTTGAGGGCATTATAGCCAACAATCTCCCACTTGCACTTAAGGCCAATTATTGCGATATCGCATACTAACAGCCCGTGTGATACCGAACACCCAACTTCTCTACTAATCAGTTTCGCAAAGCCTGTTTGTGAAAATGATTGCGTTCGAGAAATAGCCTCAGTGAGTGGATCTGCTCCACTGTTTCTTTCTGCATCTCTCTATATCTCAACTTCGAAGAGAAAACTATCTCCCGAAATGAGCAACACCTGTCTTAGAATTTGTCTGGATATCTGATGAGACTCAGTTCACAAATGAACTCCAAATCCAGCAAACTACTTAGACTGTATCATTCACTGAATTTAATCAGTATCCTGCACCTTGCCTTTCCTCAGTACCCGCTTGGACCACCTGCCAACATACTGTCCCTCAAAAGAGGGAAAACTATAACTCTGACAGTCACTCTGTCATCCAGGTCACCTTGGAAGCCTGATATGATAACTGTCTCCAGAAGGAGGCTGTCGTTACCATATCCCAAAAACTTTCACTTATGTTCATAAACTGCTTCCCAATATTTCTCCAGGATTGGATTAATATATATCTGCTTATTACATCTAGTGCAAAAGCAATATCTGGTATGGTACTTGACATTTCATGATTAACTCAATTGCCTAAGCAAATGATATGTTAATCATGTAGATCCCTCTCCCCTTTAGTCTGCAAGACACCTTTAGAGAGGGTGACTCCATCACCTGCAGGTACACCACCATGCCAGGAGTCGTCCATTTAATGTCAAAGTACCCAGATTGGGATACTTCCCAAATCTTGATCTAAAACCATAGATCTAGTAACCAGAAACCCTGATATTACATCCATATCCTGTGTGGAGAAACAACTTTGTGACAACCATAGTATAATCGATCGTAGTATAGGAATATCTCTTCCTATTAAGTGCATGTCACCCCAATGCCTGGACATCACTCTTTACTACCTTCTTAGCAGATCCATCTCCTATTCTTATGAAGTCAAAGTTTATGACTGTTACATCAAAATTAGATGATCTATTTCCGCTATACCTGCTTTAGTCTGTAAATAGACATAAGCTACTTGCCTACTATGCTTCCGCTGCTCCCACTGATTACAACAACCCTCTGGCAGAGTCATATACACGTGCACTTCTAAAACTAGTTTAGAACGACGCTATACTCATCCTTCTGCCGGGTCTTATAGTCTAGAACAGCAGTAATGGCAAGCCGGGGTAAACAAGAACCTCCCTTCACCATCTCTGAGAAGACCGAAGTACCTCTCGGGTGCCTGAGGTTACCCACCAAAATCTGTGGAGTGGCTAATGGAACGTCGAAACTAATTGAATCGTTAGGTTCTATTAAATCATCAGTGATCGTTTGTGGTTCTGGAATCACTTCCAGTTCTACCATACTCCCACTCGTGTTTTCTGAAAAAGTCCATTTTACTAAAACTGTGGCGAGTCAAGAACAATATAAATATTGATCTTCCTGATGGTAGAAAGTTAACCCTCGTTAAAGCCCGGGATAACCCACAAACAGCCATTACTGAAACGTGCCTTGAGTTTATCCGGATTCTGGTTTTAAGCATCAGCCGGACAACTCCCTATACCTTAACATCGTTAAGATATAAATTGATTCTATATAAATCTAATATAGAAACAAAAGCACTGATCTAATTTTGAACCAGATTCAAAATCATGCAGCTGTCTCCAATGCATATCAACCAAATGGAAAAAAGGACAATCAACATTACTCATCTAGGAGTGCATCCATATATGAGTAACCCAAAAGAGAAGCAAGTTCTCAAAACCATTACTATCAACGGAATACCAAACACAAGTATCTACATCTTTGAATACTTCGAAGAATCCCGATACTTCTAATAAATGGTTCTCTACTTTATTCTTATACTTATGACTTCTCCAAATCTGGACCATGCATTTCAACGAAATACTTGTCCAGAACTGGAGAAGTCATAAGTAAACAGAATATAGTATGAGTACCAACCCCATTGTCTTAATCGACACTGGACAACATACAATACTTTGTACAAGTCCACTGAGTTCAATAACTCAAACCCTGTACGTCGTAGGTTGAAAAACTGTAGTATGGTTAAGAAGAATTACACCGCTGTTGAATGCACCTTACCTAATCACCAATATCAAAAAGATATATCTCAGTTTATAAAAATAAACGTACAGATACATCAGTTTGAAATTGGTGCATAACAACGGATATTCAAATCCATATATTTGCCATCCGAAAAAATCCAGATGATTTCCTCAAATATCACCAATTACAATGAATTCCGATATAATGAGGATCTAATCACCCAATTCCCAATATCTTACTCCCACTCACCATCCGTAATAACATGCAGATGTGAGAAACTGATCTGGTAAACACATACCCTGGAGTTAGAATCCAATTGGGAAAACAGTTTTCAATTAACATTGCACAGTGAAACTGAAGCATAAAATGTTTCAAAAGGGTTAACTGGTATTCCTAGTAACGCCTCTTCCATTTGTAGGGTTCCTAGGCACTCTAGTGAAGTCTCACAAGTGATCAAACATGCACAAATCAAATTTTATGGGTGCCTACAAACCCGACTACGGATCGTTTACTAGATATTTAGGCGAAAACATAAACTAGTTAACATCTTAACTAAAGAAACGGATATACAACCTTTGTAGATCCGGTCCACCACCTCCACGGCTCTGCAATGAAGTCCCCTCGCTGTCCAAATCATGTCTTGGGCTCTAGCGTCGGCATCATCGAAGAATGGGCGGGCTTGATCGTCGGTTCGATGCCGAAGATGATCTACGTTGAGGCATCGCTAGAACAAGATTCAACTTCACCAAGTCGGAAAAACTTGTGAAGGAAACACCCTATACTACTTGGCAAGAGGTAGAGGATGAAGAAATAGGAAGTGGGTAAATTTTAGTTTTGGATTTCTCACTAGATTTCATGACTTGCCATTGGAGTAGCAAGCTTTCTTCATTGTTGAAGAAGATGAAGAAGAAGAAGAAGATATGATAAGTTAATTAAAAATGAGATAATTAAATCAATACTTATCATGACTTCAACTATAGTTAAGTGTAGAGAATTAACTTGGGTTAGTTAAATGGTTAGGGTTAAGTATAAGACAAGAATGAAGACTAAGTCAAAGCTTCAAGAATCTTTAACTAAAAACAAAATAAGCAATCATTCATTTATCTTTTTCATTTTCCAAAATGGATATAAATAAATAAGATAAATGAATAAGTAATCAAAACCCTAATCATTAACTTAAACCATGGTTTGATTCTTTACACTTAACCAAGTAAGCATGTATCATCAAACATGATACAAACATGTGCACAAAACTATATCGCATATACAATGTGCACAATTCAAGTGAGAAAATCCATTTAAAGTGAACCAATACTAGATAATGCAAAGCAATATATCAAATATATAATTATACATTAAATCATTAAATCAACACTTGATTCGATGATCCGGTCATATCGGATATAACCGACTAGTATCATATGTATCGGCTTATCGAATCAATCCTTGATTCGATAACTAGGTTATATCGCATATAACTATTCGACACATTCATCGCGAGAATTAAATACGGTATCACATACACGCATTATTCTCGGTCCCGCACATATCTCATATGCGCTCCTATTTCGTTTCGCTTGAGCTAGGAAACCTCTGTGTAGGACTCTAAAGACTCGTCAATACGCCGGCAGCAGATGATGATCATATCAAACACCCATAAGCCGCAAGCGGTCTGCTAAACGTAACGGCCACCCGGGTATTGAGCGATCAGAAGATCGACGAGCAAGCCCGCTCACACTCCTGCGAATCCAACCAGTAACACTTACCGTACGGTCCGGTCTGTTCGTCTGATATGTCGCATATCTCGCCTAGGGGTGGTAAACGTCAGACCCCAATAGCTCGATAAGTCATGCCGACTTGAGGTCCATAACATTCGTGAAACTACTGATAACTCTTACCAGTATATCACTGCAACCCTGGCCAGGGATTTCCTGTTATGGCCAGTCGAGCATAGCACAACATCAACCCCCAATACCGGGAGAGACGAATCCCCTCCTATCGCTCATTGCCTCCATGTGAATCGGGACTGTACCCAAAAACCACCTGTTTGCACGACTCAGTAGAGCCGTGGTAGGGTGGAAATCAAAGCACAGTGGGAGACACATAAGACTCTATGACGATCTCGGGTCAACAGACTAAGCTGTACCAGTGTCACCAGAGAACTGCCATCTGACGTGAGGTATAATACCATCTGGGAGTTCTCCGCGAGTCCGTTCAGTGTACCTAGTCTCCACTGAGCACCCGCATACCATCTTCGATGTCAAACACCAATGGATATGGGATCATCCATCGCCCATCGCATGGGTCGAGAAGATATGCGCTAGTCTACTCTGGAATATCGATGCCCCGTCTCGATATTCCCTCGACTAGGAACATTTCAAGGATGTACTCATGGACTACCCAGGCCCCACTAGTATATCTACATCATAGTCCTAGAAGTCGAGTACAGATCCTATGGGCTTTATCAACATGTAATCAGAGAGACAGAAAGTATACATGTTAAGATAAAGTGCAACCAGATAGCGTACTATCATGTCGAGCAAGAAAGTCCTACCTATATATGTCCCAGCATCCACTACAATATACATCCAATGTACAGTAATGGCCTCTAGGGCATACATATAACTAACAATCTCCCACTTGCACTAGGGCCATCTGCAGCAGTGGTTGCAGTATCACATACTCAACCATCCCCTAAAAGTCTCTCTTTGGGAAAAGGGCCTTCGTGAGTGGATCCGCCGTGTTGTCCTCTGAGTCTACTCTCCTAACCTCGATCACCCTGGAGATCAACTATCTCCATGATCAGGTGATGCTGCCTTCGATTATGTCTGGGTCACTGATCGGACCAGGGTTCCAGGGCCAAAGCCACAGTTCCATTGTCATACAATGGTAGGAACCTAGTTCATCCTATGAACAAATATACACCCAAACTTCCTCTTTGGTAGTATCTTCAATAGCGATGTTACCAGCCTTTATCATCTAGTTTGCCACGGTATCTAGCTTGGAACTCTTCCAACATACCGTCCCTTTACTGAGGGTAAAGACAGTGCCTGTGACTGACATTCAGTCGTCTTTATCACCCTGGAACTCTTCCAGTGATTCCCCCCCAGGATCGATTGATACCATCTCACTACATCTAGTGAGAATCCTAACATCCAATTACATCTATCTCATAGATGAAAACTCAGGATTTAGGAGGTATCACTTTGATCCTTTTTGGGGAATCCTAGTGATAATAGGAGATTGACCGATCGTAGTATAGGAAACTCTTTTCCTATCAAGAGTATGTGGTCTACGTACAATATGAAGATGACCACCTTACTCTCTACTACCCTTTTGTATATACAAGGTTCGTCTACCATTTTGATGAAGTCAAACACTTTGACTATCACATCAAAACAGACGTTCCAACTCCGCGATGCCTGCTTCATTATGTAAAGCAACTTGCACACGTTTCCGCTGCTCCCACTGTTTACGAAGACCTCTGGCTGTGTTCTTATAGACGTTCTCTTCTAAATCAGTATTTAGAAAATCAGTCAGGGCACCCAACCATCAGATATCGTAGTCATGGTATGTAGCAATGTTAAGTAGGATCCGGATGGACTTAAGCATAGTCACTTGGAAAAGGTTTCATCATTATCCACGCCTGGTCGATGACGAAAACCTTTAACAAGTCTAGCTTTGAAAGTCTCAACTTTTCCATCTACACCAAGTAATCTTCTCAAGATATACTTGCTCCTGATGGGGATTTAACCCTTCAGATATAGCAGCTAAAGTCCATACTTTGCTGGTGTACATGGATTCCATCTCAGATTGCTAAGCATCCAGCCATTCTTACAGAGTCCCTACTCTCGATGGCCTGCTCGAAAATAGTTGGGTCATCATCTCATGATGCAATCCTTGCTCCCACTGTCATCGAGAAACCGAGGTATCTCTCAGGCGGATGAGGAACCCTACTAGATCGGCGGAGAGGCTGAGGTTTGTCGGGAACTATAGAATCCTTTGGTTCTGTCAAATCATCAACTGCAGTTTTGTATAGCTGGAACCTTTCCAGTTCTACAGAACTGATCCTGCCTCGATCTTGTCCGGATTTTGCTTTTGACATAGGCCGGACAACCCCAAATCTTAACTCGCTTAAGAGATGGGTTCTTCCCATACCATATCTCATATGGAGTGGTAGGCACTGATTTGATTCAAACCTAATTCAATAGGTATGCAGCTTCTCAAGTGCATAACCCCAAAAGGAAATAGGTAACTCAGTAATACTCATCACAGAGCACACCATATCTAATATTGTGTAATTGCTCCGCCCTGATACACCGTTGTGCTGTGGTGTATTCAGAGGAGTAACACTGAGAGAAAATCTCATTCTCCTTTAGAATAGTCCAGGAATTCTATGCACAAGTATTCTCCTCCCTGATCTTATCATAGGACATAATACTTATACCCGTATTTTGGTTCTCTACTTCCAACTTATATTCTGTGAATACCTCAAAAGCTTCGGACTTATGTTTCAACAGGAATATACAACTGAATCTTGAGAGATTATCAGAGAATATAATGAAGTATAAAGAACCAGTCCTGGCATGTGTAGACAGGAGACCCTAGATACATCATCATGTATTAGTCCCAAGGGTTTACTAACTCTTCCTCTGTTTCCAATGAACAGAGCTATGGTCATCTTATCTTTGTGACATGACTGGCAAGTTTCGCAAGATGTAAATTCAAACTGATTTAAATATACATCTAAATGTAACTTCAGCCAGTCGGGTCGCATTGATATGACCTAGTCTACAATGCCTCAAGAAGAATTTGTTCATTTCTGAACTCTTCCTCTTGTGTGTGTTCAGTATACTAGGAACTGTAGTTTGATTTAGAACGTTAATGCTTTTAGATAGCGTGCCTGAACCGATCAACTTTTGATATAGGAAATGTTCAAAACATTATCCATCAATACAAAATTATATCATTTCTTTATTAATAAAGAGACTGATATGATTTTGTATATCAGGTTCGGTATCTAATAGCATTTGTTCAGAATCAATGTATTCGTAATACAGGGTGACAGTGACCAACAGACTTGGCTGCAACACTTGCCCCCGTTTTCTGCCTCATGAAACTTATCACCCTTTCTCAGTTTTTCTACCTTTTTGTAGCCCTATGTAACATATTACATATCTGGGATCCTGATCCGGTATCATATACCCAGGATGCAGAGGATACTGAGAAACAATTCTTTGTAATGAACACACCCGAAGAAGATGCATCATATGCACTTTCTTCGTTTGGGCGGCATAGGAATTCTGGTATTCCCCAATTTCCTGCTCTGTCTTATAACAATTATAAGTTGGAGCGGGACCAACGTTCCCCAGCTCAGTATAACAAGCGGGTTCGGTCAATACATCCGTATTATTATCTTGATTAAGGCGTGATATGGTCGCTACCAGGAGAGAGAGAGAAGAAAACACTCTGCGTGCGCTCTTGCAAGATCAGATTGGTTATATATTTTATCTAATCAGGATGGCTCCCACTGTTTTTATCAAATCTTCCTTCAAAACCTAAAAGGAAAGACTAGCCGGGATTAATTACACTCTACAAGTTCGCCAATCTTTCAGCCAGGCCAGTGTCGGTACTTTGAAGGAGGTTCCCCGTGCTTTCGCACGGACCTAATTACTGTAAACCTCGTTTTCCCAGAGGCGTAACCCCGTTGACACCTTTCTAGACACCTACTTGATCGGCTAATTGCAAAGTGCAAAACTCTCCCAGGAGTAACAATTACTCGCAGTGGGTATCGGGATCCAACTATCACATAGAAGGTATGCAATCTCATTGCAAATTTCAACACTTGAAACTCCCGATAAAGGTTTTTACCCCTAGCACCTATGACCTTAACTATGGTCAACAAATCACAAGTACTAGTCAAGTTCTACCCGTCATTTCGTGATTAATTAGACCCACCCACATGACCCTTAACTAAGGTCAACAAAGTCACGCGACTGTCCTAACTAATCGCATCATATGCGGTGTAGGAAGACATCACTTAGCTACCGTACACTGTGCCTTGACTATGGTCAACAAACACAGCACGAATACTAAGTACTCTACTTCCTAAAATGACGGAGGGTTGCGGCTGGTTTTTGTGAAAACCTTTAACGCTTTGAACTTGATCTCGTTGCGGAATCAAATGGTTTTTAAATGGAATGTTTTCGAGGCTTTTCTAGTTTTGCTAAAGGGGTCACTCCCGGTGAAGGGATCGTCGGCCCTTTCCTCGTCGAATGAGGTGCGGGATATATCATATATATCACTGTGCAAAGCGGAAACTACAGAAGCGATCAAAGACAAACCGAGTGTGTAGCATCTGCCAGTTATTGCTAAAGGAGTCACTCCCGGTGAAGGGATCTCGGTCCTTTCCTCATCGAATAAGGTGCAGGATGTTCTATAATGAACACCGCGATGCAAAGCAAGAACTGTAGCTACCTGTTTTAATTTTGAAATTCGATTCCACAACATCAATTAGGTTTATTTTCTTTCATTAATCACATTAATGAATATCCCATCATTTAAGTCCACCTAAACATCACAGATAAATATAACGTACGCTTATGCCATCCGCATTTGCCTCGATGTCCCGTCTGCACCGTTAGGTTAGGTAACTAACGCCAGAGCGAGGCAGGGCTAGCGCGGGTGTAAAACATAAGCAACGTCTAAATAATATATCATATATACTATAATATCTGTCACAGAACATCACATGATCACAGATAAAACACAGCAGAAGAAACATATGAAATATTGGATATACTAGGACGTCCGTGTTTTCAATACGAGCCAGTATAAAACACGGATTCCACGGTCGTGATGAATAGCCAATCCCACACCCCTAGACCCCTACGAGAGCGGCAAGCAACCCTACCAATTCTAGGGTTAGGAGACCCGGACTCGACTCCTCGAGTTGGTCTCCCTCTGGACCCCAGAACCCGGTTACTTGTGCTCCCCTCCTTGGGTCTATCCTAATGCGGAAAAGTAAATAATATACAACGGGTGACGACTTCCGCAACCTGGAAGTGCCCCAATAAAAGAATATTACATACAAGTTTTTACATGAATGAAAATGAAAAACACTCATCTCACATAAAAAAAACCCCGGCTATTCAAACACGACGATCCAATATAACATATCCAGCAACACATAACATCACATGTCATCAACGTAAGCAAACATGCGTATCCCAATTGTCGTTTACATATAGCAACGAAACCGGCGATATCACATATTACACTTACGGTCACAGAAAAGAAAGTGTAAAACTACAACAGTTGGAATCCGCAACCACCTCAGACATCGCATGCCTGACCAAATGAATTACTTAGACATCGCATGCCTAACAATTATAAACCCCGCATTTTAGTCTCATTATCGAAAACTCTTTTCAATATCAAGTCGGGCAATTCAACAAGATTCCCGACATTCTGATCGAATGCTAGTCGCAAACTTTAGTAGGCGGCCGCACCCCCGACTCCGTCGACGAAGTGCACCAAGGCGGAACACCGCTACCGGGAGCACCCGAACGGATGCTTTCGGCGACGGGGTTCTCCTACAGTCACTTAGTCGGGGCTATGGGGTGAGGCTGTCTATTAAGTTTACCCGGCGAGTATCCGCGTACGCTATGTGATTGCGACGGACTTTTGATCACATCAAAATTCCATGGCAACCGATCAAGTGAGACTAAACTGCTACGTTTATAATATTCATTCCGTTATCTCATAACAATTTATGAATTCCAATTATTGTATCACATTCCGGATAAATAGAAAATGCTAAACTTTTCGATCGAACAATCGAACACCCAAGTTTTCCCGATACAGCTCAACACATGAAATAAGTCTAACAACATTCAGTTCGTGCCTCAGTACCAACGGTCCAGCCGTAGAAGGGTCAAGCCAACGCCTCACATGTGGCACGCCGTACTGCCCCAAACCCGAAGGTTCAAAGGGCAGTTCAAGACGGTCACATAATCGAGTTAAGGTTTGTTGTCTTCTAGAGGGTCCATCGCGTTACTTGCACTACTTAGAACGTCGTTAAACAACGGAAAAATCCAACAATTGGAAATTTCCCGACAGGGGAAAAAATGGGTATTTATATCCGGTTGAACTTTTAACATATTCTAAAAATACCCGGAAAAGCACACCGACGAAATTAGACAGTCCGATCGAATACACCGAGTCCCCAATACAACACAGAAAATACAACTCTGGAAAAATTATTAAAAATCCCCAGGAAAATCAGCACAGAAGAATAAGAATTACTGTGCAGAAATAGATGCACAAAACGACAAAGTGGCTGCGGATCCGCCGCATGAGCCTTCTTTAAGGCCGCGGATCCGCGCCTACTTTGTGGAATCATGGTTACGAATTGCACAGTTACTCTTATATTTTCCTGCTGATATTTCTAGATATTTTTAATACGGAAAAATCCTCGAAATTAAAAAAAGTACAGAGAGCATATTCTTAGTCGAGGTTTTGGGTCGATCGGACTTCTGATTCCGTCGGGACTTCGCCTAAGGCTCTAGCTAGGCTCTGATACCACTGTAGGGTTCCTAGGCACTCTAGTGAAGTCTCACAAGTGATCAAACATGCACAAATCAAATTTTACGGGTGCCTACAAACCCGACTACGGATCGTTTACTAGATATTTAGGCGAAAACATAAACTAGTTAACATCTTAACTAAGGGAACGGATATACAACCTTTGTAGATCCGGTCCACCACCTCCACGGCTCCGCAATGAAGTCCCCTCGCTGTCCAAATCATGTCTTGGGCTCTAGCATCGGCATCATCGAAGAATGGGCGGGCTTGATCGTCGGTTCGATGCCGAAGATGATCTACGTCGAGGCATCGCTAGAACAAGATCCAACTTCACCAAGTCGGAAAAACTTGTGAAGGAAACACCCTATACTACTTGGCAAGAGGTAGAGGATGAAGAAATAGGAAGTGGGCAAACTTTAGTTTTGGATTTCTCACTAGATTTCATGACTTGCCATTGGAGTAGCAAGCTTTCTTCATTGTTGAAGAAGATGAAGAAGAAGAAGAAGATATGATAAGTTAATTAAAAATGAGATAATTAAATCAATACTTATCATGACTTCAGCTATAGTTAAGTGTAGAGAATTAACTTGGGTTAGTTAAATGGTTAGGGTTAAGTATAAGACAAGAATGAAGACTAAGTCAAAGCTTCAAGAATCTTTAACTAAAAACAAAATAAGCAACCATTCATTTATCTTTTTCATTTTCCAAAATGGATATAAATAAATAAGATAAATGAATAAGTAATCAAAACCCTAATCATTAACTTAAACCATGGTTTGATTCTTTACACTTAACCAAGTAAGCATGTATCATCAAACATGATACAAACATGTGCACAAAACTATATCGCATATACAATGTGCACAATTCAAGTGAGAAAATCCATTTAAAGTGAACCAATACTAGTTAATGCAAAGCAATATATCAAATATATAATTATACATTAAATCATTAAATCAACACTTGATTCGATGATCCGGTCATATCGGATATAACCGACTAGTATCATATGTATCGGCTTATCGAATCAATCCTTGATTCGATAACTAGGTTATATCGCATATAACTATTCGACACATTCATCGCGAGAATTAAATACGGTATCACATACACGCATTATTCTCGGTCCCGCACATATCTCATATGCGCTCCTATTTCGTTTCGCTTGAGCTAGGAAACCTCTGTGTAGGACTCTAAAGACTCGTCAATACGCCGGCAGCAGATGATGATCATATCAAACACCCACAAGCCGCAAGCGGTCTGCTAAACGTAACGGCCACCCGGGTATTGAGCGATCAGAAGATCGACGAGCAAGCCCGCTCACACTCCTGCGAATCCAACCAGTAACACTTACCGTACGGTCCGGTCTGTTCGTCTGATATGTCGCATATCTCGCCTAGGGGTGGTAAACGTCAGACCCCAATAGCTCGATAAGTCATGCCGACTTGAGGTCCATAACATTCGTGAAACTACTGATAACTCTTACCAGTATATCACTGCAACCCTGGCCAGAGATTTCCTGTTATGGCCAGTCGAGCATAGCACAACATCAACCCCCAATACCGGGAGAGACGAATCCCCTCCTATCGCTCATTGCCTCCATGTGAATCGGGACTGTACCCAAAAACCACCTGTTTGCACGACTCAGTAGAGCCGTGGTAGGGTGGAAATCAAAGCACAGTGGGAGACACACAAGACTCTATGTCGATCTCGGGTCAACAGACTAAGCTGTACCAGTGTCACCAGAGAACTGCCATCTGACGTGAGGTATAATACCATCTGGGAGTTCTCGGCGAGTCCGTTCAGTGTACCCAGTCTCCACTGAGCACCCGCATACCATCTTCGATGTCAAACACCAATGGATATGGGATCATTCATCGCCCATCGCATGGGTCGAGAAGATATGCGCTAGTCTACTCTGGAATATCGATGCCCCGTCTCGATATTCCCTCGACTAGGAACATTTCAAGGATGTACTCATGGACTACCCAGGCCCCATTAGTATGATCTACATCATAGTCCTGGAAGTCGAGTACAGATCCTATGGGCTTTATCAACATGTAATCAGAGAGACAGAAAGTATACATGTTAAGATAAAGTGCAACCAGATAGCGTACTATCATGTCGAGCAAGAAAGTCCTACCTATATATGTCCCAGCATCCACTACAATATACATCCAATGTACAGTAATGGCCTCTAGGGCATACATATAACTAACACCATTATCCTGAATCATGACAGTAACCGTAAACTTACCTGCCCTCACTCCAATCCCTTTATTATGTCTTTACTTATTACCTTCTGTACACCTTTTTTAGGCTAATTGGTTTTCTTCATTCCTTACCCTTCGGCACCAGCCTAAGGTTTGGAAGAAGACTATCCAATAAGCGTAATAGGTGTACTCTCCTAATCCTAGGAGCCCTCGCAACCTGAGAGAAGATAAAGAGAAAAGACATCTGAATAATCCTATTCTTTTTCTCCTGAACCAGAATCCATCCTCGAAAAAGTTCCTTTGAGTTCGTATGTAACTATACGATGGATTTATCCAATGGAAGTGGATATCCGTAGTGATATGGAGTGTCCTAGAGAAAAGCAAAGTGGATGTAGGAGTGGCAGGGGTATACACTGTTTTTGTCGTGAATGTTGGTGATCGCAATTTTCTTTGCCATTATTTTAATCCCTTTATATGTCTTTACTTATTACCTTCTGTACACCACAATTAAGCTTGTTGGTTTTCTTCCTTCCCTACCGCTCTATCCAATAAGCTCAATAGGTGTACCCTCTCCAATCCTAGGAGCCCTCACAACTTGAGAGAAGGTAAAGAGAAAAGACAACCGAATAATCCTATTCAATCTCTCCAGAACCAGAATCAATCCTCGAAAAAGTTCCTTCGAGTTCGTATATAACCATACGATGGATTTATCCAATGGAAGTGGATGTTCGTAGTGATACGAGGTGTTCTGGAGAAAAGCAAAAGGTGATGTAGAAGTGGCAATGATATATGCGATACCGTGATATTCCAAAAGCCAAATTGTTTTAAGAAGGTTCGGTCAACTTGGTTTCATGAGTTTTAGTCAAAGGTCGGGTCATAGTCGCAGCCAGAGAGAGAGAGAGAAGAAACACTCAGCATGCACTCTAACTTAGATCAGAATGGTCGATCATTTTATCTAATCTGGATGGCTCCCACTGTATCCTCAAATTCTCCTCCAAACCTAAAAGGAGAATTAGTCGGAATCACCCGAGGAGTAATCCTACTCATCAGTGGGAATTGGGATCCAACTATCATCACATGATAACTTGATGGAAGCCACTCAAGTCACCACACTCCAGAAGGTATGCGCAAGCCTGGCAAGTTTCCTGTATGTTTGAAACTCCCGATATGATTTTTTACCCCTAACGACCTATAACCTTGACGCTTGCCAACAAATTATAGGTCACTAGTCAAGTTCAACCCGTCATTGTCCTGGATTAACTCGAACCCACCCGCACAAGCCCTTGACGCTTGCCAACAAAGCTGTACGACTGTCTCGATCAATCGCATATCCATGCTACAAATAAGTATTATTCAGCTACTGCACACTATGCCTTGACGCTTGCCAACAAACATAGCACGAATACCAAATAGTACTTATAAGAAATGACGGAGGGCTACAGCTGGTTTTTGGCGAAAAACCTTTAACATAATGAACTTGATCTCGTTGAAGGAATCCAAGTGGTTTTATAAATATATAGTGGCGAAAACCTTTGCTAAAGAGGTCACTCCCGGTGAAAGGATCTCGGCTCTTTCCCCGTCGAATGGGGTGCAGGATATCCCAAACTGAATACCACGATGCAAAGCATAAACAATCGACTATAGTAAAGTTATTACGTTGACGCAAACTTTTACCCAGGGGGTCATTCCCGATGAAGGGATCTCGGCCCTTGCCTCGTCGAATGAGGTGCAGGATATTCCAAATGAATACCACGATGCAAAGCAAAAGAGAACGTCTATAATATCAGTTTTTTTTTAAAAAAATCTTTGCATTGATAAGAATCAACGCAGTCCCATCAATTAATCACACCAGAAAAGAACGAAAATAAAATGTACGTATATGCCATCCGCATTCGCCGCTGGGTCCCGTCATCACCCGTTAGGTTACTTAACTAATGACAGAGTGGGGACTGGACTAGCGCGGGTGCAAAACATATACAACATCTACTAGTATATATATAAATATATATATAACATTCATCCCAGGCATGATATAAAGCAACATCACAGAAACATCACAGAAGCAATACAGAATGGTGGATAATCTGGAGCCCAGGGTTTCACTTGAGCCGCAAGTGAGACCCGACGTTCCCTGTCATGTGGATAGCCTGTGCAATGAAACCTAGACCCCTACGAGCGCGGCAAGTTACCAGCATAAACCAGAAGTGAGGCAGCCCCCTTCAGCAACGTGAATGGACCACCCAGCACTTCAAGTAATCCGGTAACTTGAGCACCCCTCCTGGGTCACCTATACCCCCTACGAGTGCGGCGAATAGCCCGCCAATTCCAGAGTAAGGCCCCCTCCGTCCCAACGCCATGAGATGCGGATCCGTTGCCCTCTAGAATCCGGCTATTCATGCACCCCACCGCGGGGTAATCCTAGTAAAGAAAATAAAATAATATACAAGGGTGACATCGACCTCAGCCCGGTCGTGCCCGAAAAAGAATAATATACAAACTGGCAGTGACTGCAGTCCACATGTCGGACGCTCGCCCCGCAATATCAAATATACAAATGAAAACAACTGTACTATCATTGCACCATTGCTATCCACCACGATGATCCAACCAACATCACAGCACATTACAGAACATCAATGTGAATGTCACGTTCGCAAACCCGTCTAAAAGACATATAGCAATTAGACGGGTTTACCGATCAAATGACATTCATGGTCGCAGATAGAAATGTAAGTAATGATAAACGCACACTTAAATTATCGATTGACTAAAATTCCCAAATTAGCCCCAATAACAAAACAACACTTTACTGAAACCTGGGCCAAAACAGAATATCACAAAAATCACAATTCCATGTCTCTGAGAAACAGTGAAAATTTGAAGGCCCGTCGATAATAAATGGCCGTGGATCCGCCGCCAAAAGGGGGTTAGTGCGGCGGATCCGCGGCACTTTAGTGGCATCACGAGCTCAAATTTTTTCTGTATCCTTGTATTTGCCTGAACGGATTTTTAAGCTACTGCAAATAATTTTTTGACCACATTTGAAAATCGGCAGAGAACAGACAATTGGAATCGTGTTTTTAGTAAAATCCATCGATCGATCTTTTAAGCACGTCTAAACAAGCTAGTAAAGGGTTTAAAGGGTGGCTCTATTACCATGAAGGGTCCCGGCATCGCACCGGCCGTCGAAACGCGGCCAAAATGCGGAACAAAAATTTATTAAACCGGCGCTACCGTTACCCGATTTCCGGATCGACCTTAAACCCTATACTAGCGAACTAACTAAGAGTTAGGAAGGTTATACCGAGATGATCCAAGTCCTTCGGTCTTCATTCCAAGCTCCTAGCGATCCTTTGATGATGTTTGGTTGCCGGTCTTCCTCCATCTCCGATGATCCACCCGAGAGAAACGGCGCAAGCTCCAACCTCGACAAACGAGGTAACCGACGCTCCAAAGTCGCTAGCTATGGAGAGTGGGGATGTATGAAAGTGTCACTACCATTTTCTCTCTTTTCTTGTCCTCAATGGAGCAACCATAGAAGAAGAATGAGGTGACAAAGTCTTGGCATGAACCAAAATGGTGAAAGCTTTTATGTGAATGAGAGAGTGGGAGTATAGCAAGCATAATCTCATCAAAATGAAATCCATCCTCTTCTAAAAGTGTCCGGCCCCCCACATTCTCATTCCCACAAAAATGTCATTTGTTTAATTTCATTAAACAATGTGAACCATTAAACAAATGAGGACCATACTTTGCACCATGCCTCAAAACCATACCTCCTTTCCACCTCATTTCCCAAATGATTTTTAATAAAGAAAATTATTAATGAGGTGGCACCTTCTAGAAGCTATTCCGTATAAAATACAGAATACTTCCCGGTACATGTATCGAAATACATATACGCGTATTCGTACAAAAATACGAATAGCCAAGAGAGAAAATGAATAGTGAACAATAATACTAGAATACGTATATACAAATACATATATGAATTATTAAATCAAAACCTGATTTAATAAACTGGCTTAATCCTAAGCCGCTAGTATTATCAATCGTCCAATTAAAGTCTGCGCAGCAAGTGCACATATTTAATCGGACATCTGTATGTATCAACATACCTCATTTACACCATATCGCCTGAACCGTGAAAACCCTCTGTGTGGGACTCTAAAGACTTGGCAATACGTTGGCAGTGAGTTTAACCACAAGCACGTCAGCGGCACTAGCTGTACGTAACGGCTACCCAGGTATTGAGCGAAAGGGAGGCCGACGAGCAAACTCATCCTGAACCCCTACTGAGCCTGTCAGTGACAATATCCGTATAGTTCGGTCTGTTCGTCTAAGAGTATCGCATATCGAGTCTAGGGGGGTGGATAAAGTTAAACCCCCCAACAACGCGATATTTAGTGTCGGTATGAAACCCATCACCACCTGAAAAACTATCGATCCTGGATCGATAATTCTCGTCCACCGTGGCTACGGATTTATGGTGATGGCCATCCGTACACAACGCGACATCAACCCCTAATACCGGGAGAGATGAATCCCCGACGATCCGATCACTGCCTCCATGTGGCTCGGGACTGTACCCAACTAAAACCTGTTTGCACGACTCTTTTGAGCCGTGGTAGGGTAGTAATCAAAGCACAGTGGGAACTCACACGAGACAAATGACAATCTCAGGTCGACAGACTAACCTGTACACATGTCACCTGGGAACTGCTATCTGATAATAGGTATAATACCAACTAGCAGGTTCCCGGCGAGTCCGTCCAGTGTACTCATAACCCAATGAGCACCTGTATACTATCTTAGGTGAACAAACTAACACCAATGGCTTGTGAGACCTGGCCACCGCCCCTCGTCGGGGTCTCGATCAGTATACACTAGTCTACAATGGAGTATCGATGCCCGGTCTCGATACTCCCACAACTAGGGACATTTAAGAATGTGCTTATAGACCCCCAGCTCCCATGTATGTTATCGCCATCACAATGCTGGCAGTCAAGCAAGAATCCTATGGGCTTTATCAATATGTATATGATGATAAAGACAAACCAGATAGCATACTATCATCTTGAGTTAGACTGTTTCATCGGTATAGGTCCTGCCTCAATCATCATAATCACAAGTCCGCGACTATGATAATTGCCTTGAGGGCACTATAGCCAACAAGTACATGGTATTTGGTGATGAGTCGATGAGATTGGGCATGATGCCACGAGATCGGTGATGTGTTATGGTTCGTATTATGAGATACGACATGAGGTTATAGCGGGTGTTTAGGCGATGTATTTTCATACACACGCATATATATTATGTAAATGGTATCAGTATGTACTAGACTTTAGATCAGTACCCCTTATACAGGATATGATGATAAGGATACTGGATAAATGATGAGATAAATGTGATATTCGACCCGTACCCAGATTTGGGAAGCCGTACGATGGATTTACCGTACGAGATATAATTATGATGAATGACCTGCACTCTTGACTCGAGGATGTCATAAGATATATTGTATCGTACGTGATACTATTGAGGCGGGATCACCGACTACTAGTTATATAGATCAACTCAGACATAGGTGGTTTTCCTTACCCTTTCGATTAGTCTGTTAGTTTAGTCCTGTAGTTTACTTATAGATGTTAGACTAGACTAGAGTCATACCTATTTCAAACTAACGAATCGTGAGCATTTTAAAGACAGGCCAAGGGATTCTACGTACATTTCAAAGGACGTACCTTTTCTTAAAAACACCGTAGTCCCTATTTTCTAAACACATGATTCGTGTTATTTCAAATGGCAAAACTGTATAACTCATATATATTAATGTAGATTCCTAATTGTTGCGTTATTATTCATGTGCTGCATATTCTTGCTGTTCGCATCGCATTGCATGCTTATATAGTGTTTTCATTAGTTATTATTAAAATAATGCTGTCAGGATACCAGCACCATTACCGATGATGCGTATGCTCCACATACACCTGCTTGCCGGCTCACATATATCATCATCGGTAATTGCCATGTCATGTACACATTAGAAAACACTATTCATTAGTATAAATTGTTAGCTTATAGTTTCGACATGGTACTAGTGCGCTTGCTTTTATATGATAGCATAGACATTGCATTTATTACTGTGATTTTCATGCATATTTATATATTCATTTGCCATGACATTATGGGCCAATCCGGATTGCTGGAGCCCAATATTATGGAATTCATTGTTTGTTTACCCTTGAGATTTGGATTTCGGATTTCCATGAGATTTCTGGATTTGGAGAAACCGCAAGGATTTTATAAACTGATTATCATTTTGAAATGAAAGTTGCGGTTTTCTCATGATATGATTTGAGAGGAGTCCATCATGAGTTTACTCAGCTCTTGAGCGATATGATACACCCCATTCGAGGAGGAGGAGGAACCGTCTGTGGGTGCATGGTGGACCCGATGCGGTACCCCGGGGCAAGATGGTCGCAGATGATGGCGTTGAGCCTGGCAGGGGAGCACTACCGACCGGTGATTTTATTGTGACTCGACGGATATCCGGAGGATACCGATTGGAGTATAGGCCAGTCCAGATTGCCGGAGCTTGGGGTTTTGAGATTTGATGATAGGGGCCAGTCTGGATAACCGGAGCCCTAGATATTGAGATTCGAGGATACGGGCCAGTCGGGATTGCCGGAGCCTGAGATATTGAGATATTGGGATATATGTTTTATGTCGATGCTTGACAGTGATTTTATGTTGATTTCATTGATGATACCTCGATTTATAAATATACAGAAATCTCACTAAATTAAGAAAACAGTTTTCTCATTCATGATGTATTCTGTTTTCATTATATTGCATTCATACCTCATATATATGATATGTTGCTACCTGAGGCACTGACACGAGCACTTAGTATTACAGTTATTTATAGATGTTTGCCCTTGCCCCCTTATCATGCTTCAGGCTTTATCATTTTGAGGATATATATATTTGATCGTATTGACCTAGGATTGAGTCATACATACGATTTCTGCTCGGTGATGTTTTCTACTCATGAGTTGGCAACTCACCCCCGTTGTGCCACAGTTTCTTGCAGGTTTTGCCGTACAGGTTTCGTTGCGGCTTTGCTGGCACACTGCTCCTTTTCGGGTGATTGCTTTGGTAGGTGGTTTCACTCGCATCGTGACCACCATTGTACTTTATTTTTATTCAGTTGTTTCTAGTAACTCCATCAACTAGACTTGTATATTTTTATTAGACTTAGAAGACCGGTGTATATTCTTTCGACCTTAGAGTCGCGCGTTGTATTATTATGGGTTTTATTGATTCTATTGAGTTTCCTTTTGAGTTTTGATCCCCGCCCTTCGGCGTTGTATATTATATTGCTTGCGTGGTTGTGACCGCCAATTGGCGAAGAGCTAGCTCCCTCTTGGGGATGCCTTTATGTATATTATTTATGTTGTACCCTTTTGGGGCCAGTATTTACAAAGGAAACTCTACCGAAATTTTCAGAAAAGACTTGAGATTTTAAAAATGCATACTTCGGCTTATGTTATTAAAACTACTTGCTTTAAAATAAGTTTTCTTCACTTCTTTAAAATGGTTTAGATTTCTGGGATTTTTGGCTTACTTGAATTAGATGGGGTTCTATAGACTTTATATGATTCAAGTGCCAGTTACGTGCCATTTCGGGTCGTGACAAAGTTGGTATCAGAGCGCTAGGTTAACCTTGGTTCGAGTCTATGTTTGACTATGCGGAGTCTAGGGCGTTTATATATATTCGGAACTAGGCTTGACCTTACGGAACTTAGACTTGGTTGAGGGGATATTAGACCCGAACTTTCGTCGCGTGGATTGACCTTGGTTGATAGAGTAGGTGACTTAAGAAGAGTGACGTACTGTGTGTATGTTCCGCGGCATACTTACGATACGCTACTCCACTTAAGAAGCCTTAGGATGTACATTTCCTTGCACAACATTATATTCATTCCTATGATCTATCCTCATCGATATTGGTTTATGGTTTTGCTGCCACGATTACACGGGCAGAGAGAGCTACGGCTAGAGTTACGGTCAGCACGAGCTCGTCACGGACGAGGACTGACCAGGGCGTGATTCTAGGGACACATGATTGCATAGATGTAACGTCCTATTGTGTTTTCGCGCCATGAGCGTTTGATGGATCGCTTTTACAAGATTTCTTAGACGTGCAGATCAGCACCAGAAGATTGGGTCACTGCTAGAGGCCAGCCAGAATGTGATGACCGTCAATGCACCGATTATTCTTGATGATTGAGGCACTGTTCAGCGTGCGGACGAATGATTCAGTTGTTGCTGCGACTGGCAAGATATCGCCCCAGATGTTTGAAGCTAATGCCGCACGAGTTTTACTTAGAGATATTATAGAAGATCGCTAGTCACCTAAGGAGGAATGACTAGGACATGTGATTCATTGCCTACCCCGATGCGAGGTCATCAGATTGATTGATTCCAGCTAGAGACAACTTTACGCAGGTACATTGGAAGTCGTAGGAAAACGATCGAATGTCAGAAAACCATTTTCTAAGTTTAAAGTATTCGGAAAAAAATGCAAGTAATTCCGTGGACCCTCTAGAAGAATGAAACCCTAACTCGATATAATGACCATGGGAACGCTCTTGAACCTTATGGTTTGCAGCAGTTCCGCGGTGCCATTGATGAGGCTTGGGTTTGCCCTTCTACGGCTGGTCCATAGGTACTGTGGCATGTACTGGAATACTATTAAACTGTACTCAAGATGTTGAGCTCTTGGGGGATTATGGAACTTTGACAAATCGATCGAAAGGTTCGACGTCATTCGGATATCAGGTGATGGGATACATTGCTTGGGAGACTCCAGATACGAGTATAGCCGTTGGAGCGCAGTCCATGCAGCTACGAAGAGACGAGTCCGAACCAGTCAATATTAGAGAAAAGTGATCTTGATGAGATGACGTTCTACTCCGCTGACATCAGAGATGTGATACGCATGCAGAGGCGTTGTATATGGATATATCTTCCAGAAGGAGTCGCGATGAGTATGCATCCATTCCGGAACAAGAAATAGGTTTAGTATAGGGTGATAACTTCCGGGCAGTTCGGCAGAAACGAGATTTGGGGGAGACTTCGACAGAACCTTTCTGGAATACAATACTGTAGGGTTCCTAGGCACCCTAATGAGGTCTCACAAGGCATCAACCATGCCAATTTCAAATTTAAACGGTGCCGAGAAACCCTAGAACGGATCGTCGGCTAGATTTCTAGGCAAAAATGAAACTAGTTAACACTTAACTAAGAGATACGGAAATACAACCTTTGTAGATCCGGTTTTCCACCTCCATAGCTCCGCAATGAAGTCTCCTCGCTGTCCATAACAAGTGCCGGGCTCTAGCGTCGGCTTCATCGGAGAATGGACGGGCTAGGTCATCGATGTCCATGCCGAAGATGATCTACGTCGAGGCATCGCTAAATCAAGCTCCGACTTCACCAAGTCAAGAAACTTGTGAAGAAAACACACTCTACTACTTGGCAAGAGGTAGAGGATGAAGAAATAGGAAGTGGGTAGACTTTAGAATTGGATTTCTCACTCATTTCATCAATCCACCATTGATGAAGCAAGCTTTTCTTCCTTGAAGAAGATGAAGAAGAAGATGCTAATTCTTATGATAAGTTAATTGAAAAGAATAATAAAAATGATTCTTATCATAAAATTAACCATGGTCAAGTGTAGAGACTAAACTAGGGTTAGTGGGAATGGTTAGGGTTAAGGATGAGATAAGAATGGTTGACTTGATCAAAGCTTCATGAAGCTTCAACTAAACAACAAATAAAGCCACCATTCTTTTCTCTTTTCCATTTATTTTCCAAAATGTGTAAACAAATAAATAAATGAATAAATAAGTAATGGAAAATAAAACCCTAACCACTCTCACAACCATGGTTTAATCTTCACACAAATCCAAGTTAACATGTATCATCAAACATGACACAAACAAGTGCACAAAATCATATCGCATATGCAATGCGCACATCCGAGTGAGAAAATCCATCTTAAGTGAACTGATACTAGTTAATGCAAAGTAATATATCAAATATATAATTACGCATTAAATCAACACTTGATTTAACGATCCGGTCATATCGCATATAACCGACTAGTATCCTATGTATCGGTTTATCGAATCAATGCTTGAATCGATAACTAGGTTATATCGCATACAACCAATCGATACATTTATCGCGAGAATGGAATATGGTATCACATACACGCATTATTCTCGGTCCCGCACATATCTCATATGCGCTCCTATTTCGTTTCGCTTGAGCCAGGAAACCTCTGTGTAGGACTCTAAAGACTCGTCAATACGCCGGCAGCAGGTGATGATCATATCAAACACCCACAAGCCGCAAGCGGTCTGCTAAACGTAACGGCCACCCAGGTATTGAGCGATCTGAAGATCGACGAGCAAGCCCGCTCACACTTCAGTGAATCCAACCAGTAACACTACCGTACAGTCCGGTCTGATCGTCTGATATGTCGCATATCTCGCCTAGGGGTGGTAAACATCAGACCCCAATAGCTCGATAAGTCATGTCGATATGAGGTCTATAACAATTCGAGAAACTACTGGTAACACTTACCAGTAAATCTCAGCAACCCTGGCCAGGGATTTCCTGTTATAGCCAATCGAACACAGCGCAACATCAACTCCCTATACCGGGAGAGACGAATCCCCTCCTATCGCTCATTGCCTCCATGTGACTCGGGACTGTACCCAAAAACCACCGTTTTGCACGCCCTCTTGGACGTGGTAAGATGGAAATCAAAGCACAGTGGGAACCACACAAGACTCTATGACGATCTTGGGTCAACAGACTACTCTGTACCAGTGTCACCAGAGAACTGCCATCTGACGTGAGGTATAATACCATCTGGGAGTTCTCGGCGAGTCCGTCCAGTGTACCCAGTCTCTACTGAGCACCCGTATATCATCTCTGATGTCAAACACCGATGGATATGGGATCATCCATCGCCCATCTGTATGGGTAGAGAAGGTATACGCTAGTCTACTCTGGTATATCGATGCCCCGTCTTGATACACCCACGACTAGGGACTTTGAAGGATGTACTTATGGACTACCATGTCCCCACTAGTATGATCCGCATCATAGTCCAGGTGGTCAAGTACAGATTCTAAGGGCTTTACCAACATGTTACAGAGAGACAATCAGTGTACACGTTAAGGTAAAGAGCAACCAGATAGCATACTATCATGTCGAGCAAGAAAGTCCTCCCTATATATGTCCAAGCATCCACTACAATATACATCCTATGTATAGTAATGGCCTCTAGGGCATACATATAACTAACAATCTCCCACTTGCACTAGGGCCATCTGTAGCAGTGGTTTGAAGTATCTCATACTCAACCATCCCATAAAAGTCTCTCTCTGGGAACAGGCCTTTGTGAGTGGATCCGCTGTGTTGTCCTCTGAGTCTACTCTCCTGACCTCGATCCCCTGGAGATCAACCATCTCCATGATCAGGTGATACTGCCTTAGAATATGTCTGGATCATTGATGGGACCGGCGTTCCTTGGTATAAGCCACAACTCCATTGTCACACAATGGGAGGAACGTAGTTCATCTCATGAACCAATATACACCCAAACATCCTCTTTGGTAGCATCTTAAGTAGCGATGTATCATGCCTTTATCGTCTAGTATGCCACGGTATCTAGCTTGGAACTCTTCCAACATACCGTCCCTTTACTGAGGGTAAAGACAATGCCTGCGACTGACATTCAGTCGTCTTTATCACCCTGGAACACTTCCAGTGATTCTCCCCAGGATCGATTGATACCATCTCACTACATCTAGTGAGTATCCTAACATCCAATTACATCTATCTCATAGATTAAAACACAGGATTTAGGAGGTATCATTTTGATCCTTCACGTAGAATCTTTGTGATAAACGGAGATTGATCGAGCGTAGCATAGGAAACTACTTCCCTATCAAGAGTATGTCATCCACGTACTCTACGAGGATCGTCACCATACTCCCTACTACCTTTTTGTTTATACAAGGTTCATCTACCATTTTGATGATGTCAAACTCTTTGACTACTTCATCAAAACAGACGTTCCAACTCCGCGATGCCTGCTTTATCCTATAAAGCATCTTGCATACGTTTCCGCTGCTCCCACTGTCTACGAGGCCCTCTGGCTGTGTACTTATAGACTCCCTCTTCTAAAACATCATTTAGAAAAGCTGTCATGACACCCAACCACCAGATATCGTAGTCATGGTATGTAGCCGTGGCAAGTAGGATCTGAATGGACTTAAGCATAGCCACTGGAAAAGGTTTCATCATTATCCAAGCCTGGTCAATGATGCAAACTTTTAACAAGTCTAGCTTTGAAAGTCTCAACTTTTCCATCTACACCAAGTAATCTTCTCAAGATATACTTGCTCCTGATGGGGATTTAACCCTTCAGATATAGCAACCAAAGTCCATACTTTGTTGGTGTATAAGGATTCCATCTCAGATCGCTAAACATCCAGCCATTCTTACAGAGTCTTACTCTCGATGGCCTGCTCGAAGCTAGTTGGGTCATCATCTCATGATGCAATCCTCGCTCCTACTGTCATAGAGGAACCGAAGTATCTCTTAGGTGGGTGAGGAACCCTACTAGATCGGCGGAGAGGCCGAGGTTCGTTGGTAACTATTGAATCCTTTGGTTCCATCAAATCATCTTCTGTAGTTTGCATAGCTGGAACCTTTCCAGTTCTACATAACTAACCTTGCCTTGAGTTTATCCGGATTTTGCTTTTAGACATAGGCCGGACAACCCCAACTCTTAACTAACTTAAGACATGGGCTCTTCCCTTTCCATATCACATATGAAGTGGTAGGCATTGATTTGATTCGAACCCTATTCAATAGGTATGCAACTTCTCAAGTGCATAACACCCAAAAGGAAACAGGTAACTCAGTAGTACTTATCATAGAGCACACCTTATCATATAGGGTGTGATTGCTCCGCCCTGATATACCATCGTGCTATGGTGTATACAGAGGAGTAATGCTGAGAGAGAATCTCATTCTCCTTTAGAAAAGTCCAGGAATTCCATGCTCAAGTATTCTCCTCCTTGATCACATCAAAGGACATAATACTTATACCCGTATTTTGGTTCTCTACTTCTAACTTATATTCTGTGAATATCTCAAAAGGTTCGGACTTGTGTTTCAACAAGAACACATGTCTGAATCTTGAGAGATTTATCAGAGAATGTAATGAAGTACAAAGAACCGGTCTTGGCATGTGTAGACTGGGGACTTACATACATCAACATGTATCATCCCAAGAGTTTACTAACTCTTTCTCTGTTTCCAGTAAACGGAGCTATGGTCATCTTATCTTTGTGACATGACTGGCGAGTTTCACAAGATATAAATTCAAACTGATTTAAATATGCATCTGTATGTAACTCTAGCTAGTCGGGTCACATTGATCTGACCTAGTCTACAATGCCTCAAGAAGAATTCGTTCAGTTCTGAACTCTTCCTCTTGTGTGTGTTCTGTATACTAAGAACTGTAGTTTGATTTAGAACAACAATGCTTTTAGATAACGTGCCTGAACCGATCAACTTTTGATATAGGAAATGTTCAAAACATTATCCAACAATACAAAATTTTATCATTTCTTTACTAATAAAGAGATAGATACGATTTTGTATATCAGGTTCCGTATCTAATAACATTCGTTCAGAATCAATGTATTTGTAATACAGGGTGACAGTGACCAACAGACTTGGCTGCAACATTTGCCCCGTTTTCTGCCTCATGAAACTTATCACCTGTTCTCAGTTCTCTACCTATCTGTAGCCCTATGTAACAGATTACATATCTGGGATCCTGATCTGGTATCACATACCCAGGACGTAAAGCATACTGAGAAACAGTTCTGTATAATGAACACACCCGAAGATGATGCATTAGCATGCACTCTCTTCGTTTGGGCGGCACGGGAAATCTGGTATTCCCCAATTTCCTGCTCTGTCTTATAACAATTATAAGTTGGAGCGGGACCAACGTTCCCCAGCTCAGTATAACAAGCGGGTTCGGTCAATATTCCGTATTATTATCTTGATTAAGGCGTGATATGGTCGCTACCTGGAGAGAGAGAGAAGAAAACACTCAGCGTGCGCTCTGCAAGAATAGATTGGTTATTATTTTATCTAATCAGGATGGCTGCCACTGCTTTTTATCAAATCTTCCTTCAAACCCTAAAAGGAAAGACTAGCCGGGATTAATTACACACTACAAGTTCGCCAATCTTTCAGCCATGCCAGTGTCGGTACATTGAGGGAGGTCCCCCGTGCTTTCGCACGAACCTAATTAATGTAAACCTCGTTTTCCCAGAGGCGTAACCTCGTTAACACCTTTCTAGACACCTACTTGATCGGCTAATTGTAATGTGTAAAACTCTCCCAGGAGTAACACTTACTCGCAGCGGGTATCGGGATCCAACTATCTCATAGAAGGTATGCAATCTCATTGCAAATTTCAACACTTGAAATTCCCGATAATATTTTGCCCCTAGCTCGCTATGACCTTGACGCATGCCAAACAACCCATAGTCTGCTAGTCAAGTTCAACCCGTACATTTCTTGATTGAATTAAACCCACCCGCACGACCCTTGACGCATGCCAAACAACGCCGTACGAATACCCTAATCCAATCGCATCATATGCTGGCAGATAAGCACTAGTTAGCTACCGTACACTACGCCTTGACGCATGCCAAACAACCGCAGCACGAATACTAACTAATACTTATCTGAAATGACGGAGGGCTACGACAGGTTTTTCTGAAAACCTATTGCGTAATGAACTTGATATCGTTGTAGAATCAAATGATTTTAAAATGGAGTGTTTTTTAGGCTTTTCAAGTTTTGCTAAAGGAGTCACTCCCGGTGAAGGGATCGTCGGTCCTTTCCTCGTCGAATGAGGTGCGGGATATATCACATATATCACTGTGCAAAGCAAAAACTCTTAAAAGCAATCAAAAGACAAACCGAGTGTGTAGCATCTGCCAGTTATTGCTAAAGGAGTCACTCCCGGTGAAGGGATCTCGGTCCTTTCCTTATCGAATAAGGTGCAGGATATATCACATATACCTCTGTGCAAAACAAGAACTGTAGCTACCTGTTTTATTTTGAAATTCGATTCTACAACATCTTAGGTTTCTTTTATTTCATTAATCACATTAATGAAGTCCCATCATTTAAGTACCTAAACATCACAGATAAATACGACGTACACTTATGCCATCCGCATTCGCCTCGATGTCCCCTCGTGCACCGTTAGGTTAGGTAACTAACGGCAGAGCGGGGCAGGGCTAGCGCGGGTGTAAAACATAAGTAACATCTACATAATATATCATATATACTATATAAAGTATCCATCACAGAACATCACATGATCACATCACAGATATCGCAGCAGAAGAAACATATGAAATATTGGATATACTAGGACGTCCGTGTTTTCAATACGAGCCAGTATAAAACACGGATTCCACGGTCGTGATGAATAGCCAAACCCACACCCTTAGACCCCTACGAGAGCGGCAAGCAACCCTACCAATTCTGGAGTTAGGAGACCCGGACTCGACTCCTCGAGTTGGTCTCCCACTGGACCCCAGAACCCGGTTACTTGTGCTCTCCTCCTTGGGTCTATCCTAGTGCGGAAAAGTAAATAATATACAAAGGGTTACAACTTCCGCAACCTGGAAGCGCCCCAAATAAAAGAATATTACATACAAGTTTTTACATGAATGAAAATGAAAAACACTCATCTCACATAAAAACCCCCGGCTATTCAACACGACGATCCAATATAACATATCCAGCAACACATAACATCACATGTCATCAACGTAAGTAAATATGCGCATCCCAATTGTCATTGACATATAGCAACGAAACCGGCGATATCACATATTACACTTACGGTCACAGAAAAGAAAGTGTAAAACTACAACAGTTGGAATCCGCAATCACTTCAGACATCGCATGCCTGACCAAATGAATTCTTTAGACATCGCATGCCTAACAATTATAAACCCCGCATTTTAGTCTCATTATCGAAAACACTTTTCAATATCAAGTCGGGCAATTCAACAAGATTCCCGACATCCTGATCGAATGCTCGTCGCAAACTTCAGTAGACGGCCGCACCCCCGATACCGTCGACGAAGTGCACCAAGGCGGAACACCGCTACCGCGAGCACCCGAACGGATGCTTTCGGCGACGGGGTTCTCCTACAGTCACTTGGTCGGGGCTATGGAGTGAGGCTGTCTATTAAGTTTACCCGGCGAGTATCCGCGTACGCTACGTGATTGCGACGGACTTTTGATCACATCAAAATTCCGTGGCAACCGATCAAGTGAGACTAAAGTGCTATGTTTATAACATTCATTCAGTTATCACATAACTTCTTGTGAATTCCAATTATTGTATCCCATTCCAGATAAATAGAAAATGTTAAACTTTTCGATCGAACAGTCAAACACCCAAGTTTTCCCGATACAGCTCAACACATGAAATAAGTCTAACAACATTCAGTTCGTGCCTCAGTACCAACGGTCCAGCCATAGAAGGGTCAAGCCAACGCCTCACATGTGGCACGCCGTACTGCCCCAAACCTGAAGGTTCAAAGGGCAGTTCAAGACGGTCATATAATCGAGTTAAGGTTTGTTGTCTTCTAGAGGGTCCATCGCGTTACTTGCACTACTTAGAACGTCGTCAAACTACGGAAAAATCCAACACTTGGAAATTTCCCGACAGGGGAAAAATTGGGTATTTATATCCGGTCGAACTTTTTAACATATTCTAAAAATTATCCGGAAAGCCACACAGACAAAATTTGATAATCCGATCGAACATTCGAATCCCCAAAACAACCCAGAAAAAATCAACTCTTGAAAAATTATTAAAAATACCCAGGAAAACCAGCACTGTTAAATAGGAGTTACTGTGCAAACATCACCTCACAACACGACAAACAGGCCGCGGTTCCGCCGCACGAGCCATGCTCGTGCCGCGGAAGCGCAGTGCTTTAATGGAATTAGGGCATCGAAATTTACAGTAACTCTTAGATATTCCTGCTGATATTTCTACATATTTTTAATACTGAAAAATCCCTGTTTTTAGAAAAAGTCCAGAGAGCCATTTTGTGATCGGGTTTCGGGTTCGTTCGGACTTCAAATTCCGTCTAGACTTCGCCTAAGGCTCTAGCTAGTCTCTGATACCACTGTAGGGTTCCTAGGCACCCTAATGAGGTCTCACAAGGCATCAACCATGCCAATTTCAAATTTAAACGGTGCCGAGAAACCCTAGAACGGATCGTCAGCTAGATTTCTAGGAGAAAATGAAACTAGTTAACACTTAACTAAGAGATACAGAAATACAACCTTTGTAGATCCGGTTCTCCACCTCCATAGCTTCGCAATGAAGTCTCCTCGCTGTCCATAACAAGTCCCGGGCTCTAGCGTCGGCTTCATCGGAGAATGGACGGGCTAGGTCATCGATGTCCATGCCGAAGATGATCTACGTCGAGGCATCGCTAAATCAAGCTCCGACTTCACCAAGTCAAGAAACTTGTGAAGAAAACACACTCTACTACTTGGCAAGAGGTAGAGGATGAAGAAATAGGAAGTGGGTAGACTTTAGAATTGGATTTCTCACTCATTTCATCAATCCACCATTGATGAAGCAAGCTTTTCTTCCTTGAAGAAGATGAAGAAGAAGATGCTAATTCTTATGATAAGTTAATTGAAAAGAATAATAAAAATGATTCTTATCATAAAATTAACCATGGTCAAGTGTAGAGACTAAACTAGGGTTAGTGGGAATGGTTAGGGTTAAGGATGAGATAAGAATGGTTGACTTGATCAAAGCTTCATGAATCTTCAACTAAACAACAAATAAAGCCACTATTCTTTTCTCTTTTCCATTTATTTTCCAAAATGTGTAAACAAATAAATAAATGAATAAATAAGTAATGGAAAATAAAACCCTAACCACTCTCACAACCATGGTTTAATCTTCACACAAATCCAAGTTAACATGTATCATCAAACATGACACAAACAAGTGCAAAAAATCATATCGCATATGCAATGCGCACATCCGAGTGAGAAAATCCATCTTAAGTGAACCGATACTAGTTAATGCAAAGTAATATATCAAATATATAATTACTCATTAAATCATTAAATCAACACTTGATTTAACGATCCGGTCATATCGCATATAACCGACTAGTATCCTATGTATCGGTTTATCGAATCAATGCTTGAATCGATAACTAGGTTATATCGCATACAACCAATCGATACATTTATCGCGAGAATGGAATACGGTATCACATACACGCATTATTCTCGGTCCCGCACATATCTCATATGCGCTCCTATTTCGTTTCGCTTGAGCCAGGAAACCTCTGTGTAGGACTCTAAAGACTCGTCAATACGCCGGCAGCAGGTGATGATCATATCAAACACCCACAAGCCGCAAGCGGTCTGCTAAACGTAATGGCCACCCGGGTATTGAGCGATCTGAAGATCGACGAGCAAGCCCGCTCACACTCCAGTGAATCCAACCAGCAACACTACCGTACAGTCCGGTCTGATCGTCTGATATGTCGCATATCTCGCCTAGGGGTGGTAAACATCAGACCCCAATAGCTCGATAAGTCGTGTCGATATGAGGTCTATAACAATTCGAGAAACTACTGGTAACACTTACCAGTAAATCTCAGCAACCCTGGCCAGAGATTTCCTGTTATAGCCAATCGAACACAGCGCAACATCAACTCCCTATACCGGGAGAGACGAATCCCCTCCTATCGCTCATTGCCTCCATGTGACTCGGGACTGTACCCAAAAACCACCGTTTTGCACGCCCTCTTGGACGTGGTAAGATGGAAATCAAAGCACAGTGGGAACCACACAAGACTCTATGACGATCTTGGGTCAACAGACTACTATGTACCAGTGTCACCAGAGAACTGCCATCTGACGTGAGGTATAATACCATCTGGGAGTTCTCGGCGAGTCCGTCCAGTGTACCCAGTCTCTACTGAGCACCCGTATATCATCTCTGATGTCAAACACCGATGGATATGGGATCATCCATCGCCCATCTGTATGGGTCGAGTAGGTATACGCTAGTCTACTCTGGTATATCGATGCCCCGTCTCGATACACTCACGATTAGGGACTTTGAAGGATGTACTTATGGACTACCATGTCCCCACTAGTATGATCCGCATCATAGTCCAGGTAGTCAAGTACAGATCCTAAGGGCTTTACCAACATGTAACAGAGAGACAATCAGTGTACACGTTAAGGTAAAGAGCAACCAGATAGCATACTATCATGTCGAGCAAGAAAGTCCTCCCTATATATGTCCAAGCATCCACTACAATATACATCCTATGTATAGTAATGGCCTCTAGGGCATACATATAACTAACAAATACGAGAAGACTTGGACCTAGGATCGGTCATATTACACACACCCAGTAGGCCAGAGTTCGGTATTGTCGACGAGACATATTATGAGTGACCATGACAGTTGGCCAGAGATTTTTAGAGGATGTGCTAGAGCGGGACTGTTTCCGCCATCTTTGATTTCGCTATTTTGGGCGATTTAGTTGCATGATTGAGATTTTGTGCACCATAATTGCACTTGAATTCGATTTGATGCCATTCGAGATGTTGATTTTGATTTCATGCCTATGGTATGCATATGATTTGACTTGTGCTTTCGGCATAGTTTTCATGCACTTTCAGTATTTTGGTTCGATTTTGTGCACACTGATGCATATGGTTGTGAGATTATATACCACGGTATACCTGATTTGGATTTGGATTTAGATTGAAATGTGTTGTATACCGTTGATTTTGATTGTGATACTCGATATTTGTTTTCGTGCACCTTGTGCACTTGACTTGGATTCTTGCGCATACTTGGGCGCTTGATGCGATTTTGGTTCACGCCAGATGCACTAGATCGAGATTCTTTGTGCATATCAGATGCACCTATTATTGCTGTTAGGCACACCCGTTGCCTTGGACAGGTGTTCCGTGCACACCCGTTGCACTTAGATTTGTTTCTATGCACATGTATGGCACATTCATGGATTTCGATTTCTGTGCGCACCAGACGCACATGGCATTCTTATGCACATTTTGGGATTGATTTCCTTGAGCAGTGTGTTTTATGATATTTACTATTTAGTGTAGTAGCTGAGCAGGACTAGTCCGAGGACAGTACCTGAATATATTTTTGCATGCATTAATAGTTATCGAAGGGATTTCCAAAAAGGAGCTATAGTTTCAGTATTTACCTACGTGTCTGAGATGACACGAGACATTTAACAAAGGAAACCCTTCTAAATTATTTTCAAAATTGCGGGGCGTGTATGTTAAACAAATAATATATATATAGTTATTTTCTAACAATAGACGTCCGCCACTGTGCAGTGATACGCGCATCGCACAGGGACTTGAAAGGGTTTGGCATGCATTTCTTTCAGATGTTTTAACGATGTTTACATGTACAGTTTGATGTATATCATGTTGATTTTCATATTGGGCTTTGACATTGGTGTCTTCTCCATAACTCTGATGATTGCGGGATGCTTGACGGAGTTTTGATTTTGAGTTAAATGCTCATTTTTCATGCGCATGCATTGCGCTACGATATGTTGCGTATTTATGATTTCGGAGCCCCGACGACTTGATCATTTTACTGAAATGTTTTAGTATTTGAGGGGTTTAAATTTAAATTCAGGGACCGAATTTCTTTAAGGGGGGAAGACTGTAACATTTAAGAAAAATAAAATATTACTTTTGGGAATTTTTATAATTAAATAATAAATATTATGAATATTTTAATAGCGCGGTATAATTAATTTCCGATAAATTGGGAAATATTTGGAAAATTATAGGAATTACTGAAATTAGGGTGTTTTATATGATTTAACCAAATTATAAATTCCTTATGATTAATTATATTCCATTTTAATGCTAATCGCGATTAAATATCGCTAATCGTGCATTAATCTAGTTTTGTGCATGTGACATGCACCAAGTCATTTTTCACACTTGTTACATTTTCCTCCATGGCTTTTCTTTTCAAATGTTTTGGTTTGATTTTAAATGAGAGAAAAGAAAAGAGAAGCAAAGTAAAGAAAAGAAAAGAAAAAGGAAAAATAGTAAAGAAATGGGTATGGGCAAAAGAGAGAGAGAGAGAGAGGGTGAGGGGTCAACCTTGGACCATGGCTCATCATTCTCACTTCATCATCTTCATCATTTCTTCTCCTCTTTCCCCATGGCAGCCCTCCACTTCCTCCCTCCTCTACCTCCTCACAACTCCATGAAGAACACATCAAAACTTCATCCCCCCTTCACTAAAAACATGCACAAGCTCATCACAAACACTTTGGACCAAGAAAAATCGGATTTTGAGCACTTGGGGCAACTCAAGAATTTTCTTGAATTGCAAAATGAGGTAATTCCTTTACCATTAGTATTGTATTTCATCCACTTTTGCATAAATGCATGTTTAGAACCGATTTAGTGTTGTTTAGTGAACTATGAAAATTCCAAGTTGAGGATTAGGGTTTGAATTGAATCTAAATGTGTAATTGAGGTTAGTAGAGGCCATACAACCCCTGTGGTGATGGTTTATTGGACTAAACCAAAGACTCGAACCCCATTTAGTAAACTTAGAAAACCCCGATATCGGGAATTTTTCGAAATTGTGAGGTTATTTAGAGATCTGCTAACACTCGGGGACACTAGGAATTATTTTGCAAACACAGTGAGTCATGCAGGCAACCTAGATGCTAACCCCAAGACCCGAGACCCTAATTACATGGCTAGGCTGCAGATTTATTCACTTTGGCCACAAATTACGTCCTGGGCAGTGTGGAAATGATCCGTGTTTGGTCCAGGGCTTTATCTCCTGTAAATTAGACCTTCCACATGTGCAAAATTGGCTAATTACACCTAAGGTAAAATCTGGGACCATTTTCTTGAGTTGTTGCATTATTTTGCGACTTCGTTTTAATTTGGAATTTGGTATTTGATATTGTGTTCCGTCGTCTGATGTTTGTACGTCAGCTACGGGGGTTGTTTTGTGGTTTTGCAGGCGTAGGCTATAGGTTCTAATCTATAAGCGATTCGCAAGCCGTTTTGGTTTTCATGTTCGATTCTTGATACTATATGACGCATTGGAAATTGTAGGTACCCCCACGAGGATAAGCGTGGCGTCATCGACTCCAGCAAGCGAGGATCGAGGTGAGTAGATATATATCTATGGGAGAAGTCGGGTGGATGGCGTATAGCATCCCCGCAGTTCGTAGTGTAGTATACGATATATATGTTATATATATATGATTATGTGTTGTGAAACTTGGATGATTAGTAAGTAAGATTTTAGATGTTCATGGGTTAGTTTTAGTGTATTAGAAGTAACTTAGTTATTTTCTTAGTCGCGAACCCTAGAATAAGATTTACATACACGCACACATACATGCATTCATTTTATTACTTGTGCATTGATTTTGAATGTCAAAAACTATCTATTAACCACAATCAAGAACGGCGTCGCTTTGCAGCTAGCCGATGAGTACGGGTCGGTCCACAGGGATGTTGTGAATTTCCTAATCGCTCTTACGAGTTAATTCCGAAGGGTGTTCGGATTGATTATTAAATCTAAAAACCTAATTATTCTACCTAGGGCAATTGAATTAAAGATCTAACTATCTAACTAGGGCAGGAAATTAAATTTAATCTAGGACAGGAATTGAAATTACCTAGGGCAAGAAAATAAATAGATCTACTTACTTTACAGATGGCTCTCTCCAAACATTTACGCAGGGTTGTCAGATCTGAATAGATGAATTGAAGAGAGGCACCGATGCTCTCCATAAAGAATTCTGAATTTATTATTAAAAGGAGGCATCAGAAATTACAATCTTTAGAGTTCCTATTTATAGAGGATAGGAAACCCTAGGTTACATTTGATTCGCATATTTGAAATTACAAAAATAGCCCTTAGGTTGACTAGTCAATGCGCCGCAAACCTTTCTGGAAAATTTGACTCACTACGTGTAACACACGGCCGCGGAACCGCGGCCCAAGGCCTGGTTTGGCCGCGGTTCCGCGGCCAAAAGGATGAATTAGGCTTTTATATTTTGTGGGCTTGCTTTGGTCATCTTGGGCTACTTAATTCTTTAATTCTTTCTTTAAAATAGCTTCTGTTCTCTTTCAGATTTTCCAGTGAATAATTGTGGTGGACTTTTAAACATGGCATCGAAATCTTGGACCTTGCATTGCCTTGTACTGATCTTTTGTGTAGGCTTGATTAAGATCCTTCTATTTGTTGGTCAAAAGTCCCTTTTTGTATCATATTTTGTCTTTTTCACCGTTTCGCTCCAAGAACCTGTAACCTGTAATATGTAGCAGACATGCATCAAAAGCACCTGTTTATTTATAAAACGAATAAGAATGGGGAATATAGTAATGCAATATTATGATATGAGCAAATACCCCCAAACTTATCTTTTGCCCGTCCTCGAGCAAACTTATTATTTTATTCTCGATAAAACCTAACCGCACTTTCGCAGGGAAACGCGATTGCACTGAGCTCGTGCAACAAGCCGTTAAACCTCTAGGTGTCCCTAGTAGGAGGAGTGTTGTCTCCTGAGCGTTTTCAGCGGATACTACCCACAAAATCCTATCAATTCGGCCCATTAACTTTAATTCTCCAATTAGGTCTTCTAACAAGGAATTCTATTATCTTCTACTTGTAAATTATCCACCCATATTCTTCACACTTCCTCATCATGTAACTTAAGATTATATATGTTCTGCAAACTTACCTAGCTTTCGGCATCTCTTAAGTTTTCCTTCTAGGGTTCCATCTCCACTTAGAAATTTCTATCAACTCTATTAAAGATACAAGTTCTATTCTTCACTCCTTTCTCTCATCTAAACTCCAATCACATACCCCTACGTGTGTGTATAGATCACCCATACACTTGGAAATTCAAATCAAGCAATCATACCTTTGTCCGTTGTCCAAAGTACTTATTAGTTGGTGAATTTTTAATTTTATTTTGCTTACACATCCTTCATGCGACCGTTAATACTTCTTGAGGTACCAACAACCGATTACAAGATGCGTTAGCACTTTAAAGCGTAATTCCTAGTCTTGCAACACCCAAGGCTTTAGCAGTGACTCCCAAACCAGTTGGTCTAAGGCACTAGGTGATGAAGCACCCTCGCTAAATATTTTTCTATTTTTGCATCCTCAAGTAATTATAAAAACCAGTGTTCATTTTTTTATTCTTTATTCACACTTTTTTTCTTTTATTTTCATTGTACTAAGGACTTTAGACAAGAGCATTTCAAGGTCTCTTCTACTATCCCAAGTTTCAAGGTGCGTGATTGTGCAAATTGTAGGGTATACATTTTCAGAATCTAGACTTAAGCTAGGAATTATTTTTCAAACTTATATTTTAATAAAGATATCAATATTTTTCCCTTGTTTTAACTTAGCCCAAGAAGTGGACTCAAAATTTGCCTATTTCTAAATAAATTACAAAGACATATATTTTCTACCGCTAAACTTTAAGGAAGGTTATCTTTAGGGTTTTTAATTTAGTAAGTCTAAGATCTAGTTGTTCCTAGCCAGTTAACCCATTCATCAAACTCAAGTCAATTAGCCAAAATTGAATACAATAATTTTTATAATTTTTGAATTTTTTCAATTTTTTTATGGGTTTTCAAATAAATATGCAAATGCAAAAATATGTACAAATGAATGCGAAGGAAGAAGACGTACCGAGCATACCCCCAAACTTGAACTTGACAGTGTCCTCACTGTCATGCTAAACCAAGAGGGTCAAAAATTGTCAGCACTCCCCTGTTTATTTATTTATAATTTTTTTTTATATTTTTAATGTTTTGAAATTTTTTTTATTTTTTATAGGAAAAGAAAACAAAAAAAATTATGTACAAATATACAACAAGGTTCCCCCCAAACTTAAGCTTGGCCTTACACAAGCCAAAGGTTAGCACCAACCATTCAAAAATCTTATCGTGGTAATGGTATAGTTGGTGCAAGAATGGGGTGTAGAGGAAAGAAATGAGAAATATGCGAGACCGTGTGGAAAGAAGAATGGTAGAATATGGTCTCAGTGGGGGAGAAGAATGGTGGAAAGAAGAATGAAGGGTTGCACGATCTTGAGGGTGTAAATCGAGTGAATAAATTAGCGCAATTTGTGATGACCGATATGTTAAAAGCAATTGCGCTAACCTATCAACCCATCGAGAAATGGGATCAAATCCCTCAAGATTCGCAAGAAAACATGGGTACGCCGAACTTGGTATAGGAGATGAAAGCGTAACGGTCACTTGTACGGTCGGAAAAATAGGAAGGACAAAATGAAGTGAATTAGGGATAGTATCATTCTCATCGTAGTAAACTGTCTCGAACTTGAAAGATTCCATTAATGGTTCGAAACTACTGTAAGCAACCGAGTCTGATGGTTCAACTAACTCATCTGAAAATGTAAAAGGACTCAAACTCGGGCGGTGAGTCATCAATATCGTCCGAAAAAGTGAAACACTCGTAAGTGTTATCATCTGTGAGAACAGAATCAGATTCGAAGGAAATTTTTTCAAACTCACAGTCTTCAAGCGTGGTCGGAATGATGGAAGGGAGGGAGGGTGATTTAGTTAAACGTTCAAGAGGATGAATTGGAAAATCAGACACATCAAACAAAAATGGTTCAACCTCAATATGATCCTCAAAACTCTCCTCAATACTATCCTTATAATTCTCCTCAAAATTCAACTAATCCATGCCATTATCATCAAAATCAAGACGCATATGAAGTTCGGGAGAAACATCTAATGACTCGGGATGATGAGTTGAACAAAAAATTTCAATCAAATCGACAGGTTCATCATCCGAAATATTCCCGGCGTCTATATCCTCAATCAAGTGAAAATTAATTTCTTTAGACACTTCATCAAAAGCATGGATGTTTATCAATTTAGGTTCTAGAGTGGAGGTGTAAAGGTCAAACGGATTAGGTGCAGTTTCACTCGAAAGGGGTTCTTCACAATTTGGCAAATCAAACACTACAAAGTCGCACAACTCATCATTTTGGACACATGTTTGAAAATTGGAGTTGTTGGATTCAATTGGGTATGGGTAGGTTTGATTTGGAAATCCTCTCTCATTCTCACTCTGTCCAACCGCCTCCTTATACATTGAAAAATTTGAAGCTAGCGGGAAACTGGCTACCGGTTCAGCAGGTTGCATAAGGGCGGCCACGGACGCTTCCACATTCCTAGTCATTTTGTTTGTTGCTGCAATATACGCCTCCAACGACTCTTCCAAACTAGACTTGGGTGGTAAGGGGGTTTCGGTAAAAGATTCGAAATTGTGTGGATATGCAAAACTCCCAACAGGCTGTATAGACACAGTGTCTAGTGAAGGTGGGAAGGTCGGACAGGATTGGTAGGAAGTGGTTGGTTGGACAGGGGTAGGATCAACATGTGGATAAAAAGGTGAATAGTCTTGTGGATCCCTAGAACTAGATGAGTTGAGAGGGGTGAAAGATCGGCTACGAGATTGAGCAATATGCTCAGCAATGGACATCGGCTTTGGAGTGACAGAAGGACTTGAAAAAGTGGTATCAACATATGGAGGTGGTAAAGGTTGACTTGGTTGACACAAAGTGGGTTGAAAAGTCAAACTGTTTCTCCTAGACGCCTCTATTTGATCTTTCAAAGATTTTTTAGGCAAGGAAGGATCGTCTTTAAATTGACCGAACAAATTGACGTACGACGCAAAATTTAGTTCGGGATACCAAAGTTTGGCAAGTGATTTATTATGTGGGGTACCCATGTTATAAGAAGAAAGGGTGAAAGAAAGAAAGTTGGGTAGTGGTGCAAGGATTTATTTGCGGCAAAAGTTTGCAAGTTTTCTAAAAAAAATTTTCCTTTTTTCTTTTTCTCTTTATTTGGAAATTGTTGCAAAAAGATTTTGATAAAAGATATGCAACAGAAAAATATTACTTGCAATCTATTTCTAATTTAAACTAGGCGCAAAAATCCTGCACAAGATTTGTTATATGGAAGGGAAAGATTTTTAAAGCGCACCAAATCCTGCAGGAATTTCCAAAAAAGATATTTCAAAAATTACAGAGGAGTAACAAAGGAGGCTTACAGAGCAAATTCCACGATTTAGGACACTGTTCAGCCGCGTTTCCGCGGTCCTAACATGGATACCACCGCGTTTCCGCGGTCTAGTGGTCGGCGCGGGTCCCGAGAAAAATTTGCAGAAGACGATACCACCAGGGCACCGCGTTTCCGCGGTTGGAACTGGGTTAACGCCGCGTTTCCGCGGTCTGGAGGTTGGTTCGTGGCTCGAGAATTTTTCAGTGCCTCTGTTTTTGGAACCTTCTGTTGTTAGGATCTTTTGTTTTCTGTTTCGCTTTCTGGAAATTTTCAGATCCGTCTCGATTGTTCCTGCAAGATTCACACAACAAAGTAACCTTTCCAAAAAAATAACAATTGATATATTTTTATAATTTTTGGATTTTTTAGATTTTTATGAGTTTTTAAATTTAAGATTAACCCGAAATTGCAAAAAGGAAAGTTCTACGCCATCCCTGGCAGCGGCGCCATTTGATTTGATCTCAAAAACTATCTATTAACCGCAATCAAGAACGGCGTCGCTTTGCAGCTAGCCGGTGAGTACGGGTCGGTCCACAGGGATGTTGTGAATTTCCTAGTCGCGCTAACGAGTTAATTCCGAAGGGTGTTCAGATTGGTTACTAAATCTAAAAACCTAAATTATTCTATCTACGATTATCTAGATCTATTCTTGCTAGAGTTAGGTTTAGGGATGGTTTGGAAATGCAAGCAAATCTCAACGCTTTCTATACCCGAATGAAGATCTATGATGAGTTATGGTAATTATCAATAAAGGGGATTAGATTCATTCGGGAAGGTGTTCCTTCCTCTAGGTTCTTGTCCCTGGCAACGGAAACTATCTACTTACTTTACAGATGGCTCTCTCCAAACATTTACGCAGGGTTGTCAGAACTGAATAGATGAATTGAAGAGAGGCACCGATGCTCTCCATAAAGAATTATGAATTTATTATTAAAAGGAGGTATCAGAAATTACAATCTTTAGAGTTCCTATTTATAGAGGATAGGAAACCCTAGGTTACATTTGATTCGCATATCTGAAATTACAAAAATAGCCCTTAGGTTGACTAGTCAATGCGCCGCAAACCTTTCTGGAAAATTTGACTCACTACGTGTAACACACGGCCGCGGAACCACGGCCCGAGGCTTGGTTTGGCCGCGGTTCCGCGGCCAAAAGGATAAATTGGTCTTTTATATTTTGTGGGCTTGCTTTGGTCATCTTGGGCTACTTAATTCTTTAATTCTTTCTTTAAAATAGCTTCTGTTCTCTTTCAGATTTTCCAGTGAATAATTGTGGTGGACTTTTAACCGTCGCTTCGAAATCTTGGACCTTGCATTGCCTTGTACCGATCTTTTGTGTATGCTTGATTATGATCCTTCTATTTGTTGGTCAAAAGTCTCTTTTTGTATCATCTTTTATCTTTTTCACTGTTTTCGCTCCAAGAACCTGTAACCTGTAATATGTAGCAGACATGCGTCAAAAGCACCTGTTTATTTATAAAACGAATAAGAATGGGGAATATAGTAATGCAATATTATGATATGAACATGCGTATATGGGGATATGTATATATTGTTAGTGTATATGCCCTAGAGGCCATTACTGTATCATACCAGTTTGTATATTACTTAATGAAAGCTTGGGATATTCACAGTTGTATAGACAATCTTGCTCAAAATGGTAGTATGCTACTTGGTTTGTTTCTACTTTAATGTGTGCATGTGTTTCTTTTAGCATATCGCCTATACACATTAGTGGAGCCTTTAGGATCTTTGCTTGATTACCAGCGTTGTGATGGCAGTCACACTAGTGGGGGCTGGGTAATCTACAAGCACATCCTTATACAGGTCCCTAGTCGTAGGATTATCGAGATGGGGCATCGATACTCCGTAGTAGACTAGCGTATGCGTTTCTCATCCCAGCAGGGGAGATGGTCTGTCCCACAGCCGTCACTACGTCGTACTTGAGATAGTATGCGGGTGCTCGTTAGGTTACGAGTACACTGGACATGACTTGTCGGGAACTGTTGGTTGGTACTATACCTATCGTCAGTTATCAGTTCCCAGGTGACATGAGTACAGCTTAGTCCGCTGACTTGACACTGTCACTTCGCCTCGAGTGTGTTCCCACTGTTCTTAGATTGCTACCTTACCACGGCTCAAATGAGTCGTGCAAACATGTAGCAGTTGGGTGCAGTCCCGAAGCACTTGGAGGCAGTGACGGTTAGACAGGATTCGTCTCTCCCGGTATTGGGGGTTGATATCGCGCTGTGTCTAGGAGAGCCATTACACATAGTCATCCCTGGCCAGGGCAAGCGAGATATACTGGTAGCGTTTCCAGTGTTATCTCAGGGTGTTCTGGGCTACACTCCGACACGACTTGTACCGCTATTAGGGGACTGACGTTTACCGCCCCCTAGGCCTGACATGCGATACTCTCAGACGAACAGACCGGACTGTACGGAGATTGTCACATTCAGGCTCAGTAGGAGTTCGGATGGGTTCACCTCATCAGTCTTCTTATCGGCATCTACCTGGGGACTGTTACGTACAGCGAGTACCGCTTGCGGCCTATAGTTAAACCCACTGCCAGTGTAGTGTCGAGTCTTTAGAGTCCCACACAGAGGGCTATTCGCCTTTGGGCAAAACAGAGTAGAGGTCGCATGGTTTTGCGACAGGGTTCATTCACATCCGCGTACTTGTGCACGTTTGGTGTCCGGGAAGTTATTACTAGCGGGCTTTGGTTTAAGCCAGATCCTAGTATATATTTTGGGATTGGTTTTATCTCATTGTATTCGTGTTCCTCGGAACACGGATGCGGGTGTGTATGCAAAGTTGACAGAGGCAGAGGATTCTCATTAGGGTTGTTGACCGTTGACTTTTTCTAAACCCTAATGAGAATAAGAAATATGATTAATAATATTAATTAAGGATTATTGTGCCATGGTTGAGTTGAACATTTGACTTTTGTTGACTTTGTTGACCGGTTGACCATTGTGGACTTGTTGACCATCATCATTTCATTTCAATGATGCTTCTTGTTCTTTGCAAAATTCATTAAATGCATGAAATGATAATGGTCATTGAAACTAACTATCACAATTCTTAATTATCATCATCATCATTATTCTTACTTTTGTGAGCATGGTTGTAAATTATTATCTCATTCTTACTTGCTCATTCTCTCTCATCAAAAGCTCATCCTCTTCCTCTCTCTCAAAGCTCTCATGTCTCATGTGTTGAGAACCATGAGCTATTGAGATAAAACCACTAAAACTCCACTCTACTCACTCTAGAGTTCTAGGTTTACCAAGCCAAGCACTTTAGTTGCCTCTCGGTTGAGGTAGGAGCTCAAGGTAGAGGCTTTCGGGTGGATCCTTTTTCGACAAAGAGGAGACTACGAGGTGGAGCCGTTCAAGCCACTCTAAGGAGCAAGAAGAGAAGGAGTTCAAGACCTAGGGATAACCCTCTAACATAGTAGTCAAACTTGTAGTTAGTTTGCTAGGTTTTGTTTAGCAAAGATCCTCTTTTCTAGTCCATGTTGCCTTGTCATAAAAATCGTTTTTTACTGTTTCCGCCTCCCCGTAAGAACCGGGGTGGGCAACGTGGACTTACAGTGGTATCAGAGCCTCGCTAAACAACAACTAGCATGTTAGCAAAGTATTTAGAATTTCGATCCGAGAAAAAATTGTAAAACACGTCCAAAAACTGAACTTTCTGCCGATTTTTAAACTGCTCCAAAAATAATTCCACATACCTTAAAAATCGGCTCAGGGTTTTCTAAGAACATGCAACAAAAATGAGCCCATGACTCGGTCAAAGCGCCGCGGAACCGCGGCGAGAACATGCGTCTCGCCGCGGATCCGTGGCCCAGTTGACTCGGCCGCGACTCGACTTTGCTGCAGTTTGCTCAGTGTTCTGTTTTGGGATTTTCAGGATATTTTGTTTCTGCCCAGATTTTCCAGAGGACAAAGTTGTGTTTGGGGTAGTTACAAATCCGTATTTTTGATCGAAGTTCTATAGACTTTAGCTAATGGGTTATATCTGTGATGTGATATATGCACTGAACGTCAACTAATCGCTATACGTCGATTAGTGGGGATTGTGCATATCTGTGATCTGTAATGTTGTTGGATTGTATATATGAACTCGTTGGATTGTCGCGGATGAATAGCCGGGGTTGTGAGATGAGAGTTTTCTTTATCTTTCATTTGATGTAATATGTAAATTGATGTAATATTATTTTATGGCCGCACATCCGGGATGAGGTTGTAGCCGCCATTGTATATTATTTCTTTTACTTTTTTTGCTCCTAGGATAGACCCTAGGTAGGGTGCACAAACAACCGGGTACCTTGAAGTGCCGAGTGGCCAACTCACGTTGTTGAGAGAGGTTGCTTCACTTTGGGTACTTGTTGGGTAGTTTGCCGCACCCGTAGAGGTCTAGGGTGGGGTTTGGCTATTCATCGCGACCGTGTAATCCGTCTTTCGTTGCAGGCTCGAACGAAATGCCGATTTCTAGTATATCCAATGTGTTCATCTGTGATCTGAAATGGCTATCATTGCATCTGACGAATGTATTTATCTATATATGATATCTAGTAGGCGTTGCTTATGTTTTGCATCCGCGCTAGTCCAGCCCCCGCTCTGACTTTAGTTAAGTAACCTAACGGGTAATGACGGGGCTCCATAGCGAGGGCGGATGGCATAAGCGTACGTCATATTTTCGTTGTTTTCTGCAATGGTAGGATTAAATGATGGGACGCATTAAATTAATGCAAGAAAATAAACCAAAGTAAAGTCGTTGGAACAATTTCAAAACCACTCGGCTTCTTTTCAAAACAGAAAACTTTTAAAACGCGGAGCTTGAACCACTCCTTTTAAAAGCTATCACGTTCCTTCGATTATATCAAGTTCACTACGTTCACGGTTTCGCCAAAACCATTCATAGCCCTCCGTCATTTCATATGAATATTCAATAGTATTCAAGCTATGTTTGTTGACCTTCGTAAAGGCATAGTGATTGGTAGCTGTTGGGTATTCATATGTAGCATAGATAGATGCGCTGGTTTAGAACAGTCGTATTACCTTGTTGACCTTTGTCAAGGGTATATACGGGTAGGTTCAAATTAACCTGGACAATGATGGGTAGAACTTGACATGTGACTTATGATTTGTTGACCTTCGTCAAGGTCATAAGAGCATGGGGCAAAAATCCACATCGGATGTTTCTAAAGAAACTGAAACTTGCTAGTGCTGCATACCATTTGGAGTGTGATGATTCTGGTAGGATTCCTTCAGTTTTATCACACGATGATATTTGGATCCCGATCCTACTGTGAGTATATGCTACTCCTCGGGAACTTTCTCACTTAACGATCAATGCTATAAACTGAGTAGGTGTCTAGAAAGGTGTTAGCGGGGCTACGCCCATAGGGAAAAGAGGTTATTTAATTAAGGAACTTCGCGAATGCGTTGGAAAACCTCCTTCGAAGTACCAACACTGGCCTGGCTGAACGGTTAAGCAAGTATTGTACGGTGAGATTGATCCCGACTAATTCTTCTTTTTTGGTTTGAGGAAGAATTCAAGAAACAGTAGGAGCCATCCTGTTTAGATAAACTAAAACCCAATCTAAACTTGCAAGAGCATCATGCTGAGTGTTTTCTTCTCTCTCTCTTAATTGCAGCGACCCAGTGACCACACATAGGTTACATCTAGATAATAAAATGACTGAATCTGACTGTTATGACTGACAAAGGTCTGTCCAGATGTCCATTACCCATGACAAGCTGGGACACCTCTTTACTGATCAAACCCCTGCCGTCTTAGGACCAGTTTCCCCTGTCACGGATACTGATATCCGTAAGACATCGAAAAAAGACTGTGCGAATGCTAAGTGCCTCGTGTTGGCCTCAGTTGATGGTGCATACCAGAGGCAGCATGAGAAGATAGACTTAGTTTCTATCTTCCTCCATAACAAAGATTTATATGGAGAGCAATCTCGTATCGCAAGATATGAGACCTCGAACGAATTGCTTCAAGCGAGATTGGCTATCGGGTGATCTGTAGGGGGAAACGTCCTTACAGAGACCAGCTATTTTGATGAGCTCACGGACATGAAGACCACGTTGAAGAACGGGTCAAATACTGACTTGATTCTACAGTCTCTTCCCTCTACTTATACCCTGAAGGAAACGAGGGAAGTAGAAGGAAAAAGAAAGGCAAAAGTTTCGGGACTGGATGTAGTAAAGGAGGGACGTTCCTATTGTTACGGGAATGAACATTGGCAAAAGGATTGCAGGGCTAGCAAAGCCAGTGGCCAGGATTTGAAGCATGTTGTGGCTTCGGCTTCGGGTGTGTTTGTAGTAGAAAACCGTATGTCAGTTAACCTTACTTCCTGGGTATTGGATACCGGATCAGGATCTCACATCTGTAATTCATTACAGGATCTGAGAAACCGTAGAGTTATCAGGATAGGTGATATGACTCTCAGGGTTGCTAACGGAATGAGCATGGATGCTGAATCCGTAGGGGAATATCATCTTGGACTGACAACTGGGCAGATATTGATTCTACGTAACTGTTTGTATGTACCTAGTGCGACTTGTAATATCATATCTGTATCCTTACTTTCTAAGGAAGGATACGATTTTACTTTTGTAAGCGATGTGGTCCACATCCACCTAAATCAAGTTATGATTGGGTTAGGTACATTAGAAAACAGGATATACGTATTGAATCAAGCTCAGATTTTCAGTGTCCAAAACACACTTAAAAGAAAGTCTCCGGAAACAAATCAGGCTTTCTTATGGCATTGTAGACTGGGTCACATTAATGAGACACGGTTAACAAAGTTACATAAAGAGGGATACTTGAATCCGTTCGAGTATCAGTCTTATGCTACTTGTGAATCTTGTCTCATAGGAAAGATGACAAAGATTCCGTTCACTGGACACGGAGTAAGAGCGAGCGAGCTCTTGGGACTCATACACATTGACGTGTGTGGTCTAATGTCTACATATGCGCGAAGTGGTTATTCATACTTCATTACTTTTACGGATGATTTCTTTAGGTATGGACATGTCTTCTTGATGAAGCATAAATCCGAGGCCTTTGAGAAATTTCAGGAATACAAGAATGAAGTTGAAAAACAAACAGTCAAAAGTATAAAGACACTGAGATCTGATCGAGATAGTGAATACTTGAGTGCCGAGTTTCTGGACTACTTAAAAGAGAATGGGATTCTCTCTCAGCTTACTCCTCCCTACATACCACAACACAACGGTGTATCTGAAAGGCGGAATCGAACCCTATTGGATATGGTTCGTTCCATGATGAGTAAGACTGAGTTACCGCGATCTTTCTGGGGTTATGCACTAGAAACAACTGCATATCTTTTGAACAAGGCTCCAACCAAGACTGTGCCTACCACCCCATATCAGATGTGGAGTGGGAAAAAACCTTATCTTAAGCATCTTAAGACATGGGGATGTCCGGCTTTTGTAAAGAAGCGGCATGCGGACAAGCTCGAGGCACGCTCAGTACTGTGTATGTTTGTGGGATACCCCAAGAACTGTAGGGGGTATCTTTTCTATTCCGCAGAGGAATAAAAGGTTTTTGTTTCTCAGCATGCCCACTTCTTGGAAACTGAATTTTTAGAAAGTCAGATAAGTGGGAGCGCAATAGAACTGGAAGAAATTCCAGAACCACAAGCTATTACTGAAAACTCGGAAGAACCAGATGTTTCAGGAGAACCGGACATCCCAGAGCCACTCCGCAGGAGTAGTAGGCAGTCTCATCCGCCCGAGAGATACTACGGTTTTCTCATAGACGGGGATCGAGAGGATTGCGTCATTGAAAATGATGAGCCTACTAGCTTCCAGCAAGTCATTCAGAGCGGTGACTCAGTAAAATGGCTGGATGCAATGCGGACCGAGATGGAGTCCATGTACACCAACAAAGTTTGGACTTTGGACTTTGCTCCAGAAGGGGTAAAACCCGTGGGCTGCAAATGGATCTTCAGAAAGAAGATTGGTGTAGATGGGCGGGTTGAAACCTATAAAGCTAGACTTGTTGCAAAGGGTTTTCGTCAAAGACCTGGTTTGGACTATGACGAAACCTTTTCTCCAGTGACTATGCTCAAATCCATCCGGATTCTTCTTGCCATTGTTGCCTTCCACGATTATGAGATCTGGCAGATGGACGTAAAGACAGCTTTCCTAAATGGAAATTTGGAAGAGTGTGTCTATATGGATCAGTCGGAGGGATTCATTCAGAGTGGGAGCAGCGGTAAAGTGTGCAAGTTGCTTAAGTCCATCTATGGACTGAAGCAGGCATCGCGGAGTTGGAACATCTGCTTTGATGATTCTGTCAAAGAATTTGACTTTATCAATAACCCAGATGAACCATGCATTTACAGTAAGATTGTAGGGAGAACTGTGGTATTCTTCGTCTTGTACGTGGATGACATTCTCCTAATAGGAAATGATATTCCTATGCTATAGTCAGTCAAAGGATTCTTATCACAGAGTTTCTCCATGAAGGACTTGGGCGATGCCAACTACATTCTGGGGATCCAGATCTATCGTGATAGATCTAAGAGGATGTTGGGACTTTCGCAGTCCAGGTACATCGACACCATACTGAAACAATTCAGTATGGAAGATTCAAAGCGCGGTAATCTACCGGCTTGTCACGGAATCACCCTCTCCAAAGATATGTCTCCCAAGACTGATTTGGAAAGGGCTCGCATGTCATCTATACCCTACGCATCAGCGGTAGGCTCTATAATGTATGCGATGTTGTGTACCAGACCAGATGGAGCATACGCATTGAGCGTTGTAAGCCGGTATCAGTCGGACCCAGGGGAGAAACACTGGATAGCAGTAAAGAACATTCTCAATTTCCTGAGAAGGACTAAGGAGATGTTCTTGGTGTATGGCGGAAAAGACCTCCAGATCGAGGCCTTTGCTGACTCCAGCTTCCAGAGTGACAAGGATGACTCTAAGTCCATGTCGGGTTATGTCTTTACCCTCAATGGAGGGGCGGTTTGCTGGAAGTGTTCCAAGCAGGAGACCGTTGCTGACTTAACTATGGAAGCGGAGTATATAGCTGCTTGCGATGCCGCAAAGGAAGCTGTCTGGATGAAGAAGTTCCTCACGGAGCTTCAGGTGGTTCCTACCATTATTGATCCAATACCGCTGTATTGTGACAACAACGACGCTATAGCTTTAGCGAAGGAACCCAGGTCCCATCAGAAGTCCAGGCACATTTTGAGGCGGTACCACCTGATCAGAGAGATCACTGATCGCCGGGAGATCGAGGTGAAGAGAGTAAATTTGGAGAATAACACTGCAGATCCATTCACGAAGGCCATACCCCAGACTCAGTTCGAGCGGCTGATCGAGATGATAGGTCTTCGATACGCCGGTACATGGCCTTAGTGCAAGTGGGAGATTGTTAGTGTATATGCCCTAGTGGCCATTACTGTATCATACTAGTTTGTATATTATATAATGGAAGCTTGGGATATTCACAGTTGTATAAACAATCTTTCTCAAAATGGTAGTATGGTACTTGGTTTGTTTCTACTTTAATGTGTACATGTGTTTCTTTTAGCATATCGCCTATACACATTAGTGGAGCCCTTAGGATCTTTGCTTGATTACCAGCGTTGTGATGGCAGTCATACTAGTGGGGGCTGGGTAATCTACAAGCACATCCTTATACAGGTCCCTAGTCGTAGGATTATCGAGACGGGGCATCGATACTTCGGAGTAGACTAGCATATGCGTTTCTCATCCCAGCAGGAGAGATGGTCTGTCCCACAGCCGTCAGTACGTCGTACTTGAGATAGTATGTGGGTGCTCGTTAGGTTACGAGTACACTGGACATGACTCGTCGGGAACTGTTGGTTGGTACTATACCTATCGTCAGTTATCAGTTCCCAGGTGACATGAGTACAGCTTAGTCCGCTGACTTGACACTATCACTTCGCTTCGAGTGTGTTCCCACTGTTCTTAGATTGCTACCCTACCATGGCTCAAATGAGTCGTGCAAACATGTAGCAGTTGGGTGCAGTCCCAAAGCACTTGGAGGCAGTGACGGTTAGACAAGATTCGTCTCTCCCGGTATTGGGGGTTGATATCGCGCTGTGTCTAGGAGAGCCATTACACATAGTCGTCCCTAGCCAGGGCAAGCGAGATATAATGGTAGCGTTTCCAGTGTTATCTCAGGGTGTTCTGGGCTACACTCCGACACGACTTGTACCGCTATTAGGGGACTGACGTTTACCGCCCCCTAGGCCCGACATGCGATACTTTCAGACGAACAGACCAGACTGTACGGAGATTGTCACATTCAGGCTCAGTAGGAGTTAAGATGGGTTCACCTCATCAGTCTTCTTATCGGCAACTACCTGGGGACCGTTATGTATAGCTAGTACCGCTTGCGGCCTGTGGTTAAACCCACTGCCAGTGTAGTGTCGAGTCTTTAGAGTCCCACACAGAGGGCTATTCGCATTTGGGCAAAACAGAGTAGAGGTCGCATGGTTTTGCGACAGGTTTCGTTCACATTCGTGCACTTGTGCACGTTTGGTGTCCGTGCAGTTATTACTAGAGGGCTTTGGTTTAAGCCAGCTCCTAGTATATGTTTTGGGATTGGTTTTATCTCATTGTATTCGTGTTCCTCGGAACACGGATGCGGGTGTGTATGCACAGTTGACAGAGGCAGAGGATTCTCATTAGGGTTGTTGACCGTTGACTTTTTCTAAACTTTAATGAGAATAAGAAATATGATTAATAATATTAATTAAGGATTATTGTGCCATGGTTGAGTTGAAAAATTGACTTTTGTTGACTTGTTGACTGGTTGACCATTGTGGACTTGTTGACCATCATCATTTCATTTCAATGATGCTTCTTGTTCTTTGCAAAATGCATTAAATGCATGAAATGATAATGGTCATTGAAACTAACCATCACAATTCTTAATTATTATTATGATCATCATCATTATTCTTACTTTTGTGAGCATGGTTGTAAATTATTGTCTCATTCATTCTCTCTCATCAAAAGCTCATCCTTTTCCTCTCTCTCAAAGCTCTCATGTCTCATGTTTTGAGAACCATGAGCTATTGAGATAAAACCACTAAAACTCCACTCTACTCACTCTAGAGTTCTAGGTTTAGCAACCCAAGCACTTTAGTTGCCTCTCGATTAAGGTAGGAGCTCAAGGTAGAGGCTTTCGGGTGGATCCTTCTTCGACAAAGAGGAGACTACGAGGTGGAGCCGTTCAAGCCACTCCAAGAAACAAAAAGAGAAGGAGTTCAAGACCTAGGTATAACCCTCTAACATAGTAGTTAAACTTGTAGTTAGTTTGCTAGTTTTTTTTTAGCAAAGATCCTCTTTTCTAGTCCATGTTGCCTTGTCATAAAAATCATTTTTTACCGTTTCCGCCTCCCCGTAAGAACCGGGGTGGGCAACGTGGACTTACATATATACACACACACATAGGTATGGGACTATGTATATATATATATATACGTATACATATACATGGACGATGAGGATAGTACATGGTATTTGGTGATGAGTCGATGAGATTGGGCATGATGCCACGAGATCGGTGATGTGTTATGGTTCGTATTATGAGTTACGACATGATGTTATAGTAGGTCTTTAGGCGATGTGTTTTCATACACACGCATATATATTATGTAGATGGTATCAGTATGTACTATACTTTAGATCATTACCCCTTATACAGGATATGATGATAAGGATACCAGATAAATGATGAGATAAATGTGATATTCGACCCGTACCCAGATTTGGGATGCCGTACGATGGATTTACTGTACGAGATATAATTATGATGAATGACCCGCACTCTTGACTCGAGGATGTCATATGATATATTGTACCGTACGTGATACTATTGAGGCGGGATCACCGACTACTAGTTATATAGATCGACTCAGACTTAGGTGGTTTTTCTGACCCTTTCGATTAGTCTGTTAGTTTAGTCCTGTAGTTTACTTATAGATGTTAGAATAGACTCGAGTCATACCTATTTCAAACTAATGAATCGTGAGCATTTTAAAGACAGGCCAAGGGATTCTACGGACATTTTAAAGACGGACCTTTTCTTAAAAACACCGTAGTCCCTATTTTCTAAACACACGATTCGTGTTATTTCAAATGGCAAAACTGTATGACTCATATATATTAATGTAGATTCCTTATTGTTGCGTTATTATTCATGTGCTGCATATTCTTGCTGTTCGCATCGCATTGCATGCTTATATAGTGTTTTCTTTAGTTATTAGTAAAATAATGCTGTCAAGACACCAGCACCATTACCGATGATGCGTATGCTCCACATACACCTGCTTGCCGGCTCACACACATCATCATCGGTAATTGCCATGTCACGTACACATTAGAAAACACTATTCATTAGTATAAATTGTTAGCTGATAGTTTTGACATGGTACTAGTGCGCTTGCTTTTATATGATAGCTTAGACATTGCATTTATTACTGTGATTTTCCTGCATATTTATATATTCATTTGCCATGACATTATAGGCCAGTCCGGATTGCCGGAGCCCAATATTATGGAATTCATTGTTTGTTTACCCTTGAGATTTGGATTTCGAATTTCCATGAGATTTCTGGATTTGGAGAAACTGCAAGGATTTATAAACTGATTATCATTTTGAAATGAAAGTTGCGGTTTTCTCATGATATGATTTGAGAGGAGTCCACCATGAGTTTTCTCGGCTCTTGAGCGATATGATACACCCGATTCGAGGAGGAGGAGGAACCGTCTATGGGTGCATGGTGGACCTGATGCGGTACCCCGAGGCAAGATGGTCGCAGATGATTGCGTTGAGCCTGGCAGGGGAGCACTACCGACCGGTGATTTTATTGTGACTTGACGGATATCCGGAGGATACCGATCGGAGTATAGGCCAGTCCGGATTGCCGGAGCCTGAGCTTTTGAGATTTGATGATAGGGGCCAGTCCGGATAGCCGGAGCCCTAGATATTGAGATTCGAGGATACGGGCCAGTCGGGATTGCCGGAGCCTGAGATATTGAGATATTGGGATATATGTTTTGTGTTGATGCTTGACACTGATTTTATGTTGATTTCATTGATGATTCCTCGATTTATAAATATACAGAAATCTCACTAAATTAAGAAAACAGTTTTCTCATTCATGATATATTCTGTTTTCATTATATTGCATTCATACCTCATATATATGATATGTTGCTACCTGAGGCACTGACACGAGCACTTGGTATTACACTTATGTATAGATGTTTACCCTTGCCACCTTATTAAGCTTCAGGCTTTATCATTTTGAGGATATATATTTTTGATCGTATTGACCTAGGATTGAGTCATATATACGATTTCTGCTCGGTGTTGTTTTCTACTCACGAGTTGGCAACTCACCCCCGTTGTGCCACAGTTTCTTGCAGGTTTTGCTGTACCGGTTTCGTTGCGGCTTTTCTGGCACACTTCTCTTTTTCGGGTGATTGCTTTGGTAGGTGGGTTCACTCGCATCATGACCACCATTGTACTTTATTTTTATTCAGTTGTATCTAGTAACTCCATCAACCGGACTTGTATATTTTTATTAGACTTAGAAGACCAGTGTCTATTCTTTCGAACTTAGAGTCGCGCGTTGTATTATTTTGAGTTTTCTTGATGCTATTGAGTTTCCTTATGAGTTTTGATCCTCGCCCTTCGGCGTTGTATATTATATTTCTTGTGTGGTTGTGACCGCCAATTGGCGAAGAGCTAGCTCCTGCTTGGGGATGCCTTTATGTATATTATTCATGTTGTACCCTTTTGGGGCCATTATTTACAAAGGAAACTCTACCGAAATTTTCAGAAAAGACTTGAGATTTTAAAAATGCATACTTCGGCTTATGTTATTAAAACCACTTGCTTTAAAATAATTTTTCTTCACTTCTTCTTTAAAATGGTTTAGATTTCTGGGATTTTTGGCTTACTTGAATTAGATGGGGTCCTATAGATTTCATATGATTCAAGTGCCAGTCACGTGCCATTTCGGGTCGTGACAGTATCGAAGGATACGAAGTTGCTCCCCATACTTATCTTTGTTATGGAGAAAGATGGATTGAACATCCATCTGCTCGTGCTGCTTTTGATGTGTATTGTCCATCGATGAAAGCGCGAGGCATTTGGCAGTAGCACAGTCAATATCCCACGTTTTGCGGATCTCCCGATCCGCAACAGAAGATTCACGGCCTGGGCTGGGCGGGGCTTCGGCAGTGAGGACATATGATACTTTATCATATGTGAGAGCAATGTTAATGTTCCTCAACCAGTCTTTATAGTTTGGTCCACTTTGCTTATTTTTCTCTAATAGTAGCTTAAGTCCAGTCATGGTTATCTGCTATTAGGAGAGAGAAAAGAATACACTCAGCAAAAGCTCTTGCAAAGATCATATTGGTTTATTATCTTATCTAATCGATGTCTCCCACTGCTTTTATTAAATTTTCCTTCAAACCTTAAAAAGAAAATTTAGCCAGGATTAATTACATTCTACAACTTCGCTAACCGTTCAGCCAGGCCAGTGCCGGTACTTCTGAGCAAGGTTCCACGTGCTTTCGCACGGAACTAATTAAAATAAACCTCATTTTCCCAGAGGCGTTGCCCCGTTGATACCTTTCTAGACACCTAATGAGTTAGCTAATTGTAAAGTGCAAAACTCTCCTGGGAGCAACTTTTGCTCACGGTGGGATCAGGATCCTACTATCATATAGAAGGTATGCAATCTCATTGCAAATTTCAACTCTTGAAACTCCCGATATGGTTTTTACCCCTAGTAACTTATGACCTTGACTATAATCAACATATCACAAGTACTAGTCAAGTTCTACCCATCATTTCATGATTAATTAGACCCACTCACATGACCCTTGACTATAATCAACATAATCACATGAATGTCCTAATTAATCGCATCATATGCTGTGTAGGAAGACATCACTTAGCTACCGTACACTATGCCTTGATTATAATCAACATACGTAGCACGAATACTAAGTATTCTACTTCCTAAAATGACGGAGGGCTGCGAATAGTTTTTAAGAAAACCTTTAACGCTTTGAACTTGATATCGTTGTAGAATCTAATGGTTTAAAAGGAGTGGCTTAAGCTCCGCAATTTGAAAACTTGCTTTTTCATAAAAAACCGAGTAGGTTTCAAATCTTATTCTACAACATCTTTTTAAGTTCCTTTTTGTTTACATTAATCTTATTAATGTAGTCCAATCATTTAAGTCCTTAAGCCATTACAGAAAAGAAACGAAACTAGAACGTACGCTTATGCCATCCGTATTTGCCACAATGTCCCGTTATGTACCGTTAGGTTACTTAACTAACGACATAGCGGGGCGGGACTAGCGCGGATGCAAAACATAAGCAACGTTTATTATATATCATATATATAATACATCATTCGTCTCAACATATAAAGTGATCACATCACAGAATATCAACAGCAGAAGCATATATATGAAAGTACATGATATACTAGGAGGTCCGTATTTTGTATTTAGCCAACAATAGAAAATACGGATTTCACGGTCGCGATGAATAGCCAAGCCCACACCCCTAGACCCCTATGAGAGCGGCAAGCGACCATACCAATTCTAGAGTTTAGGAGACCCGGTCTCTACTCCTCGAGATGGCCTCCCACTGAACCCTAGAACCCAGTCACTTGTGCTCCCCTTCCTGGATCTATCCTAATGCGGAAAAGTAAATAATATACAACAATGGTGACATTATACTCAACCCGGAAGTGCCCTAATAAAAGAATATTACATACAATTAATTTTACATGAATGAAAAGAAAAACTCTCATCTCACATAAAACCCCGGGCCATTCATTCACGACGATCCTGTACATCATATCTCAGCAACACATAATATCACATATCATCAACGTAAGTAAGTATGCGTACCCTAATTGTCGTTGATGTATAACAACGAAACCGGTGATACACCACATACTACACTTACGGTCGCAGAAAAGAAAGTAAAAAACTACAACAATTGGAATCAACACTGCCTTTAGACATCATAAATCCGGAATATCACATATTCAGGATTTCATGCCTAACATTGCAAATCTTATATTTAGGTCTCAACCATGAAAACACCTTCACAAAAGAAGTCGGGTAATTCAACAAGATTCCCGATTCTACCGAGGCCAAAATATTAGATTTACACGCAACTAATTACTTTCCACAAAACTAATTAGTGTAGATTCCATTTATTGTATCACATTCACAAATATCAAGACAATGTTAAATGTTTCGATCGAGTCAACAAACACCCACAAATTACTCCGAGAGCTCAACACTTGAGCAAAGCTAAAATACCCAAAAACGTGCCACAGTGTCTATGGACTAACCGTAGAAGGGTTAACCCTTGCCTCACCTATGGCGCCACAGGACTACGACAAACCCTAAGGTTTAGCCGCGGTTCCATGGTCATAGAATCGAGTTAGGGTTTTGTTCTTCTAGAGGGTCCATAGGGTTACTTGCATGAACATTCAAATATATTTAACTTGGGAAATTCCAACACTTGGAAAATTTCGAGCGAGGGTAATGAGGTGGTGTGTGATGTTCGTTCGAACTGTTTAACGTCGTCCAAGTTACCAAAACAATGTTAAAATTACGACTACGAAATACTCCGAATAAGCCCCTAAGAAAAATTAGCATCACATGAAATTTTGGCCTAAACAAACAACACCTGAAACCCCAAAATCTACAGACTAGAGCACAGGAAAAAATCGAGGTAATTCTGGGCAAAAGGGGCCGGCATCACCGGTTTTTTGGGGGTGGTGCTCTGGTGAAATCCGAGGGAATTGCCTCAATTTTGTTCTGTGTTCTCAGTGCAACATATACAAGCTTCTGCAGTTGTTTAAAAATTTTTTCGAGCCCGTTTTAAAATCGACAAAGAGCTTAATTTCAGGGTTGCAGAAATTGTTATTTCGGAGTTGTTTCGGTTTCGTTATTAATCTAACATCGTCTAAGTTTATAGCTTGGCTCTGATACCACTGCAAGGATTCTCTAGCACCATCCTATGTTTTGGGTTGCATCACACATGCCATATTAAAATTTTAGGGGGTGCTAAACAATACCAACCATGAATCGAACTAGAAAAATAGAGTAACAAACTATATTATCATATACTACTTGTGTCTAACAATAAGTGGGGAGAAATACAACCTTTGTAGAACTCCTCTAGTGACTCCTTGGATCGAGTGGGGTTTGAACCGGTTCGCTTGAATCCTTCCGAGTCCACGATGATCCACCACGAAGTCCCTTTGCTCAAGCTCCTAGCTTCACTTGATCTATGAAGATGTGGAGCAAACAACCTACACTAATGGGCCAGACTAGCATAGATTGGTGATGTGGGTTTGGATCTCACTTAAAAACCTTTTCTTTTTAATTTCTTCTCTTTCTTTTTAAACCTTAGAGAGCTTTGAGGAGAGAGAGGAAGAAGGAGATGGCTCAAGCTTGACTCAGGTGAATAATAACATTAACTCAAACATAATCCCAAGTCAATGAGAGATATGTCATGCTAAACCATGGTTACAAAATATCTAGATATTTTGTGACTTGAGGTTAAGCAAAACCATGGGCTACAAAACCATTGGCAATGAAACCATTGACTTTTTTCGACTCAAAAGAGTTGAATAGTCAACTATGATTTTGTTCCCATTTTGCTTTTCTCAAATAATCAAAATATCTAAATATGTTACCATGTGAGTCTTGGATTGCCACCACCAATGTATCATCAACCATGACACATGTTTGCTTGCATGTGTGCATCCATATCAACATATACATACACTCATGCATGCATCATAAAGAAATAGGTTTTAATAAATGAGCTAATGGACTTAATATTAAATCAACACTTGATTTAATAACCCGGTCATATCACATACGACCCGTCCAATAGTAAACGCCCGATTAAAATACAGTATCAACTACACGCATTTAATCGAGCTCCTGCGCATATCTCATATGCACCCCACATCGTTTCGCCTGAGCTAGGAGACCCATTTGTGGGACTCTAAGACTCGTCAATACGCTAGCAGTGGGCAGTGATCACATCACATGCCCACAAACCGTCGGTGGCACAAGCTATTCGTAATGGCTCCTAGGTATTGAGCGATCAGAAGAAACACAAGCGAACCTGCTAAAACTCCCGTCGAGCCAACTGGTAACACTTACCGTACAGTGCGTTCACTTCGTGAAATGTGCCGCATATCAAGTCTAAGGGTGGTATCGTCGACCCCATTAACCCAATAAGTTATGCCTGTATATGGCTAATAACAGATCGAGAAACTACTGATAACACTTATCAGTAAATCTCAGCAGGCCTGGCCAGGGACTTCCTGTTATAGCCAATCGGACATAGCACAACAACAACCCTAAATACTGGGAGAGACGAAACCCCTCCTATCGCTCATTGCCTCCATGTGCCTCGGGACTGTACCCAAAATCCACCTATTTGCATGTAGAGCAGTGGTAGGGTGGAGATCAAAGTACAATGGGAGGACACACAAGAATCTTTGACGATCTCGGGTCTACAGACTAACCTGTACCAGTGTCACCTGAGAACTGCTATCCGACGATAGATATAATACCACATAGGAGTTCTCGGCGAGTCCGTTCAGTGTACCCAGTCTCACTGAGCACCTGTATACGGTCTTTGGTGTCACCACACCAATGGATATGGGATCATCCATCGCCCATCATATGGGACAAATAACGTATAAGCTAGTCTACTCTGGTGATATCGATGCCCTGTGTCGATATACCCATGACTAGGAACATTTCAACACATGTCCCACTACTATGATCCGCATCATAATCTCAGTAGTCAAGCATATCCTAAGGGCTATATCAACATGCATCAAATGAGTGAAAGCATGATCAAATGAACATGTCAAGATAAAGTACAACCAGATAGCATACTATCATGTCGAGCAAGAATGTCCCCTGAATACACACACATACAGACACACACACATACACAATCATATAATGGCCTCTAGGGCATACATATATCCAACAATCGAAGCCCCGTCGTAAAACCATACGGCGTCTACATCAATTGCCCAAAGCAGGGAAACCCTCTGTGTGGGACTCTAAAGACTCGACAGTACGCTGGCAGTGGGTTTAACTACAAGCACGTTAGCGGTACTAGCTGCATGTAACGGCTACCCAGGTATCTATCGATAAGAAGGATGATGAGAAAGCTCATCCGAACTCCTACTGAGCCTATCTGTGACAATCTCCGTACAGTCCGGTCTGTTCGTCTAAGATACTCGCATATCGGCCTAGGGGGATGGTAAACGTTAGACCCCTAACAACGCGATAAGTTGTGTCGGAGGAAAGCCTAATTCACCCTGAGAAACTACTGAAGTACGTACCAGTATTTCTCGACTGCCCTGGCTAGGGACTTTGTGTAATGGCTTTCCGAACACTGCGCGACATCAACCCCCAATACAAGGAGAGACGAATCCTATCTGACCGCTACTGTCTCCAAGTGCTTCGGGACTACACCCAACTACTATCTGTTTGCACGACTCCTTTGAGCTATGGTAGGGTAGTAATCTAAGTGCGGTGGGAACACACTCGAGATGAAGTAGCGATGGAAAGTCAACGAACTAACCTGTACTCATGTTGTTAGTTATATGTATGCCCTAGAGGCCATTACTGTACATAGGATGTATATTGTAGTGGATGCTGGGACATATATAGGGAGGACTTTCTTGCTCGACATGATAGTTTGCTATCTGGTTGAACTTTACCTTAACGTGTATACTGATTGTCTCTCTGTTACATGTTGGTAAAGCCCTTAGGATGTGTACTTGACTACCTGGACTATGATGCGGATCATACTAGTGGGGACATGGTAGTCTATAAGTACATCCTTCAAAGTCCCTAGTCGTGGGTGTATCGAGACGGGGCATCGATATACCAGAGTAGACTAGCGTATACCTTCTCGACCCATACAGATGGGCGATGGATGATCCCATATCCATCGGTGTTTGACATCAGAGATGATATACGGGTGCTCAGTAGAGACTGGGTACACTGGACGGACTCGCCGAGAACTCCCAGATGGTATTATACCTCACGTCAGATGGCAGTTCTCTGGTGACACTGGTACAGAGTAGTCTGTTGACCCGAGATCGTCATAGAGTCTTGTGTGGTTCCCACTGTGCTTTGATTTCCATCTTACCACGTCCAAGAGGGCGTGCAAAACGGTGGTTTTTGGGTACAGTCCCGAGTCACATGGAGGCAATGAGCGATAGGAGGGGATTCGTCTCTCCCGGTATAGGGGGTTGATGTTGCGCTGTGTTCGATTGGCTATAACAGGAAATCCCTGGCCAGGGTTGCTGAGATTTACTGGTAAGTGTTACCAGTAGTTTCTCGAACAGTTATAGACCTCATATCGACATGACTTATCGAGCTATTGGGGTCTGACGTTTACCACCCCTAGGCGAGATATGCGACATATCAGACGATCAGACCGGACTGTACGGTAGTGTTACTGGTCGGATTCACTGGAGTGTGAGCGGGCTTGCTCGTCGATCTTCAGATCGCTCAATACCCGGGTGGCCGTTACGTTTAGCAGACCGCTTGCGGCTTGTGGATGTTTGATATGATCATCATTCGCTGCCGGCTTATTGACGAGTCTTTAGAGTCCTACACAGAGCTTTCCTGGCTCAAGCGAAACGAAATAGGAGCGCATATGAGATATGTGCGGGACCGAGAATGATACCAGTATGTGATACTGTATTCGATTCTCGCGATTTGTGACATTGATCGGTTATATGCGATATAGCCGGGTTATCGGATCAAGTGTTGATTCGATAAGTTGTTACTGTAGATATTAGTCGGTTATATGCGATATGACCGGATCATTAAATCAAGTGTTGATTTAATGATTTATTGCATAATTATATATTTGATATATTACTTTGCATTAACTAGTATCGGTTCACTTAAGATGGATTTTCTCGCTCGGATGTGCGCATTGTATATGCGATATATTTTTGTGCACTTGTTTGTATCATGTTTGATGATACATGTTAACTTGGATTTGTGTGAAGATTAAACCATGGTTGTGAGAGTGGTTAGGGTTTTGTTTATTCTTCCATTATTTATTTATTCATTTATTTGTTTATTCTTTTGGAAAATAAATGGAAAGGAGAAAAGAATGGTGGCTTAATTTGGAGTTTAGTTGAAGCTTCATGAAACTTTGATAAAGTCAACCATTCTTATCTCATTCTTAACCCTAACCATTCCCACTAACCATGATTCATTCTCTACACTTGACTAGAGTTAATATTATGATAAGTATTGTTTTTCTATTCATTTTTTAATTAATCTTATCATATCATTTCTTCTTCTTCTTCCTTAAACTCAAGAAGAAAACCTTGAGGTCATCAATGGTGATTGATAATAAAGAGTGAGAAATCCAATTCTAAATTGAACCCACTTCCTATTTCTTCATCCTCTACCTCTTGCCAAGTAGTAGAGTGTGTTTCCTTCACAAGTTTTTAGGGCTTGGTGAAGGTGGAGCTCGATCTAGTGATGCTTCGACGTAGATCATCTTCGGCACGTCGTCGACGACCTAGCCCGTCCATTCTCCGATGAAGCCGACGCTAGAGCCCGGATTTGATTTGGACAGTGGAGAGGACCTCATCTCGGAGCCGTGGAGGTGGACGACCGGATCTACAAAGGTTGTATTTCCGTATCTCTTAGTTAAGTGTTAACTAGTTAGCTTTTTCGCCTAAACTTCTAGCCGACGATCCGTAGTCGGGTTTCTCGGCACCGTTAAAATTTTAATTTGGCATGATCGATGCCTTGTGAGACTTCATTAGGGTGCCTAGGAATCCTACAGTGGTATCAGAGCCTAGCTAGAGCCTTAGGCGAAGTCTAGACGCGATTTGAAGTCCGAACGAACCGAAACCGCAAAATTTCCATGCTCTCTGTCCTTTTTTCAAAAACGTGGATTTTTCCAGATTAAAAATATTCAGAAAAATAAGCAGGAAGATATAAGGTTTACTGCAAAATTCGAGCAAGTGATTCCTTAAAGAGGGCGCGGATCCGCGGCCTTACAGGAGGCTCATGCGGCGGATCCGCGGCCCTGTTGTCGTTTTGTGCTTCGAAATTTGCACAGTAATTCTTAATTTTCAGTGCTGGTTTTCCTGGGTATTTTTAATATTTTTTCAAGAGTTGAATTTTTCTGGAGTTGTTTTGGGGATTCGGTGTTTCGATCGGGATATCAAATTTTGTCTATTTGGCTTTCCGGATAAATTTTAGAATATGTTAAAAAGTTCGACCGGATATAAATACCCAATTTTTCCCCTGTCGGGAAATTTCCAAGTGTTAGATTTTTCCGTAGTTTAACGACGTTCTAAGTAGTGCAAGTAACGCGATGGTCCCTCTAGATGACAACAAACCTTAACTCGATTATGTGACCATCTTGAACTGCCCTTTGAACCTTCGGGTTTGGGGCAGTACGGCGTGCCACATGTGAGGCGTTGGCTTGACCCTTCTACGGCTGGACCGTTGGTACTGAGGCACGAACTGAATGTTGTTAGACTCATATTTCATGTGTTGAGCTGTATCGGGAAAACTTGGGTGTTTGACTGTTCGATCGGAAAGTTTATCATTTTCTATTTATCCGGAATGGGAAACAATAATTGGAATTCACAAGAAGTTATGAGATAACTGAATGAATGTTATAAACGCAACAATTTAGTCTCACTTGATCGGTTGCCACGGAATTTTGATGTGATCAAAAGTCCGTCGCAATCACGTAGCGTACGCGGATACTCGCCGGGTAAACTTAATAGACAGCCTCGCTCCATAGCCCCGACCAAGTGACTGTAGGAGAACCCTGTCGCCGAAAGCATCCGTCCGGGTGCTCGCGGTAGCGGTGTTCCGCCTTAGTGCACTTCGTCGACGGTATCTGGGGTGCGGCCGCCTACTGAAGTTTGCGACGAGTATTCGATCAGGATGTCGGGAATCTTGTTGAATTGCCCGACTTGATATTGAAAAGTGTTTTCGATTTTGAGACTAAAATGCGGGGTTTATAATTGTTAGGCATGCGATGTCTAAGTAATTCATTTGATTAGGCATGCGATGTCTATGCAGGTTGCGGATTCCAACTGTTGTAGTTTTACACTTTCTTTTCTGTGACCGTAAGTGTAATATGTGATATCGCCGGTTTTGTTGCTAGATGTCAACGACAATTGGGATGGACATATTTACTTACGTTGATGACATGTGATGTTATGTGTTGCTGGATATGTTATATTGGATCGTCGTGTTTGAATAGCCGGGGGGTTTTTTATGTGAGATGAGTGTTTTTCATTTTCATTCATGTAAAAACTTGTATGTAATATTCTTTTATTGGGGCACTTCCAGGTTGCGGAAGTTGTCACCGTTTGTATATTATTTACTTTTCCGCACTAGGATAGACCCAAGGAGGGGAGCACAAGTAACCGGGTTCTGGAGTCCAGTGGGAGACCAACTCGAGGAGTCGAGTCCGGGTCTCCTAACTCCAGAATTGGTAGGGTTGCTTGCCGCTCTCGTAGGGGTCTAGGGGTGTGGGTTTGGCTATTCATCACGACCGTGGAATCCGTGTTTTATACTGGCTCGTATTGAAAACACGGACGTCCTAGTATATCCAATATTTCATATGATTCTTCTGCTGCGATATCTGTGATGTGATCATGTGATGTTCTGTGATAGATACAGTATATAGTATATATGATATATTATATAGATGTTACTTATGTTTTACACCCGCGCTAGCCCTGCCCCGCTCTGTCGTTAGTTACCTAACCTAACGGTGCACGAGGGGACATCGAGGCGAATGCGGATGGCATAAGTGTACGTCGTATTTATCTGTGATGTTTAGGTACTTAAATGATGGGACTTCATTAATGTGATTAATGAATTAAAAGAAACTTAAGATGTTGTAGAATCGAATTTCAAAATAAAACAGGTAGCTACAGTTCTTGCTTTGCACAGCGGTATATATGATATATCCTGCACCTTATTCGATAAGGAAAGGACCGAGATCCCTTCACCGGGAGTGACTCCTTTAGCAATAACTGGCAGATGCTACACACTCGGTTTGTCTTTTGATTGCTTTTAAGAGTTTTTTTTTTGCTTTGCACAGTGATATATATGATATATCCCGCACCTCATTCGACGAGGAAAGGACCGACGATCCCTTCACCGGGAGTGACTCCTTTAGCAAAACTAGAAAAGCCTCAAAAACACTCCATTTTAAAATCATTTGATTCTACAACGATATCAAGTTCATTACGCAATAGGTCTTCAGAAAAACCTGTCGTAGCCCTCCGTCATTTCAGATAAGTCCTATTTAGTATTCGTGCTACGTTTGTTGACCTCCGTCAAGGCGTAGTGTGCGGTAGCTAACTAGTATTTATCTGTTTATGCATATGATGCAGATTGAGTTAGGGTAGTCGTGCGGCCTTGTTGACCTCCGTCAAGGGTCGTGCGGGTGGGTTTAATTCGATCAAGAAATGACGGGTTGAACTTGACTAGTAGCCTATGGTTTGTTGACCTCCGTCAAGGTCATAGGACGCTAGGGGCAAAATATTATCGGGAATTTCAAGTGTTGAGATTTGCAATGAGATTGCATACCTTCTATGAGATAGTTGGATCCCGATACCCGCTGCGAGTAAGAGTTACTCCTGGGAGAGTTTTATTCATTACAGTTAGCCGATCAAGTAGGTGTCTAGAAAGGTGTTAACGAGGTTACGCCTCTGGGAAAACGAGGATTACATTAATTAGGTCCGTGCGAAAGCACGGGGCACCTCCCTCAAAGTACCGACACTGGCCTGGCTGAAAGATTGGCGAACTTGTAGTGTGTAATTAATCCCGGCTAGTCTTTCCTTTTAGGGTTTGAAGGAAGATTTGATAAAAAGCAGTGGGAGCCATCCTGATTAGATAAAATAATAACCAATCTATTCTTGAAAGAGCGCACGCTGAGTGTTTTCTTCTCTCTCTCTCCTGGTAGCGACCATATCACGCCTTAATCAAGATAATAATACGGATATTTGACCGAACCCGCTTGTTATACTGAGCTGGGGAACGTTGGTCCCGCTCCAACTTATAATTGTTATAAGACAGAGCAGGAAATTGGGGATTACCAGAATTCCCGTGCCGCCCAAACGAAGAGAGTGCATGTTGATGCATCATCTTCGGGTGTGTTCATTACAAAGAACTGTTTCTCTGTATCCTCTACGTCCTGGGTATGTGATACCAGATCAGGATCCCAGATATGTAATCTGTTACATAGGGCTACAGATAGGTAGAGAACTGAGAACGGGTGATAAGTTTCATGAGGCAGAAAACGGGGCAAGAGTTGCAGCCAAGTCTGTCGGTCACTGTCACCCTGTATTACAAATACATTGATTCTGAACGAATGTTATTAGATACCGAACCTGGTATACAAAATCATATCAGTCTCTTTATTAGTAAAGAAATGATAAAATTTTGTATTGTTGGATAATGTTTTGAACATTTCCTATATCAAAAGTTGATCGGTTCAGGCACGTTATCTAAAAGCATTGATGTTCTAAATCAAACTGCAGTTCTTAGTAAATAGAACACACACAAGAGGAAGAGTTCAGAATTGAACGATTCCTTCTTGAGGTATTGTAGACTAGGTCAGATCAATGTGACCCGACTAGCTAGAGTTACATAAAGATGCATATTTAAATTAGTTTGAATTTACATCTTGTGAAACTCGCCAGTCATGTCACAAAGATATAATGACACCAGCTCTGTTTATTGGAAACAGAAAAAGAGTTCGTAAACTCTTGGGATTGATACATGATGATGTATGTAAGATCCCCTGTCTGCACATGCCAAGACCGGTCCTTTATACTTCATTGCATTCTCTGATGATCTCTCGAGATTCAGACCTATGTTCCTATTGAAACACAAGTCCGAACCTTTTGAAATATTCACAGAATATAAGTTTGAAGTAGAGAACCAGAATACGGGTATAAGTATTATATCCTATGATGAGATCAAGGAGGAGAATACTTGAGCACGGAAATACTGGACTATTCTAAAGGAGAATGAGATTCTCTCTCAGCATTACTCCTCTGTATACACCATAGCACGATGGTATATCGGGGTGGAGCAATTAAACCCTATGTGATAAGGTGTGCTCTATGATGAGTAATACTGAGTTACCTTTTTCCTTTTGGGAGTTATGCACTTGAGAAGCTGCATACCTATTGAATAGGTTCGAATCAAATCAGTTGCCTACCGCTCCATATGAGATATGGAAAGGGAAGAGCCCATGTCTTAAGCTAGTTAAGATTTGGGGTTGTCCGGCCTATGTCTAAAAGCAAAATCCGGACAAGCTCGAGGCAAGGTCTGTAATGTAGAACTAGAAATGTTCCAGCCATACAAACTGCAGCAGATCATTTGGTACAACCAGAGGATTCAGTAGAAACCAACGAACCTCAGCCTCTCCACCGATCTAGTAGGGTTCCTCACCCACCTGAGAGATACTTCGGTTTCTCTATGACAGTGGGAGCGAGGATTGCATCATGAGATGATGACCCAACTAGCTTCGAGCTGGCCATCGAGAGTAAGACTCTGTAAGAATGGCTGGATGTTTAGCGATCTGAGATGGAATCCATGTACACCAACAAAGTATGGACTTTGGTTGCAATATCTGAAGGGTTAAATCCCCATCAGGAGCAAGTATATCTTGAGAAGATTACTTGGTGTAGATGGAAAAGTTAAGACTTTCAAAGCTAGACTTGTTAAAGCTTTTCGTCATCGACCAGGCGTGGATCATGATGAAACCTTTTCAAGTGACTATGCTTAAGTCCATCCAGATCCTACTTGCCATGGCTACATACCATGACTGCGATATCTGGTGGTTGGGTGTCTTGACTGCTTTTCTAAATGATGATTTAGAAGAGAGCGTCTATAAGTGCACAGCCAGAGGGCTTCGTAGACAGTGGGAGCAGCGGAAACGTGTGCAAGATGCTTTATAGGATAAAGCAGGCATCGCGGAGTTGGAACATCTGTTTTGATGAAGCGGTCAAAGAGTTTGACATCATCAAAATGGTAGATGAACTTTGTATATACAAAAAGGTAGTAGGGAGTATGGTGACGATCCTCGTAGAGTACGTGGATGACATACTCTTGATAAGAAAGGAGTTTCTTATGCTACGCTCGATCAATCTCCGCTTATCACAAAGATTCTCCATATAGGATTAAAGTGATACCTACTAAATCCTGGATTTTGGATCTATGAGATTGATCTAAATGGATGTTAGGATACTCACTAGATGTAGTGAGATGGTGTCAATCGATCCTGAGGAGAATCACTGGAAGGGTTCCTGGGTGATAAAGACGACTGAATGTCAGTCACAGGCATTGTCTTTACCCTCAGTAAAGGGACGGTATGTTGGAAGAGTTCCAAGCTGGATACCGTGACATACTAGACGATAAAGGCGAGATACATCGCTACTTAAGATGCTACCAAAGAGGCTGTTTGGGTGTATATAGGTTCATAAGATGAACTATGTTCCTACCATTGTGTGACAATGGAGTTGTGGCTTATGCCGAGGAACGCCGGTCCCATCAGTGATCCAGACTTATTCTAAGGCAGCATCGCCAGATCATGGAGATAGTTGATCTCCAGGGAGATCGAGGTTAGGAGAGTAGACTCAGAAGACAACACAGCGGATCCACTCACAAAGGCCTGTTCCCAGAGAGAGACTTTTATGGGATGGTTGAGTATGAGATACTACAACCACTGCTACAGATGGCCCTAGTGCAAGTGGGAGATTGTTAGTTATATGTATGCCCTAGAGGCCATTGCTGTACATAGGATGTATATTGTAGTGGATGCTGGGACATATATAGGGAGGACTTTCTTGCTCGACATGATAGTATGCTATCTGGTTGAACTTTATCTTAACGTGTATACTGATTGTCTCTGTGTTACATGTTGGTAAAGCCCTTAGGATGTGTACTTGACTACCTGGACTATGATGCGGATCATACTAGTGGGGACATGGTAGTCTATAAGTACATCCTTCAAAGTCCCTTGTCGTGGGTGTATCGAGACGGGGCATCGATATACCAGAGTAGACTAGCGTATACCTTCTCGACCCATACAGATGGGCGATGGATGATCCCATATCCATCGGTGTTTGACATCAGAGATGATATACGGGTGCTCAGTGGAGACTGGGTACACTGGACGGACTCGCCGAGAACTCCCAGATGGTATTATACCTCACGTCAGATGGCAGTTCTCTGGTGACACTGGTACAGAGTAGTCTGTTGACCCGAGATCGTCATAGAGTCTTGTGTGGTTCCCACTGTGCTTTGATTTCCATCTTACCACGTCCAAGAGGGCATGCAAAATGGTGGTTTTTGGGTACAGTCCCGAGTCACATGGAGGCAATGAGCGATAGGAGGGGATTCGTCTCTCCCGGTATAGGGGGTTGATGTTGCGCTGTGTTCGATTGGCTATAACAGGAAATCCCTGGCCAGGGTTGCTGAGATTTACTGGTAAGTGTTACCAGTAGTTTCTCGAACAGTTATAGACCTCATATCGACACGACTTATCGAGCTATTGGGGTCTGACGTTTACCACCCCTAGGCGAGATATGCGACATATCAGACGATCAGACCGGACTGTACGGTAGTGTTACTGGTCGGATTCACTGGAGTGTGAGCGGGCTTGCTCGTCGATCTTCAGATCGCTCAATACCCGGGTGGCCGTTACGTTTAGCAGACCGCTTGCGGCTTGTGGATGTTTGATATGATCATCATCCGCTGCCGGCGTATTGACGAGTCTTTTGAGTCCTACACAGAGGTTTCCTGGCTCAAGAGAAACGAAATAGGAGCGCATATGAGATATGTGCGGGACCGAGAATGATACCAGTATGTGATACTGTATTCGATTCTCGCGATTTGTGACATTGATCGGTTATATGCGATATAGCCGGGTTATCGGATCAAGTGTTGATTCGATAAGTTGTTACTGTAGATATTAGTCGGTTATATGCGATATGACCGGATCATTAAATCAAGTGTTGATTTAATGATTTAATGCATAATTATATATTTGATATATTACTTTGCATTAACTAGTATCGGTTCACTTAAGATGGATTTTCTTACTCGGATGTGCGCATTGTATATGCGATATACTTTTGTGCACTTGTTTGTATCATGTTTGATGATACATGTTAACTTGGATTTGTGTGAAGATTAAACCATGGTTGTGAGAGTGGTTAGGGTTTTGTTTATTCTCCCATTATTTATTTATTCATTTATTTGTTTATTCTTTTGGAAAATAAATGGAAAGGAGAAAAGAATGGTGGCTTAATTTGGAGTTTTGTTGAAGCTTCATGAAACTTTGATAAAGTCAACCATTCTTATCTCATTCTTAACCCTAACCATTCCCACTAACCATGATTCATTCTCTACACTTGACTAGAGTTAATATTATAATAGGTATTGTTTTTCTATTCATTTTTTAATTAATCTTATCATATCATTTCTTCTTCTTCTTCCTTGAACTCAAGAAGAAAACCTTGAGGTCATCAATGGTGATTGATGATAAAGAGTGAGAAATCCAATTCTAAATTGAACCCACTTCCTATTTCTTCATCCTCTACCTCTTGCCAAGTAGTTGAGTGTGTTTCCTTCACAAGTTTTTAGGGCTTGGTGAAGGTGGAGCTCGATCTAGTGATGCTTCGACGTAGATCATCTTCGGCACGTCGTCGACGACCTAGCCCGTCCATTCTCCGATGAAGCCGACGCTAGAGCCCGGATTTGATTTGGACAGCGGAGAGGACCTCATCTCGGAGCCGTGGAGGTGGACGACCGGATCTACAAAGGTTGTATTTCCGTATCTCTTAGTTAAGTGTTAACTAGTTAGCTTTTTCGCCTAAACTTCTAGCCGACGATCCGTAGTCGGGTTTCTCGGCACCGTTAAAATTTTAATTTGGCATGATCGATGCCTTGTGAGACTTCATTAGGGTGCCTAGGAACCCTACACATGTCACCTGGGAACTGCTTCCTGACGATAGGTATAATACCAACCGGCAGTTCCCGACGAGTCCTGTCCAGTGTAACTCATAACCTAACGAGCACCTGTATACTATCTTCAGTACGATATACTAATGGCTGTAGGACATACCATCTCTCCTGCTGGGATGAGAAGTGTATACACTAGTCTACTCCGGAGTATCGATACCCCATATCGATAATCCTACGACTAGGGACCTGTATAAGGATGTGCTTATAGACTACCCAGCCCCTACTAGTGTGACTGCTATCACAACGCTGGTAGTCAAGCAAAGATCCTAAGGGCTCTACTAATATGTAGAAGCGATATGCTAAAAGAAACACATGCACATATTGAGGCAGAATCAAACCAGGAAGCATAATACTTTTTTGAGCAAGACTGTTATCACAACTGTGAATATCCCAAGCATCCAATATGTAATATACAATCTTGTATGATACAATAATGGCCTCTAGGGCATATATCACTAACAATCTCCCACTTGCACTAAGGCCATATATTGGCATATCGCAGACCTATCATCTCGATTAGCCGCTCGAACTGTGTCTGAGAGATGGCCTTTGTGAGTGGATCTGCAGTGTTGTTCTCTGTCTCTACTCTTCGCACCTCGATCTCCCGGCGATCAATGATCTCCCTGATAAGGTGGAACCGCCTCAAGACGTGTCTAGACTTCTGATGGGACCTTGGTTCCTTCGCCAAAGCTATAGCGCCGTTGTTGTCACAATACAGCGGTATTGGATTAACAATGGATGGAACCACCTGAATCTCTGTCACAAACTTCCTGATCCAGACTGTTTCTTTCGTGGCGTCACATGCAGCGATATACTCCGCTTCCATGGTCGAGTCAGCAACGGTGTCCTGCTTGGAGCTCTTCCAACTAATCGCCCCTCCATTGAGTGTAAAGACATAACCCGACATGGACCTGGAGTCATCCTTGTCACTCTGGAAGCTGGAGTCGGTGAAGGCCTCGATCTGGAGGTCTTCTCTGCCGTACACCAAGAACATCTCCTTAGTCCTTCTCAGGTACTTGAGAATGTTCTTCACTGCTGTCCAGTGCTTCTCCCCTGGGTTCGACTAATACCTGCTTACAACGCTCAGGGAGTAAGCTACATTTGGTCTGGTACACAACATCACATACATTATAGAGCCTACAGCAGAAGCGTAGGGTATTATAGACATGCGATCCCTTTCCAAATCAGTCTTGGGAGACATCTCTTTAGAGAGGGTGATTCCGTGACAAGCCGGTAGATTACCGCGCTTTGAATCTTCCATACTGAATCTTTTCAGTATGGTTTTGATGTACCTTGACTATGAAAGTCCCAACACCTGTTTAGATCTATCACGATAGATATGGATCCCCAGAATGTAGGAGACATCACCCAGGTCCTTCATGGAGAACCTTTGTGACAAGAATCTCTTGACTGATTGTAGCATAGGAATGTCATTTCCTATCAAGAGAATGTCATCCACGTACAAGATGAGGAAAACCATAGTTCTCGCTACAATTTTATTATAGATGCATGGTTCATCTGGATTTTTGATAAAGTCAAATTCCCTGACCATCTCATCAAAACAGATATTCCAACTCTGCGATGCCTTCTTTAATCCATAAATGGACTTAAGCAACTTACACACCTTTCCGCTGCTCCCACTCTAAATGAAACCCTACAGTTGATCCATGTAGACGCACTCTTTCAAATCTCATAATCGTGGAAGGAAGCAATGGCAAGAAGGATCCGAATGGATTTGAGCATAGCCACTGGAGAAAAGATTTCATCATTGTCCAAACCAGGTCTTTAACGAAAACCTTTAGCAACAAGTCTAGCCTTATAGGTTTCAACCTGTCCATTTACACCAATCTTCTTTCTGAAGATCCATTTGCAGCCTACGGGTTTTACCCCTTCTGGAGCAATGTCTAAAGTCCATACTTTGTTGGTGTACATGGACTCCATTTCGGTCCGCATTGCATCCAGCCATTTTACCGAGTCTCTGCTCTGAATGGCTTACTGAAAACTAGTTGGCTCATCATCGTCGATGATGCAATCCTCTCTATCCCCTTTTATAAGAAAACCGTAGTATCTCTCGGGCGGATGAGACTGCCTACTAGTCCTGCGGAGTGGCGTGGGGATGTCTGGTTCCTTCGAAACTTCTGGTTCCACCATGCTTTCAGTAATAGCTTATGGTTCTGGAATTTCTTCCAGTTCTATTGCCCTCCTATATGTCTCATTTTCTAAAACTTGAGTTTCCAAAAAGTGGGCATGCCGAGAAACAAAGACCTTTTGTTCCTTTGCGCAATAGAAAAGATACCCCTGGAGTTCTTTGGGTATCCCACAAACTTACACAGTATTGAGCGTGCCTTGAGCTTGTCCGCATGCTGTTTTTTTACAAAAGCTAGACATCTCCATGTCTTAAAATACTTAAGATAGGGTTTCTTCCCGCTTCACATTTTATATGGTGTGGTAGGCACTGACTTAGTAGGACCCTTGTTCAAAAGACATGCAGCTGATTCTAGTGCATAGCTCCAGAAGGATCGCGGTAACTCAGCATTATTCATCATGGAACGTACCATATCCAATAAAGTTCTGTTCCATCTTTCTGATACACCGTTGTGCTGAGGTGTGAATGGAGGAGTAAGCCGAGAGAGAATTCCATTCTCTTTTAAGTAGTTCAGGAACTCGACACTTAAGTATTCACCACCTTGATCAGATCATAGTGTCTTGATACTTTTGCCGGTTTGTTTTTCCACTTCATTCTTATATTCCTGGAATTTCTCAAAGGCCTCGGATTTATGTTTTATCAAGAATACATGTCCATACCTTGAGAAATCGTCCGTAAAAGTAATGAAATAGGAATAACCACTTCTTGCACGTGTAGACATTGGACCACACACATTGCTGTGTATGAGTCCCAAGAGCTCGCTCGCTCTTTCTCCGTGTCCAGTGAACGGAGTCTTTGTCATCTTTCCTGTGAGACATGATTGACAAGTTGCATAGGATTGATATTCGAACGGATCCAAATATCACTCTTTATATAACTTCGTCAACCGTGTTTCATTGATGTGACCCAGTCTACAATACTATAAGAAAGCCTGATTTAATTCCAGAGTCTTTCTTTTAAGTGTGTTCTGGAAGCTGAAAACCTGAGCTTCATTTAATACCCGACCCAATCAAATTTTGATTTAGGTGGATGTTGACAACATCGCTTACAAATGTAAAATCATATCTTTCTTTAGAAAGTAAAGATACAGGTATGATATTATAAGCCAGACTAGGTACATACAAACAGTTATGCAAAATCAATATCCCCCCACTTGTCAATCCTAGATGATATTCCCCTACGGATACAGTGTCCACGCTCATTCTGTTAGCAACCCTGAGAGTCATATCACTTGCCTTGATAACTCTATAGTTTCTCAAAGTCTGTAATGAATTACAGATATGAGATCCTGATCTGGTATCTAGTACCCAGAAAGTAGAGTTAATTGACATAAAGTTTTCAATCATAAACACACCGAAGCCGAAGCCACAACGTGCTTCGAATCCTGGTTTCTGGCTTTCCAAGCCCTGCAGTCCTTCTGACAATGCGCTTTCCCGTGACAACAGAAACATCCCTCTTTCCCTACTATTAGCCCCGAAACTTTTTCCCTGTCCTTTCCCTCTACCTTACTGACACCGCATATCGGCTTGGTGGGGGCCTTCTTCTTCTCTTCGTTGGATTTCGCCTTGGATCCAGAAGAGGAAGATTCTCTAATGAGTAGAGCGGGCGTCTTCCTGGATTCTTGCAGGGTGCCCTCTGAGCTCCTCAATATATTGATGAGTTCTAGAAGTGTAACTTCTTTCTCTTGAATTTTGTAATTCAAGATAAACTGGGCGTAGGTTGAGGGGAGCGACTGTAGAATCAAGTTAGTACATAACTCGTTCTCCAACGTGGTCCCATGTGTTAGGTTACGCAAGTGCCTCAGCCATTAATCCGTGGCCAAATACGGAACAAAATTTTTCAAAAACCGGCGCTAACGGAACCTTAGTCTACGGATCGACCCATAAGCCCTAGATAAAAAAACATGCAAAAGGTTAGAGTGATTATACCGAATTGATCCGTGTCCTTCGGTCTTCAGCCACCTTCCCTAGCTCCTAGAGGCCTCCATGATCAAGCTTGATCTCCAGTCTCCCTCCATCGAAGATGATCCACCCAAGGATTTATGAAACGAGCTCCTACTTCATAACCAAAGTAACTAAGGTATCTAGTTTGCCAAACTAGATAGCCAAGATGATGTAGAGTCAAATGAAGGATTAATTTGTCTCTAAACACCCAAGGTTTCTCAACACATGAGAGCATTAGGGTGGAGGAAGAAGAAGAAGCCATGAGAGATGAGAGTGTGAAGCTAAGAAAAATCAAGTGAGAAAAATGGCTAAGTCTTGTGAGCTATTTGTGTTGTGAGCATATATAAAACATGTGATTGATACGATTTCGGATGTGTGGTATGAAAATTGTAAAGAAATCACAACCAAAAATTATTTGACCGCAATCAATAACGGTGTCGAATTGTAGCGCGTTAGTAAGTGCGGATCGTCCACAGGGATTGTGTGATTCGTTCGTATTTGTTTTGTTTGAATTGAAAATTAATGAGAAAAGAAAAGAAAACTTGTTTATATGATTTATATCAATGAATTTCAAGAATCATCTAAATCTCTTGCGAAGGACTAGGGTTTCCTCATCTTATCCTTTGTCCTTTCAATGAATCTCATTCACAAGATAGCTTCTAGGAAATCGAATGATCGATCGTTGATCTCTAGTTCCGTGCGAAAATAATCAAGAACGCATTTCGCATCGAAACTAGATCATCGATCATTCAATTTTCAAGAATTTACAATCGTTATAGGACTTAAGAAAATGTTTAAAGATTCGTCAACATCATCATTCTACCGATCGTCTCGACTCCTCCACGAGCGGAGTTTTACTCAAGCATCATCACAAAGAATACATTCAAGAATCGAAATTGAATCATAATGCTTGAATTGAAAGATAAGCAAGTTAAAAGAATCGTCACCTTTATTTATTCAACAATTTGTTACACTTTGCTCAAAAGACTACAGGAATTTGAGAAGGGAACGAGATCGTCGAATCTAGCATCGCATCGGCTCCTTGAGTCGCGGATCGGCTTGGATCACATGCTCCGATGAAGTCCAGCTTCGCTTCTAAAGGATGGTTGAAGGCTTGCTTTGCTTGAACTCAAAGATCTTGAACTTTGGCTTTCTTGATTGGATTAGGGTTAGGGTTTGGAGATGGCAAGTGTTGGGTTGATAGAGTGGAACAACTTTCAAAAACAATCAACAACCTTTTCTAGTGAAGCCTAGGGTCCTTTTTTATAGGCTTAGGAATGATTTAGCTTCCTTAAGAAGCTTGGATTAGGTTAGCTTCCCTTGTAAGCTAGTTAGTTAGGTAGAAGCCTCTAGAACTAGTTAGTTAGGGTTTAGCTTCCACCTTAAGCTAGGAGGTTTGGGAGAAGGTTCTAGTCTTTAAGGTAGTTAAGGTGAAGCTTGCTTTGGAAGCTTGGACATCATTAGCTTGCACAAGGAGCCTTTGTTGATCTGGCAGAAAGTTCTGGAATGTTCTGGAAATTGCAGTGGCTTTCTGAGGTGTAGACACTGAGAGAAGAGTTCAGATGTGAGACAGAGGTGATGATGTGGCATACCCACCACGGATCCGCGGCACAAGCTGGCTCCGGCCGCGGATCCACTGTCCAATAGGAGCCTGGGGGCTTGAAACTTCATGTATTTTCTTCCTCTGTCTTCAGGTGTACTTTCTGATATGTTGATTCCCTGAATTCCTTCTAGATCATTGCCAGATTTCAAATCCTAAGTTAGCGTATTCTTTAACAGCACTGTTATACAAATTTGACCTTTCTCCTGGAATTTCCTACACAGACTTCGAAACAAGTGTTGCGCAATACAAGGATGATGCGATGCCATGAAAACAGTCAATTTCCCTAAAAATGCCGGTTTTAGTATACAGTATAGGTAATTCAGTATTTTACAGGTATTTTGCTAATATGTGCAATATGAATACCGAACACCTCTAGATGAATGCAAAAGATAGGGAAATTGACGTGTTAAAAAATACATTATTTTCGACCGATCAAATTCCCCCAAACTTATTTTCGGTCGTCTTGAGCGAATTGTTTTATTAAAAAGAGAAGGAGAAAATAAAGAAAGAGAAAAACTAACTAGCACACTTTCGTAGGCAACACGATTGCACTGAGCACGTGCAACAAGCCTTTAAACCTCTAGGTGTCCCTAGTAGGAGGAGTGTTGTCTCCTGAGGGTTTTCAGCGGATTGCACCCACAAAATCCAATAATAAAAGGAAGACCGTGAATATTACATTTAAAGAAAAGAATTGTAAAAGAAAAGCCTTGAAAATTAGGGTTTCCAACTAAGCTAGCTTTTCGGTTGTCATGAGCCCTATCTTAATAGTCATGAAAAGATGTTAGAAATCACATAACCCTTCAATAAAACATCGTCTTATTCTTCATTCCTATATTTCTTCCAAACATCGATCATATAGCCCTACGTGTGTGTAAAGACATCCCTACACCCGGAGAATTCAATTCAAGCTATCATACTCTTGCCCATCAGCCTCAGTACTTTTTAATTAATGAATATTTAGATGAGATTGCTCACACACTTTCATGCGACCGTTAATACTTCTTGAGGTATTAACCGACCGATTACTTATGTGCTTGCTTATTTGGTGTATTTTCCTCGTCTTGCACCACCTAAGGCTCAGCAGTGACTCCCAGACCAGTTGGCCTTAGGGCACTAGGTGAAGAGGCGCCCTTCGCTATATTTTTTTATTACTGCATTGGCGATAACAAAACCAGTGTCCATTTTTCTCAGAATTTTATATTTTATTCATTTTTTTTATTTCCTTCATACTTTGGCTTTTAGACAAGAGCATTTCAAGGTATCCTCTACTATCCCGAGCTTCAGTGCGAATAGTAGGGTATCAACGTTCAAAATGTTTGGCTTCCAGAATCGAAACTATTTTTCAGACTTATTTTTATTCTCAGATTAGTGACTTTCTTTATCTTACTAACCATTGGGACAACGGCTCATAACTACTTATTACTAGTTCGTATAAGAAAACTTCTAATTTTCTTGGTTTTCTTAAATTTTTCTAATCTCATGGATGTAATTTTTCACTATCTAATCTTTTATTATCTTATTTATGTACAAAAATGTTTAAATATTAAATAATTTTATATTTTGAAATTTTTTAAATTTTTATGGGTTTTGAAATTTTTTTAAATTTTTATAGGTTTTTAAAAAAAAATATGTTTTGTGCTTATGCAAATGATATGCAAATGATGCGAAAATAAGCACAACCCTCCCCCAAACTTGTTTTCAACAGTGTCTTCCCTGTTGCCAACCGCTATATCTACAAAACCTGTAAGCCTGGGAGGAATTTATTAGTGGGGGCAAAATATATAAGTGAAGATCTTCCCCCAAACTTATTCTTTTCACTCACCTCCATTCAAAAGATGATGCAGTAATTTATAGGACATGAAGGTGAGACGGAGGAATTTTACTCAAGATAAAATGGCTCCTGTAAGAACAGGAGCTCCTTCGTAGGGTCAGTAGAAAATACGGCTTTAATCTATGTCCATTCACTTTGAAAAATGTGCCGTTTTTAACATTTTCTACCTCTACTGCCCCGTGCGGGTATACAGACCGCACAATAAAAGGCCCCTTCCACCGAGATCGAAGCTTACCCGCGTGAAGGTGTAGTCGTGAATCATAAAGAAGGACTTGTTGACCAGGTGCAAATGTTTTCCTCAAAATGTTTTTATCGTGAAAAACCTTAGTCCTATTCTTTACGATTACAGCGTTATCATAAGCTTCATCGCGGAGTTCGCTTACCTTATTTAATTGCAGCTTCCGAAAGTTGCAGGCTTGATTTAAGTCAAAGTTGATTTCCTTAATAGCCCACAATGCTTTATGCTCAATCTCGACTGGCAAGTGACATGCCTTCCCCAACACTAACCTATATGGAGACATCCCTAGATCGGTTTTATATGCAGTTCTGAATGCCCAAAGAGCATCGTCAATTTGGTCGACCAATCTTTTCTATTCTTCGCAACAGTTTTCTCCAGGATTTGTTTGATCTGTCTATTTGAAATCTCAGCCTGCCCGCTCGTTTGGGGATGATAGGGTGTAGAAAGTCTGTGGTTGATTGCGTATTTCCGCATCAAAGTCTCGAAAGACCTGTTGCAGAAATGTGTCCCGTTATCGCTAATGATAGCGCGTGGGTGTCCAAATCACGAAAAGATGTTTTCTTTTAAGAACTTAATGACAACCTTCTTGTCATTAGTGTGACATGGAATGGTTTCAACCCACTTTGAGACGTAATCAACCGCAAGCAGTATATACAGATTCTTAAAGGAGTTGGGAAAGGGACCCATAAAGTCAATGCCCCAAACATCGAAAATTTCAACCACTAAGATGGGTTGCTGTGGCATCTCATTTCTCCGGGAAATCCTACCTATGTATTGACATTGTGTACAAGTTTTGCAATGCTCAAAAGCGTCCTTGAATAAGGTCGGCCAATAAAAACCGCATTGCAAAACCTTCTCCGCTGTCTTTTTAGGACCGAAGTGACCCCCATATGCCTGATCATGACTAAAAGATAGAACACTCTTGAATTCCTCATTCGGGACACACCGGCGAATGATCTGATAAGGACAATACTTAAACAGATAGGGTTCATCCCAGTAAAAGTGTTTTACTTGGGATAGAAAACGATATTTGTCCTGTTTTGACCAATCGCTGGGTATCAGTCCCGTAGCAAGATAGTTTACAATATCCCTGAACCAAGGTTCCTCGGATACGTTCAAGAGTTGTTCGTCTGGGAAAGAATCATTGATCGGCAGGGTCACAGGAGAAGAAGAGATGCGTGAAAGATGATCGGCTACAACGTTTTCACATCATTTCTTATCTTTGATAACAAGATCAAATTCTTGTAATAGAAGGATCCAACGTATTAGCCTACCTGTAGCATCTTTCTTCGCCAAAAGATGTTTCAAGGCGGAATGGTCAGTGTACACAACTATTGGTGAGCCAATCAAGTAAGACCTGAATTTTTCTAATGCAAATACAACCGCCAAAAGTTCTTTTTCGGTAGTTGTATAGTTAATTTGAGCATCATTCAGGGTCTTACTTGCATAATAGATCACGTGTGGTATCTTTTCAATGTGCTGTCCTAAGACTGCACCGACTGCAAAATCTGATGCATCACACATAAGCTCAAAGGGGTAGTCACAATCTGGAGACGATAGAACGGGGGCTGTAGTGAGGGAGTGTTTGAGTGAGTCGAAAGCTGCCTCACAATCCGAGTCAAAGTGGAAGCTCGTATCCTTGGCCAAGAGAAGAGTTAAGGGTCTAGCAATTTTGCTAAAATCCTTAATGAATCTCCTGTAAAAGCCTGCATGGCCAAGAAATGATCGGATATCCTTGACGCTTTGGGGATGAGGAAGGTTTTGAATGACATCTATCTTAGCTTTGTCAACCTCAATACCTTTTCGTGAAATAACATGTCCAAGCACAATTCCCTCTTGGACCATGAAATGGCATTTTTCCCAATTCAAAGTTAAGTTCTTCTCTTTACAACGAGTAAGAACTGCGTCAAGATTCGATAGGCAGTCAGAAAAAGAGTCTCCGAAAATAGAGAAATCGTCCATAAAAATCTCTAAAAAATTCTCGACCATGTCAGAGAATATCCCCATCATACACCGCTGAAAGGTAGCGGGAGCATTGCATAACCCAAAGGGCATGCGACGATAAGCAAAGGTGCCAAAAGGAAAAGTAAATGTGGTTTTATCTTGATCCTTTTTGGCAATGGGGACCTGATTATAGCCAGAGTATCCGTCCATAAAGCAATAATACTCACGTCCAGCTAAGCGTTCTAGCATCTGATCAATGAAAGGTAGAGGAAAGTGGTCTTTCCTCGTGGCGGCATTGAGTTTTCTGTAATCAATACATACACGCTACCCAGTTTGGGCGCGTGTTTGAATCAACTCATTTGCCTCATTGGTAATAACAGTGATGCCAGATTTCTTAGGGACGACATGAATTGGACTTACCCATTGGCTATCGGAGATTGGGTATATAATACCATTATCAAGGCATTTGACGATCTCTTTCATCACCGCTTCCTTCATGACGGAGTTCAACCGTCTCTATGGTTCTCGGGTTGGTCTGGCATCATCCATCACATATATATGATGTTCTACAATCAAGGGACTAATCCCTTTGATGTCCGCCATGGTCCAACCAAACGCCTCCCTATTAGATCTTAATACCGACAAAAGTGCATTCTCTTGCTCTGATGCTAGAGAAGCGGATATGATAACCGGTATAGACTCATCCTCACCTAAATATGCATATTTAAGATGAGAAGGTAAAATTTTGAGATCTAATGCTGGCGGAGAAATAATAGAAGGTGGGATCATCGAGTGATTTTCGGAGTCACAAAGAAGCTCATAGCCTGTGAAAGATACAGACTCGGGTGGTGATAAGTCAGGAGTGTCGGACTCAAGCGTGGAAAAGGTGTCCTCACTAAGATCATGTGTAAGATCAAACAATGATGTGGTAGTGTCGTCGAGATCTGTAAAGCAAAGTTCGTCAACTCCGCAACTTTCGGGAGCAATCTCGTGGACAGAGCACACATCAAGAATATGAGCAGAGGGTTCTGATGGCTGACTTCCAACTTTGTAGATGTTCAGTTCAATGGTCATATTTCCAAAGGATAAGTTCATTGAACCGTTTCTATAGTTAATGACATCATTGGAAGTGGCAAGGAATGGTCGACCCAAAATCACCGGAATTTGACTCCGTGGGTTTGCTATAGGTTGTGTATCGAGAACAATGAAGTCCACAGGGAATACAAATTCCTTGACCTTTATCAACACATCCTCTAGTTCACCCCTACGTTTGGTGATTGAACGGTCTGCCATTTGGAGAGTGCAATAAGCTGGTTTCAACTCTCCAATCCCTAGCTGCTCATAGACAGAATATGAAAGTAGGTTAACACTTGCGCCAAGGTCTAAAAAAGCACGGTTTATGTTTTTACCCCCAATAGAAATCGATATCGTAGGACATCCTGGGTCCTTACGTTTCTTTGGTAGCTGTGGGATAAAAGCAGTGCTAATATTATTAGACATGAAGACCTTCTTTGGCACTTGAGTCTTCCTCTTCCTAGTGCACAAGTCTTTAAGAATTTTCGCATAAGCGGGGACTTGTTGAATAGCATCTAGGAGAGGGATGTTGATGTTAACCTGTTTGAACATTTCCATAATTTTCTCCATATGTAGACTCGATTTGTTACCCCTTAACCGATTAGGATAAGGAGTTTTAGCAATAAGCGCTGGGTCCATCATAGGAGAAGGTGGTAGGTGTAGACGTGATCCCAAAAGAGGAGTGGGGATCGTCTGTGGAGAACTAGAAGAGGCTTGCTGAGGTGTCGAGCCTAGAGGGAAACAGAGAATAGGCTCGTGAGAAGGCGGTGGGGTAGAAGAACAAGGATCGGAAGTAGAAGTGTGTGTGTGAGGAAAGGTCTCAGCTGGGGTGTTATTGATAGGATTTTCAATATCATCAATTTCTTCCCCAACATGGTTATTCAGCACTCTTCCTGATCTCAACGTTGTGATAGCATTTACATTGTAATGCCCAGGATTCGGTAGGGCTTGAGACGGAAGTTTCCCTTTTTCTCTCGCACTCATTTCGGCTTTTAGTCGAGCAATTTCTGCTTCCATCGATTTTAAACTCTGAGCTTGGAGGTTAGAGTTTTTCTCAAATTTATCGAGGGAAGACTTAACTTCTGCCGACATTCGTTTCATGTACGTTTCAAAAGTCCGTTCGAGTGAAGCAGAGAGATCAGTACCAGTGAACTGTGCAGGTGCATGTGTGTTGACTGGATCTTGAAAATTTTATGATTGGTAGGGGTGCTGAGTTAGATGAAATGGTTGCTGTTGTGGTGGAAGAGCCCTTTGAAAATTGTTTTGGTTTGGAACCGTGTTTTGATTTTATGATTGGTTCCAAGCAAAATTAGGGTGATTCCTCCAACCCTGATTATATGTGGAAGAAAATGGGTCGTTTCTAGGTCTTTGTTGGTAAGCAGAATTGATATGCTCATGACCTTGAAACGGAGAATTTATTGGACATTCTTCCGTTAAATGAGAAGGATTAGAACAGCAGCCACATACAGTTTTGGAGAGTGATATTTGATTTAGGGCGGCTAAAAATTTGTTTTCCATAGTCTCGAGTTTCTTTTGCATAGCTGAAATGTCAGCTCTAACTCCTATGGAAATATTATTGCCATCCCTAGACGATTGACTCACACCTTCCCACTATAAAGATTTTTCAGCGAAATCTTCTAGGAATTTCCAGGCTTCCCCATCATCTTTGGTCATAAAATTGCCTTGACACATGGATTCAAGGGTCTGTCTTATGTTAGGATTAATGCCCTCATAAATGATTCGGCACAGATCCCATCTCGGGATGCCGTGATGTGGACATTGAACTAACAGATCCTTGAAGCGTTCAAGACATTTTGAAAATGGTTCATTTAGAAGCTGGGTGAATTGATTTATTTCGCTACGGACTCGAGCTGTCTTGTGATGTGGATAGAATTTCTTAAGGAACGCTGCAACGAATTCTTCCCAATTCGTAATGGAATGTGCGGTAGTGTTATACAGTCACTTCTCGGCCATATCGCACAAGGTAAATGGAAGAAGATGAAGACGCATAGCATCCACAGAAAGCTGTGAGGTACCCATCATTGCGCATACATTTTCAAATTTGGTGATAAAGGCATATGCGTCTTCAGACCCGAGACCGTGATATTTTTGTAGAAGGTTGATGTATTGGGGTTTTATTTCAAAATTCTCGTTGGCTGGTGGAATGGAGAGACAGGTCGAAAGAGGACCTCGTGTAGGATAGCACCTCTCTTGGAGAGAGATGCGGGGTGGATTCTGCGCACCAACGGACGGCGGCAGATTAGTGGTAAAGAAGTTCGATGGAGACGGATCCATCGATGTGGGTGTGGTGGTGGGTAAAGAAGAGGTAAATGTAGAAATACCGACTTTGGAGTCGATTGGGGGAACGCAGACTAAACGGGCACTAGAATCCCGTGTCCAGCCTATCTTGCACTAAAAAGGGTTAGTACAAGTGGCAGCGTAGATATAATTAGGGGAAATGAATGAATGCGGTGTTTTTTTTAAAATATACGGATTTTTGAAAAAATGATGCGATCACAACAAATGCAACAAGCAAAACCCTAAGTCTAATGGTCACCTAGGTTAAGGCTCTAGATCGCTCCTAACTGCCAAAAGACAAGTCGCAGGATAAATCCTCCACTGCCTCTTTGTCTCCCCTGTGGCCAGGTAAGTGCCAGGTAATTGGGATGTTCTCCACTACGTAAGTAGTGGGCCTAATTAAGTAACCACTTGCCTTAGACACACTTGCCTTAGACACCACAAAAGAAACGCGGATAAGCAATGAATTACCCACGGCCTTCTCTTGTCCTAAGTGAGCGCGACGGTCCTTAGAGTCATCTCTAGATCTTTTTTAGTTAATGAGGGTAAATGCGGATGCAAATTTATGATTTTTGGGGCTTAGGAAGGGTAATGAACTCCCCACCTAATCTGGATTTGGCCGTGCCCCTTAATGTCCGTATTAATATGCAAACAACCAAAAACCAAAAACACGCACAATTTTTATTGCTTTTTGCGGCGCTGCGATTTTTGAAAAGAAGCCTGCAGAGAATTGTTAATTGGAGCAGATGAGGAAGGAGATAAGAAAGTAAGAATTCACCTGAGCAAAAACTGGTATAGAGATGACGCAACCTCACCGCGGATCCGCCGCAATTGAAGGCTTAAACCACGCTTCCGCGGTGCATTTCACTGTTCACTGCACAAGAATTCTACAGCAAGCTACTGTTCACTCCTTGAGCTCTCTGGTATATTCTGAAAACTTTTTCAATTGCTCCACAGCTTCCAGAATTCCTCGCAACAAATCACAACAACACGTTTAGATTTTGCGTGAATTTTGATCTAAAAATTATAATGGAATAAATCTTTTCAACTCAAATTTCAAATACAGAACTAATTAGCGCATGATCCCCAGCAACGGCGCCATTTGATTGATACGATTTCGGATGTGTGGTATGAAAATTATAAAGAAATCACAACCAAAAATTATTTGACCGCAATCAATAACGGTGTCGAATTGTAGCGCGTTAGTAAGTGCGGATCGTCCACAGGGATATTGCGATTCGTTCGTATTTTTTTTGTTTGAATTGAAAATTAATGAGAAGAGAAAAGAAAACTTGATTATATGATTTATATCAATGAATTTCAAGAATCATCTAAATCTCATCAAAAATCAAGAAAGCATTAAAAAAATCAAGAACAAGAATTGATAGAATTCCAATATGTTAAAGTTTCACGAATTGAAATGTAGCTCGTAGGAGTCGATTAGATCATAGATGTGAAGAAGATTAGCAATTACCTTTTCTTATCCATTAATGAATTGATGCTAGATCGATGACGATTCATCGAGGATTAAGGATCTTGCGAAGGACTAGGGTTTCCTCATCTTATCCTTTGTCCTTTCGATGAATCTCATTCACAAGATAGCTTCTAGGAAATCGAATGATCGATCGTTGATCTCTAGTTCCGTGCGAAAATAATCAAGAACGCATTTCGCATCGAAACTAGATCATCGATCATTCAATTTTCAAGAATTTACAATCGTTATAGGACTTAAGAAAATGTTTAAAGATTCGTCAACATCATCATTCTACCGATCGTCTCGACTCCTCCACGAGCGGAGTTTTACTCAATCATCATCACAAAGAATACATTCAAGAATCGAAATTGAATCATAATGCTTGAATTGAAAGATAAGCAAGTTAAAAGAATCGTCACCTTTATTTATTCAACAATTTGTTACACTTTGCTCAAAAGACTACAGGAATTTGAGAAGGGAACGAGATCGTCGAATCTAGCATCGCATCGGCTCCTTGAGTCGCGGATCGGCTTGGATCACATGCTCCGATGAAGTCCGGCTTCGCTTCTAAAGGATGGTTGAAGGCTTGCTTTGCTTGAACTCAAAGATCTTGAACTTTGGCTTTCTTGATTGGATTAGGGTTAGGGTTTGGAGATGGCAAGTGTTGGGTTGATAGAGTGGAACAACTTTCAACAACAATCAACAACCTTTTCTAGTGAAGCCTAGGGTCCTTTTTTTATAGGCTTAGGAATGATTTAGCTTCCTTAAGAAGCTTGGATTAGGTTAGCTTCCCTTGTAAGCTAGTTAGTTAGGTAGAAACCTCTAGAACTAGTTAGTTAGGGTTTAGCTTCCACCTTAAGCTAGGAGGTTAGGGAGAAGGTTCTAGGCTTTAAGGTAGTTAAGGTGAAGCTTGCTTTCGAAGCTTGGACATCATTAGCTTGCATAAGGAGCCTTTGCTGATCTGGCAGAATGATCTGGAATGTTCTAGAAATTGCAGTGGCTTTCTAAGGTGTAGACACTGAGAGAAGAGTTCTGATGTAAAACAGAGGTGATGACGTGGTATACCCACCGCGGATCCACGGCGCAAGCTGGCTCCGGACGTGGATCCGCGGTCCAATAGGAGCCTGAGGGCTTGAAACTTCATGTATTTTCTTCCTCTGTCTTCAGGTGTACTTTCTGATATGTTGATTCCCTGAATTCCCTCTAGATCATTGCCAAATTTCAAATCCTTGAGTTGGCGTATTCTTTAACAACACTGTTATACAAATTTGACCTTTCTCCTGGAATTTCTTGCACAGACTTCGAAACAAGTGTTGCGTAATACAAGGATGATGCGATGCCATGAAAAACAGTCAATTTCCCTAAAAATGCCGTTTTTAGTATACAGTACAGGTAATTCAGTATTTTACAGGTATTTTGCTAATATGTGCAATATGAATACCGAACACCTCTAGATGAATGCAAAAGATAGGGAAATTGACGTGTTAAAAAATACATTATTTTCGACGGATCAGCATGCTAGCAACTAAAGAAAGCAACTCAAGAATAAATATCTCATGCTCTCACCACAAATATCTCACAATACAAACAAAATCTCAAGCATGCCACCATGAGTCACTACTGTTAGTTGTATGTATGCCCTAGAGGCCAGTATTGTACAGATGATGTATATTATATTGGATGCTTGGACATATATAGAGATGACTTTCTTGCTCGATATGATAGTATGCTATCTGGTTACTCTTTATCTTAACATGTACACTAGTCTCTTTAAACTGTCTTATAGTTACATGTTGGTAAAGCCCTTAGGATGTGTACTTGATTACCTGGACTATGATGCAAATCATACTAGTGGGGACATGGTAGTCTATAAGTACATCCTTCAAGGTCCCTAGTCGTGGGTGTATCGAGACGGGGCATCGATATACCAGTGTAGACTAGCGTATACGCTTCTCGACCCATGAGATGGGCGATGGATGATCCCATATCCATTGGTGTTTGACATCAGAGATAGTATACGGGTGCTCAGTGGAGACCGGGTACACTGGACGGACTCGCCGAGAACTCCCAGATGGTATTATACCTCACGTCAGATGGCAGTTCTCAGGTGACACTTGTGCAGGTTAGTCTGTAGATCCGAGATCGTCATAGAGTCTTGTGTGATTCCCACTGTGCTTTGATCTCCACCTTACCACGTCTATGAGGGCGTGCAAAACGGTGGTCTTTGGGCACAGTCCCGAGTGACATGGAGGCAATGAGCGATAGGAGGGGTTTCGTCTCTCCCGGTATTGGGGGTTGATGTTGCGCTGTGCTCGATTGGCCGTAACAGGGAAGTCCCTGGCCAGGGCTGATCAGAGATTTGCTGGTAAGTGTTACCAGTAGTTTCTCGACCCGTTATGAGCCTCACATCGGCATGACTTATCGGTTATTGGGGTCTGACGTTTACCACCCCTAGACTTGATATGCAACATATCAGACGAACAGACCGGACTGTACGGTAAGTGTTACTGGTTGGATTCACAGGAGTGTGAGCGGGCTAGCTCGTCGATCTTCTGATCGTTCAATACCCGGATGGCCGTTACGTTTAACAGACCGCTTGCGGCTTGTGGGTGATTGATATGATCATCATCTGCTGCCGGCGTATTGATGAGTCTTTAGAGTCCTACACAGAGGTTTCCTGGCTCAAGCGAAACGAAATAGGAGCGCATATGAGATATGTGCAGGACCGAGAATAATGCGTGTATGTGATACCGTATTCCATTCTTGCGATGAATGTGTTGATTGGTTCTATTCGATATAACCTAGATATCGAATCAAGGATTGATTCGATAATCCGATACATAGGATACTAGTCGGTTATATGCGATATGACCGGATCGTTAAGTCAAGTGTTGATTTAATGATTTAATGTATAATTATATATTTGATATATTATTTTGCATTAACTAGTATTGGAGTCAAGTGTTGATTTAATGATTTAATGTATAATTATATATTTGATATATTATTTTGCATTAACTAGTATTGGTTCACTTTAAATGGATTTTCTCACTTGATGTGCAAGTTGTATATGTGATATACTTTTGTGCACATCTTTGTATCATGTTTGATGATGCTTGCTCATTTGGTTAAGTGTAAAGAATTAAACCTAGGTTAAGAAAGTGATTAGGGTTTTAATTATCCATTCTTTTATTTATTGATTTTGGAAAAAGAATGGGATAAGAATACAAAATGGTTGCTTTCATTCTTGAACCTTTGTGAAGCTTCATGAAGCTTTGACCAAAGTGACCAATTTGTCTTCATGCTTAACCCTAACCACTCTTCTAACCTTGGTCAATTCTCTACACCTAACCATGGTTCCTATTATGATAAGTATTCATTTCTTTTTCATTTTTGATTAACTTATTATAATATTTCCTTCTTCTTGATCTTCTTCTTCAAGAAAGAAAGCTTGATGCCATCAATGGCAACTTGAGTTCTAAAGTGAGAAATCCAATTCTAAAGTGAACCCACCTCCTATTTCTTCACCCTCTACCTCTTGCCAAGTTGTTTTGGGTGTTTTCTTCACAAGTTTCATAAATTTGTGAAGTCGGAGCTTGAACTTGTGATGCCTCGACGTAGATCATCTTAGGCACGAAGCCGACGACCAAGTCCGCCCATTTCTCCGATCAAGCCGACGATTGAGTCCGGGATTCGAGATGGACAGCAAGAGGACGCCTACGTGGAACCAAAGAAGTGGATATCCGGATCTATAAAGCTTGTAGCTTCTTATCTTTAGTTAAGTTGTTAACTAGATTCGTATATCGCCTAAACTTCTAGTCATCGATCCGTATTAGGGTTTCTCGGCACCCGTAAATTTAAAATTGGCATGGTTGATGCCTTGTGAGACCTCTTGAGAGTGCCTAGGAACCCTACAGTGGTATCAGAGCCTAGCTAGAGCCTTAGGCGATGCTTAGACGATGTTTGAAACCCGATCGAACCCGAAACCCTAACTTTTTCATGCTCTCTGGACTTTTTCTAAAATCTGGGATTTTTCCATATTAAAAATGCTTAAAAAATTCAGCAGGGAATTATAAGAATTACGGTGCAAAATTTAACTTATGAACAGTACAATCGGCGGCAGAACCGCGGCAGAAGCCTTGCTTCTGCGGCGGTTCCGCGGCCAGATGATGACGTCATCCTCCCCCTTTTGCACAGTAATTCCTATTTCTGGATGCTGAGTTTTCTGGGAATTTTTTAATTTGACTCAAGAGTTGAGTATTCTGGGGTTGCTTTGGGAATCATAGATTCGATCGGATTATCAAACTTTGTCTATGTGATTTTTCCGGATAATTTTAGAATATGTTAAAAAGTTCGACCGGATGTAAATACCCAATCTTTCCCCTGCCCGGAAATTTCCAATTGTTGGACTTTTCCGTAGTTTAATGACGTTCTGAGTAGTGCAAGTAACACGATTGTCCCTCTAGAAGGCAACAAACCTTAACTCGATTATGTGACCGTCTTGAACTGCCCTTTGAACCTTAGGGTTTGGGGCAGTACGGCGTGCCACATGTGAGGCGTTGGCTTGACCCTTCTACGGCTGGACCGTTGGTACTGAGGCATGAAGTGAACGTCCTTGAACTTATTTCCTGTGTTGAACGGTTTCGGTAAAACTTGGGTGTTCGAATGTTCGATCGGAAAGTTTAATATTTTCTATTTATCCGGAATGGGATACAATAATTGGAATTCACAAACAGTTATGAGATAACTGAATGAATGTTATAAATCTAGCGGTTTAGTCTCATTTGATATTGAAAAGAGTTTTCGATAATGAGACTAAAATGCGTGGTTTATAACTGTTAGGCATGTGATGTCTAAGTATTTCATTTGATTAGGCATGTGATGTCTAAAGAGGTTGCGGATTCCAACTTGTTGTAGTTTTACACTTTCTTTTCTGTGACCGTAAGTGTAATATGTGATATCGCCGGTTTCGTTGCTATATGTCAACGACAATTGGGATACGCATGTTTACTTACGTTGATGACATGTGATGTTATGTGTTGCTCGATATGTTATATTGGATCGTTGTGTTTGAATAGCCGGTTTTTTTTATGTGAGACGAGTGTTTTTCATTTTCATTCATGTAAAAACTTGTATGTAATATTCTTTTATTGGGGCACTTCCAGGTTGTGGAAGCTGTCACCCTTTGTATATTATTTACTTTTCTGCACTAGGATAGACCCAAGGAGGGGAGCACAAGTAACCGGGTTCTAGGGTCCAGTGGGAGACCATCTCGAGGAGTCGAGTCCGGGTCTCCTAACCCCAGAATTGGTAGGGTTGCTTGCCGCTCTCGTAGGGGTCTAGGGGTATGGGATTGGCTATTCATCACGACCGTGGAATCCGTGTTTTATACTGGCTCGTATTGAAAACACGGACGTCCTAGTATATCCAATATTTCATATGATATTTTCTGCTGCGATATCTGTGATGTGATCATGTGATGTTCTGTGATAGATACAGTATATAGTATATATGATATATTGTATAGACGTTACTTATGTTTTGCACCCGCACTAGCCCTACCCTGCTCTGTCGTTAGTTACCTAACCTAACGGTGCACGAGGAGACATCGAGGCGAATGCGGATGGCATAAGTGTACGTCGTATTTATCTGTGATGTTTTAGGTGACTTAAATGATGGGACTTCATTAATGTGATTAATGAAATAAAAGAAACCAAATAATGTTGTAGAATCAAATTTGAAATAAAACAGGTAGCTACAGTTCTTGCTTTGCATAGCGGTATATATGATATACCCTGCACCTTATTCGATGAGGAAAGGACCGAGATCCCTTCACCGGGAGTGACTTCTTTAGCAATAAATGGTAGATGCTACATACTCGGCTTGTTTTTTATTGCTTCTATAGTTTCTGCTTTGCACAGTGATATATATGATATATCCCGCACCTCATTCGACGAGGAAAGGGCCGACGATCCCTTCACCGGGAGTGACCCCTTTAGCAAAACTGGAAAAGCCTCAAAATCACTCCATTTCAAAACTTCATTTGATTCTACAACGATATCAAGTTCATTACGCAATAGGTTTTCAGAAAAACCTGCCGTAGCCCTCCATCATTTCAGATAAGTTGCATATAGTATTCGTGCTACATTTGTTGGCTTTCGTCAAGGTGTAGTGTGCGGTAGCTATATGCTGCTTATCTGCTGCATATGATGTGACTGGATTAGGGTAGTCGTATGGCTTTTTTGGCTTTCGTCAAGGGTCGTGCGGGTGGGTTTAATTCAGTCAAGAAATGTACGGGTTGAACTTGACTAGCGGGCTGTGGTTTGTTGGCTTTCGTCAAGATCATAGCACGCTAGGGGCAAAAGTATTATCGGGAATTTCAAGTGTTGAAATTTGCAATGAGATTGCATACCTTCTATGAGATAGTTGGATCCCGATACCCACTGCGAGTAAGAGTTACTCCTGGAAGAGTTTTACACATTGCAATTAGCTGATCGAGTAGGTGTCTAGAAAGGTGTCAACGGGGTTACGCCTATGGGAAAACGAGGTTTACATTAATTAGGTTCGTGCGAAAGCACGGGGGACCTCCCTCAAAGTACCGACACTGGCCTGGCTGAAAGATTGGCGAACTTGTAGTGTGTAATTAATCCCGGCTAGTCTTTCCTTTTAGGGTTTGAAGGAAGATTTGATAAAAAGCAGTGGGAGCCATCCTGATTAGATAAGATAATAACCAATCTGATCTTGCACGAGCATACGCTAAAGTGTTTTCTTCTCTCTCTCTCCAGGTAGCGACCATTTCATGCCCTAATGAAGATAATAATATGGATGTATTGACCGAACCCGCATGTTATACTGTGCTGGGGACCGTTGGTTCCGTTCTTTCTTATAAGAGTTATAGGAATGAACAGGATATAGGGGAATACCAGGATTCCCATGCCACCCGAATGAAGAAAGTACATGTTGATGCATTTTCTTCGGGTGTGTTCGTTACAGAGAACTGTTTCTCCATTTGCTCTACGTCCTGGGTATTAGATACCGGATCAGGATCCCATATATGTAATCAGTTACATGGGCTTAGGAAAGGTAGAGAACTTGGAGAAGGTGATAAAGACATTAAAGTTGGGAATGGTGCAATTGTTGCAGCTAAGACTGTCGGGGAATATCACCTTGCATTACCAACTGGTAATACATTGGTTCTGAACGAATGCTATTACATGCCGAACCTGATATGCAACATTATATCGGTTTCTTTATTGAGTAAAGAGGGATATAATTTTGTATTACAGGATAATGTTATGAACATTTTCCGTAACCAAAAGTTGGTTGGATCAGGCACGTTGTGCAATGGCATTTATGTTCTAAATCAATCAACAGTTCTGAGTATAACAAACACACACAAGAGGAAGAGTTCAGAACTGAACGAATCCTTTTTGTGGCATTGTAGATTGGGTCACATCAATGCGACACGACTGACCAAGTTGCATAAGGATGGATATTTGAAACCATTCGAATTTTCATCTTATGACACTTGCCAGTCATGTCTCAAAGGCAAGATGACCAAAACTCCGTTTACGGGACACGGGGAAAGAGTTACGGAACTCTTGGGACTAGTACATAGTGATGTATGCGGTCCAATGTCTACACATGCCAGGGATGGTTCTTCGTACTTCATTACATTCACTGACGATCTCTCAAGATACGGACATGTGTACTTAATAAGACACAAGTCTGAAACTTTTGAGAAATTTAGAGAATATAAACAAGAAGTCGAGAACCAAACCGGAAAAAGTATTAAAGTCCTTCGATCTGATCGAGGAGGTGAATACTTGAGCAATGAATTCCTGGACTTCCTAAAAGAGAATGGGATTCTCTCTCAGCTGACTCCTCCATATACACCACAGCACAATGGTGTATCAGAACGGAGGAACCGCACCCTATTAGATATGGTACGCTCTATGATGAGCACAGCTGAGTTACCTATTTCCTTCTGGAGGTATGCGCTTGAGACAGCCATACATCTATTGAATATGGTCCCAACCAAATCTGTGCCTACCACTCCATATGAGATATGGAAAGGAAAGAGACTAAGTCTTAACTATGTTAAGATATGGGGTTGTCCAGCCTATGTCAAACGACAAAATCCAGACAAACTCGAGGCACGGTCTGTTCTATGCAAATTTGTAGGATATCCCAAGAATTCTCAAGGGTATATCTTCTACCACCCTGAGGAACAAAGAGTGTTTGTTTCTCGGCATGCCACCTTTTTAGAAAAGGAATTTCTTGAAAAAGAGATTAGTGGTCATGAGGTAGAACTGGAAGAGGTTCCAGCTGCAGAAGCTACAACAGAAGATCTGGTGGAACCAGAGGATTCCGTAGTTCCCGATGAACCCCAGCCACTCCGCCGATCTAGTAGGGTTCCTCGCCAACCTGAGAGATACTATGGTTTTCTCATGGATGGAGGGAGCGAGGATTGCATCATGGAGAATGATGACCCAACTAGCTTCGAGCAGGCCATCATGAGTAGGGACTCAGTGAAATGGCTGGATGCTATGCGGTCCGAGATGGAATCCATGTACACCAACAAAGTATGGACTTTGGAAGTTGCTCCTGAAGGGGTAAAACCCATTGGGAGCAAGTGGATCTTCAAGAAAAAACTTGGTGTAGATGGGAAAGTGGAGACTTTCAAAGCTAGACTTGTAGCAAAGGGTTTTCGTCAAAGACCAGGTGTGGACTATGACGAGACCTTTTCTCCAGTAGCTATGCTTAAATCCATCCGGATCATGCTTGCCATCGCTGCATATCATGATTACGAAATCTGGCAAATGGATGTTAAGATCGCCTTTCTAAATGGTGATTTAGAAGAGTGCGTGTACATGACTCAGCCAGAGGGCTTCGTAGACAGTGGGAGCAGCGAGAAGGTGTGCAAGCTGCTTAAATCCATTTATGGATTAAAGCAAGCAACGCGGAGTTGGAACATCTGCTTTGACGTCGTTATCAAAGAGTTTGATTTCGTCAAAAACCCAGATGAACCTTGTATTTACAAGAAGGTGGCAGAGAGTAAGGTTGTCTTCCTCGTATTGTATGTGGACGACATACTCTTGATAGGAAATGATATTCCTATGCTGCAATCGGTCAAGCTCTTCTTATCACAAAGATTCTCAATGAAAGATCTTGGTGATGCCTCCTGCATATTGGGAATTAGGATCTATAGAGATAGATCCAAACGGATTTTGGGATTGTCCCAATCCAGGTACATTGACACCATACTAAAGAGGTTTAGTATGGAAGAATCCAAGCGTGGGAACTTGCCCACAATCTCTGGAGTCACTCTCTCCAAAGAGATGTCTCCCAAGACTGATTTGGAGAGAGCTCGCATGCAAGGGATACCCTATGCTTCGGCTGTAGGCTCTATCATGTATGCGATGCTATGTACCAGACCCGATGTAGCATACTCACTAAGTGTAGTGAGCGGTATCAAGCTGATCCTGGAGAGAGTCACTGGACAGCTGTGAAGAGCATTCTCAAGTACTTACGAAGGACTAAAGAGATGCTCTTGGTGTATGGTAACGGAGAACTCCAAGTGGAGTCCTTTACCGATTCGAGCTTCCAGAGTGATAAGGACGACTCTAAGTCACAGTCGGGATTTGTCTTTACCCTTTACGGAGGGGCGGTTAGCTGGAAGAGTTCCAAGCAGGAAACCGTGGCAGACTCGACGATGGAGGCTGAATACATCGCTGCCAACGATGCTGCCAAAGAGGCTGTCTGGATCAAGAAGTTCATTACTGAACTTGGAGTGGTTCCATCCATTGAGCATCCAATACCTTTGTATTGTGATAACAATGGAGCGGTGGCTTTGGCCAAGGAACCCAGGTCCCATCAGCGATCCAGGCATATTCTGAGGCGGTATCACCTGATCTGGGAGATAGTTGATCGCCGGGAGATCGAGGTCAGGAGAGTTGACACGAAAAACAACACGGCGGATCCACTCACGAAGGCCATTCCCCAGACACAGTTTGAGAGACTCTTCGGGATGCTCGGTATGCGATACTACAGCAGCTGGCCCTAGTGCAAGTGGGAGATTGTTAGTTGTATATATGCCCTAGAGGCCAGTATTGTACAGATGATGTATATTATATTGGATGCTTGGACATATATAGAGATGACTTTCTTGCTCGATATGATAGTATGCTATCTGGTTACTCTTTATCTTAACATGTACACTAGTCTCTTTAAACTGTCTTATAGTTACATGTTGGTAAAGCCCTTAGGATGTGTACTTGACTACCTGGACTATGATGCAGATCATACTAGTGGGGACATGGTAGTCCATAAGTACATCCTTCAAGGTCCCTAGTCGTAGGTGTATCGAGACGGGGCATCGATATACCAGTGTAGACTAGCGTATACGCTTCTCGACCCATGAGATGGGCGATAGGATGATCCCATATCCATTGGTGTTTGATATCAGAGATAGTATACGGGTGCTCAGTGGAGACTGGGTACACTGGACGGACTCGCCGAGAACTCCCAGATGGTATTATACCTCACGTTAGATGGCAGTTCTCAGGTGACACTTGTGCAGGTTAGTCTGTAGACCCGAGATCGTCATAGAGTCTTGTGTGATTCCCACTGTGCTTTGATCTCCACCTTACCACGTGTAGGGTTCCTAGGCATCCTCAAGAGGTCTCACAAGGCATCAACCATGCCCGTTTCAAATTTTACGGTGCTGAGAAACCCTAGACTACGGATCGTTTGCTAGATAATTAGGCGAAAAAGCTAACTAGTTAACACTTAACTATAAGAATCGGAAATACAACCTTTGTAGATCCGGTGCTCCACCTCCATTGCTCCGCAACGAAGTCCCTTTGCTGTCCTAATGAGGTCCCGGGCTCTAGCGTCGGCTTCGTCGGAGAATGGGCAAGCTAGGGTCGTCGATGTCCATGCCGAAGATGATCTACGTCGAGGCATCGCTAGATCAAGCTCACAACTTCACCAAGTCATGAAACTTGTGAAGTAAGCACACTCTACTACTTGGCAAGAGGTAGAGGATGAAGAAATAGGAAGTGGGTAAACTTTAGAATTGGATTTCTCACTCTAATTCTCACTTTGCCATTGATGAAGACAAGCTTCTTCATGAAGAAGAAGAAGAGCAAGAAGAAGATAAATATTATGATAAGAATTAAAATAAAAGGAAAAATCCATTCTTATCATAATTCTCACCATGGTTAGGTGTAGAGAATTAACTTGAGTTAATAGAAGTGGTTAGGGTTAAGCATGAGACAAAATGGTCAAAGTCTTCATGAAGATTCATGAATGGTCAAAAGATAGCAACCATTTTCCTCATTATCTTTTCATTTATTCATTTATCAAAATTAAATAGATAATTAAATAAGATAAATGAATAACAAATAATAAACCCTAACCATTCCTTTAACCAAGGTTTAATTCTTTATACTTAACCATTTTTGCATGCACCATCAAATATGATACAAGCAAGTGCACAAATCATATCGCATATGCAATGCGCACATTTGAGCGAGAAAATCCATATAAAGTGAACCGATACTAGTTAATGCAAAGCAATATATCAAATATATTATTATGCATTAAATCATTAAATCAACACTTGATTTAACGATCCGGTCATATCGCATATAACCGACTAGTATCCAATGTATCGGCTTATCGAATCAACGCTTGAATCGATAACTAGGTTATATCGCATACAACCATTCGACGCATTGATCGCGAGAATGAAATACGGTATCACATACACGCATTATTCTCGGTCCCGCACATATCTCATATGCGCTCCTATTTCGTTTCGCTTGAGACAGGAAACCTCTGTGTAGGACTCTAAAGACTCGTCAATACGCCGGCAGCAGGTGATGATCATATCAAACACCCACAAGCCGCAAGCGGACTGCTAAACGTAACGGCCTCCCGGGTATTGAGCGATCTGAAGATCGACGAGCAAGCCCGCTCACACTCCAGTGAATCCAACCAGTAACACTACCGTACAGTCCGGTCTGATCGTCTGATATGTCGCATATCTCGCCTAGGGGTGGTAAACGTCAGACCCAAATAGCTCGATAAGTCGTGTCGATATGAGGTCTATAACTGTTCGAGAAACTACTGGTAACACTTACCAGTAAATCTCAGCAACCCTGGCCAGGGATTTCCTGTTATAGCCAATCGAACACAGCGCAACATCAACCCCCTATACCGGGAGAGACGAATCCCCTCCTATCGCTCATTGCCTCCATGTGACTCGGGACTGTACCCAAAAACCACCGTTTTGCACGCCCTCATGGACGTGGTAAGATGGAAATCAAAGCACAGTGGGAACCACACAAGACTCTATGACGATCTCGGGTCAACAGACTACTCTGTACCAGTGTCACCAGAGAACTGCCATCTGACGTGAGGTATAATACCATCTGGGAGTTCTCGGCGAGTCCGTCCAGTGTACCAGTCTCTACTGAGCACCCGTATATCATCTCTGATGTCAAACACCAATGGATATGGGATCATCCATCGCCCATCTGTATGGGTCGAGAAGGTACACGCTAGTCTACTCTGGTATATCGATGCCCCGTCTCGATACACCCACGACTAGGGACTTTGAAGGATGTACTTATGGACTACCATATCCCCACTAGTATGATCCGCATCATAGTCCAGGTAGTCAAGTACAGATCCTAAGGGCTTTACCAACATGTAACAGAGAGACAATCAGCATAGACGTTAAGGTAAAGATCAACCAGATAGCATACTATCATGTCGAGCAAGAAAGTCCTCCCTATATACGTCCCAGCATCCACTACAATATACATCCTATGTACAGTAATGGCCTCTAGGGCATACATATAACTAACACCACGTCCTTGAGGGCGTGCAAAATGGTGGTCTTTGGGCACAGTCCCGAGTCACATGGAGGCAATGAGCGAAAGGAGGGGTTTCGTCTCTCTCGGTATTGGGGGTTGATGTTGCGCTGTGCTCGATTGGCCGTAATAGGGAAGTCCCTGGCCAGGGCTGATCAGAGATTTGCTGGTAAGTGTTACCAGTAGTTTCTCGACCCGTTATGAGCCTCACATCGGCACGACTTATCGGTTATTGGGGTCTGACGTTTACCACCCCTAGACTTGATATGCGACATATCAGACGAACAGACCGGACTGTACGGTAAGTGTTACTGGTTGGATTCACAGGAGTGTGAGCGGGCTAGCTCGTCGATCTTCTGATCGTTCAATTCCCGGATGGCCGTTACATTTAGCAGACCGCTTGCGGCTTGTGGGTGATTGATATGATCATCATCTGCTGCCGGCGTATTGACGAGTCTTTAGAGTTCTACACAGAGGTTTCCTGGCTCAAGCGAAACGAAATAGGAGCGCATATGAGATATGTGCAGGACCGAAAATAATGCGTGTATGTGATACCGTATTCCATTCTTGCGATGAATGTGTCGATTGGTTCTATTCGATATAACCTAGATATCGAATCAAGGATTGATTCGATAATCCGATACATAGGATACTAGTCGGTTATATGCGATATGACCGGATCGTTAAGTCAAGTGTTGATTTAATGATTTAATGTATAATTATATATTTGATATATTATTTTGCATTAACTAGTATTGGTTCACTTTAAATGTATTTTCTCTCTTGATGTGCAAGTTGTATATGTGATATACTTTTGTGCACGTCTTTGTATCATGTTTGATGATGCTTGCTCATTTGGTTAAGTGTAAAGAATTAAACCTAGGTTAAGAAGTGATTAGGGTTTTAATTATCCATTCTTTTATTTATTGATTTGGAAAAAGAATGGGATAAGAATACAAAATGGTTGCTTTCATTCTTGAACCTTGTGAAGCTTCATGAAGGTTTGACCAAAGTGACCAATTTGTCTTCATGCTTAACCCTAACCACTCTTCTAACCTTGGTCAATTCTCTACACCTAACCATGGTTCCTATTATGATAAGTATTCATTTCTTTTTCATTTTTGATTAACTTATTATAATATTTCTTTCTTTTGATCTTCTTCTTCAAGAAAGAAAGCTTGATGCCATCAATGGCAACTTGAGTCTAAAGTGAGAAATCCAATTCTAAAGTGAACCCACCTCCTATTTCTTCACCCTCTACCTCTTGCCAAGTTGTTTTGGGTGTTTTCTTCACAAGTTTCACAAATTTGTGAAGTCGGAGCTTGAACTTGTGATGCCTTGACGTAGATCTTCTTCGGCACGAAGCCGACGACCAAGTCCGCCCATTTCTCCGATCAAGCCGACGATTGAGTCTGGGATTCGAGATGGACAGCGAGAGGACGCCTACATGGAGCCAAGGAAGTGGATATCCAGATCTACAAAGGTTGTAGCTTCTTATCTTTAGTTAAGTTGTTAACTAGATTCGTATATCGCCTAAACTTCCAGTCATCGATCCGTATTAGGGTTTCTCGGCACCCGTAAAATTTAAAATTGGCATGGTTGATGCCTTGTGAGACCTCTTGAGAGTGCCTAGGAACCCTACAA